>CM042686.1:590222058-591556907 GCA_023614405.1 Avena insularis
TCGGAGCGCTGCAGCATCTCCCACATCACCTGCACGTCCTGGTACGCGCACGTCTGGATGTCCTCGTGCAGCTTCACCAGCAGGCCGCGGTCATCTGCACATATTCAAGGTTGGTCATCGATCAGCAGCAGGTACATTTGCAAGAGTAAATCATGACGACCTTTGAACTAAAACCGCGAAAAGGAATTATGGAACAGAAGGGAGTATATTAAGATTGATCGATCTCGGTGTTCCAGGTCAGTGTGGTGTGTGGGGGCGGTTCGGTGCAGGTGTGGCCTGCGCTCCGTGTTCCCATGCCATGGACACGGTGGCAAACAGGTGTCGCTGGCCATGCCGCCGCTGTCTGATCTCCTGCCATGGACATGCATGTACAGTTTGCCATGTCACGTGTATCAGTGTACCTCTGACCTGTGACCGGTCCTGTGTATCTCTCTATCTGTCTACCCATCCACTATTCCATCGCTAGCGATGCATGCATGCTGACGTACATACGGATACAGACAACGTGTGGCTGCATAGGCAGATGGGTTTGGCGCTAGAGACAGGAGAGACGACTGTGAACGGCGAATCATGCCACGGAAGAAGTGGCAGTTGCCGCCCAGTGGTGCAGGGCGGCAGCTGCTGCATCCTTGTGTTGTCTACCTACTACTTATTAATTCGTTGCTACCTTCGTTGTCTGATCTATCTGAGTCATCTGAAAATGAAATACGTACGTGGCAATGGTGCATGTGCCCGTCTGTCCATTGTGACGATCTGAATGATCCAAACCAAAGCACACAAAAAACGTGTTCATCTCGCAATGTGTATCATCTTAGCTGCCAGACAAAACATGATGAAAGATAGTACTCTTTGTTCATAAATATAAGACCTTTTAGATATTTTTAAAGTGGACTAGATACAATCTAAAATAAGTAAACTTATACACTAGAACACGGCGAGGCACATGTGTTTTGGAAAAAGATTAGAATGTCTTACATTCGTCCACTGAGGGAGTATATAAAAAAATAATTGTTTTTTTACTTTGGATAAGCACTTGAGTGATGGAGGAAGACATTCGTGCCGGACAGAACTCGTATCGTGCATGCTAATTTGTGAAGCCTGATTTACATATACTCTGACACCATTTCCAACGAAGTGTTGGCCGGGCAGAAACAGACGAAAAACCAAGCGCGGCATGGCCTACGGATAGTGCAGTCCAGTGGAGCGCATGCGATGGGTGCACGGAGCCACGTGCCACGCCACGCGAGAAGTATTCTACTCGATCGATCGACGCCACAAACTCTCACGCGAGCAATGCATGCCGATCTTTGTACTAGTAGTACTACGGAGGAGGACTGCTGCATGTCTTGTCCTGATGCGCAGAAACAAAACGACGGCCACGCATAGGACTCGTGAGCCGAGATGACACACACACTAATCAAGTTTCGAAAAAAAAAAGGAAACCCTTGGCTAATTGATTTGAATGATTAGCGGCGGATTACGCGCGCGGGCGGGAGATTTGTGGAAGAGACCAATCTAAGCATTGCCATGCTATTTCGTCCATGAGAAGAAGATCATGTGAAGAACTGCGACGATTTGCTGGCCTCGCGCCCGCGGCTATCGCGAAGACGAGGAGATCATGTGAAGGTACTCGCGATCGAACTTACCGTGTTTCTTGCGACGCAGCCGCGCGGCGACGACGACCCACGCGCGCCTCACCGGCACCACCACCGCCTTCCGCCACCACTCCGCCGATCGGTCCCGGCCCTCCAGCATCCTCCCCGCCGTCACACACACACTGTCTATGATAGAGAGAAGGAGAGGGACGAAGGGAGGGGTGCGGCGACGAAGACGACGGCTTTCCTTGATATATTCGTGGGGTGGGAGGTCAAGCAGTAGTGAGGTCAAGGGCGGATATACCGCTCGCCACCTAGCCCTGCTGGCTACTCTCCACGTTGCCTCGGACCTGGAGCCAGGCGCCCATTCCTAATACGACCCCCTCCGCGCCCATGACTCATGCTCTTGATTTTAGCACATAATTAAGCACAAACTACCGCATGCACGGCCGCGGCTGCCTCCTTGATCTTTCACGATTATTCGGTATAGATAAGAATTCGAAATTGCAGCTTCAGGGGGAAAAGTCAACGGTGCTAAGGACGGATCACGCTCCCTTCTTTATTTTGAAAACATGGATATATTTTTCGACTTAAAAACCAGGATATATTGAATTAGTGAATAGTGCTCCAGCAAATTAAAGAGCGTGTTTATATATAAAAAAAGAATCAATATTTATGCCACCATACTCGTACCATTAGTTTGTATTCCTAATAAGTATATTTTTATCATATACCTACTTACTTGATTTCATAAATATCATTACATTTTCATATAAACTCAATAATCAAACTTGCGAGATATTTTAACTTTCCAAGAAACAAAGAGGTACACTCTTTACGAAACGGAGAGATTACATTATAGAGATGACAAAAGAACACTAATTTGCAGCTAGCTTATTTTCAATTAAGCATTATTCTGATTTTTGTTCGGCTCGATCTGCTCATCCGTCGCGCATGGAAATTATCTTTGTGTCACTTTCTAATTTACATGATACTGTAGGACGAAATTCTAACTGATAATTGTCAAAAAAAAAAAAATCTAACTGATAACACATTGAGCATCAGCAAGATGCTAACCATGACTCATGCTCTTGATTTTAGCACGTAATTAAGCACAAACTACCGCATGCACGGCCGCGGTTGGCTCCTTGATCTTTCACGATTATTCGGAGTAGATAAGAATTCGAAATTGCAGCTTCAGGGGGAAAAGTCAACGTTACTAACGAAGGACCACGCTTTATTTGTTTTCAGAACATGGATATATTTTTCGACTTAAAAAACAGGATATATTGAGTTAGTGAATAGGGCTCCAGCAAAGAGCGTGTTTATATATAGTAAAAAATATTTTTATCATATTTTTTTTTCCACTCAAAAGTTTAAGTATTACACCCGGTCTCTGCATATCTAGAATGCACACAGCCAAAAAAGTGTCCAAACGAAGTCTAACGAAAAGAAAAAACTCGATAGTGCGTTACAAAAAACCATGTTTAAATGCAACTACGCCAAAGGAGCTAGAGGCGGACCGATCCGAAGATTATGTTGCCATCCATGTCTAGTAAATAGGTCCCGTGTTGTATCCTCCAGCCTCGTACACACCTCCAAAAAAAGGTCTCGCAGTTCTACATGATGTAGCACCGACCAATCCCAAAGGGTATGCGTGAACCTGTAAATAACCTGCAGAAGGGAACAATTAACATCATTGAAATTTTTATCATATATACCTACTTGATTTTATAAATATCCTTGCATTTTCGTATAAACTCATTCAACCTTGCGATAGCTTGACTTTCCTAGCTTTCTTTATTTTAGAAGTACAGTCTTCACAGAACGGAGAAATTACATTGTGCAGATAACAAAAGAACACTAATTTGCATATAGCTTATTTTCGAACTAACAGTATTCTTTATTTTTTTTTCTGCGGCCCGATCTACTCACCTGTCGCGTGTGGCAATTATCTAGCTTTGTGTCAATTTCTAGTTTACTTGATACTGCAGGACGAAATTCTAACTGATAACACACTGAACATCAGCAAGATGCTAAATAGGCGTTGTTCTGATCTTTTACAGAAACATCTCAGAAAGAAATACATTGAGGTAAACAATTGTAAGTATATAGACAAAACATCAAGGCCTTCAACTTCTTCTCGTTATACCAAATCTTGGCGTTTTCTATCGATATCCATATGAATGAATAGGCATAATAAAAACTGAAAAATGAGGTTCTCCAATGCAATACTTAGGCAGTCAAAATAGTTGTCCAACACCGGAAGGAGTACCAACTCCAGGAATACATTGTTGTAAGAGATGTGAGTAGTGCAAACTACAAAGTCGAAGACGAAGCAAGCTATCCATTGTTGTACCTGGTCCCAATTACTAGTTTACTACAAGATCGAAAAGGACAAAACTCCACTTATTTAGGCACAATGTGAAGGAATGTATCTATGAAAGCCCAGTCTTTTGAAACCAGCATCGAACTCGGAAGGAGGATCTCTCAATGGCGGCTAAAAGGCTGAGATCAAGCACCGTCGCCATCATGGGAGCTATGGCCAAAATGGTAGAAGCCTAGAACACCTAACTGCACCAAAGGAAATCTACCATAATCTACAAACTAAAGCAAGTAGATCAGGTTTCCACCCCTTCTAACGTCAACCACATCGGCGAGAGGAGAGAAACCCTGATCTATTAGTGTAGAGGGCCAAAAGTATCCGAGGGTTTGTATTTTCTTGCTTACAACGAACAATCACCTTGATAGAGTTTAGACATCAAAATGGCCTCAACATTTTAAAAGGTCTTATTGACTACCATGGTATCAAAATCCAATGGCTCGTCAATTGACTGAGATTTCACTAAAATTTCATTAAATATGAGTTGGTTGGCTCATGATGCCTAGCAGGACCGAAACCCTTGCGTCATGCAAACCTTACCTACAATTCAAACAAATTTCTAATGTCATGTTTATTGTAGAAATCGGACAACAGATGATTAGGGGTGTCTCAATTGACGTGGTTAAGTGGCGTGCGTTTAGTGGTTAGTACTGGTGTGTACACTGACCTTAAAGTGAAGGTCATCGTACAATGCGATAGTTGACACAACGTTGTTTTTTAGTAGGTTGGGCCGCCTCGTAGGAGCGGGGCGATCCATGTTAGTAGAGCGTTGATGGTGTTGAGGTTTGACCCTAAGCCATCCACAACTTCCCAGGGGCAAAGTCAAGATACCACACATCATCGGCCAAAGTCGTCGATGACTCCTTGGGTCTGAAACTAGAGCCCAAGTTGGAGCTCTAACCCTTTCCCTTTCTTTTATTGAATGAGGAGTGAATGAATGAATGATCCCCTACGGTGACCCAGTGTTGTGGTGTACAAGTCATTGACATAACACTTTTGAAAGTCTTCTTTTGCAAAAATTACATCTCTCAGAGTGGTACAAGATAAACATTGCGGGTCCAACTTCTTATTTATTCGTACAAAGAGCCAAAAGTGTACAAAAACTTCGAGTTCCTCCTCAGTCCAATCAGGATTCACAACGCGATGAAAATTCACATGTAGATGAAGAAGCTTCTTAATCGATGGTAATACTAAGTTTAGAATCATTGGAGCTGGAAACTTATTGGAGAAGCTACAATATTATTATCTCAACTACCTATGCGTGCTTTAGTGGATTCTATATCTACATCTATATTGCTTTATGCTATTCGGATACCATCTTGTTCAATTATCCCTTCGTGTCGATCTTCTTATCTTCTCACAACCTAAACAAGGGTGTTAAAAAGTATAGATTGAGTACGAGCATACTCAGCAATTTCTATGATGGTTGTTTGATGCTCTAGCTATAGCTATGGATTCACGACCAACGCCTCGCTGTGTAGCTTTTTTGAAAACGTTTTTTAGAAAATGTAAGTTTTAAATTTTAGAAATTCTAAGTCGGTTAGTCTTCACGGGTTGTTTGGACTTCGTGGAGTTTCTTTTCACCTTGTGATCGTAATTCTTTCCTAGAATAAGGAGTAACATGTCATATTTATATACTCTCGAGAGGAGCTCTACTTTTCCCACAAACGTCCTTGGCCTTATTTTCCCGTCCATACTTCCTTTGATATGGGACAGTTACCAAAAGTTTATCTGAATCAAGCCAAGTTCCCCTCCACAACCCTGTTGTCCACCCATTGTAATGAATTTCGGTCGAGAGATCTACGTTTAATTACCATTCAATCTAATATACTAGGTCGTTATCTAGTAGTACATGATAGGGACGTAACATACTCCTGGTCGCTGATCTCCACTCTAGATCACATCCCGACTAAGTATACGAGGACAGACGAAAGTAAGAAGATACTTCTGACTCAGCTCGGCCCATAATAATATATGTAGTCATCGTTGTTTTATACGGCACAAGAATGACTGACTACTTTGATTGTTAATCCTAACTTTTTCGGTACAATGGAATCTTCACCACATGATTTTACAATCATGTAAATCAACCATGATTCCACCGTCCACTATTTTTCAATTTATTTCATTCGGAAAACAATGTTTCTTTCGAATGCATATGGTATTGTTTTAAAAATATTTTTTAAATTAATTCAAAAAACATGCAAGATTAAAATCACAAATGGTATGCAAGTCTCATCTCCCGAGGTTTACGCAAGAATGAACTATCCCGGTGACTGCAAGATAATAAAACTCGAAAGTTTTACTTAACCCTGAACCTCGGGTTTTGGAAATCGCAATCATTGCCATATAGAGACAAAGTTCTGATAAAAACAAGTAATGCTCTAATGCAACTATATGCAATGAAATTATTGGTGTGTTGTGTTTAAATTCTCTTTGATTACAATTTCTTGTCATTTAGTGAATTTCTCCCCCTTTTTTAGGGTTTTTATTTGAATTTTCACTTTAGTAATTTCATTTATTTATGAATTTATGCTCAACATGAATGGATTTCACTTTATAATTTTCATGTTCTCATGGAAATTGAATTTATATATAAATTTATAGTTTATTGTTATTTTTTAGGATTTTCTTAGAATTATTGTAAATTGCTTTTAAAATTTTATAATTTTCACACCAAACAAAACTATTTTTAAAAATGGCATAAAAATACATTTTTGGAATCCTTGCATTTTTCTACACACAATACTATTTTTATTTTATTTTTCTGATTAATTATGTAAGATTTCTTATTATTTAGGATTTTTACCTAATTAAGAAATTATCAAAATACCCCTATGGGCTTGGGCCCACTAGTCAGACACATGGGTCAAAACCAGTCCCTGGCTAGTCTGGTTCAACCAGACTATATCACCCTTTCTCTCACCCACTTCTCCCTCTCCCTCTCTCTCGTGTGGTGATTATGTCTCCCCCGGCGATTTCGGCCATCTCTGCTACCGCACTCATGCCTAAATAAGGTGAGCTAAATACAACAACGGTCCCTCTACTTGTCTAGATAGCTCAATTTAGTCATGATACTCGGAATTTGCACAATTTAACATGTGTACCTATGAGTTGGATTTGATTTAGTCCAAAAGCATGCTTGACGTCGAATATGAGCTGATGCAGAGGGACCGAAAAAGGAGGGGTCTATGGAAAGGGATACGACGGTAGCGGCTATCACTAGACCGAAAAGTATAGTTACTATTCATGGAGGAGAGATAACGTCGAGGAGACACCAGCAACTGTGGAAATGTATGTTATAGATGTGGGAGGAGGTTCTTGTAAATTTTCAACCTAGCTACTCTCCTTCAAGTGGGAATCATGTCCACGTGTCATCCCGCTCAACTCAAATTCAATCGTGAACCTGTTTTTTTGGACTAAATCAAGTCCAATTGACAAGTATATGGGCTAAATTAGGCAAATTACAAGTATCAGGACTAAATCAAGCCACCCGGACAAGTACAGTTAGCGCTACGGTCCCTAAATATTAGTCTCCACCTACTCTACCATCATATCCTACATGATTTACCCCTCAAGCTTTCTACTGGCGTTGCTCTACCCTATCCTGAACTAGGGTTTGGGTAGTCGGTGACACCATCATGCTCTGGTGCTAGCATGGTGCCTCCCGGTGGGTGTTTTGCATCACAGACACATCCGCTCTACTGGCGTGGCTTGGCCTACAGTGAGATGCCCCCTCTAGGAACATCTGGTGCCGCTGTCACCATGGTGTTCGTCTTCCTCCTCTTCTCAGTTAGCGGTGAGCTAGGCTCCCACTTACCAAAGTTAAATCTCCTCCCTCTCTCTATCTTCTTCCTCTATAATTTCTACTGCTAGTCCTTGTGGAAATTTCTAGGGTTTCCTCTTTTGTGTTGTCTCGATAATGGTGTTCTAGGGTTTCTAGTAGCTTCTAGGTTGTTCTAGTAGGTTCTGTCATGTTCTAGATTATTTGTAGTGGTTCTGATGCTAAGTAAATTCATATATGCTACGTTTAGTCATTGTCACTTACTAAACGTGTGCGGTTGACACTTCCTTCGGTAAGAAGTGTCAGTATTCAGCTAATGGGTGTGTTATGTACGGTCAGTGGTCAATTAGTGTAGGTGTGTCTAAGATGTTTGTCAAACTGTCCATGTACTAGTGTTAGATCTTGATTGTTATTATCTTAGTCATAATTCACAACTCAATAAACTTAACTGAGTTTCTTCAGTGATTACTGTCTAGATTATTGGGTTGTTCTTGAACTTTTAGCTCAATCTTACTTCTGTAAGTATGTTTCTTAGGGTTTGTTTGCACTTTTATTGTGTAGGTTCACTTAATGTTCACAAAGTCCATGTTCTGCATCTACCTTCTCATCCTTAGGTCGATCTTAGGATATTATCTAGGGATGGGAGGTTAGATATAGGATTTATGTTCTTAATGCTTAGTTCAAGTATTTATTTACTTATGATGGTCGTGCTAGTGTGTTGAGGTTGGCTTGTGCATGTGGTGTTCTTCACTTAGTGAAGATGCATAGATGGCAACCCCTTAGTTACACTAGGTGCTCCTAATCCCTCTCTCTCCTTGGTCTATGGATCACAGTGGATCCCTAGCTACTATGATCCTATTCTAGTGTTTAGATAACAACCTTTGTAGAATTCCTAGTGGGCTTGATGAAGATCTGAAGCTATTGTTGATGGCCTTGTCCTCCCTATTCTTGATGTTCTTCATCCTTCTTCTCTCTTCCACTCTCTCTCGGATCTCTCCCTAAGAAGTGTGTGTGTATTTTCTGAGCTTGACCAGTGACTTATGAGCTCTAGGGTCTCAGGTGCCCAGCTATCTATAGGATGCTAAGGTCAATGAGGTACTAACACCTCCTACATATAGTTAGGTGAATCACCTGCTTGGTTAAGTGTGTAACCGGCTTGGTAGCATGTCCTATGTGCACGTCTCCTCAAAATTTTCGGTGGTTAAACCCCATGCTTCTTTTGGACTATGTGTGTTTTCCAAATTGGGCATATGGTCTTGCTGTTATTATGTACCAATGAATGGTATTTGTGCATGCAATTTTATGCATGTCATTTTGATTTTTTCCTATACAGCTATTGGACAGTGACAAGTGGATTTCCTCTTTGATTAAATTATTGTTATGTGTTTGCTCATAGTATTTTGTTTCCTGATCATTTCTACTATGAGGGTTTAGTATAGAGTTCATGATGTTCTATGAGTTGAGTAGATGAACTGCTCAGTGTTCATCCATTTAAATTTCAGAACCATTTATACAATCCTTTGCTTGAGGTAATTTCCTTTGGTCAAACCGTTTATATTTAGACTTAGAACTATTCTATTGGTTTAGTTTTGTCACTTGTTCAAGTTAAAATTCTTGGTTTGTATACTAGTTCTTGGTTCCTTTGGCATACTTCTAAGTTTTCCTAATGGTTGTCCACTGTTGTGGTAAGATGCTTGATGACCCACAAGTACAGGGGGTGTATCGCAGTATTTTTGATAAGTAAGAGTGTCGAACCCAACGAGGAGCAGAAGGTGCTAGCTAGTGGTATGGATCAGGAATTCTCTGCAAATACTTAGCAAACGGATTTTTAGGGGTTTTGGATAAAGCAAGTAAACAAAGTACGAGTAAATGAAAGACAGTAGGAATAAATGCAGCAAGTGGCCCAATCCTTTATGCAGCAAAGGACAAGCCGGTTCTATTACTTAAGATGACCAAACGTTCTCGAGGACACATGGGAAGACTGTCAAGTGCTTTCGCTTCATATAGTTGATTAATCTTCTCTAGCTTGCTAAGTGTTGTGTGGGTGAATCTGTGCTAATGTACCGCCCATCCAAGACTAATACATACTTGTGATTATACCCCTTGCAAACATCCGTAAGTACAAGAAAGTAATTAAGGTAGAAACCTAACCACAACTTTAAACTCTAAGACCCTTACGTCCCTTGTGCAATGGTTTCCTATGGGGGTTCAGGTTTCTTTCACTCCGGTAACCCCTACGATTAGTAGCCAAATACACAATGCATTCCCCTAGGCCCATATAGGTGAAGTGTCATGTAGTTGACGTTCACATGACACCACTAGAAGAAGTACACCAGAACTTAAATAACAATCTATTGAATCTTTCTCGACACAACTCCACTACTAACAACAAGACTTCTCCCATGTCCTCAAGAACAAAACAAACTACTCACAAGAGATCATATGGATCATGACCAGAGATGGAATAATGATGTATAACAATATGAACATAAACAATAATTCAATGGTTCACTCAATAGCATCAACTACAAAGAGTAATCAACACCGGGAAAGTTTCCCCTATGAACTAATGCAAGATCCAACTCGATTGTTACAGCAATATGGAGATGGTGATGAGGGTGCTGATGGTGATGATGATGATGATGATCCCGATGAAGTCCAGCTTGATGGTGGTGTTGATGGCGACGCTCTCCCCTCTCCGGGAAGGAATTCCCCTGGTAGAAATCTGTCTGCGGAGAGATCTTTCTCTCTTGGTATTTTCCGCCCCGCAGAAGCGGTGGAATCTTTCTGTGGTCGCTCCCCGAGTCTTAGGGTTTCGGGAGGATGATATACGCCAGAGGGGAGAGTGGAGGGGTGGCCACACACCACCTCTGGCGGGCCTAGGCTGCCAAGGCCAGGGTGGTGTGGCCCCTATGGCCCATCTCCACTCCGTCTTCCGCATCCTTAGTCTTACGAAAAATAGGATTTTCCGTATGTTTCCCGGATTTTCTGATCTTCGAATTTTGCCTCCAAATAGCACCTTTTCCATCGAATCCTCGACGCATGGTCCATGCTCCAAAAGTCATCAACCATGCAAAAACAGATGAAATAACATAAGTATCACCTCTCAATACGAAATATATCAATGAATAATAGTGAATTAAGACATAGAATAGTGATGCAAAATGGACGTATCAACTCCCCCCAAGCTTAGACTTCGCTTGTCCCCAAGCAAAACTGAGCTCAATAAACATGGCCTTAGGTTTATGGAGTGAAGAGTCGATAAAAGAATACGGACAAGAAGCATCACATTCATCAAATACATAGATCATAATAGAAGACAACTCACTATTATATAGCTCAACTTGTAATGAGTAAAGGAAACACCATAAAGATACATAAAGTGAATCATAATTGGTAATGGCAAACTTAGCTCTTGGTCGAAGAATAGTTTATAATTTGCTGGAGTTCACAAATAGCTGGTTTTTCAATGATAGCTTTCAAAGTAGTAAACATCAAGATAAGAGCAATGTGCAAAGCAAGGAACATAAGAAACATGATTGAATAAATCATCATATGAATGAATGAAACACATCAACTCAAAATACTTGCTGAGGTAGAAGGGAGTAGGTTTACTGACTCAACTACAAAGTAAAAGAAAGGCCCTTCGCAGAGGGAAGCAGGGATTGCAAGTCTCATAAAGAGATCCCAAAAATTATGATACTTACTAGCTTTCAGCTCTCATTGCCCTATCATAGGCATATTTAGGTGATTAAGGTTAAAGTGATCAAATATGAGGATACGCATTGACAAGTTGTAAGTTGAGAATCTCATGTCCCTTGAATATGAGGGCCGCTCCTCATGCTACTAAAGTTTAGTCACCGGTAAGTTCTTGTCATCGTAAGCATATGTGTATCATAGAGAACCGCCAACGGGGTACCCCTTGCCCGATGATACGGAAGAATCCCCATATCAAAATGACAAGGCAAGCAGACAACAAGTATCTCAGAAATCTTCTTATTTACCATGGGAATATGGTGCTTTTTTTCTCTTTCCTCTTTTCATAATATCTCTTTTTTTCTTTTCTCCTTTTCTCAATCTCTATCTCTCTTTTTTTATAAGAAGAATGCTTCATCGATACTCGTTATGGTTACCCTGCAGGTTTCCACCATGTCAGCATGGATTAGACCAGCGGCCCAGGCGTTTCTCTAACACACATGCATAACTCCATGGACTTACAAGCTCCCCTTTCATTTCACACCGACGACATCCATAGACAAAAGAACATGATATCAACTAGGTACGAAGTACCAGTGCAATGTTGAAAGCGTTCCCCATGACAAGACGTTACGCTAATCCACAACTTACAAAGCGCAAGCATATACACAACATAGGTGAGCACAATGGTTCAAGTTTATTAAGTGCAAGAAAGTAAAGTGTGCCATCAAGTTCGTGAGAGCTTTAATCACTAATTTTCACAGAACAAGTTTAATTTGGGAGGTAGATAAAACAAGAATTTACTTGGAATAACAATAATGCTAATAGGTAGGTATGGTGGACACAAATGGCAAAGGTTTTGGTTTAAAGGAGGTGGATGCACGAGAAGAATACCCTCTCAGTACAGGTTTTTGGCTAGCAAGGCTGGGTAGCAAG
This sequence comes from Avena insularis, assembly GCA_023614405.1. Classification (NCBI taxonomy): domain Eukaryota; kingdom Viridiplantae; phylum Streptophyta; class Magnoliopsida; order Poales; family Poaceae; genus Avena; species Avena insularis. Next base: position 590,234,453 of record CM042686.1, read on the forward strand.
TATAAGAGTTGAAGGAAACAATCAAACATACAAGTGATAAAGACAAACATGCAATCTTCCTTGGAAGCACAAAAGATCTTAACTAGAGAATACTAAACTTATGAGCAAATCAAGGAAGAAAGATGATGAAATTATTTTTCTCTAGAGTACTCTTATCTTTTTCATTCAACTCTCAAAAATAGTGTTGCTACTGACCGAGCCAGGTTTGCCAAAACCAACTAAATTAACTCAACGATCCCAAAGTGATACCAATACTAACTACAAGATCAATCATATAACCACGAATTGAAAACTAATATAAGCTATGCAAAAGAGTAAATGATATAACTTCTCATTAATATTTCATATCGTCAACTCACACCAAGGGATACATATCTAACGAGAGAGGGGACACTTCCATAATGCAAACCATCCTACATAACAACTCCTCTATTCATGATATGACTCTACTAATAAGGTAAAAAGATAGAAGATAGTGATGTGATACCGCGACACTCCCCCAAGCTTGGAACAAACCAAGGGGATGCCAAACCTGATGACGAATTACTACTTTGATGGTGGTGGTATCCTCTCGATGAGCTCTTTGATAAGTTTCCCCAAGTCCTCAATCTCGAAAGTGAGAGTACGAATCAACTCCGAGTTGTGCTCAATACGGCTCATGATCATATCGTGTTGAGAATTCCAGCTCTTGCTATTCTTTCCCCACTCTTCCTCCTTGAAGTCTTCTTTTCCTGCATGGCTAGAACGAGGCAAATCCCAATTGGAGGGTAATTTCCCCTTGGGCATATTCTGGTATTGATGCTCATGGATAAGGGTATGGAAAGGATTCTTGGTATGTGGAGGAAGTGACCAGGGATCTGAATGGTGATGAGGAGGCTTCCCTCCAATAGTCCTGGCGGGGTTTGCCACCACTCCAATGCTTGCAATGGTAGTGTCGGTGTGCTTTGCCTCCTCTTCACCTGCACTCTTGATCTCCTTCTCCTTCCCGGTGTCTTGGAGGTCTTCCTCCATAGGCTCCTTCCCTTTATCCTTGGCGGACACCATTCTGCTTCTAACCTTTCAAAGAGTATGTCCTGGCAGAAATAGATCGAAACAGAAACACGACGAAAACACGATAGAACCTCGGAAGATCCGGGGGGTTATATATTACGAAGTTTCATATCAAAAGGAAGGTACTAGGAGAAAAGCGATTGGGCTGAGTCGGGGTGGACTCACCACGGTGGTGGCGGACAGGGTGGGCCACGCCACGAGGTGGTGTGAGCCACCAGCTCCGTTCAAATCCCTTTTTCGCTTCGTAACTTTCCTTATTGACTAAAAACTGCAAAAATATAGTTAGATAGTATTTTCGTGGAACTTTTCTTACCAGAACCGTTGCCTATTTGAAAACAGACTCCGCATGTCTCTGAATTTGGTATCTAGTAGATTCTTTTGGAGTCACCACTTGAGTAACATCAATATATTCATCTTCATATACTTATTACTTGAGTCATAAAACCCTTCTCTTCCTTATTACACCATTGTCTCCACTTCCTAGAAATTTCTTTCACACAACACTTCACACAGTTCTCATTAGCAACATTAGTATAAGTGAAGTGATAAACCTTTTGAGTCCAACTTCAACTGAAAACCATCAAAACATAAGCTACTGTAGCAACTCCTTCCGAAAACCCAAAAAGAATTCAAAAAGGAAATCGAATAAAGAGGCAAATGCAAGAGTGGCAAAATCTGTCAAAACAGACCAGCATGTAAAGATCAATTTTTTCGAAAATCTTCTGTTGCTCAAATCAAAAAGTGCGAAACTAATGAAAGTTAAATAACAACCTGGGCAGAAGCACAAAATTTACAGCTCAATCCGACATACAGAGATCTCTCACGAATTTTGACGGTGAAGCACAAAAATCTGTTTCGGGACAGCAACTTCCCCAAATCTTACTTTTCTCTCATTAGAGGTTGATCTTGACACAAAAACCAAACAAAACGGATAAGGAGCGGTTATTACCGAAGTAATAACTTCCAAGACTCAAAGAAACAAAAACAAACTGAAAGCAAAAACAAATTGGGTTGTCTCCCATAAAGCTCTTTCTTTATTGTCATTAAGATGGGCATGATAATTTTGAAGAAGCTCTCATAGGGATATGAATTGAAGTGAAAGAGAGCATTAAGAAGCAAAAACGCACACACATTTAAGTCTCACCCACTTCCTATGCAAGGGGATTTTGTAAACAAACAAGTTGTTGAAACCAAAGGCTACTTGCATAAGAAGGCAAAAGAAGTGCAACATAAAAACTTTCAGCATAAAACAAGGAAACTTGATATTATTGAGATGCATAAGAACGCTTTTCCCTCTCTCGTAGTAACTTTCAGTATCATGCATAAACTTAACAATATAGCTATCACAAGGACCATCATAGTAATGATCACTTATTCTAACAGAAAATACAGGAATACTAGCTCTCATAACTCTACTTTGTGAGACAATATTAGAGGTATCCTTACAAAGGATAGTGTGCCCCTCTTCTTCATATTTAGTAACAAAGTCTTTCACATTTGCTAGTATAGGTTCATCAACCATTTGTTTATTAGGTTCAATAGCTTTACTTGTACTTTCATTAACCATACTAGCTATCATAGAATGTTCCTTTACCTTAACTGGGAAAGGCATTTTCTCAATGTAAGGTTCAGGTAAAACATGATTAGCAGTATAAACTTCACTATTTCTTGCAAGAACACTCTTAGCAATATCTTTATAAGGTTCATGATACTTATTTCACTTCTTTTTAGGCACTTCAATGTAGGAAGCAAAAGCCTTAAAATAAGAAGCAATAGCTTGAGAATCTAGACCATAAGCATTTTTAATATTTTGAAAGTCATCAGTTCTCATAAAAGATTCAATGCATTCATAATCATAATTTATACATGACTTTCTACCTTTGTCATTCTCCCAAGCTTCAGCATTATCTTGAATATGGTCTAGAAGATCCCATTTAGCTTCTTCTTCCATGCGAGTGAATGATCCAGCACAAGAAGCATCCAATAAATCTTTATCATGTAGAGGGAGCCTTGCATAGAAGTTATTGATAATAATATTGTTGGGGAGCTCATGAATGGGACATTTGAGCATTAGTAACTTCAATCTCCCCCAAGCTTGAGTTGTACTCTCTCCATCAAGAGGCCAAAAGTTGTATATTTGATTTCGATCTTTATGAATCTCACTAGGAGGATAAAACTTTGAATAAAAGAGAGGCACTATTTCCTCCCATTCCAGAGCTTGACCATTCTTTAGCAGCTTATACCATTTCTCAGCTATTCCTTTCAGTGATAATGAGAATAACTTCTTCTTAACTTGATCTGTAGTAATACCTGCACACTTGAACAACCCGCATAATTCGCGTATAAAGAGTAAATGATCACCGGGATGGACAGTTCCATCCCCAACATAATAGTTATCCATAACACGATCAATAATTCTTGTAGGTATTTTGAAAACATCATCCTCAGCAGGTGGTGGCTTATCTACTACCTTAGCAGTGGTAGTAGCATTACCAAATAAGAAACTCAGCGAATTATCCATAACGAAAATAAAGCAACTAGCAGAAGTAAACAATACTCACAGTAGAAGTTTCCTTTACCAGTTCGACTCTCCAATAGCGCTCTACTCCCGGCAACGGCGCTAGAAAATAGTATTGATGACCCACAAGTATAGGGGGTGTATCGCATTATTTTCAATAAGTAAGAGTGTCGAACCCAACGAGGAGCGGAAGGTGTTGGCTAGTGGTATGGATCAGAAATTCTCTGCAAATACTTAGTAAACGGATTTTTAGGGGTTTTCGATAAAGCAAGTAAACAAAGTACGAGTAAATGAAAGACAGTAGGAATAAATGCAGCAAGTGGCCCAATCCTTTATGCAGCAAAGGACAAGCAGGTTGTATTACTTAAGATGACCAAACGTTCTCGAGGACACATGGGAAGACTGTCAAGTGCTTTCGCTTCATATAGTTGATTAATCTTCTCTAGCTTGTTAAGTGTTGTGTGGGTGAACCTGTGCTAATGTACTGCCCCATCCAAGACTAATACATACTTGTGATTATACCCCTTGCAAACATCCGTAAATACAAGAAAGTAATTAAGGTAGAAACCTAACCACAGCTTTAAACTCTAAGACCCTTACGTCCCTTGTGCAATGGTTTCCTAACGGGGGTTCAGGTTTCTATGACTCCGGCAACCCCTACGATTAGTAGCCAAATACACAATGCATTCCCCTAGGCCCATATAGGTGAAGTGTCATGTAGTCGACATTCACATGACACCACTATAAGAAGTACACCACAACTTAAATAACAATCTATTAAATCTTTCTCAACACAACTCCACTACTAACAACAAGACTTGTCCCATGTCCTCAAGAACAAAACGAACTACTCACAAGACATCATATGGATCATGATTAGAGATGGAATAATGATGTATAACAATCTGAACGTAAACAATAATTCAATGGTTCACTCAATAGCATCAACTACAAAGAGTAATCAACACCGGGAAAGTTTCCCCTATGAACTAATGCAAGATCCAACTCGATTGTTACAGCAATATGGAGATGGTGATGAGGATGCTGATGGTGATGATGGTGGTGATGATGATGATGATCCCGATGAAGTGCAGCTTGATGGTGGTGTTAATGGCGGCGATCTCCCCTCTTCGGGAAGGAATTCCCCCGGTAGAAATCTGTCTGCCAGAGAGATCTTTCTCTCTCGGTGTTTTCCGCCTCGCAGAGGCGGCAGAATCTTTCTGTGGTTGCTCCCCGAGTCTTAGGGTTTCGGGAGGATGATATACGCCAGAGGGGAGAGGCTGGAGTGGGCTAGGGTGGCCACACCACCTCCTGGCGTGGCCTAGGGCTGCCCGCGCTAGGGGGTGGTGTGGGCCCCCTGTGGCCCATCTTCACTCTGTCTTCTGGCATCCTTAGTCTTCTAGAAAAATAGGATTTTCCATATATTTTCCTGGATTTTCTGATCTTCGCGAATTTTGCCTCCAAACAACACCTTTTCCATCAGAATCCTGACTGCAGCGGTCCATGCTCCAAAAGTCATGAACCATGCAAAAACAGATGAAATAACATAAGTATCACCTCTCAATACAAAATATATCAATGAATAATAGTGAATTAAGACATAGAATAGTGATGCAAAATGGACGTATCAATGCTCAGGTTCTGGCATTTTTAGTTTCCACTTCAGACTCTTTTTGGTATGATTTTGTTGCTGCCTACGAACCTCACACTCTAGGGTTTAGGACTAGTTCCTAGAATCTATTTTAGATTCTACACTAAAATGGTTTCATAGATGTGAATCCAACATTCTAACCTTAACAAAAATTCCTTTTCTTTGATGTTTTGTTTGTAGGTTTCAAGATGAGGAAGAATATGCAAGATGCGATAAGAATAGTAGATAGGCTTCGTGTAGGCTTTCTTCCTCTTGTAGTTTGTATCAGGTTTTTCTCCTTTCTTTTGGAAGTTTTTGAGATGTACTTATCTTATACTAATATAGATATAAATGAATAAAGATCATTATTTCAATGTGTGAAGTGTTTTTACTTTGAATTAATATTTATTTCTTTATATTTTTTGAACTTTGAATTCAAGTTTCACTTAGGTCAACCTTGATTTTGAACTGATTTGGATAATTTGAAATCTTTAATTGAACGCTTGGGTCCAAATCCCAGTGACCTCTTGATTACAGAAACTGTTGGAAATATGCCCTAGAGATAAATAGTTATAAGGACTATTATCATATTTCATATAGTTTATGATTAAGTTTTATATCATTCTACAACTGTATTGAGTGGAAACATCAATACACGTGTGATATATAAACAACCAAGGGTTCCCAGTGAAACTCTAGTCACTAGTTCATTGGTCAACAGATGATCAAGTTTCCTGATCATGTGGCATTTATGCCAGTTGGAAATGGAGTCAACTCATTATGAGAATGAGATGATGAACCAATACCCAACCTAAACATCGTGACCCGATCATGTCACGAAGTTCAAGTTATGATGATTAGAAATGGATCCTCGTAGACTATTCCTTAGACCGTGAGGCTTATCAATCACTGTCTCCCGAGAGTGCTTAGGTAGCATCAAGCGCCACTTGGTAAACAATGGTTATAAAGGTGTGTTCAGGTACTCGGAGGAAACCGTAGAGGCAATATATGTCAAGAGCGGGATTTGTCCATCCACGGGACGGAAAGATACTCAAGGGCCCACTCAGAGAAGTTATATCCAATAGTTGCGCATCATGTGATTTGATCACATGGATATCACTTGTCGGCACGAGTCAAGTAGCATTGTTCGGTAACAAGATTGAACACGACATGGTGATGTCATTGATCAGATCTCGGGCAATGCAAGTATCGAGAGACAAAGGGAATAAGACACGACTGTCCCGGTTCAAACGACGAAAGATCTTCATGGAACGCACAGGGGTCACATGGCCATCCAGGTCCCTCTGTCGAGCATTGGTGCGGGAGTGTCCCGACCATGTCTGGAGTGTTCCCGAACCGTGGGGTATCACTCTTAAGGGCTTGATGATGCTTAGAGAGTGTTTATAGGATCGGAAGAATCACCGAAGAATAGTAGAGAGAAAACCGGAAGCGTTTCGGTAAGTCCGGAGGATGTCCGGAGTGGAGTTGGAAGGTGTTACATAGCCACGGAGATTGAATAATATGTTAATGAATGTTAAATATTGATTTAATCATTTATTCATAATTATTTAATAAAAGAGAAAATCAATTTAAAAGGTCAAAGGCTTAATGGGCCAGTTTCGGAGGGAAGAGGGCCCATTAGGGAAAATGCAAGAGGGAGAAGGGCCAAGAGGGGAGGCCGGCGCCCTAGTGGGCCAGCCCCTTGCGCGGGGCCCATGGGGTGGTCGGCGGCGCCACCCCCTCCCCCTCTCCTCTCCTTTAATCCCACCCCGGGACTTTGAGGGAGGTAGTACCTCCCCTCCCCTATATATAGTGGGGGTATTTGGCCAGATAAATACACACAAAATTCAATAAAGGTCTTCTTACTTTTGGGAAGACCTCCAATTGATATTTTCTCTCTCTCTCTCCGTCTCTCTCTCTCTCTCTCTCTCTCTCTCTCTCTCTCTCTCGTGACCGTGGTCCCAAGTTCGGACTGCGCGAACGAGAGACATCTTCACCGTGGAGCACCGTCACGCTGCGGGATTCGGATCTAGGAGCTCTACTTCCGCAACTGCTGCTGGATCGGGGAAGCGGGAGTCATTGTTAGGCACCGGACGTGTGTAACTCCCCGCGAGGTGTCACACTTGAGGCACTCAAGTCGTTGAGCCACAAGAGCGCAAGGACTTCATCACAACCTTGAGGTCGGCTTCAGCTAGTCTACATCAACCACGCTCCTCTGAGCGTTGACAACGCTTTTCGGTCTTCAAGGGCAAGTTCACGGAAAGCCCCTCCCGATACTGTATTACTAATAGATAGGTCCTGGCAGCATCAGGGGTTTAGGGGCGTTGGGTAAAATTTTATTGTTTTCATACGCGGAACCCCTACAGTGGTATCAGAGCTAGATCTATGCGTAGTAATGCTAGTACGGGTAGAACACACGAGATGTAGCGTGTGGGTGTTGATCTTTTAGTTGTTACCCTTCCACGTGTACTTGTGTATACCGCTGTAATGCTTGATGAAGCGGCCCCCAACCGACTTTACGCGTTCATTCGCGAGACTGATCCACGCTTGACATACGGCTTGTACTGTATAAAGTGGCTTAGGGGGGTGTCTATCTCTCTCGCATTAGTTGGTATGCCATTTACAATGGAGGGCCCCGAGAGGGGTGTAGTAGAGACAACTACTTGATCTGCGTTGTGCTGAAAGTTCGTAGGTAAGAACGGTTCTTGTGCGAAAGCCCATTCAGCCACGTAAAACATGCAAAGATAAAGTAGAGGCATCTAACTTTGTTTTGCAGGGGGCGTTGCTTTGTGATATGGTTGTGGCAAAGGCAAAGTGATTACCTTATGTTACGTAGTAGTAGATAGTCACGAATATGATGGACTACCACGCCGGAAAGACACCGGTACCCTGGTGTCTACGGCACCGGAACCCAGGCGCCGGAATCCGGTGACGACGGATGGAGATCACGACGTGAAGGACCATATCATATCGCATTTACATTCAATGTTATTGTTTGTATATCTTATTGTGTGCTAGTATTAGATACTCGACGGTAGCCTAATAAGATGATCCCTGTTAAAATTACCAACGATTGTGTTTCCCCTTAGTGTGCACCACTAAGAAAGTTCTTCAGTATGAGGCGATCCATGGTACAAGCATGGGTTTCAGACATATCTACGTTCGCATACAGTGGGTGTAAGCCATGTTAGACAGTGAATACACTAAGGTTGAGTTGGCGAGCCTAGCACGCCATAGAAGCATGGCCTCGGAACACGGATGGTCGAAAGATCGAGCACGAGTCGCATGAATGATTCGATCGACGTTTAGCGTCCACCCTTGAACCCACATTGATGGCCGTGATGATCGGGGGAGATGTGGCTGATAGGGGTCGTGTTATCACTAGGAACCCTTAAGGGGATAGGTGTTTCTGAGTGGAGTTATTATTAACTCATTTATTTATAAACTTAGTCTAAATTACTTTTGCAATTATAAATGTAGAAATGGTTCTCCTCGAGATTACTTTCCCTATTGACAATTGGTTAAAAGGAGAAAAGCTCAAGTTAGATGGATCCACTTTTCTGCATGGGTCATGCGCCTTTATGATCTCCTTGGTGAGAACAAAGTGGATGACTACATGCTCTACGAGATGTACTTGGAGCCACCCTATACTCATGAGACCCAGGAGCAGCGGGATCTCCGCTGCCATCGTCGTGTGATGGCCACATTCATATCAGTAACGATGCGCCTCGGGATGGAAGATGGGATGTGGCCGATTGTGGGAAGTCTTAATCCCCGAATGGTTATGGCACATCTGAGATCGCATTTCGTGGAACAAGTGCGCATATGGGAGTATGAGCTAATGGGGGACTTTCTCTCCATAAAGATGAAGGAGGGCTCCTCACTGGACGATCACTTGTTGAGCATATATGATGCATACATGAGTCTGGCATACTTCCTGGACAACTGGTTCGCAAGCTCTTTTGCAATGGGAGTTGTGCTGCGGTCGCTGCCACCAAGCTTCCAAGCACAAGTCAGGATTTGCATTATGAGAGGCGACGCGGAAACACGGGATTTCCACGAGTTCATATCACATTTCAGAGATGTGGTGGTTGAACCCGATGTCACTGAGGTCATCGATGAAAAAGGTATATATTTGATATACAATTTTATAAATGTTATAATCTTGCAAACACATTTGCGGTGTTAAGTATATTTGATACTTGTTCTGTTTTGCTGAAAACAGGTCCTTCTGCATGAGAGGTGCTTGCTGGAGAGGAGGTGACATTGCGTGTTGATGGCGAGCATGATGATGATGGCCAACGACACTCTCCCTCAACATTTATCATTTAGTTTATGTTTTAGGATGATTATTGTAATCAAAAGATTGTGAACTTCTTTAGTGTGTCTCACATTTTGTGAGACGATTATTCATATGAGCTTGTAACAAATAGTTGTTCTACTTTTATGAATGATTTCTATTCGTGTTCATATCTTGTTTGATTATGTGTGAATTATCCTAGTTTTGAAACTAATTGATAATATATGAACATTTGTAAAATATCGAAATGCCTTAAAATACCCAACTTAATGATATGTTCATTAATGAATGAAACCATTGTTTAAATTCAAAGTTATGTGATAATATGTGAAAGTCATTTGATTTCTTATCACATATGAATCAAGCCTAAGTTCGGCAAAATAACTTAAACATCGTGTATTACTTGAATACGAAGTGTTTGATGAGTTGTTAAAAGTAAATACATATTTGATGTATTGTGTTTTAACAAAATGGTAATTATCATTAAATGATTGTTTAAAAGTGTAAATAAGTTTACCAAAGGAAACATGAATATGAAACTATTTGATTTGATCAAAGTGTTTCATCAAACAAAGGGTATTAAAGATAAAAGAGAATCTAATTACTATGATTTGATCAATAGTATTGAAATTCGACTTTATAATGTCATAAAGAAATTGTGAAATGCAAAGCGTTTTGAAACGTCGGAATGCAAAGCATCACAATATGATATTAGATATCAAAATAGGTGAATAGATGGCACCAAGTAAATCAATTGTAGTGTAGATGTAGAGACCATTAGTTAGAAATAGTTAGCACTCAATTAGAATATATAGTGAACCATTTGAATTCGTGAAAGCGGCTCCATATCTAGTATGGATCGTCATAAAAGTTTTGGGGTTATTCGATATAACCAAAACAATAGCGAATAAGTCCTTGTAGAGTATTCATTGGTAACTTTGAATACGAAATCCATAGCTAAAACCAAAAGGAAAGCAAAACTTGTATTGCTTGGATTTTGGTACATTTTTGAGAAAGTTCCCATTCAGTGATATTTCTCAATTATGGAGCAATTGGAAGATAGTGAAAAACACGATGAGGATTCAAATCCCTAGATCAGAGTGTTGAGAAGCGCAACGGACAACGTTCCTGAACGATTCTCTTCACGAAAGGAAAGAATCAATGATATGGATCATTGTATTTTTCCCCACTGGTGTTTTCACTACATGAAGTAGGATTCAAAATGGAACCCATATCTTGTATGGAGACATTTGTGAATCATTTTTCATGATTACCAGAATATGACATACCTACGAACTACTAAGGAAATAATGGTAAACTAGAATTATGAGAAATCCCAAAGCAAAATTCCCTTTAGACTAGAAAGCAGTCCGTTGCTGAATCTCACAAGTAAAAGGGGTTACTTGAATTTTCCCAAATGACTACAAAGCCATAGTGGAAAAGGGGGTGAATGACAAAAGGACAATTTGTCAAGTAATGGACGAATTCAAATGAATTTGATTCAAGTGTGCTAAATGTCTAGTGGATTTAAAACTAGTAAAAATACTAATGTCTCATAGTAAATCTCTCACTTTGATATTTGATCAAAGGATTTGAAGTTGTTCAAAATAGTGAGTAGATATACAATTTGCATGAAATTGAGTGGGAGCTATAAAAGTCTTCCTAAAACAATATGTGAATGACATAGTTTTGAGTGGGAGCAATATAAGTCTCAAATTCAAATATGTAGGAACATAGTTTGAGTAAGAGTACTGACTCATACCCAATGTTGGGTCCGCAGCATAGAAAACAAAAAATTTCCTACGGTGTGAACTACACGCCAAGATCTATCTACTAGGTACAAAGCAAACGGGTGGACATACATCCATAGAGAACTTACCCTCGTAGACAACGAGCTTTGTTAACGAGTAGGAACTCGTGGTTGATGTAGTCGTACACTTGCCGATCTCAAGATCGTGAGGAAGTCCGAGCGCCGCAACTCAGCAGCGCATCCGCACTCGCACACACATTCAAGCCACCGGACAACCTCCACCTCCTCACTCCAGCGATCCAGCGGAAGCCGAAACTCCTTCCAGACAAAATGCCACCGGGAACATGTATCTCGCTAATCCGAGACCATGGGGGAATAATTCTAGAGGGGGGGAGAGATCCTTCACAAGGAGGTGTGAGGAAGAAGGAGGGAATGGGTGGCCTTTTATAGGAGGAGGGGGTGCCCCCTCTCTCCATGGCCGGCGCATGGGGGGGTGACCCCTCACCTCCCCCATTCATGTGGTGGTAACTCCTCCACATTAAAGTGCCTCTTCACATTCCCTTTTAAAGTCTCCACTTTAAATGCATTAAGTTTCTCCAAATTTAATGCTCTCTCATTTAATAAAACCCTTTTATTAAATTTACTCAGAATTTTGTTAATTACTTTAATTAACAAACATTCACATATAGCCCCTTGCAATATTTCAATATCACATGCAGAACCACCTTCTGCAATTTCACCCGAAATAATTTCCGGTTTCTATTGAAACAATTCCCGTGCTTTGCAATTCTTTCGTCCGAAACATATGTGCTCCAAAATGGTGTCCGGTAACTCTTAAGTGTGCCACCCTACGGTTCGCGAATAATGCAGACATGATCGAGACCCTTCTCCGATCAATAATCAGCGGGACACGGAGATCCGTCTTGACTCCTACACATTCAACGATGACTCTGTGATCGTGAGAACCTTTAACGCTTGTAACTAAATCCCTTTGTCTCTCGATATATTACATGTCCGAGATTCGATCATCGGTATCTCCATACCTAGTTTGATCTCGTTACCGACATGCACTCTTTTCTCGTTCCCGTGATATAACATTCTAGTGATCACATCACTTGCTTTCAAGCTATCCTAATGTGATATCACCGAGAGGGCCCAGAGTATATCTATCCGTCATCTGGATTGACAAATTCCACTCTTGATCCATGAGCCTCAACATAACACCTTCAGAAGAATCGAACCCATCTTTATAGTCACCCTGTTACGGTGTGACGTTTGATGTTATCAAGATACTCTTCCGGTGTTAGCAATTAACATGATCTCATGGTCTAAGGATAAAGATTACTTTGTATGATGTTATAGCAATATAAACACAATGACTTGATCGTAATGCTATACTTCGGATGAATGTTCATCACATCATTCCACCAATGGTGTGACCTTGTTATTAACAACATCCAATGTCCATGATCAGGAAACCTTGATCATCCTGTTAATCAACAAGCTAGTCTATAAGAGAGGCATGACTAGGAACCCTTTTTGTTTATTAAACACACATGTATTGATGTTTCCTATCAATACAATTATAGCATGTAAAATAAACATCTATCATATACAAGGAATACATAATAACAATTTTATTATTGCCTCTCAGGGCATATTTCCTTCACCCAAATATGTAGGAACATATTTTGAGTGGGAGCTTATAGGAGTAATTCTTAAGTGTGTTAAGAATAAAAGCGCAAATACCGATAAATGATGATTTATAAGGTGTAGAAGTTAATAATAAGTGTATTATGATATTATGTAGTATTCCTTAAGTGATTCTAAAAAAAGGTTTCAGAATAGAAGTTAATTAAGGAACTGGTCCTTAATAACTCAAGTTAGGAATAGTATTAAGTTTAACATCAATGGTTGAAAGAAAGAAAAGGATGATCATCATCCACTATGTTGAGACATAGGATCTATCTTAGAAAACCATGATGATAACTTAACATAATATGTGATCCAATAAGGAACGTTTGAAAGTGATTAAGTTTGAATCACAGAATGTTGAGCTAAGTTTGTCTGCAGTGTCTAATAGAGAACGGTAGACATGTTTTCCAAATCCAAATCCATAAAGCATAAAGGGCTATGTTATAAGTAAATATGTTGGAAACTCCCGTAATACCGATTAGAGTCAAGTAGGAAGCGAGGTGAACAAAACATCGAAAGTTGCATAGAGTGCACTAGTGTTTCGATGAATACATTTATAATAATAGATAAGGGTACCATCTAAAGTGTTGTATAATGTTATGGCGGGGCTAGTTCGCTTTTAACATAGAATGATGTGTCCCAGGGCACAGTGCCCATGAGAAAGCCCTCGAGGTTGATCTAAAGTCACTGTAGGCTCCTGGAATCAGGCCTTGTTCTGCTGCCATAGCGACAATGCATACACACAGATGTTATCATGTGATGATAAAGTATTAATGTCAATCAAGGTGACATTAGTAAGTTGCAAAGGATTTGGGACTGTAAAGTACAGACCCAGGACTCAACCTCTTCCATGAGCGAGCTTGTTCAGGGTACCGGATATATGGTGCCAATGATTAAGAACAAATGCAACTAGTGTATTTGTACTCTAGCGCAAGTGGGAGACTGTTGGAAATATGCCCTAGAGACAAATAGTTATAAGGACTATTATCATATTTCATATAGTTTATGATTAAGTTTTATATCATGCTATAACTATATTGAGTGGAAACAACAATACACATGTGATATATAAACAACCAGGGGTTCCTAGTGAAACTCTAGTCACTGGTTCATTGGTCAACAGATGATCAAGTTTCCTGATCATGTGGCATTTATGCCAGTTGGAAATGGAGTCAACTCATTCTGAGAATGAGATGATGAACCAATACCCAACCTAAACATCGTGACTCGATCATGTCACGAAGTTCAAGTTACGATGATTAGAAATGGATCCTCGTAGACTATTCCTTAGACCGTGAGGCTATATCAATCACTGCCTCCCGAGAGTGCTTAGATAGCATCAAGCGCCACTTGGTAATACAGTGGTTATAAAGGTGTCTTCAGGTACTCGGAGGAAACCGTAGAGGCAATATATGTCAAGAGCGGGATTTGTCCATCCACGGGACGGAAAGATACTCAAGGGCCCACTCGGAGAAGTTATATCCAATAGCTGCACAACAGGTGATTTGATCACAAGGATATCACTTGTCGGCACGAGTCAAGAAGCATTGTTCGGTAACGAGATTGAACACGACATGGTGATGTCATTGATCAGATCTCGGGCAATGCAAGTATCGAGAGACAAAGGGAATAAGACACGACTGCCTCGGTTCAAACGACGAAAGATCTTCATGGAACGCATAGGGGTCACATGGCCATCTAGGTCCCTCTGTCGATCATTGGTGCAGGAGTGTTCCGACCATGTCTAGAGTGTTTCCGAACCGTGGGGTATCATGCATAAGGGCTTGATGATGCTTAGAGAGTGTTTATAGGATCGTAAGAATCACCGAAGAATAGTAGAGAGAAAACCGGAAGGGTTTCGGTAAGTCCAGAGGATGTCCAGAGTGGAGGTGAAAGGTGTTCCATAGCCACAGAGATTGAATAATATGTGAATGAATGTTAAATATTGATTTAATCATTTATTCATAATTATTTAATAAAATAGAAAATCAATTTAAAAGGTCAAAGGCTTAATGGGCCAGTTCCGGAGGGAAGAGGGCCCATTAGGGAAAAGGCAAGAGGGAGAAGGGCCAAGTGGGAAGGCCGGCGCCCTAGTGGGCTAGCCCCCCGCGCGGGGACCATGGGGTGGCCGGTGGCGCCACCCCTCCCCCTCTCCTCTCCTTTAGTCCCACCCCGGGACTTTGAGGGAGGTAGTACATCCCCTCCCCCTATATATAGTGGGGGTATTTAGCCAGATAAATACACACAAATTTCAATAAAGGTCTTCTCACTTTTGGGAAGACCTCCAATTGATATTCTCTCTCTCTCTCTCTCTCTCTCTCTCTCTCTCTCTCTCTCTCTCTCGTGACCGTGGTCCCAAGTTCGGACTGCGCGAACGAGAGACATCTTCACCGCGGAGCGCCGTCGCGCTGCGAGATTTGGATCCAGGAGCTCTACTTCTGCAACTGCTGCTGGATCAGGGAAGCGGGAGTCATCATCAGGCACCGGACGTGTGTAACTCCCCGCGAGGTGTCACACTTGAGGCACTGAATTCGTTGAGCCACAGGAGCGCAAGGACTTCATCACGACCTTGAGGTCGGCTTCGGCTCGTCAACATCAACCATGCTCTCCTGAGTGTTGACAAAGCTTTTCGGTCTTCAAGGGTAAGTTCGCAAAAAGCCCCTCCTGTTACTGTATTACTAATAGATAGGTCCTAGCAGCATCAGGGGTTTAGGGGCGTAGGGTAAAATTTTATTGTTTTCATACGTGGAACCCCTACAGAAACCTCACTAGAGCCAAGTTCAAATCAAGATTTGAAATGTTTTTAGTTAACCCTACATTTTTAAATGCATGCAATGCAAATGCATAATTCACACTTCTAACCTTTTCCTATTGTTATTCCCTGGGATGTTACATCCCTCCACCCCTAGGAGGTTTATATAAGGAAGGGGTCCTTAACAAATGACCAAGGTTACCCTTCATGGTGGTAGGTAGGAGGGATACAATGGTAAATCTTGGTCCACTAGCTAACGAGGGATGTGGATGAGAGAGGAGATGGGCCTTATCCCATGGTTGACTAGTCCAACTAGGCCTCCACCTAGTGGGCTTCTTGGTTCATGGATTTGTCTTGATATTTGACTTATTGACCATGCTAAACAACCATGAATGGTAGTCACGAGACCTATCTTTGTGGGTGCATGTCAAATTTATTTAGCTCGAAAAGGTCTTCGTCTTGATCTTTGCGGGACTTTCTCCATGGGTCGGGTGGAGAGTCCTACCCTCTAAGGGTCTCCTTTTTCTCCAAGGAGAGGAGAGATCTTTGTGACCATGAGGTGTCCAGATGGCAGGTTTCATTTTTCTTTTCCTGCAAGAGATTGCTCTCCATACCATTTCATTGGAATGGCGAGGTTGTTTTTGTTATGATGGAGAATCCCAAGTTTATTTCTACAAAAATGACTTAGTAAGAGGGGTTCTTGTTGGATAATAGAGTACATGGGTCTCTATTTGCAAAAATTCCAAGGAGCGATGTTTCTGTGAAGCATGGAGTTCATGAATAGCGTAGTGAATGTAATTGGTGGAAAAAGAAATAGTCCTCGAGTCCCTGTATGACCACTTGGGGCTTATTCGTATTTTGCAAATGTTCAGCGTCATTAGGGTATTTTGTAATATATCAACCACTTCGTGACTTGTTTGAGAAAATTTGGACCGATCTAGGGTGTTTGGTTATTTTTTGGTCACTCGAGGACCTAGTGATGAAATTATGGGACCACTGATGATTTTTTGGTCTATTTGGTACCTAATGCTAAACAACCATGCCAGTCAAGGGTCATTATGCAATTTTAAGGCCATTTGTGGGGCCTATTTTTGAAAATCTTGGATAGTCCGGGCCCATTTTGCATTTTAGGCCACTTGGGGCCTATTGGTGGAAATTTGAGCCACTTGGAGGCTATTTTGTAATTATTCAACCACTCATGAGGCTTATCTATGAAAATCTAGTCCAATTGGAGACATTTGCAATTAGCCACCCTAGACAACACCAATATGATATGGATTACTCTCGAAGAGATTCTTGAGTGTAGTTCTTCTATGAAGGAGTCCAAGTTAGATATGTTGACAAGCAAATTGGGTGGCTTCAAGATGGCCGAAGTGTGATACCGTGTGCACACTGGTCCAAATGGTGTCTAGCTACAACCCTAGGCAAACTTAATAGGACATAGTATGACCGTGTCATCCTCCTTTGTGCCAGGAGGAGGAGGCGGCGACTGACGAGGGGTGACCTCGACAATATCCATGATTATGGACTTGGGTTGATGGAAAAGGAGAGCGCTGGTGATTTCATCGGCCTGTCAGACAAACAAGGGAGTCGAATCCTGCCTAAACTTTATTGCAAAGAGATAATTACAAGATCGCCGAGTTGATAGATGTGATCTAACCCACAACGGGTTGTGTCTACTCAAATCTATGGTATCCTCTCCGTCGACTCCTCTCAGCCCTTATATGAGAGGATGGGTCTCAAAGTCTAATATGGACCGGTTACAAGTTCAATTACAACTAGGTGACTGCATAGGTTAACACTTCTTTATTTCTTGTCAGCACGTCGTGTTCCTGGGCTTCAGATGTTTCCAAGACTCTTAATTCTTTATGGGTTTATTGGGCCGTAGTGTAAGTATATACCAGGTATACCAATGACAGAAACCCGATAAGCCATACCCATGTCAGCGACCCACTCCCACCAGATCTCCACTTGGCTAGGACATTGGTCCCCTCTCCCTCCGCTTGCCGCTCCGGTGGCAGGAGTAAGGAGGGACCTCATTCCTCTATTCTGGTCTAGTAGATAGGGTTAGGGATTGTCTGCAACGGCGCGCCGTTGGGATGGTAGGAGCGGCATCCAGGCAAATAAATCTGCCTCAATTCTATTTCCACATCGGCGACGGCCTTCATGGTGGCGTCTCGGAGTTGGTGGCAACATGTGTTGCTCGATCCTTTATATCGGCAACTTGGTCTTCTCGCTGTTCTTTAGATCTGGCGAGATCAGTTTCTCATCGTGTTGGACCGGCGACCGAGGCGAGGTGGTTCCTCTAGAGCAAGGATGTTGGAACGGAGGTGGTGGATCTACTGTTCTTCTCTGACTTCGTCGATGAGAGGCGGTGGATCTTGGTTCAAGATAGCACGGGGACGTCCCCCGGTCGACATGCAACAGCGACATGTGCCTCGTTGCATGCAGCAGGCCTATTCATCGACTCATAAAGCCTCGTTGGCGATGGTGTTTTTTTTGGCTCTTGCATTGGTGGAGGTTCGGCGTCTCTTCTGGCGTGCGGCTCGGTGGCGCTAATCTAGACGGCGGCCGATGGCTTCGGTGGTTGTAGAAAACTCTAGGGATTGTTTTGTATTTCTCAGTCGCTTAGGATTTCATCTACAAATTCAGGATAATCACTTTATCCTGGTTTGTCTTGTAGTTTTCACGTGTGTTGCTTCTTATAACTCGATTTTCGATTAAAGAATATGTGGTTTCTTAAAAAAATAGTGTCTATTTTTTCTAGTATTTTGCTGACAATAGAAAATATGGAATAGGGGGTGATATGACTAGAAGCTTTTCGTATTTGGACCCCAACGAGCCTGTGGGGCCTTCTCCACACATTGCATGTGCTGTGCGGACGACGTGGGCAATTGCTATTTATCGCCCGACACGCGCTCTAATAGCGCACACCTAAGCGCCTCCACGGTCTGGACCAGGCCCAATAGGCTCTGTGTGAACGTTTTTTCTTTTTCCTCTATGGTTATTTCACCTGGTTTTTCTTGATTCGATCTGGTTTTTACCCAGTTTTCCTTTCTGTTTTTCTTAAATACGTTCTTTATTTGAACAATTATTAAATATGAACATTTTAGAATTTCAAATATGAACACTATAAATTTGAACAACTTTTAAATTTGAACATTTTTTATATTTGAACAGTTTTCCGCATGTGAACAAATTTTTAATTTGAACATTTTTTATATTTTAACTTTTTTATATCCAAACTTTTTCGAAAACCCAACATTTTATTACTACTAGAAATAGAAAAATATTTTTTTTCTAAAAAACAGTGACCGTTATTGGGCCAAAATCTAGGACAGTCCACAAGGGGACTTACAAGCGTGCACTAATAGTGCACGCGCTGAGCCGGAAAATAGCACCTCCCGCGACGTGGATATGTACGAACCAGCTTCCCTCACAATATTTCCAGCACGATTTCAATACTCCACATGTTTCCTGGATGACTTTAGGCAGTGACGCGAGCAAGGCCGACGGTGATATCTATTCTTTGGTCAGCCGTACGTGCATATCTGAAGCCACGACCTATGGAGAATTTTCAGAACTCGAAGCACTGCGCGGACTTCACTATAGTTCAATCGACAGCCTTAACTGAAGCAAACAAAAGAAAGAGACATGGCACCAAACCTAGAATAAAAATGTACCACACGGAAAACAAAACGCTTGTAGTATATATATTTTCATGTGTTTATTCTTTACATTTCTGTTACTGTATATACATATAATATGTGCAACTCATCTGCAGGGACAGTGCAATTTACAGAATATTGGAAGCAGAAAAAAAAAAAAATACTCCGTACTTGACATGGTTGATGTAGGTTGTTGTACTTGTTTTTTTTAGTTTCGGACTAGTCTTCTAAGTTCTTCATATATTCTTTCGATAACTTTGAATTCATTATCAGTTCTTGCTCTGCCACCAGAGAGTCCCCTGACTCGATCAACGCGTCTAGTGTTGGCTGGCGAAAACACAAAAGAATATCAGCATATTAGAAATTAGAAATAGGATTGGTTTCTCAACTGAAGAGAGAACAGCTAATGCTAATACATCTACTGTGATATTGAAAGGCTAATGCATTGCTTGAAACTTAACTACCTTTGGAGGGATAAATGTTGGAAGCTTCTCTCTATTCTTTCGCTTGAGAAGCTTTTCACCTAGTTGCTCATAACCACCAATGTCATTTACCCACTGCAACACATGTTAGAGCATGGCAAAATTATTTAGCGATTTCTTTCTTCAGAACATTTTCATGAAAAAAAATATTTTTCTTAGGTTGTATGCATCCTTAATGTTAAGACTAGCTCTTGACATAATGCTGTTGCAGAGGCTGGGTATATTTGGTATCATCTTGGTACTAATATATTCCCTTTATCGGAAAAAAACAAAGAATGATATATTATTTCTTGTGGAAAATTCTGAGGAACACTTTTAGATGGTACAAAGACACATTTGGGAATGCCATTGCCAAACTTTTGTGTAAATATTTCTGTTGTTGCATACCAAACACGACCTAGTTAGCCTAACCCTGTCTCATTTTATGAAAAATGTATAGATAAATTCTAATGCATGAGACGGGAGTCTTTTTGCACATACACAACACAACATCATGTGAAAAATATTTTTAAAATCAACCATAAGAATATGAATTGGGTCTCTATGTAAACCTCATATCAAATGTCTAAGTACCTTCAAGATAGCCTGGTCATATGTCCTGGATCTCAAAGCTCCATAAAAGTCCAGAGCTGCAGCAAGTTGAAGTCGTCTTGAATAAGTTACTCAAATATAGAAGCAATAGGTAGTTTCTTTCCGTAGAAAAAGAGAATTTTGACCAAGAACGCAAGGCGCAAGTCACACAATGTAGTAGAACCTAAAATGAGAAAGGGGTGTTTTTTGAGACATTAATGGTTTTGCTATCATCTAAAGACTTGTGGATCAACATAACAAACATAATCGCACACTACGTCTGTGCCAGTTCTAGACTGGTTTATGACCATGGATGCAATATGTTCCAAAAAATTTACTCCCTTCAAAAAACAATAACAGAGCTCTACCATTTCTTTGGGATAAGCGGATTATAAGATTCACAACTAACAACATCTTTCTCCTTTTCTTTACATATTCAAAACCCATGGGCACAACAACCATTTTTTCCTCCAAAGCCATCCAATTTGCAAATATTTTTAAACAACAGAAATTATTACTATGGCTATTGCAGAGCCAAAAAAAGTCTAATATTAGAACAGTTGCGTATGAATTTTAAATATGAATGCATTAAAAAACTGAAGAAAGATAATTCTGATGTATATCTGAAACATGAATGCATTAAAAAACTGAAGAAAGATTATTCTCATGTATATCTGAAATAAGGATTTAGTATATCAAGCCCTAAATAATATCTTAGAAAACAACAAATTAAATACTTCAGGCGCAAAATAACGTGAATGGCCTTTATACTGCATGTTCCGCCATCCAAAACCTCACAAGCCTCATAGCTGCAAACTAGAAGTTACAGTTTGGGTGAAACAAGTACCTTGATTTGGAAACGTATCTACAATCGTTGACACTTCCTCAGAAGATAACCCATCCTTCGTATACATACGGTGAACAATGTTAATTATATCTTCACGGGTTGGCTGCCTGTTAAGCACAAATGATCATACATCGAAGTGCAAGGGTTTGAATTTTTCTTGAATAAGTTAAATGTCCCGAGTTGGATTAAGTAAGTAGCATGAAAGTACATATAATTAAGAAAAAATGGTGAAAGAATATCAAATTGGTGCTAATCTTCAAAATAAGACAATCTTTGAAGTAGAGAACTGATTAAAGGGAAGTCTTATTTTCTGTAGTGTCAAAAATGTAAAACCAAACTTAGCCTATGCAGGCGCCAAATAAAACAAAGTGTTAGAACAAAAATAAAAGAGTGCAATTGATATTTTCCAGTTAATCAACAAGATTCCTTGAGATGCAAGGACAAACATACCAGTAGAATTTTTCCATCCTCCCATCACGAATCAAAGGAGCATATAGTGTTGAAAAATCATTTCCAGTTGCTATTATTGGCACTCTATGTGTTATATCAGATTCTCTCCATTTCTGCCCAATGCTAACCCTGGTAGGATTATCCGCCAAGTTCATCAAAGTTCCAACCACGATTTGGTTATTGACCGTCATTTGTGTGTTTCCTGGAAACAACAGTAACTTATAGTAGTTAGGTTTTTTCGCAAGCAGAAATGTCGACATGTTTGAACGATAAAACACTAATAGTAATCAACCATGTAAATATAAGGTTCGGTTCTTAAAAAACATGTTTTGCACACATGAATAAAATGGACACATGAGCCAAATATCCAAGCTCTTGATTAAAAGGCTGAATAATAGATATACAGGTCCACCATTATCAACAATCCATCTAAGTATGTTCAATAAATGACTTACCAAATCTTCCAACGCCAGCATCTAGGTCATTGATCATCAAACAACTCATTTTCCCCTATAACATCAAAAACTTGTGAAAGCGTAGTCTTGTAAGGAAAAAATCAGAAACATCTCATTATGGCAACATTAGCATAATGATTTGGTAGTGACACAAAAGAGTAAATCACTATGGAGCACTTGAAACTATTGGGAGATGTAAGCTCCAAGTCATGAAAACATTTTCATCATCACAAGATACGAACACATTGAAGTAGACGATGGAACACTGTATTAAGATGATAAAATAGTAATAAGGACCATCTTTCGTAGTTCAGGAGCATTTCCCCTATCACACGTTAACAATCTTGAGCTAGAAGCTTTTCTAAATAATTTTCAATTATTATATACAGGGAATCACTGGGCAGCTCAAAAGGAGGACACACAGTTGTGCTGCGAAGCAATCCAGATCTGAATCACACCTTTTTCTAAGAATACGCGGGATGCTAGACTGTTGTTGCTCCTGGGCCTCTTCTTTTTTTCTATTATGAAAGTCATCAAGCTAGTTTGGCTTCTAGAGCTACAATGTATGTAAGGCTACTCGTTAACATACATAAATGATCAAGTACTGTGTGTTAATGCATAAGTCTGTAATATTAATAATAATAGTTCCTTGCAAGCTCACTAGTCACTTCTCAAAAAACTCAATCTGAAAAGGACATTATGAAATTGAGTATCTGAATACACCTTCTTACTTGGTTTTGAACTACTTGAGATGCCGTTCTGTATCGATCACGTATAAGCCTCCCAGGCTCTCCTGCAACATGAGCAGAAAAAACATGAATAACTAACGACAGATAAAATTTGTCGCAGGCTTGAGGCAAATACAAGATAACTTTCAAACATTCAGTGCATTAAAGTCAATGACAACTTTAATGGACTCCAAATGATGTCAAATGTTTAAGGTGTTGGTTTTCTTCGTTATTTATAAAGGAAAACGAACAATGCCTGAAACAACTGTATAACGGTTTGGTTTTGACGTTTCATGAAAAAAAAAGGAGTTACATCTTGACATCAATCTGGCAAGCATAAACATACGGCAGAGTAAACCAAGCATGCAAACATAGATTAATTCGGGTGTTCCTTGACCTGCTTTTTCAGATTCGAGCTCTCCAGCAGACATAATAACTGGCTCAACACCCATTGCTTTAAATATAAGTTCTGTTTGGAATGTTTTCCCTTGGCCTTTTCCACCCCAGACACCTGCATGGTGCAATATTACTCAAGATCATTAAATAATACAGCATGACACTGGATTATACTACAGTACTACTCATTCTTTTTAATATTATACACTCACATAGAAAGAAACAAAAGAGTGGAGAACGCTACCAAGTATAAGAGGAATCTTGATATTAAGATTATTTGCAAGGTAGTTCTTTACAATGTGGATGGCTGCAAACAACAAACAGTCCTTTAGCACATGTACCTGGAGAAAAAGATAAAAAAAATGTTAAGGAACTTCTGAAAATTGTACCAAATACTGCCAGTCGACTCTTGATATACTACAGAAATCAAAATTATATGTTTGGGTCTTCTAAACCTTACTTCTCAAAAGCCAAGATACTAATTAGAAGGGTTTAGCAGAGTCAGAGTCTCTACTAAAGCACATATATGATTTGCTACTACTTCATCTGCTGCACATGTTTGTTTGCCATTATTTTAACAGGCTGACTTGATTGCTCTATGTTGATCATCCATTCAGTAAAGTATATTTGGTCATTAGCACACCCTTGTATAAGAATAGTGTTTCTAGGGAAAAGAGAGAACATAGGATAAATTGGCAACTAGTCACTAAAATTACTTTCCGGTGTGAATTTAGTAGCCAGACGGTTGGCTGTTTTGAACAGTTGAGTTTCATGTACATAAATGCATTACTGCGATAGCACTGTATATGTAGACACAAACTCAAATGGAATGCACTTACTGAAATACTGAGATGTTAATACCTGATTACAAGAATGTCGCAAACTTCCTTATATACATTAGAATTGCTTACCGACTTTATCCTGTAACACAACGAATCTGCAGTGTCAAATATCTGTCAATCAGATGCTGAGAAGAACATAACGACACGGAAGAAGATGGTTAGATACACCAGAGCAGGAGTCATGAACTAAACAAACTCACGAGGAAGGCGGGTGCGATGTAGTAATCTCCCTGCAGGTACTCGAATTTCCTCGTCGCCTTCTGACGGTAATCGAACACGATATCGGCTGCAGCCACATTCCACAAGGAATTTTCAAAATTATATAACTGAAAAATCAGCCTCTTCAGTTCCAGTGATTATTTAGTGCATTGCTGAACACACAGAAATGTACTATTCTGAATTCTGCATTGCTCAACACACAGAAATGTACTATCATCTACCTAAGCTTATAACTGCTACCAAATTTTATCCAATGGCTTGACTGGAGGGGCACTGGGGAGCATACAGTCTCTTCCGAGGAATTTTCCAACGAAGAGGTCGTCGATGACGCCGCTCCGGGCTCCGACGGCGATATTCATGTTCTCGGCCTCCTTCCCGAGGCGGTAGAGGTAGTCGTCGCCCTGACCATCCGTCGCCTCCCACGAGGACTGCTTCGACAGCCTCCCACCACTCTCCGCCTCGTCCTCCGCCTCCTCCTCGCCGCCGGCGGTGGGCTGGGGAGACGCCGACGAGGTGGACGAGCAGAGAATGGACGGGAAGGCGGGGCAGAGACGGACCCGATTGGGGGCTCTGGGGCTCGAGCGAGAGGGGAGGAGTATGTGGTGGCGATGGTGGTGGGAAGCGGCGGCGAGGGAGGTGGTTGCCATGGTGGGGATGGGAAAGGCTGCGGCGCGTGTGTGATCGGCGGCTGTTTGGGGGAAGAGCCTCAGTGACCTCGTACGGCGCTCGGGCCTTATCGGCAACGGTCGTTCAGGAATTCCTCATGGAAAATACAGGCATGCCGAAATTATAAAAGGCGCGTATACAAAATTATAATAAAATGAAAACGATATTTTTTAATATATCATGTCATTTGGTGTAATAAAAATGACCATTTACGAACTACAAATGATTTTTGGAAAGTGTTGGGCATCCTGAAATACTTCATGCGATCCCGCCTCGAGAAGGCGACATGTGTAATTTTTTCATTTCAATCTGGTAATTGCTCCATTGAAGCAAAAGAAATCGTCAGCAGAAAACCCAAGGGTAGTAAAAATAGTCTAGCCATCATCTGCTTGCAGCATACCGTCGGACAAACGTCCGGCGTGACCTTGCGGGCAACACCGCCAACATCATCTCGTCTCCGATTGGCAGCACCGCCACACCTCCTTGAAGCATTGGGCCCCTCCTTGCAGCACCGCACTCATTGATGGTACCATGATCATCGCCCCCTCCATGCAGCACCGCCGCCAATAGATGGTTTGCAACACCACGCATATATGACTAGCACCAGCGCCTCCAGATGACATCACTGCCCCAACGATGGCAGCATCACAGTACACTCCTCATCGCACAACCGATGTTCCTTCGTAGTGTCAGTGGGGTTCCTCTCACACCCCACGGAGCACTACCGATGTTCATTTGTAGCACTACCGCACACCCCTCGTAGCGTTGCCTCCCCCACTTGCAGCAGCTTATGATCTCGCTTATCGGTACAACCCGAGGCCACGATTCCGGTGTTGGGTTCGCAGCATGGAAAACAAAAAAATTCCTACGATGGGAACTATACGCCAAGATCTATCTACTAGATACAAGAAACGGGTGGATATATATCCATGGAGAACTTACCCTCGAAGACAACAACGCTTTGTTAACGAGTTGGAACTCGTGAATGATGTAGTCGTACACTTGCCGATCTCAAGATCGTGATGAAGTCCTTCAGGTCCAGCCCAAAGACCATCGGGTCCAAAGACTATCAAGTCCAAGACTGCAAAGTAGCGGTGCATCCGTGATCGCACACATGTTCGGTCCCAGAACAACCTCCGCCTCCTCGCTCCAGATGCAAAAGCAAAGAACTCCTTTCGAGATAAAGCCACAGGAACATGTATCTCGCTAATCCGAGACCATGGGAATAACTAGAGGAGAAGAGAACCTTCATGAGGAGGTGGTGCAAGATGAGAGGAGGAGTGGGGGCCTTTTATAGGGAGAGGGGCAGCCTCACCATGGCCGGCCAAGGGAGGTGCCCCCACCTCTTCCACATTCATGTGGGTGGAGCTCTCACTCACATAATTAGCCACCCACTCAAAATTTCACTCACCTCCATTAAATTTCCACCAAATTTAATGCAAGTTCTCATTAAGTAAAACACTTTTATTTATTTTATTCAGAATTTTGTCAATTACATTAATTAACAAACATTCACATAAAACTCCCTGCAACATTTCAATATCACATGCGTAACGGCTTACGCAATTTCACCAAACAATTCCGGTTTCCATCGAAATGATTCCAAAGACTTTCTTAAATCTTTATCCAAACATATTTACTCCAAATGGTGTCGGTATCCCTTATGTGTCACCCTACGGTTCATGAATAATGCAGACATGATCAAGACCCTCTCCGATCAATAATCAGCCGAGACACGAGATCCAGATCGACTCCCACATATTCAACGATGACTCTTGTGATCGTGTGAACCTTTAACGTCGTAACTAAATCCCTTTGTCTCGCGATATATTACATGTCCAAGATTTGATCATCGGTATCCAAATACCTAGTTTGATCTCGTTATCGACATGCACTCTTTTCTCGTTCCCGTGATATAACATTCTAGTGATCACATCACTTGCTTGCAAGCTATTTCAATGTGATATCACCGAGAGGGCCTAGAGTATATCTATCCGTCATCGGGATGGACAAATCCCACTCTTTATCCATGAGCCTCAACATAACACCTTCGAAAGTAATCGAACCCACCTTTATAGTCACCCTGTTACGATGTGACCTTTGATGTTATCAAGATACTCTTTCGGTGTTAGCAATTAACATGATCTCATGGTCTAAGGACTAAGATTACTTCGTATGATGTTATAGCAATATAAACATAATGACTCTGATCGTAATGCTATACTTCAGATAAATGTTCATCACATCATTCCACCAATGTTGTGACCTCGTTATTAACAACATCCAATGTCCCTGATCAGGAAACCTTGATCATCTTGTTAATCAACGATCTAGTCTATAAGAGAGGCGTGACTAGGAACCTTTTATTTGTTTATTAAACACACATGTATTGACGTTTCCTATCAATACAATTATAGCATGCAAAATAAACATTTATCATAAACAAGGAATAAGATAATAACCACTTTATTATTGCCTCTCGGGCATATTCCCTTCAGTCTCCCACTTGCACTAGAGTCAATAATCTAGTTTGAAAAACTTTGCGTATTGAACACCTATGGCTTTCTGGTGTTGCATATACGCGATTGCTAGTGGTTAACATAATCTCCAGATCTGACAGTTTCAGGTCCGTGTGTATTTGCATGTCTTTGCGTCTCTACGCATCACTCATTCTCAAATGAGATGGCATTGTATAAATTTGGTCCTTTGGTGAGACCTTCGGTTCGTTCGGGTTTAAAATATGTTGATATTATTGTCATACAATATATCTTCATAGTATTAGCCCACTTTGAACCACACCTAGTTTGATAACAAACTACTTAACACAAATGCCCTCCTTTGCTGCTACTATAGCAGTCATATACTTAGCCTTTTGTTGTAGTATCCGTCACAATGTCTCAACTTTGGAACTCATCCAAATCCATCATAGAACATCCTTTCCATTACATTGTGCCACCCATAGTCTAAATTGAGATAAATTTAATTTGTATGTTATGACAAAACTAGTATCAATGTAACACTTTAAGATGAACTACCTTTAACTATTTGTCACTTATACATGATATATTCTTAGTTCTTCCAAAGCTCATAAGAATACCTTTACTATCGTCCAATGATGATCTTATGAATCATTCTGGTATGTGCTCATAACATTTAGAGCATAGGACATATCTGGATATATACATATCACGGTATAATCGATCAAAATATTCATGTGAGTTTACTCACCAAGTGTTGAAACACTTGAATCTTGATACAATCCTTTCCATGCAGCAAGAACCTTTCTTGTTGTTTCCATATTGAACCCTTTCAATATCTCATATATGTACGTCTGGCATAACCATATTAGCGCCTCAATCTATCCATATAGACATTGATGCCAAATATTCCGGTTTTGCCCAAGTCTTTCATCGAAATCCTATTTTAATGAAATTCTTAACTTATGTCAATACAAGATACATCATTTCCAATCAACACCATGTCCTCTACATAATGTATTAGAAATATGTCTCGGTTCTACTTAATTTCTTGCAAATGCAAGCATCTTCATCATCTCCGATGAAATTAAACTCTTTTAACATTTTCATCATGGTGAAGATTCCAACTCCGCTATGCTCACTTCAACTATTGAAGTTTGCATGCCCTTTTAGCACCCTTTGAATTAACAAAACCCTTCGGACCGTGTCATGTACACGTCCTAGGTAACCATTCTATTAGAAGAACCTTGTTTTGTTTATTCAACTACCATATACCAAATTATATGTAGTGGTTGCTACATTAATCCGTCAAGACTAAATATCACTATGAAAGATCAAATCTTGTCATAGTTAACTCCTTGAACATTGTCGTAAACTTCTTTCCGACATGTCGACTATTTCATAGATGTTAAACATCCATGTCTATTTCTTTATAGATCCAAACACAACCGATAGGCTTCATGCCTTTCCGGAGGATCTTCCAAGTTCAGAAACTTGATTTCTCGTGTATGGATACTATCACGGATTCTATGACTTCTAGTCATTTTATGGAGTGAGGGCCCATCATCGATTCTTTGCATGTAGTCGGTTCATCATTGTCAAAACAATAACAACTTCTGTTTCAAATCTTACTATTTGATTCTTACCGACCCACATGGTTCAATAGGAACTCTAATCTCCAAGATCACATCCTTTGTAATCACGGGAGCCATGAGCATTGTGGCCGCCACCAGGACACTTTCCGGCGCTGCGCTACTTAGCACATATAGCTAAGGTTTAACAACCTTATCAAAGTTCTATTATCCTCCCACTTAACTTTTCATGAAAAATTCCTTCTCAAGAAACTTGACATTCCAAGCGACAAACTCTTTTGTCCTCGGTGTTATGGAGGAATTCCCAACAAATTCTTTGGGATAACCTACAAAGACGTGCTTATCCGACTTTGGTTGTAAACATTTTACTTATGCATAGCATACCAAAATTTAAGAAAAGACAATTCGGGTTCTATCCCAAACCATAACTCATATGGTGTCATTTCAATGGATCACGATGGTGCTCTTTTCAGTGTAAAAGCGGTAGTCTCTAAAGCTTTAATCCTTAAAACATAATGGCAATTTTATAAATGACACCTTTGATCTTACCATGTCAAACAAGGTTTGATTTGATTTCTCGAACATACCATAATCCTGTGGTTTATCAGGAAATGCAAATTTATGAAACAATTCCTGAAATCTTAGGTGTTTTGCTAAACATGTAACTCAAATATCTTCATTTATGATCAAATCATAAACTCTTTTATTTTCTTGTTACAATGATTTTTCACTTCATCTTGAAAGTCTTTGAACAATTTTCAAATGTTTCATACTTCTTCCTTATTAAGTAAATATATAAATATATTCACTCAAATTTCTGGAGAAAGCATATGAAGCAAAAAGATCCATCGCATATGGCTACACATAATGGACTATATACATCAACATGCATAATATCCAATAAGTTAGTCATCTGTTCCTCTTTGGCCTATGGACAGAGTTTCAATTATCTCGAGGGAAGTTTCACAAGCATCAATTGATCAAAATCAAAAGACTCCAAAAATCCATCAAGATGGAGTTTCTTCATGTTTACTTTCCATTATAATTCAAACAGCGATGTCACTTCATAAGTGATCTTCCAATCATTTGTCTTACGACATTTTAGCAATAATGTTTATGGATGTGATTTCTCCAACTAGACTTGTAAAAGTTCATCCATCCTTTATGGAATACAGTAATTATTTGAACAACCATTGTTCTCATAATACCGGAACAAAATAACAATTATTAAAACAAATCTTGAAGGCTAGGTTTGAAGACAACAAAAAACACAATAACACTTTATTTGTTTTCGATGAACATCATCACTTATTCTTTTGCTAGTTACTTAGGCCGTTGCAGTTCATGAATTGTGTTGTTCTGTATGACACTTCACACCAACCAATTCGGTATCCAATACCTCAGAACCACATTGTTTAACAAGCAAGGAATACACCCATAACATGTATATCTTCTATATACCTAAGTTGGACATCTCCAACCTTTTCTTTTCTGCCAAATATTTTATAGATTCTCTTTCAACAATTCTTTTTCTTTTAAAAGAATCTATCAACATCAATAGTGGTGTCATTCACATGACACATAGTACAAAGCGTATATAGTCAAATACTAATACCTTTGGACTGCACTTTGAAGTGGATCACCATCATCAAATGTTTGGTGTTCTTTCAAAAATACATTCTTTAGTAATCTATTAGTGTAGTAAACATTTTACTTACATCTTCTATTCATCCTTATCATGACAACTTTTATGATCAAGCTACTATAGCCTATAAGGAAGAATCGCGAGTATAATATTAGTTCCCAACACCTTTTTGGGAGATTCCAGATGCCTAGCATCTCCATCCTTCACAAATTCTCATACAATATGAGAACATGTATTTTGCTAAATTATACTCTATCATAATGCAACCAAAAACATTGTTTCAGATATCACAATATCTTTCACACATGATGGTTCCTGAAACAATTCTTTCAGCTCCTAGATAACCTTGATATTAAAACAACTTTTGAATATCAATAATCATGGAGGCAAACATGATACTTTAGATACTAACATTGGAATTCTTACTCTTGATTTAATACTACTTATTAAACTTCATGGAGTAAATAGAGTTTTCTGAAAGTTTGCCATAGGACTTATAAGCTTTAAATTGACATTCAAAACAATACGATACCAGTTCGTAAAGTAAATATCCAGAATTTATAGTTCTATTATCTCAATTAAAACTAAGCATAAGGTAGTGAACAGATGCCAATGACTACAACAAATTATAAAAATTCACTTCGATTTAGTTTATGACAAATTGAGTTCGACTAATCCAAATTAGAAATGAACTCCCACTCAAAAACGACATCCCTCGTGCCTTTTTGGTGATTACATGAACCAAATCCACTACACCAAGTCCGATCATCACGTGAGTCGGTGTAGCTTCAAAGGCGGGCATCAATATGGTCATCACATCAACTATATGACTCATGCTTAACCTTTCAGTCTGTGTTCTGAGGCCATGTCTGTACATGCTAGGCTCGCCAAGTAAGAATCTTAGTATTCGCGTGTGTAAAACTGTCTTACACCCGTTGCATGAAAGCGTAGAGTTGAGAACACCCGATCATCACGTGATGTCTCGAAACACGATCCATAGAATGGTGCATACTTAAGGAAGAACACATTTTATCTTGATATTTAAATGAGGGATCATCTTACAATGCTACTAAAAGCGCCAAACTAGCAATATAAGATGCAAACATCTAATGTGTAAAGTGAGATGATATGGTCCATGCATTTGATCACCATCATATGCATCGTGGTATGATCTCTATCATTCCTTTGTGTGTAAGGCCAAGGTCTATGGAACTTACACGTTAAGTGAGTTGTAAGAGTATCTATCATATATCTACTTACAACAATACCATATCAAGACACTAGCCCAGCAACGATCTAAACTAGACGCCTCTAATTTATCAATTGCAAGTTTTACGTGGCTTAGGGCTTTCGGAGATAGAACCGGTCTTACCTACGAACATGAACCACAACGAGGATAACCAAGTTATTAGCAACTCGTTGTAAATCAGATATTGACTATAGTAAGAGAGAGAGACACCCGCTAGCCACTTATGCAAAACTAGTTGCATGTCAGTCGTGGAACCGGTCTCATATACGATGACATGTAAGGTTGGTCCGGGCCGCTTCATCCCACTATGCCACCAATATCCAAAGTACATAGAAGATGCAATAACATGATCATCATCGCCCACATATAAACATATGTGTACTACCCGTGCAAAGCACCTACGCATAGATCAGGCTCTGATATCACTGTTGGGTTCGCAGCATGGAAAACAAAATATTTCCTACGATGGGAACTATACGCCAAGATCTATCTACTATATACAAGCAACAGGTGGATATACATCCATGGAGAACTTACCCTCGAAGACAACAAAGCTTTGTTAACGAGTTGGAACTCGTGGATGATGTAGTCGTACACTTGCCGATCTCAAGATCGTGATGAAGTCCTTCAGGTCCAGCAGCTCCAGCACCATCAGGTCTAGCACCATCAAGTCCAGCACCGCAAAGTAGCGGTGCATCCGTGATCGCACACATGTTCAGTCCACCGAACAACCTCCGCCTCCTCGCTCCAGCGATGCAGCGGAAGCAGCAACTCCTTTCCAGATAAAGCCACCAGGAACATGTATCTCGCTAATCCGAGACCATGGGGAATAACTAGAGGGAGAAGAGAACCTTCATGAGGAGGTGGTGCAAGATGAGAGGAGGGAGTGGGGGGCCTTTTATAGGGAGAGGGGGGCAGCCCCTCACCATGGCCGGCGGCCAAGGGAGGTGCCCCCACCTCTTCCACATTCATGTGGGTGGAGCTCCCACTCACATAATTAGCCACCCACTCAAAATTCCACCCACCTCCATTAAATTTCCACCAAATTTAATGCAAGTTCTCATTAAATAAAACACTTTTATTTATTTTATTCAGAATTTTGTCAATTACATTAATTAACAAACATTCACATAAAACCCCCTACAACATTTCAATATCACATGCAACCAGCCGCAATTTCACCAAACAATTCCGGTTTCCATCGATATGATTCCAGCGCTTTCTTAAATCTTTATCCGAAACATATTTGCTCCAAATGGTGTCAGATCCCTTAAGTGTGTCACCCTACGGTTCGTGAATAATGCACATGATCGAGACCCTCTCCGATCAATAATCGCCAGAGACACGGAGATCCGCATCGACTCCCACATATTTAACGATGACTCTTGTGATCGTGTGAACCTTTAACGTCGTAACTAAATCCCTTTGTCTCGCGATATATTACATGTCCGAGATTTGATCATCGGTATCCAAATACCTAGTTTGATCTCGTTATCGACATGCACTCTTTTCTCGTTCTCGTGATATAACATTCTAGTGATCACATCACTTGCTTGCAAGCTATTTCAATGTGATATCACCGAGAGGGCCTAGAGTATATCTATCCGTCATCGGGATGGACAAATCCCACTCTTGATCCATGAGCCTCAACATAACACCTTCGTAGCACTGAACCCACCTTTATAGTCACTCTGTTACGATGTGACCTTTGATGTTATCAAGATACTCTTTCAGTGTTAGCAATTAACATGATCTCATGGTCTAAGGACTAAGATTACTTCGTATGATGTTATAGCAATATAAACATAATGACTCTGATCGTAATGCTATACTTCGGATGAATGTTCATCACATCATTCCACCAATGTTGTGACCTTATTATTAACAACATCCAATGTCCATGATCAGGAAACCTTGATCATTTTGTTAATCAACGAGTTAGTCTATAAGAGTGGCATGACTAGGAACCTTTTATTTGTTTATTAAACACACATGTATTGACGTTTCCTATCAATACAATTACAGCATGCAAAATAAACATTTATCATAAACAAGGAATAAGATAATAACCACTTTATTATTGCCTCTCGGGCATATTCCCTTCATCCGGTTGGGGGAACGAGGTACTCTAGGGCCTCGACACCTCCCCACCGCAACAACAATGACGCTTTGCAGCAGCGACACGGGCATGCCCGATGGCTGGAGAGGAGGAAGGAAGATGGCATGTCCGACAGTAGGAGAGGAGGGAGGAGGTGTAGCAACGCCGCCCAACAGAGCAAGCACCACAGTGTCGCTGCTTGGAGCATCTAGTTTGCGCCCCCACAATTAACAAATCAAGCTACCACTAAAGAGAGTCATCGAGGGAGGGAGGGTGAGGGTGGTCGCCCCGCTAGAGTGGAGAGGGAGGGAGGACATCGGTTGTGACGCTGGGACGGCAAAAGGCACTGCATGTCGTGGTGCGAAGTCACTCGATCGTGAGGTGTTGCATCTAGATGCGGTGGAGAAGATGTGTGGGGAGGGGATAAGATCGTGTGAATCATGGGTGGGACCCATGCTTATTCCGTTCTATTTCCTTTGCTGGATGGGGACGTGTATCACTTGCGCGAGATAAAGTACGTATAACGTAGTTACTCCAGATGAATTGGAGCGTCTTCCATGATATTTTAGGTAATAAATTATGTCACCCATGAGTTGTAACTCATAGTCTACAACTTACTATGTGATTCTTGCATGAACAATACCTACTCCCTTTGTCCCTTTTTAATCCGCGTTTTAGATGTAACACAGATACCAAGCAAAGGCTTAGGTGGGCTAATTTGAGTAGTAGATGGTCTAAAATACCTCTGCTGTAATCCCACGTGATGTCCCCACTTGCCAGATATTCCATGCATGCATTGATTAGCAGCCGCCGCATGCAGTGGCTCACCTTGCTCGTCTCCTCGTCTCTGTCACTAATTAACTCGGCCGTTCTCGTCTCTCCCGTACCAAACGGGAGTTGTTTTCTGTTTAAATCATCCGCCAAAAGAAACTGATTAGCTCTTAAATCTATAAACTTGGAGGGCCATTTTCCAGCGCCATTTTTTAGTTTGAACTGTGCTCTCAAATCCCCTCTATAAATCACCTAAGGAGTATTCAGTCGTGGACAGCGATCTGTCTCTCTCTTCCTATGCTTTTCCACAAGTCCTCTGAGCTGGCGAACTTCCGTCGGGGACACACAACGTACTATTCCTCCGGCATCGAGTTCGGCACGACCATGGAACTGCCGGTGTCACGCAAATGGACCTACCGCCAATGACGTACACCATCCTCTTCCTCCGACATCGAATCCAGGGCAAACATGGTAATGTTCTCGGGCGAACTTGGCAACAAGTCTGCGACGACACGCTCGATCACAACCGTCTCGGCGAAAGGCGCCATCGCACTTTCGCCATGCGTGGCCATGAGCTCCGATTCGCGTCGCTGACGGTGGCGTGACCATCAACCTCCCTCTGCTCCTCGTTGCGGACGGATGCATGGAGCTCCACCACGCACTTCTCGTCACTGAGGTACTCCACCACGCGCTGCTCGTCGCTGAGGTGCTCCACCACGCGTTGCTCGTCGCTGACGGTTACCTGGTCATCAACCTCACGCTGCTCCTTGTCTTCTTCCTCGAGAATATCTTCATAAGGATCTTGTCTCTCCCCTGCCAAATACTCCAGCTCACTCTCTACCCATGGATGGGAATCGCTTTGGCCTTCCATGCAGTCAGTAGAAAATTAAGAGGGAGGAAGACGAGTGGGGTTCTAGGTTCACGAGGTGAGAGAGGAAATAAATAGTACTAGTACTCCAGAACGTTGGTGCGCTGAGGGGTTGGAGTAATTACCTTGGTGCGGGAGACGAACGTTGGTGCGGAAGGGCAAAAGGGGGGAAAAGAGGCAAAGTACTCCACAACGCTGAGTAAAATAGAAAATCTGTGAAAAAGTAAAACGCAGACTAAAAAGGGACAGAAGGTACACGGATAAGTTGTTTCCCTCTACCCATTTTTTAAGAAAGCCATTCGGCATGCTTTATTGGTTAGAGAACACAATTAAATCGTTTTCATTTGATAAGAATAAAATTGAACGGTTCATCAACTTAAATACAACAATTACTAAAAGTAAAAGCAACTTTAGCAAGCTGGTGGACTACCTGATTAGCTTCCATGTTTTAATTCTCTAAAGAAGCATTGTCAAAACTGCTCCAAAGGATATTACGATCGTCGAAAATTACATCTGAAGACGTAGCATAAAAGACTCCATTCTTCATCGTGTCCACCACCTGAATACAATAAGTTTGCAACCTGAAGTTGTTATTGCGAATGTGTTGCACCAGACCTAACCTTTCATGAAAGGCATGGGCTTCTGCCATTGGAGCATCAACAACATGAGGGAGATACCTTTGCGCCGATGCAATGCATTGCCTAGGATAATCCCTAATCACCACTCCCGTTGCACCTCCTCCAGAGTCCATGTCAAAAGAAGTGTTGACATTTATCATTAAGGTCCCTTCCATTAGTTTCTTGGATCCTTCTCTTTCATTTGCATTTTGTTTCTTCAAAACGGTATATAATTTATTGACAGGATTGTTGTCGACATGGCTGATTGGAACGGAGTTTGGGCATTTTCCCCATGGACCTTCTGGCCCCTTTCCCACCATATATACCAGCCAGTGACTAAAGTCCAACATCATCAAGCACGGATAAAAGGCGGCCTCTCAAAATGAATTCATCAAGAAGAACAAATATTGAGTAAACATAATACAAAACTTCCTCAATTTTACTCCAAATACCAAGGCACCTCTAAACCTCTCTATCTTGTGCAAGAAAACAACATATGCTCGGTTTTTCGGCCCGAATTACCCATAAACTAGGTCAATACGGTCATCTTGACTTTTCCCTCTATTGCAATAAATACGATTGTTCTCTTGCTGCCATTGAAAAAATCTTTTTTTTAAATGAGGCAAAAGCATTGCCTTTTCACTACTAGGAAAACAGTTATAGGTAAACAAGATATTCGGTGGCGCATATGTAAAACCATGCGCCACAGATAAGTATCAGTGCGCTACTAAAGTTTGGCAGTTTAGTGGCGCACGAAACCAATATGCGCCACAGAAGTCCACATTTATGTGGCGCATATTTTTGTGTGCGCCACAGAAAGTGATGATTCTGTGGCGCATATAGATGTATGCGTCACAGAAAGTTGATGGGACCCAGCACCAAAAAAAGGGGGAAGACAATTCTTCCACAGAACATGGAAAAACAGATCCCACCCCTTCCCCCTCGGATCGCCTTTTCAGTTTTGTAAAAAATAAACGAAAATGATAAAAACTTCAAAAAATAATTCCTTTGAGATGTAATTATATTTTAGGGTGTAGTTGTAGTGAAAATT
This sequence comes from Avena insularis, assembly GCA_023614405.1. Classification (NCBI taxonomy): domain Eukaryota; kingdom Viridiplantae; phylum Streptophyta; class Magnoliopsida; order Poales; family Poaceae; genus Avena; species Avena insularis. The sequence goes on from CM042686.1 coordinate 590,271,839, forward strand.
TAAATACATGAATTTCGATGTATTTTGCAAAAATAGGTCATGGCACGGTAAAACGGCCATAACTTTTGCATACGATGTCGGAAAAAAATCTTTAACCTATCAAAATGATCGCCTCGAAATTTTCTACTCGATTTCAACGACCTATGGTTGTTCTGGATTTTACAGAATCCCTAAATTCGAAAAGAGTAAAAAGTTATAGCAGAAAGAAGATTTTTTACTGCAAAAAAATAAAAAAGGGGGAGAAACTTCTGTGGCGTATTTCTCCCATATGCGCCACAGATGTCTTGGGCGGGATTCGAAATTTGAATCAGGCGCCCTTCTCCCTCCCTTTTTCCTTTCCCCCCTTCTTCTCCCCTCCCCACTTCTCCCCTTCTCCTCCCTCCTCCTTCTCCACTCTCCAGCAACCTCATCCTTCTCCTCCTCCACCACCAACTCCGGCGACCTCCTCCTACTCCTCCTCCTCCACCACCACCAACTCCGACGACCTCCGGCGACCTCCTCCTCCTCCTACACCACCAACTCCGGTGACCTCCTCCTCCTCCACCACCACCAACTCCGGTGACCTCCGGCGACCCCCTCCTCCTCCTCCACCACCAACTCCGGCGACCTCCGGTGATCTCCTCCACCACCAACTTCGGCGACCTCCTCCTCCTCCACAACCAACTCCAGCGACCTCCTCCTCCACCACCAACTCCGGCGACCTCCTCCTAGCCCTCCTCCAGCCACTAGCCACTAGCAACCAGCCACCAGCCACCACCACCACCTCCGGCCAGATCTAGATCTGGCCCAGTTTTTTTTTGAAATTTGAAAAAAACTTTTGTGGCGCATATTGGCCATATGCGCCTGAGTTTGAATCCCGATCCTTTTTGAATTTTGGAAAAAAACTTCCGTGGCGCATATTGGACATATGCGCCACTAAAGTTTGAGATTTCTGTGGCGCATTTCAAAATGCGCCACAGAAGATAGTTATCAGTGGTGACGTATCAGTGGCGCATCAGATATGCGCCACGGATAGTGGAAAAAGGTGTGCCACTGATAAGGGATTTCCTAGTAGTGTTCATTGATATAGTAGAAAAGAGCTGGCCTGTTTATAAGGAAAACTGGCTGAAAAAATCGATACAACACAACACCACAGGTCAGCCCCGAGGTTGCGCTCCACGCGGGTCGACGGCCAACCAGGTCGACACCACACCTCAACGCAAATAGGCGGAGGCGAAAACCGAAGACATCGCTCCAACTACCACGCTGGCCCTAGGGCCATGCCCCGCCTGGCCGAAGACGAAACCACCTCCGCCACACCACCAAAATAATCCACAGGTCCCACTGTCCGGTGGACGTCCAAAGCGAGGCCCCAAGAGGCAAAGCGACACCAGAGCGTCGCCCACGCCCGATCCCACGAGGGATCTGGGGTTTCCCTCGGAGAGCCCGGGCAGAGGAACATGAAACTCCCGCCTTGACAATGACTTCAAGAAGGATGCGGCACCTACGGGCGTCACCGTCGTCGGTCCTGGCCAGCCGCCAAGACAAGGCTTTCGCCCAGCGAAAAATCCCGAACCTCACGCCCGCCCAATAAGGACCGACACAAACCACCACACCTTCCCTCCTTCTCCAAGCACCCGACGATCAAAAACAGTCCCGCCGTCACGCCTAGACTCCCCGTCGCTGCGATAAAAGCCACCGTCCGGATCATCACCACTCCCCGCGAGATAGTTGTAAAAGACAACCAGAGCGAACCCGGGCAGCCGCCACCGTGAGAGGGACAGAAGATCTCCGCCACCATGACACCTCCTTGGCGGCCCAGATTGAAACCCGGACAAGCTCGCGCCGCCACGACGAGCCCTCCGACCATGCGCCACCGCAGCAGCACCAAGAAGACACAACCACACTTCATAGCAACCACCCCGCCAACACAGACCTCCTCCATCTTCTCGTCGAGGGTGACCTGAAGGCGCCGCCACACAGCCCACCAGGCCCAGGTCCGCGGCCAGCACCGCGCCGCCCCAATGGCCAAAGGGCCATAGCCCTCACGGCCCAACAAGGCCCAGATCGGGGCCCCACAGGCACCGACGACCGCCACGATGTAGACCACCGCAAGCAGCATCGCTAAGTCCACCCGAAGCAATCCCGCCGACCGCCCCCGACCACCGCGCCAATCTCCACGCCCAGACCCCTTCGCGAGGCCTAGATCCGACCCGAAACGCGTCTAGACTCCATGTCTGTTGCTGACTCGTATACTAACGAGCTCGTTGGGGAACCCCAAGAGGAAGGTATGATGAGCACAGCAGTAAGTTTCCCTCAGTTATGAAACCAAGGTTATCAATCCAGTAGGAGTAAGGAAACACCTCAAAGGCGTTGCTAGTTGAACTTTGGCAGCGCGCACTATCGGCGTCAGCAGCAACGCGGAGACCCGCACAACACAACCACAGAACTTTGTCCCCAACTTACGATGAGGTTGTCAATCTCACCGGTTTTGCTGAAAACAAAGGATTAAACGTATCGAGTGGAAGAAAGTAATAGTTTGCAGAAAATAAACACAAAGCAGTAAATAGTTGATTGTAGATTGATTGTAAAAGAAAGGGCCGGGGTCCATAGTTCACTAGTGGTGGCTCTCCTTAAGATAGATAACATGTTGGGTAAACAAATTACAGCGGGGCAATTGACAAACATCGAGAAAGCAATATGCATATACTAATCATCTTGACTCCTTTGAGACTTGATTGGGCATTACAACATTATACATAGACCGCCATCCAACTGCATCTATGACTAATAATCCACCTTCAGGTTATCATCCGACCCCCCTCCAGTATTAAGTTGCAAGCAACAGATAATTGCATTACACATTGCGTGTAAAGTAAACAATACGATTGTTCTATAAATAAAGGATTGTTGTTTTCTCCCTAGTAGCAACAACACATCTAGTACCTTAGAGATTTCAGTCACTTCCCCAGATTACTAGAGGCATGAACCCACCATCGAGCATAAATACTAACTCTTCGAGTTGCTAGCATCTACTTGGCCAAGATAGCTACTAACAACAGAAAGCATGCAAGATCACAAATAACAAATACATGATAGAATCAATAATCAATCTGAAATAGCATCTCAATATCCATCGGATCCTCGCAAACACAACATGTAAGATTACAAATAGATGATCTTGATCATGAACGGAGCTCACAAGATCTAAACATGATAGCACAAAGGAGGAGAACCAGCCATCTAGCTACTACATGGACCCGTAGTCCAGAGATGAACTACTCACGCATCACACCGGAGGCTTGCATGGTGATGAACAAGGCCTCCAGGGTGAATTCCCCTCTCGGGAAGGGTGCCGGGAAGAGCTTCAGATCCCTCTCGATCTAGGGATGGAGACGACAGTGGCTATAGACTCTTTCGTGGAATTTTGATCGGGTACTTAGGGTTTCTGTATCGGAGGCATCTTATAGTCGAAAGGGGAGGCCAAGGGGGTGCCTGGGCTGGCCACACCACCCCCTGGCGCGGGCTAGGCCTGGCCGCGTGGCCAGGTGGTGTGGCCGCCCTCTGGCCCTTCTCCGTCTCGTATTCTGGCTCCGTGTGTCCCTTGGTGAAAAACTGACTTTGGCTTTTGTCCCGTCCAATTCCGAGAATATTCATTTTGTGACTTCCTGGAACCAAAAACAGCAGAAAACAGGCAGCTGGCACTGTGGCATCTTGTTAATAGGTTAGTCCAAGAAAGTGTATGAAAAGTACTCCAAAGTTGGAACAAAACATAAGAAAGTAGATAAAACTAAGCATGGAACATCAAAAATTATGGATACGTTAGCAACGTATCAACACCCCCAAGCTTAACGTCTGCTCGTCCTTGAGTAGGTAAGTGATAAAAAGAAAGAATATTTTTTTAGGTGACATGCACCATCATAAACTTGATCAAAGTATTTGTAAAACATGGATAGCTGGGATCATAGTACTTCAACATAGCATGAAAGATAAAGTTCTAGCATTAAGACAAAGCAACTATGTTGTAACATGAAAAGGCACAAACAAAATATTCATGAATAACAATGCTTTGCAAGACTTTTTTTGTTTCACATAAAGAAAACATAGCATAGTGGCATTCAGATTGTCCCTCATAGAGTAGCAAATATAAATGCATAGGACACCTTCAAAGTTCGTAAGAGTGACTAGATACAAATAGTTTAAAACAAGCAATATCAAAGTTATGCATCAATCAACAAGTCTTGGGACAATGCACATAGAACTAAGAATGGCCACTATGCTCTCAAAGTAGGTGCATAAAGATAGAAGGTGGAGACTCAACATAAAAGTAAAAGAAAGGACTTCATAGAAGGAAGTAGAGATTCAAGTTTCATAAAGAGCTTCCAAAAATTATGGTACTTGTTAGCTTTCAGCTCTCATTGCCCCTATCATAAGCATCTTTAAGGTGATTAAGGTTAAAGTGTCACAATTAAGAGGATATGCTTGACAAGTTATAAGCCGAAATCTCATGCCCCTTACTTATGAAGACCGAACCTCATGCTACTCATCTTTAGTCACGAGTAAGCTCTTGTCATTGTAAGTACATATGTATCATAAAGAACGCTTAACGGGTACCCTTGCACATGATACAGGAGCTATCCCATAATCAAAATGACAAGGCAAGCAGACAATGAGCATCCTAGTGATCTTTTTATTTGCTATTTGCATAGGTTTTTATTGAGGATGCTTCATAGAGTGCTCATTATGGTGATGCTGCAAGTTTCCACCATGATTAGGCATGGCTTAGGCTACCGGCCTATGCGTTTCTCTAACACACATACAAACTCCATGATCTTACAAGTTCCACTTTTATTTCACACCGCCGGGATCCATAAGCAAAAGAACATGATATCAATGGGGTACAAAGTACAAGTGCAATGTTGAAAGCGTTCCCCATGATACATGGTTCTGCTAATTTCAACTTATAAAGAGCAAGCATATATGCAACAAAGATGGTCCTAATGGTTCAAGTTTATTAAATGCAAGAAAATAAAGTGTGCCATCAAGTTCGTGAGAGCTTTAATCACTAATTTTCACATAACAAGTTTAATTTGGAAGGTAGATAAAAACATGAATATACTTGGAATAGCATATGCTAATAGGTAGGTATGGTGGACTCTTTGGAATGACTTGGTTTAAGCAGTTGGATGCATGAGTGGAACTCATACTTGGTTATGGAGGCTAGCAAAAGACTGGGATCGACAAACTAAGAGAGCAATAATGGCCATAATCATGCAGAGCAACAAAACATCATTGATCAAAGCATAAAGTGATATTACAAGTTGAAAACTAAAGGATCATAAAGGCTATGGTGACTTGGGATAGTCATAACATGGTGTGAGCATGTGCCAAGTCAACCCAAATAAAGCATCAAAGGAGAATACCACAATACTATGCTTTAATATGCTAAAACAACGCGTGATTCTTCCAAGGCACATTAAACAATCTCAATTGTTTATAGCAAGTCATGCTACAGCAAAGAATACTAAGCATAAAGCCAAAACAATATCAAGGATGGCATGACAAAGCATAGGCCACAGTCAAAAACAAACTCTCTTTACCACTTAAGCATGAACTTTCCTACTCTTTTCCAATCCAAACCAAACTATTTGAAAACCAATGTATGAAAGAGGGGGTCCAACCAATTTATTCAGAAAACTAAGCAAACCAAGCAAATGAAAAACCAAAAACAAAAACGAATACGCTCCAAGAACAACACAACTGTGCATGAAACAATAAAAATAAAGTGTTTGGACGAAACCTGGGATTTTTATTGATGAAGAAGGGGATGCCTTGGGCATCCCCAAGCTTTGACGCTTGTACTTCTTGGATATTTCTTGGGGTGACACGCGTGGCATCCCCAAGCTTGAGCTTTAGTTCATCCTTCATCTCATTACTCATTCCTTCCATACACCTGAATTTTTTTCCTTCATACAAAACTTCACACGATCTTTATTAGCAACATTAGTGCACTCAAGATAATAAGTCTTTGGGTTCAGTTTCAACACCAATAAAACTTCCAATAAATCACAAGCTACTGTAGCACTTCCCTCAAAGATCTCAATTCCCCAAAAGAACTAAAAAATGAACCAACAAGAAGCAAATGCAAATAATGGCAGAAATCTGTTAAAACAGACCAGCAGGTAAAGACGATTTTTTCGAAGACCTTCTATTGCTCAAATCAAAAAGTGTTGAACTAACGAAAGTTAGATAACAACCTGGGGCAGAAGCACAAAAATTCACACCTCAAAAAGACGTATAGAGATTTTACACGAATGTTTACGGTGAATCATAGAAATCTGTTTCGGGAAGCAACTTTCCCAATCATTACTTCTCTCTCATTAGAGGTTACTCTTGGCACAAAAAGCAAATAAAAAGGATAAGGAGCGGTTATTACAGAGGTAATAACTTCCAAGACTCATCAAAAGCATTTGGGTTATCTCCCAATAAGTACTTTTCTTTAATGCCTTTAAGTTAGGCATAAGAAGCAAGAAAAAGAATCAAGTGTTCTCAAATGAAGAAGCATTAAGAGCAAATTTTGTTTTCATAGGAGAAACAAAAGAGATCTTCTCTCGCTTCTTAGGGAAGTGTTATGTACCTTTCTTGAGTGTGATTTGATATTTAATGGTGCCTTCTTTCATATCAATAATGGCACCAACAGTTCTAAGAAAAGGTCTTCCCAAAGTAATAGGACAAGAAGCATTGCATTCAACATCCAAAAAATAGAAATCAATGGGGACATAGGCATTGTTAACCATAATAAGAACATCATTAATACTCCCCATGAGTTTCTTTTTAGCATTATCATCAAGTGGGACATTCAAATAACAATCTTCAAGTGGTGGCAAATCAAGCATATCATAAATCCTTCTAGGCATAATAGAAACACTACTATCAAGATCACATAAAGCTTTGAAATCAAAATCATTAACTTTCATATTAATGATGGGTTCCTAACCATCTTCTTGTTTTATAGGAATATAAGCTTTATGTTTCATCTTTTCTTCTTTGATCTTTATAAGAGCATCAGTAATGTGTTTTGTAAAGGCCATATTCATAGCACTGGCATTAGGACTTTGAGCAAGCATTTGTAGGAACTTAATAACTTCAGAGATATTGCAACCACCAAGATCAAAATCATAATTATCATCTAAAGTAGTAGAGCTATTACTAGCTTCAACATTAGTGGTAGTGATAGTAGAAACACTAATGTTTCTAGCAATTTTATCTTCTGTCTCCCACTTAGCATGCAATTCAGCTAGTAATCTAACATTTTCATCAATTCTAACTTGTATGGCATTAGTAGCAGCAAAGGGATTCTCAATAGTTTCAGGTTTAGCAGCCATTTTATTCAAAGAAGATTGAGCTTTAGCCAATGATGCTATATTTCTTTCAGCATTAGAGAGTTTCTCTTCAATAGTTTTATTGAAAGCGGTATGTTTACTAATAAAGTCTTTAAGCATAACTTCAAGTTCAGAGGAAGCACTCCTATTATTGTTGTAGGAATTTCCATAAGCATTACCATTGTTGGGAGGATATGGCTTATAATTGCTATTACCAAAATTATTCCTGTAGGCATTATTGCTAAAATTGTTATTTATTATAAAGTTCACATCAACTTGATATTCTTGAGCAGCCAAAGAGGCTAAGGGAACATTATTTGGATCAATATGGGCCTTCCGATTAACAAGCATAGACATAATAACATCAATTTTATCACTCAAGGAGGAGGTTTCTTCAACAGAATTTACCTTCTTATCTCGTGGAGCTCTCTCAGTATGCCATTCAGAATAGTTAACCATCATATTATCCAGAAGCTTTGTTGTAGCACCCAAAGTAATGGTCATAAAGGTACCTCCAGCAGAAGAATCCAATAGATTTCTTGAAGAATAGTTTAATCCTACATAAAAGGTTTGGATGATCATCCAAGCAGCCAGTCCATGAGTGGGCCAATTCTTTACCAAAGATTTCATTCTTTCCCAAGCTTGAGCAACATGTTCATTATCAAATTGTTTAAACTTCATTATTTCACTTCTCATAGATATAATCTTAGCAGGAGGATAGTATTTTCCAATGAAAGCATCTTTGCATTTAGCCCAAGAATCAATACTATTCCTAGTTAGGGAATTCAACCATTCTTTAGCTTTTCCTCTCAAAGAGAAAGGAAACAATTTGAGCTTAGTAATATCCTCATCTATATCCCTATGCTTTTGCATCTCACAAAGTTCAACAAAGTTATTTAGATGAGCAGCAACATCTTCATTACCAATACCAGAAAATTGTTCTCTCATAACAAGACTGAGTAAAGCAGGTTTTATTTCAAAGAAAGTAGCTTCAGGAACATGTGGAGCAATAGGTGTGCTCACGAAATCATTGTTGTTGGTGCTAGTGAAGTCACACAACTTAGTATTTTCAAGAGTAGTCATTTTTTTGTGTTTTTAATAAAGAAAGCAAACTTGTAAAACTAATTTTTTTGTGTGTTTTTTATAAAGAAACAAGCAAACATAGCAGAAAATAAACTAAGCAAAACAAAAACAACAAAGTAAAGAGATTGGTTATGAGGAACTCCCCTTGTGAAGATGTCCTTGACTCCCCAGCAACGGTGCCAGAAAATCACTTGCTGACTCGTATACTAACGAGCTCATTGGGGAACCCCAAGAGGAAGGTATGATGAGCACAGCAGTAAGTTTCCCTCAGTTATGAAACCAAGTTTATCAATCCAGTAGGAGCAAGGAAACACCTCAAAGGTGTTGCTAGTTGAACTTTGGCAGGACGCACTACCGGCGTCAGCAACAACGTGGAGACCTGCACAACACAACCATAGAACTTTGCCCCCAACTTACGATGAGGTTGTCAATCTCATCGGTTTTGCTGAAAACAAAGGATTAAACATATCAAGTGGAAGAAAGTAATAGTTTGCAGAAAGTAAACACAAAGCAGTAAACAATTGATTGTAGATTTATTGTAAAAGAAAGGACCAGGGTCCATAGTTCACTAGTGGTGGCTCTCCTTAAGATAGATAACATGTTGGGTAAACAAATTACAACGGGGCAATTGACAAACATTGAGAAAGAAATATGCATATACTAATCATCTTGACTCCTTTGAGACTTGATTGGGCATTACAACATTATACATAGACCGCCATCCAACTGCATCTATGACTAATAATCCACCTTCAGGTTATCATCCGAACCCCCTCCAGTATTAAGTTGCAAGCAACAGATAATTGCATTATGCATTACATGTAAAGTAAACAATACGATTGTTGTATGAACAAAGGATTGTTGTTTTCTCCCTAGTAGCAACAACACATCTAGTACCTTAGAGATTTCTGTCACTTACCCAGATTACTAGAGGCATGAACCCACTATCGAGCATAAATACTAACTCTTCGAGTTGTTAGCATCTACTTGGCTAAGATAGCTACTAACAACGGAAAGCATGCAAGATCGCAAATAACAAAGGCATGATAGAATCAATAATCAATCTGAAATAGCATCTCAATATCCATCGGATCCCCGCAAACACAACATGTAAGATTACAAATAGATGATCTTGATCATGAACGGAGCCCACAAGATCTAAACATGATAGCACAAAGGAGGAGAACCAGCCATCTAGCTACTACATGGACCCGTAGTCCAGAGATGAACTACTCATGCATCACACCGGAGGCTTGCATGGTGATGAAGAAGGCCTCCAGGGTGAATTCCCCTCTCCGGCAGGGTGTCGGGAAGAGCTTCAGATCCCTCTCGGTCTAGGGATGGAGACGACGGCGGCTACCGACTCTTTCGTGGAATTTTGATTGGGTACTTAGGGTTTCTGTATCGGAGGCATCTTATAGTCAAAAGGGGAGGCCAAGGGGGTGCCTGGGCCACACCACCCTGGCGGGCCCGGTCTGCTGGCCAGGTGGTGTGGACGCCTCAGCCCTCCCTCCCTCAGATTGTGGCTCCTTGTGCCCCTCGGTGAAAAACTGACTTTGGCTTTTGTCCCATCCAATTCTGAGAATATTCATTTTCTGACTTCCTGGAACCAAAAAACAGTAGAAAACAGGCAGCTGGCATTATGGCATCTTGTTAATAGGTTAGTCCAAGAAAGTGTATGAAAAGTACTCCAAAGTTGGAATAAAACATAAGAAAGTAGATAAAACCAAGCATGGAACATCAAAAATTATGGATATGTTAGCAACGTATCATCTACATCTGCTGGCCAGGCAACCGCCAACCCCACGACCACCTGCAGTGCCAACTCAGATGGTCGGCCGCAGCATCCTCACCTCCACCTGCCGATCCTCGCCGGAGCTCGAGGAGAGGAACGAGCTGGGGAAAGAAACACCCCATCGCCACCATCCTGGGGGCATGCGTGGCTTCGCCGGCTCCTCTCTAGCAGCGACAATGCGGGGTAGGGAGAGGGAGGGGACAACCAGCCGCCGACGGCTAGGGTTTTCCCCTGTGTCGCTAGAGGAGGGTGACATGGGGGGGAATATGTGGGTTACACATCTTGATATCCATATAAATATGTGGGTACACACTCACACCACATCTCATTAGATAAGAAAAGTTTAAATTGTTAATGACCATGTTATGTAAACATAACTGGTATAGTGTGACTTGTGGTCATACTTTGAGAAAACACTTATTTTATGTGACCCAACTACAACAATAGAATAGTCATTTTTGATGTGTTTGCACCCACTTCCTATATTGCGTTTAAAATGTGCCTATAATTATTATTACCAAAATTATTCCTGTAGGCTTTGTTGCTAAAATTATAATTTCTAATAAAGTTAACATCAACTTGTTCTTCTTGAGCAACCAAAGAGGCTAAGGGAACATGATTTGGATCAATATGAGCTTTCCCATTATCAAACATAGACATAATAACATCAATTTTTTCACTCAAGGAGGAGGTTTCTTCAACAGAATTTACCTTCTTACCTTGTGGAGCTCTCTCAGTGTGCCATTCAGAATAGTTAACCATCATATTATCAAGGAGCTTTGTTGTAGCACCCAAAGTAATGGTCATAAAGGTACCTCCAGCAGCAAAATCCAGCAGATTTCTTGAAGAATAATTCAGCCCTGCATAAAACGTTTGGATAATCATCCAAGCAGCCAGTCCATGAGTGGGACAATTCTTTACCAAAATTTCATTCTTTCCCAAGATTGAGCAACATGTTCATTATCAAATTGTTTAAATTTCATTATTTCACTTCTTATAGATATAATCTTAGCAGGAGGATAGTATTTTCCAATGAAAGCATCTTTGCATTTAGTCCAAGAATTTATATTATTTCTAGTTAGGGATAGCAACCATTCTTTAGCTTTTCCTCTCAAAGAGAAAGGAAACAATTTAAGCTTAATAATATCTCCATCTATATCCCTATGTTTTTGCATCTCACAAAGTTCAACAAAGTTATTAAGGTGAGCAGCAACATCTTCAGTACCAACACCAGAAAATTGTTCTTTCATAACTAGATTGAGCAAGGCAGGTTTAATTTCATAGAAAGTAGCTTCAGGAACAGGTGGAGCAATAGGTGTGCACATGAAATCATTGTTGTTGGTGCTGGTGAAGTCACACAACTTAGTATTTTCAGGAGTATTCATTTTTTGTGTGTTTTTAATAAAGGAAGCAAACCAGTACAACTAATTGTTTTGTGTTTTTGATAAAAGAAACAAGCAAACAAAGCAGAAATAAACTAATCAAAACAAAAAAACAAAGTAAAGAGATTGGTTATGAGGGACTCCCCTTGTGAAGCTGTCCTTAACTCCCTGGCAACGGCGCTAGAAAAAAGGCTTGATGGCTCAAAATATATCGAGCTCGTTGGGAACCCCAAGAGGAAGGTATGATGAGCACAACAGCAAGTTTTCCCTCAGTTATGAAACCAAGGTTATCAATCCAGTAGGAGCAAGGAAACAACCCCAGGGTGTTGTTTCTAACTTGGAATCCTGCATAACACAACCATAGAACTTTGCCCCAACTTACAGTGAGGTTGTCAATCTCACCGGTTTTGCTGAAAACAAAGGATTAAATGTATTGTGTGGAAGATAGTAATTGCTTGCAGAAAGTAAATAGTAAATAGTAGATGGTTTATTAATGGTAAAAGAATGGACCGGGGTCCATAGTTCACTAGAGGTGATTCTCCTTAAGATAAATAGCATGTTGGGTGAACAAATTACAGCGGGGCAATTGGCAGACTCGAGAAAGCATACCATGCATATACTAATCATCTTGACTCCTATGAGATTTGATTGGGCATTACAACATTATACATAGACCGTAATCCAATTGCATCTATGACTAATAATCCACCTTCATGTTAGCATCCGAACCCCCTCCAATATTAAGTTGCAAGCAACAGATAATTGCATTAAGCAAAGTGTGTAAAGTAAACAATACGATTGTCCCATGGACAAAGGATTGTTGTTTTCTCCCTAGTAGCAACAACACATCTAGTACCTTAGAGATTCCTATCACTTCCCTGGATTACTAGAGGCATGAACCCACTATCGAGCATAAATACTCCCTCTTGGAGTTGCGAGCATCTACTTGGCCAAGATAGCTACTAACAACGGAAAGCATGCAAGATCACAAATAACATAGACATGACATAATCAATAATCAATCTGAAATAGTATCTCAATATCCATCGGATCCCCGCAAACTCAACATTTAAGATTACAAATAGATGATCTTGATCATGAGCGGAGCTCACAGGATCTAAACATGATAGCACAAAGGAGAAGAACCAACCATCTAGCTACTACATGGACCCGTAGTCCAACGATGAACTACTCACGCATCACACCTGAGGCAGTCATGGTGATGAAGAAGGCCTCCAGGGTGATCTCTCCCCTCCTGCAGGGTGCCGAGAAGAGCTTCGGATCCCCCTGATCTAGGCATCGAGATGGCGGTGGCTACAGACTCTTCCGTGGATTTTTGTGGGATTTTGATCTAGTCCTTAGGGTTTTCATCCTGGGAGGCTTTTATAGGCGGAAGGGCAAGGTCGGTGGAGGCTAGAGGGGCCCACACCAGGTGGCGACGTGCCTAGGGCTGGCCACGCCACCCTAGGGTGTGGCCACCTCGTGGCCCCCCTTCGGCTGCCCTCCAGACTCCGTGTTGCTTCAGGTAAAATATTAACTTTGGCTTTTGTCCGGTGCAATTCCAAGAATATTTCCTTACTCGCTTTTCTGAAACCGAAAACAGCAGAAAATAGGCAACCGACACTGTGGCATCTTGTTAATAGGTTAGTTCCAGAGAATGTATAAAAATACCTCAAAGTATGAACAAAATATAAGAAAGTAGATACTAAACAAGCATGGAACATAAAAAATTATAGATATGTTTATGACGTATCAACATCCCCGAGCTTAACTCCTGCTCATCCTTGAGTAGGTAAGTGATAAAAAGGAATAATTTTTGAGGTGACATGCACCATCACAATCTTGATCAAGGTATTTGTAAAACATTGATAGCTGAGATCATTGTACTCTAACATAGACATGAAAGATATAGTTCTAACAATAAGACATAGCAACTATGTTGTAACATGAAAAGGTACAAATAAAAGATTCATGAATAACAATGCTTTGAAAGACGTTTGTTTGTTTCACATATATAAAACATAATGAGAATGGTATTCAGCTTGTCCCTCATGGTGTAGAAAAACATAAATGCATAGGACACCTTCAAAGTTCATAAGGGTGGCTGGATACAAATAGTTTAAGAACAAGCAATATCAAAGTTATGAATCAATCAATAAGGTTTGGGACAATGCACATTAAATTAAGAATGACCACTATGCTCTCTCAATAGGTGCATAAAGATAGAAGATGGAGACTCAACATAAAAGCAAAAGAAATGCCCTTCATAGAAGGAAGCAGGGAATCAATTCTCATAAAGAGCTTCCAAAAATTATGGTACTTATTAGCTTTCATCTCTCATTACCCCTATAATAAGCATCTTTAGGTGATTAAGCTTAAAGTGAACAAATATGAGGATATACTTGACAAGTTATAAGTTGAAAATCTCATGCCCCTTGCTTACGAGTAATGAACCTCATGCAACTCAAATTTAGTCACGAGTAAGTTCTTGTCATTGTAAGTACATGTGTATCATAGAGAACCGCCAACAAGGTACCCCTTGCCCCATGATACATGAGCTTTCCCATATCAAAATGACAAGGCAACAGACAATGAGCATCTCAGCGATCTTTTTATTTGCTATTTCCATAGGTTTTTTTATTGAGGATGCTTCACAGATTGCTCATTATGGTTATTCTGCAAGTTTCCACCATGATTAGGCATGGCTTAGGCTAACCGCCCAGGCGTTCTCTAACACATATACAAACTCCAAAAGCTTACAAGCTCCCCTTTTATTTCACACCGCCGAGATCCATAAGCAAAAGAACATGATATCAACTAAATAAAGTGCAATGTTGAAAGCGTTCCCCATGGTAACATGGTTCTGCTAATTTACAACTTAAAAAGCGCAAGCATATACGCAACATAGATGGGCACAATGGTTCCAGCTTATTAAGTGCAAGAAAGTAAAGTGTGCCATCAAGTTTGTGCGAGCTTTAATCACTAATTTTGACATAACAAGTTTAATTCGGAAGGTAGATCAAAACATGAATATACTTGGAATAGCAATAATGTTAATAGGTAGGTATGGTGGACTCTTTGGAATAACTTGGTTTTATTTGGAGTTGGATGCATGAGTGGAACTCATACTTGGTACATGTGGAGGCTAGCAAAAGATTGAGAGCGACCAACTAAGAGAGCAATAATGGCCATAATCATGCAAAGCGACAAAACATTATTAATTAAAGCATAAAGTGATATTACAAGTCAAAAAATAAATGATCATAGAGGCTATGGTGACTTGGTATAGTCTTAACATGGTGTGAGCATGCGCCAAGTCAACCCAAATAAAGCATCAAAGGAGAATACCACAATATTATGCTTTTATATGCTAAAACAACGCATGATTCTTTCAAGGCACATTAAGCAATCTCAATTGTTTGTAACAAGTCATGCTACAACAATAATCATTAAGCATAAAGTCAAAGTAATATCAAACATGACATGATAAAGTCTAGGCCACAGTCAAAACAAGACTCCTTTTATATCACTTATAAGCATGAACTTTCCTACTCTTTTCCAATCCAAATCAACTTATTTGAAACTATGTATGAATGCAGGGGTATAACCAATTTATTTAAGCAAACTAAGCAAAATAAAACTAAAAACAAAAATGAAGACGCTCCAAGAACAACGCAATTGTGCATGAAACAATAAAAATGAAGTGTTTGGAAGAAAACCTGAGATTTTTATTGATGAAGAAGGGGATGCCTTGGCCATCCCCAAGCTTTGACGCTTGTACTTCTTGAATATTTATTGGGGTGACATGGGTGGCATCCCCAAGCTTGAGCTTTTGTCCATACTTCATCTTATCACATTATTCTTCCCTACACTTTAAAATTTCCTTCATACAAAACTTCACACAATCTTCATTAGCAACATTAGTGTACTTAAGATAATAAGTCTTTAGGTTTAGTTTCAACACAAGTAAAATTTCCATTAAAGCACAAGCTACTATAGCAATTCCTTTTAAAAGTTCAAGTGATCAAAGAGAACTCAAAGAGAGAGATTAAGAGGCAAATCAAATAATGGCAGAAATCTATCAAAACAAACCAGTAGGTAAAAACCAATTTTCCGAAGACCTTCTGTTGCTCAAATCGACAAGTGTTAAACTAACGAAAGTGAGATAACAACCTGGGGCAGAAGCACAAAAAATTACAGCTCAATCCGACGTACATAGAATTTTCACGAATTTTTACAGCAAAGCACAAAAATCTGTTTCGGGACAGCAACTTTTCCAAGCATTATTTCTCTCTCATTAGAGGTTATTATTGGCACAAAAAACACACAAAAATGATAAGGAGAGGTTATAACTGAGGAAATAACTTCCAAGACTCAATAAAAGAAAAAATTATTGACTAAAAATTTGGGTTATCTCCCAATAAGTGCTTTTCTTTAACGCCTTTGAGCTAGGCATAAGAAGCAAGATTCAAGTATTCTCAAATGAAGAAGCATTAAGACCAAATTTTGTTTTAATATGAGAGGCAAAAGGAATCTTCTCTCTCTTCTTAGTGAAGTGTTTTATACCTTTCTTGAGTGGGAATTGATATTTAATGGTGCCTTCTTTCATATCAATAATAGCACCAACAGTTCTAAGAAAAGGTCTTCTCAAAATAATAGGACAAGAAGCATTGCATTCAACATCCAAAACATAGAAATCAACGGGGACATAGGTATTGTTAACCATAATAAGAACATCATTAATACTCCCCATGAGTTTCTTTTTAGCATTATCATCAAGTTGGACATCTAAATAACAATCTTCCAATGGTAGTAAATCAAGCATTTCATAAATCTTTCTAGGCATAATAGAAACACTATTATCGAGATCACAAAAGCTTTGAGATCAAAATCATTCACTTTCATATTCATGATGGGTTCCCAACTATCTTCTAATGTCATCGGAATAGAAGCTTTATGTTTCAATTTTTCTTCTTTAATTTTATGAGAGCATCAGTAATGTGTTTTGTAAAGGCCATATTCATAGCACTAGCATTAGGACTTTTAGCAAGCTTTTGTAGGAACATAATTACTTCAGAGATATTTCAACCATCAAGATCAAAATCATAATTACCATCCAAGGTAATAGAGCCATTGTTTCCCATATTTTGAAGAATTTCAGCACTTTTATTGGAAAAGGTTCCATTGGTTCTAGGCATTGTTGCAAAAGGAATGGGGACTTCATGTGGTTTGCCAACATCAACGTTAGTGGTGGTGGTAGTACCAATACTACTATTTCTAGCAATTTCACCTTCTCTTTCCCACTTGGCATGCAATTTAGCTAACAGTCTAACATTTTCATTGATTCTAACTTGTATGGCATTAGTAGCAGCAAAGGGATTTTCCATGGTTTCAGATTTAGCAGCCATTTTATTAATCGAAGAGGATTGTGCTTCAGACAAAGATGATATATTTCTTTCAGCATTCGAAAGTTTTTCCTCAATAGTTTTATTGAAAGCAGTTTGTTTACTAATAAAGTCTTTAAGCGTGACTTCAAGTTTAGAGGGTGTACTCCTATTGTTGTTGTAGGAATTTCCATAAGCATTACCATTATTGGGAGGATATGGCCTATAATTATTATTACCAAAATTATTCATGTAGGCATTGTTGCTAAAATTATTATTTCTAATAAAGTTCACATCAACTTGCTCTTCTTGAGAAACCAAAGAGGCTAAGGGAACATGATTTGGATCAATATGAGCTTTCCCATTAACAAGCATAGACATAATAACATCAATTTTATCACTCAAGGAGGAGGTTTCTTCAACAGAATTTACCTTCTTACCTTGTGGAGCTCTCTCAGTGGGACATTCAGAATAGTTAACCATCATATTAACAAGGAGCTTTGTTGCAGCACCCAAAGTAATGGTCATAAAGGTACCTCCAGCAGCAGAATCCAGCAGATTTCTTGAAGAATAATTTAGTCCTGCATAAAAGGTTTGGATAATCATCCAAGCATCGATCCATCGATTGGGACAATTCTTTACCAAAGATTTCATTCTTTCCCAAGCTTGAGCAACATGTTCATTATCAAATTGTTTAAATTTCATTATTTCACTTCTCATAGATATAATCTTAGCAGGAGGATAGTATTTTCCAATGAAAGCATCTTTGCATTTAGTCCAACAATCAATACTATTTCTAGTTAGGGATAGCAACCATTCTTTAGCTTTTCCTCTCAAAGAGAAAGGAAACAATTTAAGCTTAATAATATCTCCATCTATATCCCTATGTTTTTGCATCTCACAAAGTTCAACAAAGTTATTAAGGTGAGCAGCAGCATCTTCAGTACCAACACCAGAAAATTGTTCTTTCATAACTAGATTGAGCAAGGTAGGTTTAATTTCAAAGAAAGTAGCTTCAGGAACAGGTGGAGCAATAGGTGTGCACATGAAATCATTGTTGTTGGTATTGGTGAAGTCACACAACTTAGTATTTTCAGGAGTATTCATTTTTTGTGTTTTTAATAAAGGATGCAAACCAGTACAACTAATTTTTTGTGTTTTTGATAAAAGAAACAAGCAAACAAAGAAGAAATAAAATAAGCAAAACAAAAAAAAACAAAGTAAAGAGATTGGTTATGAGAGACTCCCCTTGTGAAGCTGTCCTTAACTCCCCGGCAACAGTGCCAGAAAAAAGGCTTGATGGCTCAAAATCTATCGAGCTCGTTGGGAACCCCAAGAGGAAGGTATGATGAGCACAGCAGCAAGTTTTCCCTCAGTTATGAAACCAATGTTATCGAACCAGTAGGAGCAAGGAAACAACCCCAAGGTCTTGTTTCCAACTTGGAATCCTGCACAACACAACCATAGAACTTTGCCCAAACTTACAGTGAGGTTGTCAATCTCACCAGTTTTGCTAAAAACAAAGGATTAAACATATTGTGGAAGATAGTAATTGCTTGTAGAAAGTAAACAGTAAAAAGTAAATAGTAGATGGTTTATTAATGGTAAAAGAATGGACCGGGGTCCATAGTTCACTAGAGGTGATTCTCCTTAAGATAAATAGCATGTTGGGTGAACAAATTACAGCGGGGCAATTGACAGACTCGAGAAAGCATACCATGCATATACTAATCATCTTGACTCCTATGAGATTTGATTGGGCATTACAACATTATACATAGACCGTAATCCAACTGCATCTATGACTAATAATCCACCTTCAGGTTATCATCTGAACCCCCTCCAGTATTAAGTTGCAAGCAA
The DNA here is from genome assembly GCA_023614405.1 of Avena insularis. Classification (NCBI taxonomy): domain Eukaryota; kingdom Viridiplantae; phylum Streptophyta; class Magnoliopsida; order Poales; family Poaceae; genus Avena; species Avena insularis. Next base: position 590,290,707 of record CM042686.1, read on the forward strand.
CAGATAATTGCATTAAGCAAAGTGTGTAAAGTAAACAATACGATTGTCCCATGGACAAAGGATTGTTGTTTTCTCCCTAGTAGCAACAACACATCTAGTACCTTAGAGATTCCTGTCACTTCCCCAGATTACTAGAGGCATGAACCCACTATCGAGCATAAATACTCCCTCTTGGAGTTGCTAGCATCTACTTGGCCAAGATAGCTACTAACAACGGAAAGCATGCAAGATCACAAATAACATAGACATGACAAAATCAATAATCAATCTGAAATAGTATCTCAATATCCATCGGATCCCCGCAAACTCAACATGTAAGATTACAAATAGATGATCTTGATCATGAACGGAGCTCACAAGATCTAAACATGATAGCACAAAGGAGAAGAACCAACCATCTTGCTACTACATGGACCCATAGTCCAAGGATGAACTACTCACGCATCACACGTGAGGCAGTCATGGTGATGAAGAAGGCCTCTAGGGTGATCTCTCCCCTCTAGCAGGGTGCCGAGAAGAGCTTCGGATGCCCCTAATCTGGGGATCGAGATGGCGGCGGCTACAGACTCTTCCGTGGGTTTTTGTGGGATTTTGATCTGTTCCTTAGGGTTTTCGTCTCGGGAGGCTTTTATAGGCGGAAGGGCAAGGTCGGTGGAGGCTCGAGGGGCCCACACCAGGTGGCGGCGCGCCTAGGGCTGGCCGCCCCACCCTAGGGTGTGGTCGCCTCGTGGCCCCCCTTTGGCTGCCCTCCGGACTCCGTGATGCTTCGGGTAAAATATTGACTTTGGCTTTTGTTCGGTCCAATTCCGAGAATATTTCCTTACTAGCTTTTTTGAAACCAAAAACAGCAGAAAACATGCAACTGGCACTATGGCATCTTGTTAATACGTTAGTTCCAGAAAGCGTGTAAAAATACCTCAAAGTATGAACAAAATATAAGAAAGTAGATACTAAACAAGCATGGAACATCAAAAATTATAGATACGCTTACGACGTATCAACCATCAGTGAGAAAAGCAATGGAATGGCACTAAAAAGCACTTGTGGGGCCAGGTCCTAAGCCAGACCTTCCGATCTGATGGTACCATGGATCGTATTATCTACAAGGAAGTTGATTTCTTCCACCAGTAAGTCGGGTACCATCAGACGCTCGTTACTCACATGATTAACCTCAAAGATGGTATTCATCTGCTTGTAGTTGGCAATAGGTTTGTTGATCAAGTCCTGGTGCTTCGGGTAACGCTACGATTTAGAAGACAAGGAGTTAGTTCTGCTTTGGTCAAAAAGATATGAACAATTAAAACAGAGTAGTGATATGCATCCTAACCATGAGGTGTTTCATCTTGGTATCATCATCCATCGTGAAGGTCGTGTTATCCTTGCAAAATGTCACTCCTTCAAGTGCCCTAATGTGGACAGGCAACCTCCACTTCTGTTTCCACTTCTTCAGATGGTTGTAAACCTGGTTAGGGGTGACAGTAATGCTTGTGTAGTCAAGAACATCATTGCAAACTCTCCGAATGTTCTGCTCTTTGAAGCCTCTCTCACAGGATGCCCCTTTGTTAACTTCCTCGCAAATCCTGTTCAGGACAAAATCGGACAGAGCTGGTTCCCAAACCATAGGTGGGTTGGGCTAGAGCAGCAATGGATGAACATTGGCATTGTCAGGCTCCGTCCAGGACATATCGATCTTCATGGATGGAGCAGAAAGATCGGGAGAAGGTGCCACGACCTACGAGAAAGCTAACAAATTAGACTTGCAAGCAATAAGGTGCGCATGATTTGAGGACCAACAAAACCATGCACTCAGGTAATTACTGGTTCAGGATTAAGTGCGGAGATCGACGAAGAGGGGGGCGTGGGCATGACCACCGTCTCCATGCTCGATGGGGACGAACAGAGGACCGACCTCTCAGTTCTAGACATAGAAGAGGGCAGGACCATTGTCGATGTGCTGGACGGTGACGAAGGCCTGATGACCTACACATGAGTTCACACCTAAGCCATCCGAATTCTACAGCTAAAATCGTGAGTCCGTCCTATTCTAAGCATTGAACTACTGATGTGTGCAACTACTGATGTGTGACAATCAAAACAAATTTGCCTACTTCTAGAGCAATCTTCCATATCTACGCACCTAGATGAAGGTTTAAGCTTTCTTACCGATAGTGAAAAAGGATTGAGCAGTACATAGGTCGGGGAAGATGGAGAATACATGGCTAAGACGATCAGCTTCGAGATTTTGCTCCAGTCTGGTGAAAAAGCTCCCTCCATCACCATGGATCTTGGGATAGAGAAGAGCTCGATTTGGGCAAGGGGAACTTGTGGATTTTGATTTTGGCAGTGGGAGAGTGGAGCTAAATAGGGAGTCAAGTTTTGGCGGGCGATGACCGAATTTCTCCCGCCGGATTTTGGCTGCAGTGCCATAGCTCGCGCCAACTCCCTCAGCTGCAGCTGGTGAGATGTCGTGTTCTTGAAATCGCTGGAGACGAGGGTGGCTCTGGGGAAACGACCGATTTGGCCGTTCCTCCTGGGCCTGCCCTGTTGCAGCTTTGAGGGGCGTGCGGTCCACGACATGGGTCGGCTGCAGCCTTCCAAACGGCCCAAAATTGCATCCTAGGACCTGTTTGCGGTCCATGCAAGCTACCAATCATGTCCTTGGTGCATCATGGAAAACTTACACCCCTTCAATTTCATCCTCTATCCACATTTGTGTTATGTGTACTTGATGATATGTGACTTCATGAACTAAATCGAGTCAGAAATATCAAATCTAGTATTTCTAGGCTCTTCCCAAATTATTGTTACTAAACTATACAGACAGGTACAAGCAGCGCAACCATGTTTCCTGCGGGTCGTGCGCCGCATGCACCAAACTATAAAACATGCATGTAAAAAAACAAGGCGTACATTACGAATGACCTGAAAATGAAAATGTTGTTCACGGATAGCCGGCGAACGTGCACCTAGCTACTGATGTGTGCTAATCAAAAAACAATTACCTTACATATCTATGCACCCAGATGAAGGTTTAAAGCTTTCTTACCGATAGCGGAAAAAGATTGAACAGTACATAGGTCGGGAAAGATGGAGAAGACACGGCTAAGACGACTGGCTTCGAGATCTTGCTCCAGTCCGATGAGAAAGCTCCCTCTATCACCATGGATCTTGGGACAGAGAAGAGCTCGATTTGGGGAAGGGGAACTTGTGGATTTTGATTTCGGCGATGAGAGAGTGGGGCTAAATAGGGGGTCAAGTTTTGACGGGCGGTGACCGAATTTCTCCTGCCGGATTTTGGCTGCAGCGTCGTAGCTCGTGCCAACTCCCTCGGTTGCAGTTGGTGAGACGCCGTGTTCTTGAAATCGCTGGAGACAAGTATGGCTCTGGGGAAATGGCTGATTCGGCTGTTCCTCCCAGGCCCGCCCCGTTGCAGCTTTGAGGGGCGTGCGGGCCACGACGTGGGTCGGCTTGCAACCTTCCAAACGGCCCAAAATTGCATCCTAGGACCTATTTGCGGTCCATGCAAGCTACCAATCACGTCCTTGGTGCATCACGGCAAACTTGCACCCGCTCAATTTCACCCTCTATCCACATTTGTGTTATGTGTACTTGATGATGTGTGACTCCATGAACTAAAACGAGTCAGAAAATATCAAAACCAATATTTCTAGGCTCTTGCCAAATTATTGTTACTAAACTATATAGACATGTACAAGTAGCGCAACCATGTTTCTTGCGGGTCATGCGCCGTATGCGCCTAACTATACAAATATGCATGTTAAAGAAAACAATTACAAACATGTGGTGTACATTACGGACGACCTGGAAATAAAAATGTTATTCACGGACGGCCGACGAACATGCGCCTAGCTACTGATGTGTGCCAATCAAAATAAATTTGCCTACTTCCATAGCAATCTTACATATCTATGCACCCACATTAAGGTTTAAAGCTTTCTTACTGATAGCGGAAAAGGATTGAGCAGTACATAGGTCGGGGAAGATGGAGAAGACATGGCTAAGACGACCGGCTTCGAGATCTTGCTCCAGTCCGATGAAAAAGCTCCCTCTATCACCATGGATCTTGGGACAGAGAAGAGGTCGATTTGTGCGAGGGGGAACTTGTGGATTTTGATTTCGACGGTGAGAGAGTGGGGCTAAATAGGAGGTCAAGTTTCGGCGGGCGGTGACCAAATTTCTCCCGCCGGATTTCGGCTGCAGCGCCATAGCTCGCCCCAACTCCCTCGTCTGCAGCTCGTGAGACGTCTCGTCCTTGAAATCCCTAGAGACGAGGGTAGCTCTGGGGAAATAGCTGATTCAGCCGTTCCTCCTGGGCCTACCCTGTTGCAGCTTTAAGGAGCGTGCGGGCCATGACGTGGGTCGGATGCAGCCTTCCAAATGGCCCAAAATTGCATCCCAGGATCTGTTAGCGGTCCATACAAGCTACCAATCACGTCCTTGGCGCATCACGGCAAACTTTCACCCCTTCAATTTCACCCTCCTATCTACATTTGTGTTATGTGTACTTGATGATGTGTGACTCCATGAACTAAAACGAGTCAAAAATATCAAATCCAATATTTCTAGGCTCTTGCCAAATTATTGTTACTAAACTATATAGACATGTACAAGGAGCGCAACAATGTTTCCTGCGGGCCGTGTGCCGCACACGCCTAACTATACAAACATGCATGTCAAAGAAAACAATTACACACATGTAGTGTACATTACGGATGACCTGGAAATGAAAATGTCGTTCACGGACGGCCGGTGAACGTGCGCCTAGCTATTGACGTGTGCCAATCAAAACAAATTTGCCTACTTCCATAGCAATCTTACATATCTATGCACCCAGATGAAGGTTTAAAGCTTTCTTACCGATAGCGGAAAAGGATTGAGCAGTACATAGGTCGGGGAAGATGGAAAAGACACAACTAAGACGACCAGCTTCGAGACCTTGCTCCAGTCCGATGAAAAAGCTCCATCCATCGCCATGGATCTGAGAAGAGCTCGATTTGGGGGGGGGGGGGGGGGCGGAACTTATGGATTTTGATTTCGGTGGTGAGAGAGTGGAGATAAATAGGGGGTCAAGTTTTGGCGGGCGGTGACCGGATTTCTCCCGCCGGATTTTGGCTGCAGCGCCATAGCTCGCGCCAACTCCCTCGGCTGCCGCTGGTGAGAAGCCGAGTTCTTGAAATCGCTGACGAGGGTGGCTCTAGGGAAACGGCCGATTCGACCATTTCTCCTAGGCCTGCTCTGTTGCAGCTTTCAGGGGCGTGCGGGCCACGACGTGGGTCGGCTGCAACCTTCCAAACGGCCCAAAATTGCATCCCAATACCTGTTTGCGGTCCATGCAAACTATCAATCACATCCTTGGTGCATCACGGCAAACTTGCACCCCTTCAATTTCACACTCTATCCATATTTGTGTTATGTGTACTTGATGATGTGTGACTCCATGAACTAAAACGTGTCAGAAATATCAAATCCAATATTTCTAGGCTCTTGCCAAATTATTGTTACTAAACTATATGGATATGTACAAACAGCGTAACCATGTTTCTTGCGGGCCATGCACCGCGCTGCTGTCTAACTATACAAACATGCATGTCAAAGAAAACAGCTACAAACATGTGGTGTACACTACAGACGACTTGAAAATAAAAATGCCGTTCACGGTCGGCCGGCGAACGTGCGCCTGGCTCTCAAAATGCCCGCTTCCTCCGCCCGGTGACTTCCCGCACGTGCAAGAAGCAACATCATGGCATGGCGCCATGACAGGTTGCGGTCAGCTCAGCTAGACCGCGCCGTGACAGTGGCGGAGCAGTCGGGGCCATGTGGCCGTGTGTGCTATGTTCCTGAACCAGACAGCCATATGTCCCTTGTTTGGTCACGCCAGTCGGTGCACCACGATCTGCACCTCCTCCTCGCCGCTCGAGTAGTCGGTGTCCATCTCATGGTGTACGGTAAAATGGAGTGTCCTGTCGTGGGAGTTCCTCATGGTCCCATGGTAGTTATTTCGTGTCCACAATGGAGTTATACCATCGTTTGTGCATTTTTGCCCGGTTTTCCTCATAAACAGGGTCGCTTTGCTCGGTTTTTCGGTCCGGTTCACCCATAAACTAGGTCTACACGGTCATCTTGAACTTTTTTCTCTATTGCAATGAATACAACAGTTCTCTTGTTATCATTCAAAAAAAAACTAGCTAACCGTGGAAATATGTGGGTCACACTCACACCACATCTAATTAGACAAGAAAAGTTTAAATTGTTAATTACCATGTTGTGTAAACACAACTAGTAAAGTGTGACCACTTTGGGAACACTTATTTGATGTGACCCAACTAGAACAATAGAATCACCACTTCCTTATGTGTTTGCACCTACTTCCAATATTGCGTTAAAATGTGTGATAAGAAACTAATTAAGTTACAAAGTGTGTGACTATGTCCCTATAAAAGCTCGTAGAGTTCTTGGAGAAGAAAGAGAATATACGATAGGATGCATCATGTTTTAAATGTAAAATAGGACTTGAGAGTTGAGACATTGGAGGTAGGCAAAACAGGAAACTAGCGCAAGTGACACCATTCTCATGAACTCGTACATAAATCAACTCTTCTCCTCGCCATGGACGCACCAGCCGAGGAGCCTGACAAAGTTCTGGTGTGGTAGCTTCGTTCGTGGCGCGAGAGGAAGGCTCGGCGAAGCGGATGCTCGAGTCCTGGTCTGGCCAACTCAGAGTGAAATAGGCCGGTACTTTCGGCTCCGGCAGCGTGAGTCCATCGCTCGCCAACATAATAACCTTGATACACATGTTGGGCCGATCATCCGCACTGGACTGGACGCAGAGTAACGCCACCTGGATGCATTTCACCACCTCACCCACTTTGTAATCCTGCCTAAGTACCGGGTCCATCATTTCGTACTGTAACATTTTAACTCCTTCCATAGTTAGTACTCCGTAAGCCTGTAAGAAAGATTAAACAGACAGTTTTGCATTGATCGGCACTGAACTTTTTAGGTGGGAAACAATCCCCCCTTGTATTTCACCCTCTATCCACATTTGTGTTATGTGCTTGATGATGTGTGACTCCATAAACTAAAACGAGTCAGAAATATCAAACCCGATATTTTTATGCTCTTACCAAATTATTGTTACTGAACAATGGACCGTGCGCCGCGCGCGCTCGCCGAACGCCGCCTAGGCTATCAAATTGCTCACTTCCTCCGGCCGGCGGCTTCCCGCGCGTGCAACGAAGCAAGATCATGGGATGACGCCATGACGGACTCTGCTCCTGAACCAGAAGGCCATCTGTGAACCAGGTAAATTTGATGCCGTTAATATAAATAGGAGGAAGTATGAAATTCGATTTTTTTTTAAGAAACACAGTACAAACGCACACGCTCACAATGCATACACACACTCACTCCTATGAACACACGCACGCACACCCTACCCCTATGAGTACCTCCGAGAGACTGAGACGGCGGGTCTTAAGATTGACGAAGTCACCGTAGACCCCTCGCTATCGACGGGAACGTCTGTAACACCCTCGAATCGGCCCTATGCAAGTTTTAGCGCTTCCCGCCAAACTCGCATAGAAACGATTTAAGGACGCCCACCAGGCACTTTCGTGCGGGTGGAAAACGAAGTAATAACATTGCACAACAGTCCTCGATGAGACCCACATAACAGATATATATACTACAGCGACTCAATGAGTCAAGAATACAGATATAATATACAAAGATCCGAATCACCTTAAAAACGATAGAGCGTCCGACTACGGACAAGATGCAAATGGGGCTAAGATCCCTGAAGAATAACCAATGGCGTCCATAACCCTGCCTAGGCCAAGCCGGAAGGGTAAACCTGCTAACGACGTCGATCTCAAACCTGCTAAAACAAAAGGGGTGCCGACAAAGGGCACAGGAAAAAGAGGAGCGTCGATCGAGGCCAAGATATGGCGAGACTAGAATTGTGGCTCTCGCCTACATAGGTATGGGCTGAAGCGACACAATGGCACTAAACAACCTATAGAGACTCGATACAACTGGCGGTTATCGGAGAGGGATAAGAAAGACCTATTCGGATCCAACCTGAAGCTAACACCAAACAAACCTATCCTGGTATTTTCCCCTCGAGACCAAACGAGGAAGTCGGACCAAGGAACTCACACCGTTGGCAATTTTACTCATTCCATTATAGTTGTAGCAATTACTAATCAGATATAGATAGCATGAGTCATCCTGAAGCATAAGTAGTGGGCAGTTTTTAATTACCATTCTGTGGTAGTTGGAACCTTTACTAGTCAGATATAATTGTCCTGAGGAATCCCGAAACCCAGCAGTTGTTGGCACTTTTATCACATTCCATTGGAATTGCAATACTTACTAGGCATATATAACAAACAACCCAGGTCCACCAGATGTTGGCATTTTTATTATCCATTCCATTATAGTTGCATCTGCTTACTAGTCACATATTAAGTCAGATTTATAGCACTACTTTAGTTATGCTTGTCTATGATTGAGATACTGTGCTCCAAGTCGTCCATAACCGCGGACACGGCTTTCAGAAAGTTTTACCCTGCAGGGGTGCACAAATAGCAACACACACTCGATCAACCTCAGAAAAACCAAATCAAAACCTAACGAGGCATTCACGACAAAGCGATCACAGGATTTAGAAATATTTCAGAGGGCCACCCCATTAAGCTACCCGCAACGAAGTTGGCCGGCTCCGAGACGGACCCAAGGTTTGCGCCAATGGCTGTAAACGACTGGAAACCCGAAAGTGTGACTGAGCTTGTCGATACCATGAAAACACTCCGCAATCCTAAACAGTACAGGTGCTCCACGCACAATCTAAAAAATAAAGCGGTAAAACATGGCATAAGTACATGATAGTAATAAAGCACCAAACTACTTTGTGGCCCCAAGAAATAGAAATGAATCAAGCTCTGGCTCAAGGGGGTCCACGGCCTCCCGGATATGGATAGTGCGAAAAATCAAGGAACAAGTATCAAGTACTCGGAGTCCTACGGGACACAAGTGAGCGTGGAAGAACCAAATAACATCTATTTCCCACCGATGCCTCTGCATTAGTTATCTCTAGCATTTTAATAGTTGTATTTAAAGTCATGATCAGCTCCACCATAAACATCTGCCAGCATTCCAACAACTGTAGTACTTGACATTACGAGATCGCACCTGAGCAAGCAACTACGACTCGCAAGGCCAGCTATCTACCAAACACAGGTATTAGGAGGTGTCCATGGCAATATAAAGGCTGCACAGGATGTAACTGGTGCACGGAAACTAAAGCATCGCGACACGGATAGCAATAGATCAACAGGAGGAAATAAAGACTATAAAAGCAAAATAGGTAGAAGGGGGAGAGATGCTTGCCTGGGAAACACTGCCGAATGATCATATCCGGAGAACTTGTCGATACTCGCATCCACTCATCGGCCTAATCCGCGAAGAAGCAAACACTAGAAGAAACACCGGATGCACTATTTAATATTACGGCAGAAGATCCGGCATGATTAGGATATGATGCAGATGCGGTGCAATTAGGCAGTATTAAGCGGAACCGGGGTCCCGATAATTAATTAAATGGTTCGAGTTGTTTAGAACCCCGCAATTTAAATGTTGTATTAACAGGGCGAAACATGGCATCGGTTTGCTACACTAATTTAAATGGAGTCCGGAATAAGACAAAAGTATCTCACATAAACACTCCATATTTAATTATGAGGTGAATCGGCGTAATGCCCCCAAACCACAAACAGGTATGCATGCATGAACAATTTAATATGCGACAGTTGATAATGTCATATTATAAAAATAGGAGCTTAGGGTCACACATCTGGGTTCGGAAGATCTTGGGTTCCGGGGGTTCGGGTCTGGGTCTCAGGGTTCGACGAGAACGGCAGGGATCGGCGAGGTTCGGACTCGCGACGGAGAACTTGTCGTGCCGTGGTTCGGTCTTGACGTTCCATGAAGAAGCCCTTGTCGATCCATGGGGGTCGATCTTGCCGTCGGTGGCGAACTTGAATGGCTCGGGTACCGGTGGTCTTCGGGTCCGTGTAGACGGTCATGGCATCCGAGATGAAGAACTTGGCGTTCCGTGTCGGCGAACTTGGCGTCCGGGTTCTTGGGCATCGCATCCGGGAAGGAGTACTTGTCGCATCTATGGTCTTCGGGTCCGGGGTCTCGGCGTTCTCCGTTTTTCGATTGGAGATCTTGTCGGTCCGCTACGAGGGTCTTGGTGGTTCCGACTTCATTTGTCGACGCCGAACTTGGGTTGCGGGGTTCGAGTGATCGGTAGATCTTGTCGTCGCTTTGGTCTTGGTCACGGCACATGATGGAGGACTTGGCGCGGCGCCAGGTACAGGTGTCTCTGGTTCCATCTCGACAATCTTGTCGTCCGTGGTGGAGAACATTGGAACCAGGCTTCGGGTGTCGAGGGCAAACTAGATTGCGGGACGAGAGACAAAGTTGCCGAGGAGGATCTTGAGAGACACCGCATCCTTCTCGATAGCTGTCGGAAACAACTGCTGCACCTAGATATGGCTGAGCCTGGCGACGCGGAACTCCAGGATGACGTTGTACTTGGCCGCCCGATCGGCAAAGATCGTCAAGAGGTGCGACGCCGAGGCACGCACGCAGGGGATGGAGGCGAGGGCGCCAGGGCGACACGACAGCGTCGAGGTCGAGGTGGTGGGAGACGACGAGGTCACGAGGGAAGGTGAGGTTGAGCCCCGGTGGCGGCGTGGCGAGCAACCGAGAGCGAGCCTGAGGCAGGCGAGGCGGCGATGAGGGGCTGACGAAGGCCGGGGAGGAGAGGGCATCGGCGGCCTTGCGGGGTGGGGGAGGGAGATGGAGGCGACGAGGCCGGAGTAGGTGGCGACGGGGGTAGGTGGGGAGAGGAGAGAGGTGAGGGGAGGAAGAGCGCGCGGGGCGGGGACAGGTGGTGGGGCCAGGGCGACCAGGAGACGTGGGGGAGCGGGCCAGGCAGGGTAGGCGCGGGGGGGATGGATCGGTGGGCGGCGTGCAGGTGCGGGGTGGGCCCGGCTTGGTCGGGTGGAGCGTGTCCGGGGCGTGCGGCGTGTTGCGCCTAGCGCCAGGGGGTGGCGGCGGCTGTGTGGTGGGGCGATGGGTGGACTGGAGGGGAGCGGGGGCTGGTGAGGTGGCCAGGCAAGGTGAGGTGGCGAGCAGGGAGTGGACAGGGTGAGGTGGCGTTGTGTGAGATGGAAGGAGTTAGCTGGCGACGGGGTGGAGGATCAGGTGGGGTGTGGTCGGGCTAGGGTTTGGTCAGGATATCTTGGGGGTGGCCGGCTGGGCCGGTTCGGGCCTGGCGGCTGCCCCCTAAAAACAATTTGAAAATTTTATTTATTTAAAACGAGGCTTTTGCAAACCGTATTTAGACAAACCAAAATATTCCGGAGACCCGGAGTTTTAATTTGAATAGAGACAGGAATATTCAGAAAAAACAAAACTAGGCGTTTCGAAAAATAATTTTAGACAAACAAATGCAAGATGACATGACGATGCTCAAATGCAAGGTGGTATGATAACATGAGCATGCGGTCATGATGATGCAATGCACAAAAACAACGTGATTTTCTAGTAGTGGTTTTTTCGGAGCGCCACAACGTCGCCTCACACTGAAAGAATATTCCTTTTTATAAGACACCAAAGCGTCAAACCTATGGTTTAAACTCTGATGGGCTTGGAATACCACTGCCCTCCTAAGCATCTAACCACGGGGTGGTTCTTATATTTGCACGCTCTTGCTAAATAATTGCACGCTCTTGCTAAATAATTGTTACTAAACTATATGGACATATACAGGCAGCGCAACCATGTTTCGTGCAGGTCGTGCCCCGCACGCGAGCCTAACTATACAAACATGCATATCAAAGAAGAAAAAACTACAAACATGTGCTGTACATTACGGACGGCCCGAAAATGAAAATGCCGGTTCGAACGTGCCGCCTAGGCTATCAAAATGCCCGCTTCCTCCGGCCGGCGACCTCCCGCGCGTGCAACAAAGCAAGATCATGGGACCATGAAGTGCGGTCAGCTCAGCTAGACCGCGCCGTGACGGTGGCGGAGCGGTCGGAGGCTCGTGACCGTGCGTGCTCTGCTCCTGAACCAGAGAGCCATCTGTGAATCTGTCCATCGGCCGGTCACGCCGGTCGGTGCACTACGATCTGCAGCTCCGCCTCGCCGGCCGGGTATCCGGCGTCCATCTCAGGGATGACGGCGAAGGCGTCCTCCTTGCCGACGCGGCGGCGGCATACGGGGCACGTGGAGTGCGCCTCGAGCCACGTGTCGACGCAGTCGGCGTGGAACGCGTGCCGGCACTTGGGCAGCACCCGGAGCAGCTCGTCGGCCGCCGCGTCGAACGCGCCCAGGCACACCGCGCACTCGGGCTGCGCCGCCGCCGCCGCGCCGCCCATGTCCCCGAACCTGAGCGCCGGGAGCGCGTCCACCACGGAGAGGCTCAGGCCGGAGCGGCAGCGGTCGCACGTGGACGACGCCGCGAACCCCAGGCCCAGACCGCCGCGCGCGCCGCGGGGGGCCCGGTGCTTGCAGTGCTTGGCGTAGATGAGGAAGAGGAACAGCGCCAGCAGGACGCCCGTGACCACGCCCACGATCACGTCTACGGCCAGAGGAGTCGGCGGCGGGTTGGACGGGTTGTTGGCAGCGGCGTCACCGGCCGGCGTGGACCACGCCGACGACGGGGTCATCTTGTTTCGGTCATGCTGTGGCTGGCGCGACGGAGGTGGACGGTCGTGGGGCTTAAAAATAGAGCAGGCTATCTTTGATCGGGGCTAATATTTGGTGTTTGCTCTTCAGAATAGGATTGGTTTTACGTAGTCAACAGGAAAGATAAAAGAAATTTTGGTGAAATAGGCGGCACGAGCACTGGTGCCAGGTCCGGCCGAGCGCGCGTTTCCAGCAAGGACTGGCCGGCGACGGCGATGGATGGAGCCTCCGCCATCTGTAATCTGTCTATCACCATTGCCTCAGCCGGTAATGTCGAATACGCGACGGAGGTGTACTTCATATAGCAGCATCGTCTACCCAAAAAAAAGTATCCTCGTAATACAACCCTGAATCATCCAAGCTAACGACGTATAACCAGATACAAGCAGTATATGAGGTCGGAATCTCAACGGTGCTGCCAGAATATGCAACACCCCCAACATGGCATAATACATGACTGTTAAAATCGCACCATCAGTAAAACTGACCAGCCACAAATCCAAATGGAACATTATATAGATATATATCCTCGGCTCAGGGTATTTGAACAATTCAACCAAACACATACTGTATATATCATCCAGCGTATAATCTAGTTATAAGCTCAATTTTCCCTAAACTGCACCAAAGGTTACACAAACTATCAGTTGGGAGTTTCCAGACCGGATCAATACAAGAGTAAGATCCATAGGCAAAAACACAGTAACAGGACAATCAGGGGCCATTCCACACGAAAGTATAATGCAAAGGTAAAATATATCAAGCCAGGCTAGCCCTCAGGATTCTCAGCAGAGCTGTGTCTTTTAGATGTTTATTATGTAATAACTCTGCCAACTTATGGGCAATGTCCACTGAGAGATGTTCTCTCGGAACAGGCCGTTGAGCCGTTCAAACTATCTTCCATGAACTGCTGTTAATCTTTATGAAAGCTTCCCAGGTAGAACAAAAAAACAAATTACTGATGAAGAGCTACTGAAGTAACCAGATACAAGCAGTACATGAACCATATAGGATAGAAATCTTAACAGAGCAAAAGGTTAAGCCACTAAAACACCCACTGTCAGAAGACGACACATCACACATGGCGTAATGCACATGATCGTTAAAATAACACTGTCGATAAGACTGGACAGACACAATTTAGTCACCGAATAATAACACTAAGCTTGTGAATGTAAGATTACATACGTACATCCTTTAGACACCAAATTTAACTACATGCTTGTTTTTCAAATTAAGGAGCCACGCTCCGATTTAATTTACCATTAAACCGATAGACAAGTTTCAGGTTCAGAAACTGATACATACCAAAGTTTCTCCACATCATGCCTCAACTACCACTATCAGAATAGAAACTGAATCAAAACGAACAAGCTTGTGAGTGTAATATTACATAGGTACATCCTGGTCTCATGGTATTTTGAACTAAATAACCAAACACATACCATCCAGCACAAAATCGGGTGAAAAATTCCTCAACTGCAAGATGAAATGTACAATTGCAGATTCAGTTTGTCCTAATTGCACCAAAAGTTTCTTCAAAAATCACCAGAAGTTACAAAAGCTATCATTTGGTATTTGTTCAGACCAGAGCAACACAGATATAATAAGATTCATAGACAAAAACAGAGTAACAGGACAATCAGAGGCATTGCCCATAAAAGTGTAACAACATAAGCAAAATATATGAAGGGCTTCATGCTTCTTCCTCTAAAGGAAACATGGCGGCACAGAGAGAACAACCAGTCTGTCTAAAAATATGGCATTGTGCAGGAAGCAATCCATCATAAATCACAAGCTGCACTAAGCCATTGTCATGATAGAGAGAAGATATTCAGTTAGAACCACAAGGGAATAATCAGAGAGCCTCATATAATATCCAGAGATTGAAAGGGCTACTGCTACTACCAAACAATGATCATCGCATGATTATCACGAACGCACTATGAAGACACATTAAACAATCAACCAAAACTGAAAAGGTAGCAACACCAACAGCGTATACAACTCCCTAATGTGGAAGAATTAAGTTATCAACTTATCATAAAAACATAATTTAAAAGGCACGATGGTATGGCTGACATTCCATCATACATTCATGGGTTCACGCCGAGAAGCTTTGCAACTTCCGCAGGCGCTTCACAGCCGAGGAAGGGCTCTTCTTCAACATCTTCTTTGCAGATTTTACCTTTGGCATGGTCTTCTTCACTGGAGTGGAGGTTTCTTTTATAGGCCCAGGCTGAACTCCGCTTTTCAGTGCACTCCCTCTTGGAGTAGCAGATGGTGGGAGTCTCAAGCACTGTGGTGGCAAAGGAGTCTGAGGCTTCCAAACTAGATTACTCTTCATCGAGAACCTCACTCTCTTACCGCTCTTATCTCCTTCCTGAGCAGGAGCATTACTTTCACTACCAACATTTCCACCAGAAACTTGTGATGACCTATCTGCAGATTTTGAACGCTTCCTCTTCTTCACCACTTTCACAGTAGCTGGTGTTACCGGCATCCCAGCTTCTTCTGCGGCCTTCTCAAACTGCTTTTGAAGATTGGACATCACCACCTCATCAAATGTAATGGCATCAGTGTCATCGCCCATCTGCTGGTCCTCTGCAGTGGCATCTATACTCTGCTCACTGCCATCTCCTCCATCAACAACCTCCACCTTGTTTTTCTTCTTCTTTTCCTTTTTCTCCTTCTTGTTCTTGTCTTTCTTCACCTTCTTAACCTTGACCTCATCCTCACCTTCAACTAATGCAGACTTCTTCACCTTTTTCTTTTTCTTCTTCTTCTCCGCCTTTGCCTCATCCAAATCCATGCCATTCTCTGCCACTGCCTGCATTGGCACCTCAGCATCCTGAAACTCAGGCGCAGAGATCGTAATGCCAGACAGCTCTAATCCCTTCTCAAGCTTAACAAAGCCATCCCCCAGCCCAATCAGCGCCTTGCGGTTTCCCTGCACGGTCTCAGCCTTGGCCGAGATATCCAAGAACCTCTTGCTGAATCCAAACAGCAGACCAACCTTCCCAAGCTTCTCCTCGACACTCCCCATCTCGACCTCTTCCCCTTTCTTCATCATCTCAAGCAACTGACTGCCGCTCTCGAGAAACCTCTCAAACAAGCTGGACCTGACCTTACTGACCAGCACCCTATCAGTCGACTTCTGCAACACAGCGAAGAACGGATCCAGCAGCTGCTCCATTGACTGCAAGCTAATCGGGAGCACGGGCATGAGCTCGTCAAGGAATGCATCGGCGACATGGTACCCAAGTCCTCGAGAGGTGGCGTTGTCGGCTTTTGGCAGGAGGGCCCTGTCAGAGAGGACGGACACGATCTGGGCGGTGACGTCGGGGGCGAAGGAGTGGGCGCCGATGAAGAGGAAGGCGTGGCTGAGGAACCGGCGGTTGAGGAGGTAAAACTTGTCGAGGCGGTGGATGTCGATGTGGGGCCACTCGCGGCAGATGGTGGCGAGGTAGGCGGAGAGGAAGGCCGCGGCGGCGGCGGGGGAGGGCGCGGTGGAGACGGCGGCGGCGAGGCGGGAGGCGAGGTCGGACTGGTAGAGCGGCTTGTCCGCGTGCCAGAAGCAGAAGAAGAGGCCCTTCCAGAGCTTGAGGAGGTCGGTGGCGGAGAGGTCCGCTGCGGAGGCCGGCAGGAACTCCGATAGGAGGTGCCGGACGGCTCGCTCGCGGGCGGAGGTGTTGCAGGAGGCGAGGCGCCGCGTGATGGCGGCGGCCTCGGCTGAGGCGGCGGCGGCCATGGGGGGTGGATGGGGGGTGGAGGTGGGGAGGAACAAGAGGGATACCTGACGGAACCCTAGCGTTTTGATCCGGGGAGGGTCTCGGCGTTTGAAATGACCTTGTTTCGAATTTTATTTTCCTATTCGGGTCGGATGCCCGTGCTTGGCTGTGACGCTGACAGGTCAGCCTGAAAAACGGGTCAAGTTAGGTCATGCCGCGACGTCGCACGGGGAAAGCTGAGCCGTCGATTTCATTACGGCCTTTCGGCACGGAACGGGATATCTCACTACTCCCTCTTTCTATAGTACTACTAGTAGATGCATTTAAAAAAAAATCAAACTTTGTGAAGTTTTACTCAAACTACTCACTCTGTTTCACAATATAAGTCTTTTTAGTAAACTGATTAGCTTTCTAATAAAAAGTCTTATATTATAGAACGGAGATAGTACATCGAAAAGTTCTAAGCATTTATAATCACAAATCAATATTGTTAGAACCATCATGAATGAAATATATTTGTATATCGTGTGTATGTTTGGCATTGTAGATATTCACATACTTTTTTAGTGTAGTTGGTCAATTGTTTTAAAGTTTGGCTTTGACCAAAAACTTTGTGCGTCCGATTTTAGAGCATCTCCAGCAGCGGCGCTAAAAATTGCTTAGCGCCAATAAATCATTGTTTAGCCGAGCCTTGTTTTGGCGGCGGCCGATCGCAAACTAGCGCGGCGGTAAAAAAATCGATATATGCGCTTATCGCTGAGCGCCACATCTGGGCTCTGGTTCGCTACTGAAGCAGACACTCGCGCCAGACAGCTAAAATCCACGCTTCGCTTCTCTCTCCCATTCCCAAATCCATGCGCCGGTTACTTGTTGTCGCCGCTACCGAAAGCATCCTCGCTTCGTCGCCGCGACAAGCTTCCCCACGCTAATCGACGACCGCCACTTCGTCGCTTCCGCGCGACCACCGGCGCCACTCCACGCCGATTCGAGCTCCGCGAGCACAGATCCGGCGCTGCCCCGGCCATCCACCGCCGCCGCCGTCGCTTCCGCGCCACCACCGACGCTACTCCCCACCAAGGTATGTAGTGTCCTCTATTGCCATACCTTCTCATTCTAGGATATTATTTAGACGTAGTCGCCCTATGTAGATGGTGCGCCGCCGGTCGAAGGAAGAGTCCGATGATGAATGGGATGCGGAAGAAGAGGAAGATCTTGCTATCATTTTGGCCGTCCGCGCTAGGATGAAGCGTCCGAAGCATGGTGGTTCCATGATTGGTCGAGAGAGATTGTGGAGGGAGAGGTTGGAAGGCCATGCCAAATTGATGAGAAGCTATTTCATCGAGAAGCCCATCTTCCCCGAGCGTTACTTCCGGCGCCGGTTTAGGATGAGCACAAGATTGTTCAAGAACATCGCCGAGAGTGTGATGGAGTTTGATCGTTTCTTTGAGCAAAGGAGGAATGCCGCCGGGGAGCTTGGGCATAGCACCTACCAAAAGGTGACCGCCGCCTTGCGTATGATGGCATATGGTATTCCGGAGGATTTGGTTGATGACCACTTGGCAATGGGAGAGAGCACCGCCATTCTTTGTGTCCGCCGCTTTGCCGTGGCTATCGTGAGAGTGTTCGGGGAGGAGTACTTGAGATCCCCCAATGCTCAAGATACGGCAAGGCTATTGGAGCAAAACAAGCGGCGTGGGTTCACCGGAATGCTTGGCTCTATTGATTGTATGCATTGGAGTTGGAAGAATTGTCCTGCGGCTTGGCATGGACAATTCAAAGGCCACAAGAAGGATTCCACCATCATCCTTGAAGCCATGGCCGATTATGAGATATGGATTTGGCATGCTTTTTTTGGGATGCCCGGATCTTGCAATGATATCAACAAAACATACACCTATGGCTACTTCCTTGCCGATGGCATCTACCCAAGGCGAAGGACATTTGTGAAGCCGGTCAAGGATCCAGAAGGCAAGAGAGAAGTCGATTTCCATAATGCACAAGCGGCGGCAAGGAAAGATGTGAAGAGAGCATTCGGGATATTGCAAGCTCAATTTGCAATTGTGCGTGGACCGGCTCGGTTTTGGGATCAAGAGATCCTTTGGTACATCATGATGGCTTGTGTGATCATGCATAACATGATCATAGAGGATGAGCGTGGTGAGGATGGCCTCGACTACAACTATGAGTATGTGGGACAACCCGTCCGAATTCGAAGGAGGCAAGATAGGATAGCCCGGTTCCTTACCTCCTACCATGCCATTCGAGTTAATGAGGTGCATGATGATCTCCAAAAGGATGTCATGGCGGAGTGGTGGGTTTGGAATGGAGGAAATTGATGTTCTCCTATGATTGTTGTATGTTCTTTGAGATACATTTGTTGTATGTGTTGTTGTATCGGTACTTTGAACTATTCATTTGTGTTGATGTTGTATGAATATTTGAACTATTTATTCTTGATTTATTGTGTGTGTTTGATCTTTGTTTTGTCATTTGTATGTGATTTTGTTGTTCCTGCATATGAAAATTCATTTATACCGCTTTTTTTTGCCGTGACGCTATAACCTGTTTTAAGCTTTCTTTTGACAATAGGAGTTGCGCATGACAAGCGTGATACATGGCGTAAACGACTTATACAGCGCCAATTTTTAGCGCCGCTTTCTTAAGTAAGTACATAGAAGATCATAAACTATTTCATCCTGGTCAAAGGAAAAAATTCGATTCACACGGAAATTGAATTTTTTCACACAAAATCCATGAAATTTGGTCGTGAAATATCATTTTTTAGATCAAAAGGGATTTACACCCGGGTTCCATTAATCAAAACGAAACCACCCGAGTTTAACAAACACAGCATAAAACACGAGCAGAGCTCACAGCCTACGAAAGACACTACAACTAGAGGATCCAAGAGGACAAAATAAAGCAGAAAAGCCTAAGCTTTGACAAGTTCCAGGAAACAGATCGAGGACACAAGATAGGAAATTGCACACACACTCAAGACCATCTCATCAGATCACCACGTGAATCATGCCATCTTTCTCCGGG
Organism: Avena insularis; assembly: GCA_023614405.1. Lineage (NCBI taxonomy): Eukaryota > Viridiplantae > Streptophyta > Magnoliopsida > Poales > Poaceae > Avena > Avena insularis. Next base: position 590,310,266 of record CM042686.1, read on the forward strand.
TGTTCCTTCAGGTACTCTAGGGAGGTTCGGCCGTTGTGGACCAGCGAAGTTGATGTTTTCCAGGTCGAAATCCACTCGAACCCAGTGCATATCACCTTGCTTTGATCGCCGGGGGGGTGAGCTTGTTCATTATCTTGTCCTCGAACTGGTTGATCAGCACCCAGTTCTGTTGTTTGACATGAACCTTCCAGTTCCTCAGGTACAGCAGCACCAGATGTCACACCTGCTTAATAGACAGCCTAGACGTTTTGTTAAAAACTAAACTATTTCTCCTATTCTAGATGCTCCACGGAACAACCGAAGTAAGTACATTAATTTGTAAGTTCTTCTTATTATCAAGCCATTTACTACCAATGGAAGCAAAATATGCAAATTGCAAACCGCAAAAATCACATATGTCATCCCACAACACCCTAGCAACACTGCACTCAAAGAAAAGATGTTTCACAGTTTCTATTTCTTTACAAAAAGTACATTCTAAAGGTTTAGGAATACCTCGAGTGTTCAAAGAGGACAACACAACGATAAAACTTATCGTATCACACTTCCGTCGTGATTAGTCTTGAGGGCTAGAAGATCAGAGGGATTCAGTCGAAGAAATTGACCTCGAACTTAGACTCTGAGAGGATCACCTCAAGAAGTAGGTCGCTCCTTCACATGAGAGAGGGAGTTCTTCCCTCATACGAGAGAAGGGTCACAAATGATCCCATAGGGTGCCTTTTATAGGTTTAAGGCTTTATACAAATGACCACCGATAACCTTGGTGGGAAATAAAAGTAGGGCTTTCTAGGAAAAATCTAATCTCGAAGAGCAAGGGTAACTACACCTTTTTCTTCTATGCTTGTATTTTCTATGTATGTGGCTTTATATTTCTAACGTCAAGATGGCAATGTAACAAGGGACAACATTTGGCGGTGATCCGATTTTCTACCATACAACAATATTTCTCCAACATTCTTAATCATTTTGGAAATTCAAGCCACTCGGCCCTATTTGGGTATGTGAAAGGATCGTAAGGGCACCTAGAAGGGGGGTGAATAGGTGCTACTTCAAATTTTACTTCTTTTTCAAATTAGGGTTTGACACAAAGGTAAATTCTCTAGATATGCAACTAGGGTAAATTTACCTATATGTCATACTAGCACAACTAACTATTCAAGAACAAGATAAAGTAAGGTGCGGTAAAGGATAGAAGTAACTAAAATGAAGCACACGGAGACACAAGGATTATTTCCCGCAATTCCTTTCTTTTGAAGGGAAGTATGTATGTGTTTGGAGAGGGGGTGATATCAAACCACCAACACCACGAGAGGCCTCCCTTGTTCTCTGGTGAACCTCACCCCAAAGGGATCGATTCACGCTTCCACTATATTGTAAACCTTTAAGGTGGTAGCTGGCACCCTTACAACAAGTTTGAGGCAAACATTCACAACTGAATTGGAGGCTTCTGAATCCAAGGAAGCTATCACAACAATCAAAGACAAGCTTGAAAGACCAAATCAAGGCCTAGGGTTTCATTGGAAACCCTAGAGCAAGGGGCCCTCAAGTGAATGAGGGGGGAATGAAGATCTCTCTTGGTGAAGATGTAGATCAAAGCCTCCTCCTTCGATCCTCCAAAGATCAGCGACTTTGGATGGTTGTATGGGGAGATCTTGTTGATTTAGTGGCTCTAATAGTGATATTCTTCTTTTTTGGGACGAGCAGCTGGAGGTAGGGGATCAGGTCTCCTATTTATAGCCCCACAGATTTCTGACCGCTTTTTTGCCCGTTGGTGACTTTCCACACCGAAGACTCTGGTCTACACACCGAAGATTCCGGTTTGCACCGGAGATTCCGGTCAGTATCCGGTCCATCTCCAGACCACCTATCAGATTGTCCTGGACCCGGTCTTGACGCTCACTACGGAGATTTGGCAGAAACTCTGGACCGGGGGACACCAGAGACTCTGGTGTTTTCACACCAGAAACTCCGGTTTGAGGCACCACACCGGAGATTCCGGCCAATCTCCGATCTATCTCCGGACCCCTAATTAGAGTGTCCATGGGCAACATATTGGATCCACTCCGGAGCTTCGAGGCAAAACTCCGGACCACACCGGAGACTCCGGTTTGTGCACACCGGAGACTCCGGTCTAGATTATCTAGGAAACTTCTGATAAATCCAGGTATTTTTCCACTATGACATGGACTTTTCTCTTTTCAGTAGATTGACCTGGAAACATTAGCACACTGTAAACTGATCCTCAAGTTGTTAATGAACACCAAAATAGATTATGACAATAAATATCCTTTCAGTATGACCTTCATTAACATATGTTCTTGCATGTTCTATCAACCGAGAAAGGCTAACAGAGAAAATAAACTAACACAATAACATGGAAATAAAAGGAGAACGATGACCCCAGGTAATTTTGTGTTAGGGTTTTTCTATCTCAACTCTTGTGGGTGTTCGACGGACTTTTTGTTACAAATATAACAACATTCTGGGACAAAAGGGAGCTCCCTTACGTCCTGGACATTCTGGACGGTCCGATCGTCCCTGTCCGCACTTCCTGGCTGTTCGATTTTCATCAGTCCCACATGGGCCAAAATATCCCTAGAGGAAGAGCCTCTGGAGCACAAATCGGCCTGCTGTGGTTAACTGGGCCCCGAAAACACACTAAAGCCCATGTAATGATATATCCTTTCGCCTCAGTTAGCGACACCCATTCAATTGACAGAGGAATTAGGGATTGAGGACGGGAAAAGACGCTGCAGGGGAGGCGATTCGGCGAGCGGTGTGGCGCATCTATCCTTCAAGGTGGAGTGGCGACACCTTTGTTGTTCAACTACCGTCTTCCTCCTTACGTGGTGGTGCAGCGGGGAAGGATCCGCCTTGGGGCGGTGAGAAGCTTCGCATCAACCAACATGTTTTGTACGTTAGATTTGTAGTCCTTCGGCGTGCCGCTGTTCGTCTTCGTCACCCCGCGTCCTGCGCGGAACGCCCTACCAGATTCTATGCTTCTCCCATGGTTTTTTCATGTGGATGATTGGTTTTTGTGTTCTTGCAGATGAAGGGTAAGATGGAGGAGTTCCGCAGACGGCTGGTTCGTGGTGTGACACAGGCCGACGTCCAGGCTGGTTGGTACTCTCGTTGCTCTTCAGTGTTGCACTACAATGTTTCTTTCGAGCTGTGTCGATCTCTGATGCACTGTTGTGTGTTTCCATTAGGGATATTTAAACTGGGACAAAAGGGAGCTCCCTCACGCCCTGGACATTCTGGACCGTCCGATCGTCCCTGTCCGCACTTCCTGGCTGTTCGATCTTCATCAATCCCACATGGGCCAAAATATCCCTAGGGGAAGAGCCTCTGGAGCACAAATCGGCCTGCTGTGGTTAACTGGGTCCCGAAAACACACTAGATGGAGGAGTTCCGCAGACGGCTGGTCCGTGGTGTGACACAGGCCGACGTCGAGGCTGGTTGGTACTCTCGTTGCTCTTCAGTGTTGCACTACAATGTTTCTTTCGAGCTGTGTCAATCTCTGATGCACTGTTGTGTGTTTCCATATATCCTGAAAGCATGTTGGTAGTTTGCTCCGTAGTTACACAGAACAGCAATTATGTATTACTTGCTGCTAATTTCTTATGCTGCCAACTCATTCCTTTATAGTATAACTGTGTACTTCCGATTTAGGACAGGTTCTGTCTATTTACAAAATCCGAGTAGCTGCCACTAGCTTGTAAAAATTCGTCAGTTAGTTTGCAATATGCTTTAGTTCCTATAAAATTATATTTTTCCCTACAGGTTAGCATGGTAAGAAAATTAGTCTGTAGTTGTGAATCAGTTCTTTCTAGAGGGGAGTCAAAAGATACTGTCTTTGATTATTATCAGTTGTACTTGAGCAAGTATATATAAGGAGCTACATGGTATAAGTTTATTATAATTCATTGTTTTCAAATATATTGCTATAGACTATTGTGTAGTTTTTTTTCACTACTACATACCGTATACTGACCAGTTTTCAGTACCCAGTTAGATAGCTCCTTTCACGTGCTAAATAGTTTGAAAATAATATTTAACTTTGATCTTAGTGTCAGTTTTCTGTGCTATACACTATAGTAGTGATGCATGAGGGCGATTAGCTTGTCACTACCAGGTCGTAACTTCGTTTGGGTGACATCGGTCCATTGTACAATTTATTGTACGAAGCTTTCCCTCTACTAATATATCGAAAGCAAGCATTTGTTGGATCTTTCAAAAATAAACAGTAGCGATCCATGTGACTATTATTGTTTGTTTACATGATCGACGGGGACCATATAAGGGGATCTCAAACATCAGTTCGGGAGAATATCTAAGATGTGGCATGTAGTTTTGTTTTTATTCTTTGCATCTACCAACATGTACTATTTTTTTTTTTGTATTTCTTCCTATAGTGTTAATTGTCTTCTCTTATACATTTGTTCAATCTGTTACCCAGTTATTGCAGGGTTGATGCTAAAATTATCTGCTCATATGAGCAGGCCAACATTGTTGATTTCAGTAAGGTGTTCCTAGAGCTGGAATTAGAAGGGATTGGCTTTCCATAGAAGAAAGATGTCACACTTTGTAGTATGCGTGTTTTAAAACAAGTAGACAATCACTAAGTTTGTAATGATCATTGATGTTTACGAATTGAATATTGTTTGTATGAAATCTATGAAATTAGAGGTGTCATATTATGATCCGACCACCACCAAGTTGCCACTTGAGTTAGTTTTGGATAGTGGTCGGTGTGTCCGCATATTTAGAAATATTTGAGGCTTTTTATTGGATGGCACAACAATACACTGCTATCATGGTGTATAGCAGTAATTAAATTTTCTTAAAATTATACTTCAAAAGATACCTTATATTGAATATATCAGTTCAGATCTAAATAAATTTTTACGATTTCTCTTGGTTCTGAACCAAATAAATTTCTATGATTACCTAACATTACAATGTTATGGAGATTTTGCAGATGTATGTCATGTAAATACAAAGCCAAACAAGTAATTAGGTACCATGTTATTTACTTATAATTTTTTTTTGCATAACTCGGTTAAGTGTGAAACTTCCTAACAATCTATTTACCTAATAGACGGGTGCGACAACGCGCGCCAACATGATCTAGTATTTTAAGGCAACACACACACACTTTTATAGAGATCTAATGATCAAAGGTACAATGCGTGTGTTAGAGGACTCCAAAAGCAACGAGTACCAACCATGTTCAAAGAAGTAAACAATTAACAAGATTGTGAACATAAGTGTTTGAGCATCAACTTTCATTGTATAAAAATTACTTCATCGACCTAAACATGACCACTTCATTAACGTTGCCATAGTCGGATATGAAATCTTAGGGTTTCTAGAGGAAGCACACGCGCCTTGCTAGAAAATGCCGTAATGGTTGGCGGGTGACTTGTCACGTCAACAATTAGACCAATAGAGTGATAGCTGTGAGATTCGACATATTTTTTATGGTTTTTATTGATGGTTTTCTTCTGAATTTGATCGTTTTCTAGATTTACCTAACGCTAATACTTCGGTAGCAGAGAAAACTTGGTTTTTAATGTGTGTTTCAGGTTCTGGACATCAAAAGAATGTTTTAAGAAGAGAAACATAATATTCAGGCGAAAACAAGCAAGTCTCTTTTTGAAAGCGATCAAGGGAGGCATATTGTAGCTTTAACGAGCAACTATATGACATGAATATTTTTCTGGCCATATAGTTCCCGCTGTATAGATGTCGTCGCCTCCGTCTTGTCAAAAGGGACACCTTTCGTTAAGAGGAGGGATGCGAAATCACAACACAACAGCCGCCATTCCATCCAGAAAGGAGAAAGAAGAGATCCGAAGAAGAAGAGGAAGACGTTCTTCATCTCGCTCCACGATCTTCGACCTCCTAGCCATCACACCCTCATAGCCATTACTTGTACTTGAGAGAGAGAGAGAGATCTCCACTTTGCAAGATTAGGGTTTGAGATTGTTTCTTCCTATCTTGAATTGTGTTGGATTGCTTTTCTATTCTTATTGTGGATTTCCACGGTAATATCGATAAGAACTCCCTTTATTTAATTATATTGATGATGCTTTCTTCTCTCATGTGTGAGTAAGTTCCTTGGGCGTGGGAGATGTAAGGGATTGGTGAGATGTGATGTTCCTACATATATTTTCTATTAGTTTGTGATTGATTTTAATTACTATATTATGTGTGCTTGACTATCTGTGGGATGCCTAATTCTTGTTGTCCAATTAAGGACCCAAACAACATGATGTTTTGTTCTACATAGTTATGATCTTGTTTGCTAGCAGACCAGCAACCCCCGAGTGACACGGGGATATCAATGGGAAACTAGTTTGACTTGAGGATCACGAGGAACCACTATGCTTATTACATTAGTCCTATCCAAGGAGCTTAATTGCTATGCAACCCGAGGGATCATAATCGTCTAGTGACTGACCATGGTTTTGGTAACAGACTAGTATGATTATTGAAGTTGGGATGAAATCTACCAAGAGGAGTTCCGGCTAATTATGGGTTGCTAGTCTACACATATACTTATAAGATTATAATTGTTACACGGTCACTATCACCATGAACTATATCTCCCCGCGCCTTCTTTGTCATATGTAGAAAACCACAAACAATCGAATCATTCTTTACTTTTATGCTTTTTATTCCTAAAGTTTACATTTTAGTTTTATTTAAATACATCTAGTTTAAACCAAATTTTATTCTTATTTCCACACTTGCAGCCAATTCACTCGAAGACCTGTGATAGCTTTGAGTGTGACAGAGACTTCATTCATAAACACTTACCTTTAGGATCCCTATGGGATTGATATTTATATTTCGAAACAAGCTACAAACGATACGTGCACTTGCAGACATCATAGAGCCACAAGAAATAGCTTTGCCAGCTCTATAAGTACCACTTCAGAAAGGCCAACAATGAACTTCATGTTCTCACTCTTTGGTGCAATTCATCAACAAGCGGTCTCTGAAACCTTATGCGTGACCATATTCTAAGGGCGTGTTTGGTTTCGGAATGAAGAGAAACATAATGGAAGCATTTCTTTTCCACACCTAATAAGATTTTATGTTGATCTGCTAGAGTGTTCTCGACAACACTAAAAACTAAAGGAGGACTAGGGTAATACTTCTTCATGAATTGAGCATGTTTGATAGGTTCTAGCAAACATGATCTGATGGACCTGTTTGATAGGTTCCAGCAAGAGGTTTTACCACTCTTTAGGCTTAACTATGGCACTATAATTCTACTACCCAAAAAAGAGAATGCACTACATATTCAGCAATATAGGCCAATCTGTTTACTTAATGTGAGCTTCAAAACATTCACAAAGGTAGGAACGAATAGGGTGACTGCGGTAGAACATCAAGTTATTAAACTACCTAAAACATTCATGCTAGGGAGACATATTCTAGAGGGGGTACTGATCCTTCACGAAACAATCCATAAACTTCACATGAAAACAATGGATGGGGTCCTCTTGAATATTGATTTTGAAAAAGCGTATGATAAACTAAAATGACCGTTTTTGCAAAAAGTAGCGCGTATGAAAGGCTTTGACCCTAAATGGTGCCCCTGGATTAATGATTTTGTGAAAGGGTAATTGCCCCTATGTGTGGTTTTGGTGATTAATGACAATCCCTATGGACTAATGTTTTCATTGAGTTTTATATGAAGGAATATTTCATAGTTCATGCTTGTAGTCCATATGTTGGATTCAAGTATGGATGCCATGAAGATAAATATATACCTTGAGTTTTGACATCAAGATCATCAAATTGAAGAGAAGAATATGATATGTTCGAGATCTTAAGAGTGTGATCTCAATAGAAGAATTCAAGATATGGCTCTAAGTCGGTGTCATGATAGCCTCATTAGCTGAGCTATGGTTGACTAAGATTTAGAGCATGTAATCAAATGAAGAATTCTTTATGTACCTCAAGATATTGACATGGAGCATGAGAAGATACTTGGTTGACCAATATAAAGAGTGAAGAGTGATTTCAAGTTGGTCAACACATGAGCATAAATAATGTACCACATGGATCTTGTGGCATGGTAAGCCTTGTCATTTATGCATCATGAACTAACCCATTATATATGTGCCTTTGCGTTTTCTATATGAGATAGGTATCTTTCTATGGGCATGCTTCAAAATTGAAGATCTCATATAGCCTATGAGAGGATGACATCAAGTGGTGATCGTCATCAAGGTTGAGAAGGATGTGTCTTAATGAAGCAATCCCATAGTGGTGTATGGGGGAGCAAATTATGAGTCTTCACGAAGCAACAATGATCAAGTGATGCATTCTGTTGGGGATCGGTGCAGAAAACAAAAAATTTCCTACGACGGAACCCCGGAAACTTTAGCCTAGGATCTATCTATGTAGTAATGCGGTAACGGCCAATGCGTAGAGAATACATACCCTTGTAGCAAGACATGCGGTTAACGCTTTTCATGGGAACGTGGTTGAAGTAGTCGTACTTGAAGCCGACCTCAAGGTCATGAAGCTCCTCGCAGGTCACCCCTTACTCTTTCTTGGATCTTCATCATCTTCATCGTGCAACAGCTCTGGCTCACGACATTTAAGTGCCTCAAGTGTTGCGCCTCGTGTCTTCGTACACATCTGGTGCACGATGAGACCTCCGGCTCCCCGATCCCGTCGGGAGTGCGGAAGTTGATAACCGGCTAGGAATCCCTGCAGCACAACGGTGTACTGCATGATTGCCTCGATCGCACAGCCCAGACTTGGGGCCATGGTCACAAGGTATGGAGGGAGAGAGAAGGAGGAAGTCAACCAAAGGACTTCTCCAATTTGTGTTTTTAATCCCACCCATGGGCACCCCCTTTATATAGGCGGAGGGGGTGTACCCTCCCCATTGGGTTAGCCATGTGGGACTATTAGTTAAAAGAAAATAACAGCTATTTTCGTCCTGGCCGAATGGGCCAAAAGGACTCAGCCCAATAGCTAAATAGAAAATAAACAACAAAAAGAAAAGAGGCAGCAGCAGGGGCTGGCCGGGTGGGCCCTGGTCGCAGCCCCCCATGCGCTCAGCCTCACCCCACGGCTGGTAACTGGCGCCCGCCCCCCGTGCGGCGGCAACTATCTGTCGCCCACGTGGATTGTTCCTGTTTTCCTTTTTCCCTTTAATTTTCTGCAACTTTTATTCTAGACTATTTCCCTCCGGGATTTGGCCTAATATAAAAGTTGACTTTATAAATCTTAATCTAAATATTATTTATAATATATTAATTCACAATTAACATATAATAAATATATATTTAAATTCCCATTTATCCGAAAACACTTTTCGGGGCTTTTCCTTTATTCTTTCTCCGAACAACTTCAGATCTCTCTACGGAACAATTCCGGCTTTTTCTCTTTCTCTACTGTGATTCCGTCTTACGAATGATCGCTCTCATCGTACCCTTAAGTGTATCCTCTCACGGCTCAGGAATGCTCTAGACATGATCTGTATCAATGATCAATAGAGGGACCAGGGATATCCATGTGACCTCTATGCATTCCTAATGACAATATCGTTTAAACCGTCTAAATGTAGCATCCTCTTCCTTTTGTTTCTCGATACAATTTGTCCGAGATCTGATCACTGGTATCCCATACCTTGTTCAATCTCGTTCATAACAAGTTATGTTTTCTTGTTATCGTGATATTACATCCCGTGACCTAGTCACATGTTGCAATATTTATAGATGTAATCTCACCAAGTCGGACGTATGTATCTTTACCCGTCATATGGGTGAACAAATCCCGGTCTTGCAGTCACATGGCATCTACTGTTCCTTCGGAATACCCAACGTACACCTTTATGACCACCGTATTACCAGATGGCGTTGGATGCAGTCAAAGCAGCCTAGGGAAACAGTGAGTAATATGAGCTCACGGTCTAAGGAGAAGGAGTCTAGGTATAGTTGTTGCAACAATGAACTATATGACTTGATCGTGTTGCAATCCTTCGAGGAATGTCAAACCACATCATTCTCCAATGATATGATCTCGTTGTCAGTCGGCATAAATGCCCATGATCTTGAAACCCAGATCATCTTCGTGACCAACGAACTAGTATGAATAGAGGCTACTAGGGACTTGGTTGTTTCATACCACACCTGTACCAATGTTTCTACTTGGCACAGTTCTAGCACAATATGAAACTATTATAAACTAATTGAGATATAATAATAAAAACCTATTTCTTATTTGCCTCTAGGGCATATCTCCTTCAGTATCCCACTTGCACTAGAGTACAAATAAACTAGCTTGCATTTTACTCCTATAAACCATATACCATATGCGTTTACAGATCATGCATGCTCATAGGAAACGTCATGTCCATGTTCTGTTTTACCAGATCATTATGTCTTTTGCAAATCATTAATTTCTTCCTAATTTTGGCATTCACACCATTATCGTATAATGGGTCGAAGTATTTGTTTGGCAACAAAGTGAGACTTTTGTTTCTAGTGTTTATTGTGACGGTCGTTATTCACTGTTGTCATCTAAACTTCGAAACACACTTTGCTATCCTTTGTGTATATACTACAGTCATGGCAGCAGAACGAGGCCGGATTCCAGGAGCTTACAGTGACGTTAGATCAACCTCGAGGGCTTTCTCATTGGCACTGGGCCCTGGGACACATCATTCTACGTTAAAAGCGAACTAGCCCTGCCACAACATTATACATCACATCAGGTGTAGCTTTTATACTTCTATATCTATATAGATCCTAGTGCATGAAATGCATCTGTACCACTTACATTGCTTCTTGCTACTTAATTACAAACTTAATTCTGGTTCAGTGATTAACTCATGAATCACTTAAAGATAGGTTCTTACAGTTAAGACTTTGTCCTACCAACCAGAACCTCGGGTCACATTACGTCGAGTACATAACATGGTTATATGGAAGAACCTATGACTGAGGCATATGAGATGTAACGCATCTCTTTCTTTCAACCATAGTTGCAATACTCAATGTTTCATACAGTAAGAACTTCTTTCTTACCTTGTTCTAGTCTGAACTTCTTCAGAATTTTGTCTTGGGACATTCTGAACATCTTTCAGAATCAAGTCCAGAAAGCATTCGACATTTTGTGTTTATTAAACTCATCAATCTATCCTGATAGATCTTATTGTTTAATAATTTCAACTTCATCCTAACTTAAATACTATTAACACCAATCACATCATTCACATATGTTGTCTACATATTCTAGAATGATTTCACGCTCCCACTCAAATATGACATTCATGTTTGAGATCCAGGGATTTCACTTAGCTCCCACTCAGAATATGTCAGCTACATATTATGAACTAGCCAAGCTGATTTGCTCCCACTCAAATCTAGGTTCTCTCAATAATCTTGGACATTCCAAAATTCTTTGATCACTATCAAATCGAGAATTCCACCAACGAGATTTCAATGACAATTCATTTCTCGTATTTAGGTCCATCACGCTTCTTTGTAATTCGTAGGTATGTCTTATTTAAAACATTACAAGTGAATCAACAATATAATTCCACAAACTTGTAGAATATATGTAGTTGAATCCTACTTTCTTTAGTAAAAGTATTCGATGAAACTTTATGATCATTATAAACAGTTTCTCCTCTATTTGTAGAGTTTGGTTTCACGAAACAAATTCTGCTGCGCCACTCAACAATTCGGAGGTAAGGTCAAATACCTTGTTTTGATCTTTTACTTTCTTCCACTTGTATCTTCATTAAGACACATCAATTTAGGACAACAACTGATTTGCCTCTTTTGTGGAAGATGCATTCATAGCTTCCTAAGAATGCTCTACAAAGACTTGTTTATTCGCCACGACTTCGACTTGTCGAAATCTCCAGAAACTCGAACGTGCCATAACACTTATGGTGTTGTTTCCACGAATCTTTAGATGTTCCTTTATATTTCAAATGAGTGTTTGCTTATTTCGATCTCTAACTCTAAACGACAACTATAACCCCGATAAGAGATAATATGTATCTAATACAAAAATGATTATGATGTTTTAGACATTTCAACCGAGTTTGAATTCATCCAATTATCATAATTTGTGAAACATCTTTCACAAGTCCCTTTTATGCTAAACTTAACTTGAATACTTTAGACGTGTCGATCAAATCGAAGAGACTTGTTAATTCAGTTAATTCAATATCCCTTTTAGTTATGAACTCATTTGAACAATTCAAATCATTTCAAACTTCATGTTTCATTAAGTAAATACACTTATTCACTTAAGTCCACAATAAATGATTTCCAATACTTGTTAAAAATATGATACATCACTATGTATAAGATTCAACATTTCTTCGCATATCACCGTTTTACCAGAATGCGGAGCTTTAGTCATTCTGCCTAAGAGGCATGGTTTTGCAAAGTCTCTAGATTAAGCATCTAGGACCCCGATCTTTCATAAAGAACCTGCAATAACCAAAATGACTTAAACTATAGTGTTATTTCATTATTAAACTTTGGATATCTTTTAGCATTCTAATTCTTTATATATGTTTAAACTATTATCATTAACATAGTGATAAGAATAACTTGTTTATAATCGTAACGTGACCATAACGGTATTGTTCATAAGAATAGTACAAAGTGGCTTGTAAATTGTTCATATGAATAATCGTCTCGCCAAAAGCAAGACACACAAACATGGATTACAAATTTATATTCAAGTCCACTAATCCAAATGATAAACTTTGAGGGAAGAGGTGATGTCGGCCATCAACTGTTTTGCTTGCCGTCATCAAGTCACATTGCCTCAAATCCAGCAATTCTCAAGCAGATCATCCTGTTTTCACAAATTAGGACAAGTATCAAATACTTTGCAAACTGCAACGAGTTTTGCAAGAATCACATTTATAATTTGTATATCTTACATATAACTTTTTGATCCATGACCTCCTTTTGCAATCAAGCCCTTCTAAGAGTTCTCAACTCTAATGCAAGATCACTAAGTGTTTCTCCAAACTTTCCGGAGTCAACAAATTATCTCCTGATGGTTATTATATCAAGAAGTGAAGATCACCTTTTACGAGGATATCCCTCAGGCGTGGGTATTAATCTATGAAATTGGACCATTTTGCTAAGTTCCATATTAAGCAATATATTCCCATGGTCACAAAGTACCTCAATGGGATAGGCTAAGATCTACTAAGATATTTGCAAACAGACATCTAGACTAAGTTTATAATAAGAGATCAATTTATAATTGGTCTCCACTAAAACGGTCATCCCCTAGACGATTTTAGTGATCGCATGATCCCTATCCTCTACACCTCCCCCGATCATCACGGCCATCAGTGCAGTATCAAAGGTAGACATTCAACAATGCCAATCACATCATCCATGTGACTCATGCTCGATCTTTCGATCTCTTGTGTTCCGAGGCCACGCTTCTATGGCGTGCTAGGCTCGCCAAATGTAACTTGTGTGTATTCGCTGTGCAACATGGCTTACACCCACATGTCTGACGTAGATATGTCGACCCCGATCATCACGGTAGGCCTCATCTCAAGAACTTTCTTGGTGGTGCACACACAAGGGGAACACGGAACATTGGAATTCAATAGGGATTATCTTATTTGCTACCGTTGAGTATCTAAATACTAACACACAATAAGATGTAAAAACTAGTATCAACATCATATGTATAATGTGATATGATATGGTCTTCTTGCGCCTTGATCTCCATCGAGCGCTCCGGCATTATCTCCATCTTGCCCTTGGTTTGACGCCAAGTCCACGACGCCTCCACCAGGTCGTTTCATCGGAACGATGACTACTACTATACTACTTAGCAACAGAAAAGTAAACTACTTTACCTTCGTAACGACCAATGCCATATTATAATCACATGCCCTCCTGCAAAATAAAGTTAGACGCCTCTACTTTATCTATTGCAAGTTTTACGTGGTTGTTAGGGCTTTCGCACTAGAACCGTTTCTAAACTATGAACTTTCCAACCACAACACAGATCCGACAATTGTCTCTACTACACCCCTTTTGGGGCCCTCCATTGTAAATGCTATATCAACTATCGAATGGGAGACATACACCCGCTAGCCACTTATACGGTACAAGCCGTATGTTGAACGTGGAACCAGTCTCGCGTACGAATATGCATAAGGTCGGTCCGGTCCGCTTCATCAAACAATACCGCGATATAAACAAGTACACGTTAGAGGGTAACAACTAAGGGATCAATGCCCGCACAATACTTGTGTGTACTAGCCGTACAACACTCCTACGCATAGATCGGCTCTATTACCACTGTTGGGGATTGGTGCAGAAAACAAAAATTTCCTACGACGGAACCCCGGAAACTTTAGCCTAGGATCTATCTATGTGGTAATGCGGTAACGGCCAATACATAGAGAATACATACCCTTGTAGTCTGTACGCGGTTAACGTTCCGCGGGGAACGTGGTTGAAGTAGTCGTACTTGAAGCCGACCTCAAGGTCGTGAAGCTCCTCGCAGGTCACCCCTTGCTCCTTCTTGATCTTCTTCATCTTCATCGTGCAACAGCTCCGGCTCACGATATTTAAGCGCCCCAAGTGTTGCGCCTCGTGTCTTCGTATACGTCTGGTGCACGATGAGACCTCCGGCTCCCCGATCCCGCTGGGAGTGCGGAAGTTGATATCCGGCTAGGAATCCTACAGTAACGGGCGCATCGCAGATTGCCTCGATCGCACAACCCAGACTTGGGGCCATGGTCACAAGGTATGGAGGGAGAGAGAGAAGGAGGAAGTCAACCAAAGGACTTCTCCAATTTGTGTTTCTAATCCCACCCATTGGCACCCCTTTATATAGGCGGAGGGGGTGTACCCTCCCCATTGGGTTAGCCATGTGGGAGTATTAGTTAAAGGAAAATAACAGCTATTTTCGTCATGGCCGAATGGGCCAAAAGGACTCAGCCCAATAGCTAAATAGAAAATAAAGAAAAAGAAAAAAGAAAAAGAAAGAAATGGGCTTGGCCCTGCAACGCCACCACACCACAGGCAGCGGTCACCCCTTCACCAAGCTGGTGCCAGGGCTGCCCGGCTGGCTGGCCGGGTCGCCTCCGGCTCAAATGAGCCTGCAGATGGGCTGGGTTGAGCCAGCCGATCGCGGGTTGGTAATGGCGCCACAGTCTTGGTGGCAACTATCTGTCGCCCACGTGGGTTGTTCCTGTTTTCCTTTTTTCCTTTATTTTTTTGCACTTTTTATTCTAGACTATTTCCCTCCGGGATTTGGCCTAATATAAAAGTTGACTTTATAAATCTTAATCTAAATATTATTTATAATATATTAATTCACAATTAACATATAATAAATATATATTTAAATTTTCATTTATCCGAAAACACTTTTCGAGGCTTTTCCTTTATTCTTTCTCTGAACAACCTCGGATCTCTCTGCGGAACAATTCCGGCTTTTTCTCTTTCTCTACTGTGATTCCATCTTACGAATGATCGCTCTCATCGTACCCTTAAGTCTATCCTCTAACGGCTCGGGAATGCTCTAGACATGATCTGTATCAATGATCAACAGAGGGACCAGGGATATCCATGTGACCCCTATGCATTCCTGATGACAATGTCGTTTGAACCGTTTAAATGTAGCATCCTCTTCCTTTTGTTTCTCGATACAACTTGTCCGAGTTCCGATCACTGGTATCCCATACCTTGTTCAATCTCGTTCACAACAAGTTATGTTTTCTTGTTACCGTGATATTACATCCCGTGACCTAGTCACATGTTGCAACATTTATAGATGTAATCTCACCAAGTCGGCCGTATGTATCTTTACCCATCATATGGGTGAACAAATCCCGGGCTTGCAGTCACATGTCATCTACTGTTCCTTCGGAATACCCAACGTACACCTTTATGACCACCATATTACCAGATGGCGTTTGATGCAGTCAAAGCAGCCTAGGGAAACAGTGAGTAATATGAGCTCACGGTCTAAGTAGAAGGAGTCTAGGTATAGCTGTTGCAACAATGAACTATATGACTTGATCGTGTTGCAATCCTTCGAGGAATGTCCAACCACATCAATCTCCAATGATATGATCTCGTTGCCAGTCGACATAAATGCCTATGATCTTGAAACCCAGATCATCTTCGTGACCAACGAACTAGTATGAATAGCGGCTACTAGGGACTTGGTTGTTTCATACCACACCTGTACCAATGTTTCTACTTGGCACAGTTCTAGCACAATATGAAACTATTATAAACTAATTGAGATATGATAATAAAACCTATTTCTTATTTGCCTCTAGGGCATATCTGCTTCACATTCCAGCTTAGATGGAGCTTGAAGCATTGTCATCAAGATCAAGCGGGATGCGCAAGGCAAAGGTATGACCTTTCTAGGTTTTCCTTTTACCGGTCTCAAGGTGGTTGTTGGGAGACCGGGTTATAGGATAGATAGCCGCACTATCAAGAGGGGCTTTCGGTTGGGTAACTTGATAACATTGTCTTAGGGAGCTCAATCCTTTGCATACTTTGCATCTTCTTATTTTGTTTCTTCTTGGTGTTTCTCCATGTGAGGTTCTTGATCTTGTTGCTAGCTCTTCAACAATCCCAAGTTCATCGAAAACAAAATTCGTATGCATCTTCTATGGCGTTTTCGAGTTTGAAGGTTTTACCGGTTCTTCTTATAGGGAGGCTTCATACCTTTCCTAATTTGGTTCTATCCTCCTTTGTTGGACTATGATGTTTTCATGCACCATATTGTATATCTTGTTGTCCTCGTCAAAACAAGCCCAAGATCATCGAAATCGGAGTTAGGATGCAAAAGTTATTACGTTTTTCGTGAAGTCTGTTTCATCCCGGCTGTGGATCCGGTTCAACCGAGTCCCACACGATGCTGGTGCCGATGAGACGGATCTCAGATCGGATTTTCGGTTTTCTGACCGAGTCTATTCCGAGTTGGCAAACAGAGGTATTCGGTTTGTAGGCGGTCCTCCGCCTGGGACCGAGTTTCGATGGGCGGTCCAACCGACTTTGAAACCGAGTTTTCGTTGTTTTCTCTCCAACGGCCATATTTGCTTTTCCTTATAAAAGGGGGTTCTTCCCCCAATGTTTTTGGGAGTCCTTGAGCCCGAAATTGACCTCCATTGTTGACCCTCTTGAGCTTGCTCCCTCCCCCTTCCCTCCTATGATTCTTGCATCTTTTTAAGGGCTTTGGAAGAGGAGATCTAGATCTACAATCCCCACCAATCAATTCCTCCTCTAAGTGAGGGGAACCCCTTGGATCTAGATCTTGAAGTCATTTGTTGATTTCCACCATTGTTCTTTCTCTCTAATTCATCCCTAGCACTTGTTGCTTTGGTGGGATTTGGGAGTGAGGGATTTGAATGCCCTTGGTGTTCTTGCTTTGCATTCTTGCATAAGTGTTGAGCTCTCTACTATGATTTTTTCGAGTGAGAGACCGTGAACTTTTTGCTCTTGGAGGGTGACCTCCTAGTTGGCTTGGCGGTTGGTGCCACGGTGTCCTCTTCGTGGAAGATTGTGAAGAGACTCGGGCTTCTCCTTCATGGAGCTTGTGAAGTGGTTGTGGAGCTTTCCATCTCTAGAGTGGAGGAAAAGCTAGCCATAAGAAAAGGGCCTATTCCTTCGTGGGATAGACTCGGAGAAGAAGGTGAGCCTTCCTGGCATTGGAAAATCCTTCGTGGAATCTCACACCTCTCCAACGTGACGTACCTTAGTTGTAAGGGAACACGGGAATACATCTTCGTCTCCGCGTGCCTCGGTTATCTCTATACCCGAGCTTACTTTACTTGTGATAGCCATCGAGCTTGAAGTACTTATATCTTGCTTATTTCTTGTGGTATATTTATCTTGTGTTATATTGCTTAGCTTAACTTGTTGTTGGTGCACTTAGTTGAGCCTAGTGTATTTAGGTTTTGTGCTTGTAAAATAAACGTTAGTTTAATTCCACATTCTATCAAGCCAAAACCGTATTAGTTTTGAAATTGCCTATTCACCCCCTCTAGGCGACATCTCTATCCTCTCATTTTGTTAGTCGTGGAAGTGTTGGAATTAAAGTGAAGGATGACATAGGTCATTATTTCAAAACTTTTAAAGGTTTAAGGCAAGGTGATCCGCTATCTCCTATGCTTTTTAACCTAGTTGTGGATATGTTAGAAATTTTGATTGCTAGAGAAAAAGAGGATGGACAGGTCGAGGGGCTCATACCTCACTTAGTAGAGGGTGGGATATTGATTCTCCAATACGCAGATGATACCATCATTTTTATGGAACATAATTTGGAAAAAGCTCTAAACATGAAATTAATCCTATGCAATTTTGAGCATCTATCAGGACTGAAGATAAACTTTCGTAAGAGTGAGGTCTTTTGTTTTGGTAAAGCTAAAGAACATCAGGAGCAATATATTAATTTGTTTGGTTGTGAGGCAGGGTCTTTCCCTTTTAGATACTTGGGAATCTTTATTCATTTTCGCAAACTTAAAAATGGTGAATGGAAACTGGTAGAAGACAGTTTTGAGCATAATCTTGTGAGTTGGGTAGGCAAACTTTTGTCTTATGGAGACCGGTTAGTGGTAATTAATTTGGTATTAACAAGTCTACCAATGTTCATGTTATCATTCTTTAAAATACCTAAAGAGGTTAAAAAAGATTGGATTTTTTTGCTTTAGATTTTTCTAGCAAAGTAATGACCATAAGAGAAAATATAGACTAACTCGTTGGAACGGTCATATGCCAACCAAAGGACCAAGGGGGACTAGGGGTGGAGGTACTTGACATAAAGAACAAATGCCCGTTAAGCAAATGGCTATTTAAAATTTTAAATGAACAAGGGGTATAGCAAGAGCTCATACATAATAAATACCTCCACTCTAGTTCTTTGTCTCAAGTAAATACAAAACGCTCGGACTCCCCTTTCTGGAAAGGGCTTATGAAAGTTAAAGACGATTTTTTTGACCGGGAAGCTTTCAAAGTAGGGAATGGTGAGCAAGCTCGATTTTGGAAAAATACATGGCTAGATAATAAACCTCTATCACATCAATATCCATCCTTATAAAATATTCTGCAGCATAAACACGTCACTGTGGCTAGTGTGTTGTCACATACACCTTTGAACATTGGCTTTAGACAAGCTCTAACCGGTAATAGAGGGGCAAGATGGCCCAACCTAGTGCGTCGTTTGATGAGCATCAACATAAGTGAACAATCGGATGAATTTGTTTGGAAGTTAAGAAAGTCTGGTTCCTTCACGGTAAAATCCTTATATCTTGACCATATGAATTATCATACCAAGTACCTACGTGAATATATTTGAAAAATAAAAGTACCACTTAAAATTAGGATTTTTTATGTGATTCTTACAACGTAAAGTACTTATGACGAAAGATAACTTGTTAAAATGGAACTGGCAAGGCTATAAAACTGTTTTTTTTTCTCAAAATGAATCAATACAATATTTGTTTTTAGCTCGCCCACTTGCAAAAGTAGTATTGCGTATTGTGCATATGGCCTCTAGTATAACTCCTCCTACTAGATTAACAATATGTTTGGTAACTAGCTAATGGGAGCACCAGAAAAGGATAAAGTACAAATTCTAGTTGGTGTGTGCGTTTTACTATGGGCCATATGAAACATATAAAATGATTATATCTTTAACAAAGCCAAAAGTACTTCTTTTATACAGGTTATCTCACAGGCTACCCATTGGATCCGTATGTGATCCTCCTACAACCTATGGAGAAGCGCGAAGCTTTGGATTCTGGGTGTAGCCGACCGGAGTCGGTGGCATGGGACCTATACAGCCAGTGCAATTGGCGTTCTGATTTTAGGTTAACACGTTGATATAGAGCCATTTCGTGTTCTCTTTTTTCTTCAGATAGTTGATACATGTTTCAATCATGTATGATGCATGATATAATTCTTTGTAAACTTTTGAATCGAATAAGTTAATAAAAAGTCGCATGCGGATGCAGAGACGGAGCTAAGCCTCCATTTGGAAGAAAAAAATGAATTGAGCACCGTCGTGCCGTGAAAATAGCCTAATGCGTTGGTTTAGAAAACACGCTCCACGCGTGTCTAGTCAATGTTTTGTTTTTAGAACTTGGAACTGAGAGTGTGGAATTCTTTGCGTGGTATCAGTGGGCAGCAACTATCGGCCCATGCCACGGCGTTCGTTGCTATCTGTTTCCCAAGAGCCCAACGGCATCGACCCAACCCGCTACCTCATTCCTTGCGGACCCAGGCCCTGCGCGGCAACTCCGTCGCCACAAGTGAACCGCGCAATGGCAGCCGTCGCCACAAGCCTCGGCGGCGCCGCTCCATCGGCACCATGCCCAGCGAGCACTGCTTCAAAACCCGCGCTCCGGTCAGCCCCGTCGCGCGTACGCACGCTGCACGCATGCCACCACGTCATTGCGCCACGCGCCACGGTCGTAGTACGTACAAATCCCCTCCCGGCAGTGGCACTGGCACCGGCCGTTGGTTTCCAACGACAGCTCCTCGTCCCCTTCGCCGCCTGCCGCAAAACATTCTTCAGGCCGTAAACTAATCAGTCCATCCTGGGGGGACGCGGTCCGCGCCAAAACCCTGGCAATTATCTAAGAACTAAAGAAGGGCGATCGCTTTCGCCCAGATGGGCATGCATCCATCGCCTCCTGTCGCTGACCGACTAGCTAGCTAGCTAGCGCGGCCGGCAGTTTGTGTGTGTGCCAGGACTCGGATGGGACACGGCTGCTCCCTCGGGGGCACCGATAAACCGCGCCTTCACCTCGCCATTGGACCCCTCCGTCTTCTCGCCCGCCCGCCAGCATACTCGTCGTTTTCGAACTCAGCTCACGGGTTGCACGCGCCGACCAGAGGGGCGCGCGCGTCCACGCTAGTGCTCCGGAGGAGGCCATCGGCAAGGGCGATTGGTCGTCGACGTTCTTCAAGGGTCTGAGCTCCCAGGTATGTGCGCCGTACTCTGCTAGCTGCTCAGCCCTGATATCTTAGAAAGCCCAACCCTGCTATGAATTATGATACAGGTTAGTTTGTGATGTGCCTGTACTTGTTCAGTATTTGCACACTGAGATTGCACTCCGTAATTCTGTTAGCAGAAGCGGAGTAACATTATCTGAACTACAAGACCTACTCTGCTCGCTGTTCAGCAAGAACCAGCTTCCAGAGGACGTGTGTCTGAATCTTACGAAGCGCAACCTCTTATCATACAAGTCAGCTCCTGATTTACTTGTACTTGTTCACCCTTTGCAACATACTAGACATCTGTTAGCGTAGGGTGGTCAGGTTGATTCTTGATTGCAGAATTTCTGTTAAAAATGTGGCAACTTGCTAACTGTACTGGTAATTGGCAAGGTACTTAAAAAGCTGATGCTCGAATTCTGACACTGTCTCCATGCATGCCTGGACATGGAAATGCAGAAGCAGGCAGACGGCAGCAATGGCAGTGACAGGCACCGGTGGCGTCTTCCTGGCCCTGATCGTCGCCCTCCTCGTAGTGATCATCATCCTGCTCGGCGTCTGCTGGAGGTTCCTCGGGCCGGGCATCATGAGGAGGCTGCTCAGGCCCAGGAGATGCCCTTCAGGTGAACCTGCCTGTAACCATTCTCCATTTCTCAGCGCAAGTTGCTGCAGATTAACACAGACTTCACATGCACCAGACCAGGCTTGTTAATTTGATTTTCTGCGCCTAATTAACAGAGCTGCCCGAATACTTCAGCGGCAACATGAGCGGCAACCTGCGCACCATCACCTACTTCGACTACGCCACGCTCAAGAAGGCCACCAGGGATTTCCACCAGAAGAACCAGCTCGGTAGAGGAGGTTTCGGGCCGGTTTATCTGGTAAAAACAAATCACGCCTGCAACATCAGAAGACATAAAACTGTGCTCAGATTGTACTACTACTACTTAGTCAACAGCTTCTGAACTTTGATCGATGCCATGACGCTATCGTGGATCTTCAGGGGAAGCTGGACGATGGTAAGAAAGTGGCGGTGAAGCAGCTGAGCGTGGGCAAGTCCGGGCAGGGCGAGTCGGAGTTCTTCGTGGAGGTGAACATGATCACCAGCATCCAGCACAAGAACCTGGTCCGCCTCGTGGGCTGCTGCTCCGAGGGCACGCAGCGCCTGCTCGTCTACGAGTACATGAAGAACAAGAGCCTCGACAAGATCCTCTTTGGTGGTGACGGGCTGCCGTTCCTGAACTGGAAGACGCGGCACCAGATCATCATCGGCATCGCGCGCGGGCTGCAGTACCTGCACGAGGAGTCGAACCTGCGCATCGTGCACCGCGACATCAAGGCCAGCAACATCCTCCTGGACGACAAGTTCCAGCCCAAGATCAGCGACTTCGGCCTCGCCAGGTTCTTCCCGGAGGACCAGACCTACCTCAGCACCGCCTTCGCCGGAACGCTGTAAGGCTCGATTCTGAATTTCCGGTCACCTGACAACCAAAGTACAGTTCGTGTGGCACGGTGTTAATCTGTACATGTTGGTCAACAACACAATAGGGGGTACACGGCGCCGGAGTACGCCATCAGAGGGGAGCTGACGGTGAAGGCGGACACGTACAGCTTCGGCGTGCTGGTGCTGGAGATCATCAGCAGCATGAAGAACACGGACCTCACCCTCCCCAACGAAATGCAGTACCTGCCCGAACATGTAACCCTATCTGCCTGACACTCTCTGAATTTTCGTCCTCTGCTCTTCTTCTGAACTTCTACTCGTATACACACACTCAGGCGTGGCGGCTGTACGAGCAAAAGAAGGTCCTGGAGCTGGTGGACGCCAAGGTGCAGGCCGGCGAGGGGTTCGAGGAGAAGGAGGTGATGCAGGTGTGCCAGATCGCGCTGCTCTGCGTGCAGCCCTACCCGGACTCCAGGCCGGCCATGTCCGAGGCCGTGCGGATGCTCACCATGAAGACCGACCAGACCATCCCGCCGCCCGTCAAGCCGGCCTTCCTCGACAGGAAGAACCTCAACCGGGACAACAAGGACGCGGACACCTCCACCATGGAGATGATGAGGTCGCCGGCGTCCTACTGGATGATGACGCCCTCGCCCGCCGTCGACAGGCCATACGACATGAGCTTCGGGAAATGATCATCAGACTAATATTACTACTGCGTTTTGCTTGTTGGCTTTCTCCTGTAGATATTAACATTTTTGAGACGGAACGGAACGACGACGTGTACGTTCAGTTCAGTGTGCTGCTCTACTAGTTCTTCTCGTGGAATAAATGTCTGTTGCAGGCTTAATCCAGAAAATAATACACCTTTAGTATATTTCTATTCTCTGAGATTGTCATTCTTTCTGTAAATAATTAATTGATTCTCAGATGTACAGTATGCTAGAATGGCTCGTCCTCACGCTCTGCTGGTGACATGATACTGGGCACTAGCCGAAAATGGTCAGTAGTCGAGCAGGGCAAAGCTCCAAATGATGGCTGGAATTTGCAGCAGCAGTACTCCCTCTGTTTGGGATTATTAGTCCTAAGAGCCAAGTTAATAATACCAAGACACTCATTTTATTAATCTATGCATGCACCAATAGTCTTACATGCATAAGAGAAGTGAGAGAAAAAGAGAAACATGCATTGAACGAGAAAGACTAATAAATAGGACAACCCTTATAATATCAAACAATATAAAAAAACTCTCGGAATCTATAATCCCAAACAGAGGTAGTATGGCACAAGTCAAATAAAGCAACACGACGACACGACGTGACGGGCCTTGTAGGTGGCAGTGGCACACCCTTCATTGCGTTCGCATCGATGTGCTCAACGACCGTCGCGAAACAAGGGTGATCTTGGTCAATATCACTCGGCCACCGGTTCCCTACTGCTTCGACCCGGCTCGGCTAGCTTTGACGTGCACTCACCTGCTCGCACACCACACATTAACTCACTCTAGGATCTATGGCTAACGCCACTATGCCAGTGTCTACTCTCAGTCTACGTCCTAGGCAGTCAAAATGGTGTGAGGCCAGGTGTATAGGCTGCGGCTAATGTTGCAGAAATAAGAGCTTGAATAATATTTTTTTGGAATAAAGCCAGGTGAGACATGAACATGCCTCCTCCTCCTCCTTGAAATATATCGAGCCCCTCTCGTCGCTGTTTTATTAATAAATCAACCACATCCACACAATAGTCACAAACAAGTGTAACCCGAAGACAAAGCTAAAAAATTGCTAGGCAACAACACAAACATGCCCACCAAACAGAAAAACCATAGTAGCAACACAACTCTTCATAAGAGTAAGACATCGGCACAAGGGCTATCACCTCACCTGAGCATCTCACCAGCTTCCTCTACAATCCAACTACCATGACGCGACACCGTCCACGATGTTCCCGCTCGGACATCGGGGGATGTCAGCCTACTGGATGCTACTTCGGTTTATCTTCAATCTGACGGTCCGCGATGTTCTAGTTGTTCATGACGCTACTGTTTGACTGTGGGGGGGGGGGAGGGGGGTATTAGAATATTAGGTATATACGGTTGTTATGGTAGTTCAGATAGAGTTAGGATCTGTTTACGTACGATCCTTACCTGACTTGTACTCCAAGATGATCCCATGTACCTATATATACTTGCTCATGAGGCTAAATAATATATCCATCATATTCCGCCAATCTCACTCTTACACAGTCGCTTTTACATTTGAAGTAGCTGTCATAGTCCCTAGGGCCATCAACAATGGCCTCAAACAAATTTCTTGACATATGAAATCGATGGAAGTAGTTCTTGAACAGCAGGTCATGGCCACCTTCTCGATCACGCGGCAAATTCGTCGCGTGCTCCTTTTCTGAGCCCCGATGGACGGGCTGCATGCTCTCGGCGTAGTCGGCGATGAGGGTCTTTGTTACCATCATGAACTCGATATCGTCGTTGGAGTCGTCAATGGTCGAATAGATCAGCCCCGGTGGAGATGCCATAACAACCTTACAGTGTTACTACATCAGTGCATTGCATCGTCGATTAAAGTAGAGATCTCATTAAAGTATGGGACCTTGACAAAAATGGATCTAACACACTAACCAACCTGTACTGGTACTTGTCACCCGTGCTGTCACGCAACAAGCTGAATTAGTAGTACGTCGTATCATTTGGACGCACTTTGACACTTTGTCTAATCCGTCCTGACTGCTCGTGGTGTCCACCGTCAACAAGAAATCCTCGCTGCACGTGCCTGCTTTGGTTCGCCCTCCTGTGTGTATCCGTCCGTCGGACCCTGGCCTACGCCTTGGCCCGAGACAGGCAACCAACATAGCAGGACAAAAAGAGAAGAGCATTCACTGCGCCTTTTGAATCTCAGCTTCCTTTCATCAGTAAATAAAAACGAGTAGTAGAGCAAGTACGATAAGTCCTAGTCAGCTGGCTATAAGGATTAAAATATTATTTTCTTGCCTACTTGGAAGATAGAAAATAGGAGAGAGAGAAAGTGCCTCACGAGAGTCTTAAATGCGTCTTTCTAAGTCTTTGAGCGAGTGAAAGGTGAGCCATGTACGCTAAAATAGTATTATTTATAGATACGTAGTCTTGGCTTATAGATGCAGGGTTTGAGTTTAGGGTTTGGCTGTACTATTGTCCTTGCTTGTAGTAGTACTCCGGGCATGGCTAAGCATTTACTCGCGCATCAGTAATTGGCTAATTGCGGATGATGGGTGGTCTGAACTCGAATCCTCAAAAAGCTTCCCCCAGCAGTCGGCATTAACCACATTTACCCTGTGCCTGCCTGGGCGCAGCTAGCTTAACTCGCATACGTACCGTCGGTGCCGATCTGACGCCGTAATGACACATCGATCTTTATTTGCAGGATATAGCAGTAATAAACAGGACTTAACTGCGTACGGGTGCCTGTGGATTTGATTCGGTGTCTCGTTGTGCAGGAGCAGCGGGCAGCGATTCTTCAAGAAGGTGCCATCGACATCGTCGTTGGCAGGGAAATAAAATCAGCACCGGGACATTAACGTGCGTTCAGATCATCAGTATAAAGAAAAAAAATCGTGGAGTACATTGGGGGTCATTAACTTGGACGCAGTGCTACGGGCGTCATTAAACTTGCATTCGGTGCTGCAGAAGAACGGATCGGATTCAGGAGTACTGTAGTACTCAGAATCAAAATTCAGACTGGCCAAACGGCATCCGGTTATTAACCGAGAAAACCTCCAAGGGGTATAATTACGGGTCCCCGCAGGCCGCAGCCGCCAGCAGGATCCCACTACCATTAATAAGACACGGCTGGGCGGCTTCGGGCACCGGGGGCGGGGGACGGCCGATCGCGCGAGGCAGAGAGCAGAGGGCAACGGCCGGGCGACCGACGCGCCATTGACTCCAGATCTCCACCTCCTCTTTTTCGCCAGAGGCCACAGGTAGTTGGTTGTACGTTCACGTGCCGCTGCTTCCAACCCTGTCGGCCGGCCGGCCGCGCATCCTCCACCCTCCATTTGTCTGGCCTCTCACCGGAACATCTCCAGCCCCTCGTATGA
This sequence comes from Avena insularis, assembly GCA_023614405.1. Lineage (NCBI taxonomy): Eukaryota > Viridiplantae > Streptophyta > Magnoliopsida > Poales > Poaceae > Avena > Avena insularis. The sequence goes on from CM042686.1 coordinate 590,336,801, forward strand.
TCCCCGCCGTCCACGTACGTCGCGCGCGTATGTACACGGAGTAGACGTACGCGTGAGTAGCAGAACCGGCCGCGCCGCAAAGTTTTCCAACTGCGCATCATGGTGTCCTCCATGAATCGCACGTACGTACTCACCGTCGGCCAATACCGTCCCACTTCAAATAAAATATCTGAAGCGCGTTCGGAGTAGTACTACAGTACGTTATGTAGGAACCGGAGTAATGGGGTACATGGGTGACTTTTACGTTCTGGTACGCTTGCCAATTGATGCCGACTGCCGCGTCCCGCGTATTCAAGCGAGCTCCACCGGGAGGCAGACACTGTTGGCACTGACAGGTGCCCAAGTAGGAGGAATGGCGGGTCATATAGTAGGTACTAGTATATGCGTTGAAGTTGAAAAGATTCCTAGGCTGCTCAATCACTTGCGGGGAACAAAAAATGGCGGAAATCTCCTGGCCTAGAGTTCTCACGTGCCAGAGAAAAAATAGAGTAAAGTTTATATGCTAGTCATCAGTTGCGAGAAAACAATTTCACAAAAATCAGTTAGTTTGTGTTGGATTAAACCAAATATTTTTTTCTGTAAAAAAACAAATATGTTTATTTTATTCTGGGAAAATTCAAAAATATATAACAATATTGCTATACTTGACATATTTGAACAGTTTAACATGTTTTTATGAAATTTAATCTATTTGATTTTAACCATTACTGTCGTTCTATCTTTTAAATTGATTGTCGAAGGGTACTCATACAAAAGGTGGAACAATGATTGTTTTTGAAAAAAAAACGTTTAGATAAATCTCCTTCGGGGGGGGGGGGGGGGGGGGGCATTGGCCCCCTTCCCATCCCTAGACATTATATGCTGGACACAAAGTGCACTCCTACTCAGGATCATTACCGTTGGAAATTCCAGACTCAAACACACATAGTTTGGAAATTTCAAAAGACTTCATTGCTTAAATCTTCCAAGCGTAATGGGATCCCTCAGTCTGTCAGCAACCTCTGCCATCTAGTAAAGGACAACATCACGCTTCCTTGTAGCACATTCTTTAAAGGTGCACATAACCTATTCCAGCATCGCCCATTTCCCTTCAAAGCATCATCCCACATATCATGAAGGACAATTAGGAACATTTTATTAGCCACAATATCAGAAAGACACTTAGAAGAGAATTCAAATTTCCAGTTGTTGCTAATTTTCCGGGACATGACTCTATGGCCTCTTTGGTTAACCTCTTCACGCAAAGTCGTCAGAGACACAAACCCAAATTATCATGTCAAAATGGCCAAATATTTTCATTCCATTTGCACTATTTCTTATCTGGCCTTTAGAAATGGTACTACTACTATTTTAGTTACACAAAGAAATTTCATTATGTTCTATAGCTCCATGTCACGACCATATATTGTTGTTTCATTCCGGAAAGAGCTAATCTCTGGCTTGACTGCTTTATCAAACTGAGTTGTTACTTCATGTAATCCCATATTCAGTAGGTGACTGGAAATATTACCCAACCTATCCTGGATACCATTCACTAACTTGGTAAAGCTTCCTTGAATGACAGTATAGAAGAAGTTCATGGATGGAGATGGTCTTCCATTCCCCTCCACTTTCACCGTTAGCAATATGTGTTACGACAGTTCTCCCAAGTGAAGTGGCTTCAGGTTTGATCATTGTATTTTATTTGTAAACTTTGTTTAATAATATAAATAAAAATGATTTTGTGTATCATTTTAATGCAGGGCCAGGAGTTCAACCTCCATTTCGGAAAAAACAACAACAAACGATGTCGATTCTGCTTTTCCAAATAATAAAAGACAAACTTAAGGTCGCTGATGAGATCGAGTCTCACATAGTGGGCTGAAATTTCCGAGATTTTTGCAGTAGCGCGCGACAAGTCAAATAAGCAAACGAGGTGATGTGCCTTATACTTAGAACATCTTTAGCAGACTGCAGACCCTTTATCCAACCGAACCAGAAAACGCGTTTAAGGGTCGAGAAACGCGCGTTTTTTTGCGTCGCGCGGACCGGGGCGGAATAGACCCTGTATATGCGAACCAGAAAAGAGAGTATTCGATTTTCATAGTTCATGCATATGTCTACCCGGGAGGAAATGATGGCAAAACTCAAAACTAAACCACAAATGACACAAATTAAGCAAATTCAACCGTTAGACCACGGCAATAATCAAGTTTAACATAGTTTCTTGCTACCACATCGCACAAGATCATCCAAAATATGAAATTTCACCATAACCAAGGATGATCATCAAGCATGGCCTCTTCAATCTACCGTTGCCCTCTATCTCTCCGTGATATCCCTCCTTGCGTCGTAATGCCACTCTTTGGTGATGTCGTCCATGATGCTCCAGACCATGGTCATGATCTTGTTTTCTTCGGCAAGGAGATTCACCATTGCCTTCGTTTCCTGCACGGCAACCTTGCATAGGCCATCTTCTCAGATTGCTTCCCACCTTGCTTTCTTCTCAAGAGTTCTCTTCTCGGCCAACACATTTTTTGCTTTCAATGTCTTGGCCGCTATCATCTCATTTGACCTCACCATGTGATCTATCTTCTCTCTCAAACAAGAATTCTCGGTTTTCCTCTTTAGCTTCTCCTTGGCCATCTTGTTGCCATCGGGCTTGCCCTTGTTCTCCCTCCCAGGGTGCTTCCCTTCTTCATCATCCAATTTGATGAGTGAGTCTCTTTTGGGTGGAGCTTCTTGCTCCTTCAACTTCCATTTCTCACTTCTTTGGAGCAAATCCCAACAATGTTCTAGGGTAAATGCCTTGCCCTTGGAAGACTCCATCTCCAAGAACCTTTCTTTTGCAATCTTTTCCTACAAAATGCAAATACACTATCAAATGCTACACAACAAATATGAGTTGTTTTATGCACACATATGAATCGAGAAAACTCACGTAGTCACCCTTAATCGAACCACTTGGCGGTGCTCCTCGAACTTGCTCCAAGAATCCACTAAAACGGCTACAAGTGTTTTTGATGAAATCCCAACGACCTTGGAGTGATCGATACGTGAGTGGAACCGTACTAAGAAGGGATGGCATGAATTGGAAGAATTTGTCCTCAATTCATTGCCAATACCCTACACGGTTTGGTCGGTGTCGGTCACAGCATCGAGAGACACACTCTCCCAAGTTTTGATCAATGTCACATCTTGTAATTGGAAATCGGAAGGGGGCGAGTTGTTCATACCTAGTTTGGCTTGCAGTGGTGGCTTTGGCGGCTCTGGTGGTAGTGGAGGCTTTCACGGGTGACTGCGCGGTGCTCGCCTTGCGTTTGGACACCGTGTTCCCTCACCTTGTTTGATGCCTACTTCTTCACGGAGGTTGTGGCCACGGTCGGTGCCGAGTTGGCGGTGGGAGTGGTGGGAGCGGGTCTGCCACCTGCCTGGATGAGAATGGAACCCTGCCGCTTCCGCTTCGACACAACGGAGCCTTTTGCCGGCATGGGAACGACATGGGCGGAGCCGACAACAGTTGCCAGATCTGGAGGAGGCAGTGGAGGGGTCGCCTACGCCAGCGCGACTAATACATTGCAAATGTATCTATAATTTTTTATGTTTCATGCTTGGTTTTATCCACTTTCTTGTGTTTTGTTCCAACTTTAGAGTACTTTTCATATGATTTCTTGGACTAACCTATTAACAAGAGCCACAGTGCAAGCTGCCTGTTTTCTGTTGTTTTTGGTTCCAGGAAAGTCAGAAAATGAATATTCTCGGAATTGGACGGGACAAAAGCCAAAGTGCCTATTTTTCCGGAAGACATATGAAGCCAGAATATGAGATGGAGAAGGGCTGGGGGGCCGGACACACCACTGGCTGCTGGGCGGCCTTCGCCAGGGGTGGTGCAACCAAAGACCCCCTCGGCCTCTCCTTCCGCCTATAAGTTACCCTCGGGAGGAAAACCCTAGGCACCCGATCAAAAATCCACGAAAGAGTCTATAGCCGCCGTCATCTCCATCCCTAGATCGGGAGGGATCTGAAGCTCTTTCCGGCACCCTGCCGGAGAGGGGAATTCACCCTGGAGGCCTTTTTCATCACCATGCAAGCCTCCGGTGTGATGCGTGAGTAGTTCATCCTTGGACTACGGATCCATGTAGTAGCTAGATGGCTGGTTTCTCCTCCTTTGTGCTTTCATGTTTAGATCTTGTGAGCTCCGTTCATGATCAAGATCATCTATTTGTAATCCATACATGTTGTGTTTGCGGGGATCCGATGGATATTGAGATACTATTTTAGATTGATTATTGATTATATCATGTCTTTGTTATTTGAGATCTTACATGCTTTTCGTTGTTAGTAGCTATCTTGGCCAAGTAGATGCTAGCAACTCCAAGAGTTAGTGTTTATGCTCGATAGTGGGTTCATGCCTCTGGTAATCTGAGGAAGTGACAGAAATCTCTAAGGTACTAGATGTGCTGTTGCTACTAGGAAGAAAACAACGATCCTTTGTTCATAGAACAATTGTATTGTTTACCTTACACGCAGTTCGTAAAGCAATAATCTGTTGCTTGCAACTTAATACTGGAGGGGGTTCGGATGATAACCTGAATGTGGATTATTAGTCATAGATGCAGTTGGATGACGGTCTATGTATTATGTTGTATTGCCCAATCAAGTCTCAAAGGAGTACAAGATGATTAGTATATGCATGTATTGCTTTCTCGGTGTTTGTCAATTGCCCCGCTGTAATTTGTTTACCCAGCATGTTATCTATCTAAGGAGAGCCACCTCTAGTGAACTATGGATCCCGGTCCTTGTCTTTTATATACAATCTACAATCTTTTACTACTTTGTGTTTACTTTCTATAAACTATTACTTCTTTCCATTCGATACGTTTAATCCTTTATTTTCCGCGAAACACGGTGAGATTGACAACCTCATCGCAAGTTGGGGACAAAGTTCTGTGTTGTGCAGGTCTCCACATTGCTACTAGCACCGGTAGTGCCCCCTGCCAAAGCTCAGCTAGTAACACCTTTGGGGTGTTTCCTTGCTCCTACTGGTTCGATTAAACCTTGGTTTCATAACCGAGGGAAACTTGCTGCTGTGCTCATCATACCTTCCTTTTGGGGTTCCTAACGAGCTCTACATCAACCACGAGCCATCAACAGTTTTCTGGGCGCCGTGCATTGAGCCATCAAGCATTTTTCAGCGCTGCAGTTGGAGTCAAGGACATCTTCACAAGGGGAGTCCCTCATAACCAATCTCTTTACTTTGTTGTTTTTGTTTTGCTTAGTTTTCTTTTTGCTTTGTTTGCTTGTTTTGTTCTTTCAAAAACACACAAAAAATTAGTTTTACTTGTTTTGCTTTCTTATTTGAAAACACAAAAAAAAATAGTTCCTATCTTGAGTTGCCACTATGCCTAGCCTTGCTCCAATCACTATGTCACCCGAGGAAATGATTCTCACTTTTAAACAAGGAATTGAGGGAAGTTTTAAGGAAGCTTGGTCTAGAATCTCTGATCTACATGAAAAGATTGAGCCTAAAATGATTCAAGGCTTGTTCCTTAGCAGTTTTTACCTTGGGATTGCTCTTTGCTATAGATATGCTTTAGATGCTATTGTGGGAGGAGATTTCCTCCAATGTAATGAGGATGATGCCATTAATGCTATAAAGAAATTGATCCTCACTTACACTATGCCTAGCCAAACTGATATTTCTTTCGCAAAAATATTTGCTAGGTTGAACACTCTTGAGGCTAGCACTACTAGCTTAGAAAGTTGCTATAATACGCTTAGGGAGCAACACAATTATGTTCCAATAAATTCTAAACCATCAAAGTGGCTCCCTACTGTAAAGATTGAGATAAACACTGAAACTTTTCAAGTCCGCTGCGATATCATGTCTGAATTTTGTCTTATGCCCAAAGATATTTATGAATCTTTGAACCTTTGGGGGCTTACTGAAGGAGGAAGAGAAATATCTCTTGCTAATAATGCTACCACATTACCTATTGGAATAGCTGAAGGAGTGTTTACAAAGATCCTTGGGAAAATGATTTCTACTGATTATCTTGTTATTGAATGTGCAGGAAAAGGACAAATTACACTTGGAAGGTCCATATTTGAACTCCTTGGAGCAATAATAGATGTGGAAAAGGGGACCATGCACCTTTCTTCTCCACCAAACAATCACATTTTCCCAAAGGTTAAGAATAAAAATAAGAGAGGTAAAGACAAGAAATTTGGTCTTAATGCTTCTTCATTTGAGAACACTTGATTCTTTCTTTGCTTCTTATGCCTAACTTAAAGGCGTTAAAGAAAAATACTTGTTGGAAGATAACCCAAGAGTTTTAGATGAGTCTTGGAAGTTATTACCTCTGTAATAACCTCTCTTTATCCTTTTTATTTGATTTTTGTGCCAAGAGTAACCTCTATTGAGAGTGAAGTAATGATTGGGAAAGTTGTTGTCCCGAAACAGATTTTTGTGCTTCACCGTAAAAATTTCTGAGAGAGTTCTGTACGTCATATTGAGCTGTAATTCTTTGTGCTTCTGCCCCAGGTTGTTATCTAACTTCCATTAGTTCAACACTTTTTGATTTGAGCAACAGAAGGTCTTCGAAAAAATTCGTCTTCACCTGCTGGTCTGTTTTGACAGATTTCTGTCATTTTCTGTATTTGCTTCTTGTGGGTTCTTTTTTGAGTTCTTTTGGGGAATTGAGCTTTTTGATGGAAGTGCTACATTATCTAGTGTTCTAATGGAAGTTTATTTGGTGTTAGAACTGAACCTTAAGACTTATTTATCTTAAGTGCACTAATGTTGCTAATGAGATTGTGTGAAGTTTTGTATGAAGGAAAATTTTCAGGTGTATGGAAGGAATGAGTAATAAGATGAAGGATGTATTAAAACTCAAGCTTGCGGATGCCACGTGTGTCACCCCAAGAAATATCCAAGAAGTACAAGCGTCAAATCTTGGGGATGCCCAAGGCATCCCCTTCTTCATCAATCAAAATTCCAGGTTTCTTTCAAACGCTTCATTTTTATTGTTTCATGCACAGTTGTGTTTTTCTTGGAGCGTCTTCCTTTTCGTTTTCGTTTTGGTTTTTAGTTTTCTTGGTTTGCTTAGTTTTCTGAATAAGTTGGTTGGACCCCCTCTTTCATACATTGGTTTGCAAATAGTTTGGTTTGGTTTGGAAAAGAGTAGAAAAGTTCATACTTATGTGGTAAAAAGAGCTCGTTTTTGACTGTGGTCTATGTTTTGTCATGCCATGCTTGATATTGTTTTGGCTTTATGCTTAGTATTCTTTATTGTAGCATGACTTGTTATAAACAATTGAGATTGCTTAATGTGCCTTGGATGAATCATGCGTTGTTTTAGCATATTAAAGCATAGTATAGTGGTATTCTCCTTTGATGCTTTATTTGGGTTGACTTGGCGCATGGTCACACCATGTTATGACTTTCACAAGTCACCATGAGCCTTTATGATCCTTTAGTTTTCAACTTGTAGTATCACTTTATGCTTTGATCAATGATGTTTTGTCGCTCTGCATGATTATGGCCATTATTGCTCTCTTAGTTTGTCGCTCCCAGTCTTTTGCTAGCCTCCACCACCAAGTATGAGTTCCACTCATGCATCCAACTCTCTAAACCAAGTTTTTCCAAAGAGTCCACCATACCTACCTACTAGCTTATGCTATTCCAAGTATATTCAGGCTTTTGTTACCTTCCACTTGTTATAAGAAAACTAGTGATTAAAGCTCTCACGAACTTGATGGCACACTTTACTTTATTGCCTCTAATAAACTTGAACCATTGGGTCTTTCTTTGTTGCGTATATGCTTGCGCTTTATAAGTTGAAGTTAGCAAAACCATGTTTCATGGGGAACGCTTTCAACATTGCACTTGTACTTTGTACCCCGTTGATATCATGTTCTTTTGCTTATGGATCCCGGCGGTGTGAAATAAAAGTGGAACTTGTAAGATCATGGAGTTTTTATGTGTGTCAGAGAAACGCCTGGGCCGCTAGCCTAAGCCATGCCTAATCATGATGGAAACTTGCAGCATCACCATAATGAGCACTCTATGAAGCATCCTCAATAAAAACCTATGCAAATAGCAAATAAAAAGATCGCTGAGATGCTCATTGTCTGCTTGCCTTGTCATTTTGATTATGGGAAAGCTCCCGTATCATGTGCAAGGGGTACCCTGTTGGCGGTTCTTAATGATACACATGTACTTACAATGACAAGAGCTTACTCGTGACTGAAGTTGAGTAGCATGAGGATCGGTCTTCGTAAGTAAGGGGCATTAGATTTCGGTTTATAACTTGTCAAGCATATCCTCTTAGTTGTGTCACTTTAACCTTAATCACCTTCAAGATGCTTATGAAAGGGGCAACAAGAGCTTAAATCTATAAGTACCATAATTTTTGGAAGCTCTTTATGTGACTTCAATCCCTACTTCCTTTTGCAAAAGGTCTTTCTTCCACCATTATATTGAGTCTCCACCTTCTAACTTTATGCACCTACTTTGAGAGCATAGTGGCCATTCTTAGTTCTATGTGCATTGTCCCAAGACTAGTTGATTGATGCATAACTTGTTATTGCTTGTTTGAAACTATTGTATCTAGTCACTCTTATGAACTTTGAAGGTGTCCTATGCATTTATATTTGCTACTCTATTGAGGGACAAGCTGAATACTATTATGCTATGTTTTCTTTATGTGAAACAAACAAACGTCTTGCAAAGCTTTGTTATTCATGAACCTTTTGTTTGTGCCTTTTCATGTTGCATCATAGTTTCTTTGCTTATTGTTAGAACTTTGTCTTTCATGTTATGATTGAAGTACTATGATCCCAGCTTTGATGTTTTGCAAATACTTTGATTAAGTCTTTGATGGTGCATGTCACCTCAAAAATTATTTCTTTTTATCACTTACCTACTCGAGGACGAGCAGTAGTTAAGCTTGGGGATATTGATACATTACAAATGTATCTATAATTTTTGATGTTCCATGCTTGGTTTTATCCACTTTCTTGTGTTTTGTTCCAACTTTGGAGTACTATTCATATGATTTCTTGGACTAACCTATTAACAAGAGCCACGATGCACATTTTTGCTTTTCTGCTGTTTTTGGTTCTAGGAAAGTCGAAAATGAATATTGTCGAATTGGACGGGATAAAAGCTAAAGTGCCTATTTTTCCTAGGAAGGATCAAGTGCGAAATCGACAGGAGAGGGCCACCACACCACTGGCATGCGGCCAGCTGGCAGCGCTGGGGTGGTCGGCCGACCAAAGCACCCCTCGACCTCTCCTTCCGCCTATAAGTTGCCCTCGGGGCGAAAACCCTAGGTACCCGATCAAAAGCCATGAAAGAGTGCATGTAGCCGTCGGCTCCATCCCTAGATCGGGAGGATCTGAAGCTCTTCCGGCACCTGCGGAGAGGGAATTCACCACAGGCCTTCTTCATCACCATGCAAGCCTCCGGTGTGATGCGTGAGTAGTTCATCCTTGGACTAGGGATCCATGTAGTAGCTAGATGGCTGGTTTCTCCTCCTTTGTGCTTTCATGTTTCGATCTTGTGAGCTCCGTTCATGATCAAGATTATCTATTTGTAATCCATACATGTTGTGTTTGCGAGGATCCGATGGATATTGAGATGCTATTTCAGATTGATTATCGATTCTATCATGTCTTTGTTATTTGAGATCTTGCATGCTTTTCGTTGTTAGTAGCTATCTTGGCCAAGTAGATGCTAGCAACTCCAAGATTTAGTATTTATGCTCGATAGTGAGTTCATGCCTCTGATAATCTGGGGAAGTGACAGAAATCTCTAAGGTACTAGATGTGCTGTTGCTACTAGGGAGAAAACAACGATCCTTTGTTCATAGAACAATTGTATTGTTTACCTTACGCAGATTAAATAAGCAATAATCTGTTGCTTGCAACTTAATACAGGAGGGGGTTCGGATGATAACCTGAATGTGGATTATTAGTCATAGATGCAGTTGGATGGCGGTCTATGTATTATGTTGTATTGCCCAATCAAGTCTCAAAGGAGTCAAGATGATTAGTATATGCATGTATTGCTTTCTCGGTGTTTGTCAATTGCCCCGCTGTAATTTGTTTACCCAACATGTTATCTATCTAAGGAGAGCCACCTCTAGTGAACTATGGATCCCGGTTTTTGTCTTTTACATACAATCTACAATCTTTTACTGCTTTGTGTTTACTTTCTGCAAACTATTACTTCTTTCTATTTGATACGTTTAATCCTTTGTTTTCCGCAAAACACGGTGAGATTGACAACATCATCGCAAGTTGGGGACAAAGTTCTGTGGTTGTGTTGTGCAGGTCACCACGTTGCTACTAGCACCGGTAGTGCATACCTCGCCAAAGCTAGTAACACCTTTGGGGTGTTTCCTTCCTCCTACTGGTTCGATTAAATCTTGGTTTCATAACTGAGGGAAACTTGCTGCTGTGCTCATCATACCTTCCTCTTGGGGTTCCCAACAAGCTCTACATCAACCACGAGCCATCAACACTTTTCTGGGCGCCGTGCATTGAGCCATCAGCGACCTCTCTAGGGCTCAGCGATGGCAGTTGGGCGTCCATGGGGGCGGTCCAGGGGCTCGAGGACGACGGGGACGGCGGGGGGTGGAGATCGACAGTGGTGCTGGAAGGAATGTCACGGCGGAAATGTCCCTCTGTCCAACAAAAAATAGGATATGGGTCGGCATCGGGTTGGAGGCAAAACCTGGGAATATGTGGGTTGGAGGGGTGTTTTTCTTAGCCCCCTTAAAAAATATGGGTTGGGATATTTTCTGGTGTCTGGTCTGGCCACGTTTTCTGCCGAAACCAGAAACTGGCGGTTATTTTAGAGCATCTCTAGCAGATACTGCATATCGGCCGTCTCATAAAATTTTGCCCCGATATGCGGTATCGAGGTCGAAAAATGGCCTTTCCAGGTATCGTAAACGGGGCCGAACCCATTTTTTGCGGCTGCCCGCAAAATGGCCCGTCCGTCCCGCATATATTCGGGACAGGAGGGCTCGGATGCTGTAAACCGCATCCTCTTCCTCTCCATTTCTTACGCACAGAAGCCCTCCTGACTTCGTGCCGCCGCCGATTCCGCCATCGTCCGCTGCCCCGCTCTAATCCCCGCCACCCAGCGCCGCATCAGGCCACCCGGCACCAATGGCCGTCCAATCGTGCCGCAATATGGCCGGCTATGGCGGCGCCTCTCCGCGCCGGGCGGGAGCTCGAGCTCGTGCATCGCCAGTCTCCGCGGAGGAGGCTGCTCGCCGGCGCTAAGAGGCCGCCCGTGCGCGTGTATCCCTTTCCCGCACCTGCGCTAGCTCGCCGGCTTGGGCCAGCCCCGCATGGTTCGGCCTCGTCCGCAACGACGCGGTGGTGGGCGGCTCTCGTGCGACCGCGTCCGCCATCCGTGCTCCGCCTGTAGCTCCGTTGCCTGTCGCCCGTCGTCTGAGCTCTGCTTGCCGCGTCCGCGCGTGCGCCCTCTCCGCCGTGCGTGGTGCACGTCATCATCGACTCCGATGACGAGGACGATGACGGCGCGGTCACGGAGGACGACGCTGTCCACGAGCCGAAGTTTAATTCGCTTGGGACAATCGTCTTCGATGTGTGGGACCGCGCCAAACGCCGCCGCGTCCAGCAGAAGACCTCCCAGCGCGAGCACCAGGCATGCCTCGGCCTCTTCGTCGTGAACTACTCTCACGACTCCTCCGACGACGACGACTTCAGCGAGTAGGCATGGCATCGTAGGAGGATTCCGGTGAGTAGGTACCGCCGGTAGGGGTACGAACGCACTTCGATTTGTTGTGTAATTTAATTTGTATAAAAGATCAAACTATCCATTATGTATGAACTTGAGATCGATCTGACGTCAACCTTTATTTTCTGAATATACAGTTCTTAATACGGTACCTATCCTGGGCCGATGATTTTCATACTGCAAAAGTGGTTTGCGATAAATTAGAGTATCCGCTACATGTGCTCTTGGTTGGCAGCGGCATTGGCACACCCTTATATTTGCGTTTGCAACGATGGGCTCAACGGCCGCTGCAAAACAAGCGTGGCATGGTCAATACTATGATTCCTTAGTTCATTCAAAAATTGCGTGAGGCCAGGCCAAACATGAGCTTGCCCTTTCTGCAAAATCTTCCTGAACTAAGGAATCTCTCATAATCAGTACTAACACACTAACCAGCACGACCATGGCAAAAATGGCACTAACACACTAACCAGTACTAGTAGTACTTGTCACACGAGCTGTCACGCGAGCTGAATTAGAAGTATAATTTGGACGCACTTTGACACTTTGTGCCATCGTGCACACACTCTGATCCGTCCTGCTCTCGTAGTGTCCACCGTCGACAAGAAATCCACGCTGCACGTGCCAACTTGCCTCGCCCCTCCTGTGTTATCGATCGGTCCTTCCCTGGCCTACGCCTTGGCCCGGGACAAGCAACCAACATAGCACGACAAAAAGGGAAGAGCATTCACTGCACGTTTCGAATCTCGTTTCCTGGGGTAAATAAAAAGCGAATCAGTATCTGCGAACCCGAATCCTCAAAAAGCAGTTGATCGGCGTTTAGCCGGTGCGTGCCTGCTTGCGCGCAGCTAGCAGCTTAACTCGCACTCCGTACGTGCCGAGACGCTTAACAGGGATCAGACGCCGTAATGACACATCGATCTTTATTTGCAGGATATAGCAGTAATAAACAGGACTTAACTGCGTACGGGTGCCTGTGGATTTGATTCGTCGTGTACGTTAGTGGAGGATGGCAGAAAAATAAAATCAGCAATGCTACATTAACTTGCGTTCAGATCTTTCAGAAAATATAGTAAACTTGCGTTCAGTACATTTATTTGGTGTCATCAACTTTGACGCAGTGTTTTGATCGTCCTTAAAACTTGCAATCGCTGCAGAAACACGGGCTGATTTCAGGAGTGTACGGTAATTCAGCAGCAGTTCGGGCAGCGACGGAGTTGTCGTCACACAACTTGTTGAAGGTGTTGCTTGCTACACATAAGTTCGGCAGCCAGCAAGGATCCCACATAAGTACGTACGTACCATTAATAAGACACGGCTGGCTTCCGGCACGCACCGGTCGACGACCAATCGCGAGAGGCAGCAGAGCAGAGCCATTGACTCCAGCTCTCCAGACTCTCTTTCTCTTGGCTGCCTGTCTGCCAGAGGGCGCAGGCAGTTGGTTGTACGTTCACGTGCCGCTGCTTCCATCCCTGCCGCCCGGCCGGCCGCGCATCCTCCGCCCTCCACTTGTGTGGCTTCTCACCGGAAAATCCTTTCCGCCGTCCACGTACGCCGTATACGGAGCAGACGCGTGATCTACCAGAACCGGCCGCGCCCAAAGTTTTCCGGCTGCGCATCATGGTGTACGTACTACGTTACCCCGTTGCCGTTGGTCGTCCCGTCCATATACAGCTAACGGCACTGAACTTGGAAAAGCTGAAGCTAGCGCGTACGAGTAATGGGTACATGGGCGACGTGTACGTTTCTCTGTACGCTTGGCAATTGATGCGCACTGTCGCGTATTCAAGCGAGCTCCACCGTGTGCCCGACACTGTTCTCACTGACAGGTGCCCAAGTAGGAGGAATGGCGGGTCACGTTGAACTTGAAAAGATTCCTAGGCTGCTCGCTCACTTGCGGAAAAAAGTGGTGATCTTCTCGTCTCGAGCTCAAACTAGAGTCAAGTTATGCTTGCAATCTCAGGTTCAAAATACGAACATCCGCAAAGCAATATCTCGAAAATCAAATTCCTTGTGTTGGGCTTAGGGCATCTCTACTGGGCCGACCTAAACGCGCGACCAAAACAGTCTGTTTCTGTCCGTTTGGATCGGTCTGCGGTCGCTTTGGTCGCGGTCCGGTCTATCCGGCCAACCGCGCCCAGCGGCGCGATCCAAATTTTCGCGCCTGGCCATCAGGGTCACATTGTTTTTTTTTTAAATTCAAACCGACACGATTCGCACATAAAATAAATTGGCAAAGTTCATATATAATTATACAAAAATATATTACATTCGAAAATATAAAAAAGGAAAAAAAAACTGGCCCTAGCCCTAGCTACTGACGATCTCCCCGCCCCCGTCGCCGCTCCGTCGATCTATGAATCGAGGTCGATGTACTCCGGTGACGTCCAGAGGTGTGGCGGCGGCAGATCCGGAGCTGGCGCGGCGTGGGTGCGGGAGGTGCCGGGTGGTCGATGACCTGGCCTGGCCATGTCGGACACGTGTCCATTTTCGCAGGCACCGGTGGAGCGTACCACCCGGCACGGGTGGGGCAGATCCCTCCGATGCGGGCGGAGCAATCCACCCCCGTAGCGGCTACGGTGGGGGTGTGGCGGTGGCAGCGGTTGCCCCGCGTTCACGTGCGCCAGCAGGCCGGGTGAGCTGGACGGCCTCCTGCTAGCCGTCGCACATGGCCTCCTCCTCCCTCGCGCTGGCCGTGATGGCCTGCTCGAGGAAGACGTCCTCATCGTAGCCCGGCGCGAGGGCCTCCTGGTACACCAGGGCAGGTGCACGGCGACGGATGGGGAGGACAATCCCTCATCCTCCTTGACGACGATGTCGACGTCGTCGTCACCGCAGAGGTCAGCATTAGAGTGGTTGACGGCGTCGTCGGAGGCGGCCTCGATAGCGAGAAGGTCGCGGGGGCCCCATGGGTCGAACTCACCGCGGTAGGTGCCGAGGCGGTGCGATGTGTGCTCCGAGTCCAGGAACTTCTTCCAGAAGTTCTTGTTGTGGCAGGCGTGATCGTAGCGGAAGGCCGACGGGAGCTGGCGGATGCGGCGGGCGATCTCCTCGTCGAGCGGCCTACCATCCTTCGGCGCGGGTGGCACCGGCACCCGCTCCTGGTTGTGGTGCCAGCCCGTGGGGAGGGAGACATCGTGGTGGACGATGCCTCTCTCCTCCCTCCATCGCCGCTCGCACTCCGCCACGCAGTAGCGGCGGTCGCGGGCTAGCTCCGCCTCCTCCTGGCGCGCGGCGGGGACGCCGATGAAGTCCTGCGCCCGGGGCGGCGGTGGCAGGACCCCCCCCCCCCGAAGGAAGGCCTGCATGTTGATCCCCTGACGGTGCCGGCCACTCGAGGCGGACCGCCGGCTTCGTGGTCATTCTTCGACTTCTTAAACCACCCCGGCTTCTTCATCGCTGGCGGGGGCGGTGGTGGTGGCAGTGGCAGTGGTGGCTCCAGCGATGGCGAGAGGAGGGGAGGTGTGTGGCACCGACGGTTGCAGGAAAAGCTTAAGTAGCCCCGACCGATGGGAGCGCTCGCAGGTTCTCGCGCCTTCGCCATCAATACCGGCGCGGGAACTCAGGCGACGCCCCGTCCCGTCGTCATTGATGGAGAAGGCTGCCGCGTTGCATCTGACTCGGTTCCGCCGTTCAATGTGTCATCCGCGCCTCTGAATCGGTGCCACGGTTGCCTCTGACTCGCTACGGACGCTGGCAGGTGGGCCAGTAGCGCGCGCGAGGAAGGACACGCCTGCGAACCGCCGGGCCGACGCACCGATCACGCAAATTAGATGCGCCGATGGGTCGAACCGAACGCGTCAAACCGGATAGGTCGTGCCACCGGGAGACCACGCATGCCTCACACGTCCACGGACGCGCGTTAAGACGCGCCCGGGCCGGTTGGGTCGGGCCGGTGGATGCCACCGTCGGCCAATCCCGTCCCACTTGAAAAACCTGAAGCGCGTTTACATAGGAACCGAAGTAATGGGATACATGGGCGATGTGTAGCGTGTACGTGATGGTACGCTTGGCAATTGATGCGCACTGTCGCGCGTATTCAAGGGGGTTTCACCTGTTTGCACTGACACGCGCCCAAGTAGGAGGAATCGCGGGTCATACAGTACGTACGTGCGTTGAACTTGAAAAGATTCCTAGGCTGCTCGCTCACTTCGGAAAAAAAGGGTGTGTTTGGTATCCCGGGTGGCCTATCTTATCCCATACATGCTGAATCTAGCTATGTGGACTACATACAAGTGTATTTTACATTTTGTGTTTGATAGGTTGGGTGAGGTGAGCCGTGTTCAGTTCAGATCGTGTTTGGTAGCGTTGTATGACATGAACTAGGCCAGTGAATATTAAACAGCAATCAGGTCCCTGAGTTAAAAGTTAAAAAGCAATCGGGTCCCTGGTGGTCGCCGGTGCCGCTGCCGGCGAGAGGAGCCGCCGCCGCGCGGCATCTCCACGCACCGCCGCCGCCAGGATGCCGAGTTCCTCCTGCCCCGCCGCTAGGAGACCGAGGTCCGGCGAGGGGAGCCGCCGCTAGGAGGCCGAGCCTTTGCTGCTCGAACGAGGCATGGAGAGGCAGTGTCACCAGTTCGCCGGGGCAGGGAGGGATCGCTGGGGTAGGGAGAGTTCATCGGGGGCGGTGGAGCATTCGCCGGGGACGGGGAAGGGAGAGGAGAGGGCGCTGGGGCAGTGGAACCTTCGCTGGGATGGGGAAGAGAGTGAGAGGAAGCGAGACGGGAAAGGGAGAGAAGAGGGTGCGGGGGGCAAATGAGGGTGCAGGGCCTCGACCCCTGTCGGGCTCGAGCGGACACGCAAGCGTACGCGGGATGGACTCAGCAGTGCCGAGTTGTGAAGCTCGATTCGAGCTTCACAACCGGGCAGGGCTGAGGGACAGTTTTTGTATCGTGTGGGCATAGCTCGATACAACCGACCCGGTCTACCAAACAACAAAAGGTGGGGTGAGGTGAGATTTTCTGGGTTGCCCCGGGCTACCAAACACACCCAAAGTGGTGATCTCCTCCTCGTCTTGACGACCATCCGTACTTGCTTACACTTGCTTTGTTTTATATTCGTTCTTGTCTTTTTTCGCACTACATCAATTGGGCAAAAATGTTTTTGCTACATCATGGAAGGGGCAAAGTTTGTTTTTCCATGGTTTTGAATTTCACGATGAGATGGACGTTATATATCACAAAAAACACCTGCATGTTCTTACATGTACTCAGGGCCGGCCTTTGGGAGACCCGTGGGGCAGCAGCCCTAGGCCAAAAAAATAGGGCCCTCCTAGAAATATGCTATATAGGTAGAACTAGTATACATCGTACAAAACAATTTTTTTATTGATTGGTGGATTAATTAGGCCTTTTTTCCGCTGTCGTAGACTCTGAGCCGAGCCGATTGATACGGGTACATGGGAGGCTGAGGCGGAGGCCAATCGCTCGACTCCTAGTCCTAGACGGCGTCGGTCACTTCTATTCCTCCCAGGCAAACGGAACCAACAATTGATCGTACTCCTCCTGCTCGAGTCCTGTCGCCTCCACTGGATCGGAATATCGGATCGGGATACGGAAACAGGGAGTCTCGAGGCCCTCAACGATCGACGCCAGGCGCGAAGGCCAGACCATCGACGAGATGATTGACCGCCTGGCTGCTGGTCTAGTGGTCCGCTCCTGCCCATGTCTCTGCTTGTTACGCCCTAATTCTTAATTCTTAAATCTTAATTCTAATTGGAATTCTTAGCGCAAATTTGAAGAACTCCAGTCAATCAAAAGTATATTTGGGTTTTTAATAAGTTCGGCATCCTTGAAGGCATTGGATGGTTCTCAACTGAAAGAACATTGCACTATATTTGTAAAAACTGTTACTCGGCCTGGTACAAATGATAAACCTAATATATGTGATGTTGAGTTAAATGTACTTATTTCTGAGTTAAGTGTTATGAAGTTCACTTTGCCAAATACATCAATGTTTGCTATGTAGCCTTTTGAGTTTGTCAGGGAAGCGGATTGTTATCCTAATATTTGTATCGCTTATCGGATCTTATTTACTATGCCCGTGACTATTGCATCAACTGAAAGAAGCCCTTTCAAAGTTAAAATTATTAAAAAACTATTTGAGATCTATAAAGTCTCAGGAGAGGTGAAATAGTTTGGAGACTCTATACATCGAGAAGAAGTTAGTGGACGAGATTGATATTCATTCCATCGTAATGGACTTTGCTTCTATGAATTTTTGAGGAAATTTTAAGATATCATATAAAGATTGTTATTTTTATATGAATATTATAGTTGAAAGTATACTTAAACTATTTAGTTTTCATCATCTCATATATCCATAAAAAATTATAATAAGGGGCCCAAAATTTTAGTTTCGCCCCGAGCCACCGAAATCTCAGGACCGGCCCTGCATGTACTATAACATGGGATTTTGATGGGTATTCAATATAGATATTTCAATCATTTTTCTGTTGTAAATGCATTATAGAAACATAATATTCTTATAATTACGGAAGCCATGAAAATTAAGACAATACTGATATACTTGACATACCTCAATAGTTTTAACGTATTTTTTATGAGGTTTAATCTATTTCATTGCACCCATTTTCCTCGGTCTATCTTTTAAATTAATCATCGGAAAGTAATGATACCAAAGGTGGAACAATTATGTTTTTGAAAAAATAAATAATAAATCTCCTTCACATGTCGAGGGGAATTTGCCCCCCTTCTCGGCCATTGAACTTTAATACCTACAAACCATAAGATATTTTTACATCACGACAACACACCATTATCGCTCGACACCCTGTAGATTGATTTCTCCGAACACACGGAATTTTAATATGAACTCAAGAAATTCACCTTTCTTGCTATTTTCTAAGGATGATCCTGCCTCAAAAGAGAATGGTGGACGCCGCTCATCTATTGCAAGACATGACACTCATCTTCTTCCAGCTAAGCTCCACCGACTCATTCATTGTCTTTTTTCATACTCCTACATCAATTGGGCAAACATGTTTTTGCTAGATAATATTCTTATAACTAGATGATACCCCCACGGGGTTGCTGCTGAACATCATGATATAATGGTTGTTTTTCAAGGATTAACAAAATACTATGATTGTTTTGAGAAATAACATAGAACTGAAAATGCATAGTTCTTTGAACATTGAAAGGTGCCACTGTCAGTGTTTTCTTCTTTTTGCGCAAAACACCGTTGTTTGAGATATCGTATTTACTCTTGAGATGTGAACATAGGAAAAACAGGAGTATACAATGTTTAACAACAACTCATGTTATCATAACCGACGAAGTCAACATATATGGTCCTCCAATTAATTGGTTAATTTCGTCCATTCCACCATTTTGGCCCCTGGTCCTTAATTACGTAATTATTTTATGTGCTTTTCTCAAGCATGGTTGGAATAGAAAATCAATAGGAAAAACAGGATAGTCAAGATTGTGAACTTAACTTAATGTACTAATAGACTATCACCAGGAGTATAGACAATTGATATTATATAATCTCTTCATATTCTATGGACCGAAGGGAATACAAAATTTAGTAGAAAAATGAGAATACATAATTACAACCGAAAAGATTTACAGAAGCTGATAGTTGACACGAAGCACTACTAGTTGTTCTTCCAAGTGAAGCCAAAGCACTATCTAAATATGTGATCAACTTACGATAGCTTTTAAATTCCGAACTATCATATCTAATAAACATGAGGTGTACACCAAAATCTGGAATCCAATTTCCTATCTAATCTGTTTATACCTACATAGTATACTTGACCAAAAACATGGAGACATCTTTATATAAGCACCAGGAGAATACTACATGATGGCGCAGTTGCCCAAGGTTTAGACAAATATATAATGTCAATCTTCAAACCGGTTTTCTCCTCTCTTTTAGGCATTCAAGTAAAAAATACTAGGAAAAAAAAGCATTGTCTGAGTTTTTCATTATCTCCTTCACATGCCGGGGGGGATTTGCCCCCCTTCCCAGCCATTGAACTTTAATACCTACAAATCATATGATATTTTTACATCAGGACAACATGCCATTATTAGTTGACACTGCTGACTTGTGTATTAACGAGCTCGTTGGGGAACCCCAAGAGGAAGGTATGATGATGACAGCAGTAAGTTTTCCCTCAGTTATGAAATCAAGGTTATCAATCCAGTAGAAGCAAGGAAACACCTCCAAGGTGTTGGTAGCTGGACTTTGGCAGGGCGCACTATCGACGCCAGCAGCAACGTGGAAACCTGCACAACACAACCACATAACTTTTTCCTCAACTTACAGTGAGGTTGTCAATCTCACCAGTTTTGCTGAAAACAAAGGATTAAACGTATTGTGTGAAAGAAAGTAATAGTTTGCAGAAATTAAACACAAAACAGTAAACAGTTGTAGATTGATGGTAAAAGAAAGGACCGGGGTCCATAGTTCACTAGTGGTGGCTCTCCTTAAGATAGATAACATGTTGGATGAACAAATTACAGCGGGGCAATTGACAAATATCGAGAAAGCAATACATGCATATACTAATCATCTTGACTCCTTTGAGATTTGATTGGGCATTACAACATTATACATAGACCGTAATCCAACTGCATCTATGACTAATAATCCACCTTCAGGTTATCATCCGAACCCCCTTCAGTATTAAGTTGCAAGCAACAGATAATTGCATTATGCATTGCGTGTAAAGTAAACAATACGATTATTATATGAACAAAGATTGCTGTTTTCTCCCTAATAGCAACATCACATCTAGTACCTTAGAGATTTCTGTGACTTCCCTAAATTACTAGAGGCATGAACCCACTATCGAGCATAAATAAAACTCTTGGAGTTACTAGCATCTACTTGGCCAAGATAGCTACTAACAACGAAAAGCATGCAATATCACAAATAACAAAGACATGATAGAATCAATAATCAATCTGAAATAGCATCTCAATATCCATCGGATCCTCGCAAACACAACATGTAGGAATTACAAATAGATGAACTTGATCATGAACAGAGCTCACAAGATCTAAACATGATAGCACAAAGGAGAACAACCAGCCATATAGCTACTACATGGACCCGTAGTACAAAGATGAACTACTCACGTATCACACCGAAGGCTTGCATGGTGATGAATAAGGCCTCCAGGGTGAATTCTCCCCTCTGGCAGGGTGCCGGGAAGAGCTTCAGATCCCTCCCGATCTAGGGATGGAGATGACGACAGCTACAGACTCTTTCGTGGAATTTTGATTGGGTACTTAGGGTTTCTGTATCGGAGACATCTTATAGGCGAAAGGGGAGGCCGAGGGGGTGCCCTAGGCGGACACACTACCCCCTCGCACGGCCAAGCCTGGCCCGCGCGGCCAGTTGGTGTCGCGGCCCTCTGGCCCCTCTCCGTCTCTTATTCTGGCTCCGTGTCTCCCTCGGTAAAAAACTTACTTTGGCTTTTGTCCCATCCAATTCCGAAAATATTCATTTTCTGACTTTCTTGAAACCAAAAACAACAGAAAATAGGCAGCTTACACTGTGGCATCTTGTTAATAGGTTAGTCCAAAAAAATATATAGAAAGTACTTCAAAGTATGGACAAAACATAAGAAAATAGATAAAAACAGGCATGGAACATAAAAAATTATGGATACGTTAGCAAGCGTATTAGACACCATCTAGATTGATTTATCTAGACACACGGAATTTTAATATGAACTCAACAAATTGACCTTTCTTGCAGTTTCCTAAGGATGGTCCTGCCTCTAAAGAGAATGGTGAACGCCGCTCATCTACTGCATGACATGACACTCATCTTCTTAGAACTAGCTCCACCATCTTATTCACTGTGTGTTTTACTCTTCGTGGTTGACATGACTTGCACTTTATGTCGTGATAGTTGTAGCCTACTTCTCGATCGATGTTAGGTTAGGATATTCGGTGTACTGCCTCATCAATTACTGTGGTACTTTGTCCTGCCATCTTGTTTACAATATTACATTTGAACCAGGAGTAGGGACTTTGCTGTTTATAATAAATCTCGTCCCAAGGTTAGGGGGTAGTTGCCCCCCTTCTCGATCCATGTACCTTTTTGCCACAAACCATAATATGTTTTTAAATAAGCATAACATGCTACTCTTAGCAGAGAAAGTTGTTTAAGTAAATCTCTTTTGGCGATTAAATCTGAATTTTGATGCATCATATCTAAACAAAATGTCTGATTTGTTCAACCTTCATTATTGGAATTCCAGTTACATTATTGCATTATTTGTGCAGCTTCATGCATCTAATTGCTTCCATGTATGCTCATCTTACTCACTCCACCTTTATGATTGGTTTTAGTTTTATACTCTCTTCTCATGAAATGTATATGCTACGGAAAAGTGGTCTTTTTGGCAAAAAAGGGAAATGGTCATTTTTGACAACTCAATGGGGCATGGATCTTTCTTGTCAAAAATTCCTAATCAAAGGGCCCACAGAGGTGAAGGTCATCAGGATCAAAATCGTCCAACATCCTTGTAAAATTTCTTTAGACCAAAGGAGCTTTGAATGATTTTTTAGTTTCAGGGATCTTTATTACAAAGGTGCACCTGCATGCAAAAAACAATTGAAAAATAAAAAATAATAACATATAAATGTCTATGAGCGCTTGTAAATTTGTGTGGAAACAGAATTTTTGCTTCAATAAAGTGCCTATAATTTTGTTTCCTCTAGAATGACAAAATATCTTCTTATCCTATACAGAAATATATGTTTATTTATATATTTATTATCCCTAAAAGGTCTCTTCTTTCTTTCCCCGGGGGACTCCACCTGGATTTTTATATGAAACTTTATTCCATCCATTCCAACTTACCTAGTATTTTAGGTTTAGTAAAAATCAAACTTTACAAAGTTTGATCCAGGAAAAATATTAACATATACAATATATATCAAGTGCATACAATATGAAAGTATTACTTTATAATCTCTTGAATAGGTTGAACTTTGCTATTTTGACTCCCATCCCAAAAGAGCCAGAAGCTAGTAGTATGAAAAAATTTCGTCCTATTAGCTTGCTCAACTATGTCTTTAAGATTTTTACTAAAGTCCTTACTAATAGGTTTGCCTTGCTGATGAACACTCTCACTTCCTCCAACCAATCTGCCTTTATTAAAGGGATATTTATTCTGGAAAGTGTGGTCACTGCTCATAAAGTTATTCATTCTATTTCTCATGGTAAAATTCCGGGGCTGGTCCTCAAATTAGACTATGAGAAACCCTTTGATAAAGTAGATTTGAATTTCCTATTGGATTTGCTAGCTAAGAGAGGTTTTAGTCCTAAAACTATTTCTTTGATTAAAGCTATCACTCATGGAGGATCAGTTGGTGTTAAGCTTAACAACACCATTGATAACTTTTTCGTTACTGAATAAGGGCCGAGGCAAGGGGGTCCTATTTCCCTTTACTTTTCAATTTAGCTATAGATGTGTTAACTAGAATGCTCATTAAAGCCTATAATGTTGATTTGATTAAAGGCCTTTGCTCCGATCTTTACCCTGGTGGTGTCATCTACCGGATGACAGTATCTTATTTTCTGACAACAATATCCCACTTATGCTATTAATCTCAACTGGGTTCTAACCTACTTTGAACAGGTCTCTAGGATGAAAATCAATTACTCAAAAAGTGAATTTATCCCTATAGGCCTTGAGGAATCTGATATTATTTCATACTCAAATATTTTGGGTTGTACTGTTGGTACTTTTCCCATTAAATATTTGGGTATCCCTCTACACTTTGAGAAGCTTAGGAGGGAAGATATTGAACCTTTAATTGACAAGATCCTTAAAAGGATTGCTGGATGGAGAGAAAAATTACTCTCTTATGCAGCTAGGCTAATTCTCATTAAAACTTGCCTAGCAAATATCCCCATCTATTTACTCTCCTTTTTCAAGTTTCTAAAATGGGCCCTGGACTTAATCAATTCTCAGATGGCCAATTGTCTATGGAATGATTTTGAAGGGCATATGAAACTGCATCTGGCTTGTTGGAAACTAGTTTGTAAGAAAAAAGAGTTTGGTGGCCTTGGGATTCCTGATTTGGCTAATGTTAATTTGTCCCTTCTTGGCTCTTGGATCAAAAGATATTTCCAAGATGAGGGGAAATCTGGAGGACCATTGTAGAAACCAAATATGACACTAAGAACCCCAACATCTTCTGTAGCAAGCAAAATGGAATCTCTCAATTTTGGAAAGGGGTCCTTTGGGCTGTTAATAGTATCAAGTTTGGTTACAGGTGGCAGATTGGGGATGGTGCTCAGGTCAGGTTCTGGGAAGATACCTGGTTTGGGACCTCTCCTTTGTCTGTCCAATTCTTTGAAATATATGTCATTTCTAATGAACACAATAAAACTATTAAGCAGATTTGGGATGGTTCATCCCTCAAACTCACTTTTAGGAGGAATTTTAACAATGAATTGCTAACTCAGTGGTATGAATTAGAGGAGATTGCTTCTTGTATTTCCTTTAACTCTAATACTGATTCTTTGATCTGGCAATATGAGACCAAAGGGGTTTACTCCACTTCTTCCTTGTATGCTATCATCAATTTGGTGGGGTGACCCCCATTTGTATACCTGCTCTTTGGCAATTACACATACCTCCTAGAGTACATATTTTTCTTGGGCTGCTTGCGCATAACAAGTTAGTGACTAGGGATAACCTGAAGAAGCGACACCTGAACAAACCTGAAGATTGCATTTTCTGTGCTGAGGATGAAACTATTAATCATCTCTTTTTCCAATGTTTAGTTGCTAGACAGGTTTGGGGCATCATTTTCAGATTCTTTAACATTGACATTGGAAATGATTACATGTCTGTAGCTAAATTCTGGATTGCTAAAAAGAAAAATACAGTGTTAAATTCAGTATGTTCTGTTGCTCTCTGGAGTCTCTGGAAACTTAGGAATGAGATGATCTTTAATGGTCTCCCTTGGATTAACTTGCATCAGGTCCTGAGGAAGATCTTGACTTCAGTAAAACACTGGAGGCCGATTTTCAAGGAGGGGTGATGGAAGAGGGGGACAGGTTCTGCGTCTACCTCTCTAGAATCCTAGATTCGAACTTTGCACTGACGAGTGGCTGAGCAGGGGGCATGCTGATGAGGCGAGAGGCCTCCAAGATCAACCTTCATATCCAGCTTCCAAGAGAATGGCGATGCAGGGGACCTGGGCGACAGTGAGATACACTTTGGAGGCAGCAATATTCCCTTCTCCTCCTTAGTTCTCTCAGCCGGTGTGTGATGCACCCTTATGGCTTTGTATATAGTCTTTGCGCGTGGGCTTCTCTGCCTTCAACTCTGTTAACTCTGTCGTTTTTACTCTGTTGATGAACACCTTTAGTATTTTCCTTTTGTAAAAGACCTGAGTTTACTTCAGGTTTCGTTGATGAGTCGATGGAACCGGGGACGCGGTGTCCCTGTTGATTAAAAAAAAATTGTCTGGCAGTTTTTTCACGAACCTAATGCCTCCTTCGATCTAGAGGCATTTCGCCTCGCCTGCCAATGTAATCGTACTGTAGTAGTAGTAGCCGTGCGTGCTACACATGCCAAGACAATTCCCTGTTGCCAACGCGAGCTGCCGCTGGCCGGCATGGTTGACGCAGTGCCTACACCGACTAGAGCACGTGACGTGAGTAGGAACCTGCGGACGGGTCATACTCTATCTCGACGTACGCGCACCGTGCCCGCACTGTGCGCACGTAACTGTGTGACCCCGACGTTGTAGCGACGTGGGGAATTAATAGGACCGCGTCACAAACAGCAAACGAACCCGCCACGCCAGGCCGGCGCCCCAGAAGTTCCGAGATCATCGATGGATTGGAAAGCAGCAGCTAGCGGCCTCCGTCGGCAAATAATTGCGAGGACGTCGAGCCCAACACGACGCAACGCAAGCCACCCCCGTCACATTAAGCTAAACTAATCAGCCATTCAGCCCCGCGGCGACGGCGACAGAGGCGACGGTTAGACCGTTCTTGTCGACGACGCTGACAAGAGATGGACCGGAGATGTGATTCATGCGGGCGATCAGGGAGGCAAATTTCAGGCAGCAAATCCCACGGTAAACATCAGATCGCATAACGCTGACGGAACACAGCAAAAGGGTAGGCCGTTTGCCACATCGGTTTGGTCGCAGAACACAAGAGCTGCAAACCGATATATTTATATTTTTTAGCTCGAAAAAATGCTTACTTATTTGGTACATAAATGCTGTACTTGTACATAGCCACTCAACTGAGTAAGAAGTGTTTTTGAAACTGCCAAAGAGTTTGTCCTGATCTGAATTAATCTTCAGCGCGTCACATGAAAATATGAGAGAGAAGAGTGTAATATCAAAAAAAAAAAAAAAAAAGGAGGGATGCTGAGCTTCTCCCGAAATTGAAGGCTCAAAGTGCAGTATCATTGCAGGTGATCGATTAATTCCTTCATCATTCCCTTTTGAACGAACATAGGTGTTCATCACATCCTAGGCTTTCGAAGACCTACTTTCGCCTGCAATCTCTTCTTCGAGAAGACTCGCTGCAATCCATTCCCTTCCTTTTCATATCGATACCGTATCCTTCAATCCACGGTTATTTCGATTTCGACCTTCTCGAACTCTCCCCGTGTACTAGATGTACTCCATTTCCTCAAGAACAACCGACAGGATAACAAAAAAAAGATCTCGCGGGAACATTTTGCAGTTGCAGCCAAAGATGTGTAAGGTGCTCCCAGTGAAGAACATGCAGGAATATCGTCAATATATGAAACGCAATCAATCAGATACTAGAAAAGGATGAGTAAAGCAAAAACAAAAGAAGAAGTATACTCGTCATATATCTCTATCTCTTTCAATCAACAGAATAGGCTCGCTGTCCACTTAACAAACCAATCAAAAACACAAGAAATCAAGAGGGGAAGAAAACAAGCAACCAAAAATAAGGAGAAAAACAAAAGAAATAGGGGAAAGAGAAGAAAGGGAAGCAGAAGGGAATAACACTACTACAACTAGAAAGCTGATCTTCCTCTCCTCTCCTTCCCGTTCTTCTCCTCATCGTCGCCACCCAGCAATGGCGGTCCGAGCTACTAGCTAGCTAACGGGCGATTAGCTACACAGCAGGTACTCATCTGTTGTGCAGCGGGTTGGGCCCCGTGGGCACGCGCCGCTTGTCTTGGTCGACGAGCGGGTCGCCGCCGGCGCGCCACCGCCTGCCGAGCCCGATGCTGACGAGGCCCTCGACCAGCATGTCGAACGCGCTCCTCCGCTGGCCGTCGTCGTTGTCGCTGCCCGCGGTCGTGCCGACGGTGCTGCTGTCTGCCTCCCACGCTGCCGCCGCGAGCAGGCGCCGCCCCGGTGGACGCGACGGCTCGGCGCAGGCGGCGGCGAGGAGCACCGCTAAGCACGCGACGACGGCCGCGCGAGACCACCGCCTCCTCATGTCCGCGATCGATCGATCGATCGGCGGAGCGGCGAGTACGCTTAACTAGCAAGTGAGTGTGTTGGCGTGTGGGAGCAAGGAGGTAGGAGGTGACGGTAGAGTGGAGTCAAAGAGGGGGTAAAAAGCCGGGGGAGAAGGAGGAGGAGCGGGCAAGGCAAAGTGGAAAGGGGTTTTATGTAGGTGGGGGTGGCGGGGCGAGGCTGGGCATGTTGCACCCATCCGTCCGCGCAGAAGGGGCACAGCGCTGGGCGGGGCGGCAGTGCGCTCGGGGCGGGGATGCCACCAAACCGCATTTAAGGATCTTCAATTCTCTGCACCTCCCCCTGCTCACCTCACCTCGCCTGTCTAGACTCTAGAGGGAGAGAGGAGAGTGGGGGGAGCGAGAGAAGGAAACACCCGCACAAGGCCAGGCCACACTTTTCTCGGAGGGGAAAAGGTGGGGATCAAATGGAAAGTTTGGTGGAGTAGGGGCTCCTCTTCCACCGCTGATTCCCCCATACTCCACGATCCACTCCCTCTCTCTCCAAGGCAAGGATTATCGCCCGGTGCCTTCAGCTTCACACCATGGTAAAATGGCAACATTACTACACTAGCTGCCCAGCTGCCTAGTATGAAAATGCAGTGCACGTCGAGAAAATACAGGTACTACCTACATTGGGAAGTCAGCTTCCATGTTGGACTTGGAGTACGTACGTCGAGATGTGGTACGCGTAATAACTGTACTCTTTCGCTCTGGCCAGTATGCTGCGTACCGTCCATCTGAGCTGAGATGGACGTGTGGGCAGTCCTCCCAGCTAGCGCGCACCGGGCACGGTCAAAACAAGCTTTCGAAAGGACCTGCCGATTGTTGCCACATGCCCCATGCCACTTCTCAACCCAATAAATATACGCCCATCATGCCTCGCTCATAAATGGAGAGAGATAGACGCCCGGAGAGACTGTCGTTTTTGCTTGTGGTAGAAGTATGTAAACCCCGGAAACCGTAGTGTAGACCAACAGGAGAAATGCCAAGATACTAGTACTACTCAGGGAGAGAGAGGAAATTAGTTGCAACCGCCAGCCAGCCAGCTTCCATAATGGAGTAAGTAACAAAGGGGCAGGGGACAAAACAGAACAGGGCCAGGGAAAGACGGTGAGCCTGGCCGCCGGGGAAAAAAAAGATTTGCATGCGTCGAGAGGGACAAGGTAGAGGAAGAGACGGAGGGTGGTGGCTAGCTAAACAAACAAGCATCACAGACCTTCCCCTTCGCCTCCTCCTCCTTCTCTGGGTTCTTTTCTGCCGGCCGGCCGGTTGCTACGACCCGAGAATCCGACCGATCGATGAGAACAACGACGGTCAGGCGGCGAACGTACGTGCACGTCCGCGCGTGCGCGTTCCCGGCCGAGCCCCAACTACCTCCGGCCAGGTTGGACTTTATGGCGGCCTGGTCTGGCCTGGCATCGCCGTGCTAGCTTGCGATGTATCGGTATCTGGTCCTGTAGTCCTCCTGGTCCTACTGCGGCTCTGCGTACGTAACGACATTGAGATACGTACGCGCCGGCCACTGTGTAGTTGTCTTCCGGCCCCACCGCGCCCCCCTCACCCCCCTGCGTGCCTGCAGCTCCACCGTATGTATGCAGGTCGAGACAGACGGACCCCTGTACTGTATACAGCACTGTACTGTACTCGCCGATCGGCGCTCTTCGCTTCGGTGTACGTGATAAACGTCAGGTTTCTATCGTGGAGTAGCTAGCTGGATAGCTAGGCTGCTCGTTGCTGTGTTCCAATAGTAGCTGTAGCTGTGCATGATACGAGACAGTAGTAGTGGAGTACGTGGAGCTAGCATGACCGGTCTCGAGCATGGTGCGTGGTGGAGCTAGCGATTTTGATTCAGGTTCCGCGGTTTCGGTTCGTTGACTCCAACGAGAGATCACTTGTCATGTCATGCGCTGCACTGTTTTGCTTTAGCCACATGCATGCATGGATTCGAGCAGCTAACGCACAACGTGTCGCACTTCCACCTTCCCTTCTCTCTCCCATCTACAGTACCCGTTGAGAGTCGCTGCTCTCTCCCGAGCTCTTCTCCGGCTTGAATCCTGCGGCGCTGCCGCCTGGAGGAGAAATGGAAGAGAGGCTCGGCCTGTACAGAGTAGGGGTAGTTTGCTTGGCGTGATGCCGGAGTTTGGCTTGATGCCAGTATCTAGGGGCGGAGTACTAGATCTCGTCGACCAGATCTGGTGCTTTTTAGGGTCCCTCCTCCTCGTCTTGTTACTCCAGAGGTTGGAATCCATGGCGATGGAGAGGACCACCGCTTCCTTCAATAAGGTCGTGGCTTGTGGCTACCTCACGGAGTGGAGGCGTTGTGCTCTGAAGTTTCTTCCAGCCGGCCGTGGTGGCGAGGGGAAGAGGTGGACGAGCGTGTCGATCTACGCTGCGGGGAGGTGGTGGGTTAATTTGCTGCAGCAGCTTGGAGAGAAATCCATGGTGGCTAGGCTCGCCACCATGATCTGTGGCCGTTCTGGCGGCCTCTCCATACGCCAAGATGGCGTTTCTTCAACCTCCTGTTTAGAGGCCCTTTCTGGAGCTTCTCGTCGGACTTCAACGACTTCTCGCCGCCAAGTGGTGCGTCCCCGGAGGTGGAAAGGCGGCCGACGATGGATGCTCGAAGCCGGTGGAGAGGACCAAGCACCCGATTGCTTTTCTTATCTATATTTCAGGGTCCTTTTTGCAATAAGTAAGGGCCATGCTGTAAATTTTATTTTCTTTCAGAGCCCTGTATGTAATCTGTACCCACCGACGGTGAATTATTAATGCAGCTCTTTAGGGTGCCAACCCTTGGCACCCTTGTCCCGTTTAAAAAAAAAAAAGCTAACGCTTAGGGAATCGCATAACGTAGATATGCGTCGGGTTGACTACGGGCGGTTAAGTTGGGCCCAACATTGTTTAACGCATACCATGGCCATATCCGATAGGAACACTCGGAGCCCGTTTGTTAGGGCTTCTCCGCCGGGTCGACTCAACTCGTCCCGACGTGTTCGAACCTGTCCGCGCGGACGTGCGCGACGTGCGCGATGCCGCAGCGGCAACCCATCCACCCGACGCGTCCGGCCCGACCCACCCGTGCACTTAATTTGCGTGACTGCTGGGTCGGCCCGGACAGCGCGCGCTCCGGCGTGTGTCTGGTCATATCGTTTGGGAACGCAATGGAAATACACCGCGTCGGCGTCGGTAAAGGGCCTTTTGCCAAGCGTGGACAGATAGGTCGCGCTGCTGGACGCAGTTGTCCGGACAGGCCAGATCACGACCCAAAAGCGACTGCGGCCCGACCCAAACGGACAGAATCAGACATTTTCGCTCGGCAGTTTGGGTCGGCCCGGTGGAGATGCCCTTAGCCCTGCAGTCCCTCCAGGCGGAGACATTTCTTTGGCCCCCTTCCAAATAAATGCGGACAAGGTAGAGCTCGGCAGAGGGTTCGTGCGACGAAATGGGGTCAACTGGTGCACATGTTCTTTTTTGGGTCGCATCGGTCCGAATCACAAAGCACCCCGTAGCCAGGACTGAGGATAACGCTCGATTTGAGCGATTCCATAGAGCCAACCTCTCCGAATGCTAATCTGGAATACGCGGTGGTCAAGCTCATGCAGACAGCGAGATGGTGCGAGCTCGTGCGCGGCTGCAAATTTTTATGGAAAAATTTCGCTCACCGC
Organism: Avena insularis; assembly: GCA_023614405.1. Classification (NCBI taxonomy): domain Eukaryota; kingdom Viridiplantae; phylum Streptophyta; class Magnoliopsida; order Poales; family Poaceae; genus Avena; species Avena insularis. Next base: position 590,367,696 of record CM042686.1, read on the forward strand.
CCGCGTACTCCGCTCGCTATTTAGAGTCGGCGTCATTCTGTCCCCAAATCTGAATCCACCATTTCCCTCCTTCGAGGTCGTCTTCCACCAAATCTAGGGCTATTGGCGGACGCAGGGAAACCTAGAGGGTGGGCATGCTTAAAAAATTACACTAACCCTTATGCGATACAAAATTACCAAATGAATAATAGTAGAGCTATTCAAGATACAATTTCTTCAATAATTACGATTGTAGTTTTTGCGCACAACATTCAATAATATCATATTCTATCCTAGGACTATTATAGATGCAATTTACGATTTGTTCATCATCTAGCACCAAAAGGTGATGAAGAAAGGTGCAAGTGCAATCTTCTTTGCTTCATGTTTTTGGGAAAGTGCCGCAATGTGGTTTTCCTATTCATATTCAATTCTACAACTACAACATGAAGCATATAAAAACATGGTAAAAGAGCAAACACACAAATTTGGAGAGCGGCGGAGGCAAGGTGCTCCCTGTAGTATAGGTAGTTTAGGTTCCGGACTTCTCGTCGTAGGAGTCGTAGGACTAGGTCTAGGTTTTTCTGTGTATGCTCTTGTAGCGTTGGCGAGATGTCGTCCTGCCTGTCCCCTCCGGCATTCCTGCACGTCATCGGCTAGCCGTCCTCGTAGTGGTATGGCAAGCTCCTGTGGTTGGATAGAGCTGCTGCTGCAGCGGTGGGCAGAGACCCTCAAAATAAGTGCTACTGCTTCTGGATCTGGCATCCTCGAGTCGCCCTTCTCTTCCCGGTCGGCCTTGGTGGCAAGGGGTGGGAGGAAGACGGAGCGGGGGTAGCTAGATGCGTTAGGTGGTGTGGTTGCTTGGCGCGGGGTCATCCTGAACAGATCCGGGATCAGCTGGGAAAGAGGCTACCGACTGCGGTGCTCCCTTGGTCGGACGAATGTAGCGGTGAGCTTCAATTCCGGTGGCTCCCCTCATAAGGTCGATTGGCTTGGTTCGCATCGGCTGTCTGCGTGATCTCGCCATTCTTCTCCGTCCGTCCGCGGTGGCGAGGGGAGAAGTGGTGCTGTGGCCAGGAGACGACCTGCTGCTATGCCATGCCCGCGACACATTGGAGTTCATCACGCGGTGGCCAGGATTGCCCCCACGATCTGTGGCCGGATCGATGCCGTATTGGACGCCAAGATTGTGTCTCTTCAACCTCCAAGATGGAGGCCTTAACTCGAGCTCTGCACCTGCGCTCTGCACTCTCGCATCGCCAAGTGGTTTACTCCCAGCGATGGAAGGGTGGCCAGAGTTGGAGCCTCGTCATCGGTGGTGAAGGATAGGGACTTGATTGCTTTTCCATGTTTTCTCTCGAAGTCCTTTTTGCAATTGCGCAGGACTATGGCCTTTTTTCGGTTTTGAGCGAGGTCCTGCGTGTAATTCTATATGAAGGGAATATGCCCGAGAGGCAAAAATAAAGTGGTCATTATCTTATTCCATGTTTATGATAAATGTTTATTTTGCATGCTATAATTGTATTGATCGGAAACGTCAATATATGTGTGTTTAATAAACAAAAGGGTTCCTAGTTATGCCTCTCTTATAGACTAGCTTGTTGATTAACAAGATGATCAAGGTTTCCTGATCATGGACATTGGATGTTGTTAATAATAAGGTCACAGCATTTGTAAAATGATGTGATAAACATTCATCCGAAGTATAGCATTACGATCAAGTCATTATGTTTATATTGCTATAACATCACACGAAGTAATCTTTATCCTTAGACCATAAGATCATGTTAATTGCTAACACCGGAAGAGTATCTTGATAACATCAAACGTCTGATGACCCACAAGTATAGGGGGTGTATCGCAGTATTTTCGATAAGTAAGAGTGTCGAACCCAACGAGGAGCAGAAGGTGCTGGCTAGTGGTATGGATCAGGAATTCTCTGCAAATACTTAGCAAACGGATTTTTAGGGGTTTTTGATAAAGCAAGTAAACAAAGTACGAGCAAATAAAAGACAGTAGGAATAAATGCAGCAAGTGGCCCAATCCTTTATGCAGCAAAGGACAAGCCGGTTGTATTACTTAAGATGACCAAACGTTCTCGAGGACACATGGGAAGACTGTCAAGTGCTTTCGCTTCATATAGCTGATTAATCTTCTTTAGCTTGCTAAGTGTTGTGTGGGTGAACTTGTGCTAATGTACCGCCCCATCCAAGACTAATACATACTTGTGATTATACCCCATGCAAACATCCGTAAGTACAAGAAAGTAATTAAGGTAGAAACCTAACCACACCTTTAAACTCTAAGACCCTTACGTCCCTTGTGCAATGGTTTCCTAACGGGGGTTCAGGTTTCTGTCACTCCGGCAACCCCTACGATTAGTAGCCAAATACACAATGCATTCCCTTAGGCCCGTATAGGTGAAGTGTCATGTAGTCGACGTTCACATGACACCACTAGAAGAAGTACACCACAACTTAAATAACAATCTATTGAATCATTCTCAACACAACTCCTCTACTAACAACAAGACTTCTCACATGTCCTCAAGAACAAAACGAACTACTCACAAGACATCATATGGATCATGATCAGAGATGGAATAATGATGTATAACAATCTGAACATAAACAATAATTCAATGGTTCACTCAATAGCATCAACTACAAAGAGTAATCAACACCGGGAAAGTTTCCCCTATGAACTAATGCAAGATTCAACTCAATTGTTACAGCAATATGGAGATGGTGATGAGGGTGCTGATGGTGATGATGGTTATGATGGTGATGATGATGATGATGATCCCGATGAAGTCCAGCTTGATGGTGGTGTTGATGGCGACGATCTCCCCTCTCCGGGAAGGAATTCCCCAGAATCTGCATCGGAGAGATCTTTCTCTCGGTGTTTTCCACCCCAGAGGCGGAATCTTTCGTGGTCGCCTCCCGAGTCTTAGGGTTTCGGAGGATGATATACGCTGAGGGGAGAGAGGCTGGAGTGGCCAGGTGGCCACACCACCTCCTGTGCGGCCTAGGCCTGCCCGCGCCATGGGGTGGTGTGGGCCCCCTGTGGCCCACCTCCACTCCATCTTCTAGCATCCTTAGTCTTACGGAAAATAGGATCTTCCAGATATTCTCTCGGATTTTCTGATCTTCGCAATTTTGCCTCCAAACAGCACCTTTTCCATCGAGAATCCTCGACCGCAGCGGTCCATGCTCCAAAAGTCATCAACCATGCAAAAACAGATGAAATAACATAAGTATCACCTCTCAATATGAAATATATCAATGAATAATAGTGAATTAAGACATTGAATAGTGATGCAAAATGGACGTATCAACTCCCCCCAAGCTTAGACTTCGCTTGTCCCCAAGCGAAACTGAGCTCAATAAACATGGCCTCAGGTTTATGGAGTGAAGAGTCGATAAAAGAATACGGACAAGAAGCATCACATTCATCAAATACATAGATCATAATAGAAGACAACTCACTATTATATAACTCAACTTGTAATGAGTAAAGGAAACACAATAAAGATACATAAGTGAATCATAATTGGTAATGGCAAACTTAGCTCTTGGTCGAAGAATAGTTGATAATTTGCTGGAGTTCACAAATAACTGGTTTTTCAATGATAGCTTTCAAAGTAGTAAACATCAAGATAAGAGCAATGTGCAAAACAAGGAACATAAGAAACATGATTGAATAAATCATCATACGAATGAATGAAACACATCAACTCAAAATACTTGCTGAGATAGAAGGGAGTAGGTTTACTGACTCAACTACAAAGTAAAAGAAAGGCCCTTCAAAGAGGAGAAACAGGGATTGCAAGTCTCATAAAGAGCTCCCAAAAATTATGATACTTACTAGCTTTCAGCTCTCATTGCCCCTATCATGGGCATCTTTAGGTGATTAAGGTTAAAGTGACACAACTAAGAGGATATGCTTGACAAGTTATAAGTTGAAATCTCATGCCCCTTACTTATGAGTACCGATCCTCATGCTACTCAACTTCAGTCACGAGCAAGCTCTTGTCATTGTAAATACATGCGTATCATTGAGAACCGCCAACGGGGTACCGCTTGCACATGACACAGGAGCTATCCCATAATCAAAATAACAAGGCAAGCAGACAGTGAGCATCTCAGCGATCTTTTTATTTGCTATTTGCATAGGTTTTTATTGAGGATGCTTCATAGAATGCTCACTATAGTTATGCTGCAAGTTTCCACCATGATTAGGCATGGCTTAGGCTAGCGGCCCAGGCGTTTCTCTAACACACATATAAACTTCATGATCTTACAAGTTCCACTCTTACGCCGGGATCCATAAGCAAAAGAACATGATATCAACTAGGTACAAGTACCAATGAAGTGTTGAAAGCGGTCCCCATGATACATGGTTCTGCTAACTTTAACTCATAAAGCGCAAGCATATACGCAATAAAGAAGGACCCAATGGTTCAAATTTATTAAATGCAAGAAAGTAAAGTGTGCCATCAAGTTTGTGAGAGCTTTAATCACTAACTTTCACATAACAAGTTTCATTTGGGAGGTAGACAAAACAAGAATTTACTTGGAACAACAATAATGCTAATAGGTAGGTATGGTGGACACAAATGGCAAAGGTTTTGGTTTAAAGGAGGTGGATGCACGAGAAGAATACCCTCTCAGTACAGGTTTTTGGCTAGCAAGGCTAGGTAACAAGTATAAGAGTTGAAGGAAACAAACAAACATACAAGTGATCAAGACAAACATGCAATCTTCCTTGGGAGCACAAAAGATCTTAACTAGAGAATACTAGACTTATGAGCAAATCAAGAAAGAAAGATGATGAAATTATTTTTCTTTAGGGTACTTCTATCGTTTTCTTTTCAACTCTCAAAAAGGTGTTGCTACTGACCGAGCCAGGTTTCCCAAAGTGATACCAATACTAACAACAAGATCAATCATATAAACACAAATTGAAAACTAATATAAGCTATGCAAAAGAGTGAATGGTAGAACTTCTTATTAATATTCCATAATGGCAACTCACACCAAGGGATACATATCTAACGAGAGAGGGGACACTTCCATAATGCAAACCATACTACATAATAACTCCTCTATTCATGATATGACTCTACTAAAAAGGTAAAAAGATAGAAGATAGTGATGTGATACCGCGACACTCCCCAAGCTTGGAACAAACCAAGGGGATGCTAAACCTGATGACGAATTACTCCTTTGGTGGTGGTGGTAATATTTTCTTAGTTGACGTGAGGAAATCTTCCAGCATCTTGCGAAGCCTATTATTCTCCCATTGAAGCATGTCCACCTTCCTCTGCAAGTCTCGGTACTTATCGCAGAACTACTTAGTGACTCGTAGGGCTTCCGTTGATGTAGGGCAAGAGACTAAAGGTACCAGCCCCTGCTTGGGGTCTTGGAGATCCTCCTCCATAGGCTCCTTCCCTTTATCCTTGGCGGACACCCTTGTGCTTCTAAGCTTTCAAAGAGTATGTCCTGACAGAAACAGATCGAAACAAAAACACGACGAAAAGACGATATACGGACCTCGGGGGATCCGGGGGGTTATATATTATGAAGTTTCATATCAAAAGGAAGGTACTGGGAGAAAACGAGTCGGAGGCGGAGTCCGGGGTGGACTCACCACCTGGTGGCGCGGCCAGGGGTGGGCCCGCGCCACAGGGTGGTGTGAGCCATCCTGGCTCTGTTTCCGTCCCTTTTTCGCTTCGTAGCTTTCCTTATTGACTGAAAACAGCAAAAATATAGTTGGATTGTATTTTCGCGGAACTTTTTCTTACCAGAACTGTTACCTAGCTCGAAACGGACTCTGTAGGTCTCTGAATTTGGTATTTAGTGGATTCTTTCGGAGTCACCACTTGAATATCATCGATATCTTCATCTTCATACACTTATTAGTTGAGTCATAAAACCCTTCTCTTCCTTATTACACCATTGTCTCCACTACGTGGAAATTTCTTTCACACAAAACTTCACACAGTTCTCATTAGCAACATTAGTATATGTGAAGTGATAAAACCTTTTGAGTCCAACTTCAACTGAAAACTATCAAAACATAAGCTACTGTAGCAACTCCTTCCGAAAACCCAAAAAGAATTCAAAAAGGAAATCGAATAAAGAAGCAAATGCAAGAGTGGCAAAATCTGTCAAAACAGACCAGCAGATAAAGATCAATTTTTTCGAAAATCTTCTGTTGCTCAAATCAAAAAGTGCCAAACTAACGAAAGTTAAATAACAACTTGGGGCAGAAGCGCAAAAAATTACAGCTCAATCCAACAGACATAGGTCCCTCACGAATTTTTACGGTGAAGCACAAAAATCTGTTTCGGGACAACAACTTCCCCAAATCTTACTTCTCTCTCATTAGAGGTTGATCTTGACACAAAAACCAAAAAAAACGGATAAAGAAAGGTTATTATCGAAGTAATAACTTCCAAGACTCAAAGAAACAAAAACAAACTAAAAGCAAAAACAAATTGGGTTGTCTCCCATAAAGCTCTTTCTTTATAGCCTTTAAGATGGGCATGATAATTTTGAAGAAGCTCTCATAGGGATATGAATTGAAATGAAAGAGAGCATTAAGAAGCAAAAACACACACACATTTAAGTCTAACCCACTTCCTATGCAAGGAAATTTTGTAAACAAACAAGTTCTTGAAACCAGAGGCAACTTGCATAAGAAGGCAAAAAAAGTGCAACATAAAACTTTCAGCATAAAGCGAGGAAACTTGATATTATTGAGATACATAAGAACACTTTTCCCTCTCTCATAGTAGCTTTCAGTATCATGCATAAACTTAACAATATAGCTATCACAAGGGCCATCATAGCAATGATCACCTATTCTAACAAAAAACACGGGAATACTAGTTCTCATAACACTACTTTGTGAAATAATATTAGAGGTATCCTTATAAAGGATAGTGTGTCCCTCTTTTTCATATTTAGTGACAAAGTCTTTCACACTTGCTATTACAGGTTCATCAACCATTTGTTTATCAGGTTCAATAGCTTTTCTTGTACTTTCAATAACCATACTAGCTATCATAGAATGTTCCTTAATCCTAACTGGGAAAGGCATTTTCTCAATATAAGGTTTAGGTAAAACATGATTAGCAGTATAAACTTCAGTATTTCTTGCAGGAACACTCTTAGCAACATCTTTATAAGTTTCATGATACTTATTCCACTTCTTTTTAGGCACTTCAATATAGGAAGCAAAAGCCTCAAAATAAGAAGCAATAGCTTGAGAATCTAGACCATAAGGATTTTTAATATTTTGAAAGTCATCAGTTCCCATAAAAGATTCAATGCATTCATAATCATAATTTATACCTGATTTTCTACCTTTGTCATTCTCCCAAGCTTCAGCATTGTCTTGATTACGGTCTAGAAGATCCCATTTAGCTTCTTCTTCCATGCGAGTGAATGATCCAGCACAAGAAGCATCCAATAAATCTTTATCATGTAGAGGAAGCCTTGCATAAAAGTTATTGATAATAATATTGTTGGGGAGCTCATGAATGGGACATTTGATCATTAGTAACTTCAATCTCCCCCAAGCTTGAGGTGTACTCTCTCCATCAAGAGGCCAAAAGTTGTATATTTGATTCCGATCTTTATGAATCTCACTAGGAGGATAAAACTTTGAATAAAAGAGAGGCACTATTTCCTCCCATTCCAGAGCCTGACCATTCTTCAGCAGGTTATACCATTCCTCAGCTCTTCCTTTCAGTGATAATGAGAATAACTTCTTCTTAACTTGATCTGTAGTAATACCTACACACTTGAACAACCCGCATAATTCATGTATAAAGAGTAAATGATCACCGAGATGGACAGTTCCATCCCCAACATAGTAGTTATCCATAACACGATCAATAATTCTTGTAGGTATTTTGAAAACATCATTCTCAGCAGATGGTGGCTTATCTACTACCTTAGTAGTGGTAGTAGCATTTCACAAATAAGAAACTCAGCGAATTATCCATAACGAAAATAAAGCAACTAACAGAAGTAAACAATACTCACAGTAGAAGTTTCCTTTACCAGTTCCACTCCCCGGCAATGGCACCAGAAAATAGTATTGATGACCCACAAGTATAGGGGGTGTATCGCAGTATTTGCGATAAGTAAGAGTGTCGAACCCAACGAGGAGCAGAAGGTGCTGGCTAGTGGTATGGATCAGGAATTCTCTGCAAATACTTAGCAAACGGATTTTTAGGGGTTTTTATAATGCAAGTAAACAAAGTACGAGCAAATAAAAGACAGTAGGAATAAATGCAGCAAGTGACCCAATCCTTTATGCAGCAAAGGACAAGCCGGTTGTATTACTTAAGATGACCAAATGTTCTCGAGGACACATGGGAAGACTGTCAAGTGCTTTCGCTTGATATAGCTGCTTAATCTTCTTTAGCTTGCTAAGTGTTGTGTGGGTGAACCTGTGCTAATGTACCGCCCCATCCAAGACTAATACATACTTGTGATTATACCCTTTGCAAACATCCGTAAGTACAAGAAAGTAACTAAGGTAGAAACCTAACCACACATTTAAACTCTAAGACCCTTACGTCCCTTGTGCAATGGTTTCCTAACGGGGGTTCAGGTTTCTGTCACTCCGGCAACCCCTACGATTAGTAGCCAAATACACAATGCATTCCCCTAGGCCCATATAGGTGAAGTGTCATGTAGTCGATGTTCACATGACACCACTAGAAGAAGTACACCACAACTTAAATAACAATCTATTGAATCTTTATCAATATAACTCCACTACTAACAACAAGACTTCTCCCATGTCCTCAAGAACAAAACGAACTACTCATAAGACATCATATGGATCATGATCAGAGATGGAATAATGATGTATAACAATCTGAACATAAACAATAATTCAATGGTTCACTCAATAGCATCAACTACAAAGAGTAATCAACACCGGGAAAGTTTCACCTATGAACTAATGCAAGATTTAACTCAATTGTTACAGCAATATGGAGATGGTGATGAGGGTGCTGATGGTGATGATGGTGGTGCTGATGATGATGATGATCCTGATGAAATCCAGCTTGATGGTGGTGTTGATGGCGACGGTCTCCCCTCTCCGGGAAGGAATTTCCCCGGCAAAAATCTGTCTACCGGAGAGATCTTTCTCTCTTGGTGTTTTCCGCAGAGGCGGAATCTTCGTGGTCGCTCTTGAGTCTTAGGGTTTCGGGAGGATGATATCGCCAGAGGAGAGTGGAGTGGGCCAGGTGGCCACACCACCTCTAGGCGCGCCCTAGGCCTGCCATGGGGTGGTGTGGGCCCCTAGGCCCATCCACTCCATATTCAGCAAACTTAGTCTTCTGGAAAAATAGGATTTTCCGTATATTTTCCGGATTTTCGATCTTCGCAATTTTGCCTCCAAACAGCACCTTTTCCATCGAATCTCGACCGCAGGTCCATGCTCCAAAAGTCATCAACCATGCAAAAACAGATGAAATAACATAAGTATCACCTCTCAATATGAAATATATCAATGAATAATAGTGAATTATGTTGGGTCCGCAGCATAGAAAACAAAAAATTCCTACGGTGTGAACTACACGCCAAGATCTATCTACTAGGTACAAAGCAAACGGGTGTACAAACATCCATAGAGAACTTACCCTCGTAGACAACGAGCTTTGTTAACGAGTAGGAACTCGTGGTAGATGTAGTCGTACACTTGCCGATCTCAAGATCGTGAGGAAGTCGGCGCCAGCACTCAATGACAGCGCTTTTGCACACACGTTCAAGCCACCGGACAGCCTCCACCTCCTCGCTCCAGCGATCCAGCGGAAGCAGCAACTCCTTCCAGACGAAATGCCATCGGGAACATGTATCTCGCTAATCCGAGACCATGGGGGAATAATTCTAGAGGGGGAGAGAGATCCTTCACAAGGAGGTGTGTAGAAGAAGGAGGGAATGGGTGGCCTTTTATAGGAGGAGGGGGTGTGCCCCCTCTCTCCATGGCCGGCGCATGGGGGGGTGACCCCTCACCTCCCCATTCATGTGGTGGTAACTCCTCCACATTAAAATGCCTCTTCATATTCCCTTTTAAAGTCTCCACTTTAAATGCATTAAGTTTCTCCAAATTTAATGCTCTCTCATTTAATAAAACCCTTTTATTAAATTTATTCAGAATTTTGTTAATTACTTTAATTAACAAACATCACATATAGCCCCTTGCAATATTTCAATATCACATGCAGAACCACCTTCTGCAATTTCACCCGAAACAATTTCCGGTTTCTATTGAAACAATTCCTGCGCTTTGCAATTCTTTCGTCTGAAACATATGTGCTCCAAAATGGTGTCCGGTAACTCTTAAGTGTGCCACCCTACGGTTCATGAATAATGCGTACATGATCGAGACCCTTCTCCGATCAATAATCAGCAGGGACACGGAGATCCGTCTTGACTCCTACACATTCAACGATGACTCGTGATCGTGAGAACCTTTAACGCTTGTAACTAAATCCCTTTGTCTCTCGATATATTACATGTCCGAGATTCGATCATCGGTATCTCCATACCTAGTTTGATCTCAATTCGACATGCACTCTTTTCTCGTTCCTGTGATATAACATTCTAGTGATCACATCACTTGCTTGCAAGCTATCCTAATGTGATATCACCGAGAGGGCCCAGAGTATATCTATCCGTCATCTGGATTGACAAATTCCACTCTTGATCCATGAGCCTCAACATAACACCTTCGTAGCACTGAACCCATCTTTATAGTCACCCTGTTACGGTGTGACGTTTGATGTTATCAAGATACTCTTCTGGTCTTAGCAATTAACATGATCTCATGGTCTAAAGATAAAGATTACTTCGTATGATGTTATAGCAATATAAACACAATGACTTGATCGTAATGCTATACTTCGGATGAATGTTCATCACATCATTCCACCAATGGTGTGACCTTGTTATTAACAATCATCCAATGTCCATGATCAGGAAACCTTGATCATCCTGTTAATCAACAAGCTAGTCTATAAGAGAGGCATGACTAGGAACCCTTTTTGTTTTTTAAACACACATGTATTTATGTTTCCTATCAATACAATTATAGCATGTAAAATAAACATCTATCGTATATAAGGAATACATAATAACAACTTTATTATTGCCTCTCAGGGCATATTTCCTTCAGTCTCCCACTTGCACTAGAGACAATAATCTAGTTCACATAGTGATAAATCTAACACCCATAGAGTTCTGGTGTTGATCATGTTTTTCCCTAGGGAGTACTTTAGTCAACGGATCTGCTACATTCAGGTCCGTGTGCACTTTATAAATCTTTATATCTCCATCCTTGACATTCTCGCGGATGGAGTGAAACCGGCGCTTAATATGCTTGGAATTCTTGTGAGACCTTGGTTCCTTTGCGTTGGATATGGCTCCATTGTTGTCACAATAGATCACCATCGGGTCCAACGCACTGGGAACCACACCTAGTTCCGTAATGAACTCTTTCATCCAAACTGCTTCCTGCGCTCCTTCTGAAGCAGCAACATATTCCGCCTTCGTTGTTGATCCAGCCACCACAGGTTGTTTGGAGCTCCTCCAACTAACTGCTGCTCCGTTCAAGAGAAATACGTATCCGTATTGAGACTTAGAGTCATCCGGATCAGTGTCAAAGCTAGCATCGACATAACACTTAGCGACTAGCTCTTCTTCACCTCCGTATATAAGAAACATATCATTAGTTCTTCTCAAGTACTTAAGGATATTCTTGACCGCCATCCAGTGTTCCGAACTTGGATCAGATTGGTACCTACTAGTCAAACTAATAGCATGTGCCACATCCGGTCTTGTACATAGCATGGCATACATTATAGAGCCTATGGCTGAGGCATAGGGGATCTTATCCATTATCTCTCTTTCTTCCGTCGTAGCCGGACTTTGAGTCTTACTCAATGTCTCGCCTTGCAACATAGGTAAGAACCCCTTCTTACTTCCGTCCATATTAAACTTCTTTAATATCTTATCAAGGTATGTACTCTGCGATAGCCCAATTAGGCGTCTTGATCTATCTCTATAGATTTTAATGCCTAATATATATGAAGCTTCACCAAGGTCTTTCATCGAAAATTTGCTGTTTAGATAACTTTTAACACTGTTTAAAAGATCTAAATCATTTCCAATCAATAATATGTCATCCACATATAATATCAAAAATGCCACATTGCTCCCACTCACTTTCTTGTAAATACAAGCCTCTCCATAAGTTTGGACAAATCCAAACTCTTTGATCACCTTATCAAAGCGGAGATTCCAACTTCGTGATGCTTGCTTCAGTCCATAGATGGATCGGTGAAGTTTGTACACCTTATTAACATCCTTAGGATCGACAAAACCCTTAGGTTGTATCATATACAACTCTTCTTCAATCTTACCATTGAGGAACGCAGTTTTGACATCCATCTGCCATATTTCATAATCGAAATATGCAGCAATTGCTAACATAATCCTAACCGACTTAAGCATCGCTACGGGAGAGAATGTCTCATCGTAGTCAACTCCTTGAATTTGTCGAAACCCCTTTGCGACAAGTCGAGCCTTATAGATGGTCACATTACCATCAAGATCGCTTTTCCTTTGAAAATCCATTTATTCTCAACGGCCTTTCGGTCATGAGGTAAGTCCACCAAGTTCCAAACTTGGTTCTCGTACATGGATTTCATCTCGGATTTCATGGCTTCTAGCCATTTGTTGGAATCCGGGCTCATCATCGCTTCTTCATACGTCGCAGGGTCATCCATTTCATCAACCATGAAATTCACAACAGGATTGCCGTACAGTTCAGGAGCTGCACGTGTCCTGCTTGACCTGCAAGGTTCGGTAGTGTCCTCTTTCGGAGTTTCATGATCATTATCATTAGCTCTCTCTTCATCAGGTGAAGTCAACTCCGAAACAACTTCCGGTGCTGCGCCACTCACCATTCCATGAAGAGAAGGTTCAATAACCTCTTCGAGTTCTACCTTCCGAGAAACTCCTTCTCAAGAAAGGATCCATTCTTGGCAACAAAAACCTTGCCCTCGAATCTGTGATAGAAGGTATACCCAATTGTTTCCTTAGGGTATCCTATGAAGACGCATTTTTCCGCTTTGGGTTCGAGTTTATCCGGTTGAAGTTTCTTCACATAAACATCGCATCCCCAAACCTTAAGAAATGACAGCTTAGGTTTGTTTCCAAACCATAAGTGATACGGTGTCTTTTCAACGGATTTAGATGGTGCCCGATTTAAAGTGAATGCATCTGTTTCCAGTGCATAACCCCAAAATGACAGAGGTAAGTCAGTCAGAGACATCATAGATCGAACCATATCCAATAAGGTACGATTACGACGCTCCGAAACACCATTACGTTGTGGTGTTCCGGCAGGCGTGAGTTGTGAAACTATTCCACAGTCTTTCATATGTGTGCTAAACTCGTAACTAAGATACTCACCTCCATGGTCGGACCGTAGAAATTTGATCTTTCTGTTATGATGATTTTCCACTTCATTCTGAAATTCTTTGAACTTTTCAAAAGTTTCAGACTTGTGTTTCATCAAATAGATATACCCATATCTACTCAAATCATCCATGAAAGTAACAAAATAACGATATCCACCTCGCGCCGACACACTCATTGGTCCACACACATCAGTATGTATGATTTCCAATAGATCGATCGCCCATTCCATTGAACCGGAAAACGGTGTTCTAGTCATCTTGCCCATAAGGCATGGCTCACATGTATCAAATGATTCAAAAGTCCATCAGAATGGAGCTTCTTCATGCGTTTAACGCCAATATGACCTAGACGGCAGTGCCACATATATGTAGATATATCATCATCAAGATTAATCCTTTTAGCATCAACATTATGAATATGCTAAATACTGCTATCGAGATCCAACAGAAATAAACCATTCAACATAGGTGCATGACTATAAAAGATATTATTCATATAAATCGAACAACCATTATTTTCAGACTTAAATGAATAACCACTTTGCATCAAACACGATCCGGATACAATGTTCATGCTCAGTGCAGGCACCAAATAACAATTATTTAGGTTTATAACTAATCCCGATGGCATATGGAGAGGCAGCGTTCCGACGGCGATCACATCAACTCTTGATCCATTGCCGACCCGCACCGTGACCTCATCCCTTGCTAGTTGTTGCTTGTTCCGCAGCCCCTGAACCGAGTTACATATATTAGCAACCGATCCCGTATCAAATACCCAGGTGCTGCTGCGAGTACTAGTCAAGTACACATCAATAACATGTATATCACATATACCTTTGTTTGCCTTGCCGGACTTCTTGTCCACCAAATACTTGGGGCAGTTGCGCTTCCAATGGCCAGTCCCCTTGCAATATTAGCACTCGGTGTCAAACTTAGGGCCAGCTCGGGGTTTCTTTTCAGGCGTGGCAACAGACTTGCCACCCTTCTTTCCCTTGTTCTTGCCTTTCTTGTCCTTCTTGAAACCGGTGGTCCTATTGATCATCAACACTTGATGTTCTTTCCTAATCTCCACTTCTGCAGTCTTAAGCATTCACAGAAGCTCGGGAAGAGACTTCTTCATGCCCTGCATATTATAGTTCATCACGAAGCTCTTGTAGCTAGGTGGCAGAGATTGGAGAACACGATGTATGCCTAAGTCAATGGGAATCGTTATTCCCAAGGACACAAGCTTATCGGCGTACCCAGACATTTTGAGTACATGCTCACTAACGGAGCTGTTTTCCTCCATCATGCAGCTAAAGAACTTTTCTGTAGCATTATAACTCTCTACGGCAGCATGGGTATCGAAAATCATTTTCAATTCTCCCATGGTATCAAAGGCATTGCCATTTTCGAAACGCTTTCGAAGTTCTGGCTCAAGCCCATACAGTATGCCGCAATGAACTAAGTTGTGGTCCTCCTGACGAGTTATAAAGACGTTCTTTTCCTCGTCAGGGGCATCACGAGCTGGTGGGGGGCCTAGCGGCGCATCTAGCACATATTGCTTTTGTGTAGTAGTGAGGAGAATCCTCAAATTCATAGCCCAGTTGGTGAAGTTGCTACCATTCGCAGCAAGTTTCTCTTTCTCCATGAACACATTAAAATTAAAAGCAGGTGGTGCCATCTACAACAGAATTTGTAAAGTATATTTAGACTAATTTTATGATAGATTGAGTTCAACTGATCCAAATTACTAATGAACTCCCACTCAAAAACGACATCCCTCGTGTCCTTTTGGTGATTACATGAACCAAATCCACTACACCATGTCCGATCATCACGTGAGTCGGTGTAGCTTCAA
The DNA here is from genome assembly GCA_023614405.1 of Avena insularis. Classification (NCBI taxonomy): domain Eukaryota; kingdom Viridiplantae; phylum Streptophyta; class Magnoliopsida; order Poales; family Poaceae; genus Avena; species Avena insularis. The sequence goes on from CM042686.1 coordinate 590,383,034, forward strand.
AGGCGAGCATCTATATGGGCATCATATCAACTATATGACTCATGCTTAACCTTTCGGTCCGTGTTCCGAGGCCATGTCTGTACATGCTAGGCTCGTCAAGTAAGAACCTTAGTATTTGCGTGTGTAAAACTTTCTTACACCCGTTGTATGAAAACGTAGAGTTGAAAACACCCGATCATCACGTGATGCCTCAAAACACGATCCACAAAACGGTGCATACTTAAGGAAGAACATATTTTATCTTGATATCTAAATGAGGGATTATCTTATAATGCTATCAAACGCGCCAAACTAGCAGTATAAGATGCTAACATCTAATGTGTGAAGTGAGATGATATGGTCCATGCATTTGATCTCTATCATTTGCATCGTGGTATGATCTCTATCATTCCTTTATGTGTAAGGTCAAGGTCTATGGAACTTACACGTTAAGTGAGTTGTAAGAGTATCTATCATACATCTACTTACAACAATACCATATCAAAACACTAGCCCAGCAACGATCTAAACTAGACGCCTCTAATTTATCAATTGCAAGTTTTACGTGGCTTAGGGCTTTCGGAGATAGAACCTGTCTAACCTACGAACATGAACCACAACGAGGATAACCAAGTTATTAGCAACTCGTTGTAAATCAGATATTGACTATAGTAGGAGAGCGGACACCGCCAGCCACTTATGCAAAACAAGTTGCATGTCAGTCGTGGAACCGGTCTCATGTACGATGACATGTAAGGTTGGTCCGGACCGCTTCATCCCACTATGCCACCAATATCCAAAGTACATAGAAGATGCAATAACATGATCATCATCGCCCACATATCAACCATATGTGTACTACCCGTGCAAAGCACCTACGCATAGATCAGGCTCTGATACCACTGTTGGGTCCGCAGCATAGAAAACAAAAAATTTCCTACGGTGTGAACTACACGCCAAGATCTATCTACTAGGTACAAAGCAAACGGGTGGACATACATCCATAGAGAACTTACCCTCGTAGACAACGAGCTTTGTTAACAAGTAGGAACTCGTGGTTGATGTAGTCGTACACTTGCCGATCTCAAGATCGTGAGGAAGTCCGAGCGCCGCAACTCAGCAGCGCATCCGTACTCGCACACACGTTCAAGCCCCCGGACAACCTCCACCTCCTCGCTCCAGCGATCCAGCGGAAGCAGCAACTCCTTCCAGATGAAATGCTACTGGAAACATGTATCTCGCTAATCCGAGACCATGGGGGAATAATTCTAAAGGGGAAGAGAGATCCTTCACAAGGAGGTGTGTGGAAGAAGAAGGGAATGGGTGGCCTTTTATAGGATGAGGGGGGTGCCCCCTCTCTCCATGGCCGGCGCATGGGGGGGTGACCCCTCACCTCCCCATTCTTGTGGTGGTAACTCCTCCACATTAAAATGCCTCTTCACATTCCCTTTTAAAGCCTTCACTTTAAATGCATTAAGTTTCTCCAAATTTAATGTTCTCTCATTTAATAAAACCCTTTTATTAAATATATTCAGAATTTTGTTAATTACTTTAATTAACAAACATTCACATATAGCCCCTTGTAATATTTCAATATCACATGCATAACCACCTTCTGCAATTTCACCCAAAACAATTTCCGGTTTCTATTGAAATAATTCCTGCGCTTTGCAATTCTTTCGTCTGAAACATATGTGCTCCAAAATGATGTCCGGTAACTCTTAAGTGTGCCATCCTACGGTTCGCGAATAATGCAGACATGATCGAGACCCTTCTCCGATCAATAATCAGCAGCGGGACCTGGAGATCCGTACTGACTCCTACACATTCAACGATGACTCCTGTGATCGTGAGAACCTTTAACGCTTGTAACTAAATCCCTTTGTCTCTCGATATATTACATGTCCGAGATTCGATCATCGGTATCTCCATACCTAGTTTGATCTCGTTACCGATATGCACTCTTTTCTCGTTCCTGTGATATAACATTCTAGTGATCACATCACTTGCTTGCAAGCTATCCTAATGTGATATCATCGAGAGAGGCCAGAGTATATCTATCCGTCATCTGGATTGACAAATTCCACTCTTGATCCATGAGCCTCAACATAACACCTTCGTAGCACTGAACCCATCTTTATAGTCACCCTGTTACGGTGTGTCGATGGAGTTCGGTCATGGGGACATGGAGGCACGAGTACTAGTACGACTAGCAGTGGTGGAGTCGTTAGCTAGCTAGCTCGTCATCGATTCGATCGATCGTCCCAAGTTGTCGACGCGCGCACGTATCGATCGTGGGAACGTTTTTAGCCATGCGTCGTCGGTGCAGGATGCAGCGCGTCCGGCACGCGCACCACCAACAGCTCGTCGGTAGGAAAACGGAAAGGCGCACGTAGTAGTAGGGTCGAGCCTGAGAAAGGGATCGACCTGGCCTGTCACGCTCCTGTAAGCTGTGTGTTCCGTCGCGAGGTCGTTGGAGACAAAGTGCAGAAGCCACGCGCCGTCCAAACCACAGCGAGCACTCACCGTGGAGGACACTGGCCGCCTCGTGCGGTGGGCGGGGAGAGGCGCATGTCATGTGGATGTGAGGTTGTTGCTGGGCCTCGGGCCTCCCGGAGACCCGGTTCCATTCTTTTCTGAGCTTCAGAGGAAACTGAGCAGCTTTCTGAAGTAGTTGGTCTCTGTGCTCGCTGGGACCGATCGACACCGACTTCCATCGGTGTCGGTTCTCTGCTCTACCGTGTTCCACTACTTAAACCTCAGGCGCTACTGTTTGACTAAAGATAAGCCCAGACTAAGCCTTTTCTCGCTTCGTGTCCACCGGAGATCAGTTCACCAACCGATGAAGCTCCTGTGCGCTAGTTCCCGATAGAGAGCACAATACGTACGTGTGATCGACCGGTCTTTTCTACTTTCATCAGTTTCGGTCCACATCTGCAGGGTGTTCTGATATTCCTGCCAACCATGCACGCGGCCTTGTCCATGGGTTCAATGACACACTGATGCAAGCAACGAGAGGTATTAGATCTTCATAACCTTGAAAAATATTAGCAAAACGTTTTAACAACATGGTTGATGTAGTCGTTTCCTCCACGATCCAACCGATCCAATGCCGCAACAAGCAGCGCATCCGAGATATGCACACATCCGGTGCGGCAACGACTCCTTAGAGATAGAGTAGCTCGGTCATGGGGACAGACACCGTGGCATGTATATATAGTCCCTTTGAGGCCTTGTTTACTTCTCTTGTATTTGCTAGTGTACTCACGGAGATCGGAAGGGATTATTCCAATTCCCCCCAAAACCCCGTAGTCCGTTTACACGCCGGGTTTGATCAGGATAATCCCGAAATATCCTTACATATCTTTTCTGTTTTTTTTCTAGATTAAAAACTCTCCTCTAAGGTAGAGTATTTTTTAAGAAGTGTATTGTAGGGGATTAGAGAGTATTGGGTGAACATCGCATATTGCCAAAAATCTAGTGGATAAAAATACTAGAGAAATAAACTAGGCCTGACGGGCTATGATACTCTGGCCAGCAGGATTGAAAACGAAACGGAAACAGGCGAAAACTTGCGTTATTGTTTTCGTTTTCTCTTGTGTCGTCGGAATCGAAAACGAAACGGAAACTCCGGAAACAAAAACGAAATCGAAAATCATCGGAAACGAAATATGGAACGAATACGAAACAGATACAATAGGAAAATGGACATTTGTCGGAATATGATAGTGGCATAATATTTATTCTATTCACCAAAAGGAACATATCATAGACAAAGAATAGCTCACAACTTCCACAATCGACAATTGAACATAAAGTAACACACATAATTCAACACTTCGACAGGCACATAAGTTCATATAAATAGTTTCACATAAACGTCAAGGCATTCACATAATTAGTATGTAGCCTAGACCAGTTGCATGTATTACGTATACTCTACAGGGCCGGCTCTGGCCCAGGACAAGAAGGGCGACGGCCTGGGGCCTGGCATAAATAGGGGCCCATATCTGGTATAGTGTGTATAGGGTAGAGTAGATCAAAATATAGGCCCATCTTTGATCCAGTTCAGGCCTCCAGCCAGTGCAAAGCACGCATGAAAGAGTCCTCGAAAAAAAGAACAAGCACTTTGCCGTTTCGTTTTCTCTGGATTTGATCACGCACGGGGCATCGGCTGTCGCCTCGCCTTGGATCCCTAATCACGCACGGGCACGGTCATAGAGAGTTGGAGACGGAGTCACGGGAGTGGCCGCTGCTACGACTTACCGCTTACGGCAAGGTGTTTGCAAGAAATTGGGGAGAGATCGAGATCAAAAGGTAATTCTCGGATCTAAAACTCTACAGGACCGGCCAACTCTATTTTTTCATGTTCTCAATATTCAGTCATTCAGATAACCTGATCTTTGAGGCTTTGAGTTTTGCTATATAATTTGATGCAGCTTACGGTGTCCTCTGGCATGTGTTGCATCAAGAAAAATATGTTGAATAGTATTGATCTTGTGCTGTCATTAATGACTTTGCGTCAAAATTGAGGTTTATTTTCATGTTATTTCTCTCTCTTTGATGCGTTGTAGCTTTTGGTTAGGAACAAAAGGCAAGAAATTTATCAAACTCTGATGCTAATGAAAAATTATCAATGTTCATGACTTAATAATAATTTTATTCATTCATACATGAAATAAAAAAAGCCTATGTTGATGAAGTTCGCCCCTGGGGCCTTTGAAATCGTAGAGCCGGCCCTGATACTCTATGGCCCAATGAGAGCATGGAAAATTACTGACGCAAAGTACTAACTTGTACATGGATCTATCTAGTTATGTTTTCGAAAAGTTTTCGTATTTGCTTATCCGAAATTTTCTTACTGTTTCCGTTTCCGTAGAATATGGCTCTCTCGTTTCCTTTTCTGTTTCCGTTTAGAATATCCCGTTTCCGTTCTTTTTCGCAAAATGCCGTTTTCTTTTCCTTGTTACCTCTCCGTTTCATTTTTCTCCGAAAACGAACGGAAAGTTTTCTTATCGTTTTCAACCCTATGACCAGGCTAATGTCTTCCACAATTATAGTCCCTTTGAACGCTACTCTTGAGACATATACATATCGTACTATAGTAAACTGGGGGGGAGGGGAGTTGATAGTGTTTGTTACTCCTTCCGTCCAGAAATAACTGATTTCAGTTTGTCTAGATTCGAATGTATCTATACATTAAAAGGCATCTAGATACATTCGAATTTAGACAAACCCACGTTAGTTATTTCTGGACAGAGGGAGTACTTTTTTTTGAGTAGTTTAGATACAACTTTTGTATGGAACCACGTGCAAAAAAAAAGAACGGTGAGTCCAATTCAATGAACTCGTATGTCACAAAAATCATTATTTTAGATATAACTCTTGAGACATTGAATTGGAGATCTTTTCTCTTTCAAGATACATTGCACGGTGAGGCCTACTATCTTTTCTCCTAGTCCCTCCGACCCATATTAGTTGACTCAATTTTGTCTAAATACGAATGCATCTAGATTAGATACTTAACTTTATATATATGAATCTAGACAAAATAGAATCAACTAATATGGGTCTGAGGGAGTACTACATTCAATACTGCCCCGTGCCGCTGATTTTATGGTCTGTCCGCCGTGTGTCCATTTGTGCTCGTAAATCGTTAATTAAGGTACTCCTACATAAAGAAGCTCACCTGGGACATCCTGACATCTTTTTTAGCACGACAGATATGTACAAACGGATTCATCATAAAGCTTGCTCTTTGAACAAAGAAATAACTGCGGTCGCGCCAGATCTCCCATTTTCAGGGGCAAACTGCGCTCGACAGGTAGAAAATCTTTGAGCAGAGGGCGCGAGTCGTTAATGGGCCTGCGTAAATCAGCGAGGCCACATGGGCCACGAATTGATGAGCGGCCAGTGCCCACCCACTTCAAGCAGCACTGCTTTGCTGTAAAGAAACCTGAAGGACACCTGTGTGGTCAATAAAAAAACTTGAAGGACACCTGTTGGATGGGGTCCCCATCCACGATCCAAAAGCAATGCGTTTTGTCAGAGTCAAAGGTTGATATGAGGCAAATCTGATAAGATCAGGTCGGTATAAAACTTAAAATAAGAATTTATCTTGGTTGGATGAGAGAGAAGATGAGTGGGTCTTAGTTAAGAGTAAGACGCGTGCTTCCAAGACTATGTGATGTGAGAGTGAAAAGTGGGTCATACATTAATAACTATTGTACATATGGCTATTATTGACTCTGTATTTAGCGTGGGCGTAACTTATACCAACAAATTTGGCTCTACTATTGCCCTTGCTCTGAGGTGAGGTCTCGTCGTGACAGGGATCCATCCACTGGACAAATACGCGTGAAACGGTTGACCTAGTAACCCCTACGTAGTAGTAGTACGTAGTGCGCTATGTGTCGATGGAGTTGGGTCGTGGGGACATGCAGGCAGGAGTACTAGTACTAGCAGTAGTGGAGTCGTTAGTAGCTCGGCATGGATGGATCGTGGTCGTGGGAACGGAAGCGCGACGCATGCGTGCAGCGGTGCAGGACACACCGTCCCCCGAGCGCTAGCTCTCTGTTGGAAAACGGAAAGGCGCACCTACTAGGACAGGAACAAGAGAAAAGGATTGATCTTGACCAACCACGCATGCACCTGTACGCAGTACTACGCTGTTTCCGCTGCGTGGTCGACAGAGACAAATTGCACTGCGGATGCACGCACCATGCATGGGCCGTCCAATCCGGCGCGCACTTGCCGTCGTCCGATTGGCTGGGGAGAGGCGCACGTCAGGTGGCCTGGCTGCATTCACGTAACGGTAGGAGAGCCAGCCAGGGGTGACGTGTTCGATCGCCTCTCATTCTGGAGTATGGGTTCCTTATTCGTTCCCCCAAGATGTGTAAGAAACAGTCCGTGTGCTCGCTAGAACCGACACCATCTTTCACCAGATCTCGCCTTGTCCTTCCGCTCACAATCATGCTGTCCCGTGCATTGGTTCAGCCAAGAACTGAGCGTCGCCCCACCAAACTTAAACCTAAAACGAGGAAAATGGAGCCGTCAAACCGGCGGGAGCCTAGATCCACCCCGTTTATGCTAATCTCTACAACATGTAAAGAATCAGAGTCGCATTTATATAGGTGTGTGCACGATTGGAGGGAGTGGCTGAGCAATATTTTTATCCAACATGGTTGATAGCGTAATCTGCGAATCGGCCCTAGACTATCTTAGACGTTATACGAGCTCTACGTCCAAGTGTTATTGTATTTCGTATTTTGTATTCTTAGTTTGATTGGAAGTTGTGGCTATGTAGATCCTAACTATGCAAAGAGTAAGTCTAGGCTCCTTAGTTATTGTATCACCTTGGTGCTTCCTATGAGAATAGAGCAATTGTTTATGCAGAAAATAAGCGCAATGCTATCGGAGATATTGGCAAAATGGCTTGACATGCTACTCTCTGTTTTAAAATATAAGATGTCTTAGCTTTGTGAAAGGTGTGTATCTAGACTTCTTTTAGTGTGTAGGTTCATGTAGGTTTGGAGTGAACCTACACACTAAAGGTGATCTAGATACACTCCATTCACAAAACTAAAATATCTTATATTTTAAAACGGAGGGAGTACATTGCTATGAAATTTTTTAGGGAATATTGCTATTATTTTAGTTGACATGTCCGTATGGAGTCGAAATATTGAGAGCTCGCTACTCCCTCCGTTCACAATTAGATCGCATTCTGGATTTAGTCAAAGTCAAAAAAATTAAAGTTTGACCAAATATTTAGCAAAAAATAGAAGTATCTACAATATAAAACTTATAGTATTGGAATCTTCGTAAGTTATATTTTTATAATATATGTATTTAGAATAATAAATGTTTCTATATTTTCCTACATTTTTGGTCAAAGTTGACAAAGTTTGACTTTGAAAATTACTAGAACGCGAAGTAATAAAAAATAGAGGGAGTAACTAGCAAGAGACAAGTCAGGTCAGATAAAACAAGTCTTGATGAGCCTGACCTCATTGCCTCGAGCCCCGCGCATATACCAGATCATGACATACCCTACTTAACGTGGAAATTTTAATAAGGTGTGTCAACTTTACGGTATGCAGGTTATTAACATGATGCTAGTATAATGCATACTGCCAAGAATACCTCCAATCAACAAATGCCTAGAGACTAGAGTGACACATATAGAGAGACACAAGATTTGGAATTGTCTTCTCGCTGTTGGCCCTGCGTCGAATCCATGTAGCCATCGGCCATCGGTGACCTTGTCCCGGTTAGCTGAAACATCAACCTCGGGCTTAATTAGTTTGTTGTTACAGTAGATTATGTTCCTCCATTTTGATCCATTGAACAGTAGATGGTATTTGTCTAATAATTCTGTTTGCTACAAGTGCTCACATCACACCTATATATACCTTTTCTTTTTTCTTTTCTCAAGCATAACTCAACAGGATTCTTTTGCTACAAGTAGTGCTCTCCTTACGTTACATACTTATACTTACATGTGCTAGCAGATCATCATAGGAAGTGCCAAGAATAGTTTTAAGATACTGTACCATAGGAAGTGCCAGTAATGATTTATCCCTGTATGTTTAGTTCCAGCTATATGTACCGAAAGAGTAAACATGTCACATGAGAGCTGTCAGGCACAGCACCAAATGGCCAACCAGCTTGAGCCACACGCTCTTGTACTGCTGAATAGCATGGCACACACACAGACGATAAGCCTTTTCCTGAGACACGATAAGTCCAACAACATCCTCAACGTGAGGGCGAGGCATGGGTCGGTGATGGTCCTGTTCGGTTTTGTTGTCAGATTTTAGCAAGGATCCCACAAGAAAAACAAGGCCTACGGCAGCAAGTAGCCAAATGCTGTGGTTCCCCCATGCCGGTTGGTTCCTGCCTAATAATTGTACAGCTCACTCCCAAATATTTCCTCTCCCTCACTCACATACTCCCTCTATTTTATATTACTCCGCATATTAGGTTTGCTTACGGGCCACTTTTAATGTTTGATCAAGTGTAGCGTATATAATACCAATATATATGATATGAAACTATATCCCGTTATCTTTCTAATAATACCGTTTTGATATTATAAGTATTTATTTTTATTTTTCTATATAATTGGTCAAACGTCGCAAAGTTTAGTTTTGATCATACCTAATATGCGGAGTAATATGAAACGCATGGAGTAAGACAGAGAGGACCATACAAGGGAACAAGTTAGAAGTTCAATAATGTGCAATGCAATACCTATGAATGATAGATTTCCTCCCATCTGAACACTCCCATAATTTCTTAATGTGGATGCTTCATTTGACGCAGGAATATGTAAAGCTCAACGTGGACGCTTCATTCAATGTAGATGAGCTTTGAGGAGCTACATGGGCAGTAATTCGAGACAGCCGAGGCGTCTTCAACGCCGCTAGCAGCGGTTAGCTTGAGCATGTCCATGACATGTGTTATCGGCTGAGGTCCATGCATTGAAACAGGGCCCTCTTCTGGCACACTCAGTGGGTTGTAACAGAGTGCGGACGTCATGCAAGCAATGAAAGAGGGAGGTTACTCTCATGGAGTTGCTGCTGCAATTCTAAATGACTACTACTACCATTTGGCCTCGGAGTTCTTGAAGATCTAGTTCGAGCATAATTTTCGATAAGGAAACCAAGTCGCCCACGAACTAGCTAGATTAGCTCGGAGGTATAAGCAACATGTTTGGTTAGACGATCCTCCATATTTTATTATACCTCTTCTGAACGATGTAACGAGTTTGTGTCGAATGAATAAAGAGTTATAATTCCGTAAAAAAAATAAGGGGATGAGAATTGCGCAATCAGTGTGAGGCCCAATTTTGCAAATATGTTGAAGCCCAAGCACCACGGTGCGATTGGGCAACCGTCGCCATTTATGCGTACGAAAAGACACGGATGAAAGAGCGTGTCGGCGTGCCACAAAGAGCTTCCTCCTCTCCTCACTCTCTCCATTATTGGCGGTTGCCATAGCGACCATCCATGATGGAAAAGCTGCTCACCGTAGTGCTTGCTTCAAGCCTTCTTCTTCTAGCCACTCTTGCAGCCGATGCCTCCTCTAGATCTTCTTCTCACCCCTCCGCCCTGGACACTCAACGAGGCCATGCTCTCGGTCGCAAGGGCAGAGAGGAACTGGCCTACCGCCATTACCGTCGTGAAGGCGAGCTCAAGGAGCAGCATGAGGTCAGTTTATATGTTCCCCCGGCAATTTCAGAATTGCAGAAACAGAGTTTCTTCTGTACTTTGTGCAGAGACTCTGCAGCTCAACAGCTGAAGCTGTTAATTAGCAGTCTGACTGTCTCTGCAGTCTGCGCACACCATTTCTTGTTCAGAACATCTTGAGAAAATGCACACAAAAAACAAAATGGGGACGTGATTTTCAGGTAGCAGCAATGGACGTGGAGAGGAAGGAGGGTGGGACGGATGAGGATGAGGACGCCGGAGCTGCGACGGAAGGACTGATCTCCAGCGAGGACTACAGCGCGGTGGCCATGCACGACCGCGGCTCCCCGCCGGCGCACAAAAAGCATCCCAAACCGTAGGCCGTCGTCCGTCTCCGGCTTTGTCTCAGTTGGTGCATAATCAATCTTCTTATCTACTAGTCTGTATCTTCCGTCACTGGATTGTTGTAACCTTGCAGTCTTTGTATAAGAGATGCCATGAGGGACAACCACAAGATCGGGCACGGACGTAAGTCCATGATTGATCTTAGCATCATTCATGATTCATCTGCATCGTCGCCGCTGCAGAGTCGCTGTTCTCCCCCTCTTGCCATCTGCTGCTAATCTGGAACTTAGAACTTACTGTAGTCGTACAACGTAGAACGCACGCCAGACATTCCAGTACGCCACGGACTGTGCGTTCCTAAATTCGCCCCCCATTCCTAAATTCGGCTCCGGACAACGAAATATCCCACAGCCACACTTCCTGGAACCCGGAATTCGCCGAAATCGGCCCATAATCCATCCGGTGAAAAGCTCGCCCCACGGTTGGCCTGGGCCTAGGGTGTCAAGCGGCATCCGCATAACAACCCGCGAAGCAAAATATAGGCAAAAAAAGATTTAGAAAGTTAGTAAAATTAAAGAAGGGCTAGTGAAAAAGTAGTGCCGCAACCTGTCCCGCTTGACGCCCTACCTAGGGCGCCAGATGAAGAGGAATTGGTGGGAAGCAGCCAACCCGCCAAGTGGGACCAAGATGTCGACGAGAGCGGCCGTTCGTCCTCGTCGCCGGGCTCACGCGCGAAATCAATGGCACCGGCGGTTAGACTTTCTCCAAGTGCGGCAGGTTGACGCGTCCAATCACCGTCCACGTGACGCAGTTATGGCGAGCCAGCGCATCAGCTTCTCCTGCCCGATTTCCCGCGCGTGCTACACCCATCGGCCTTCCCGTCACCGATAAATATGTCCCTTCTCATCGCCGTATGTTTCCACTGCGAACGCCATCACCCTCTCCACTCTCCTCAAATACCGCGAACCTCGGCGGCAATGGCGGGCGCTATCGGCGGCGGCGCGGTGACGAACGGCGGCCCGCTTCGCTCAACGAGTGGGAGGGCCGCCTCCTATACGAGGTCAACTACCTGGCGCTGCCGGACTTCCGCAGGCCGCCAGGCTAGGCACTGAACGTAGGCGGCGTGCTGATCCCCCTCCTCCACAGGGCATCACCATGATTGGTGAGATCCAGGGATGTCCGACGAGGACTGCGTGAACCCGCGCTACTTCCCCGAAAACCACGTGGCGTGAACGGAATACTTCAGAGAGCGCTACGAGCGGGAGATGTCATCATACGAGGGCCCGTCACTGGCGCCGACCAGGAGAAACACCGCAGGCCGACACGAGTGGTTGAGCGTGCCATTACGCATGCTCACCGCAATCCTCGAGCACATCGAGGCCGGCAACTCGCCGCGGCTCACCTACTCGACGTGGACGCCGGCGACCCTCTCGCGCCGGCGCGGCAGCTCCTTGCTGCCAAGGAGGATGGGAGGCACATCCCCTCGGATCCATCCAGCAAAAAAATTCGACGGAATTCGGCCTGAGTGTCACAAACGAGTGGAAATGCTCTTAGTACTACATTTTTTTTACTCTTCTCTTAGTACTACATGATACAGTACCAGGCTACCAGCATTTTTTGAAGTACTTAAATGTTCACGAAAAATCCTGAATTGTGTTCGCAACATTTCCAAGACTATTAGGTCATAAAAAAATCAAAGTTAATCTTCACTAAACATTGCTTGCAAATAAATACAGTACAAGGGATGAGAGAAAAAAAAAAAGGAAAGGATATGATCCATCTATTTTTTGAATGCAATTTCAGTAGAAGGATTTGGAACTACCTTCAGCTCGACTGGAATACAGGAATAGTAATGTCAAGGATAATCTGCAGACGGTGGTTTCAGACGCGAAGAGAGTTTTGTGCATCCTTTCTTTATGCAGGTTTTGATTACGGCTTGTTGGGATATATAGCTGCTACGGAATGCAAAAAAAAAATTCAGGCAAGAGCGTCCCACTTTTGCAAGGTGGAAGACTACTTTTGTGCATGACATTTCTCTGCTCAAATACGCATTGACGCTAAGTACCATGCCAGTTTGGACCTGGATAGACTCACTCGTTTGAGGTTGTACAAAGGTAGAGTGCTTTTTATTTATTTCCTTGTCGCTTTGTAATATAGAGTTTGGGAAGAAATAAAAGTTTTGCTGTGGGGCCTTTGCCTCACAATCCAGGGTCAAAAAAAAGGAAAGGCACTAGCCAAATTATTTGAATTTTTATTCCTCGTAATATACATTTCAGCATTGGTTAATGTTTTGCAGTGTAGTTCATTGTATCATGATTATCTATTCCAAAGATCCAGATTTTCTTCATAATCATTTTTCAATATGCTTTTGGTGTTAGTACATGGAATCGTATAAAATCTTGGTATAACTAGATAGATTGTCAGGAGAACCGCCACCCCTCGTGGCGACAGTGTAACCCAGGTGGCAGGGTGGTCATGCCAGGAACGGCATTGCCAATGCGACGGCACACTTGGGCCAGACACCTTAAAGCATTCTGTAGTCGGGCGACATATATTCTTCATCAAGTTCAGAAAGAAAAGAAATTACCCGAATATTTGAAGGAAAGAAGATAACTGAACCAAAATCCTGTGTGTTGAATTATCCTTTAAAATAGTTCCAAGTGGACTCAGGTACAGACCCAGATCAAATGTGAAGTTCAAGCAAAAGGCAATCGTGGTTCTACAAACTGTAAATTTTGTACAGACAATGCCCCGACGGAACCACAAGATCAGGAAGAATGGATGACGAACGGTATCGCTGTCGATTTATTTTCACCAGAATTCGTCCTTTTTAGTCCTTCATACATTCATCGCCAGCTTCTTGGCAGCAAGAGCCTCTGCTTCAAGGGTCGGCTCCCAGAGAATCGTGGTTTCAGCCAGTAGCGCTGTCACGGTGTATGGGTCCATGTTTGAGGCCGGACGACGGTCTTCCAGGTAACCTGACAAGAAGGTAGTCTTTAGTTTCAGCCAGCAGCGCTGTCAGTGTATGGGTCCATGCAAATTACCACGTCACAATGCATGGATATCGATAATAGTATAATAAGATAACGATTTGGGGCCAATGTATTTTTCTTTCAATTGTGAAGTAGGCCATCATTTGGTGAATGGATATGCACAGAGTGAAGAAACTTCTTTAGAACTGATAACATTCAACACGTAGAGGGTAGCAAATTTAAGGGCGTGAATTTGGCCCAGAACTGTTCAAAATCCACGCGGGTGAAGTGAAGTAAAGAACCTAAGATCCATGTTAGATAAGGAAAGGGGTTTCTACTCCCCAAGAATTACGATTGCAGAGTGTCCTTGAATTTTATTTTTGGGAAGAACTGTTTTCTGCATTCCTGAACATTGCAAATAGTTCAGGAACCAAGGGAGAGCACACATACCTTTCCCTTTTGCCTCAGTGTCACGCCCCACCCGAATAGAGCAGCCACGATTTGCAACACCCTGATAAATGAAGTGTTATGATTAGTATAACTTGTAAATAAACAGGAAGTAAAACACGACTAAAAATAAAGAAAGGTTGCTCCACCCGTACCCATGAAAAGTCTGATATGCTAGCTGTCTCGTGTAACCCTGTCAACCTCCTTTCATTTCCTTCACCATATTCACTTATATGCAAGTCGTGACGAAGTGAAAGGTTCAGGATTGCTTTCTTGATCACTTCAAAACCTCCATCTTCACGCATGGCCTTTGTGCTATATTTGCAACAAGAGAAGATAGTTTCTCACTTGCACATTAAGGACAAACTGTATGGGAGTATTGAGAAAAACTACAAACCAAACTTAGTGATTAACTTATGTGAATGCAGATTTATTTTGAACCGCACTCGATAAAATTTTAACAATCAACAACAGTGCACATTTACAGCCGGTTTGAATGTGTATTTCGAGGTATTTTTTCTATTAGTCCTAGCATAGGTTTTTTTCTGACGTAAACCCCATAGTATTTAGGGTGTGTTTGGGAGGGCTCCGCTCCACCCCACTTCACTCCACCTCCGAACTTCACTTCACCTAACGTGCTCTAGAGTAGTAAAATGTGTTTGGGAGGAAAATTAGCTTCAGTTTCAGATTAGTGGGAGAGTGTTGTCAAATGTCTGAACTATCCTTTTAGTATTCTTTGTTTTTTTCCTTTTTTCCATCAATCCGGCAGGGACATCCCAACGCGTGTCTGTACTTTTTGCTCCTGCGTTTAGGATAGAAACAAGATTGCATACGGAACAAAATGGGACGGCCGAGAGCTACTGTTGAAGGCCGACATCCAGCTACTAGTACAAACAGATTAGCAATAAAAAATAGCGTGCTCCTCATGAAGGTGAGCAGTGAGCTACTGGTGCAGGCGCGACGTCTCCCGGAATAGGCAGGCAGCAAGATTAACCAGGGGAACAGACAACGGCAGCGGGCGGCAAACAGACGACCGCGTCGTCTTGCTTGTGGCGTCAGGTTGACCCAAGGACAGGAATAAATTAGGGGTCCTAGGGAAGTAATCTAGGGGTGGCTCCTACTGCAGGCAGGCAGCGGGATTTATCGGGATAACGGATGGCGGCAGCGGCCAGGAAACAGACAACATCATCAGTTGTGTTTGCGGTGCCGGGTCGACTCAAGGAAGGGAATCGACCATGGGTAGTAGGGGAGGAGAATGGGGGGTCACGGGTAGAGGGGAGGATGGCGGACAGTCGCCGGAGATGGAGGCGGTAACGCTAGTAGCCATAGGCCATGGGAGAGAGATGAATCGATAGATACAGGGGACTAGCTAGTGGCATTGGTGGGTAATTTGATTGCAAATGAGGTGAAGTGGAGCAGCTGAAGCTCCTATTTCTCTGCTCCACGAAAATGAACTGTGGGACATCACCGCTTCACTCCAGGTGATAACCGGAGTTTGGGTGTTTGGGGCAACTTCACCTGCTCCACTCGTTGACTGGTGGAGTGGAGCTATCCCAAACACATCCTTACTAAAGCAAAGCTATATTAGGTTATCTGATGCATTGTTAATATACAATAAGATAATCCGTAAAAGTTTAGCAGAACATATACAATATATAACAGAAAAGGTTGGAACCTGTAATTCGTGTGGCAGCCAGCTCCGTTCCAGTCACCCTATATGAAATCAACCTTCAGTTCACTAAGTTCCAATATATAAATTGCTTCCAACAACTTACATGGATATACCTGGATTGGTTTTGGGTCAAGAGTAAGCACCACACCAGCTTGCTCCGTGATTCTCTGTTTAAGATCAGTACGATGATAATTAGGAGGCTTTACTGATGTGAAATATGATATAAACAAAGGGAATGCCAGTTATCGGATTTGGCTTTATAATGTTTTGAAGAAATCTGGTCTGACGCTTTAGTGTCAGAATAAGTGACAAGTTCATAGTGTGTGCACGTAAATGGTTTACAATAATTAACAAACCAATTAATTTATTGACCACATTCTGATCATCAAAATACCTCGAGAAGATATCTTGAAGCCCATATGTGATCTCCTGCATCAATACCAACACTAGGTCCAACCTGGTACTCCCACTGCATGAATACGGTTTGTAAATTTCCATTTATCAAACACTTCGATTTTCATTTGGAAGAAGATGTAACAAAACGTCAATATTTTGTCCCATATAAACGAAAGCATACCTGACCAGGCATGACCTCCCCGTTTGTTCCACTGATCTCGATTCCAGCATAAAGGCATGCCTTGTAGTGGGCATCTGATATGTCACGGCCAAAAGACTTGTCTGATCCCACAGCGCAGTAGTATGGACCCTGCAATATTTCAGCACAATATTAGTACTCAATAGTGTATAATTAATAAAGTGTATTTCACCAGCCTAAGCTTTATTTTTATATAGTAAATCAAGCTTCCTGATACAGTACCTGGGGGCCAGGGTACCCTCCAACAGGCCAGCCAAGAGGCCAGTTCACATCTCTCTGCATCAAAGTGTACTCCTGTTCGATTCCAAACCTAGAAAATCAAAAAAAAAATCAACTCTGTAGTCTGTATGCTTGTATGCCAATAAAGGGAGGTAAAAGAATAGCGGGCCTTTGTACGGCACACAAGTGCTCAACGCATAGTTACCATGGCACTTGTGAAGAAACCTTGGGGTCACTGAAAATTTGCGCAGCCCTGTGGCGCTTGTTAGTAGGGATGGGCTCCCCTTGTGGTGTGTAGGTATCACAAACAACCTGAAAAAGCCAAATTCCATTTTCATTAACATGCTATTTGGCACATGTAACAACCTAGCAAACGCCCACTATTGACCCTGTCAGTATAGCTTAAAAGCAAATCCAGAAAGAGATAATGCAATTGGGAAAATGGACGGTACTATGATGTTGTTGCCTCCTCGGAACGGGTCCTTGAATATAGCCTGTGGGCTGAAACAGGATAGAAAACAACATAAATTGAGTAACAGTAGTAGAAATCTAAAAACACTTTCCATGTGCAAGGCTGAAGAAAGTGTGCACAGTGCACTGTAATTTCCCACTTACTATAGGATGACTTCACTGTCCTCTCCTGGGGCTTGCCCTGTGCTGGATCCATCATAGTTCCACTTGGGTAGCTCCGAAGGGTCCTCCACCGGCTTCGATATCGTCTGCAAGGTGAGCATTACGTTTTCTGTCAGTAGCAAAACAGGAAGAGTGGGAAATGAGTACTATGCGCTCAACTGTTCATCTCCCCTGGACTTCAAAAAAAGAAGTCCCCTAAGAACACTGATAACTTGTTTATGCAAGGAATCACAAATAGGGGGGATGGGCATGATTATATGGAGTGCACGCCTACCCTTGATTTGCTTCTGATGTCGATTCCAGATCCTCCAACCCTGCACAATGTGAAGAGAGAAAGGCAGATTCGTTAATACTCCCATAAAGGTTGCTCTAAAAAAAAATACTCCCATAAAGTGCGCTGTGCGATCTCCTAATCTTATTCAAGTGCGGGAACTGAAAAGCAAAAGTAGCGTGCCATGGAAACTTTAGAAATTTATTAGTACGTATCAACTTTAAGGGAGCAAATCTGCACTGCTCGCTCTAAAATTAATCTAATCTAATCTAGTCCCCAAAAGTGCAGGTTTGTTTTGGCCAATCTATCTATCTGAAGCCACTGCTGCTGCTGTTCTGTCGGGGGAAGTAAACCGATATGCACTGTTCTTCTGGTGATGCGGAAAGCAAACAGCGACATTGCAGGCAGGGGAGGGGACTAACCAGATGTACTCGGCGATGATCTTGTCTGTGAAGGGCGTGGTGTCCATGTTGAGGAGCTGGTCCATCCTCTGCACGACCCCGGTGGTCTCCGGGCCGAGCGCCAGCACCTTGAACCCGGCCGTGCCGCGGGCGGTCCTCCTGACGCCCCACACCCTTCCCCCGGCAGTCGCCGCCGCCGGCCTCGCGCGGACGGAGGGCTTGCCCAGCGCGCCCATCTGGCACTGCATCGCCGGCACCACCGCCTGCGCCATCTCGGCTAGCTACCGGAGCTAGCTAGCTACGGCTCCGCCGCCTTCGCTCCTTGTCAACGCTAACTGATCAACAACCAACAAACCAAATCATACATGCGCCATTTACCACATCGATGATCAACTCGTGAGCAGTCAATGCAAGATATAGAAGCGAAGAAGGGAACTGAGCATTGCGCACCTGAGCAGACGTCGGACGACGATGTCGAGGGGAGAGGGGAGAGAGAGGAGAGGGGGGCGGCGACCGAGCTGAGGAGCGCGGTTGGATTTATTTGGCTATATACGAGTATTCTAGTGGCCGCGGCGGGCAACGGCATCTGGCTTTTGATCAGGGGATAGGGCTCCGGTGGTCGAGATTTCTGGCCCCTAACGCGCACCGGAGGCAGCAAAGAGGCCGAAACACGCACATGATCCAGAGCGAGCCGAGAGGGCAACGTATTTTTGGGGTATTTGTTAGATATGAAAGATGCGGCTGCCTCTCCTTGTCACGTCCGTCTCCCTCTCCCCCGGCGCATGCGACCTCTGTGGCCTGCATTGTTTATGTGCACAGTGAGATTGACCTGGCACTGTGGTCATTTTTGCATCGTTTCAGAAGGCTCTGACCAGGCTGCAATAATTTAGCCGAGATTACCAGTTTAGGAGCGTCATCAAGTCTGCAATAATTGCTTGCGGGACCTGGGATTACTGCAAATAGATTCGAGCTGGTCGGTACCGGAGATGTACCGATCCTGATAGTACAAGTTGAAGTTGGTACCAGCAAAACTCTATGTCTATGCTCAAAACAGGCTGTTGTTTCTGTGCACCAACTGATGTGATTCAGCAGAGATTTCTCACTTGAGATTCCTGATGTAGTACTAGCTTGCAACGTGATTTCTCACTTGAGATTCCGTGGACTCAAGTGCTTCTCCGTCAGGAGTAGCAAAATCGAGCTAAAACTGCCCCGAACCAAGATAATACGCCTAGCTACACAATCACTTGAAACCTATTATCTGTCAGGAGCTAGGAGGAATTCTACTTCCACCAGTGACTAACCCCCATGCACCTCATACACTACGGACCTGCAGAACCTCGACCTGGACTTCACGAAATCTGCCAAGGCTCGCTCGCCGTCAGAGTCGAACACGTCAAGAAAGCTGTTCAAATTGTCCCAGGACCATCACAGAAGTAGATCCCGCGAGATGCGTCCCCATGTTGCTGCAGGAGATGTTGGAGCCAGGACATGCACTGGAAGGGCTCGTCGTTTATTCCTTCGACCGCGAGCTCGATTGACCTCAGCACCTACTTGAGGTTGCACTTTGTATCAATCTTGCAGAGTATCTCGGCGAAGGTTGACCTATGGTTGCTTCAGAGAGAGTTGGAGACAGTTGTCACACAGGAGTTGATGCATGATGGAAGCTTTGCTGCCACCATGCACGCTCTCCTGTAAGTAGGATATCAATCGGAGAGCAGCCTGATGGCTACATGCAACAGGAGGGCAAACAATAAAGCTTGCTCTTCCACCTTGGAGTTGATAGAGATCCAGAGCTCCTCCCAATTGTCTGCTCCTTTCAATCTTGCTGAGCATCTCGGCAAAGGTTGATCTCTGGCTGCTTCTGAGAGAGTTCAGATGGGAGTTACTGGATGATGGAAGCTTTGCCGTAACCAATGGACGCTTTCCTCAAAGCAGGATCACTGTCACAGAGCAGCCTGATGGCCACATGTAGCAGGAGAGCAAGCAATGGAGCTTGCTCTTCCATCTTCGACCTGACAGGTCAAGAGCTCCTCCCAAGTTTCTCCTTCTCTAACCAGCACTGAAGGGCAATGTGTGCAAATCCTTCCCACCTGTAACAACAGTGAATTGTAAGAAACATGACAATAAGAGATGGCAAGCCAAGAGTGACTTTTATTTTTGCAACAACATGAATACTCACTCAAAGGGTGGCTCGACTTCAATGTCAAGGGTCAAATGGATCGACTAATTTGTGGATGCATTGACTTCAGATTCACCGTCGTCAACGTCAGTGAGCCTCGTGGACACAGCCTCTAGGAACATACATTTATGTCTCCTTCATGTAGAACTTTCACCATCCACCACTATCCAGCAAGTCATCAAAACAGTGAAAAGGTCCATACAGTATAGGCAAAATTGGCCACGTATTTGGGTAAAATCTTCCACTTCTTGCGCCCAAGTAGTTGCCGAGCAAAGCACACAGTGGCCATCATAATGCCGGTACCTGAGACGTATGGCCTAGGACGTATCACCGAGCTAGACCTACCAAGCTAATCCCCGAGCTAAAATGAAATTTATCTGTCAGGAGCTAGGATGAATGTTTTCCATGCAATGCCAGCATGCCCCTCATATACTGGTTCCTAACTGTTCTGTAATCCCGCAGCAGCATCTTGAACCCGTCGCACGCATCCTCGTACACCACAGACCTGCAGAACCCCAACCTGAAATCCACGAAATCAGCCATGGCTCGCTCACGGTCAGAGCCGAACACGTTGAGAAGCTCTTCGAAATGCCCCAGGACGTTGCAGAAGTCAATCCTGCAAGCCTCTGTCGCTCCGTGCTGATGCTGATGCTGATGCGAGAGATGACGGAGCCAGGACATCCACTGAAACAGTTCGTCGTTTTTCTCTTCAACGGCGAGCTTGATGGACTTCAGCACCTCGTCAAAGCTGCAGCTCTTTTCAATCTTGCTGAGTATCTCGGCAAAGGTTGATCTCTGGCTGCTTCTGAGAGGGTTCAGATGGGAGTTACTGGAAGATGGAAGCTTTGCCGCGACCATGCACGCTTTCCTCAAAGCAGGATCACTGTCAGAGAGCAGCCTGATGGCCACATGCAGCAGGAGAGCAAACAATGGAGCTTGCTTTTCCACCTTCGACCTGACAGGTCCAGAGCTCCTCCCAAGTTTCTCCTTCCGTAACCAGCACTGAAGGGAAATGTGTGCAAATCCCTCCCACCTGTAACAACACTGGATTGTGAGAAGCATGATAATAAGAGATGGCAAGCCAAGAGTGACTTTTATTTTGCAACAGGATGAATACTCACTCAAAGGGTGGCTCAACTTCAATGGCAAGGGTCAAATGGAGCGAGTAATTAGTGGATGCATTGACTTCAGATTCACCGCCATCAACGTCAGTGTGAGCCTCGTGGACACAGCCTCTAGGAACATACAGTTATGTCTCCTACCACTATCATCCAGCAAGTCATCAAAACAGTGAAAAGGTCCATACAGTATAGGCAAAATTGGCCGCGTATTTGGGCAAAATCTTCCACTTCTTGTGACCAAGTAGTTGCCAAGCAAGCACACAGTGGCCATCATAATGCCGGTACCTGAGACATATGGCCTAGGATGCCTAGGACGTATCACCGAGCTAGACCTACCAAGCTAATCCCCGAGCTAAAATGAAATTTATCTGTCAGGAGCTAGGATGAATGTTTTCCATGCAACGCCAGCATGCCCCTCATATACTGGTTCCTAACTGTTCTGTAATCCCGCAGCAGCATCTCGAACCCGTCGCACGCATCCTCGTACACCACAGACCTGCAGAACCCCAACCTGAAATCCGCGAAATCAGCCATGGCTCGCTCACGGTTGGAGCCGAACATGTTGAGAAGCTCTTCGAAGTGCCCCAGGACGTTGCAGAAGTCAATCCTGCAAGCCTCTGTCGCTCCGTGCTGATGCTGATGCGAGAGATGACGGAGCCAGGACATCCACTGAAACAGCTCGTCGTTTTTCTGTTCAACGGCGAGCTTGATGGACTTCAGCACCTCGTCGAAGCTGCAGCTCTTTTCAATCTTGCTGAGTATCTCGGCGAAGGTTGATCTCTGGCTGCTTCTGAAAGGGTTCAGATGGGAGTTACTGGAGGATGGAAGCTTTGCCGCGACCATGCACGCTTTCCTCAAAGCAGGATCACTGTCAGAGAGCAGCCTGATGGCCACATGCAGCAGGAGAGCAAACAATGGAGCTTGCTCTTCCACCTTCGACCTGACAGGTCCAGAGCTCCTCCCAAGTTTCTCCTTCCGTAACCAGCACTGAAGGGCAATGTGTGCAAATCCTTCCCACCTGTAACAACACTGGATTGTGAGAAACATGACAACAAGAGATGGCAAGCCAAGAGTGACTTTATTTTTGCAACAGGATGAATACTCACTCAAAGGGTGGCTCGACTTCAATGGCAAGGGTCAAATGGAGCGAGTAATTAGTGGATGCATTGACTTCAGATTCACCGTCGTCAACGTCAGTGTGAGCCTCGTGGACACAGCCTCTAGGAACATACATTATGTCTCCTTCATGCAAAACTTCCACCCTTCCACCATTATCATCCACCAAGTCATCTAAAGAGTGAAAAGGTTCATACAGTCTAGGTAAAATTGACCTTGTATTGGGCCAAATCTTCCACTTCTTGAGTCCAAGTAGTTGCCAAACAAGCACACAGTGGTCATCATAATGCCGAGCCAGGCCTTGAGATCCTGGAGGTGAGAAGTATATATTGGCCCCTGCAGAAGGCTGACCAAACAGATCAGCTAAAGCAGAAGCTATAGCAGCAACCTTCTCAGACCGGAACTCCATGCCACGCAAGGCAATTGAGAAGCCATTCTTGACCGCGTCTTTACATTTGTCAACAAATGCAGCTGCATCCGGGAAGACTATTCCATCATCGAAGAAATGCTCTTCCACCCCAGACCCTGTTGAGGTCTGACCTCGTGTTCTCACGACTCTTATGTCCTGCCTATACTTCACAGGAGCGCCCAAGGAATCATGAACCTCATGGAGAAATGAATCTATGTTAAGCTCGTCCGAAGCAACAGCAGGGCACGAAACAAGCCCCTGTATGAATGACTCGATGATAGCATCAGGTGTTGTAAGATCAAAAGCATTATGCAATGCAGTGAACACATGATCCCCTTTCAGATCACTTTGTTTCCTCCTGTACAGATAAGGTGAGTTTTCCCAGTACATCAGCACAAACTTTTCGAAGTCAGACTCCCCCTGTCCAAAAACGCTTTCTCTGACTTGAGCAGGTTCCAGGTGAGCTGGATAAGCAAGATCCATCGAAAGCCTAAAAATAGCTTCAGATATCTCATATGGTCTGCTTTGAAGTTGATCATTCCAGATGCTGCAGTCAATTGATGGTTCTAAGGCCTGAACTTTGACCCATACTTCATACAATAACTGTCTTACTTCTCTCACTAGCTCTTGTTGCAGATTGCGCAACTTGTCGACTTTACAGGAGTTCACCATGAGCACCACTGCGTCAATGATCAAGTACAAACATTTATTTGGCTCTGAAACTCTTGGTTGACACTTGTTGCTCCTGCTGCCGACGACCCCAGAAATAGAGTTCACCTGAGAAAGTAGATGCCTAAAAGAAGTCAATCCCCTGGCTGAGATATTCAGGAGGTACAAACAAAGAATATGTTTCATCAGTTACAACAGACGGTGATGCTAGCCTTCTAGATATAGTCGAGAAACTGTAAAACTATAATTATCATATGATGGTAATCGCCTAATGGTTTCATGCCAATTAACTGCGGTGGCTTATGTACACATAGTTGAGTTGCTCATGTGAAGATAAAAAAATGATGGTTCTCATCCTTCTGAAGTGTATTTGCACTTCCACATATTCAGAATCTCCAATAGGAAAACAAGCTAGCATCTGAACACAACAAAAGTTCAGGGTTCTACCAATTAAATCATTTTTCTACTGAATCTGAAAGACGATTCATACTAATCAGACAATCAAACAGCTAATATGCTTCAACCTACAACAGCAGTTTGGATGCTCACAATAGCCTTGGCAGAACAGGGGAGCCCGAGAGATGCTCCCTGCAGACTGGAGACGCCGAGAGATCCATCACGGCATCGCAGGCAGCCTTGGTAACTCGCCGGCTGCCACTCCCCAACGCCCGCGCCAGGCCACTGGCGATGCCGCCATCGGATGCCAGCGTCTCGCCGGCCTCCATGGACTGCAGCGCCGCCGCGCCCACCACCTCGCAGCTCAGCGCGGCCACGGAGTATGAGCTGCATTGCAAACCGCAGACAGTTTAGCGGGACAGTTGAGACCACGAGCGCGTTGCCGCGAGAAGGGAAACGGGGAGGGGGTTTGGTACCTGGAGGAGAGGAGGACGGGTAGGAGCGCGACGAGGGACGCCGGGAGAGGGGAGAGCGGCGGGGCGCGGGGCGAGAGGGAGAGAAGGCGGCGCAGGAGGCGGCCGGCGGTGCAGAAGGAGGAGGCGCGTTGGTTCGGCCCAGCGGTTGGCGCGACGGCGGCGAGGAGGACGGGGAAGACGGCGCGGTCGAAGGAGGCGGCCGCCCCATCGCCGCGGCTCTTTCTCTTCCTCTTCCCGCTCGGATTCCCCATTTCCGGTGTCTCGCTAGTCGCTCGCGCACGGCTCGTGTCGGACGGCGGCGCTCGAGCGAGGCTGTAAGGGGAACGGGATTGTGCAGACGTGAAACGTTCATTACCCGTGTTACCTCGTTGGTTTACGGAAATATGGGGCCCTCGTATGAGTACGCTTTCGTCGAGAGGTAGCTGACATCGTTGAAAGCGCCGACGTAGTTCTTTAATACTTCTTCTACTATTTCTTATTATTATTACCAAAAAAAGCAGCACTTCTCCGTCTCTTATAAAACGTTTTGGCATAGTTTGTCAAAACATTACTAAAGCTATGACAAATATGATTGCTCCTATTGGTCATAGAATTATAGCAAATAATCAGATTGCTTTTAGCAAAGGCCGGTTTACTTTGGAGAGTGTTGTTGCACTTCATAAAGTGATCATGAAGTCCATTACAAGATTTTTTTTGTCTAGTTCTAAAACTAGACTATGAGAAAGTATATGATAGAATAGAATGTGACTTCCTTGACAAAATATTCGAATATAGAGGTTTTGGGGTTATTTGGAGAAACCGGGTGGAATCCATTCTTAAGGATTGATCATTGTTAAAGGAAGCAATGAGATCATGAGAATTATCTGGTACTCAAAATGCAAACTCGGCCCCAAAGGTTAATCACCTATTATTTGTGGATGATTGCATCTTGTTTTGTAAGGCTACGGTGACTGATGCAGCAAGGATGAAGTAGGTTCTTTTTTTTGACAATAGGATGAAGTAGGTTCTTGATGCTTATTGATATGCTTCTATTGAGCCAATAAACAATGATAAATCCTCAGTTTTCTTTGGGAAAGGATGTGCTAATAATATCCGTAATAAGAGGAAACATGTGCTTGAGGTTTTGAATGAAACTCTAAATGGCAAGTACCTCGGATTACCTACTGATGCAGGGAGATCAAAGAATGGTGCATTTTGTTACTTAAAAGACAGAATATGGAAAAGAATACAGGGATGGATGGAGAAGATACATTTATGAGGCAATGAAATATTGATAAAAGTAGTGATACAAGCGGTTCCTATATATTCAATGGCTCTTTTCAAATTACCTAGATGCTTGTGTGATCATATTACCTCGATGGTTCGTAAGTTCTAGTGGGGAAGCAAAAACAGTGAGAGGAAGACATCATGGGTCTCGTGGGATTCGATGACCATGCCGAAGTACAAAGGGGGACTATGTTTCCATGACTTGGAGCTCTTCAATTTGGCACTGTTGACCAAGTAGTTATGGCAAACTTTTACTGACCTAGATTCACTTAGCGATGGGTGTTGAAGGTTGTGTATTTTCCAGATGGTGATATTTTGTGTGCAGAGTTGGGATCCAACCCTTCACAAATCTAGAGGTCCTTATGCCAGGGACGTGACATGCTGAAACTTGGTCTTATCAGACGCGTCGGTGATGGGTGAACACTAAAATATGGGACATCAACTAGATTCCCTAGGATTTTAACCTCCAGCCAGTTTGTTGCACCTCCGATGAACCCCCACAGCTTGTTCGGAGTTTATTTGTATGACTTCTAGGACATAGAATATTACTGCATTGCACTGGATGCTCACCTAATACCAATGGATGTTGAAGCAATCCAACAAATTCCAATCAGATATGTGATGCAATCCGATTTCTAGGCTTGGCATTATGAGATATCTGGGGTTTTCTTTGTAAGATCAGCGTATCGCATGCTTTTGGAGACTAAGCATCATCGAGAGAATTATTTTGAGGCTTGGAAGCATCCATGGAAGGTTACAGTTCCATAAAAACCGTTTGTTTACATGGCGACTTGCGAAGGAATCGCTACCATGGAGGCATTCCCCGATCTGCCTAGTGAGCAATGCGGCTAATGATACATGGAGGCATTCTTTACTGGAATGTAACATGGCACACGGTGTATGTGCACTAAAGGAGGATATCATGTTGCCCCTATTCAACAATGAGACTGATGATCCGAAACTCTGGTTATTCTCACTTAGCAGAACTCCCATGCAACCCAAGTTTATGGAAGTACTGGTAACATTGTGGTCAATTTGGTGGGGAAGGCGAAAACTAATTCATGAGAACAAACACCAATCACCCATGTCAACTCATTTGTTCATCTCGAGTTACTTAGCTGAGCTGAATGTGACTGATACTGCTCCGAGCTCACATGCGATACCGCGAGCTCCTGCTCTTTGGGCAGTGCCTCGGCAAGGAATAATTAAGATCAACACCGATACCACAGTAGCAAGGGAACATAAGAGGGGTGCAGTGGCGTGTGTCGGCCGCGATAGTACTGGAGCATTCCTGGGAGCGTCGGCCATTGTCTATGATGGTTTGATAAACACAGAGGTCTTGGAAGCTCTAGCCCTAGCAGTTGATACGCATGTGAGGATATTGCTTTGTGGCACCTTATATTGCCTAAATATGGTTAAGAAGATCAACGAAGGAGGTAGACGAGGCTAGCATTGCATGATCATATCTGAGATCATGGAGAGGAAGCGAGATTTTTCTTCAGGCTACCTTTAGCCACGAACGACCAGAAGCAAATGAGCCATCAATTGGCACGATCATCGACTACTCTAGATGTGGGCAAGCATGTTTGGTTTTTAAATCCCCCGCCATCTGGGAATTTCTACAAACATTATTAATTATTATTAGGTATTTCTATTTTCGTGCCCCTTGTTCGTTAGTTGTAATCAGTTTTTCCCAGCCGCTTAACTTTTTCTCTCTTTTTCCCTCCCTCTATTCTAAAACCCTCGCAGACTCTCGGACGGAGGGATGTCGTAAGGTCAAAGACTTGACCGTTATATGCTGACCGTCAGGTCAAAGACTTGACCGTTACATGCTCACGAAAATAGAAATCCCTTATTATTACTCTCTTCATTCACTAATATAAGACATTGAAGTATTTTTTTTAAAACATATGGATACATTATTAAATAGAGGGAGGTACCAAGTCAATTAATTTGGATCAGAGGGAGTATTAATAATCAAAATAAATCTCGCATCGTTCCGCTAAAAAGGGTAAATGATACACATCATCCCGGGGATAGAACCGTTCCATCCCCCGGCTCCTCGCATGCCTCTTTTTCCGCGTGTGGGCAGTGTTGCTGTGGACCCCTCCTTGCACACCTCATGCCTTATCCTATCGTTCTCTCCTCCACAGGAAGAAATCCCCCGGTGCCTTCCTCGCCTCGCAGCGGCCGGAGCACCTCCCCCACCCAATCCCCTTCTTCTGTGACGCGCCTCCTCTTCTTTCCCTCGCTGCCTCCTATCCTCCTCTTACCATTCTCTGGCGATCTTCCTGTCCAGGCCTCAAGGTCCCGTCGGCGCCGCTTCTTCTGGAGGTTCGACGCCGCCTAAGGTCTGTCGGCACTCGGTGGTGGTCCTGCCCGCCTGTCCATGCGCGACGGTGGCGCTGCCTGCGCCGTTGGTGATGATGTCGGTGCCGGTGGTGGTATTGCCCACGCCAGTGGTGGTCCAGCCGCCTCGGTGTAGCGTTGTCCATGCGAGATGGTGGCGCTGCCCGTGCCGATGGTGATGCTGCTGCGAGCACATGCTGTCGGCCAGGCTTGCTACAAGGGCAGCTGGGCTTTGCTACCTGCGGTTAGTGGCGCTGCTACGAGCGGCGGGGCGGCGGAGGCCGTTGCTACAACCGACGGCGAAGGTTGCTACATGCGGCGGTGGAGGTTGCTACAAGAGGCGGATGCCACTGCTAGCGCCGCAAGATTCTTCTCCGGTGTCTTCTTAAAGTGCTACGATTTTTAGGTGTGATGTTGTTTTTTGCTATTTTCGTATATTTCTTTTGCTATCGCAGTTTTGTGTGTTCGCTACAATAGCGCAAATGTTTTGCTACGATGTCTCCTGGCGAAGCGAAGTCATGCTTGCTACATTAGCATATTTTTTTGATACCATTGTGTTATGATTTTGCTACAATAGCGTAAATATTTTGCTACGAGGTCTCCGGCGAGGTTTTCTCCAACGATATTTTCCGGCGAAGTCGGTTTTGCTTCATCAGAATTTTTTTTGGTACAAAGTCTCTGATGAGACCTTGTCTTTTTATTCTTTTTTATCGAACCGTTTTGCTACATGTAGCAAAAGGGGAGCTTTTTTTAGCAAAAGCAGCTATATTTGTAATAAAAGCGGGATTTGAAGCTTTTTAGGACACATGTGTCAGCAGGGAAATGAGATCTGGTAGAAATATCCAGGGGGACGCCTAGCACTTATTTTGGATCAAAGGAGTATGACAACAGTCTGGTCAGTGTATTGCGCTGCCGTTTTGTGTGAGGCGCTTCAGTATCAGTTGGGACTTGGGACTGGGAGGACCATTGGTGCCGATGGTGATGCCAAGTTCCCCGAGCGTGTCGATGGAGGATAGCCACAGAAGCTACCGTCCTCCCCTACCGACGAGCCCGCCGCCACCAGCCTCCCTACCGACGACACCCCCCGCCATCCTCGTCTGCGCGCCGACGGCGCCTTGGTTGCCTCCCGGTGGGCGCGGCCGTCCCCGACCAACAGCCACCGTCGCCGCCACCGGTCCCTGACCAACCGGCTACTCCCGGTCGCCGCCACCCGTCCTCTTGTCTCTGCGGACGACGCTGTCCGGGCTAATCGAACTGCAATTCCTGCCCAACTCTGCACCAGTGGAGACAACCAAAGAAGAGGCGGCCATGGAAACCACCCCTCATGAAGACAAGGTTAAAGAAGATGGATCAACCAAGGAAGAAATGGATCCATGGAATCCTCCCTACCCTCCACCTGCTCCTGGTCCTCCTGTTGCTGACCTGACCGTCCACATCAAATTAGCCAAGGAGTGGCTGGCACAGAAACGGGCTATACTTGCCACTTCCAGAGCAACCAAAACAATCACCCCAGACCGTTGAACGATGCCCTCCTTGATACACTGCCCCGTTTGACGCCCATCCTGGAGAAGGATAGCCACCGGCGCTTCCTCAGCTTGTTCGAACGCAATGGCCATGGAATGGGATGGGGCTATGTCATCACCCCAGAAACTCTCGACAACATCATCATGCACAATGCGCTGCAATGTGCCAGAGTTGCCTTGAAGGGCCAGGCACCTCAGCTCAATGGATTCCGGGCAAATCCCAACTACATGACACAATATGGGTACTTCCCACTTCACCGAGCTGCCGAAATGTTCTCCGTCGAGATGATAGAACTGCTCTTACGCCATCGCGCCTCGGCCAACCTAAGAACATCCGGCCCTGTAGTCACCGAGGGTCTGCTCCCTCTCCATGTTGCGGTCGAGAACACTTGCCTGCACAAGTATCTGGAGGACGGTCTGTTTCGTGACCAAAAGCATCAGGATTGTTGCGGTCTGCCAGATGTGAAGTATGTCTACAAGCTCATCCATCTTCTGTGCCTACCAGAACTGAAGATCTTCATGGATACAGTCAGGCTTCTTGCGAAACACACGGATAATTTACTTGATCAGCTCTGCGATTACATAAATGATGGAAAGCTTGCACAGACAGCCGTTCTGCTGCTGGCAGCTCAAGAACAGATCCGCGCAGGAACTTCCCACAAAAGCAATAAGGTCAATAGTAAGCTCGACGGGTTTGCTATTATCACCGGTCATATTGCGCACAACATTGCTTTGGCATGTGAAGACATAATGGATCCAAATCAACTGAGAAGGATAAATTTCAATAATCTGACATTGTCACTGGTTGATGTAATTTCCCGAGCTGGTGAAGCTCTTGATTCATACATTCGGGCACAGCCAAAGCTGGTTCCCTGTGTCAAGCAGG
This sequence comes from Avena insularis, assembly GCA_023614405.1. NCBI lineage: Eukaryota > Viridiplantae > Streptophyta > Magnoliopsida > Poales > Poaceae > Avena > Avena insularis. Next base: position 590,413,151 of record CM042686.1, read on the forward strand.
TACCCCATTCAGAAGTCCTTGAACGTGTCTCACTGATTCTGAAGGAACATGGTTTTGTTCGTACTGTAGAACGTATAGACCTTGGAAACCTCTGCCCGTATACAAACGCGTTGTCCAATAAAGATCTACGCACACTTGAGGAGATGGTTGCAACCAAGTCAACTACAGAAGTTGGTTGTCATGCTGCCAAGGAAGAGGACCGCCCAATAAAGAAAATCACTACAGGATGGGAGCTCAAATATGCAAGGAGAAGTTTCTTTCCATACTGGAGATCAGTGTTGGAACCCCAGTCTTCCGCGAAGATGTCCTTCATCAAACCGATGCTCACTGAAGAACAGATCAATCATGATAGAGGTCTGAGTAAATCAACCAGTATAGAATCTACTTTTGGTCGGCCGAAGGGCGGAGTTCCGCAGCCAATAGCTAATCATCAACCCAGAAGGCTCTTTGGTACAGCGGCATCAACACTCTTGAAACTGTTAAAGAATGTATGAGTATAAAGGTGTTGCTGGTTAAGTTGCGATATATAATGATTGTACTGCAACCAAGTTGGTCACTCCCTACTATTTTGCTTAGTGCACATGACATAACATTATTCAGATCATAGATTTACGGGCAAAATTTCTGACGGCTGGCAATGTATGCGTTTGTATTATTGTATATGTGTGATGTCTACTATCCTGCACATATCTAGGGTGCTGAGCCCTAAATAACAACTTTGTACGGCTTAAACATAAGGGAATATATTTCATGACACATCTAACAATATTGATTTTGTATTTTATATGTTAATGTTTTTTCTAAAAATTGATCAAACTTTACATATTTCAACTTTAAGTCTGAGGTACGGAGGTAGTAGGATTGTTCTAAGTCCAACTAGTAGTTCAGGTTTGACTAAGTTTACCGAGAAATATATAAACATCTACTATGCCATCTTTGTTTACTAGGTTTATTATAAAATTTATTTAATCCTATATGGATTAAATCGAATCGAGTAGGTGAAGTTGGGTTGGGCATGATTCAAAAGAAGAGTTCCACATCTGTAGAGTCAGTTTAGGAACCGGAGAAGCACAGAAGTATAGAAGTATTTCTTGCATGCTTTTGGACGGTACTATCTTAACAATAAACTAGCAATTTTCATGGACGTATGGAAATATCCCAAGGCTTTTGGGTCTAGGACATATGTAAACAATCGATACACATTTAAACTTCAGACCGGATTAGACAAATAGTGACGTGTAGCACATGGAGTAGCTAACATAAACATTTTTTGCAATCATGATGTTTAAGGTGTGCGAAGGCTGTCGATCTTCCTGGCCGACGCCTAGTTTGCGCCAAGCTCTATAGAGGTTAGATCTGCAAATGAATTATGAAAACAGTCGACACAATCCAGCTGCGGTATAAGTTTAGAAGCGTGCTTTGCCACACCTTCTATTTTTTGTTCGTGCGCTTTTTATTGGTCGTTTTCTGGCATGTGGGCTAAATTTTGGTCTTTTGTTCTTTATTGGACTACAATGGGTGGTTTCTATATGGTTTTTGTTTTCTTCTACAGTATATAACATCAGGCTATGTAAGTAGGTTAAGAGTAACTACATCATCTTATTTCTCGGGGGCTCGGAGTTTGTAAGGACTAGATAAACATTAGTATGTAGCACATGCATTTAGTTAACAAACAAAACTTTCGCAATCATGATGCTTAAGGTCATCCACCGGTATGCTATTAACTCATCAACGGGCAACTTTTCTATGGTTTTATTTTCCAAAGTAGCAGAAAAAACAATCTCATCACATCATTCAACACGTCACCTACCGCGACGACACCTTGGGTGCCAAGAACGCTAGTTCTCGCCACCTGCAGCATCTTATTAAAAACGCCATGTGTGCATGTCTCTGTACACTTGGAAGTTGAGAGAGTAATCTCTAGGAAGCTTGGAGTTTGTAAGCATTAGACAAATACTTCCTCCGTTCCAAAATAATTGATGTTTTGGGTTTACTTAAGTCAAACTTTACTAAGTTTGACCAGATTTTTTTTAAAAAAAAATTCAATATTTACAACGTCAAATCTATATAATATGAAAATACATTCTATCATGAATCTGATAAAAACATTTGGTTTTGTAAATGTTGATATTCTATAGATTCGTTCAAACTTAAAAATAGTTTGACTTAGAAAAAAAATGAAAACATCTCGGAGTGGAGGTAGTAGTATATAGTAGCACATGCATTAGTTTACAAACTAAACTTTTACAATCATGATCTTTAAGGTGATCCGTCCGTACGTTTTTTTAGTTTTCTTTCCCAGAGGAAGATAAGCCCATGACATCATTTGGCACGACACCTACCACAACAACGCCTTGGGCGCCAAGAAGGCTAGCTCTGGCCTCCGGCAGTCTGCTATAAAAACCGCTACTTGTGTTTGTCCCTGCAGAATTGCAAACTTAATCACAAACTAGATCTGAGCAGGAGAAGTGCAGCAGCACCCTATTCATGAAGCCTTGGGATGCGTATTTCATCCAATAGCTTTCCCCCTCTCTTTGCAACCTCTTTTTCCTTCCTGTTTCATCGATCCTCTTCTGCGTTTGTGGTTACATATGTATCGTCTATTTTGAGCTGCTAATTAATTTGCCCGTGTTAAGCTCAGTTGCTGGTCACAACATTTTGCGTCATTTTTTTTGACTTGGTTTTGTTTGATTTTGAAGGACGATGATGGAAACAAATTAAGGCTCGCTCGCCGAACCTAACATGGCATATGCCTTGATGATCAGAAATCCTATGGACTGAGTCCTCCATAGTGCATCCACTCTTTTTCTTCTAGTTTCCACTGGAAACATTCTGGAAAAATCTTTCTTTTTAAGCAGATTCTTTATTTATGTCTCTCTATGATGGTGTCATGAAAGAAAAAAATTATAGGGATTCAATACATTCGATAGTCCTTTTCTTCTATGATGTCTCTCTGTTGTTGGCTTTTATTTTGCGAACAGAAAATCACTTCTATTTTTGGTGTGTATAGTTTTCTAGTGGTCAATTTGAGATACTCCTTCCGACTCAAATTAATTGACTTAGATTTGCCTACATTCGGATGTATCTAGCACTAAATATGTCTAGATACATCCGAATCTAGACAAATTAAAGTCAATTAATTTGGGTCGGAGGGAGTAACTTATTTCTAGTGCAGGTTTCTTCAGCATGATCAAGATTTAGTAGGAGGTGACATCCAAGGGAGCAGCGGAGAAACTAGTGACCGAAGGTTTTAGAGGTAGCCATGCTGCAATGCTAGGAGCACTGCTATCGTGAAAACGTCGCCTGTGGCCGTGCCATCATGTTGTCTGAAGTTATGAACATACCATTCCGTATGTGCTTTGCATGTTAATCACTGTACAATGCTAATAAAACTACTTTTATGTACGCGGGTCGACCCAGTAGAATTAGCCTTCCAGAAACGCACAAAATAAATCATTAAAATTAAGTTATATACTATCCAACAACTCAAACATAATTATCACTCACTACACTGTAGTACAACAACAGTCACTCACCTGAGGGCAGTTATGGATATTACTACATGGTTGTGGTTAATCCACAACAGATACAACAACACCATCGTCAGATAAAACACCATCTGCGATGGAACTATGGTGAACGATCACCAGCAAATTTATTGCTAACCTAAGGCTAAGGTACACTCATTCCTCAGTTACGTTCTCACATCAGAGTACATGTGTCCTACTTCCAGTTTCTCTCGTTAAAACCATGGAGCATCAATTACGGCGTGCGAGTCATCATTGTACAACAGCCACATGAGAGTAACTCTTTGCATCGGCTTTAAGCAGGCCCGCTGCTCCCTTGCCCATGGAAGAAGCGCACCACGACGCAGGTTATGTTGTCGCTGCTCTCCCTCACGTAGGCCTCCTGCAAGAGCCTCTTTGCAGCTTCCTCTGGGTCTTGTATCGATCGGGTCATGTCGACAGCCTCCTGCATTAGAAACATTGCGAAGGGCGGCAGATCAAACACACATAATATGATACAAATCCTGAAATCATTCTGTTCTTCTTGAATTACCTCATTAGAAACCACATCCCACAGTCCATCGCTTGCAAGGATGAGAAACTCCAGACTGTCATCAACGATTTCCTCCTATATGACCCAGCAAAGTATTACTAAACACGACCATCATCATTTACTAAAAGTGAATAAAAAATATTCTTAAGCCCCTCAAGACAGCATAGACAGGAGTCATGAAGATGGACGTCTACTCACATGCATATGCATTTAGAGAGACAAGTAACGTGACAAATATTAAACTCTCCATGAATTCATACCCGGATCTCCGGATCCACAACTACATATTGCTTTAAGAGCTTGTCACCAAAAGCACGAGAAACAGCGAGTACACCACCAACACGCCATGTTCCTATGGAACAAAGTACCATTGTTAGGGAGGCAATTATATCCCATCCAGAAAACTTGCAGATAATGCAGTGCATAGTACCTGCCCACATCACGAAACCTCCAGCTTCTTCAATGCGTTGCCGCTCATCTGTCTGATCAGGCTTGTGATCTTTCGAAACAGGCACAGCTGCAAAAACAAGCAGACAAGAATAAGTGAAGAACGGTTACACAGTATTTCCACTAATGTACTTCCTAGTGCATTAGTTTATCATCAAAATATGTTGAGTCTCTGTTAGGCAATTGTCTAGTTTAGCATGAAACAAGAATACTGGTTTCTACAGGGTAAATACATTATCTTAAGAAAACAAAGGCAAACATTTAAGACCTTAGAAAAGGTCTATTAGTAACAAAACAATCATAAAAGCTTGTCCTTAACTTTAACAAGCATGCATAAAAACATACTGCTGAGTAGGTGTCCCTAATGAACTCTCAACCTCATAACACACATATGCAGCAAACTATTTCCAATGCATCCCTTTAGGATATTTCCACATTCCGCTAAATGCCTGGAAGCCCAGTTACCAATGAAAAATATTGAGATCACTTGTAGTCTGAAATAAGTTTTTGTATGTTGATGGAGAATCCATGAAAATTATAAAGATTTGGTCTATTCTGCTATATTCATTAAGCAGGTTTAGATGAAATCAGATTATCAGAAAGTACATAAATCAAAAGCAATAAAATAGTTATAGATGGGGTAATTAGTAGTTAGGTGTTAACAGTTGATTACCATCTCCACCCCTGCAAATGATAGCCCTGGAGTCTCCAACATTTGCGACAAAGAGACGATTGCCGACAAGTACAGCAGTCGATGCAGTTGACCCACACTGGTTTTGAGTACTGTCAGATTCCAAGAAGTCATTGTCGGTACTTTTATAGGAATCATCTGCAGATAATAATACCATGCAGCGATTCTGTTAGTTGTATTTACAGAAGCCAGTGTTCCAACGGATTAATAGCAAATAGAAATAGGTGATACCTATGGCCACTTTTGTTTCACTCATGAACTTTGGATGCCTAAGAAGATGGCTGAAGAGGTTTTCTTTGACATACTCAGCTACTTTAGCACCACCATGACCTATAAAAATGAGCCATACATTTAACAATCGAATTCAGAAGAAAATGGCAAATTTGTTCCGCTTGTTCAACTTTATCCATTAACCCCTCACATTAATGGTTGCTTTAGCCAGACGCCAATATACATTTCAAGAGAAGAATTTATGGTGGTAGCCAAAATATATTACACAGGTTCAAGTCCAGCATAAGAAATATCAGTGTGATCTTTTGGCACATCAGTGCATGCTAAATTGAAAAATGAACTCTTAGAGAAGTTATAATCTTAAATGAGGAATTAGACATGAACAAAAACTACGCTGAAGAGAGATGATACATACCATCAAAAACCCCGAATAAACCAATAAGCTGGCCATCGACACTTTCAATTCTTGTCTCATAGAAGTCTTCCATAGAAGCCCTTTTACCAAGGGAGCTCGCATAACCATAGCTAAACTTACCATTCTGGCTGGCAGAAAAATAAATGAGAAATGCTGAGCAAACAGGTACTGTAACCACAAAGGAATAATCCTAATTAACCGGTCTTTTGGCCAATAGATAACATCATACAAATATGAAGCTACTATAATACTAGAAACCCCAGAGTACCACTCATAGAGTAGATACTAAACCACTACTACAACAACTAAAGCTATACTAGTTTCAGACGCCACAGCTGATAGAACCATGGCATGTATTCAGCTTGCCGAGCCACGGCAGGATGAAATGATGCCTCGTATTACTTTAGGAGCTCCCACGGCATGATGCAACATGACACACGACTAGATCCATAGATCCATCAAGTTTTTTGTGTGGGTGGGTAGGGGTGTGCAGCTGAGCAGAGCCAGCTAAAAATTCCCTGTATCAACTAGCAATAGCGATAATCGGAGCCATTCATTAACATACTTGACATGAATGCTGAATCACTAGAGTGTGTGAGTGCATCTAAGGCAGTCTCTGATCTCGCGCTACCATGCCCAATAGGGCGTTTCTGCACTAGTTCACCAACTTCCCTGTGTCAACTAGAAATACTCATAATCGGAGCCATTCATTAAGATATATATGAATGTTGAATCACTAGAATGTATGAGTGCATCTAAGGCAGTCTCTTATCTCACGCTACCATGCCCAATAGGGCGTCGCTGCACTAGTTCACCAACTTATAATCTCAAGGGTTCATTTGGTATAGATTCAGAATAGCCTTCACAACTTATATATAACCTAAGGTATGATTAGGTCGGGTTCATAGCGCGGGTACATATTCTTGGATAGGCAAACTATACTCTCACTTAAAAGAGGTGTGGCGTGTCCTACTTAAAGCAACAACCTAGCTCCAACCAGATTTTCCTAAAATATGTTTTGTGTTCATTTCATTGCAGAAATAGAAATGGCTTATGAGTTATAATAAGTAACAGAATCCTTGCTCGCAGCAAACGAAACCCTCACAGTCGGTTGTGGGAACTTCGTGCCATGTGCGAGGAAACATATGCCAAATTACACGGCAGAAGCAACGAATTGAAGCGCGACCGCAGCAGCTCGAACAGATCAGACATGAACAGAGCAAAAGCACGGGCAGAGGAGGAAAAGAGGAGCGTCTCGGGGAATCGGTCCCACCTGAGGCCGCCGCCGCTGACGGGCGATCCGTCGGTGGGGTGGCCGATCACCGTGCTCAGGTACCCCATCGCCCCCGCCTAGACCACGACCGGACGCGACCACCGCGGTGGGAGAAGGAAACGAATTGGCCGTGAAACGAGTGAAATTTGGGGGATTCGGGGAGAGAGGAGGAGGAGGAGGAGGGGAGCGGGACGGGATTGGTCCATTTCTATAGTGGAAAAGCTCCTTGGGTCCTTGCTGTTCTGTGCTCTCGCCCCGTCGTCGGATTTCTCGCGGTTAGGCCCTCGGAGGAGCGCGTAATTGCGAGCGAGCTCGCGCTGCTGTCGTATCGTTCGTACCGAGCGGTGCCGTGTGAGCTGCGAGGACGAGGGACCTTTCCACGTGAAGGAACGTGTCGTGGGATTCTTCGAGAAGATCGAGGATGGATCACCGCCCACATGTTGCAACTGGGGCAGTCGGCCAGGGACGGACATACTCCATTTAATGACTTGCGTTTTTTTTGAACTGGATAAAGAGGCTGAGAATTTCACATCTCCGGTCGGCAAATGGACGCAAATAACCTTAAAAAATATAATAAAACAAATTTTAAAAGTAAACTCTCGGCAATAATATTTGATAAACTAACCCTTTTATATCACGCTTGTCATAAAGGCACAACACTCTATACGCAGCACCTCTGTCATGCGCCACACTTCCTATCACCCTTGCGAGTGGGTTCGCGCGGGGCCCAACCCTATAAGTGTGTCTTTGTTAAGGCCACCACACTGTCATATCCTTGTCAAAGTCGTACATTTAGACTTGGACATATTTCTAAAATTTTAATATTTAATAGAGATCTTTTTCTAGGTTCAGAAATGTTCCGGAGTGTTTATATGGGGATTTTAGAAGGTTTCGGAATGTTCCGGAAGGTTCTAGAAAATTCTGTGGAGTTTACTTGAAAACCAAGAAATGAAAAGGGGAAACTTGGGGGAAGGAAACTCCCCCCAAGCCCTCCTTGTGCGCCGGCCCTAGAGGTGGCCCTAGGGGTGGGAACCCTAGGCGCCACCCCTCCCTCTATAAATAGAGGGGTGGAGGCGCCACCCCCCTTGCCCCTCCAATCCTTGCCCTAGCCGCCTCTCTCCTCCTTTGCTCGCTTCTGGCTTAGGCGAAGCCTGCGAATTCTCTACTCCACCACCACCACCACGCCGTCTGCTGGGATTCCGTGGAGATCTATTACCTTCACGCTTCATTTGGAGCAGGGAGAGGAAGGTGCATCGACTCACGTGTGACGTGCGGAGCTGGCCAAACGCAGCGCCGGAAGGATCGTCCACTCGATCTTGAGATCGACAAGTAATCGTCTACATCAACCACGAGATCCGATCTCGCACAAGGCTTTCGAATCTACAAGGGTTAGTACAGATCTATCTTGTTGCACATGTCTAATAGATTAGATCTTAGCTTTTATCTAGATTAGATCTGGGTTTTGTTTGTTCTCGCGGTAGAAATTTTTTGTTTTTCATGCTACGAATCCATCAGTGGTATCAGAGCCGTGTCTATGCGTAGATCTGTTGCACGAGTAGAACACAATGGTTTTGTGGGCGTTGGTGCTCGTGCTGTCTTTTGCTTTGTGTACTTTGCATCTTGCGGTATGGTGGGATGAAGCGGCTCGGGCTAACCTTACATGTTATCGCACATGAGACTTGCTCCATGCTTGACGTGTAACTTGCTTTGCACAAGTGGATTTGCGGGTGTCTGTCTCTCTCACCATAGTATAGATCCAATTTATACTTTGCACTTGATAGCACTTGTATCAACATTGTGGTTCAGTTTCGTAGGTAAGATCCGTTCTTATTCGAAAGCCCCAAACCACGTAAAACATGCAAAAAAAATTAGAGGCGTCTAACTTGTTTTTGCAGGGGTTTTGTGATGTGATATGGCCATCATGTGATTGTGATTATATTTTATGTATGCAATGATCCTTGTTGTAATATGGCAACCGGCAGGAGCCTAATGGTTGTCTTTAATTCTGTTAAGACCTGCGTGTCTATTTATCTTGTAATAGCTTTATTCCAAGTAGTTGTAATAGTTGCTAGTGATGATGGACAACCATGAAGCGGCGCCACTGACCTTGACACAATGCTGGTGATGATGGAGATCATGTCCGTGCTTTGGAGATGGAGATCAAAGGCACAAGAAGAAAGGGCCATATCATATCACACTAATTATGAATTGCCTGTGATTTTAATCCTTTATGCATCTTGTATTGCTTAGATCGCGACGGTAGCATTATAAGATGATCCCTCTCACTAAATATCAAGTAATAAAGTGTCCATCCTTAGTTGGCACCGTTGCTAAGACTCGTCGTTTCGAAGCATCTCGTGATGATCGGATGTGATAGATTCTACGAGTGCATACAACGGGTGCAAGCCAGATTTGCACATGCGGAAACTAAGGTTAATCTTGATGAGCCTAGCATGTACAGACATGGTCTCGGAACACGAAATACCGAAAGGTAGAGCATGAGTCATATAAATGATATGATGAACATGAAGATTGTTCGCCGATAAAACTACATCTTCTCTCGTGAAGATCGGACTTGGTGTAGTGAATTTGGTTCATGTAATCACTAAGACAACGTGAGGGATGTTGTTTTGAGTGGGAGTTCACCTAGTTAATTCAAGAATTAAAATTGAACTCAATTTATCATAAACTTAGTCTAAACTACTTACAAATTTGTTGTAGATTATGGCGAACCTCTCCATCAATTTCAATGCGTTCCTAGAGAAAGAAAAGCTTAAGAACAATGGAAGCAACTTCATGGACTGGCTCCGTGGACTGAAGATTGTCCTCAGGGCTGGTCAGTTGACCTATGTGCTCGAAGTACCGCTAGGTGACCCACCTGCAGAAGATGCCACCGATGACGTAAAGAATGTGTACGCCACTCGGAAAAATCACTACTCCACAGTTCAGTGTGCCATCCTGTACGGTTTAGAAACGGAGCTTCAGAAGCGCTTTGAGCACCACGACCCGTTTGATATCATCAAAGAGCTCAAGCTGATTTTTGAGACTCATGCGGTTGTGGAAAACTATGAGGCCTCCGAAAAGTTCTTTAACTGTAAGATGGAAGAGGGCAGCTCCGTTAGCGAGCACGTGCTCACCATGTCTGGGCACGCAAACAAGCTCCAAGAGTTGGGGATAACGATTCCTAATGAGTTAGGGATTCACCGTGTCCTCCAATCACTGCCACCGAGTTATAAAAACTTTGTGATGAACTACAATATGCACTTCATGAACAAGACGTTGCCTGAACTATCGTCCATGCTGAAAACTGCTGAAGTGGAGATCAAGAAGGAGCACCAAATGTTGATGGTCAATAAGACCACCAATTTCAAGAAACAGGGCAAGCCTAAGAACAAGGGCAACTTCAAGAAGGACGGCAAGAAAGCTGTCGCGCCTGCTAAGAAGCCCAAGGCTGGTCCTAAGCCTGAAACTGAATGCTTCTACTGCAAGGGTGCTGGTCCTCGGAACGAATCGCGCCCCAAGTACCTGGCGGATCTAAAGAACGGCAACATCAAGAAGAAAGGTATATTTGATATACATGTTATTGATGTGTATATTACTAGTAATCGTAGTGGTGCCTGGGTATTTGATACTGGTTCGGTTGCTCATATTTGTAACTCGAAACAGGAGCTGCGGAATAAGTGAAGACTGGCGAGAGACGAGGTGACGATGCGCGTTGGAAATGGCTCCAAGGTTGATGTGATCGCCGTCGGCACGCTCCCTCTACATCTACCATCGGGATTAGTTTTAAATTTGAATAATTGTTATTTGGTGCCTGCGTTAAGCATGAACATTATATCTAGATCTTGTTTATTGCGAGACGGTTACTCTTTTAAGTCCGAGAATAAAGGTTGTTCGATTTATATGAGTAATATCTTTTATGGTAATGCACCTGAGATGAATGGTTTATTCTTACTGAATCTCGGTAGTAGTGATACACATGTTCACAACATAGATGCTAAACGAATAAAATTGAATGATAATTCTACATACATGTGGCACTGTCGTCTTGGTCACATTGGAGTGAAGCGTATGAAGAAACTCCATTCTGATGGAATTCTTGAATCACTTGATTTTGAATCACTTGAAAGATGCGAAGCATGTCTAATGGAAAAAATGACTAAGACTCCATTATCTGGAATAATGGAGCGAGCTACAGACTTATTGGAAATAATACATACCGATGTGTGCGGCCCAATGAGTGTAGCATCGCATGGTGGATATCGTTATGTTCTCACTTTCATGGATGACTTATGTAGATATGGGTATGTCTACTTTATGAAACATAAGTCCGAAACTTTCGAAAAGTTTAAGGAATTTCAAAGTGAAGTGGAAAATCATCGTAACAAGAAGATTAAGTTTCTGCGTTCTGACCGCGAAGGTGAATATCTAAGTTATTAGTTTGGCATGCATTTAAAGAAATATGGAATACTTTCGCAATTGACACCGCCGGGAACACCACAGCATAATGGTGTGTCCGAACGTCGTAATCGAACTCTCTTAGATATGGTTCGGTCTATGATGTCTCTTACAGATTTACCGCTATCGTTTTGGGGCTATGCATTAGAGACAGCCGCATTCACTTTAAATAGGGCACCATCTAAATCCGTTGAAACGACACCGCATTTAATTGTGGTTTGGAAAGAAACCTAAGTTGTCGTTCCTTAAAGTTTGGGGTTGCGAAGCGTATGTAAAGAAGTTACAACCTGATAAGCTTGAACCCAAAGCGGAGAAATGCGTCTTCATAGGATACCCTAAAGAAACAATTGGGTATACCTTCTATCATAGATCCGAAGGCAAAGTTTTCGTTGCCAAGAATGAATCCTTTCTTGAGAAGGAGTTTCTCTCGAAGGAAGTGACTGGAAGAAAAGTAGAACTCGACGAGGTTATTGAACCTTCTCTCGGAGTTGAGAGTAGCGCAGCACCGGAAGATGTTTTGTGCCTTTGCACCAATTGGAGGAAGCTAATGATGGTGATCATGAAACTTTGAACGGTTGCTTTGAACCTCGCAGGTCAACGAGGGTTCGTACCACTCCTGATTGGTATGAACCTGCCTTGAACGTCATGTTGGTGGACAACACTGATGACCCTGCGACGTATGAAGAAGCTATGGTGAGCCTAGATTCTGACAAATGGCTAGAAGCCATGAAATCCGAAATAGGATCCATGTACGAAAACCAAGTGTGGACTTTGGTGGACTTACCGGATGGCCGTAAGGCTGTCAAGAACAAATGAATTTTCAAAAGAAAAAAGATGCTGATGGTAATGTTACTGTCTATAAAGCTCGACTTGTCGCGAAAGGGTTCCGACAAATTCAAGGAGTTGACTACGATGAGATATTCTCACCAGTAGCGAAGCTAAAGTCTGTGAGGATTTTGTTAGCAATTGCTGCATATTTCGATTATGAGATTTGGCAGATGGATGTCAAAACGGCATTCCTTAATGGAGACATTGAGGAAGAGTTGTATATGGTACAACCCAAGGGTTTTATCGATCCTAAAGATGCTGACAAGGTATGCAAACTTCAGCGCTCCATTTATGGACTGAAGCAAGCATCCCGGAGTTGGAATCAACGTTTTGATAAAGTAATCAAAAACTTTGGATTTATACAAACTTATGGAGAAGCTTGTATTTACAAGAAAGTGAGTGGGAGCTCTATAGCATTCCTAGTACTATATGTAGATGACATATTGTTGATTGGGAATGATATAGAACTTCTTAATAGTGTCAAAGCCTATTTGAATAATAGTTTTTCAATGAAGGATCTTGGCAAAGCGGCATATATTCTAGGTATCAAGATTTATAGAGATAGATCAAGACGCCTAATAGCGCTTTCACAAAGTACATACTTGGACAAAGTTCTAAAGAAGTTTAGAATGGAAGAAAGCAAGAAAGGGTTTGTGCCCATGTTGTCAGGTAAGACCTTGAGTAAGACTCAAAGTCCAGCTACGGCAGAAGATAGAGAGAAAATGAGTAATATTCCCTATGCCTCGGTCATAGGTTCTATCATGTATGCCATGCTGTATACAAGACCGGATATAGCACATGCTGTTATTTTGACTAGCAGATATCAAAGTGATCCTGGAATGGAGCCTTTGGACGTGATCAAGAATATCCTAAAGTACCTAAATAGGACTAAGGATATGGTTCTTTCTTATGGAGGTGATGAACAGCTTGTTGTAAATGAACCGATGCTAGTTGGAACACCGATCCAGATGACTCGAAGTCACAGTCTGGATACGTATTTATTTTGAATGGTGCTGCAGTGAGCTGGAGGAGTGCCAAGCAAAGTGTTGTGGTGAAATCTTCAACTGAATCGGAATACATAGCTGCTTCGGAGGCTTCACAAGAATCCATATGGATGAAGGAGTTCATTACTGAACTTGGCGTGGTTCCTAGTGCGTTGGACCTGATGGCCATCTATTGTGACAACACAGGTGCCATAACTAATGCACAGGAGCCAAGGTCACATAGCAAGCTGAAGCACATCAAGCTACGTTTCCATGCTATTCGCGAGTATGTCCAAGATGGTGACATAAAGATTTGCAAAGTATACACTAATCTGAATGTGGCAGATCCGTTGACTAAACCTCTCCCTAGAGCAAAGCATGACCAACACCAGAACGCCATGGGTGTTAGGTATATTACCATGTAATCTAGATTATTGACTCTAGTGCAAGTGGGAGACTGTTGGAGATATGCCCAAGAGGCAATAATAAAAGTGGTTATTATTATATCATTATGTTTATGATGAATATTTACATCCCATGCTATAATTGTATTATTAGGAAACACTGATACATGTGTGTTTTGTAAACATAAATGAGTCCCTAGTAAGCCTCTTGTTGAACTAGCTTGTTGATTAATAGATGATCATGGTTTCCTGACCATGGACATTGGATGTCATTAATAACAAGGTTATATCATTAGGAGAATGATGTGATGGATACACACCCATAGTAAGTGTAGCATAAGATCAAGTCATTAAGTTCGTATTGCTACAAGCTTTCAAATGCATAGTAACCTAATCCTTCGACCATGAGGTTATGTTAATCACCATCACCGGATGGGTACTTTGATGACATCAAACACCGCTTCGTAACTGGGTGGTTATAAAGGTGTCATTGGGTATTCTGAAAGTATGTGTTTAAGCGCATGGACCAAGATTTGGATTTGTCCATCCATATGACGGATAGATATGCTCTAGGCCCTCTCGGTGGAATGTCATCTAGTTAGCTTGCAAGCATGTGACTGGGTCACAAGGGATGACATATCATGGAACGAGTAAAGAGTACTTATCAGCAACGAGGTAGAACTAGGTATGGAGATACCGACGATCAAACCTCGGATAAGTAGAGTATCGCGTGACAAAGGGAATTGGTTTCGTATGTTAATGGTTCTATCGATCACGAAGTCATCGTTGAGTATGTGGGAGCCGTTATGGATCTCCAGATCCCGATGATGGTTATTGATCGGAGAGGTGTCTCCATCATGTCTGCATATTCACGAACCGTAGGGTGACACACTTAAGGTTCGATGCTGTTTAGGTAGATATGGAATGTGTGTTGGAGACCGAATGTAGTTCGGAGTCTCGGATTGGATCTAAGACATCACGAGAAGATCCAGAATTGTCTGGAGAATAAGATTCATATAATGGAGATCTTTTTCTAGGTTCGGAAATGTTCCGGAGTGTTTATATGGGGATTCTAGAAGGTTTCGGAATGTTCCGGAAGGTTCTAGAAAATTCTGTGGAGTTTACTTGAAAACCAAGAAAGGAAAAGGGGAAACTTGGGGGGGAAGGAAACTCCCCCCAAGCCCCCTTGTGCGCCGGCCCTAGAGGTGGCCCTAGGGGTGGGAACCCTAGGCGCCACCCCTCCCTCTATAAATAGAGGGGTGGAGGCGCCACCCCCTTGCCCCTCCACTCCTTGCCCTAGCCGCCTCTCTCCTCCTCCTTCGCTCTGCTCGCTTAGGCGAAGCCTGCAGAATCTCTACTCCACCACCACCACCACGCCGTCGTGCTGCTAGGATTCCGTGGAGAGATCTACTACCTCCGCTGCTTTGGAGCAGGGAGAGGAAGGTGCATCGACTCCGCATGTGACCGATCGCTGAACGCTGGCTTGGGAAGGATCGTCCACTCGATCTTGAGATCGACAAGTGATCGTCTACATCAACCACGAGATCCGATCTCGCACAAGGCTTTCGGATCTACAAGGGTTAGTACAGATCTATCTCGTTGCACATGTCTAATAGATTAGATCTTGGATTTTATCTAGATTAGATCTGGGTTTTGTTCGTTCTCGCAGTAGAATTTTTTTGTTTTCCATGCTACGAACCCATCATGTGCATCATATTCATATTCATCATCATCATCAACCGCTACAACTTCACCATCACCATCAATCCTCCCATCTCCATTGCATTCATCTTATTGTATTTCCTAGACTTTGTTGTGGATTTGCACGAGTATTTACCGATCCATTTGTACTCCATTCATATTCCTATGATATTGTTGATTGCCTCCATGTGTGAGTAGTTTACCTTGTTCTTGGTGAGATGGAGAAACCCTAGCATGGTTATGAATTGAAATAAAGATGATCTATGATTTTCTTCATGAATATATATTAGTTTTCTCTCTTGATGTTGTGTGAAGTCGACCACATAATATTTTCCTTCGGGACAATTGAGGGAACTACCCTTGGGAATGTGGTGGTGTGAAGGTGCTAAGTGACATATTGCATCAGATCATTATTCATGTGTTCAAGGGAGATAAGAGAAGACTCACAAATCCTAGTCCATGACCATGGGGTTAACCCTTAATAGCAGGGGATCACATATGGCTTTCCTAAGATTACTGTTATGCTTATGAAATATAAGATGGTTGATCATCTACTTTGGAGCTTCTCCCATACATATATGTGAATGACAACATAGATATATCCTAATCATGACTAAACATAACTGCTATTGGTGGATCTAACACTCCCTGGGAGCGCTTTAGTCCTATTGCAGTTCTAATTACCTTACATTGCGAACCTCTCTCTATTTACTTGCATTACTTTTTATTTGTTTGTTAGCACACACTCAAACACTTTTAAACACCCCTACTTAAAATCAAAGACAACTTCTAAGAACTCTTTGGTAAATAATGGCGAGGGGCATTAAGACCTTTACCAATAACTCTTCGTGATTCGATACTCTTATTTCGAAACTAGCTACAACCAATTTGTGCACTTGTAGTCATCAAGCTATTTTCTAGTGTCATTGCCAGGAAGCTAAGCGCTTTTGGTCTTTATGAAGGGAATATGTCCGAGAGGCAATAATAAAGTGGTTATTATCTTATTTCATATTTATGATAAATGTTTATTTCTCATGCTAACAAGATCAAACTAGGTATGAGGATACCGATGATCGAATCTCGGACATATAATATATTACGATACAAAGGGATTTAGTTACAACGTCAATGGTTCTCACGATCACAAGAGTCATCGTTGAATGTGTGGGAGTCAGTACGGATCTCCAAGTCTCACTGCTGATTATTGATCAGAGAGGGGTCTTGATCATGTTTGCATTATTCACGAACTGTAGGGTGACACACTTAAGGTATACCGACACCAAATGGGGAAGATATAATACCATAGAATGTATTTGAAAACGCTAAGATTATTTTGATAAGCACCGAAATTGTTTAGGATCAAATCGCTGAAATTGGTTTCAGATGTAATATAGTGCAAATGGTTTTATGCAATTTTTTGTTAATTAAAGTAATTAACAAAATTCAGAATAAAACAAATAAAAGTGTTTTATTTAAAAAGAAAAATGGATTTAAACTAGTGTGTATTAAATGCAAAGTGAGTGGAGTTGGAATTGGTGTGAGTGGGCTTAGTGGAGGTCTCCACCCACATGAATGAGAGAGAGATGGGGGAAGCCACCATGGCTAGCCATCCATGGGCATGGGGTTGCACCCCTACCCTATAAAAGGAGGTGGATTCCTCCTCTCCATTTGCACCACCTTGTCGTGAAGGTTCTATTTCCTCTAGCAATTTCCCATGGCCTCGGATTAGCAAAGTATATGTTCTCGGTGTTTCTCTGGAAAGGATCTACTGCTTCGCTGCTTTGCTAGAGTGAGGACTTAGAGATTGTCGAGGTGTTATACGTGTGTGCGATCACAGATGCACTGCTGGTTGATACATTGCAAATGTATCTATAATTTTTGATGTTCCATTCTTGGTTTTATCCACTTTCTTGTGTTTTGTTCCAACTTTGGAGTACTTTTCATATGATTTCTTGGACTAACCTATTAATAAGAGCCACAATGCCAGCTGCCTGTTTTCTGCTATTTTTGGTTCCAGGAAAGTCAGAAAATGAATATTCTCGGAATTGGACGGGACAAAAGCCAAAGTGCCTATTTTTCCGGAAGTCATCAAGTGCCAGAATACGAGACGGAGAGGGGCCAGGGGTGGTGAGGCCATCCCTGGCACCCCCTCGGCCTCCCCTTCCGCCTATAAGATGCCCTCGGGACGTAAACCCTAAGTACCCGATCAAAAATCCATGAAAGAGTCTGTAGCCACCGTCATCTCCATCCCTAGATAGGGAGGGATCTGAAGCTCTTCCCGACACCCTGCCAGAGAGGGGAATTCACCCTGGAGGCCTTCTTCATCACCATGCAAGCCTCCAGTGTGATGCGTGAGTAGTTCATCCTTGGACTACGCATCCATGTAGTAGCTAGATGGCTGGTTCTCCTCCTTTGTGCTTTCATGTCTAGATCTTGTGAGCTCCGTTCATGATCAAGATCATCTATTTGTAATTCTGCATGTTGTGTTTGCGGGGATTCGATGGATATTGAGATGCTATTTCAGATTGATTATTGATTCTATCATGTCTTTGTTATTTGTGATCTTGCATGCTTTCCGTTGTTAGTAGCTATCTTGGCCAAGTAGATGCTAGCAACTCCAAGAGTTAGTATTTATGCTCGATAGTGGGTTCATGCCTCTGGTAACTGGGAAGTGACAGAATCTCTAAGGTACTAGATGTCTGTTGCTACTAGGGAAAACAACAATCCTTTGTTCATAGAATAATCGTATTGTTTACTTTACACGTAGTTCGTAAAGCAATAATCATTGCTTGCAACTTAATCTTTGGAGGGGTTCGGATGATAACCTGAAGGTGGATTATTAGTCATAGATGTAGTTGGATGGAGGTCTATGTATAATGTTGTAATACCCAATCAAGTCTCAAAGGAGTCAAGATGATTAGTATATGCATGTATTGCTTTCTCGATGTTTGTCAATTGCCCCACTGTAATTTGTTCATCCAGCATGTTATCTATCTTAAGGAGAGCCACCTCTAGTGAACTATGGATCCTGGTCCTTTTCTTTACATACAATCTACAATCTTTTACTGCTTTGTGTTTACTTTCTATAAACTATTACTTCTTTCCATTCGATACGTTTAATCCTTTGTTTTTCGTAAAAGACGGTGAGATTGACAACCTCATCGCAAGTTGGAGACAAAGTTCTGTGGTTGTGTTGTGCGGGTCTCCACGTTGCTACTAGCACCGTGGCATACCGCCAAAGCTTCGACTAGTAACACCTTTGGGGTGTTTCCTTGCTCCTACTGATTCGATTAAATCTTGGTTTCATAACTGAGGGAAACTTGCTGCTGTGCTCATCATACCTTCCTCTTGGGGTTCCCAACGAGCTCTACATCAACACCGAGCCATCACTGGTTTGCGGCGCTAAACTACAACTCTATCTTGAGATCAGCAAGAGTACGACTACATCATTCACGAAATCAGATTTTGTTAAAAATCTTTTTGGTCTTCGAGGTTAAGATCTCTATGGATGTATATCCACCCGTTGTTTGCATCTAGTAGATAGATCTTGGTGCTTAGTTGTTCATATCGTAGGATTTTTGTTTTCTATGCTGTGAACCCAACACTTTGTTCTTAGTTATTAATTTTGTTATGTTGTGCTATCGTTTTTTACTAGTTTCAGGTAAACACCATGCCCGAGTCTGAAGACTTGAGGAGACTCAATGCTACTGATTATCTTGATCGATTTGATGTTTCTCATTCAAGGAGAAGCTCGACAGAAATTGCTGAATTTGGGGTTAACCATCATTTTATCTCACCCCTATATAAAAGAAAAATTGCAAGAGATGATGACTCAGAAGATCCACATGCACATTTGGACTTCTTCAATTATATCTATGGGACACTCAAATTAAAGAACTTTACTGATGATGAGGTAAAGTTAAAGTTATTTAATGAAACTCTAACCGATACAACTCTTACTTGGTATAGAACTTGTCCTGCAAAAAGCATAACCACATAGGGCACACTATCTGAAGAATTCTTGTCTCGCTTCTACCCCAAGATAAAATCTTTTGAGCCAAGACGAATGATCGTGAACTTTAAGAACCGTCCAAGAGAAAGTCTAGTAAGGGTTTACATAAGGTTCTAAGGTTTGCTTAATAAGTGCCGTGTCATGATTTACCACCTTGGTATGTTTTACATGTTTCATATGGTGGGTTAAAGAAATAAAATAGAAAAGAACTTTATTTAGCCTTAGGAGGAGCTTTCATGGATAGTCCAATATCCGGAGCCTAGGCTTTGTTAGAAAGATTTTGCCGTAATAGAGAAATTTGGGATTTTAATATATGGGGCGAAAGAGGCATAGAAATTGATTATAATTGTCTTCATTACATTCCAAAAAACCGCACAAGTAGATGATTTGGCTAACAAACTCCAACTCGATTCAGGTGTTGTTTTGCATGTTCTTAAATATTTTATAGAACATATCGAAGCACCCAAGAAGGATTGGATTCAATATGTACCACCTCTAGTGAAGAAAGTACATGCTATCCTTGAATATGTACATGCAAATGAATTGAATTGCCTTATCTCCTATTAGCATCTCAAAATTACAAGAAAAATAGCAAGGTTGGTCTGAGTTCACTATGCCCCAACGATAACTTGTAAATGAGATGCTTTCTAACTAGGACTGGCTAAACTTGGATAAATAGTTATTCAACACGAAATGGAATATGCTATGGCATTTCATAACTAGGACCAAATTAAACATGCTATGACCCATCACTTTGGTGACACATGGTCGACGTCGCTGTCTGCTGCGTCTACAAACTCGATAATAGTAACATACCTTAATGGTGCACCGATCAATAGGGACAGAAGGAGATGAACCTTAGGACAACGCTAGCAGGGGAGATACGCGGGGTATCGCGACATAAAGTGAGTGGTTAAGGTTCGCTTCCTACTACTAGTCTGCTGTAACTAAGGTCAGAGATGCCAGATCCTTGGAGGGCTCCACCTCCTGTCAGTTCCGTCGATGTTTCAATGATGCTCCACCATTGCGCCCGGGGGTTCCTGCATGGATAGAGACAGAGAAACTAGGAGAGAGAGGGCGGGAATAATTAAGGGAAGGAGATCTGGTGAAACAATGGCTACATTCGGCGAACACAAGGCTAGTTTTGGCGGCCTCATCGATTGGTCCACCCCAGGATTCTCACGCCTGTAGCGGCGCGCTGCCATGGTCGTCCACCACAGAAGGGAGAGGCAGTGAGAGCGCATGGAAGGCGAGACATAGCATGTGGAGATCTACCTCAGGGTAGCGCGAACTAGGGGAAACGTTAATCAGATGAGATAGTGGGGTAGGGTGATTGAATGGGACAATCACACAAGAAGAAAGAAAGAGAGGAGTTAGGGTTAGGCCTCGGAGTGGACATACGTATATCTATGGGTCGATCTAAAAATTTGAGGCCGGCGCGATCGTTTCCAAAGTTTTTCCTTCCATGCCTCGTTTCCTTAGTTACATGCTTTACACTAGAGTAGACAGGTAAACATGCATAGAAATGCCACATAGGCAAAACTGATGGGTAGGTCGTGACACCTAGACATGCCATATAGGTTGGCTGCCCCATATACCTACGCCAATTTAAATTGGTCATAATTACCTAAAAATAAGTTCGTAAGTTGTGTTACCCATGTTATGATGATTTCATCTAACAATTTGTGATGTTTGTTAGCCAATCCGTCGTAGTTTTGTGGGGTTTTGGCCCTTCTAGGCAACTTACGATCATCTAGTATAGAGTCATCATAGATCTATGACAATTTCAATCATGGTCGCTACGAAAAGGTCACAAGTTAACACATTTCTTATAGTGACCGGGAGACAATCTAGGTGTGCAAAATGTGATACCTTGATTATATGACGATTTCTTATAGTGATCGGGAGACAATCTAGGTGTGCAAAATGTGATACCTTCATTATATAGTTTCATATATTCTTCCTAATGATCTGAATATGTGCTTAGATAGTTAACGAAGGGCATGACAGAGTCTTTTGCTGTTGATTCTAAGGGTTGCTAAAATCTAAGCCATCCACCTGGACTTAGAGGTATGTAACATCACACCCATGCATTACCCAGCATGAGTGGGCCTAATATTAATTAAGGTTGAATGCAATCAAGGTTTAAATGCTTGATTTTTAATATTTACTCTCATTTTTGTGAATGGTGTTGTCATTTTCTTCTCGCATGTTTATACTACTATTCGAACTTTCTCAAATATTTTATAATTTTCATCAAATGAACGGGTCTAGTGTTGTTGGTGGGGCTTGAGCTCTCGCTACTCGCTACTCGCTAGTATAGCAGGGATAATATCGTGATCGAATAAGCTGTTGTGAATTTTGTTTTGTGGTTGTGGAGCCCGAGCCCGGCCACTAACGGGCCTGAGTCCAGCACGTACGAGACGACAAGTCACCAGCAGCGATACAAAGAAGAGATCGTGATTGACGAGGACACGTGGCGTCCCGTCTAAGCGGATTAGAAAAATATAATCTCTAGGTAAACTCGGATCGGGATACGTACAGACATAAAAGTCAAAAAAAGAGTTGTAGTTGGCCCCGATCGAACACACCCCTAAAAATACTGTACCGTATTAAAATGAGATATACGTGGAACGCGCTACTAGTATTTTTGTTTGGAAAAGCGAAGGTGAGACGTACTGTATTTAAACAGCACGTATACGGACCCGGATGTTATAGGGGAACCGATTACCGTAATCTACTCGTACGCAACTATGTAATCTCCGTATCAAACCAAATAATGAATCATATTTAATCTCAAACACCTATAGCTAGCTGCTATTATATGTCCAGGGAGATCGATGCAATCTCGAGGCCATAACAAACCCCCTACCACCGGTTAAACCCTAAACAGCAGCCCTGCCCAGCCCCCAAACCGGCCGGCCGCAGATCGACGACAATGGGCGCCGCTCCCTCCGTGCCCGCCGGCGGCGATCCCAACGCCGTGACGGGATCCGTGAGCGACGTGCCCAAGATCACCGGCACCCACGAGTTCACGATCCGCGAGTACAGCCGCACCAAGGGCATGGGCGTCGGCAAGTCGATCCTCTCGCAGTACTTCTCCATCGACGGCCGCCGCTGGTACATCCGCTTCTACCCGGACGGCTACAGCGCCGCCGACAGCGCCTGGGTCGCCTTCTACGCGCAGACGCTCTACAAGCCGCAGTTCCGCGCCGTGCGCGCCGAGTTCACCTTCCAGCTCCTCGGCGCCAACGGCGAGGTCCGCCACACGCGCCGCTCCGATCGCGCCTGCAAGTACGACACCTTCTGCAACAGCTGGGGAATCCGCCGCTACATCAACCGGAACACGCTCGAGTCCGCCGCGCTCGCCGCAGTGCACAACGACTCCATCACCGTGCGGTGCACCGTCACCATCCACCAGGCCAGCCGCAGGAGCGTCCCGGTCCCGCGCCCGGGGCTCGTCCAGATGCCTGAGCTGCCTCCGTCGGTCCACGCGGAGAACGCAATCAGGTTCCTCCTCGCCGGGAAGGCCCCCTTCGACGTGCGCTTCGACGTGGACGGCGAGATCTTCGAGGCGCACAGGATGGTGGTGGCCGCGCAGTCGCCGTGGTTCGAGGGGCTCCTCTACGGCCACGGGCGCGAGGCCGCGCAGTCCGACCTCGTCGACGTCGGCGGCGGCGTGGTCGACGCCGAGGCGTTCGACGGCGTGCTCCACTTCATCTACAACGACGAGCTGCCCCCCTGCGTGCTGATCACCAAGAGGAGGTGGAACAAGGCGTACGAGGCCACGCTGCGGCTGTTCCAGGCAGCCGACTACTACCTCATGGACAGGCTCAAGATGATGTGCGCGATCAGGCTCGGCGACACCTTCATCAAGCAGTCCACCGTCGACACCATCGCCGAGTACGCGGAGGCATACTCGTGCAGGGAGCTCGAGCAGGCTTGCAAGAACTTCGCCGAGCGCAGGGGAGTCAGGCTGCTGCCGGATCTAAATTTTATACAGAGATTGATGAAGTTCCACGGTGGCGCCCTGGCTGCTGCTGAGGCGACCACCAGCAGGAGGATCACGGACGCTGCGTCCACGAGCCGGCAGGCGGCTGACTGAAGCTCTGCTTGTGCGCGCATGCATGGTACGTATACGTAGTGGCGGTAGTAAGATAGCGTGTAATATAGTTTTCTTTTCTGTTTGGAAGGTCCATAGTTTTCTAGTTAGGCTTATTTGCTCTGCTAAGGTACTGTTTATACTACGTACTATGAACCAAAAGTTCAGTTTACATTTAGTGTGCCGTCGTCAGAGAGAGGTCATGTAATCCAAACTTGATTATTGTCTCAAAAGAGTTTGCACATTATACTACTATATGAAGCAAAAGTACAGTTTATATTACGCGGTCGTTTGCGTCTTATGGCTGTCCCAGAGAGGTCATATGATCCACAACTTGATTGTCTTAAAAGAGTTTGCACATTATACTACCCGTGGTGAAAATTGGTTATCATGTTCTTGGTTTCTCGTTGGTTTATGTTGGGTTGAGAGCTTGTTCTGTTTTTTTAACCAAGCGTCACACTATGATGAAGCGCGAAAGTGCTATCTATACTATGGATTAAGCAATACTAGCGTAGTTCAGTTTACGCTAGTTTGCCTCTCATGGCCGTCACAAAGAGGTCATATGATCCACAACTTAATTTGTCTTAAAAGAGTTTGCGCGCATATATATATATATATATATATATATATATATATATATATAGGAAAAATACTTCTTACTTCTAGCTGTAGTTACACCCACGTCTAATATACCACCATACGGAAGTATACGTGATATTTTATCAGTTTGAGTATGTTCATATACTATATCTAAGATACTTCAAATCAAGTTACACGAAAAAATTCAAATATAGTCAGAGTTTGCACTATATATCCGAAATACCTTCATATTTATAGTAAAAAGAACAGTATGTGAAAAACTTATACATACTACCTCAAAAGTAGTATATATACTACTAATTAGTCTTATAATACTTCATACTACGCGTAGATACTCTCCGGTATGATAGATACTGCCTAGGTAGTGTGAAACATACGTGGGTGTAACTACACCCGGGTGTAGTATGAATATGTCCTATATACACCCGGATATAACTACACCCACACGTGTTTCACACTATATATGTTATCCACCAGAAGGTAATATATAGTAAGTATGAAGTATATAAAAATATTTGGGCAGTATATATTTTTGGTAATATGTAAATTTTATTCACATACTCCTTTTGTACGTATAAATATGACGGTATTTTACATATATAGTTCAAACTATGGGTGCACTTATAATTTTTTCACCTAACTTGCTTGTAAGTATCTTAGATATAGTATATGAACATACTTAAATAGATAAAGTATTACAAATACTTCCGTAAGGTAGTATATGAGAGATGGGTGTAGTTACACCCGGGAGTAAGAAGTATTTTTCCTATATATATATATATATATATAATAGATAAAGTATTACAAATACTTCCGTAAGGTAGTATATGAGAGGTGGGTGTAGTTACACCCGGAAGTAAGAAGTATTTTTTCCGGGTGTAACTACACCCACCTCTCATATACTATCTTACGGAAGTATTTGCAATACTTTATCTATTTGATTATGTTCATATACTATATCTAAGATACTTACAAGCAAGTTAGGTGAAAAAATTGTAAGTGCACCCATAGTTTGAACTATATATGTAAAATACCGTCATATTTGTACGTACAAAAGGAGTATGTGAATAAAAATTACATACTACCAAAAAAAGTATATATACTGCCCAAATATTTTTATATACTTCATACTACGCGTACATACCTTCCGGTATGGTAGATACTGCCTATATAGTGTGAAACACGTGTGGGTGTAGTTACACCCGTGTGTAGTATGAATATGTCCTATATATATATACCGTCATATTTGTATGTACAAAAGGAATATGTGAATAAAAATTATATACTACCAAAAAATAGTATATATATTGCCCAAATATTTTTATATACTTCATACTACGCGTACATACCTTCCGGAATGGTAGATACTGCCTATATAGTGTGAAACACGTGTGGGTATAGTTACACCCGGATGTAGTATGAATATGTCCTATATATATATATACTACGCGTACATACCTTCCGGTATGGTAGATACTGCCTATATAGTGTGAAACACGTGTGGGTGTAGTTATACTCGGGTATAGATGAATATGTCCTATATATATAGGACATATATATAGGAAAAATACTTCTTACTTTCGGGTGTAACTACACCCACGTCTCATATACTATCTTACGGAAGTATTTATAATACTTTATTTATTTGAGTATGTTCATATACTATATCTAAGATACTTACAAGCAAGTTAGGTGAAAAAATTGTAAGTGCATCCATAGTTTGTACTATATATGTAAAATACCGTCATATTTGTACGTACAAAAAGAGTATGTGAATAAAAATTATATACTACCAAAAAAATAGTATATATACTGCCCAAATATTTTTATATACTTCATAACTACGCGTACATACCTTTCGGTATGATAGATACTGCCTATATAGTGTGAAACACGTGTGGGTGTAGTTACTTCCGGGTGTAGTATGAATATGTCATATTTATACTACACCCGGATGTAGTTACACCCACGTGTGTTTCACGTAATTTAGGCAGTATCTATCATACTGGAGACTATATATGGGTGTATAAAGTATATAAGAATATTTGAGCAGTATATACACTATTTTTTGGGTAAGATGTAATTTTTATTCACATACTCCTTTTGTACGTACACATATGATAGTATTTTACATATATACTGAAAACTATGGGTGTATTTGCAATTTTTTCACCTAACTTGTTTGGAAGTATCTTAGGTATAGTATATGAATATATCCAAACAGATAAAGTATTAGAAATACTTCTGTAAGGCAGTATATGAGACGTGGGTGTAGTTACACCCGGGAGTAAGAAGAAATTAGTTACACCCACGTCTAATATACCACCATACGGAAGTATACGTGATACTTTATCAGTTTGAGTATGTTCATATACTATATCTAAGATACTTCAAATCAAGTTACACGAAAAAATTCAAATATAGTCAGAGTTTGCACTATATATCCGAAATACCTTCATATTTGTACGTAAAAAAGAAGAGTACGTGAAAAACTTATACATGCTACCTCAAAAGTAGTATATATACTACCAATTAGTCTTATAATACTTTATACTACGCGTAGATACTCTCCGATATGATAGATACTGTCTAGATAATGTGAAACTACACCCGGGTAATATATATCAACTTGATTATTCCCAGCCTCTCAGTTCTATCTTTTTTTCTTTTAATTTTCTTGTGTTAACATTTTCTAGATCGATCTTGCGATTCTTTTGTTCCCACGTTGAATTCCAAAAAAACATGTTTTTTCGGTGGATCTCAGATCAAAATGGCAAAGAAAGAAATATTCCAAGATTTGCATCGTTTTTCTTTTCTGGTGTGTCGATTTGGTCCATGGGATCAAAATGGCGGAGGGAGAAAGGGTTGTTCAGGCCTACTATGACGGCTCGACGACGGGCTCAGCACGGTCTTTCTGCATCACCCTCGACCACGCGCGGAACCACCGGCCTTGACGCGCGCGCCGCCTCTCCCTCTCCTCCCGGCCATGGGGGAATCCGACCGCACCGCCACAGGGCTCACAGTGCCAGCTGAGGGCTCCACCGTCTGCCAGGGGCGTGCCGTCAGTACTACCCTCAATCTTGCCGGAGCTGGAGCTGGGATTCCACGACTTTTCGGCCGTCTCCGTCCACTGTCTCCCCCAATCCTTGGTCGGTTTTTGGATTAGCAGTAGCTGTCCAAGTCCGGTGTGGTTGTTATTTTTGCAAGGACGGAAAGGATGTAGACTCCGTATTTTCCAGGAGCTCGGCTCTGCATTTCTTAGGTGAATATGAAGATTTATACGTATTTAGGATTTTGATCCAGCAATTGAGGCCGGCCCTGCACTAGTGTCGTGGTCAATTGGTATAATTTCCGTTTGATTCCGATTTTCTAAAGCTATTTCTTGTCCTCGTTCTTCTACGGATTCATTGTTGATCTGCAATTCCAGTCGACTTGTACACCTCTATCATCCACTTGGTCAATCTATTATATTCACGCTGGAAATCTTGAGCATTGGAGGGGCTGGGGGAGCTGCGCGGTGGCCGGCTATGCGGTGGAGCACGGTGGCCGGCGGCCGGCTGCACCGCGATGGGTTTGGTGGAGACAGCGAGACAGGAGATAGACATGGATGGGAGCAGATCGGTGGAGCCGGACACATTTACATTTTTCTATTATTTCCTATCGGTGGGAACAGGGCACCAGGGCCTGTTTTCCTCCCACCAAAGTCAATATTACACAAGTTGACACCGGTAAATTAAAAAAGAAAACCGTCGTGCCTCTCTCCTTGGACCTCCTCGGTGATTCCCCTTCTTCCGCATGCGTGTGCGCCGCCCCTGTCCCGCGCGACCTCTCGACGCCTCACTCTTTCTCAATCTCTCCGGCATGCTCGCCTCTTCCTTTTTCTCTTTGGCGCTAGCCTCTCCTCCAACCTTGCAGGCCGAGTTTGCCGAGAGCGTACGAACCGTCGCCGCCACGCACCCGAGAGCGTACGAGGACGCCGACGAACAACAGGCTGGCGCCGCCGCCGCCGCGCCGGACTGGCCCCCACACCCAGAGCCGGCTTGGATTATGCGCCCTCGACTGGGGTTGTGCATCGTCGCAAATGGACAGCACGGGATTTCAGCATCTGGTCATAGAGTTCATCGATTTATGTAGGTTGTTCTCTGGTCATGTTCTCTCTGCTTGTAAGAAGGTGAAACCACATACCATCTGCTCACCACGTGTCGAGTTAAGCATTAGCACGAACTGCAGTAGCAAACCAAGAACACCAATGTTTAGAAACTTCTTTTTTGCTAGCCTAGCTACTGAACATCAAGATACTGTCAGCCTGGTAGATTTATTTTCAGAGCCTCCCGGAACGACCATGTGAAACCTCCGCTGTAGCCTGACGAGCGAAACGGATTCAGCATGACCTATCTCTGAACCATCAAATATGATGTATCTAAATTGCAGAGTATGCATCGGGTATCCACCCAACGATGAGGTCGGGCCGGTCTTCTCTCTGGCGGCAGGGACGGCCATGCAGGGGAGCCGGTCAGTAGCGGAAGGCGGGGCACGTAGGGATGCCAGAAGACGGCAGGGCCTTGTCAGGGAGCTTGCCGGCTGTAGGGTTCCTTGGTGTGGATCGGCGGCGATAACTGCTCGGCCACTGCGGGGTTTCTCAGACGATGGAGGCCGTTTCTTACCTTCTATGCTATACCACCATGACTCAATTCAGCCATCTGCTCACCCCGTGTGTGTGTTTTGAAGGAAAGTTTGGCAGTCATGCAGTTACTTCCAAAGCACAAAAGCTTGCATTTTAGTACCACCGGCAGATCGAGATCGCTAATGTAGGGGAATATGGGATTGCTCTGCTTTTACTACCCCTTGATTCTTCCATTCAGGAGCAGCTGATTCGGGTGGTCGTATCTATGCATTTTGGGCTTTGATCAGCCATTCAGCCTAACATGGAGAATAGTTGTCCTTGACTCTTGTATTGTCATTTTAACTGTTGTAGTCTCTAAAAAAGACACCAACACTGTTGCCCTTTCATCTTCTTTTTTCTCTCTTGGCATTGCTTCATTGAGTTAATCAAGTTATTTCAGTAGAAAGTTGGAATATCATGGAGTGCACGAAAGATTCTAAATCCTTGGTTCCATGGATTTTTTTTCTTTGCCTCTCTGTAAGTAGAAGAAAATATCTGTCCTGTTCATTTCTTCTATTCCGTTCCTTTTCATTGGCATCATCCCTTCTTGTACATTCAGTTACATGTTCATGTTCAGTGACTTTCACTATTGCACGGTACAGAAGAGACGTCAATCAAAACTCCCAGCAGTTTAAAATCGGTTGACGGGTGGATTTAAACATACTGGAATATTGTTCATTTGATTTAATCGTGACGCTGTAGCAACACACGGGCTCTATGCTAGTATACTATTAGGGCAGGTACTATGGAGACGCTTAGCTAGGGGCGCTAGGCAATAAATCCTGCATGTTTTGACGGTTTCAACTGAGATCCCTTCCGTTTTAGTAGCGTCGATGCAAACTTAAGAGTCCGGCGCTAAGAAAATACGTACAAAAGATTGCTCCTAGCGGCCGACGCTAAAGCGCAGTCGGGATTTGACTTTTTGAGCGTCTAAGCAAGCGCTTTCCAATGTACGTGTCTTTAAAAGGCTTACGGTCTTGATGATCTGGTAGGTCGTTATAAATTTAGCCAAGGAAACAGAGCCTCGCGCTCGGGAGCTCCTACCGACAGAGATAGAGGCCACGGCCCCAAGGAAACGGTGGTCATCCCTCACCTGCCTGCGGAGATGTAGGTCGTCCCTCCCCGCACTCGTGAGCTCCTGCCGACGGAGACAGTGGACACAACCTAAAGGAAGCGTGCTCATCCCTCCCCTACCCGCAGAGATGCAGACCGTCCCTCTCCTGCCTGCGTAGATGCATGTCCCCTGCCTGCGTAGATGCAGCCCGGACAGGCGGGGCGCGAGGCAGCGGTCGGCACCAAAGCAAGTCGACGAGGGCAGGAACGGGGAGGCGAGGCGGCAGTCAGGTCAGGACCAAAGCAAGTCGAGGAGGGCAGGAAACGGGGAGGCGCTGCAGAAGAGGCCGTCGGAGAGAGCAAGGATGCACAGCTTGGCTGCAGAGGAGAGGCAAAGCCATGGTGTAGGACGGCCTTCAAGGTCGGTGTAGTGGCGGCGCTGACCGTCTGTGCTCTGCGCAGCGACCTCCATGGACCTCGTCCCGAGCGCCGTGCCGTCCAGCCATCTTCTCTGCAGCGACCTCCATGGGCCCCCTCCCGAGCGCCGCCGTCACATGGATGCTCTGGCCCAAACTCGGCCTTCTCCCAGGAATGGTGACGTACGACTTTCGGCCATGGCAAGCGACTTAGAAAATCACAATTTCGACTTTCAGTTTTGGATGGAGAATTTTGGGGGGAAAAGACAAGGACAGTGGATTTGGGAAAAAAGAACTCGGTAGAGAAGGACGTCCAAGAGAGAAACCGATCCAGATTAATCCTGGGAGGTGGGCCCAACACGGTGGTGGCCTTACTTTTTTTAGGGAATGCTACGCTTACGGAAGAAAACTTACGGACTCACATTTACGAATATACGGGTCGGTGAAAAATTATATTTTACTCCTCCCAATAGCTTTTTTTTTTGCGAAATGAAGCTGATTCCATTAAGCCAAGTTCCTTACAGAAAAGCCCAGCACAAACAGAAAATTACAGAAAGGTCCCTCTGAGCTCCAGCTTCTTCCTCGCAGCACAACACGCTCTGTCGGCGTGCCGCCGCCACTCCACCATTGAATCCTTGGACTGGGTGAAGCCCCCAAGCGGACGGGAAGTCGACAGTCCTCGGTTCCTAGGAACCTCCATCTTGCACCTCGAGCGAAGCCGGCCTGGTCAACGAAAGCAACTCCATCGAGATCTTCAAACACCGGAGCCGAAGGACGACAGATCCGCCGTTGGCCTCCACCGGAACACCAACAGCAAAGTAGGGAACCACCGCCCGCAAACGCCACCATCTCCCTAGCGCCTCCGACAAGCTTCCTACTACTTCCTACACTATATACACGCTGAAACCTGCCGATTCCCCATCCTCCCGTCGCCGGAGCGACTGCCAGAGGGTGAGAAATCGCACGGATCTGCGGCGGCGAGGTGGGAGCAGTGGAGGATTTCAGAAAATCGCCTCCCTACTGTAGGAGGGGGGGGGGGGAGGAGATGGTCCAGGCTCGAGTCTACTCCTCCCAATACCTATAGCTGCTGTGTAACTCGGTGTCATCAAATGTCAGTAATTATTAGTCTAAAAATGGAAAGCCAGATTTTCAAAGAACGTACATAGTACACTCCCTTGATCTGGAAGCATATTTGTCCAGATTCCATATGTACCTATATAGATAAATATATCGTCTACCTAAATTTGCATGTATAAGCAAATAGATGCGAATCTTAAAGAACATGTGATATCTTTTTTCGAACGGAAGAAGAAAGAAGTACAAAATCCTGAGTACAATATCATACGGTACCTCTAGGTACTACTTCTTTAGGACATGGATTTGGTACGAGTTATACAATCCTCGACGACCTATACTAAAATATCAAAATCAACGTTAATAAATTTCTAAATATTAAAAAATAAATATAATCTTGTATTTTATAGTATTTAAAAGTTTTCGTATATTTCTATATCCAATATATTTTTGTCGTATTTCTGAATCTAGTATATATATATACCTGCGCTATTCTATCATCGATGATAGAATAATATTCTATACATGATCAGTACTTCTCTCTGTTCGCTTTATATACTGCTTCGTATGCGATTTCTATACTTCTTTTTTGCAAACACGATACTTCTCTGTTTACCTATGTAATTATTGTTCTTCTCATTTCTAAACTATTTACCGGAATAATGTAAACGATATACTGTTGGAAAGCTACTGAAAATAAGCAACCTTTTCGTGTTAAAACTTTTTTCAGACTCCAAACCGTTCAAATTTAATTTCAAAAATCGGAAATTGACATAAACAAACATAAAACATCTTTTGATCAATTTTTTGAACCAATGATCGGAATTGCGAAAATGATGATGCATTGAAAAGATAATGAAATTGCGCACACTTTTCATGTTGGAAGTTTTTTTAAAATTCTGCATAGTTTAAATTTAATTTTGAATATAATAAGATTCAGAATTTTCGAAAATGACGGACAATAATTTCTCTCTAACTTTTGAACCGCTTATAGGAATGATGTAAATGATATCTCGTTGATGCAATGACTCTAGGGGATCCACATGTGGTTTATGAAAAGAACACATATTTGATGACACTGGTGGATCCAAGTGATTTATGAAAAGAACACACATGCAATGACTCTAAGGATCCATATGCGGTTTATGAAAAGAACACACATGCAATGACTATAATGGATCCATGTGGTTTATGAAAAGAACACACATGCAATGACTCTAGTGGATCTATATGTGGTTTTGGAAAACAACACACATGCAATGACTCTAGTGGTGGTTTATGAAAAAGAACACCCATGCAATAACTCTAGTGGATCCATGTGGTTTATGAAAATAACACACATGTAATGACTCTAATGGATCCATTGTCGTTTATGAAAAGAACACACATGCAATAACACTGGTGGATCCAAGTGGTTTCTGAAAAGAACACACATGCAATGACTCTAGTCGATCCATGTGGTTTATGAAAAGAACACACATGCAATGAATCTAGTGGATCCATATGTGGTTTATGAAAAGAACACACATGCAATGACTCTAGTGGTGGTTTTGAAAAAGAACACACATGCAATGGCACGGGTGGATCCATATGATTTATGAAAAGAACACACATGCAATGACTCTAGTGGTGGTTTAGAAAATAGTCAAACATGCAATGACTCTAGTTGTGGTTTATGAAAAGAGCACACATGCAAAGACTCTAGTGGTGGTTTCAAAAATAGAAAAACATGCAATTATTCTAGTTGTGGTTTATAAAAAGAACACACTTGCAATGACTCTAGTGGTGGTTTAGGAGAAGAATACATATGTAATGACTCTGGTGGATCCATGTGGTTTATGAAAATAACACACATGCAATGACACTAGTGCTGGTTTTGAAAAAGAACACACATGCAATGGCACGGGCGGATCCAGGTGATTTATGAAAAACAACACACATGCAATGACACTGGTGGGTCCAAGTGGTTTATGAAAAGAACAAACATGCAATGACTCTGGTGGATCCATGTGGTTTATGAAAAGAACACACATGCAATGACTCTTGTTCTGGTTTATCAAAAATAACACACATGCAATGACACTGGTGGATCCAAGTGATTTATGAAAAGAACACACATGCAATGACTCTAGTGGATTGATACATTGCAAATGTATCTATAATTTTCTATGTTTCATGCTTGGTTTTATCTACTTTCTTGTGTTTTGTCCACACTTTGGAGTACTTTTCATATGATTTCTTGGACTAACCTATTAACAAGAGCCATAGTGCCAGCTGCCTGTTTTTTACTGTTTTTGGTTCCAGGAAAGTCAGAAAATGAATATTCTCGGAATTGGACGGGACAAAAGCCAAAGTGCCTATTTTTCTAGAAGACATCTGAAGCCAGAATACGAGACGGAGAAGGGCTGGGGGTGATGGCTCAATGCACGGCGCCTAGAAAAATGCTTGATGGTGGTGTTGATGTAGAGCTCGTTGGGAACCCCAAGAGGAAGGTATGATGAGCACAACAGCAAGTTTCCCTCAGTTATGAAACCAAGGTTTAATCGAACCAGTAGGAGCAAGGAAACACCTCAAAGGTGTTACTAGCTGAGCTTTGGCAGGGCGCACTACCGGTGCTAGTAGCAACGTGGAGACCTGCACAACACAACCACAGAACTTTGTCCCCAACTTGCGATGAGGTTGTCAATCTCACCGTGTTTTGCAGAAAACAAAGGATTAAACGTATCGAATGGAAAGAAGTAAAAGTTTGCTGAAAGTAAACACAAAAAGTAAACAGTTTATAGATTGTATGTAAAGACAAGGACCGGGATCCATAGTTCACTAGAGGTGGCTCTCCTTAGATAGATAACATGCTGGGTGAACAAATTACAGCGGGGCAATTGACAAACACCGATAAAGCAATACATGCATATACTAATCATCTTGACTCCTTTGAGACTTGATTGGGCATTACAACATAATACATAGACCGCCATCCAACTGCATCTATGACTAATAATCCACCTTCAGGTTATCATCCGAACCCCCTCTAGTATTAAGTTGCAAGCAACAGATTATTGCTTTACGAACTACGTGTAAAGTAAACAATACGATTGTTCTATGAACAAAGGATTGTTGTTTTCTCCCTAGTAGCAACAACACATCTAGTACCTTAGAGACTTCTGTCACTTCCCTAGATTACAAGAGGCATGAACCCACTATCGAGCATAAATACTAACTTTTGGAGTTGCTAGCATCTACTTAGCCAAGATAGCTACTAACAATGGAAAGCATGGATCCCAAATAACAAAGACATGATAGAATCAATAATCAATCTGAAATAGCATCTCAATATCCATCGGATCCCCGCAAACACAACATGCAGAATTACAAATAGATGATCTTAATCATGAACGGAGCTCACAAGATCTAAACATGAAAGCACAAAGGAGGAGAACCAGCCATCTAGCTACTACATGGATCCGTAGTCCAAGGATGAACTACTCACGCATCACACCGGAGGCTTGCATGGTGATGAAGAAGGCCTCCAGGGTGAATTCCCCTCTCCGGCAGGGTGCCGGGAAGAGCTTCAGATCCCTCCCGATCTAGGGATGGAGATGACGGCGCCTACAGACTCTCTCGTGGATTTTTGATCGGGTACTTAGGGTTTTCGTCCCGAGGGAAATATATAGGCGGAAGGAGAGGCCGAGGGGGTGCAAGGGCTGGCCTCACCACCCACTAGCGCGGGCTAGGATGGGCCACGCGGCCAGGTGGTGTGGTGGCCCCCTGGTCCCTCTCCGTCTCGTATTCTGGCACTTGACCCCTTCCGGAAAAATAGGCACTTTGGCTTTGTCCGTCAATTCGAGAATATTCATTTTCGACTTTCCTGGAACCAAAACAGCAGAAAAGCAAAGGTGACACTATGGCTCTTGTTAATAGGTTAGTCCAAGAAATCATATGAAAAGTACTCCAAAGTTGGAACAAAACACAAGAAAGTGGATAAAACCAAGCATGGAACATCAAAAATTATAGATACATTTGCAATGTATCAACATCCCCAAGCTTAACTCCTGCTCGTCCTCGAGTAGGTAAGTGATAAAAAGAAAGAATAATTTTTGAGGTGACATGCACCATCAAAGACTTGATCAAAGTATTTGCAAAACATTCAAAGATGGGATCATAGTACTTCAATCATAACATGAAAGACAAAGTTCTAGCAATAAGCAAAAGAAACTATGATGCAACATGAAAAGGCACAAACAAAAGATTCATGAATAACAATGCTTTGCAAGACGTTTGTTTGTTTCACATAAAGAAAACATAGCATAATAGTATTCAGCTTGTCCCTCAATAGAGTAGCAAATATAAATGCATAGGACACCTTCAAAGTTCATAAGAGTGACTAGATACAATAGTTTAAAACAAGCAATAACAAGTTATGCATCAATCAACTAGTCTTGGGACAATGCACATAGAACTAAGAATGGCCACTATGCTCTCAAAGTAGGTGCATAAAGATAGAAGGTGGAGACTCAATACAATGGTGGAAGAAAGGCCTTTTGTAAAAGGAAGTAGGGATTCAAGTCTCATAAAGAGCTTCCAAAAATTATAGTACTTATAGCTTTCAGCTCTCATTGCCCCTATCATAAGCATCTTGAAGTGATTAAGGTTAAAGTGAACAAACTATGGTGTAAATGCTTGACGAAGTATAAGATAGAAATCTCATGTCCCTTGTATACGAGGGCCGCTCCTCATGCTACTCAAGTTTAGTCACCGGTGAGTTCTTGTCATTGTAAGTACATGTGTATCATTGAGAACCTTAACGGGTACCTTGCCCGATGATACGGAAGAATCCCCATATCAAAATGACAAGGCAAGGCATAACGAGCATCTCAACATTCTTCTTATTTACCATGGGAATATGGTGCTTTTTTCTCTCTTTCCTCTTTTCATAGTATCTCTTTTTTTTCTTTTCTTTTTTTCTCAATATAGGACTCTTTTTTTTATAATAAGAATGCTTCATAGACAGCTCATTATGGTTACGCTGCAGGTTTCCACCATGTCAGCATGGGTTTAGACCAGCGGCCTAGGCGTTTTTCTAACACATATACATAACTCCATGGACTTACAAGCTCCCCTTTCATTTCACACCGACGACATCCTTATACAAAAGAGCATGATATCAACTAGGTACAAGTACCAAGTGCAATGTTGAAAGCGTTCCCCATGAAAGCATGGTTCTGCTAATTCCCAACAAATAAGTGCAAGCATATACAACATATACGACACAATGGTTCAAGTTTATTAAGGGCAAGTAAAGTAAAGTGTGCCATCAAGTTCGTGAGAGCTTTAATCACTAGTTTTCTCATAACAAGTGGAAGGTAAACAAAAACATGAATATACTTGGAATAGCATAAGCTAGTAGGTAGGTATGGTGGAATCTTTGGAATAACTTGGTTTAGGGAGTTGGATGCATGAGTGGAACTCATACTTTGTTGTGGAGGCTAGCAAAAGACTGAGAGCGACAAACTAAGAGAGTAATAATGGCCATAATCATGCAGAGCGACAAAACATCATTGATCAAAGCATAAAATGATACTACAAGTTGGAAACTAAAGGATCATAAAGGCTATGGTGACTGGATAGTCATAACATGGTGTGAGCATGTGCCAAGTCAACCCAAATAAAGCATCAAAGGAGAATACCACTATACTATGCTTTAATATGCTAAAACAACGCATGATTCATCCAAGGCACATTAAGCAATCTCAATTGTTTATAACAAGTCATGCTACATCAAAGAATACTAAGCATAAAGCCAAAACAATATCAAGCATGGCATGACAAAGCATAGGACACAGTCAAAAACAAGCTCTTTTTACCACATAAGTAAAAACTTTCCTACTCTTTTCCAAATCAAACCAAACTATTTGCAAACCAATGTATGAAAGAGGGGGTCCAACCAAGTTATTCAGAAAACTAAGCAAACCAAAGCAAACGAAAAACCAAAATGAAAACGAAAAAGAAGACGCTCCAAGAAAAACACAACTGTGCATGAAACAATAAAAATGAAGCGTTTGGAAGAAACCTGAAATTTTTATTGATGAAGAAGGGGATGCCTTGGGCATCCCCAAGCTTTGACACTTGTACTTCTTGGATATTTATTGGGGTGACACACGTGGCATCCCCAACCTTGAGCTTTAGTCCATCCTTCATCTCATTACTCATTCCTTCCATATACCTGAAAATTTTCCTTCATACAAAACTTCACACAATCTCATTAGCAACATTAGTGCACTCAAGATAAAAGGTCTTAAGGTTCAGTTCTAACACTAAATAGACTTCCATTAGAACACTAGCTACTGTATCACTTCCCTCAAAAAGCTCAATTCCCCAAAAGAACTCAAAAAGGAACCCACAAGAAGCAAATGCAGAAAATGGCAGAAATCTGTCAAAACAGACCAGCAGGTAAAGACGATTTTTTTCGAAGACCTTCTGTTGCTCAAATCAAAAAGTGTTGAACTAACAAAAGTTATATAACAACCTGGGGCAGAAGCAAAAAACATTACAGCTCAATCCAACATACAGATCTCTCTCACGAATTTTTACGGTGAAGCACAAAATTCTGTTTCGAGACAACAACTTTCCCAATCATTACTTCACTCTCATTAGAGGTTACTCTTGGCACAAAAAACAAATAAAAAGGATAAGGAGAGGTTATTACGGAAGTAATAACTTCCAAGACTCATCTAAAACTCTTAGGTTATCTCCCAACAAGTACTTTTCTTTAACGCCTTTAAGTTAGGCATAAGAACCAAAGAAAGAATCAAGTGTTCTCAAATGAAGAAGCATTAAAACCAACTTTCTTGCGCTTACCTCTCTGATTTTTATTCTTAACCTTTGGGAAAATATGATTGTTTGGTGGATAAGAAAGGTGCATGGTTCCTTTTCCCACATCTATTATTGCTCCAAGGAGTTTTAATAGGGATCTTCCAAGTGTAATTTGTCCTTTTCCTGCACATTCAATAACAAGATAATCAGTAGAAATCATTTTCCCAAGGATCTTTGTAAACACTCCTTCAGCTATTCCAATAGGAAATAAGGTAGCATTATTAGCAAGAGATATTTCTTTTCCTCCTTCAGTAAGCCCCCAAAGATTCAAAGATTCATAAATATCTTTGGGCATAAGACAAAATTCAGACATGATATCGCAGCGGGCTTGAAAAGTTTCAGTGCTTATCTCAATCTTTACTGTAGGGAGCCACTTTGATGGTTCAGAATTTATTGGAACATAATTGTGATGCTCCCTAAGCGTATTATAGCAACTTTCTAAGCTAGTAGTGCTAGCCTCAAGAGTGTTCAACCTAGCAAATATTTTTGCGAAAGAAATATCAGTTTGGCTAGGCATGGTGTAAGTGAGGATCAATTTCTTTATAGCATTAATAGCATCATCCTCATTACATTGGAGGAAATCTCCTCCCACAATAGGATCTAAAGCATATATATAGCAAAGAGCAATCCCAAGGTAAAAACTGCTAAGGAACAAGCTTTGAGTCATTTTAGGCTCAGTTTTTTCATGTAGATCAGAGATTCTAGACCAAGCTTCCTTAAAACTTTCCTCAATTCCTTGTTTAAAAGTGAAAATCATTTCCTCGGGTGACATAGTGATTGGAGCAAGGCTAGACATAATGGCAACTCAAGATAGGAACTAATTTTTTTGTGTTTTTGAAATAAGAAAGCAAACTAGTAAAACTATTTTTTTGTGTGTTTTTGAAGAACAAAACAAGCAAACAAAGCAAAAAAGAAACTAAGCAAAATAAAAACAACAAAGTAAAGAGATTGGTTATGAGGGACTCCCCTTGTGAAGATGTCCTTGACTCCCTGGCAACGGTGCCAGAAAATCGCTTGATGGCTCAATGCACGACGCCCAGAAAAATGCTTGATGGCGGTGTTGATGTAGAGCTCGTTGGGAACCCCAAGAGGAAGGTATGATGAGCACAGCAGCAAGTTTCCCTCAGTTATGAAACCAAGGTTTAATCGAACCAGTAGGAGCAAGGAAACACCTCAAAGGTGTTACTAGCTGAGCTTTCGCAGGGCGCACTACCGGTGCTAGTAGCAACGTGGATACCTGCACAACATAACCACAGAACTTTGTCCCCAACTTGCGATGAGGTTGTCAATCTCACCGTGTTTGGAGGAAAACAAAGGATTAAACGTATCGAATGGAAAGAAGTAAAAGTTTGCTGAAAGTAAACGCAAAAAGTAAACAGTTTATAGATTGTATGTAAAGACAAGGACCGGGATCCATAGTTCACTAGAGGTGGGTCTCCTTAGATAGATAACATGCTGGGTGAACAAATTACAGTGGGGCAATTGACAAACACCGAGAAAGCAATACATGCATATACTAATCATCTTGACTACCTTTGATACTTGATTGGGCATTACAACATAATACATAGACCGCCATCCAACTGCATCTATGACTAATAATCCACCTTTAGGTTATCATCCGAACCCCCTCCAGTATTAAGTTGCAAGCAACAGATTATTGCTTTACGAACTGCGTGTAAAGTAAACAATACGATTGTTCTATGAACAAAGGATTGTTGTTTTCTCCCTAGTAGCAACAACACATCTAGTACCTTAGAGACTTCTGTCACTTTCCTAGATTACAAGAGGCATGAACCCACTATCGAGCATAAATACTAACTCTTGGAGTTGCTAGCATCTACTTGGCCAAGATAGCTACTAACAATGGAAAGCATGCAAGATCTCAAATAACAAAGACATGGTAGAATCAATAATCAATCTGAAATAGCATCTCAATATCCATCGGATCCTCGCAAACACAACATGCAGAATTACAAATAGATGATCTTGATCATGAACGGAGCTCACAAAATCTAAACATGAAAGCACAAAGGAGGAGAACCAGCCATCTAGCTACTACATGGATCCGTAGTCCAAGGATGAACTACTCACGCATCACACCGGGGGCTTGCATGGTGATGAAGAAGGCCTCCAGGATGAATTCCCCTCTCCGGCAGGGTGCCGAGAAGAGCTTCAGATCCCTCCCGATCTAGGATGGAGACGACGGCGGCTACAGACTCTTTCGTGGATTTTTGATCGGGTACTTAGGGTTTTCGTCCTGAGGGCAATATATAGGCGGAAGGAGAGGCCAAGAGGGTGCCAGGACTGGCCTCACCACCCCCTGGCGCGGGCCAGACTGGGCCGTGCGGCCAGGTGGTGTGGTGGCCCCCTGGTCCCTCTCCGTCTCGTATTCTGGCACTTGATCCCTTTCGGAAAAATATGCACTTTGACTTTTGTCCCGTCCAATTCCAAGAATATTCATTTTCTGACTTTCCTGGAACGAAAAACAGCAGAAAACAGGTAGCTAGCATTGTGGCTCTTGTTAATAGGTTAGTCCAAGAAATCATATGAAAAGTACTCCAAAGTTGGAACAAAACACAAGAAAGTGGATAAAACCAAGCATGGAACATCAAAAATTATAGATACATTTGCAATGTATCAGGGGGCCGGCCACACCACCTGGCCCGCGCCAGGGGGTGGTCTGGCTGACCCCAACACCCTCTCGGCCTCTCCTTCCACCTATATATTGCCCTCGGGACCAAAACCCTAAGTACCCAATCAAAAATCCACGAAAGAGTCTATAGCCGCCGTCATCTCCATCCCTAGATCAGGAGGGATCTGAAGCTCTTCCGCACCTGCCGAGAGGGAATTCACCACGAGGCCTTCTTCATCATCATGCAAGCCTCCAGTGTGATGCGTGAGTAGTTCATCTCTGGACTACGGGTCCATGTAGTAGCTAGATGGCTCGTTCTCCTCCTTTGTGCTTTCATGTTTAGATCTTGTGAGCTCCGTTCATGATCAAGATCATCTATTTGTAATTCTGCATGTTGTGTTTGTGGAGGTCCGATGGATATTGAGATGTTATTTCAGATTGATTATTGATTCTATCATGTCTTTGTTATTTGTGATCTTGCATGCTTTCTGTTGTTAGTAGCTATCTTGGCCAAGTAGATGCTAGCAACTCCAAGAGTTAGTATTTATGCTCGATAGTGGGTTCATGCCTCCGTAACTGGGAAGTGACAGAAATCTCTAAGGTACTAGATGCGCTGTTGCTACTAGGGATAAAACAACAATCCTTTGTTCATAGAACAATCGTATTGTTTACTTTACACGCAATTCATAAAGCAATAATATGTTGCTTGCAACTTAATACTAGAGGGGTTCGGATGATAACCTGAAGGTGGATTATTAGTCATAGATGCAGTTGGATGGCGGTCTATGTATAATGTTGTAATGCCCAATCAAGTTCCAAAGGAGTCAAGATGATTAGTATATGCATGTATTGCTTTCTCGATGTTTGTTGATTGCCCCGCTGTAATTTGTTCACCCAACATGTTATCTATCTTAAGGAGAGCCACCTCTAGTGAACTATGGACCCCGGTCCTTTCTTTTACATTCAATCTATAAACTATTTACTGCTTTGTGTTTACTTTCTACAAACTATTACTTCCTTACATTCGACACGCTTAACTTTGTTTTCAAGAAACCGGTGAGA
Organism: Avena insularis; assembly: GCA_023614405.1. Taxonomy (NCBI): domain Eukaryota; kingdom Viridiplantae; phylum Streptophyta; class Magnoliopsida; order Poales; family Poaceae; genus Avena; species Avena insularis. The sequence continues at coordinate 590,455,128 of CM042686.1, forward strand.
TTGACAACCTCATCGCAAGTTGGGGCAAAGTTCTGTTGTGTGTCTCCGCTGTTACCGCACCGTAGTGCGCCGCCAATGTTCAGCTAGCTACACCTTTGGGGTGTTTCTAACCTTGGTTTCATCGAGGGAAACTTGCACATCATACCTTCCTCTTGGGGTTCCCCAACAAGCTCGATATATTTGGGCCATCATGGATCCATATGGGGTTTATGAAAATAACACACATGCATGTGTTCTTCTCCAAAACCATAGTGATGCACACCGATACACACACATCCAAGTGGGTGTGGTGATGCAGCATCTTTCAAGCTAGTGATAGAATGTATGCTGCAGTTGAATCCTAGCATGCTGCTAGGGTTCCTAGACATGGTTGGACACCAAATGCTGGAGTGGCATCATTGCATGTGTTCTTTTCCTAAGACCACAATGATGCACACTGATACACACACACACAAATCCAAGTGGGTGTGGTGATGCAGCATCTTTCAAACTGATGGTAGAATGCATGATGTAGTTGAATCACAACATGATGCTAGGGTTACTGGACATGATTGGACACAACATGCTATAGTGGCATCTTTGCATGTGTTCTTCTCCAAAACCATAATGATGCACAATGATACGCACACACATCCAAGTGGGTGTGGTGATGCAACATCTTTCAAGCTGGTGGTAGAGTGCATGCTGCAGTTGAATCCCAACATGCTGCTTGGGTTCCTGGACATGGTTTATGAAAAAAAACGCAATGACATCTGGTGGATCCATATGTGGTTTTTGAAAAGAACACACATGCAATGACTCTAGTGGTGGTTTATGAAAAAGAACACACATGCAATGACTCTAGTGGATCCATGTGGTTTATGAAAAGAACACACATGCAATGACTCTAGTGGATCCATGTGGTTTATGAAAATAACACACATGCAAAGACATCTGGTGGATCAATATGTGGTTTTTGAAAAGAACACACATGCAATGACTCTAGTGGTGGTTTACGAAAAAGAACACACATGCAATGACTCTAGTGGAACAATGTGGTTTATGAAAAGAACATACATGCAATGACTCTAGTGGATCCATATGTGGTTTATGAAAAGAACACACATTTGATGACACTGGTGGATTCAAGTGGTTTATGAAAAGAACACACATGCAATGACTCTAAGGATCCATATGTGGTTTATGAAAAGAACACACATGCAATGACTCTAGTGGATCCATGTGTTTTATGAAAAGAACACACATGCAATGACTCTAGTGGATCCATATGTGGGTTTCGAAAACAATACACATGCAATGACTCTAGTGGTGGTTTATGAAAAAGAACACACATGCAATGACTCTAGTGGATCCATGTGGTTTATAAAAAGAACACACATGTAATGACTCTAGTGGATCCATTGTCGTTTATGAAAAGAACACACATGCATTGACACTGGTGGATCCAAGTGGTTTATAAAAAGAACACACATGCAATGACTCTAGTGGATCCATGTGGTTTATGAAAAGAACACACATGCAATGACTCTAGTGGTGGTTTAGAAAATAGACAAACATACAATGACTCTAGTTGTGGTTTATGAAAAGAACACACATGTAATGACTCTAGTGGTGGTTTCAAAAATAGAAAAACATGCAATGATTCTAGTTGTGGTTTATGAAAAGAACACACATGCAATGACTCTAGTGGTGGTTTAGGAGAAGAACACACATGCAATGACTCTGGTGGATCCATGTGGTAGCACGATAGATTTCTCTTGAATTAAATATATTTTTAGAGGTAGATTGGTGCATCTTCTTGTAGTAATAAATATCGTCAGTGTGAGTTTCCAACTATCAAGAAAGAACATTCAATTCTACATTTTCGAGTGAAGATGAGCGAGTTTGTTATTTTCCATAAATAAAAGTTCGAAGAGTATTGGATGTGAATGCTCGAAGCCAAGTTTACAGACATATATAGTGGACCAACATGTTGTACCAACGATTCCCATGTTTTATGAGATTTCAAACTTCCTAGCTAACTCTGCCCATTTCAATGACTTTATGTCAATTTATCGAAATTAGGTCAAATTTGAAACTACAAGTAAATTTTAGGTTTTGATTTGAAAGTTTAAAAAAATCTTTTGGAGGTACCCATCGAGGGGTCACAATTAATATATCAGAAACCAGCGAGAGTTTTGACAATAGGTTCAACTTCTTGCTAAGATTTTGCATCTTGACAATTTAACGAAATTAGGTCAAACTTGAGCTAGAAGTAAGCGTGATAGATTGCTCTTGAATTAAATGTTTTTTAGAGGTAGATAGGTGCATATTATTGTAGTAAAGAATGTCATCAGTGTGAGTTTCCAACTATTAGGAAAGAACATTTAATTCTACATTTTCCGAGTGAAGACAAGCGAGGTTGTTATTTTCCGTAAAGAAAAGTCTGAAGAATATTGGATCTGAATGCCCAAGCCAATTTTACAAACATATAAGCATGTTTTACTTGTGATTCCCATGTTTTATGAGTTTTAAAGCTTCCTTGCTAACCCCGCCCATTTGAATGACTTTATGTCGATTTATCGAAATTAGGTCAAATTTGAAACTACAAGTAAATTGTAGGTTTTGATTTGATAGTTTTACGAAAAAGCTTTTGGAGATACCCATCGAGGGGTCAAAATTAATAGGAATTTCTATTTTTGTTCCCTTGGTTCGTTAATTATACTCAATTTTCCCCAGCTGCTTAACTTTTTCTCACTTTTGCCCTTCTCCTTCTCGGAAACTCATCTAAGAGCTCGAACAACAGCTGCCGTCAGGTTGACCGTTGGCTGATGTGTGGGGCCATGCGGTCTAGGACCACGTGGGTCCATTTGTTCAGGAACAAGTTATGCTGTCGTGTGGGGCCGTGCCATGTGGGACTGCGTGGGGCCGGTTTATTGGGAACACGTTATGGGGGACGTGGCGTGGCACCATGTGGGGCGCGTTTAGTGGTTACGTGCGCTCGGTCGCCTAAATTGGAAGTTTTCTTTTTTGTTATTTTTATGATTGGTCTTTTTAAGAGCGTATTTTCCCCCTCTCTCGCTAACAGTTGTGTTTTTTGCCCAAAAAGGTAGCGAATCTAGAGTAGCTTCTCTCTTTATTCTTTGTTCCTTTAGGCCCTCGTTTTCCCCAATCTGGTAGCAAATCTAACCAGGAACATAAATTAATTTAGTAAACAGAGCAGATATAAATAAAGCAGCTAATATAGAAAATATATAGTACCGTATTTAATGAGGTTCGACAATTAAGCTGCTCAGCAGCAGCAACGGACAAGTTCAACACAGACAAGACAAAAGAAGCTGCTTTACAGTAGCAACACAAGATCAGTAGCCCCTCATGGCCTCCGCCTCCTCCCTCTGGCGCCTCCTCCACTTCTTGCTCCCCAGTCCCTTGACCTTGGGCGCCTTGGGCTTGATCGGGGGCATGCGACCCTCCTTGATGACCACCTTCTAGAGGTTGCAGAGGTGAAGACCGAGCCCCTGGTGCTTGGCTCTGAAGCCGTGGACGTTCACGGACTTGCCGCAGGTCCTCACGTTCTCGACATGCTTCACGAGGGAGTTGAAGTTGGTGGCGCGGAGCCTCCTAGTGGTGCAGAAGGGGCACCTGTAGACGTCGCCGGTAAAGAAGTTATCGTACTTGCCGGACTTCAGCCTCCTCAGCACATAACGAGTCTTGGTGTCCTTGGACTCATCGTCGCTGCGGACATCGCTACTATCCTCGTGTTGGAAAAAGGACATGATTGAGATACCTTAATTATTAGGATTGATTATTTGCATAAATTAACCAATTGAGATCCCCTGATTATTCCCCAAATCTCAAACCAAATCGAATACGGATCCCAACTACCAATAGGGGGTTCAAATATGAATAGGGGGATTCATCGAAATATGAATAGGGGGTTCATCAAAATACGAGATCTAACACAAGAGGATTAGCTACTGTAAAAATACGAACAGCCGAACCCTAATAACATTCGATCTGGCATCCAATGATGGGAATAGGGGAAGAACAAGGGAAGGGGAGAAAACCCTGGTTACCACCAACCATGGGTCAGTGATGCTGGTGTCATAGGGGTTCTCTCGCCTTATGTAATCAACCTCCTTGTAGGGGTCCCAGCTGAGCGGGATCTTCCCGAGACCGGCGGGGGCCTCCTCGCCGGTGGCTACGGCGAAAGGGGGGACGGGGGTCTGGACGGGGACGACGGCTGCCTTCGATGCCTCGACGGGGCCTGTATGGGGATCGGGGCCTCCTCGCCGGCGGCCTTGGAGGAGATGATGGCCACCGCACCATTCTTCACCATCGCCGGCGTGGTTGGGGTTTTCTTGGGGGTTTGCAGAAGGTGATGGGACAGTGGAGACGGTTGAGTGAGCGAGTGAGTGATGAGCGAGAGTGACGAGGCCTCTATAAAGGAGAAGGTAAGCAACATTTTGTTGCACCACCATGCACCGTGTAACCGCGTCCGCTACTGCCCCGTGCACCGCACACGCGTACCGTGAGTCACGTTTTTCCCTCGTGTCTAACCCTGGCGACTTAGTTGTGCTCAGTTTTTCCCTCGAGTGTAACACTAGTATTTTGGTTGTACTCAGTTTTTCCCTCTAGTACTAACACTACCGTGTGCAATATACTCAGTTTTACCCTCCGGTGGCTGGTCAATAGAGAGTCAACGAGTTGGTTTTAGCTAGCTAATTGAGTCATTTTATGTAGAACAAATTCAAAAAGATCAAAACATAGTGGCATCTACCCATGGAGTCTTATTATGTGACCTACCACCACAAGAAATGTATATAAATCAAGTTTTAACCTAAATCACCACTTCTCAAATCACCTACTATCTATGAAGGTTCATGGCTTTCTACTCAAGCCTCTTCCCAAGACATCCCTCCCCAAAACATAGTTTGTCTGAATGAGGCAATAATTGTCAAACTGGTGTATATTTGAATTGGAAATAGTTTGATGTATGCCAAGATGTATTTATTATATAAAAGACGCATCTTCCATTTTTTAAATCTCTTTCTATTTTCTATTTGAATCCCTTTGTTAGTTTTGCCATTGGTTCTTAAGTTCTACTCAGCTTTTCCCTTAGTTCTTAAGTTCTACTCAGTTTTTCCCTCTCTTAGTCACAATCTCTCACACATGTGCTCATCTTGGCTGCTACATTCTGATTGGTTGAGACAGTTGTCACGCGGATCATGCCCTCCAACCGTTGATCCTCTATGATCTAGCGGACATTATAACCCCTATATCTGTCGGGGAGCACCCCTCTATCCATGAAAAATAACGAGTTTGCTGTCGGTACTTTAACTCCATAAACAAATGAATTTGAATATAATTTGAAGGGAAAGTGTTCAAAGGTGTATAATTTGTGCATTACATTCCACTCTTTGAAAATGATAATCTCTCAAGATTTTCTTATCACAATATTATCACGTATTAAGTGTGATTTCATAGAGTTCAAATGTGTATAATTTTCGTATACAGAAGTAATACATCACATTCCACTCTATGAAAATGAGGGAGAAAATGATAATCTCTCAAAATTTTGCTAGCACATCATTATCTCGTTATTTAGTGCGATTTTACAGTGTTGAAAGGTTTGAAATTTTCATATACGCAATTTTATGCATTATATTTCACTCCATGGAAATGATAAATGATCAGGATTTTATTAGTAGAACATTATGATGTCCTAAGTGCGATTTCAAAGAGTTCAAATGTGTATAATTTTCGTATATGCAAGTTTATGCAGTACATTCCACTCTATGAAAATGGGTGAGAAAATGATAATCTCTCAAAATTTTGTTAGCACGCCATTATCACGTATTAAGTGCGATTTCAAAGTGTTCAAAGGTTTATAATTTTCACATATGCAAGTTTGTGCATTACATTCCACTCTATGAAAATAATAATCTCTTAAGATTTTCTTAGCACAACATTATCACGTATTAAGTGCGATTTCAAAGAGTTCAAAGGTGTATACTTTTCGTATATGCAAATTTATGCATTACATTCCACTCTATAAAAATAGGGGAGAAAATGATAATCTCTCAAAATTTCTTTATCACATCATTATCACGTATTAAGTGCCATTGCACAGTGTTCAAAGGTTTATAATTTTCGTATACGCAAGTTTATGCATTATATTTCACTCCATGGAAATATAATTGATCAGGATTTTATTAGCACAACATCATCATGTCCTAAGTACGATTTCAAAGAGTTCAAAGTTGTATAATTTTCGTATAATTTTTGTATATGCATTACATTTCACTATATGAAAATGAAGTTAGACAAAGGGCCGCCGTCGCCAGAGAAGAAGAAGAAAGGGGAGGCAATGGCACGGGCGCGGGCGCGGGGCTGGCTCCGGGTCCCATCTTGCAATGCCAACCTGGGTAAGATGTGGGTCTGGCGCTCACATGGATAAGCTGTGGGTCCGATGTTGATCTGAATAAGTGGAGAGGCATCCACTACGAGAAGCGACTGAATGCGGCCCCACTTGTCAGCATGTAACGTAAGGATCCACTACGGGAACCAACAGAACGAGGCCCTACTTGTCAGCACGTAACATCGAGGGTCCATGATACATTGCAAATGTATCTATAATTTTTGATGTTCCATGCTTGGTTTTATCTACTTTCTTGTGTTTTGTTCCAACTTTGGAGTACTTTTCATATGATTTCTTGGACTAACCTATTAACAAGATGCCACACTGCCAGTTGCTTGTTTTCTGCTGTTTTTGGTTCCAGGAAGTCAGAAAATGAATATTCTCATAATTGGACGGGACAAAAGCCAAAGTTCCCATTTTACCGGAAGACTCACGGAGCCAGAATACGAGACGGAGGAGGGCCAGGGCCTGGCCACACCCCCCAGGCGCGGGCTAGCCCTACCCGCACCACCAGGTGGTGTGGCCCCCTGGCACTCCACCGACCTTGCCCTCTGGCCTATAAGAAGCCTCCCGAAGCCAAAACCCTAAATCGTCCTGCCTCCAGCCACGAAAAGTTCCGCAGCACCGCCGCCACCGAAGGGGAGATTCGGGGGACAGAAAGTCTCTGTTCCGGCACCCTGCCGGGACGGGGAAGTGCCCCCGGAGCCATCTCCATCGATCTCCACTACCATCTCCATCACCATTGCTGATTCCCATGATGAGGAGGGAGTAGTTCTCTCTCGAGGCTAAGGGTTCTACCGGTAGCTATGTTTTCATCTCTCTCTCTATGCGTGATCTTATTGAGATCGTGAGCTTGTAATCTATAGATCTACCTTGCTACTCAAGTGCTTTAATAGATCTCTGCTCTCCCCATGTGTGTGAAGTTGATAGTGTGCACACCATGGTGGCACTTAGGCTAAAGATTACAATGACTTGTTATGAGTTATATTTGGAGTTGGATGTATTTATGAAATTGTGGTGTTTGTTGGACTCATCTAGTACTCAAGGTGACAGTGGTGGGGTTTCTAGATGGGAAAGATGAACTTTGAGGTGTGATGTTATAGCCCTACCATCGATTAGAGTGTCCAACCGGAGAGTAGTTCAGCGTAGTATCATGAAGATGATATATTTATATGAGAGTGTTCGCTAGTGAAAGTATGATCCCTAGGCCTTGTTTCTAAGCATTGAAACACCGTTTGCAACTAGATCTGTTACATGTTTGCTTCCTTCCTTCTTTATTTCAGTTTGCCTTTAGTCTTTTCCATGCCATCAAGCTATTTTCTATCACCGTTACCACTTATAATTATCTATACCACTTGTATTTCACTATCTCTTCGCCGAACTAGTGCACCTATACACCTGACAAGTGTATTGGGTGTGTTGGGGACACAAGAGACTTCTTGTATCTTGATTGCAGGGTTGCTTGAGAGGGATACCTTTGACCACTTCCTCCCTGAGTTCGATAAACCTTGGGTGATCCACTTAAGGGAAAACTTGTTGCTGTTCTACAAACCTCTGCACTTGGAGGCCCAACAACTGTCTACAAGAATAGAAGTGCGTAGACATCAAGCTCTTTTCTGGCGCCGTTGCCGGGGAGGTAAGGTAAAAGGTACTCACATCCTCCGGTGTGAGTGCTCGAAGTTATTTCCTTTAGATTCTGCAATTTTGTCTTTTTGTTTCTTGTTTTCACTAGTTAGGCTTAATGGAAAACAACAAAAAAATTAGAGAGCTTTATAGTATTTATCTTGAGTTAGGACATGAAGTGTTTGAAGAGAAAATTAAAAAACCTATGGAACTTTATTTGCATGCTAATACTAATGTTGTTAGTATGAATTCTTTAGACACCATTATTGCTAATGCTATGGAAAAGTCTAAGCTTGGGGAAGCTGGTTTTGATGAGAATGATCTTTTTAGTTCCCTAGCTTCGGAAGATAGCTATTCTATTGCTTATGATGATACCAAACCTCCAATATATGATGATTACAATGATGAATATGATATTTTCAGTCCACCTACTATTGAGGAGGAAATTAATTATGATTACAATATGCCTCCTATATTTGATGATTATGGTGATGAAAATAATAATGATAGCTATTTTGTTGAATTTGCTCCCACTACAATCAATAAGAATGACTATGTTTATGTGGGGAGTATTAATTCTTTTATGCATGTGGCTCATGATAAGAATGTTTCTTGTGATAGTTATATTGTTACTTTTATTCATGATGCTACTGAAAGTTATTATGAGAGGGGGAAACATGGTTTTATGTGTTTCAACAATATTAAGTTTCCCCTCTTTATGTTGAAAATCTTGAAGTTGCACTTGTCTTGCTTTCCTATGCTTGTTGCTTTGTGCTTTCATGAATTGTTTATTTACAAGATTATTTTGCATAGGAAGTGGGTTAGACTTAAATGTGCTTTGCATTTGCTAATTGATGCTCTCTTTTACTTAAATTCATATTTCTTATGTGAGCATCTTCTCAAACTATCGTGCCTAACTTAAAGGCGTTAAAGAAAAGTACTTATTGGGAGATAACCCAAAAGTTTTAGATGAGTCTTGGAAGTTATTACTTTAGTAATAACCGCTCCTTATCCTTTTTATTTGCTTTTTGTGCCAAGAGTAACCTCTAATGAGAGAGAAGTAATGATTGGGAAAGTTGTTGTCCCGAAACAGATTTTTGTGCTTCACCGTAAAAATTCGTGAGAGAGCTCTGTATGTCGGATTGAGCTGTAATTTTTTGTGCTTCTGCCCCAGGTTGTTATATAACTTTTGTTAGTTACACACGTTTTTATTTGAGCAACAGAAGGTCTTTGTAAAAAATCGTCTTTACCTGCTGGTCTGTTTTGACAGATTTCTGCCATTTTCTGCATTTGCTTCTTGTTGGTTCCTTTTTGAGTTCTTTTGGGGAATTGAGCTTTTTGAGGGAATTGCTACAGTAGCTAGTGTTTTAATGGAAGTTTATTGGTGTTAGAACTGAACCTTAAGACTTATTTATCTTGAGTGCACTAATGTTGCTAATAAAGATTGTGTGAAGTTTTGTATGAAGGAAAATTTTCAGGTGTATGGAAGGAATGAGTAATGAGATGAAGGATGGACTAAAGCTCAAGCTTGGGGATGCCACGCGTGTAACCTCAAGAAATATCCAAGAAGTACAAGTGTCAAAGCTTGGGGATGCCCAAGGCATCCCCTTCTTCATCAATAAAAATCCCAGGTTTCTTCCAAACGCTTCATTTTTATTGTTTCATGCATAGTTGTGTTGTTCTTGGAGCGTCTTCTTTTTCGTTTTCGTTTGCTTGGTTTTCTTAGTTTTCTGAATAAGTTGGTTGGACCCCCTCTTTCATACATTGGTTTGCAATTAGTTTGGTTTGGTTTGGAAAAGAGTAGGAAAGTTCATACTTATGTGGTAAAAAGAGCTCGTTTTTGACTGTGGCCTATGCTTTGTCATGCCATGCTTGATATTGTTTTGGCTTTATGCTTAGTATTATTTTCTGTAGCATGACTTGTTATAAACAATTGAGATTGCTTAATGTGCCTTGGATGAATCATGCGCTGTTTTAGCATATTAAAGCATAGTATAGTGGTATTCTCCTTTGATGCTTTATTTGGGTTGACTTGGCGCATGCTCCCGCATGTTATGACTGTCTCAAGTCACCATAGCCTTTATGATCCTTTAGTTTTCAACTTGTAGTATCACTTTATGCTTTGATCAATGATGTTTTGTCGCTCTGCATGATTATGACCATTATTGCTCTCTTAGTTTGTCGCTCCTAGTCTTTTGCTAGCCTCCACAACAAAGTATGAGTTCCACTCATGCATCCAACTCCCTAAACCAAGTTATTCCAAAGAGTCCACCATACCTACCTATTAGCTTATGCTATTCCAAGTATATTCATGCTTTTGTTTACCTTCCAAATTAAACTTGTTATGAGAAAACTAGTGATTAAAGCTCTCACGAACTTGATGGCACACTTTACTTTTCTTGCCTTTAATAAACTTGAACCATTGTGTTGTCTATGTTGTATATGCTTGCACTTATTTGTTGGGAATTAGCAGAACCATGCTTTCATGGGGAAAGCTTTCAACATTGCACTTGGTACTTGTACCTAGTTGATATCATGCTCTTTTGTATATGGATGTCGTCGGTGTGAAATGAAAGGGGAGCTTGTAAGTCCATGGAGTTATGTATATGTGTTAGAGAAACACATGGGCCGCTGGTCTAATCCATGCTGACATGGTGGAAACCTGCAGCGTAACCATAATGAGCTGTCTATGAAGCATTCTTCTTATAAAAAAAAGAGTCCTATATTGAGAAAAAAGAGAAAAAGAGAAAAAAAAGATACTATGAAAAGAGGAAAGAGAGAAAAAAGCACCATATTCCCATGGTAAATAAGAAGAATGCTGCGATGCTCGTTGTCTGCTTGCCTTGTCATTTTGATATGGGGATTCTTCCGTATCATCGGACAAGGGGTACCCCGTTGGCGGTTCTCTATGATACACATGTACTTACGATGACAAGAACTTACCGGTGACTAAACTTGAGTAGCATGAGGAGCGACCCTCGTATACAAGGGACATGAGATATCTGACTTATACTTCGTCAAGCATATACACCATAGTTTGTTCACTTTAACTTTAATCACTTCAAGATGCTTATGATAGGGGCAATGAGAGCTGAAAGCTATAAGTACCATAATTTTTGGAAGCTCTTTATGAGACTTGAATCCCTACTTCCTTTTACAAAAGGCCTTTCTTCCACCATTATATTGAGTCTCCACCTTCTATCTTTATGCACCTTCTTTGAGAGCATAGTGGCCATTCTTAGTTCTATGTGCATTGTCCCAAGACTAGTTGATTGATGCATAACTTGTTATTGCTTGTTTTAAACTATTGTATCTAGTCACTCTTATGAACTTTGAAGGTGTCCTATGCAATTATATTTGCTACTCTATTGAGGGACAAGCTGAATACTATTATGCTATGTTTTCTTTATGTGAAACAAACAAACGTCTTGCAAAGCATTGTTATTCATGAATCTTTTGTTTGTGCCTTTTCATGTTGCATCATAGTTTCTTTGCTTATTGCTAGAACTTTGTCTTTCATGTTATGATTGAAGTACTATGATCCCAGCTTTGAATGTTTTACAAATACTTTGATCAAGTTTATGATGGTGCATGTCACCTTAAAAATTATTCTTTCTTTTTATCACTTACCTACTCGAGGACGAGCAGGAGTTAAGCTTGGGGATGTTCATACATTGCAAATGTATCTATAATTTTTGATGTTCCATGCTTGGTTTTATCTACTTTCTTGTGTTTTGTTCCAACTTTGGAGTACTTTTCATATGATTTCTTGGACTAACCTATTAACAAGATGCCACAGTGCTAGTTGCCTGTTTTCTGCTGTTTTTGGTTCCAGGAAGTCAGAAAATGAATATTCTCAGAATTGGACGGGACAAAAGCCAAAGTTCCTATTTTACCGGAAGACTCACGGAGCCAAATACGAGACAGAGGAGGGCCAGGGCCTGGCCACACCCCCCTAGTCGCGGGCTAGCCCTACCCGCGCCACCAGCTGGTGTGGGCCCCCTGGCACTCCACCGACCTTGCCCTCTGGCCTATAAGAAGCCTCCCGAAGCCAAAACCCTAAATCGTCCTGCCTCCAGCCACGAAAAGTTCAAGAGACCGCCACCGAAGGGGAGATTCGGGGGACAGAAAGTCTCTGTTCCGGCACCCTGCCGGGATGGGGAAGTGCCCCCAGAGCCATCTCCATCGATCTCCACCACTATCTCCATCACCATTGCTGATTCCCATGATGAGGAGGGAGTAGTTCCCTCTCGAGGCTAAGGGTTCTACCGGTAGCTATGTGTTCATCTCTCTCTCTCTCTATGCATGATCTTATTGAGATCATGAGCTTGTAATCTATAGATTTACCTTGCTACTCAAGTGCTTTAATAGATCTCTGCTCTCCCCATGTGTGTGAAGTTGACAGTATGCACACCATGGTGGCACTTAGGCTAGAGATTACAATGACTTGTTATGAGTTATATTTGGAGTTGGATGTCTTTATGAAATTGTGCTGTTTGTTGGACTCATCTAGTACTCAAGGTGATAGTGTGGGGTTTCTAGATGGGAAAGATGAACTTTGAGGTGTGCTGTTATAGCCCTACCATCGATTAGAGTGTCCAACCGGAGAGTAGTTCAGCTAGTATCATGAAGATGATATATTTATATGAGAGTGTTCACTAGTGAAAGTATGATCCCTAGGCCTTGTTTCTAAGCATTGAAACACCGTTTGCAACTAGATTTGTTACATGTTTGCTTGCTTCCTTCTTTATTTCAGTTTGCCTTTAGTCTTTTCCACGCCATCAAGCTATTTTCTATCACCGTTACCACTTATAATTATCTATACCACTTGTATTTCACTATCTCTTCGCCGAACTAGTGCACCTATACACCTGACAAGTGTATTGGGTGTGTTGGGGACACAAGAGACTTCTTGTATCTTGATTGCAGGGTTGCTTGAGAGGGATACCTTTGACCACTTCCTCCCTGAGTTCGATAAACCTTGGGTGATCCACTTAAGGGAAAACTTGCTGCTGTTCTACAAACCTCTGCACTTGGAGGCCCAACAACTGTCTACAAGAATAGAAGTGCGTAGACATCAGTCCAGTATGGGACCTGACTGAACGCGACCCCACTTGTTAGCACGTAACGGCAAGACTAACTGACAACTAGTTTTCAGACTGTGTGAGAGTTTCGTACAAGGAGATGGGCAAACATGAGGAAAAGTTAAGCGGCTAGGGAAAATTAAGTACAACTAACGAACCAGGGTTATGAAAATAGAAATCCCAAATTAATAAATCAGAAACTAGCGAGAGTTTTGATGATAGGTTCAACTTCTTGCTAAGATTTTGCATCTTGACAATTTAACGAAATTAGGTCAAACTTGAACTACAAGTAAGCGCAATAGAATGCTCTTGAATTAATTTTATTTTCAAAGGTAGATCGATGCATCTTCTTATAGTAAACAATGTCTTTAGTGTGAGTTTTTAACTATTAGGAAAGAACATTCAATTTTTACATTTTCCGAGTGAAAACGAGCGAGGTTGTTCTTTTTTGTAAAGAGAAGTCCGAAGAATATTGGATGTGGATGCCATAAGCCAATTTTACAGACATATATAGTGGACCAACATATTGTACCAACGATTCTCATGTTTTATGAGTTTTCAAACTTCGTAGCTAACTCTGCCCATTTGAATGACTTTATGTCGATATATCGAAATTAGTTAAAATTTGAACTACAAGTAAATTTTAGGTTTTTCTTTGATAGTTTTACGAAAAAACTTTTGGAGGTACCCATAAAGGGTTCAAAATTAATATATCAGAAACCATCAAGAGTTTTGACGATAGGTTCAACTTCTTGCTAAGACTTTGCATCTTTACAATTTAGCAAAATTCGGTCAAACTTGAGCTACAAGTAAGCGCCATAAATTTCTCTTGAATTAAATGTATTTTCATAGGTAGATTGGTGCATCTTCTTGTAGTAAACAATTTCGTCAGTATGAGTTTCCAACTATCAGGAAAGAACATTCAATTCTACATTTTCCTAGTGAAGACGAGCGAGGTTGTTCTTTTCCATAAAGAAAAGTCCAAAGAATATTGGATATGAATGCCACAAGCCAAGTTTATAGACAAATATAGTGGACCAACATGTTGTACCAATGATTCCCATGTTTTATGAGTTTTCAAACTTCCTAGCTAACTCTGCCCGTTTGAAAGACTTTATGTCAATTTATCAAAATTAGGTCAATTTGAAACTATAATTAAATTTTAGGTTGCTTTGAAAGTTCTACGAAAAAGCTTTTGGGGGTACCCATCGGGGGGTCACAATTAATATATCAGAAACCACTGAGAGTTTTGACGATAGTTTCAACTTCTTGCTAAGATTTTGCATCTTGACAATTTAATGAAATTAGGTGAAACTTGAGCTACAAGTAAGTAAGTGCGATATATTTCTCTTGAATTAAATGTTTTTTTGGATGTAGATGGGTGCATCTTCTTGTAGTAAATAATGTCGTTGGTGTGATTTTCCAACTATCAGGAAAGAACATTCAATTCTCAATTTTCCGAGTGATGACGAGTGAGGTTGTTCTTTTTCATAAATAAATGTTCGAAGAATATTTGATCTGAATTCCAGAAGCCAAGTTTACGGACATATATAGTGGACCAACATTTTGTACCAATGATTCCCATGTTTTATGAGTTTTCAAACTTCCTAGCTAACTCTGCCCATTTTAATGACTTTATGTCGATTTATCGAAATTAGGTCAAATTTGAAACTACAAGTAAATTGTATGTTGTTTTGAAAGTTTTACAAAAAAGCTTTTGGAGGTACCCATCGAAGGGTCACAATTAATATATCAGAAAACACCGAGAGTTTTGACGATAGGTTCAACTTCCTTCTAAGATTTTGCATCTTGACAATTTAACGAAATTAGGTCAAACTTGAGCTACAAGTAAGCGCGATAGATTTCTCTTGAATTAAAAGTCTTTTAATAGGTAGATCGGTGCATCTTCTTGTAGTAAACAATGTCATCAGTGTGAGTTTCCAACTATCAGCAAAGAACATTCAATTCTACATTTTCCGAGTGAAGATGTGCGAGGTTGTTCTTTTCCATAAATAAAAGTCCGAAGAATATTGGATCTGAATGCCACAAGCCAAGTTTATAGACATATATAGTGGACCAACATGTTGTACCAATGATTCCCATGTTTGATGAGTTTTCAAACTTCCTAGCTAACTCTACCCATTTGAATTACTTTATGTCGATTTATCATAATTAGGTCAAATTTGAAACTACAAGTAAATTGTAGGTTGCTTTGAAAGTTCTACAAAAAGCTTTTGGGGGTACCCATCAGGGGGTCACAATTAATATATCAGAAACCACCGAGAGTTTTGATGATAGTTTCAACTTCTTGCTAATATTTTGCATCTTGACAATTTAAAGAAATTAGGTAAAACTTGAGCTACAAGCAAATAAGCGCGATAGATTTCTCTTGAATTAAGTGTCTTTTCGGTGGTAGATGGGTGCATTTTCTTGTAGTAAACAATGGTGTTAGTGTGAGTTTCCAACTATCAAGAAAGAACATTCTCAATTTTTCGAGTGATGGTGATATTATTTTCTCCCGTAAAGGAAGCCCGAAGATTATGGATCTGAATGCCACAAGCCAAGTTTTCACACATATATAGTGGACCAACATATTGTACTTACGATTTCCCATATTTTATGAGTTCTCAAACTTCCTAGCTAATAACTCTGCCCTCTTCAATGAGTTTCTGTCGATTTATCGAAATTAGGTCAAATTTGAACTACTACAAGTAAATTGTAGGTTGCTCTGAAAGTTTTATGAATTAGATTTTGGAGGTACCCATCAGGGGGTCACAATCAATATATGAGAAACGGCCGAGAGTTTTGAAGAGAAGTTCAACTTCTTGCTAAGATTTTGCATCTTGACAGTTTGACAAAATTAGGTCAAACTTGACCTACAAGTAAGCACGGTATATTGCTATTGAATTAAATGTCTTTTCAGAGGTAGATAGGTGCATCTTCTTGTAGTAAAACATGTCGTCGGTGTGAGTTTCCAACTATCTCAGGAAAACATTATCAATTTTCCTAGTGATGACGAGATTGTTCTTTCACGTAAAGAAATTCCAAATAATATGGATCTGAATGCCACAAGCCAAGTTTTCAGACATATATAGTGGACCAACATGCTATACTTATGATTTCCCATGTTTTATGAGTTCCCAAATTTCCTAGCTAACTTCGCCCACTTGAATGACTTTATGCAGATTTATCGAAATTAGGTAAAATTTGAACTACTACAAGTAAACTGTGTAGGTTGCTTTGAAAGTTTTACTAAAAAGCTCTTGGAGGTACCCATCGGAGAGGGGGTAAATTAATATATCAGAAACCACTGAGACTTTTGACGATAGGTTCATCTTCTTGCTAAGATTTTGCATCTTGATAGTTTAATGAAATTAGGTCAAACTCGAGCTACAAGTAAGCGTGATAGATTTCTCTTGAATTTAATGAAATTATGTCAAACTTGAACTACAAGTAATAAATCAATGGAAAACATGAATATAACATCATATATGTAGAAAATATGTGGGAATTCACAGCAAAAAACGACAAAGTTCATGTATGCATTTTACATGCATCAACATCCCCAAGCTTAACCTATGCTCTTCCTCGAGCATGAAGGTGATTAAACTAACATGGGGTTTGGATTTTGGTTCTTCTTTTCACTAGCAAGTATCACAAAAAGTTTAATGGTTCAATGCTTTAAGAGAATAACAACAAGTAAGCATATCATAAAGTGATACTCCTTATGATATCATACTTGAAAACACAATGTTCATAATGTTTACCACAAATGCATATAGTAATATGAAGCACTAGTGCATTCTTCGCATAGAGAAAAGTATATATATATATAGTGGCGGTCCTATGGTTAGAATATCTGGCAAAGGAGTTTGGAAAGAGTATATTGCTGGCAAGTAGGGAATATCATATGTGAGACACTAGATAATTTCCAAACACCATCATTAATTTTATGGTTGAAGCATAATTCATCATTAGTGTTTGGTTCCATTGCCCCTCATTACCTGATTCTTTTTGGCATTCTTGTTTTGGCACTTTTTGCTTCTTTCCTCTTTTTTCTTTCTATGCCACTTTTTGCTTGTTTTAATTTTTGGGAAGGCCTAGCCCCTGCATACTCACTCTCTCACCATTTGATATCATAAAAATACTTGGAGGGTTTTTGCCCTCATCTTAGCGGTGGTACCCCTTCTATGGAGGGTTTGTGCCCTCATTTTTATGTATGTATCCTCTTATTGATTTTTGGGAAGGGATAATCTATGTCTAATGAGTTCGTGGTCACCCACGACTAACTTCTCCATGTCACCCATACCCATAACAATAGTATTTGGAAACTAAATAATGTCTCACACATGATAGTATACTTTGGGATATAGCTTGAGCTATTTGGGAAGGTGTTTCCTATATATAAATACTAATTTTGTTTTGCTAAAGGAGGTTGTTTCAATATGGTGGGGCTATCAATGATAACCATTTGACCTTCTACAAGAATGCAACCCACTGTACTAAGTCATCTCTAGAAGACAATATAAGCATTGGGCATCATTTATGATTAATATAAGAATTAACACAAGATGATACCCTTACAAACACTCCTTAAAGCATATGCACATTCCAACTTAAATCAATAACATGCATAGCTTGGTTTCCCCCTTTTTCTACTTCAAGCAAGACATTCAATCAAGCATGGCATTCATTCAAACATGGAATTCATTCAAGGTATAATTTATTTTAGTAGCTCTTTCCTAAGCATGAAAATATCTATCACGGTGGTCCTATTTATTTCCAAACATATGAAGCAAATCTATACATAACACTAAACAAAGACGCTCCAAGTTTCTTTGATCATTCTATGTTGCTCAAAAAACAAAGTTCAGAAGTTTGCAGACCGAGAGTTTAATAGGTCTAGTGGGGTTCCTTGGGCATCCCCAAGCTTATGTTTTTCACCATTCTTAGATAGATCTTGGTGTGGTGTTCCTCCATTCTCTATCAAAAAACTTCAACACAAAACTTTCTCCCATTTCTTTTCTATGGGGTGACATTAGTGGTACAAGGATATGATAGTAGCTACCATATATATCAAAGACAAAAAAATCCTTAGTAATCCAGCAAGCATATAGTGTCCTACACATTCCTAGCATATCAAAGACTCATGGCAAATCATTTTGGGACCCAAAGGAATGCCTAAAACACTAGTAGGCAGAATCTGTCTAGATTTTCAGCAGCAGCAAAATGATTTTTTTTACCACCTAGGCATGTCAGGAATTTTGGAAAAATTTGTTCGTATATAGGATGAAAATTTTCAACTACAATATAAATATGAGAGCAATCGGAGTTACAGAAAAAATCAGATGATTTGTTTTACTAAAAAGAGTTTGTGTAGGAATTTTCTGCTCCATGTGTTCTAACAACTCTCTAGTATCCAAAATGGGTTCAACATAGTACTTTATTGCTAACCTACAACAAAGACACTAAAATGGAATCTTTTACTACAACAATTAAAAAATAAATAACCGGGTTGCCTCCCACAAAGCGCTTTCTTTATAGCCATATAGCTAGGCTTATTTACTTGTTTCAAGTGATGTGGAGATCATGTGGTAGCTTGTACCTTAGTGCTACCTCCTTCTTCCTTGGGAAGTGTTCCATGCATTTCTTATGTGGGAACTGAAACTTCACATTCCCTTCCTTTGAATCAATGGCTTCACCTGTAGTTCTCAAAAAACGTCTTCCAAGAATTATAGGACTAGAGGTCTTCCCCCCATGTCCATTACAACAAAATCAATAGGCACAAAGGTCGTATGTAACTCAACCATTATATCATTTACTTTTCCTAAAGCATGTTTAATTGCGTCATCAGCAAACAAAAGATCTATTGAACATTTTCCATGGTTTTGAGTTCTAGTTATTCATATAGTTCTTTGGATAAAACAGAGACATTATATCCTAGATCTAGGATAGCATGATGGGTCTCTTTGCCAGTAGTGATTAATATCTTAGGGAGCCAAGCATCCCCGAGCTTTGGTGGTATCATGGCTTCATTATTGTATCTTTCCATCTTTTTCTTTGATGACATAGTTTTGTTATAAAGGAGCCAAAACCTGCTTGATGAATATTAATAGATGGATCATTATAAAACTTTTGCAACATATTAATAAGTTCATACAAGCTATAATTATCAAGGTCTAGTAGAGGTTCTTTTGTTTCACTTAGCATTTTAACTTCCTCTACTTGTTTATCATTTGTGATTGTTGGTGGCTCAAGGATAGTGGTTTCTTTTTCCTCTTTCATTACTGCTTTATCTCCTTGTTACTTATCCCCTTTTACCGCCCAAATTCTTTTTTCTTCCTTCCTGAATTCTTTAGTTGTTGGTAGTGTTGCCTTTTTGGCTTTGGTTTTTGGTGAAAATTTACATGAGGCAACCCCTTTAAATATATCACGCAAGTATGCTACCCTTTTTCTGCACTTAGAAGTTGCTTGTCATCTTTTGCGAACTCATTTTCACAAATATCTAGCTTTTGGATGATAGTGGACATTTTATCCTCTATTTCTAGTAAAGTGCCTTTGGAGAAGTGTTCTAAGTGTTCAAAATCTTCCTTCACAGGAAGTTCTTTGATACAATTTTAAATTCTTTCTTTTGCTGAATTAAGTATCGTTATTATACCATCTACTTCCCTACCATTTCCTCGGTAAGTGCCAAAGATATTTTTAAGAGAAAGGCCTAACCCTGCAGTGAGGATAAAATATAACTCCCCCTGTAGCTCTATCCAAAGAACTTTTATACCATCCATCTAATACATAATAAAAGAAAAGGATCATATTATTCTCCCCACAAGGAATAGGATCCTCAATATGCATTTTATTTATTCTTTCCCAAGCATCTCTTAGTGTTTCTCCAAAGTGTTTTTGAAACAAAGTAGTAGCGAGGATTGGTCCGGTTTGGTCCATAATGATCAAGTTGCAAGTAAGGTTGATAATATTTTTTATATGTTTTTGTGTTTTAAAGGAAAACTAAAAAGCAAAATACTAAAAACAAGAACAAAGAAAATTACTTTGAAAATCTAAAGGAGAAGGAAAAACTCATAGTGGTGCAACCAACCAATCTTAGGTGTTTGCACAAAGTTGGTGTTGACGGTGCCAGAAAATGTTCTAGCAGTTGAAGTGGAAGTTGTCTAGGCACCACCCACTGTGAAATCTCTCTAGCAACTCCCCGGCATCGGTGCCAAAAAATGTTCTTGATGGCAACAACTCCGTGTACCAATTCATTAGGATTCCAAGTTCAGAGTGTTGTAGCAAGCATATTTTCCCCACAAGGATGCTCGAGGGTTTATATTTAACTCTCGACGAATTGGCTTAGAGACTTTATTCTTCTCTCCTCTTCAAGCAACCTACAAAGCAAAGTTTTGTCTTTTATCCCCAACTCCACTGTGTGGTTTTCAAGCATAAGGTTTTGTACTACTAATAATAAACAACAATAATATAAAAATAAATAACACAAGTAAAAACTAGACAAATAAAGAAGAAAAATAAAGGATAGTTGTTTTTGCATTTTGGTTGTGTGCGCAAGTGAAGAAAGTATTTTTTGTACTTTCAAAATACTAAATAGCAAAAAATATAAAGTGTGATAGTGGTTTTGGAAAGGTGTTCCTAATCGTTTAAAATGGATCGGGGTTCATGGGTTCACTTGTCTACTCTCTTTTTGGGTTGCAGTGGACCCAAACAATTCATCAGAGACGTAATATTGGTGGAACTACCACATGTGTTTGATAAGAATTCATATGTGCATGACGTCCTAATATAGAGATGATGCAAAACACCTCTCTTATACTCCTCAAGAAAAGGAAAACTCCAAGCAATCTTGAATTAAGAATCAACAGTGTATAGCCTTAGGTATTTTGTCATGATTTTTGAATCACAAATATGCTTCCTTGACCAAAAAATATTATCTAACTGTCACAAGATAATTATAGCACATGGATTCACTTAATCCCTAGTGAGGCAGTAAAATAAAGGTAAATACCATAGTAGATCTTGAATTTGTTGTCACTATTCAATCACTACCATCATGCTACTCCATCGAATACACACTTCTCCCCACACATGCTCTTGCGTACAAGTTGGATCAGAACAAGTACTTAAAAACAGGGTACATTATATGCATCTACCAAATCATCTTACACATAATATGTTCCAATCTTATATATCAAATCATAGAATAAAGTTCCACCACATAGGAATTACAAATATGCCCATAATCATGTTGGGAAGCTCATATGGTACTAGATATATGAAGAACAAGAGAGAGAGAGATCAAGCTCTATTAGAAACCTTAGAAGGTTTTCCTCCGTCTCCTCGGGTTTATCCGTTAGCGTCTTTACATGTATTTTATCTGGGTCAATCAACCCAACACTAAAGAGTGACCTTCTTTTACATTCCTGGATCTTCATTCTGCATAATAATAGAGTACAAAATGAAGGAGTTATGCCCTAGAGGCAAATAATAAAGTGTATTATTTGATATACCTCATGTATGTTCATAATACGTTTCATATTGTGCTATAACTGTGTTAATACGAAACATTAATACACGTGTGGTATGTAAACAAACCGTGTCTCTAGTTACCTCTAGTGAACTAGTTCATTGGTCATGAGGATGGTCTATGTTTCAAGACCATGGGCATTTATGCCAACTGACAATGAGGTCATGTTATTATTTAAATAACATGATAGACAAACATTCGACCGTTATATCGCAATGAGATCTAGTTACAAAGTTCACCATTGATGATAAAACACAGAGAACCTCGCAACCTGATCCTTTGACTGTGAGGTAATGCAAATCACCATTCTGGAAGAAGCTTAGATGGTTATCAAGAATCATCTCGTAACAGGGTGATCAAAAAGGTGCCACTCAGGTTTTCCGAAGGAATGCGTAGAGGAGTACATATCAAGACCAGGATTTGTCTAGTCCATGTAACGGACAGATACATGTGGCCATCTCGGTGACATTGCATTAATGAAGCTTGCAAGCATGTGACTGGGTCACAGAATGCAATGGCATGATAACGAGTAAAACAAGTTCATCGGTAACGAGATCGAACTAAGGTATACAAACACCAAAGATCAAGTCTCGGATGAATTAGGTATCGTATGACAAAGGGAATGGGGAACGACTATCTCACGGTTCGAGTGATTGTATTCGTGAAACGCACGGGGGTCACATGGCCATCCAGGTCCCTCTGTTGATCATTGATATGAGAATGGTCTCTATCATATCCGGAGTGTTTCCGAATCGAAGGATGTCATGCTTAAGGGTGGGGACGCTTAGGGTAGATGAGGTATCGTATGAGAAATAGAAAGAGAGAGAAACCGGAATAGTTTCGGTAACATCCGATGGAGATCGAAAGGGGTCCAGAAGATGTTCCGGAGTGAAGGAATAATATAATATGTGTATTTGAATGTTAATTGGATAATTAATATTAAATATATATTTTATTTTATTTTAAAAGGCACTATATTTCTAATGGGCCTCACCCGAGGGGAGGCCCAAGTGGGCAAGGCGCCTAAGGGGTGGGGGCCAGCCGGCCTAGGGCTAATGGGCCACCCGAGTGGGGCCCACCTAGGGCCGGCGGCTGCCCCATGGTGGCCGGCGGGTGTGGGCATTAGTCCCACACCGCCTGGCCCCTGGGTGGTGCGCCCCCCTCCTAATATCTATAGGGGTCCCCCCTTCCCCTTGGAACACACCCATTCCTCTCATTCTCTCTCTCTCTCTTCTACTGAGGACTTCCCCGTAATATTGGGGAGGACCTCGTGGTTGAGTTCTCCACCTTCACACTACCATCGTGTGATCGGTGATCCGGCATCTACTTCTTCCGCTGCTCGGCTAGATCGGAGCCCGGTTGACGTCCACTACACCGGACGTGTGACGAACTTCGGAGGCACCACACTTGGGGTGCTGCTCGTCTTCATCAATATACGCCTTCCTGCGTAAGGCGTGCCTCTCTCTGCAAAAGTATGAATACTGTATTCCCTCTCCGTTACTTATGTCTACATAGTATAGATCCTAGTAGTAGTGTTCGAGTAGGTAGAATTTTTTTGTTTTTAGCTACGGAACCCTAAAGTGGTATCAGAGCAGGTCTATGGGTAGACATGTCGTACGGATAGAACACATAGCAATATGTGGGCATTGATTCTCTAGTTGCTACCCACTTTAGTATTATTGTTCATATCGCGACACTGTTTGATGAAGCGGCCCCCAACCGACCTCACGTGGTGATTCACGAGACTAGTCCACAAATCAAAGTGGCTTAGGGGGGTGTCTGTCTCTCTGCAGTAGTTGATATGGCATTAACACTGGAGGGCCCTGAAAAGGGAAGAAGAACGGCAATCATTGAATCCATGTTGTGGCTCGACGTTCGTAGGTGGGAAAGGGTTCTACTGCGAAAGCTCTAAAGCCGCATAAAAACATGCAATAGTTAATATAGAAGCGTCTATCTTCGTTATTGCATAGGGGCAAGTATTGTAACATGGCAATGACAAGTTTGTGAAAACTCTCATTGAAGCTATTGATGATGATCACAAAGCTATAACCATGCCATAACACTTCACTTTAGAAGTATTACTTATTGTGCTAGTATACTTACTAGGCGGTAGAATAATAAGATAATCCCTCATAGTATTCCAGTTATCGTATTCCCCTTGTGTGTGCACCACCAAGAAAGTTCTTCGGTATGAGGTGATCCAGGGTGACAGGCCTGGGTGTCAGACATATCTACATTCACATACAGTGGGTGTAAGCCATGTTGCACTGCGAATATACACGAGTTAGGACTAGCGAGCCTAGCACGCTAGAGAAGCGTGGCCTCGAGATACAAGAGACCGAAAGGTCGAGCATGAATCACATAGTTGATGTGATCGACATTAGGGAATGTCCACCTTTGATACTGCACTGATGACCGTGACGATCGGGGGAGGTGCAGAGGATAGGGATCATGTGATCACTAAACGAGTAGAGGGGTGTTCATTTAAGTGGGAGTTCTTTTAGTTAAAACTCGAATTCATTATTATAAACATAGTATAAATACTTCGCAAATTCCTTTGTAGATGTCTCGCCCACCCACCTTCAACCTTAGCACTTTCCTCGAGAAGGACAAGTTGAAAACTGATGGAACCAACTTCACCGCATGGTTCCGCAATCTTAGGATCCTCCTAGTCCCCTACAAGTTGACCTATGTCATCGAGGCTGAGCTTCCAGCTAATCCTGCATATTCCGCCTCTGAGGATGAAAAGAATGTCTAGCAGTCCAAGGCGGATGATTTCTCCCTCATCCAGAGTGGAATGCTCTATGCCATGGAGCCGGAGCTTCAAAAGCGTTTTGAGAAGATGAACGCTTTTGAGATCATTGAAGATCTCAAGCCTGTCTTTGCTCCACAGGCTCGTGCAGAGAGGTATGATGCTTCTGAGCTCTTCTTCTCTGCTAAAATGGAAGAGCACAGCAGTATTAGTGAGCACATGGTCAAAATGTCTGGCTACGTTAAACGCTTAAACACCCTGGATTGCAAGATCCCGGAGGAACTCGCTATAGATAGGGTGTTGCATTCGCTACCCCTAGCTACAAGGGTTTTGTGATGAACTACAACATGCAAGGAATGACTAAGACCCTTGTTGAGGTGTTCGCCATGCTCAAAACTGCTGAGGTTGAAATCAAGAAGGAACACACGATGCTGATGGTCAACAAGACCACCAACTTTAAGAAACCGGGGCAAAAGGGAAAAGGCAAGAGCAAGAAGCCTAAGAGGGATGGCAAGTTTGTTGCCACCACCTCAAAGGCTGCCAAGCCCGGCCCTAAGCCCGACACTTCGTGTTTCTACTGCAAAGGGGATGGGCACTAGAAACGCAACTGCCCCAAATACCTTGAAGACAAGCGAGCTAGCAAGATAGCCATTCTGGACAAAGGTATATATGATATACATGTTATTGATGTATTCCTTACAAGCGCTAGGGGTAACACCTGGGTATTTGATACTGGATCTGTTGCTCACATTTGTAACTCTCAGCAGGATCTGCAGAGTAGGAGGCGCCTGAGGAAGGACGAGGTGACGATGCGCGTCAGCAATGGCTTGAAGGTCGAAGTGATGGCCGTCGGCACCCTGCATCTACGTCTACCATCAGGATTATTGTTGATTTTGAATAAATGCTATTATGTACCCGCACTGAGTATGAATATTGTGAGTGGGTCTTGCCTATTGCAAGACCATTATTCGTTTAAATCAGGAACAAATGGTTGTTCAATTTATATGAATGATGTTTTCTATGTTCATGCACCTATACGTGATGGTTTATTCTTACTTGATCTTGATTGTGATACACACATCCATAGTGTTGATGCTAAACGTTGTAAACATAGTGACGATAATTCCATGTACATATGGCATTGCTGTCTTGGTCATATTGGCGTAAAGCGCATGAAGAAGCTTCATTAAGAAGGGCTTCTTGGATCATTGGACTTTGAATCCCTTGATACATGTGAGCCATGTCTCATGGGCAAGATGACCAAGACACCATTCTCCGGTATAATGGAGAGAGCCGTAGACCTACTTGGGATCATACATACGGATGTATGTGGACCAATGAGTGTCTCAACCCGCAATGGTTATCATTACTTTGTTACCTTTACTGATGACTTAAGCAGATATGGATATATCTACTTGATGAAGCACAAATCTGAAACCTTTGAAAAGTTCAAGGAATTTCAGAAAGAGGTAGAGAATCAACTTAACAAGAAAATCAAGCACCTTCAATCGGATCGAGGAGGCGAGTATTTGAGTTATGAGTTTACATGCACTTAAAGGACTGTGGGATCGTACCACAGCTTACGCTAGCCGGAACACCACAACGTAATGGTGTGTCGGAACATTGTAACCGAACCCTATTGGATAGCATACGGTCCATGATGTCTTTAACTGATTTGTCTGTGTCTTTTTTGGGATATGCGTTAGAAACCGCCGCTTTTATTTTAAACAGAGCACCATCCAAATCCGTGGAGACAACCCCATATGAGATGTGGCATGGCAAGAAGCCATTGTTGGCATTTCTGAAAGTTTGGGGTTGTGAGGCTTATGTTAAGAAACTGCAGCCTGACAAACTCGAACCTAAATCGAAAAAATGTATCTTTGTAGGATACCTAAGGGAAACCATTGGGTATACCTTCTACAACCAAGCCGAAGGCAAAACGTTTGTTGCTAAAAATGGCACCTTTCTTGAAAAGGAGTTTCTTGCAAAGGGAGTAAGTGGAAGGAAAATAGAGTTAGATGAAATTGTTGACCCTTCTCTCCGTATTCCGAGTAGCACAGTGGAAACTGTTCCGAAACCGCTCTCCAACATGGAGGAAGAGTCCATTGATGCTGATCAAAACAATGACATCGAGACTCCTGAGGTTCGCAAGTCTACAAGGGTTCATGCCACTCCAGATTGGTACAGTAGCCTTGTAATGTCTGTCATATTAGATGATCAGGATGAACCAGCAAACTACAAAGAAGCTATGGGTAGTGCTGACTCTGAGAAATGGCTAGAAGCCATGAAATCCGAAATAGGATCCATGTATGAAAACCAAGTTTGGACCTTGGTGGATCTTCCAGAAGGTCGCAAGGTCGTGGAAAACAAATGGATCTTTAAGAAGAAGACAGATGCGAATGGTAATGTAACTATTCACAAAGCTCGACTTGTCGCAAAGGGTTTTCGACAAATCCAAGGAGTTGACTACGACGAGACTTACTCTCCCGTAGTGATGCTTTAGGCTGTCAGGATTTTAATAGCAATTGCTGCACATTTCGACTATGAAATTTGGCAGATGGATGTCAAGACCGCATTCCTCAATGGTCATTGATGAAGAGTTGTATATGATGCAACCAGAAGGTTTTGTTGATCCTAAGGATGCTGGAAAGGTATGCAAGTCCAACGGTCCATTTATGGGTTGAAGCAGGCATCTCGGAGCTGGAACCAATGTTTTGATCAAGTAATCAAAAGTTTTGGATTTATCTAGAACCAACAAGAGTTCTGTGTTTACAAGAAAGCGAGTGGGAGCTCGGTAGTTTTCTTAGTAGTATATGTGGATGGCATATTACTCATGGGAAACGATGTGGATCTTATGAATAGCGTGAAAGCGTATTTGAGCAACCAATTTTCCATGAAGGATCTAGGTGAAGCTGCATATATATTAGGAATCAAGATCTATAGAGATAGGTCAAGACACCTAATAGCATTAAGTCAGAGTACTTACATAGATAAGATTTTGAAGAGGTTCAAAATGGAAAACACCAAGAGGGGTTTTACACCTATGATGAAGAATTGCAACTTGAGTGTGACTCAATGTCCTGTGACGGACAATGATAGAGAAAAGATGTCTGACGTCCCCTATGCTTCTGCAATAGGATCTATCATGTATGCAATGCTTAGTACTCGACCTGATGTGGCATTGGCTCTTAGTTTGACGAGCCGATATCAGAGTAATCCAGGACCGGATCACTGGACAGCTGTGAAAAATATCCTAAAGTATCTGAGAAGAACAAGGGATATGTTCCTAATCTATGGAGGAAATGATGAAGTTGTAAACGTAACAGGTTACATAGATGCGAGCTGGAATTCAGATCATGATGACTCGAAGTCTCAGACAGGATTTGTTTTCTTGGTGAATGGTGGGGCGGTAAGCTGGAAGAGCAAGAAGCAGCCAGTGGTGGCATAATCTTCAATGGAGTCTAAATACATTGCTGCAGCAGATGCAGCAAATGAAGCTGTTTGGCTAAGGAATTTCGTCATCAAACTAGGAGTTTTTCCCAATGCACAAGACCCTGTGACAATCTATTGCAAATACAAGGGAACCAAGAACTCATTCCACAGCCAAACACATCAAGCTTAGATTTCACGTCATCCGACAGATTGTTGAAGAAGGTGAAGTCAAGATTTGCAAAGTAGATACGGAACTGAATGTAGCAGATCCTTTGACTAAAGCTCTCCAACATGACAAGCACGAACAACACCGAGATTCCATTGGTGTTAGGTTCCAGCCTATTGTAAACAAGTTTTGTATATACTCTAGTGCAAGTGGGAGACTGAAGGAGTTATGCCTTAGAGGCAAATAATAAAGTGTATTATTTGATATACCTCCTGTATGTTCATAATACGTTTCATCTTGTCTATAAGCTGTATTGTCTGAAACGTTAATACACGTGTGGTATGTAAACAAACCGTGTCTCTAGTTACCTCTAGTGAACTAGTTCATTGGTCATGAGGATGGTCTATGTTTCAAGACCATGGGCATTTATGCCAACTGACAATGAGGTCATGTTATTAGTTAAATAACATGACAGATAAACATCCGACCGTTATATCATAATGAGATCTAGTTAAAGTTCACCATTGATGATAAAACACAGAGAACCTCGCAACCTGATCCTTTGACTGTGAGGTAATGCAAATCACCATTCTGGAAGAAGCTTAGATGGTTATCAAGAATCATCTCGTAACAGGGTGATCAAAAAGGTGCCACTCAGGTTTTCCGAAGGAATGCGTAGAGGAGTACATATCAAGACTAGGATTTGTCTAGTCCATGTAACGGACAGATACATGTGGCCATCTCGGTGACAATGCATTAATGAAGCTTGCAAGCATGTGACTGGGTCACAGAATGCAATGGCATGATAACGAGTAAAACAAGTTCATCGGTAACGAGATCGAACTAAGGTATACAGACACCAAAGATCAAGTCTCGGATGAATTAGGTATCGTATGACAAAGGGAATGGGGAACGACTATCTCACGGTTCGAGCGATTGTATTCGTGAAACGCACGGGGGTCACATGGCCATCCAGGTCCCTCTGTTGATCATTGATAGGAGAATGGTCTCTATCATGTCCGGAGTGTTTCCGAACCGAAGGATGTCACGCTTAAGGGTGGGGACGCTTAGGGTAGATGAGGTATCGTATGCGAAATAGAAAGAGAGAGAAACCGGAATAGTTTTGGTAACATCCGATGGAGATCGCAAGGGGTCCGGAAGATGTTCCGGAGTGAAGAAATAATATAATATGTGTATTTGAATGTTAATTGGAGAATTAATATTAAATATATATTTTATTTTATTTTAAAAGGCACTATATTGCTAATGGGCCTCACCCGAGGGGAGGCCCAAGTGGGCAAGGCGCCTAAGGGGTGGGGGACAGCCGGCCTAGGGCTAATGGGCCACCCGAGTGGGGCCCACCTAGGGCCGGCGACTGCCCCATGGTGGCCGGCGGGTGTGGGCATTAGTCCCACACCGCCTGGCCCCTGGGTGGTACGCCCCCCTCCTAATATCTATAGGGGTCCCCCCTTCCCCTTGGAACACACCCATTCCTCTCATTCTCTCTCTCTCTTCTACTGAGGACTTCCCCGTAATATTGGGGAGGACCTCGTGGTTGAGTTCTCCACCTTCACACTACCATCGTGTGATCAGCGATCCGGCATCTACTTCTTCCGCTGCTCGGCTAGATCGGAGCCCGGTTGACGTCCACTACACCGGACGTGTGACGAACTTCGGAGGCACCACACTTGGGGTGCTGCTCGTCTTCATCAATATACGCCTTCCTGCGTAAGGCGTGCCTCTCTCTGCAAAGGTATGAATACTGTATTCCCTCTCCGTTACTTATGTCTACATAGTATAGATCCTGGTAGTAGTGTCCGAGTAGGTAGATTTTTTTTGTTTTCTGCTACGGAACCCTTCACTAAACAACTGAAAAACTGAACAACTTATATGTAGACAATGAATTCAATAACTTACAGACAATAGCAACTCATGAGACTTTTGTCGAGGGCGTCGAAATTGTATAATTGGAAGAGTTCTGGAAAGTCAACATGCACCTCGTCAGCTCGGAAGTAGTAGTTATGTGGGACTTTCGCCACGATCATTATTATGTCCTCCTTTACGGCTTTCAAGTACCATTTATGTAAACTTCGCATTTGTGTTGGCAGTTGTTGGAACTGCTCATCGCTGACTAGAGGCATCCCTGGGACATATGTAGGGACTACATGAGCCTTGGGTAACTTTCATCCTGGGAACCTAGCAATTCCTCAATAGTCACATTCATAGTGGTCGCAAGCTTCTTAGCTTCTTCCATATCTTGTTGGGGAATGTCATAGGATACCACCTTGAGGGGTGGGATCGATGTTTTGGCCTATTTCCCGAGCTGGGGGACGTCTATTCTTTTCTCGGTTGGACTTTGACTTGATGATTTTCTCCCGCTTGCACTTCTACTTGATTTGCTCTTCTTCACTTCCTTTTGAAGTGTGTGTAGATAGTCATCTGGCTTATGGTGCAAGTCATATTGCGATTTTGTGTTCAGAAAAGAAAGTGCATATGCTTTTTTCTTCACGGTGTATACCGGGGCAGGATCGGGTTTCTTCTTTTGGAAAAGCGCAACACATTTGGCCTTTGTGATCACTTCGTTTTCCTCGTCAGTACGATCGTAAGGCCTGATGGGAAGATTCTTATGAGGTACTCTTGGGAGGGGCGACATTTGTTGTTTTGGGCTGCTGCGTCGTTTAGTACTCATCGACGGAGCACGCTTCCGCTTATTGTCCTTAGCGGGCAGCAAAGACGGCTACCTCTGCGGCAGAGATCGAGATGGACTCACACTGTGGTGGTCGTAGTCATGGGTTGGGCTTCTTGGAGGTGATGGAGGTGAAGGTGACACGCGATGACTCGCAGGCGGTGTTGGCCTTGGCGCTGAGCCTGGAAGCTTGATGTTGTTCTTGTCCCATAGAATTATACCACCAAATAGTTCTCCGAGTGTCCTCTCACCTTCAGGTCCAGGGATGTCAAGCTCCATTGAGTCCCACCCTGTTGCGATTTCATCCACCCCGACTTTAGCATAGCCAGCTAGAATCTCACGACCATGCCAACGTGCGTCAGGTGGACAAGGTAAAGCACATCCGACCTCCATCTTGATGGATAGGTTCTTCACCTTCTGATGGATCTCACAAGATGCCTGCTCCTTGATTCCATCCACAGGGTAGCCTGGACCACCATCTACCATCCGTGCATCGTCAGACGGGACCTCCGATTCAGCCATGCTGCTTCTCCGCTGAGATGGGACGGCGGTAATATCAAGTGTAGGATCTTGCAGGCGTGCTACTCCTCGAAGTTCGTCAATCTGTTGCTGATGCTTTTCAAGTCTCCCTACCAACTCATTGAACCTGTCTCCCTCCTCCTCCTCCCGTCTCCTCTTTGCTCTCTCTCTCAGCTTCTATAAGTATCTCTGTCTCGAGGAACCCCATCTCCCACGTATAACTAGTGCCAAGGCCTCGTACTCGTCCTCCATGTTCTTTATTCCCGAGGACCTTTGTCAGCAAGTCTTTCTCTCTATCAGGATGGAACTTTGTTGTCCCCTCTTTAGACGGAACTTTTTTGTCCCCTCTTTAATTTCCTTCACCACTCTCTGCCATGTGTCCCTAGGTATCCTAATCCCGTCGCTGCAAATAAGGTCCCCTGTAACATCATCATACCCACTCCCATGCCCAAGGAACCAATTTCTTGCCCTCAAATCCCATTCTTCGCGTATTGGTTCCGGAGTGATCCCTTTAGCAAGTAGCTCACTCTCTTTAGCATCCCACTTTGGCATGGTAGCCGCGTAGCCCTATGGCCCCAGGTGATGGTGATATTTCTTCTTCGCGACATTTTTCTTGTTTTTTTCGACTTCTCCTTAGCAGGTTCTGACTCCTTGTACTTCACAAATGCATCACAGTTAGCCTGCTGCTTCGTTAGATAGCCTTCAAATTTAGGAGGAGTATTCTTCTTATGATACTTTTGCCATAGTGCTTTCTTCTAGTTCTTGAATAGTTCGGCCATCTTCGTAAGAGTCCACTGCTTGACTTTCTTCCTCAATGCAGTTGTGTCGGCATCATCCTCATATTCTGGCAGGGTGAAATGTGCCATGAGGTCATTCCAATGACCCTCTTTGTACCTGTCGGCGATATACTCACCCTCTTCCGCCCCTTTGGTCTTATTCCACTCTCGAACGATGATCGGGATGTGATCCCTAACCATAACTCCACATTGTTGTACAAATACACTTTTAGCCTTTTCAGGTTCTAACGGTTCACCTCGTGCTGATACCACCGTGATTGTATAACGCATAGATGCGTCCAACTTTTTAGCCGGGCCTCGTTTGGAATATTTTTTGCTCGATGTGGAGGCCTAGGAGAAGAAACATTCGTCAATTTATATATATACAACTCAATTAATGCATCTACTGATCACCGGACTTCATATATATACCTCGTCGGACTTCGTTAAGGGTCCACCGGAGTCGTCGGCTTCTCCATCATCGGAGCCGTCGACTTTTCTATCATTAGAGCCGTCGACTTCTCCATGATCATTTCGGTCGACCTCCTCACCCTCACCGGAGGGGTTCAGATACATCGACGGAGATTCAGGTGGATGAACATGGGGCGCGCCGTTGATCATATTCTCGAGAATTTCTTCTTGTTCTAGGTCTCTGCGGATTGGACTAGGTGGATCCATAGTTTCTGCAAAATGCGAGACGCACACAATATTATTTCAAAATGCACACAATATTTGAACATAGCAAAAAAAGCGAGATCCACATTTCTAGACAATATTTCTATTCAATATTTCAATTGCAACACAATATTTCTATACAGATATTTCCTAAAATATTTCCTATAAAAATATTTCCTATATACAAAAATGTTCCTATATACAGATATTTCCTATATACAAAAATATATTTCCTATATACAAAAATATATTTCCTATATACAAAAAATTTCCTATATACAAATATTTCCTATATACAAATATTTCCTACATACAAAATATATTTCCTATATACAAAAATTTCCAATATACAAAAATATAGTTCCTATATACAAATATTTCCTAAAAAAATTCCTATATACAAAAAATTAGAAAAAATTACCGGCGGTGGAGGCCAGCGAGGGGAGGGGCGCGGCCGGGGCGGTGGTGGTGGTGGAGCTCATGGCGGTGGTGGCCACGGCGATGGAGCTTGTGGCGGTGGTGGCCGGCGAGGGAAGGGGCGTGGCGAGGTGCGGTCGAGGAGGGTGGCGGAGGAGTTCGACGGAGGGGCCGATGGTGGCGGTGGCGGTCGGGGAGGGGCGCGGTGGCGACCGCCGATTTTGGAAGCCTGGCGGTGCTGTGTGCGTGCTCCTCACGATGCTAGCTCCAAGTCCCGGTCGACGGATTCGACTGGGGAAGAAGAGGCGCTATTATAACCCCCCCTTTAGTCCCGGTGCGTGGCACCAACCGGGACTAAAGGGGCTTTAGTCCCGGTTGGTGCCATGCACCGGGACTAAAGGGGTTGGGCTGGCTTTTCAGCTGCACAACATTTAGTCCCGGCTAATGTTTTGGGTCAGGACTAAAGGCCCAAATTTGCGCGCGCTGGGCCAAAGTTAGCGCCTGTGTTTTCAAAAAATTCAATTTGCATACTATTATATTTTTTAAACATTTGAATTATACAACTTTTGCATACTTATGAATTTGAGAAAAATTTCAACATAAAAATTTCTTGAATTTGAATAAGTAATCCAAATCTATTTTATTTTTTATAAAATAATTATTCTAACTAGTCAAACTATTAACCTTTTTGCCATTTTCAATTTAAAAATGTATTAACTATTATATTTTGCATATTTTTGAATCTCACTAAACTTTCAACATAAAAAATGCTTGAATTTGAATAAGTAATCCAAATCCATTTTATATTTTATAAAATAATTATTCTAAGTAGTCAAACTATTAATTTTGCCATTTTCAATTTAAAAATGCATTAACTATTATATTTTGCATATTTTTGAATCTCACTAAACTTCCCCCGCTTCCCGCCATGTTTTCCCGCCCTTTTCCTCTAACCGGGGCTTTTAGTTCCGGTTGGAGCCACTAACCGGGACTAAAGATATTTCCCGCCATTTCCCTCCGCTTCCCGCCATATTTTCCTGCCTTTTCCCTCTATATCTAGGCCGGCCGCCATGGCCATCCACACATCCACATCTTCCCCTCTCACAACAATGGACACCGGATACTGGGCCATTCTAGCCCTCAAGGAGACCGAGGCGCTATGGGCCTCTAGCTACCCATGCCCGCCAGGCTACCGACTGCCCGCCGACTAGATGCTGAGCGCTGGAGGAGTTCCTGTCCCTCTTGTGCCTCAAGGTTCCGCCCGCCAGGCGGCCATCACGAACCACTTCTACCTCGAGCTCATGCTGGAGAAGCGAATTGATACCTATTGGGATCCCGACAATTACGATACCTGGAATGCCTTCTTTGCTAACCGACGGGAAAGGGAGCTCGCCATCCTTCTTCAATATTATGACGCACCTCCTAGTTCACCTAGTCGAAGAGATTAGAATTCTCGGTCCTGTGTTTCTACACAATATGTTCCCCTTCGAGAGGTTCATGGGAGTCTTAAAGAAATATGTTCATAACCATGCTAGGCCAGAAGGAAGCATCTCTAAGGGCTATGGAACAGAGGAGGTCATTGAGTTTTGTGTTGACTTTCTTCCTGACCTTAAGCCGATTGGTGTTCCTGAATCTCGGTATGAGGGGAGGATGACTGGAAAAGGCACACTAGGAAGGAAATCAATGGTACGTAGGGACGGACATTCTTTCACTCAAGCACACTACACAGTTCTACACAATTCCACCGTGGTGGCTCCGTATATCGAGAAACACAAGAATATTCTACGCTCCAAAAACCCGGGGAAGCCTGAAACCTTGATTAAAGGGGAACACAAGAAGAATTTTGGAAATTGGTTGCAGACACATCTCATGAATAACACCACTGTTGGAGATGAGTTGTACTCGTTGGCCAGGTTACCATGTTCGACTATATGTACTTTCCAAGGGTACGAGATAAATGGGAATACATTTTACACGATCGCCCAAGATAAAAAGAGCACCAACCAAAACAGTGGTGTCCGCTTTGATGCAACAGATGACAATGGGCAGAAGGACACATATTATGGGTACATAGAGGAGATATGGGAACTTGACTATGGACCTACTTTTAAGGTCCCTTTGTTTTGGTGCAAATGGGTCAAGCTGACAGGAGGCGGGTTACATGTAGACCAAAAGTACGGCATGACAACAGTGGATCTCAACAATCTTGCGTACATGGATGAACCATTCGTCCTAGCCAACAATGTGGCTCAGGTTTTCTATGTGAAGGACATGTCTACCAAACCGAGAAAAAGGAAAGATAAGCAAAAGAGTACATAATACGATGAGCCAAAGCGCCACATAGTTCTTTTAGGAAAAGAAACATCGTGGGAGTGGATGACAAGACAAACATGTCAGAAGATTACAATAAGTTTCATGAAATTCCGCCCTTCAAAGTGAAAACTGACCCAAGCATCCTGTTAAATGATGAAGATTCTCCATGGCTACGGTGCAGAAGAAAACCACAACACTAGATGTTGGTGATGTGTAATAATGTATTAAACCTTTTATTTGAGACATAATTCTATGTAATGTATTAAACCTTTTATTTGAGACATAAAGGTCCCCTTTCATGTAATACATCTTGCTCAATCAAACTAGACGTTGACGACCGGGTTCTGAGCCGCGGGAGGTGATCACCCAAAGAGAAGGAATCATCACAAGAGAAGGAACCCACAAACACTAATGATACATAACACAACTGAAAATTAAGATACATAGCACAACTAAAAATTAAGAAACACGCCTAATGTTGGAGTGATTCAGTCATGCTCCTGCCTAGCCCTGTAATACGCGCCACTGTAGTCGTCGTAGTCGCCGGCGCCGTCATTGCTATCATCGTCGGGGTCGTCGTAGTCGAACCTTGAAGGTTGGGCACGCGTGGGCTGGATTTGAGGGTATCGCAGGCGGGGGTTATTACCGGTCGTGTTGTAGGCCATGACACTCTGGAGAGTCCGGCCCCGCCACCACAGCCGACGGCTGGCCTCGTTGAAGTTCGAAGGAGGTGGGCCGTCCTCCTCGTGCCTGGCGAGCGCCCTCTCATGCCGATTGATGAAGAAGGCTTCCCAAGTCGGGATGCCAGTTGGGATTCCTCCGCTGCTCTGGCATGAGCTCGAGGTAGTAGTGGTTCGTGATGGCCATCCGACGCTCCACACCTAGAGGGACAGGAGGGACGCCTCGCGCCAAGATCCAGCCGGTGGGGACGCGGTAGCCCGGTGGGCAGGGGTAGTTCGAGGCGCAAAGCGCCTCCGCCTCCCGGGTGGTTAGAGATATGATGGAAGCCATGGGAAGAGAATGCTGAGTCTAGATGTGATATGTAAATGGAGGCCAAGCATACATATATATACTGAAAAAATGGTGGGAAGACAGAGGTGGGAACCGGTGGAAAGCCTTGAACGCAGATGGCTGAAACTTTCATCCGGGTGGGGCTCAAACCGGGACAAAAGATGGGGGCCTTATCTGGGAGGCTTATGGGAGGGCCTTAGCTGCGGGGTGACTAACCTTTAGTACCGGCTGGTGGGTGCAACCGGGACTAAAGGTGGTTTTTGTGTCATCTAACAAAACTGTCGGTGGGATAAGGACGCGTGGGTAACCTTTAGTACCGGGTGGGGGCTCAAACCGGGACTAAAGCTGTCGGTAGGATAAGGACGCGTGGGTGGACGCACTACTCGATGAGATAAAGCATGTAGCGCACGATGCCCTATTGGAGGAAGAAGACAAAGTAGAAGCGGTGACGTGCCTATAAAAGGAGCATCGATACGCCATGGCAAGCAACTCAACAAGCCAACATGGATGGAGAGTTTCATCCCCATGGATGGAGGAAAGGGTTGGGAAATCTCTCGTGGCGGAACTTCTCGAAGATGCCCTTGGTGCACACGCCCTATGGCATCTTCGGAAGTTCCGCCTCAGAAAATATTTTCCTGCTAGCCCGTGAAAGACTCCATCTCCGCCTCCCTGGGGTTAGAGGTATGGTGGAATCCATGGGATAGAGTGGAGAGAGGCGGCAGATATGAGTCTAGATGTGCTATGGCAACAACCAAGCCTACATATATATAGTGAGAAATGGCGGGAAGTCAGAGGAGGGAAGCCTAAACCCTAAACCCTAAACCCTAAACCCTAAAGGGGCTACCCTCGTACGGAGAAAACTATAGGGGTAGACTATCCGGGGCCCCCGGTCTAGGGTTTCGCCGAAGGAAGACCACCGGAGCGTCGGAATCACATGAAAATGGCAAAATGGTTAATAGTTTGACTAGTTAGAATAATTATTTTATAAAACAGAAAATGGATTTGAATCTCTTATTCAAATTCAAGCACTTTTTATGTTAAATATTTAGTGAGATTCAAAAATATGCAAAATATAATAGTTAATGCATTTTTAAATTGGAAATGGCAAAATGGTTATTAGTTTCACTAGTTAGAATAATTATTTTATAAAACAGAAAATAGATTTGGATTACTTATTCAAATTCAAAAACTTTTCATGTTGAAAATTTTCTCAAATTCAGAAGTATGCAAAAACTGTATAATTCAAATGTTTAAAAAATCTAATAGCTACAAATTGTAATATTTGAAAAAACAGGCGCCAACTTAGGCCCAGAGCGCGCAAATTTGGGCCTTTAGTCCCGGCCCAGAACACCATCCAGGACTAAAGGCTCTGCAGGCGAAAAGGCACCCAAAGCCTTTAGTCCCGGTGCGTGGATGGAACCGGGACTAAAGACCCCCCTTTTAGTCCCGGTTTATGCCACGCACCAGGACTAAAAGGTGAGGGGTATTTAATGTGCCGCTTCTTCCCCGGTCGAATCCATCGACCGAAGGAAGCACATCGCGAGGAGCTGCGTTACGCCGCCAGGCTCCCAAATCTCTGGCGCCGTCCTCGGCCGCGCCTCCCCGGCTGACCTCCTCGCGTCGCACCTTCCCTCGCCGCCACGAGCTCCTCCCCGCGTCGCGCCTCCTCGGCTGACCTCCCCGCGCCGCGCCTCCTCGGCTGACCTCCCCGCGTCGCGCCTCCCTGGTTGACCGCCCCGGCCACCATACCTCCCCACACCGCCGCGGCCACCCACGCCGCCACGAGCTCCGCCACAACCCCGACCTCGCCCCTCCCCTCGCTGGTCGCCACCGCCACCGCTAGTATAGAAAATATTTGTATATAGGAAATTTATTTTTATATATAGAAATATTTGTATATATGAAATATTTGTATATAGGAAATATTTTGTGTATAGGAAATATTTGTATATAGAAATTTTCTGTATATAGAAATATTTGTATATAGGAATTATTTGAATATAGGAAATATATTTTTATATATAGGAAATATTTTGTATATAGGAAATATTTGTAGATAGAAATTTTTTGTATATAGAAAATATTTGTATATAGGAAATATTTGTATATAGAAATTTTTTGTATATAGAAAATATTTGTATATAGAAATTATTTGTATATAGGAAATATATTTTTATATATAGGAAATATTTGTATATAGGAAATATTTTGTATATAGGAAATATTTGTATATAGAAATTTTTTGTATATAGAAAATATTTGTATATATGAATTATTTGTATATATGAAATATTTATATATAGGAAATATTTTGTATATAGGAATTATTTTGTGCTCGCGGCCCCCCGGACTTAGGGTTAATGTGGTAGTGCTCGCGGGCCCCCGGACTTAGGGTTAGGGTGGTATTGCTCGCGGGCAGCCGGACTTAGGGTTAATGTGGTAGTGCTCGCGGGCCCCTAAACTTAGGGTTAGGGTGGTAGTGCTCGCGGGCACCCGGACTTAGGGTTAATGTGGTAGTGCTCGCGGGCACCTGGACTTAGGGTTAATGTGGTAGTGCTCGCGGGCCCCCAGGCTTTGGATTAGGGTGGTGGTGCTCGCGGGCTCTCGGACTTAGGTTTAATGTGATAGTGCTCATGCACCTTTGGACTTAGGTTTAATGTGGTAGTGCTCGCGGGCACCTGGACTTAGGGTTAATGTGGTAGTGCTCGCGGGCCCCCAGGCTTTGGATTAGGGTGGTGGTGCTCGCGGGCTCTCGGACTTAGGTTTAATGTGGTAGTGCTCGCGGGCCCCCGGACTTAGGGTTAGGGTGGTGGTGCTCGCGGGCCCCCGGACTTAGGGTTAGGGTGGTAGTGCTCGCGGGCCCCCGGACTTAGGGTTAATGTGATAGTGCTCGCGGGCCCTCGGACTTAGGGTTAGGGTGGTAGTGCTCGCGGGCAGCCGAACTTAGGGTTAATGTGGTAGTGCTCGCGGGCCCCCGGACTTAGGGTTAGGATAGTGGTGCTCGCGGGCCCTCGGACTTAGGGTTAATGTGGTAGTGCTCGCGGGCCCCCGGACTTAGGGTTAGGGTGGTAGTGCTCGCGGGCACCCGGACTTAGGGTTAATGTGGTAGTGCTCGCGGGCACCCGGACTTAGGGTTAATGTGGTAGTGCTCGTGGGCCCCCGGACTTAGGGTTAGGGTGGTGGTGCTCGCGGGCCCCCAGACTTAGGTTTAATGTGGTAGTGCTCGTGGGCCCCCGGACTTAGGGTTAGGGTGGTGGTGCTCGCGGGCCACCGGACTTAGGGTTAGGGTGGTAGTGCTCGTGGGCCCCCGGACTTAGGGTTAATGTGATAGTGCTCGCGGGCCCCCGGACTTAGGGTTAGGGTGGTAGTGCTCGCGGGCACTCGAACTTAGGGTTAATGTGATAGTGCTCGCGGGCTCCCAGACTTAGGGTTAGGGTGGTAGTGCTCACGGGCACCTGGACTTAGGGTTAATGTGGTAGTGCTCGCGGGCCCCCAGACTTAGGGTTAGTGTGGTAGTGCTCGCGGGCACCCGGACTTAGGGTTAATGTGGTAGTGCTCGCGGGCCCCCGGACTTAGGGTTAGGGTGGTAGTGCTCACGGGCCCCCGGACTTAGGGTTAATGTGGTAGTGCTCGCGGGGCCCCGGACTTAGGGTTAGGGTGGTGGTGCTCGCGGGCCCCAGACTTAGGGTTAATGTGGTAGTGCTCGCGGGCCCCCGGACTTAGGGTTAGGGTGGTGGTGCTCGCGGGCCCCCGGACTTAGGGTTAGGGTTAGGGCATCACTAGAATTTTGCTATTGTTTAGTATATTGTAGCAAATTGCGTGTTCATATTATTGTTTAGTATTATTTTATGCAGCAATATTGAATGAAAAATGTTATTGTGTGCATTTTGTAGAAAACTATGGATCCAATCCAGAGAGACCTAGCACAGGAAGAAATTCTCGAGCATATGATCAACGACACCCCCCATGTTGATCCACCCGAATCTCTGTCGATTTATCTGTACCCCTCCAGTGAGGGAGAGGAGGTCGATCGAAATGATCAAGGAGAAGCCGACGGCTCCGGTGGTGGAGAAGCCGACAGCGAGGTATATATATGAAGTCTGGTGATCAGTAGATGCATTAACTGAGTTGTATATATATATAAATTGATGAATGTTTCTTCTCTTAGGCCTCCACATCGAGCAAAAAATATTCCAAACGAGGCCCTGCCAAAAAGTTGGATGCATCTACGCGTTATACAATTATGCGGGTATCACCACGGGGTGAACCGTTGGAACCCGAAAGGCTAAAACTGTATTTAAACAACAATGCGGAGTTATGGTTAGGGATCGCATCCCGATCACCGTTCGAGAGTGGAATAAGACCAAAGGGGCGAAAGAGGATGAGTATGTCGCCGACAGGTGCAAAGAGGGTCTTTGGAATGACCTCATGAAACATTTCACCCTGCCAGAATGTGAGGATGATGCCGACACAGCTGCATTGAGGAAGAAAGTCAAGCAGTGGACTCTTACAAAGATGGCCGAACTATTCAAGAACTGGAAGAAAGCATTATGGCAAAAGTATCACAAGACAAAGACTCCTCCTAAATTTGAATGCTATCTAACGAAGCAGCAGGCTAACTGGGATGCATTTGTGAAGTACAAGGAGTCACAACCTGCTATGGAAATGTCGGAAAAAAACAAGAAAAATGCCGCGATAAAGAAATATCACCATCACAGGGGCCGGGACGCTGCTGCCATGCCAAAGTGGGATGCTAAAGAGAATGAGCTGCTTGCTAAAGGGATCACTCGAGAATCAATACGAAGAATGGGATCGAGGGCTAGGAATTGGTTCCTTGGGCATGGGAGTGAGTATGGCGAAATCTGAGGGACCTTATTTGCGTGACGGGATTAGGATACCACAGGATACATGGCAAAGTGGTGAAGGAGATTAAAGGGACAACAAAGTTCCGTCCGATAGAGAGAAAGACTTCTTGACAAAGGTCCTCGGAATGACGAACGCGGAGGGCGTGTACGAGGCCTTGGCCCTAGTTATACGTGGAGATGGGGTTTCCCAAAGAGAGATACTTATAGGAGCAGAGAGAGCAAAAGGCGTGGCAGGAGGAGGGAGACAGGTTCACCGAGTTGCTAGGAACACTTCGAATGCATCAGCAACAGATTGACGAACTTCGAGGAGCAGCGCGCCTGCAAGATCCTGTACTCGATATTACCGCCGTCCCATCTCAGCGGAGAAGCAGCATGGCTGAATCGGAGGTCCCTTCTGACGATGCACGTATGGTAGATGGCGGTCCCGGCTACCCCGTGGATGGAATCAAGGAGCAGGCATATTGTGAGCTCCATCAGAAGGTGAAGAACCTATCCATCAAGCTGGCGGTCGGATGTGCTTTACCTTGTCCACCAGGCGCACACTGGCATGGCCGTGAGATTCCAGCTGGCTATGCTAAAGTTGTTGTGGATGAAATCGCAATGGGGTGGGACTCAATGGAGCTTGACATCCTTGGACCTGAAGGTGAGAGGACACTCGGAGAAGTACTGAGTGGTATCATTCTATGGGACAAGAACAACATCAAGCTTCCAGGCTGGACACCAAAGCCAGCACCGCCTCCGAGTGGTCGCATGTCACCTTCACCTCCATCACCTCCAAGAAGCCCACCCCATGACTACGACCACCACAACCCGAGTCCATCTCGATCTCCGCCACAGCCTCCGATTAGTACTAAACAACGCAGGAGCCCAAAACGACAAATGTCTCCCCTCCCAAGAGTACCTCATAAGAATCTTCCTATCAGACCTTACGATCGTACTGACGAGGAAACCGACATGATCGTAAAGGCCGAATGTGTTTCGCAGCTTCAAAAGAAGAAACCCGAGCCTGCCCCGGTATACACCGAGAAGCAAAAAGCGTATGCACTTTCTTTTCTGAACACAAAATCGCAATATGACTTGCACCATAAGCCAGATGACTATCGACGCACACTTCAGAAGGAAGTGAAGAAGAGCAAATCAAGTAGAAGTGCAAGCGGGAGCAAATCATCAAGTCAAAGTGCAACCGGGAAAAGAAAGGACGTCCCCCAGCTCGAGGAACAGGCCAAAAAATCGACCCCACCCCTCAAGGTGGTATCCCATGACATTCCCCAGTAGAATATGGAAGAAGCTGCGAAGCTTGCAGCCTCTATGAATGTGACTATTGAGGAATTGCTAGGTTCCCAGGACGACAAGTTACCCAAGGCTCAGGTAGTCCCTACATATGTCCCAGGGAAGACTCTGGTCAGCTTTGAGAAGTTCCAACAACTGCCAACACAAATGCGGAGTTTACATAACTGGTACTTGAAAGCCGTAAAGCAGGAGAGAATAATGATCGTGGCGAAAGTCCCACATGACTACTACTTCCGAGAAGAAGAGGTCCATGTTGAGTTTCCAGAACTCTTCCAGTTATACATTTTCGACGCCCTCGACAAAAGTCTCATGAGTTGCTATTGTCTGTAAGTTGTTGAATTCATTGTCTATATATAAGTTGTTCATTTTTTCAGTTGTTCAGTTCATTGCATGTAATTATCCTAATTATATCCTTTTGTACTCTATTATTATGCAGAATGAAGATCATGGAATGTAAAAGAAGGTCAATCTTTAGTGTTAGGTTTATTGACCCAGATAAAATACATGTAAAGACGCTAACGACAAAACCCGAGGAGACGCAGGAAAACCTTCTGAGGTTTCCAACGGAGCAAAATTACCGTTTTCTTACAATTTCGCGTGA
Organism: Avena insularis; assembly: GCA_023614405.1. NCBI lineage: Eukaryota > Viridiplantae > Streptophyta > Magnoliopsida > Poales > Poaceae > Avena > Avena insularis. The sequence continues at coordinate 590,498,271 of CM042686.1, forward strand.
GGGTCTTACTATATTGTACACATTCTCTTTTGCTTACTCGATGTTAAGTGTAATTGATGAGTTACTGATGTATATATAAACGTGTACAGTTTCCACTGGATTCTGCTAGACATTTAACTTGATAAGGGAAGAGATGAAGTCATGGACCCATTAAAGAGACCCCTGGAAATGTTTAGGGACATGCAGGACATGCTCCAGAGGTAATTTTCGCGCTACATCGGTCTCTTTCGTTGATTTCCTGAGATATCACGTAATAAATAACTCATTTATTTTCTTTACCGGGTAGGGTTTGGAACCAGTTCAAGAGTGCGGTTACGGGTGACTTTAGTGAGAAGCTGACGTTTAACCGGGCTCGATAAGTAGTACGCGCATCTCTTTACTTCTAGTTTCAATACAATTATGATGCTGGATTATTATTTTGATTGAATTCTATTCTCGTAAAGTGCGCGAGGCAGCCACCGAAGATGAATCTATGTGGATTCTATGTTTGCGAGTTCATTCGCACGTTTACCAGTGAGCTGAATGATTATAGAGTCGATGTAAGCAATACATTCATAACATTATTTTATTACCGTCACTTTTTGTTATCATGATTGATATTCATATTGATCTCCTTTTCTTATATAGTTCGAGAAAATGCGGGATCAGCTCCTACCAGAGCAACGCGTAGTAGCAATTGCTGAAGAAATGGCAGGATTCTTGATGAACGAGATGATAGATGACGCCGAAGAATTTAGTGTGAATAGGCGCCGATGATCCCCGACCGTGTAATTGAATAGATGGGCTCTAGTCCCGATAATTGTGATCTCCATGTGAAACTATCATGTATATATTTGTATGCTCGATCTTAAGAGAAGTTATCTTATGTATGCACGAACATGTACGGTATGTGATAGCGTAGAAAACTATTTTGAAATGAAAAAAAGATACAAATTGAATTCTCTGCCGCGGCAGAGAAAATGCCTAAAATTCTGCCGCGACAGAGAACCATTTGTCCCGGTTCGTAATACGAACCGGGACTAATGGGGGGCACCCAACGCCCGCAGAGATGGCCACGTGGATGCCCATTGGTCCCGGCTGGTAAGAGGGCCGAGACTAGTGGGTGGGCCTTTAGTTCCGCCCCTCCAGTCTCGGTTATCAGGACCGAGACTAAAGCCCCTTACGGGCCGGGACTGGAGGCCCGTTCTCCACTAGTGCTTGCGAGACCTTGGGGAAATCCTGCCCACCTGCACCGGTGCGTCAGTTGGGAAACGTGTTCTATCTAGCCGATCTTTGAAATTCAAACTACCAAATAAATCTAAGTTTGAAGGTTTTGGCTGCGTACCGATCAGATAAGAGCCGGCACTGCTCGCATTTTAGCCGCGTGGATGATTGGAGTAAGACCTGGTTCCGTTGCAGATGGGTTTGACCAAAGCGAGTTTTGTGCGTCACAATCGCACCGGCTCATCCGAAACCCCTCCACGTCAGTGTCCTAGGCGCGTCATGAGCACCAGCGTGCCGCCGCCCTTCACTGGCCTTGCCACTGGCCGTCAGGCTCCTCCCAAGCGTAGAAATTCTTGTAGAATTTTTATGAAATAACTATCATTCTCCTTTAGGTTGTGTTCCTTGGTTGTACAAAGTGACCGCACCATACCCGCCGAGCTCAAACCAGGGAACCTCTTGCACCTTGATGACCAGAATTTTCCATCCTCGAAGTAATTTTCAGTAGGATGATACAAACATGTTCTCTTGTTTTGTAGTGCTGCTAAAACTTGACCGTTCAAGAAAATTTGGAGCATGGATTAGGAGATTGTCCCGAACATCATGACTAGTCTCGGAGTAAGGGCTGCTGTGGAAGCTGAGGCACCTGACAGAAAGACAAAACATTTCAAAATTAGAAGCATTAATACATGACAGTAAAGCAAATGAAAACACGTGAATTTCTACCATGACAATCACATCGTAAAGATTGACAATCATGTCGTAAACATGCCAAGCAGACGGCGTAAACATGCCAAGCAGACGGCGGGGAAGGGGGAGGGGGTTATAAGCGTAACGCCTTTTATGGAATCTAAAATGGCCATACTTTTCTATCCGTTTGACAGACAAACATCGCTGAAGACGTGAAACACCTATTGTTTCTATGCCCTCGAGCAAAGCTGATATGGAGAGGCCTTGGTCTTGATTTGCAAATCCAGAAGGCTTGCGAGATGGACCGTGCAGGTCAGGCAATACTTGAGACACTGCTATGTGATTCAGGGGTGCCATCTGCAATACTTGGTCAATTAAACGTGACTGAACTCATAGCTGTAGCTTGTTGGTACTTTTGGTGGGAAAGGAGACAACATGTTCAGGGAGAGAATGTGTAATCCCCTGAAAGATCAGCGATGGCAATAGCAGCCTTGACATCAAATTTTATCGCTGCTCACTCAGCCCAGCCGATGAAGAAAATTGGATGTTGGTCTAGACCAAAAGTTTCTGATCATTGCGTTAATAGTTTCACATAGACCCCTTGGTAGTCTAAAACACGACATGGAGAAAATTGGTATTGCTTGTGCAACAGATTTTATCAATACCTCCTTGCCTCCAGATGCCAGTACCATCTCCAGCCATCCCTGAATACACTTCCATATTCTATCTTTCAAGTATTTGAATGCCCCATTAATTGATCTGCCAATATCTGAGGGCATCCCAAGGTACTTCTCATTTAGTGTCTCATTAGGCACATTGAGAATATTCTTCACAGCTTGTCGCTGCCCCTCGGGGCAACCCTTACTGAAGAAAACTGAAAATTTATCCAAATTTATCCGCTGGCCTGACGCATTACAATACTTCTCCAGCGGCTTATTGAGCTGCAATGCTCCCTCTTCACTCGCTTTCACTAGCAACAGGCTATCATCCGCAAATAGGAGGTGATTCATAGCCGGGGCTGTAGGAGCCACCTTAATTCCCTGGAGATGCGGTGATTGACGACTATGTTTTAAAAGGCCAGATAGGCCCTCTGCTGCCAGCAAGAAGAGATAGGGGATATAGGATCGCCTTGTCGCAGGCCCCTTGATGGTTGAAACTCCTCGAGAGGCATTCCATTGAACAACACCGAGAAGGAAACTGACGAGACAAGTCTCATGATAAGATCCACCCACCTGTGGTGGAACCCCATACGGGTCATAATAGATCTCAAATAAGCCCACTCAATACGATCATAGGCCTTCCACATATCCATCTCAAGCGCACAATGTTGATGCTTCTTTGCGCCATTTCTCTTCATAAAACGAAGACACTCATATGCAGTGATTATATTATCCGTGATCATTCTCTCGGGAATGAAAGCAGACCGCTCTTATGAGATGATTTCTGGTAAAATTACCTTCAGCCTGTTATCCAAGACCTTGGAAGCGATCTTGTAAATGACATTACGCAGATTAATGGGGCGAAATTTCCCAAGTTCCTCCGCAGAGGCCACTTTAGGAATCAGAACAATGGAAGTCTTGTTTATACCTTCAGGACTCTCTTCTCCACGGAGAATACGCAGTACGACACTTGTCACCTCACCGCCACAGACATCCCAATGTTTCTGGAAAAACTGAGCTGGGAAGCCATCTGGGCCGGGCGCCTTTAAAGGAAACATTTGGAAAAGCGTTTGCTTAACTTATGAATCCTCAAACGGAGCAATCAGCGTGTTATTCATTGCCTCCGTGGCCGAGACAGACACAGTAGAAAGAACTTCCATGCCTGATGTGCCTTCGAATGTGTACAAATCCTTGTAGAAATCCCGAGTGAGCTCACCTAGCTCTTACTGATCCTCGGTAAACGAGCCATCCGGTCGCGCCAAACGACTGATTTTGTTCTTCTTCTTATGGCCACTAGCCCTCATGTGGAAAAACCTCGTATTACGGTCTTCCTCGGCTTGCCACTGTATGCACGATCGCTGACGCCAGGCATGTTCCTGAAGCCCGCCTATTGGCCTAGTTCTTTATAAGCGTAACCACTTTTATGGAATCTGAAATGGCTATACTACTGTAGTATTTTTCTACCCGTTTGACCTTTGATGGACAAACATCGCTAGGCTCCTTGCTGGGCCTGATCGTCTCGATCTACTGGGCCGGGCTGAGAGACATATGCACTATAAGCACTCGTGCGTCTGCGGCTGATCTTGGAACCCTTGCCTTTTCCCCAAACGAAGAAGAGCGGCGGCGGGGAGAAGAAAGGGTGGTGAGGACTGTGCGATGGCGATGGAGCTCTATGATGCCGCGGTCCTCATGCTTGAGGTTCTCAGCCGGCTCGAGGCTCGCGAGAAGATCTTTCAGATCGGCAGCCACCATAACCCGAAGCATACCAAGGTGTTGAGGCGTCTGTACAAGTTGAAATTTCACATAATTGAGGCGTTGAGGAGTGTCTTCGACCTGGCCGATATCGATGCCAAGGCGAAGTTGAGCGCGTTGACCAAGCGAAAGATGGGAAACCGTCTCGAGTTCCATTGGGCGGAGACAGGGACTATGTCGGTCCTCTATAAAGAGAGGTCGAGAGAGACCCAGAGCCAGTTTGCCATGACGGTTTTGGAGTTGGAGAAAAGCACTATGGTGAAACCCGTCGAATTGCTGCTGCAGCAGGCGCGGGCAGATAGCGAGATTGGTGATAAGTTCAAGAAAATGCTACTAAGTGTCTACAAGTCGGAAGCCAGATCAATGGAGGAGCCAAAGAAGGGTAACTTCGAATTGGGTTCGATCTCATTCCTCTTCAACCAGATGTGGGACCACGTGCGTCAGCTTCAGCTAGTTTCAACAGATGCAACATTCTTAGCCACATCAATGCTTACCCATAACATGTTGGCGGACCATGTGTCCACACTGCAATTGTGTTCCCAAGACATTGATTGGCTATGTACATGGGTACCTGAGTTTGCCGAGAGATTGCAGCGGATTGAAAAGGATGATGGGATGGACGAAGTGATGATGGAAGGGGCAGAGATGGAGGAGGCCCTTTTTGCTGATTACATAAGCAGCTGGGAACGAGTTCGCCGGCGCAACAACTCTATAAGCTTTGAAGATTCCAGTAAGTATACATAATCATATTTGTTTTTTCCGAAAGCAATGCAGCCATATTAATTTTTATCTATTCTTCTTGAACGGAATCATATAGTTGGTGCACCGACCTATGTTCATGACCGATTGTACTGGTTATAACATCGTGTAACTGTATAGCTTTATCAATCTACTCAAGACCTTCCCTATCTGTTACCATTGCTATTCATTTATATCGTATTTTATTGCACAAATGCCATCATGTCATGCCAGTTGACTTTAACACATGTCGAATCCTTTTGCAAAATGACTTGAATTAAGATAGTTGTTGCAATACATGTTGTACACACCTTCGGGACCCTAGTAATTTCCATCTGGTCTGCTTGTTGTGGACACCTGTAGGCCATCTTGTTGGTGGCAGCAGGGTACTTGGTGCGGAGTAATCCACATTTGTTGTGGGTTCTCTGCCATGTACTCTTAAAAAACATGACATTTGTATTACTTCAGTTTTCTCTATGTTGACTGCAATGTTTCTTGTCCTTGGTTGGCAAAAATACTCTAGATATTATAATTTCAGTATTCATGCATGTCCATCTCTTTTGTTTTACTATTGGCACTGATGGTAAATGTCAGTGCTGCATCTCTCAAGTTGGCATGTACTTGGCCTAGGATATTATTTGGGCATGTGCAGAATAGCTGTTAGTCCTCTCTACTAGCACATGATGTGGAATTACTAATGCCCATGCTTTAAGAATTCCTAATTTGAAATCATGATATGATTGTATATTTTTGCCATGCTTTGTTATTGTTGTTCTTTGTATTTGCTTAGTTTCTGATATTGCTTCCTTATGTGTTGCCCTAGTTTGAAAGGATAGGCATTATATGCCCCACTTGCAAACCTAAGTATGGAACATAACAAACCCTGGGAACTCTTGAGATATTTAAAGATAACTGGTAATCCTGAACTCAAAGATCACTGGGAATTCTGAACTCAATGATAGCTGGGATCCTTATCCGCTTAATTAGGATATGTGATAATGTATTGCTTGATTGGTAAGAGAAGGGCTAGACATTATATAGCCAGCTTACAAACCTAAGGATGGAAAGTAACGAACTTGAGTATAGAAACGAAAATGCTAACGTGACGATATCTGGGATCATATCCCCTCAATTAGTAACGCATGCACCTTCTAGGGACGGTGGCCCTTCCTCCTGGGTTCCCTCCTGTTGTTTCCATAGTTCTGGACCAAGTATGCTTTGTGACTATACTTGAAAGCGTCCTTGGTCCTTTGATTGTTCAAGTTCTAAATCAGTCCCCATGCAGGTGTCCATTTCGTATGTATAAGAAACCCAGCCACAATTTAGGACATGAGATTTATTAAACAATAAAGTGGCGACACATGAGTGAATCTGTGAGAATTTTAACAGTTTTGACTCTTTTTTCAATGCATAGGGTCATTTGAGGTCTTTTTTCGTTTACAGCTTACATAAATTTGCCTTCCTGTAATTTCTTGTTTTGAGCGTAGAGTAACATGTTTCATTGATTAATTCTAGGAACTTAACCTTGAAGTTTCCATACCCTTTTCTCTTGGGTCGTTTTTCTGCTCGATATATCTCTGTTGTCTTACTGTTGGCACTGATGGTTAATGTCGTGCTCCATCTCTGTAGTTGGCATGAACTTAGCCTAGGATATTCTTTGGGCATGCGCAGAATAGCTGTTAGTTCTCTTTACTAGTAGAATATGACGTGGAATTACTAATTCCCATGCTTTAGGAATTCCTAATTTGAAATCATGATATGATTGGATATTAGTGTGATGCTTTGTGATGATATCTCTTCATTATCTGTTGCCGTTTGGTAGTTGTGGTAATGGATTTTGTTGCTAATTCTGTTGGACAACGTGTTTCTCGGTTGAAATATGATACAGAAAATAGCCAAGTTGTTTTTAAATCTAGCTTTTGTACCTCGTAAATTACGTCTTCTGTTTCATATTGTATTTCTAACACATATATTTCATTTGGCCTCATGCAGCAACATTGAGTTCAATGCTGTTCACACATTATATGCCAGGCCACCACCCATTGTTTGCTGATCTCACGCGGACAATGCAGATCTTCTCCATCAAAATAACAGAATTGGAAGGGTTCAGCTGGCCATTGGAGGTATACGGCGTGGTTGCTGCCAGGGATGCTGTGGACTATCGTCGGAATAATCTTTTTGTTCGCAATAGGGATAACTGCCAATTTCTCAAGGAAGAGGTACACATGGGTATTTTCCTTTTTTTTTTCTTCTATTGTTGATTCGTTGTTGACAAATCAATTCTGAATGATGCTTGCAGGATTGTTTTTTGCACTTGACTGGCCCGTCTCGTGCAGTTGTCTCTACGGACACTGTTCACATTGAAATCCAACTGAAAGTGAAGGGCACTAAGAAGTCAGAAGACAGATCATTGATTACTGAAGCTTTTGCTTGTACTGGTGATAATGCTGATACTTTTATCACGCATTCCATTGATGGCTGTTTTTGCAAGATAAAGTTAACCTGTGAGCATTTCAGAAACTCGATCCAAGCAACTATAGTTAGTATCCGTGTTACCGATGGCTCGCTGCTTCCTACAAACCATGTACAGGTTGTTTGCTCTTCACTGCCCGAAGAGGATACCGAAGGCAAAACTGAGCGCAAAACTAACTTTGTTCTGTTTGATCAAAAAGATGTTGCAGTGCCTGTAGATGAATACGGGTATCTGAAGTTGTCGAGGCAGGTTGTTCCTGTACAATTGAAAGGAAAGCTGGAAATTGTGACAAAGACTGGTGGCATGAGTGGAAGTGTTGTCTTTAAACCTGAATTAAGCAACATAAGTCAAAATCAGTGCTTCCTTGGTAACTGCAAATTGGAGATAACTGTTGCTTGGTCTTTCATTGTTGATGCGGAGCAGGATATGCTGATGATGAGCTACACAAAGCCTTTCATGGCACCTTCTACTTTCCCAGTCATGAAGCTGGTTGAAGATACTGAAGGCGGGGATAGTTCTCTGTTAGATAGGTTCATGGAGTGACAAGTACGACTCTAGTAGATAATGGAGATGGTGGTGCACTTAGTGGGTGGTTGACTTATCTTTGTAGAGTAGATGGTTCTTTTTTTTTTGCGGGGTAGAGAAGATGGTTCAGTGCGTCGCAATTGTCCAAGGTTTTTTTTTGTCTCTGCTGAAGACATGAAGGCGACGATGAGGAGTAGATACCTGCTTTGCTGATGATATGCATCGATGGAGTGGTGCCATTTATCAAACTGCAGCTAGCTGTAGGCTAGTCTTGTAAAATCTTTCTGGAACTCTATTGTTTTGTCGTTGGCTGGTGAAGTACGCTGGAGCCTTTTGGTGAGCTCCTGATGATCCTTGTTTGTAGCCACGTTTGTGTCTATGCTCTCCGGTTTTGGTTAAAATCTTGATCCCGGATCCCACAAGGGGAGGCAAGAATGTTGGCATTGATCTTCAGTGTTCCCTGTGCCTCGTATAATTGTCTTTGGTTTGTTTGTTTCGTTTGGTGACGTTACACGTTCTTGTTTTTTTTTTTATGTCACACGTTCTTGATTTGGTTGTAGAACTAGCTGGTAACACGGTGGCCAAACGAGAGTTTGCTTGCCCAGTTGCTCTCGTTCTGGGAGTTTGCAGACTTGGTGGCGAGCTGGGTGGCGCGGAAGCGAGCCACGGACGGGGCTGGTGCTAGTTGTCACTTCATAGGGTTGCCACACATGACAACACGACAGGTCGACGCCGAGCTGACTATGGAACCCTTGTCCACCAACACAGGCGACTGGACTTTATTGTCTCGCACTCAACGACGACACAATCCCCCTTGACTGCATCCAGACCGTGCCGAACAATTAGTTAGGTCTGTAATCCTCTCGCGCCACAACAATGGCCTTTCCTTTGGACTCCCTCTTTTTAGTCCCAGGTTGCCTTGGTGCGCTTGGAGTTCCTTCAGCTCAGCTGGTCGAAGTGCGCATCGAGGAGGCAACTCGCCCCCTTCGTGATGAGGTGGCAGCTCTCAAATTGTTGTTGCCATGTGGTGGTGTTTCTTCCGAGTCGACGGTGGCTTGCCCTTCTGATGGTCTAGGGCTCACCAAAGCGCAAGTCCGGCAAGCTTGTAGTTCCCATAGGTGATGGGGATGCTAAGTCAGGAGTGTTGACTCCTATGCCTGGAGCTATCGTCGCCGGAAAGATTTATGATTTTCTCACCATCTTGTCTGCTTCCTATCCTAGAGTCAACAATTTGATTGGATGTAAGGTTAAGTATATGAGAGTTAGGGCCAAGATCGGCCTTTGGAAAGGACAAATCAAACAAGAGGGGTGCTATAGAAAATGCATCTGCAGTTGCTTGATAGATGCCCGTCATTGGTGGAGTGTCGTGTTTGGTGGTGTGGCTATACGGGTCTTCTCTCAGGCTTGGTTGTCGGTGTTGTGGATGTTGTCCCTGTGTTGTTGGTGTTTGGGTGGGTTTCGCCTTGTTGTTGGTGTGTTGTTGTAGGTTTTCGTCCGGTTTTCTCCTTAAAAAAACTGGACACTTTCTTCTTAATTAATGAATGAGCCTCCTTTAAAAAAAAACTTCTTGAAGCTTATGACACTTATTTTCTTTGATAAAATTATACTGGAGATGGACTTGCATATGACATGATCCCTAACTTCTTTATCACCGACCATAATGTTTTTTATAGATTTGTTCATGATCTACCAGCCCAATCACTACCAAGCTTTTACCACAGGCTAATGTCATAGTAATTTTCCCATGAAGTAGGTAATATGTATTTCAAGTATCCTTGTTTATCACATGTTTGGTGCAATAGAATCTGTTGGTAAAGAGAAGGCCTAGCTCGTGCGATTAAGAAATCGAATCGTGCTCGAGATTGCTTGCTGCGCGCAGCACGACGTGAGGCTGCAAGGGACACAGTGGTGTGAACGGAGGTGGGGCAGACCCGCCGTCAGCGCCGGAGAACCTGCCGGCTGTGCAAGGAGAGTCTAGGGATGCGGGACACGCCGGCGGCCTTCCCGCTGGCTGGTGGCAGCGACAGGCGACGAGAACGAGAAAATTGCATATAACTAGACAATTGGGGCTAAAACCTACGCCTTTTGGGATCGCTTCAAAAATCTACGAACTTTGGGACTGTAGAGTACAAACAACTATGAACGTTGGTAATCGGGCAGTTAGCCAGTTTGATCGCAATTCCTACAGGGCTCTCGCATCAGAAAACTACGAATTTTGGGGCTGGGGATTACAAAAAACTACGAATTTTTGGGGCTCTCATGTCATGATCTAAGGTGGGCCCGTCCTGTCGGAATTACGATCAAACTAGCTAACTGCCCGATTACGCAAGTTCGTGGTTGTTTGTAGTCTCCAGCCCCAAAGTTCATAGTTTTTTGAAGAGATCCCCAAAAATCATAGTTTTATTAAACCCTAGCCCCAATTGTCGTATTTTCTGCAATTTACTCGGCGAGAACAGAATAGTGTTGTTCACGACTTCACGCGTGGGGATTGGATAAGGCTAGGTCGAGCTGTTTTTCCTGTGGGCTCGCGGTCTATGTATAGGTCTAAATTATATATAAAATATTATTCTATACTGATGATAGAATAGTTCCACCCTAGAGAGAGCGCGCACATAAAGATCAGATACAAGCTAAATCTAAATCGTACTAAAACAACATGCAAACTACATCTAGCTTGAGTTATAACAGTTACATCTAAAAGTATAAAGGGTGCTACCTCCAGACGCCTCCTCAACGATCAGAGCTTCTGGTCCATTGGATCGAGCCCCCGTGGTGCATCTTGAGCGTCAATCAACGGGTTGGCGATTCTGCCCTCATGCAAGGTGATCCGGTTAACCGGTATGCGCACATGCTTTTAGATGTGTTTAGTCACTACCGCTAGGCCCAGTCCTCCTCGGGCCCACAACGCAGGGACCTTCCGAATATTTTTGGCCGGGGACAGAGCATCCGATGGGCACACATATGCCCACGCCGCCGCGACCCAATCCCCGCACGTGCTCCTCCATCCAATCATCTCTCATTCTCCCGTTCCATCTCACGTGCCGCCACCACCAACACCACACCGTTCCTCTCCACCACTGTCCAGCTCTCTTCCACCGACCTCCTGCCGCTACTCCGCTCTCTCCTCCGTCCCTTCATCACCTATCGCCGACCTCCTGTCGCCTAGGAACTGGAGGAAACGGTTCCCAGCCGACCGCTGCGCTTGACAATGAGAAGGCATGGACGAAGCAGTGGCTTGAGGGGAGAAGTTGCAGGGAGCCGGAGGCGCGGACGTGGGTGGAGGAGAAAGGGCAGGAAGGGAAGGGGGGGGGGGGGGGGCGGAGGGGCGCGAGTGCAGGAAGAGGCGGCTAGGGTTTGCACCGTGGTGGATTTCTTGCGGGCCACCATGCCCGACCTCTCCCCATGGCTAGGAGGGCTGGCTACAGAGACTGGCGGCGCTGCCCTAGACTTCTCCTCTAGCCACGATGCAACCTGCCGGTTTGACATCTACGAAGTCTGCAATATTCTTGGTTTGATCTGTTGTAGTCTCATCCCCTACCGCAGCCGTCGTCGTCCTCACACCGTTTCACACCCTGGGAGAACATTGTGGCCGCACGGAGTAGCGCAACCTTCTCTCACGCTGTCACTGGGAGCAACTGGTGCGGTGGGAGTAGCGCAGCCCTCTGCCCGCTTTGCCGCCGCGTGCCGTTCCGTCCCTAGGGGGAGCGCCTCACAACGCCGTGAGTTGTGCCGTCACGCTGCCGTCAGGAGTCTCATGGGTCTGCTTCGCAGTTTGAGCTTCATTCTCCCTCACGTGCTGGCACTCTCTCAAGAACTGTCCTCTGCAGGGAGGTCACCGGGAGTAGTGTGTCATGAGTACGATGCGTCTAATTTTTTAGTTAGATGCTAACCTGTTTTTGTTACGAGACGGCTGTTAGACTCATTCAGATTCATTCATTGCTTAGTGTTGAATCTAAAATATTTTTAGAACTCAAATCTGGTTGCTATAGGATAATACTACAACAAAACTGCAATGCAACAACAGAGCTGATTTATTTCCATTGTTTAACTTCACCAAAGGTCTTGTTAGGATACCAAATTATAGTTCTACATTATTTTGAGTTCCGCTCAGTTTGTCAATTTGATAGTTTGTCAATTTGATTGACAGTCAACAGCCTCTAACTTGGTTTATTCCTCCACAGATGTTTTTGCCACAAGAAGACTATTGACATGGGGTATGTTTGTTCAGTTTGCTTGTCAATATCCTGCAGGTACCATAAGATACGTTCAACTTGTGGGTATGTTGGTGTGTTAACAACTAGGGAAACTGGATTAACAATTTTTGTGAACCTTAACTGAGTGAAAAGTTGCGTATTAATTTTGTAACTATATTCTGTAAATTGGGAAACATGAACATGTAGCACGTGAAACTTTGCTATGTTGATGCAGAAGATGGCTTATTTTGAATAGAACTATCATTTCTTTTGCAGGTGATGAAGAATTTTCTTGGATCTCAATTTGCATGAAAAGCTTCACGGGTTCCATTCATGGTAGTCATATATCTTACAGCTTTGTAATGCTATTTTGTGGTATGGTGTTTTCTTGGCTGCTCTCAACTGAGTGCTAATTGCCAAGCTATTATCTCAAACTAAGTATCACTACCTTTTTCTAATGGCATTATTAGTTACTTTCTAATTCTTTCTTGACTAACAAGAGGGATATTTTTCTGACATATGTCAGTTGTTTATTTTAGATTGCAGCTTTTGAACAAAAACTGCAACCTTGACTGAACTAACATAGAAAGAGGATGCAGAGGAGCATGGTCAGTGCTTTTGTGGTGGCTCCTTTGATTTGTGCTACATTTGTTCAATAGATTCACTAGCGTATGACTTGTGTTAATATTTTTTTGTCAATATAGATGTTGATGTTTCATATTCAGTTATATTTTCAGCTCCTTTTGGGACTGTACTACAAAGAAATATGTCACCATAGGGACTACAAACTAGATATGGCATGCCTCATTGATCAATAATTACAGTACTATATTACTGTTATCAGAGATGTTGCGACCACATCTTTGGTTTCTGTTGCTAAATTGGAAATTTTACCATCTTTACCAGCGAGGGTGGTGTACATTATCTCCTCCCTTTTGCTGTGCTAGTTCCGCTGCACCGAGACATGACCTTGACGGTGGCCGCTCGACCTAAGTGTGAGCTCCATGTCGGCGGCATGCAGTTACATGGACCGGTCTTACTCGCCTTCTTGGTTCCTCGCTTTTTATTTATGTGGTTTGGTATTGCTCATCTGGATTGCTTTGAAAGCTTGATGTTCTGATAGTTTCATTTTTTTCAAAGGAAATCATGAGAAAAATTTATAAGTTACTGTTGCACAATTTATTAATCACTACTTACTTTTCTTTCTCAAAATTTCATTGCAATTGTGATAAGCTAATCGGTTCCAAGAAAAAAACAAGCATGTATCAGTTTTGTTTTAATACGGCCAATATTTTTGAAGAAATGATCCTTGGTCCAAAAGACCACATGAATTACGAAGGTTGGTGCATTTTGTCTTTAGAATGTAATATTATCTGTGTGAAACCATATATAGGAACACTGCTACCATTAAGCCTTGGATTATTTTCTTACATTCTAAATGTTGATAGCTCACTGTAGACATTTTTCCCTGCTACTACCTCCGTTCCAAAATATAGTACTCCCTCCGCCTGGAAATAACTAACTTGTATTTGTCTAGATTCACACGTAAAACGACCTAGATACATGCGAATCTAGACAAATCCAAGTCACTTATTTCTGGACAGAGGGACTATGTTTTGGTAGGTTAAAATAGCATATCGAAACATAATATATTTTTATCTCTTATTTGTAATTTATAGGATTTTACTTGCTGGATATTTGTGCCCTTTGCATGGTTGCCCTGCACAGCTCTGGTGGCTTTGTGTTTGGCCCTGGTCCTTCAAGGTGAAGGAGGATTCCGGCCACCTGGTTATCCAATCTGTAAATGAGGTATGTAATGTTGTTTCTCTTTTTCGGTTCATGCAAAGTTCAATACTTCTGTTCCTAGAAGAATTTGCAGATAAGAAAGATGAAAGTATATGTGGAAGTCAAGTTTGAATTTTGCACCAGGCAAAGGGAGAATCCTGATGCATATTATAACAACCATTTAGATAATCTTGCTTGCTTTAAGATTCAGAGTTCCTTTTTACTGAAGAATCAAATTGTAAAACCTGCAAGAAAGCATTTCATCGTTGGTGCCTTTGCCCCATTTTTTAATACAAAATTACATATGACCATGGTTTACAAGCAGAAATTTGGGCATGCTCTATGGTTTATTATCCCATGCATCGTTAGTGACTTGGCATACTCTTAGAACTGAAATGTTATTTCCCAGTGGCAATGGAACATCGAAACCTACTGTTTTTTTTGTTATTAGTCATAATCGGATTACCTTTGTTATGCGCAAGAAAAAAATTAGGTACCCATAATATACATACTCCCAACTGTATAGTGTGCATATGTTTCATGAACAATTTGTGCATATAGCTGAATGTATCGTGCATACTTTTCATGATGCAATCATCTTTAGAGTACATTGGAAGTTAGACTACACCAAGACACAATTTTTCTAGACATAAAGCAAATATTATAGATCGGTTGATGCTGATCTTGCATAGATGGCAAGTAAAAATGCCTAGGACCTCATTCGTACGTGCACTGTTTGACTAAAACTGTAACAATCCCTTATTTAGGAGTACTTGGTCTACTTTTATTTATTGATACCCCTATTGTTGGCATCTGCACGAGGATTGCGTGCTTGTTGTTTGCTCCTGAAATTACCAAGTACATTTCCATCCAAACCCAAACACCTTTGAATTGTAATTAGCTCATGTTTGTCTTGATGTTTAACGAGTAAGACAACTCTATTTATGAATATTCTTAATGGACGTCTTATTTAATTACACAGTTCACACGTAGTCATTCTTTTTTTTTCAGTCATTGGATAACCCAGGATTTCCTCTGTTGCTATGTTTTCTATGTAAATCAAGAAATTAAGTGCATGTTCATTCTTGAAAATCATATGTTGCTGTTACGGTGAAACTTGAAATTAGAGCATAATTAGCAGTGAAGAGTTGAATTTTAACCCGCTCTGCTTTTGGTCATACTCCGCCTGTGAATCCCTCAGAATGAAGGAACACCACACCTATACGTGTCTGTTCTTCTTTGGAAAAGTACCCATGTTTATGGTGATACACACATGTATTTATAGCTATGATTACAGGTGTAAGTACCCGACACAGAAAGCTTTGTTCGATGCAAGAGACCAAGAAGAAACATGTGTGCATCAGGTCAGTTACAGTTACATAGTGCAAGAGACCAAGAAGAGACCAGCTATGATTACAGGTGTTGTCGTACAAGCATCAGGTCAGTTACATAGTGCATCCGCATCTTTCATTCAAGGATAAAGATCTATTATACACAGTGTAAGGCAAATAAGTCTTGAGCATTCAGCTATGGTATTGATCTTTCTCTGGATCATAGTATTACCCGGTTAACATCAGTGAAATTTTATTCTTAATATGTTGTGGTAGTTGGCTATCATAAAATTTAGTAGTTTTCTAGATCCACATAATAGCCGGTGCCATTTTAGCTTCCATTGGTTGAGTAGAAGATATTCCTACCAATGTTAGATTGTTCTGCCTTGACTAAATTACAATGAAATTCTCTATTAGGCTCTTATTTTCCTGACTTGATAATTATTTATTTACATTTCGTATCACTAGTAGAAACCAGGCTATTAGCCCCGGTTCGTAAGGACCTTTAGTCCCAGAATGCGACCCGGGACTGCCAAAACGGGACTAAAGGTCCTATCTTTAGTCCCGGTTCTGTTACGAACCGGGACTAGAGGTCCAACCACATGGCCCCGCGAGCCGCGCTAGGCTGGAGGATAGTTAGTCCCGGTTCGTAACACGAATTGGGACTAAAGGTTCCCTGCCGCGACAACGTTTTAGGCCATTTGGCTGCCGCGGCAGGAGATGGGGTTTTAGGGGTTTTGTGTTTTTCTTTTCATTTTGTTTTTTTTGTTCAATTATTAATTATTTTTCATTATGTGTTTTCATTAGAAACAAGTTTTCGTATACATACAGAACGCTACTACACAGTACTTGTACATATTGATGAAATATATAATATAATTTCTCTTACAAGCATACATGGAGTCCTAACCGGGTCCAGAGCCTGTCTATTTGATTACATGGAGATCATTACATGGATGCTTTAGGGTCTATCTAGAGAGAATTCTCCGCGTGGGTCTATGACCTCGTCGACAAAAAATCCAGCAAATTCCTCTTAGATTGCTATTAGGCGTTCCTCTGGTAGGAGCTTGTCCGGCATCACGTCCAACTATAAAGAAGGAGATCGTATGAATTAGACTCAACACACTTTTTGTAATAAAAATAAAGGGTGAATATATTGGTTACTTACTCGAACATTTTCCAATGGCTTCTCAGTAGTGATGCGAATGAACTCGCACACGTAGAATCCACATAGATTAGTCCCTCATGGCTGCCTCGCGCACTTTACAAGAATAGAATTCAATCAAATAATAACTCTAGCATGATAAATGCACATAAACTAGAATTAAATAGATGCGCGGACTTAGCTCGTACTACTTACCGAGACCGATTTAAAAAATAGCTCCTCATACCATTGACCGTGGACCTTGTTCTTGAACCGTGTCCAAACCCTACTCGGCAAAGAAAATGAATGTATGAGTTAATAACTACTTGATATCCTAGAAAATGAACGAAAGAAACCGATATAGTGCGATAATGGTTGAAATTACCTCTGGAGCATATCGATAATGCTGCGGTAGTCTTCAATGTCTTTGTTTAGTGAGTCCATGATGTAAACTCTTCCTAAGTCAACTGAAATGCTTAGAAGAATCCAGTGGTACCTACGCAAGGTTTATATCCGCCAGTAACTCATCATTTACACTGAACATTGAGTAAGCAAAAGTTAATGTGTACAAGAACTCACTTGCCGTCGTGGTAAGGAAATAGTATTTCATTACAGAAATGCTGGTTCATGAGAAATCGGAGCAATTTTTGCTCGGTCTCTAGTGGCTTATCCTTTAGCATAGCTCCATTAACTCGATGTGGGTCAATGAACCCAAATCCATTGATAACCTTTCTTTTACATTCGAGAATCTTCATTCTGCATCATTATATATAGCATACAAAAGAATATAGTGAGTATACTTACCGCAATGAATTGAACAAGCTGAGATAGAGACTTAATTACATAAATAAAGTAATCACTTACAGATAATAGCAACTGAGGATAGATTTGTCGAGTTCCTTTAGATTGAATAACTGAAATAATTCTGTAAATTCAATAGGGACCTCGTTTTCAACGAAGTAATGCGATTTTCGAACTTTTAGTATGAGCCAATATCTCTCTTCTTTTGATGCTTTCATGTACCATTCATGGAATCGTCGCATTTTTGTTGGTATATCCCGAAGCCTCTCAAAACTGACCAAAGGCTCCCCGTGAAAAAATTTGGGTGCTACCTCAGCCTTGGGCATATCGCCATGAAGAATGTCATGAATAGATATATTACATTGCTCGGCCAATATCTTAGCCGTTTTCGGATCCATAGGTTGTCCCTCATATAGTTGAGGTTCGGGTATGTGCACCTGGAGCGGGGTGAGCGATTGATTTCCTTGTTTCCCCAGCTGGGGAACGTCTCTTTTGGTTCTTCGGCTACCACTCGATTGTTTTGCTTGTTTCCCCAGCTGGGGGACATCCGTTCTGATGCTTCCGCTACCACTCGATTGTTTTGCTTGTTCCCCCTGCTGGGGAACCTCTTTTGTGATGCTTGCTCTACCGCTTGATCTCTTACGTTTTAGTGTCTTCTCAAGAAATCGTGTATAGTCATCCGGCGCATTTAACTGAGCTTGGGATGGCTGCGTCAGTAATTTCCTAAAGTGCTCCTTAGTTTCCGATTTTATTTGGACCTCTGGCTCAGGTTGTTTCTTTTTAAAATGAGCATCCACTTCGGCCCGTACGACCGCATCGGTCTCCTCATCGGTCAGGTTGTAAGCCCTCTTGGGAGGAACCGGCGGTACTCGTGGGAGGGGCGACAACTGTCGCTTTGGGCGTCGGTTATCGCTCAACGGAGCGGTGCTATTCTTCCGCTTTTGGCCCTTAGTGGGTAGAGGCGGCTGCGTAGATTGAGATGGACTCATGTTGGGGTCATGGATTGGACTTGGAGGTGGTGGACTTTTACTGGGAGGAGACGGTGCCCTTGGAGGTGGACTTTTACTGGGAGGAGACGGTGGCCTTGGAGGTGATGGATTGTTTCTCGGTGGAGAAGGTGGTCTTGGTGTCGAGCCTAGAAACTTGATGTATTCTTTTTTCCAAAGAATGAAGCCACTCGTGACTTCTCCCAGTGTCGTCTCCCTTCACCTCTAGGGATGTCAAGCTGTAGTGACTGACACATCGGTTGAACTTCATCCACACCGACACGAGCATAGCCAGCTGGAATCGGATTACAATGGTAGGTCGCTCCCGATGCAGAAGGTAAAGCAAAGCCGACCGCCACCTTCATGGATATGTTCTTCAGTTCAACATGTAGCTCACAACTAGTCTTCTCCTTAATTGCATCCACGAGGTACACATCCATCATTGCATCATTACCGTGGCCCTCCGTGGAAGCCACGCTGCTTTTCCATTGCGATGGGCCGACCGTACTGTCTGGTGCAGGATCTTGTTGTCGGAGTCCTTTAAGTTCATTAAGCTCCTGGCGATGCTCCTGCAACATGGCTTCAAACCTCGCGAACCGCTCCGCGTCCTCCTCTTTTTGCCGCTTTATTTTCTTGATCGGCTTCTGTACGTGTCAAGGTCCTCGGGAAACCCGATAACCCATGGACAAGAAGGTCCGAACCCTCTTGTCCGTCCAGCCTTTTCAGGATTCCTGAGATCCTTTGTTAGCTCATCGTTCTCTCTGTCGGGAACAAACTTTCGCTCTTCAACCTCTTTTATCACTTTAATAAGTTCATTCTTGGGTGAAGAAACTTCTTTGGCTGCAACAATCTTGCCTGTTTCTGGGTCATACGATACCCCATGCCCGAGTACCCAATTTCTTGACCTCCTAGGCCAACGAGACATAGCTGGAGTGACCCCTTTAGCCTCCAGGTCAGCCTCAGCTTTATCCCACTTAGGCATGGCACTCCCGTAGCCACCTGTGCCCATATGATGGTGATATTTCTTTTTGGCTGCATTTATCCTATTCTTTTCTGACATTGCCACAGCTGGTGCCGAGTTCTTGTATTCCACAAATGCAGCCCAGTTATCCTGCTGCTTCTCTAGTGGGCCAGTGAATGGAGGAGTTTTTTTCTTTAAGACATACTTGTGGTACAATATTTTCTTCCATTCCTTGAATAGTTCGCCCATCTTCTTAAGAGCAAAGTGCTTGACTTTCCTCGTCATTTGCTGTGTGACCTCATCAGTCTCCAAGACTGGTAGGGTGAAATGTGTCATGAGAGAATTCCACATCGCATCTCTCGCTCTGTCATCTACAAAACTAGCCCCCGCTGGATCCCTTTTCTTTCCCGGCTTATTCCAATTTCGCATGGTGATCGGGATGGTGTCTCTAACAATCACTCCGCATTGAGTTATAAATGCATTCACTGATTCTTTGGGCTCCAACGGTTGACCCAGTGGAGAGACTAAGTCAATGCTGAAACGGACATCAGCGAGCAACTTTTGTGCCAGGCCTCTTGACCTTGTAGAAGATTGGCCGGAAGCGGAGGTCTGAGAGAAGAAACATTCGTTAGTACATATATACGAATCAATTAGTGCATCTATACTAGTGATCGATCGGTTGAGGCTTTATATACCTTGACGGAGTTTGTTATTATTATGGTGTCTTCACCATGGTCTCCACCATGGTCAGCACCATCGTCTCCACTATCGTCTCCACCCTCGTCTCCTCCAGAAAAATTAAGATACTCGGAGCCATCATAATAAGAACCCCCAATACCCTCATATATCATGTTGAGAAGCTCCTCTTCATTCTGTCTACCGTCCATAGCTTAACTAATACAGAAAAAGAATATTGCATTAAGTAAAAAAATATTACAATTGCGACAACTTGGATACAGAAAAAAGATTACGTACTAATAATGAAACAATTTTGCATTAAGATATATAAAGTACAATAATATAAGATAAAGTACATTATTAATACATGTCGCTCATAAGATAAAGTACAACAATCAAACTAGCGAACTCGGATGCCGCGTTCTGTGCCACGACAGCTCTGCACCCAGAGAAGAGGAACCATCACCGGAGAATAGCTCGGGTGATCAGATCCATGAACCTGCCAGATATTGGAGAACCTGGTCTCCAAAAGATACATATATCGCCGTACGTGCTCGTCCTCCTGCCTGATACGACGACGTACCACCTCCTCGGGGCTCGGCTCCCTCTGCACCGCTCCTGGACCTCGTGGACGCCACCAAAGAAGCTCCGGGTCGAAGATGATACCCGGATTTCTCACCAAGGTATGAGTCCCGACAGGTAGCACCTCCTAGTGCCAACCCGGCGGAGCCCAGGCTCGGACATCCCCGGAACCAACGGAGTCCAGTAGGCTCAGACGATGAGGACACGGCATAACTAAATAATACTAAATCTAACACTAACTAAATCTAACACTAACCCTAAATCTAACACTAACTAAACTAAACCTAATTAACTAAGTATTATTCTAACTAACCCTAGATAAATACTAATAGTAATACTAACTAAATACTAATACTACTAACACTAACCCTAAACCTAACACTAACTAAACTAAACCTAATTAACTAAGTATTCTAACTAACCCTAGATAAATACTAATACTAATACTAACTAAATACTAATACTACTAACACTAACTAAATACTAATACTACTAACACTAACACTAAGTATTATAGCTGACCAAGGGCTACATGGAGACGGATGAGGTCACACAACTAAACTAAACTAAGGCTCTATTTTCACGTGGATGCCCGAACATGAAAAGAATTTTCACCTAAACTAAACATACCCTAAACTAAACTAACCCTAAACTAAACAAACCCTAAACTAACCGTACATGAAAAATTAACCCTAAACTAAACGTAAACTAAACTAACCCTAAACTAACCGTAAACTAAACTAATCCTAAAATAACCCTAAACAAAAATTAACTAACCCTAAACCAAAATTAACTAACCCTAATAACCAAAATTAACGGGGCTATGCACGGCGATCACCTGAAGACGGCGGGCAGGCGGAGAGTCTGCAGGCGTGCGTGAGGCAAGCAGGCGGCGAGCTCAGGGTAAGGCGGCGGCACGGCGTGGAGATGGACAGCGGCGGCGGCGGCACAAACGGTGACACGGACGGGCGCGGGCGGCAGCACGGACGACGGTGTGGGTGGCGGCTCGATCTCTGGGAAGGTGAAAACTGGCTCTCCGGGTCGTGGCACGACCTGGGGTGGGGGTGGGGTATTTATACCCCACCACCTTTAGCCCCGGGTTGTAATACAAATCGGGGCTAAAGGTCCCCCATTAGCCCCGGTTTGTATTACAACCCGGTGCTAAAGGTGTTTTCGCCTGCCGCTCTTCCCGCGCGCGTACACCCTTTAGCCCCAGTTTGTAGAGACAAATGGGGGACCTTTAGCCCCGGTTTGTATTACAACCCGGGGTTAAAGGTGGTTTTTGGCGCCAAAAAGAAAAATGGTTCATAGTTTTCAGAAAATTATGTATTATAATCAAAATTTTTAGAAAAAGAAGATCTATAATTTAAATCTATTATCATACTTTATTATACAACTTAAATGAAATTATCTATTGTTTAATAAGTATTATATTTAGTACAAATGTTGGAAAAATATAATTTATTATTTAAAAACAGAAAAATACATATAATATACCAAAATATGTAGAAAAAATAATATACTCATTAGAAATATAATATTTAATACTAAAACTAGTAACTAGGACTAAAACATATTTCCCGCCATTTCCCCCGCTTCCCGCCATGTTTTCCCGCCATTTCCTCCGCTTCCCGCCATGTTCTCCCGCCATTTCCCTCTATATCTAGGCCGACCGCCATGTCCATCCACACATCCACACCTTCTCTCTCACAACAATGGACACCGCTTACTGGGCCTTTCTGACGCTCGAGGAGACCGAGGTGCTGTGCGCCTCCAGCTACCCATGCCCGCTGGGGTACCGGCTGCCCATTGGCTGGATGTTGAGCGCTGGAGGGGTTCCTGTTCCTCCTGTGCCTCAAGGTTTGGCCCGCTAGGTGGCCATCACGAACCACTTCTACCTCAAGCTCACGCCGGAGCAGCGGATGGATCCCCATTGGGATCCCGACAACCTCGACACCTGGAATGCCTTCTTCGCAAACCGGCAGGAAAGGGAGCTCGCCAGGTACGAGGGTGACGACCCGTCCCCAGTGATACACAACGAGGCCGGTCGCCGCCTATGGTGGGTGAACCGGACTATCGCCGGCGTGATGCGCTACATCACCATGGGAGACCATCCTCGCCTGAGGTACCCGCACTTTCACCAGTCGCATAGCCACAAGAATGGTGGTGGTGGTGAAGGCCTAGGGCGTACTAGGGTCATCATCCGGGAGCCCCCTCCCCCGCGCATCATGATTCCGAGGCTGGAGTGGCAGGTGCCCCCTCCCTGTTCCCCCGTGCACAAGCCGGGGAAGGGCTGAGGATCCAGCCGCGTCTGACGGCGATAGCGATAGCGATTCAAGAAAGCGACGAAGTTGTGTACTATAGGGCTAGATATGATTATGACTAATTTTTACGTTTTAATATTAATAAATGTGCTGGCCACAGCAAGTTACAATACTACCTATTGAGATCGAGATAGTTCATATCCATATATATATATATATATATATAAGCAGATCATTAAAAATAAAGGTTTAATAATATTGTACATCACCAACATCCACACATCTCTATTGTTAGGGTTTTCTTCTAATCTGTAACCATGGAGCATCTTCCTTACTTAATGGGATGCTTGGGTCATCCTTCATAGCGAAGGGCAGAATTTCATGAAACTTATCATAATCTTCTGACATGTCTGTCTTATCCTCCACCCCCACGATGTTTCTTTTTCCTGAAAGAACTATGTGGCGCTTTGGCTCATCGTATGCTGTATCCTTTTGCTTATCTTTCCTTTTTCTCGGTTTGGTATACATGTCCTTCACATAAAAAACCTGAGCCACATCATTGGCTAGGACAAATGGTTCATTTCTATACACAAGGTTGTTGTGATCCACTGTTGTCATTCCGTATTTCTTGTCTACCTCAACCCCGCCTCCTGTTAGCTTGACTCATTTGCACCGAAACAAAGGGACCTTAAAATAAGGTCCATAGTAAAGTTCCCATATCTCCTCTATGTAACCATAATATGTATCCTTTTGCCCATTCTCGTCTATTGCATCAAATCGGACACCACTATTTTGATTTGTGCTCTTTTTATCTTGGGCGGTCGTGTAAAATGTATTCCCATTTATCTCGTACCCTTGGAAAGTCAATATAGTCGAAGATGGTGACCTGGTCAATAAGTACAACTGCTCTCCAACATTTATGTCATTCATGAGATGTGTCTGCAACCAACCGCCGAAAATCCTCATGTGTTCATCTCTAATCCAGGAGCCAGGCTTCCCCGGGTTGTTGGAGTGTACAATATTCTTGTGTTCCTCGATATACGGAGCCACCAAGGTGGAACTTTGCAGAACTGTGTAGTGTGCTTTAGTGAGAGAATGTCTGTCCATACATATCCTTACTTTCTTTCCTAGCGTGCCTTTTCCACTAAGTCTACCCTCATGCCGTGATTCAGGAACACCGATGGGCTTAAGGTCAGGAATAAAGTCAACACAAAACTCAATGACCTCCTCTGTTCCAATCCCTTTCAGATGCTTCCTTCTGGCCTAGCATGGTTATGAACATATTTCTTTAACACTCCCATGAACCTCTCAAAGGGGAACATATTGTGTAGAAATACAGGACCGAGAATGTTAATCTCTTCGACTAGGTGAACTAGGAGGCGCGTCATAATATTGAAGAAGGATGGTGGGAACACCAACTCAAAGCTGACAAGACATTGGACCACATCTTTCTGTAACCTTGGTAGACTATGTAGACTGATTACCTTCTGAGAAATTGCATTGAGAAACACACATAGCTTCATAATGGGTACTCGAACATTTTCCGGCAGGAGTCCCCTCAATGCAATCGGAAGCAGCTGGGTCATAAGCATGTGGCAGTCATGAGACTTTAGGTTTTGAAATTTTTTCTCTGCCATATTTATTATTCCCTTTATGTTTGACGAGAAACCATACGGGACCTTGATACTATAAAGGACTTCAAAAAAGATTTCCTTCTCTTCTTTGGTAAGAGCGTAGCTAGCAGTACCTTCAAACAGCTCTGGATGCATGCCGTCTTGGTCTTTCATATGTTGTTGGTCCTGCCGTGCTTCAGGTGTATCTTTGCTCTTCCCATACATGCCTAAGAAGCCTAGCAGCATCACGCAAAGATTCTTCGTCAGGTGCATCACGTCAATTGCAGAGCGGACCTCTAGGACTTTCGAATAGGGTAGCTCCCAAAATATAGATTTCTTTTTCCACATGGGTACGTGTCCGACATCGTCCTTCGGAACAGATTGTCTACCAGGACCCTTTCCAAAGATTACTTTTAAATCCTTCACCATATCAAATACATCATCACCAGTACGGCGGATAGGCTTACACCGGCTGTCTGCCTCACCATTGAAATGCTTCCCTTTCTTTATTAGGGTGTGTGTGGGCGGAAGAAAACGATGATTCCCCGGGTACACATTCTTCTTACATTTATCCAAATATATACTTTCAGTCTCATTTAAACAGTGTGTGTCTGTCCTGAAATGTTACTAAGAGCAGGCCAATCATTGATTGTTATGAACAACAACGCTCGTAGGTCAAATTCCTCCTGCTTGTTCTCATCCCAAACATGTACACCTTGTCTGCGCCACAAATGTAAGAGTTCTTCAACTAATGGCCTTAGGTACACATCAATGTCGTTGCCGGGTTGCTTCGGGCCTTGGATGAGCACTGGCATCATAATGAATTTCCGCTTCATGCACAACCAAGGAGGAAGGTTATAGATACACAGAGTCATAGGCCAGGTGCTATGACTGTAGCTCTGCTCCCCAAAAGGATTCATGCCATCTGTACTTAGACCAAACCATAAGTTCCTCGCATCACCTGCAAAGTTCGGAAACTCTCTCTCATTTTTTCTCCACTGCGATCCATCAGCGGGGTGTCTTAACATCTCGTCTTTCTTACGGTCTTCCATGTGCCATCGCAACAACTTGGCATGCTCGTTGTTCCTGAACAAACGTTTCAACCATGGTATTATAGGAGCATACCACATCACCTTGGCAGGAACCCTCTTCATGCGGCGCTCGCCCTCAACATCACCAGCGTCATCTCGTCTTATCTTATACAAATGCAATTGCATCGGGCATGCATCAAATTGTCGTACTCCTCGCCATGTAGAGGATGCGATCATTAGTGCATGCATGTATCTTACGCACCTCTAATCCTAGAGGGCGACAACCTTCTTTGCTTCAGAGGTACCGGGCGAGTTGTTATCCTTTGGAAGCAACTTCTTCATTATTTTCAGCAACTTTTCAAATCCTTTGTCAGTCACACCGTTCTCTGCCTTCCATTGCAGCAATTCCAATGTGCTACCCAGTTTTTTGTGCCCATCTTCACAATTTGGGTACAACAATTTGTTGTGATACTCTAACATCTGCTTGAACTTCAACCTCTCCCTTTCAGTTATGCATTCTTCATGGGCATCAGCAATGGCCCGACTAAGATCATCATCGGGCAGATCTGATGCCAGTTCTTCATCTTTTTCTTCATCAATGTCTTCCATTGTAGTACCATCGTATTCAGGGGACATAGTAGGGTAGTTGTTATCAATCTCTTCTTCTTTGTTGTCTTCCATCATAACCCCTCTTTCTCCGTGCTTGGTCCAACAATTATAGCCGGTCATGAAACCGGACCGAAATAGGTGCCTATGAAGGACTCTTGAGGAAGAGTATTCCTTATGATTCCGACAGACACCGCATGGACAAGACATAAAACCATTCCACTAGTTTGCCTCGGCCACAAGGAGAAAAGAATGGACGCCTTTAATGAACTCGCTAAAGAGTTGGTCAGCGTACATCCATTGCCGGCTCATCTGCATTATATAATTAATTAAGTACATCAAACATAATCATAATTAATTAGTACTAATCTAAAAAACAAAATTAAAGCCAGCAACCAGGACTAAAGATATGATGAACCTTTAGTCCCGATTAGAGGCACCAACCGGGACTAAATGTGGATGTGGCGACAACATGTCAACACTATGTCCTCAGTGGGAAGCACTAAGCCAGTAAATGACGACACTATTTTGGGTGGGTGGCACTATGCCAGGGGTGAGTGTGTCGACATTATGTCATCAGTACCCGACACTATGTTGTGTGATGACCCACAAGTATAGGGGGTGTATCGCAGTATTTTTGAGGGAAGTGAAACCCAATTTATTGATTCGACACAAGGGGAGCCAAAGAATATTTATAAGCCTTAACAACTGAGTTGTCAATTCAGCTGCACCTGGAAACAATCTTGCTCATGGCAGTTTATCAGTAGCAACAGTTTTGTAGTAGGAATAGTAAAGTAGCAGCAGTAGTAGAGTAAAGACAACAGTAACAATAGCAGTAAAAAGTAGGATTCGAGTGCGGTAGGCATAGGGATGGATGGACGGGCGTTGCATGGACAAGACAATTCACATAGCAATCAGAACATAGGGAAATTGCAGATAAGTAAGATAAAGCATCCAAGTACTCGATAATCCTAGGCATGTATTCCATATATAGTCATACATGCTCGCAATGAGAACTTGCACAACATCTTTTGTCCTGCTAGCCCGTTTGCAGCGGGGCCTCAAGGGAACTACTAGCAATTAAGGTGCTCCTTTTAATAGAGCACCGGAGCAAAGCATTAACACTCCGTGAACACATGTGATCCTCACATCAAAGCCATTCCCTCCGGTTATCCTGATTTCTGTCACTTCGGGGCCATTGGTTCCAGACAACAACGTGTGTATACAACTGGTAGATAAGACCAAAAACAATACTATCATAATGAATCAATAACATGTTCAGATCTGAAATCATGGCACTCGGGCCCTAGTGACAAGCATTAAGCATAACAAGTCGCAACAAAGTCATAAAGCACTAATAAAAGATACTAGGCACCATGTCCTAACAATCTGATGCCATTACATGAACGATCTCATCCAATCCTTACCATCCCCATAGCCTACAGCGGGGGATTACTCACTCATAGATGGGGGAAACATGGATGGTCGATGGAGAAGCGATGGTGATGATGATGGCAATGATCTCCTCCAATTCCCGTCCGTGAAGTGCCGAATGGAGTTTCGTCTTTTCGTGGAATTTGGTGGTGGCAGCGGAGCGGAACTCCTTCTGGAAAAATGTCGACCCCCCCAGAGTTTTTAGGTCAGAAGGCTTCTTATAGGCGAAGAGGGAGACTGAGGGGGTGCCGGGGGGCTTGTTTGTCTGCGGTACCAAAGTTGGCAGGCCAGCGCATGGCGGTACCTAAGTTACCTGAAATTACCATGTTCCGAAAAGTTTGGCCGCCAACTACTGAGAGGGACCATTTCGAGGCAAACTCATCTCACCCCTGCCAAATACAAATATTCCGTTAAACCGCCCGGTGAAGTAGACGGTCGGGACCCACATGTCGGTTATCTGTCTGGACGTACGCCAACACGGCAACCTCTTAGGCAAATCGAGCAGCTAAGTGGATTGGATCGTTGACCAATTTCACAAATCCATTCCAGCTTTCCCTAGCACCGCGGCGTTGGAATCCACCCTCTAGGCAGTGACGATCCTTCGACATTTGACTTACGGCGCCAAGTTGCTTGCGATTCTTCGCCCGGATCGTTGATCCCGAGCTCCAATGGCGCATGTCGTAGCCGCCGTTGCGAGGCTCTAGCCCGCCTCCGCCGCCGACAAGCCGAGCAGCTCGGAGGATGGCAGACCCTACTATCAAGAAAGAAGAAGTTATGTCTACAAGCGGGTGAGCTACCCTTCTCTTTGCTATTCGCACTAATTACAACTGCTAGTTGGCTACTGAACCTCAAATTGTTTGTTAGCCCAACGCTGATAAACATATTTTGTCCACAGTTTTCTGTCAAGTGGGATCTGCGCGGACCCCCCTTACCTGGTTACGGTAGTCCTCTACAGGTACGACTCTAATGGCAAGTGGTATGGAAGCCATTGTTTCACGATGGAAGAAGCGCCTGCACAGATCTGCACTATATCTAGTATGATTTCTGCTCTGCGTAATCATGTTGAATTATGGCCGAAGCAGACAACAAAGTTTAGCTTCATGGATGAACGTGGCATCATGGTTCCTATAACATGTGACATTCAGCTAATTAGGTTGATGAAAAGGTATGCTTCGGCTGCCATGTTTGACCTGAAATGTCATGTACTGGATGTGGAAGCTGCTGCAACTAGGAGTCGCCCTTCTATTCTTGGGCCGAATTGGTTGCTCAACCCAATTAGCTCTGGTAAGCAAAGGTCGCTTGGGGTTCACATGTTTGTGCTGAATTGTAATTTTGTTTTATTTACTCTGTAGATATTAGGCGGTTATGCAATCTTGTTTCTTTGACATGAAGCGCGCAAGGTTAGAAACATGACCGGTCGATGATTTTGCTGCCGAAGATATTAAAACGAGTGGAAAGATGATGTTGGACATGATTCTGGTGCCCATTGTCCCGGCGATGCAGATACGTGAAGCTAAGAAAATTGGCGAGGAAGAGGAAGAAGGCAGAAATGAAGAAGCCATTGGACGTGAAGGCTTGGCACCAGAGCTGCGGAAGAAGGCTGCTGAAATGAAGATGCATAGTAATGTGTTGAACTTGAACCTATATATGTAATTACATTAAATTACGATCGCTGTGTGTGGCACGTTGCTAGGCGAAACAATCTACCCACGTTCTCGAGTAAAATGTCTGCGACTTAGGGTTTGGAAATGCCCGAGTCGAGAGTTGAATCGAAATTGTGATTGTGCCACTACTATCGAAAACAATGATCCACCGGTTCCACGATTCTTTGAGGCGGGAGGTCTCCAAATACGTCGGAATGTAAGTGGCACATAAATAAATTATTTAAGCTGCCACACTCCACGAAGCAGCAACTTATTTTAGATGCTGCACAACAACGTGGCAACATAAACAGCAATGTTCTCACTGATAATGCCCAGATGAGGAGGAAATGGGTACCACTTTCTGGCCTAATCTTGAGCCCTTCTATCTCACCGCCTCTCTGCTCCTGCATCCCCTGCATCTAGTGAAGCTCCCGGATCTCCAGTAACCGGGTGTACGTGCTTCCACTTTATAAATTGTGGTTGTGCCATTTGCATGCGGCACAATCCACGTAGATTACGTTTAAACAAACCACCAGTGTCAGAATACACTAGTAGAAAATGTGTCTTTGGTCCACGGTTACGTTCCCAATCAGACAAAAGGAAGTAATGCAGCGTTAAGACAGATTAACGGGCGACCAATTTTTTTACTCCCAGGACTCCGGGGCCAATAGTTCAGACCGCTAGGTCAACAAGTACAACTATTACAACTTAAAAAAGGCACGAGCTTAAGCTAAATAGAACTAGTTAACACACATCTCCTTGATCTTCCTAATCTTAGCCTTATGCGCATCTTCCTACGAGAGCAAGGATCGAATCGTCTGCTCCTTCCTTTTAGCATCTTCCTTGCACAGCTTCAATTGTTTCTCTGCATCTTTCCTCATGCACTTGTCAATACTCGTAGTTGTGAACTGCAGGACTTTGGCCTGGTGAAGATCCTTCCTTGCTTGAGTCAGTTCTTGCTCTGTTTTAGCCTTCAGGGCCAATGTCGCGTCCCTCTCCTTCTCGACTTTGCTAACCTTGTCTTCCACCCCCATGAGATCTCGCTTATGCTTGGTCGTGTCAACTGGTTCCCATAGCTTCATCTCAACGCTGCCAAGAAGTGAGCTAAATGCGGATTCTTTCAACTCAACGGTCATTTACCATAGTTTGTCCAGCGTTTTCTGCATCGATTTGGGCCACTCTGGATCTACCCATTTGACAACATCGCAACTTCCGCCTCGCATCATTGCACGATGTCCTTGACACCGTAGAAATCTCATGCCTGCGTTTCGTCCTTCGAACGCTACAAATTTAGCAGGCACATATCCATGTTTACATAGAAGAGGACTGTCTTCATCCGCTAAACCGTGATAGTCGGCGTCATACATCGTCTAGTTGGCTTAACACATCATACGCGCATGAGTAAACGGAGTAGATCTGGCTCAAAAAATAGATAACTGGCCACGGATGATAGAGATAGAGATGAGACGACTCACATTGAAATCACCGTCCCTGTCATCATGACGCATTTCCTCGTCGTCTCCCCTTGAACCCATGGCGAGAGGGGAGAGGGGTGGTGGCCGCCGGAGAGGGGATTGGGATGGCGGCGCTGTCAGCTTGCGGCTATGGCAGGATGGGAGTGAAGTGGGGAATGTGGCTTCGAGGGGAAGGAAGATAAGTACGGGGAGGAAGACAAGTAATGGGGACGTGACACTGGGATATGGCCCGCTCAACTCGTGAGTCGTGACACCATAGCAGGGGAGCCCGGTGTTGCAGTTGTCGAGCAAGCGTGGCCAATCATGCGCGAGCAGACTCGTGGATCGATCTCACGAAAACCATCCCAATCGTCCAAGCGCCCCGATTGGACGGTATGTAACAATCGACAAGCAGATCAACTGTGTTAGGGCATGCCTTCTAGAAGACTCGGTCTAACGCTAAGGTTAGGGCTCTCCTAAGGTTAATTAGTATCCATATGCGGTTTATGAAAAGAACATGCATCCAATGACACGGGTGGATCTAGCTGTGGTTAATGAGAAGAGCAGACATGCAATGACACCGGTGATATGTGGTTTGTGGGAAGAACACACATGCAATGACTCTGGTGATATGTGGTTTGTGAGAAGAACACACATGCAATTACTCTAGCTGTGGTTAATGAAAAGAGCAGACGTGCAATGACACGGGTGGATCCATGTGTGGTTCATGGGAAGAACACACATGCAATGACACTGGGAGTGTGGTTCATGATATGGTTTGTGAGAAGAACACACATGCAATGACACTGGTGGATCCATGTGTGGTCTATGAGAAGAACACACATGCAATGACACTGGGTGTGGTTCATGATATGGTTTGTGAGAAGAACACGCATGCAATGACACTGGTGGATCAATGTGTGGTCTTTGGGAAGAACACACATGCAATGACACTGGTGATATGTGGTCTGTGAGAAGAACACACATCCAATGACTCTAGCTGTGGTTCATGAAAAGAGCAGACATGCAATGACACTGGTGGATCCATGTGTGGTTCATGGGAAGAACACACATGCAATGACAATAGGTGTGGTTCATGATATGGTTTGTGAGAAGAACACACATGCAATGACACTGGTGGATCCATGTGTGGTCTTTGGGAAGAACACACATGCAATGACACTGGATCCATGTGTGGTCTGTGAGAAGAACACACATCCAATGACTCTAGTTGTGGTTCAAGAAAAGAGCAGACATGCAATGACACTTGTGGATCCATGTGTGGTTCATGGGAAGAACACACATGCAATGGCACTGGTGGATCCATGTGTGGTATGTGGGAAGAGCAGACATGCAATGACACTGGTGGGTCCATGTGTGGTTCAAGGGAAGAACACACATGCAATGACACTGGGTGTGGTTCATGATACGGTCTGTGAGAAAAACACACATGCAATGACACTGGTGGATCCATGTGTGGTCTGTGAGAAGAACACACATGCAATGACACTGGGTGTGGTTCATGATATGGTTTGTGAGAAGAACACACATGCAATGACACTGGTGGATCCATGTGTGGTTTGTGAGAAGAGCAGACATGCAACGACACCAGTGGATCCATGTGTGGTTTGTGAGAAGAACACACATGCAATGACTCTAGCTGTGGTTCATGAAAAGAGTAGACATGCAATGACACTGGTGGATCCATGTGTGGTTCATGTGAAGAACGCACATGCGATGACACTGGGTGGATCCTTGTGTGGTTTGTGAGAAGAACACACATGCAATGACTCCAGTGGATCCATGTGTGGTTCATGGGAAGAACACACATGCAATGACTCTGGTGATATGTGGTTTGTGAGAAGAACACACATGCAATGACTTTAGCTGTGGTTAATGAGAAGAGCAGACATGCAATGACACCGATGGATCCATGTGTGGTTTGTGAGAAGAACACACATGCAATGACACTAGGTGTGGTTCATGATATGGTCTGTGAGAAGAACACACATGCAATGACACTGGTGGATCCATGTGTGGTCTGTGAGAAGAGCAGACATGCAACGACACCGGTGGATCCATGTGTGGTTTGTGATAAGAACACACATGCAATGACACTGGTGGATCCATGTGTGGTCTTTTTGAAGAACACACATGCAATGACACTGGTGATATGCGGTCTATGAGAAGAACACACATCCAATGACTCTAGTTGTGGTTCATGAAAAGAGCAGACATGCAATGACACTGGTGGATCCATGTGTGGTTCATGGGAAGAACACACATGCAATGACACTGGTGGATCCATGTGTGGTCTGTGGGAAGAGCAGCCATGCGATGACATTGGTGGATCCATGTGTGGTTCATGGGAATAACACACATGCAATGACACTGGGTGTGGTTCATGATATGGTCTGTGAGAAAAACACACATGCAATGACAATAGTGGATCCATGTGTGGTCTGTGAGAAGAACACACATGCAATGACACTGGGTGTGGTTCATTATATGGTTTGTGAGAAGAACACACATGCAATGACACTGGTGGATCCATGTGTGGTCTTTGGGAAGAACACACATGCAATGACACTGGATCCATGTGTGGTTTGTGAGAAGAACACACATCCAATGACTCTAGTTGTGGTTCATGAAAAGAGCAGACATGCAATGTCACTGGTGGATCCATGTATGGTTCATGGGAAGAACACACATGCGATGACACTGGTGGATCCATGTGTGGTCTGTGGGAAGAGCAGACATGCGATGACACTGGTGGATCCATGTGTGATTCATGGGTATAACACACATGCAATGACACTGGGTGTGGTTCATGATATGGTGTGTGAGAAGAACACACATGCAATGACACTGGTGGATCCATGTGTGGTATATGAGAAGAACACACATGCAATGACACTGGGTGTGGTTCATGATATGGTTTGCGAGAAGAACACACATGCAATGACACTGGTGGATCCATGTGTGGTCTTTGGGAAGAACACACATGCAATGACACTGGCTGTGGTTCATGATATGGTTTGTGAGAAGAGAACACATGCAATGACACTGGTGGATCCATGTGTGGTCTTTGGGAAGAACGCACATGCAATGATACTGGATCCATGTGTGGTCTGTGAGAAGAACACACATCCAATGACTCTAGTTGTGGTTCATGAAAAGAGCAGACATGCAATGACACTGGTGGATCCATGTGTGGTTCATGTGAAGGACACACATGCGATGACACTGGGTGGATCCATGTGTGGTTTGTGAGAAGAACACATATGCAATGACACCGGTGGATCCATGTGCGGTCTTTGGGAAGAACACACATGCAATGACACTGGATCGATGTGTGGTCTTTGGGAAGAACACACATGCAATGACACTGGGTCTGGTTCATGAAAAGAGCAGACATGCAATGACACTGGTGGATCCATGTGTGGTTAATGTGAAGAACACACATGCGATGACACTGGGTGGATCCATGTGTGGTTTGTGAGAAGAACACACATGCCATGACACCGGTGGATCCGTGTGTGGTTCATGGGAAGAACACACATGCAATGACTCTGGTGATATGTGGTTTATGAAAATAACAGACATGCAATGACTCTAGCTGTGGTTAATGAGAAGAGCAGACATGCAATGACACCGGTGGATCCATGTGTGGTTTGTGAGAAGAACACACATGCAATGACACTGGGTGTGGTTCATGATATGGTTTGTAAGAAGAACACACATGCAATGACTCTAGCTGTGGTTTGTGAAAAGAGCACGCATGCGATGACTCTAGTTGTGGTTCATGGGAAGAGCAGACATACAATGACACTAGTGGATCCATGTGTGGTTCATGGGAAGAACACACATGCAACGACACCGGTGGATCCATGTGTGGTTTGTGAGAAGAACACACATGCAATGACACTGGTGGATCCATGTGTGGTCTTTGGGAACAACACACATGCAATGACACTGGTGATATGTGGTATGTGAGAAGAACACACATCCAATGACTCTAGCTGTGGTTCCTGAAAAGAGCAGACATGCAATGTCACTGGTGGATCCATGTGTAGTTCATGGGAAGAACATACATGCAATGACACTGGTGGATCCATGTGTGGTCTATGGGTTCATGGGAAGAACACACATGCAATGACACTGGGTGTGGTTCATGATATGGTCTATGAGAAGAACACACATGCAATGGCACTGGTGGATCCATGTGTGGTCTGTGAGAAGAACACACATGCAATGACACTGGGTGTGGTTCATGATATGGTTTGTGAGAAGAACACACATGCAATGACACTGGTGGATCCATGTGTGGTCTTTGGGAAGAACACACATGCAGTGACACTGGATCCATGTGTGGTCTATGAGAAGAACACACATCTAATGACTCTAGTTGTGGTTCATGAAAAGAGCAGACATGCAATGACACTGGTGGATCCATGTGTGGTTCATGGGAAGAACACACATGCGATGACACTGGGTGGATCCATGTGTGGTTTGTGAGAAGAACACACATGCAATGACTCCGGTGGATCCATGTGTGGTTCATGGGAAGAACACACATGCAATGACACTGGGTGTGGTTCATGATATGGTCTGTGAGAAGAACACACATGCAATGACACTGGCTGTGGTTCATGATATGGTTTGTGAGAAGAACACACATGCCATGACACTGGTGGATCCATGGGTGGTCTTTGGGAAGAACACACATGCAATGACACTGGATCCATGTGTGGTTCATGGGAAGAACACACATGCGATGACACTTGGTGGATCCATGTGTGGTTTGTGAGAAGAACACACATGCAATGACTCTGGTGGATCCATGTGTGGTTCATGGGAAGAACACACATGCAATGACTCTGGGTGTGGTTCATGATATGGTCTGTGAGAAGAACACACATGCAATGACACTGGTGGATCCATGTGTGGTCTTTGGGAAGAACACACATGCAATGACACTGGGTGTGGTTCATGATATGGTTTGTGAGAAGAACACACATGCAATGACACTGGTGGATCCATGTGTGGTCTTTGGGAAGAACACACATGCAATGACACTGGATCCATGTGTGGTCTTTGGAAAGAACACACATGCAATGACACTGCTGGATCCATGTGTGGTCTTTGGGAAGAACACACATGCAATGACACTGGATCCATGTGTGGTCTGTGAGAAGAACACACATCCAATGAGTCTAGCTGTGGTTCATGAAAAGAGCAGACATGCAATGACACTGGTGGATCCATGTGTGGTTCATGGGAAGAACACACATGCGATGACACTGGGTGGATCCATGTGTGGTTTGTGAGAAGAACACACATGCGATG
Source organism: Avena insularis (assembly GCA_023614405.1). Lineage (NCBI taxonomy): Eukaryota > Viridiplantae > Streptophyta > Magnoliopsida > Poales > Poaceae > Avena > Avena insularis. The sequence goes on from CM042686.1 coordinate 590,534,163, forward strand.
ACACTGGGTGGATCCATGTGTGGTTCATGGGAAGAACACACATGCAATGACATTGGGTGTGGTTCATGATATGGTCTATGAGAAGAACACACATGCAATGACACTGGTGGATCCATGTGTGGTCTGTGTGAAGAACACACATGCAATGACACTGGGTGTGGTTCATGATATGGTTTGTGAGAAGAACACACATGAAATGACACTGGTGGATCCATGTGTGGTCTTTGGGAAGAACACACATGCAATGACACTGGATCCATGTGTGGTCTGTGAGAAGAACACAAATCCAATGACTCTAGCTGTGGTTCATGAAAAGAGCAGACATGCAATGACACTAGTGGATCCATGTGTGGTTCATGTGAAGAACACACATGCGATGACACTGGGTGGATCCATGTGTGGTTTGTGAGAAGAACACACATGCAATGACACCGGTGGATCCATGGGTGGTTCATGGGAAGAACACACATGCAATGACCCTGGTGATATGTGGTTTGTGAAAAGAACACACATGCAATGACTCTAGCTGTGGTTAATGAGAAGAGCAGACATGCAATGGCACCGGTGGATCCATGTGTGGTTTGTGAGAAGAACACACATGCAATGACACTGGGTGTGGTTCATGATATGGTTTGTAAGAAGAACACACATGCAATGACTCTAGCTATGGTTTGTGAAAAGAGGACGCATGCGATGACTCTAGCTATGGTTCATGGGAAGAGCAGACATACAATGACACTGGTGGATCCATGTGTGGTTCATGGGAAGAACACACATGCAATGACACCGGTGGATCCATGTGTGGTTTGTGAGAAGAACAAGCATGCAATGACTCTAACTGTGGTTAATGAGAAGAGCAGACATGCAATGACACCGGTGGATCCATGTGTGGTTTGTGAGAAGAACACACATGCAATGACACTGGGTGTGGTTCATGATATGGTTTGTAAGAAGAACACACATCCAATGACTCTAGCTGTGGTTCATGAAAAGAGCATGCATGCGATGACTCTTGCTGTGGTTCATGGGAATAGTAGACATACAATGACACCGGTGATATGTGGTCTGTGAGAAGAACACACATGCAATGACTCTAGCCGTGGTTCATGAAAAGAGCAGACATGCGATGACACTGGTGGATCCATGTGTGGTTTGTGAGAAGAACACACATGAAATGACACCGGTGGATCCATGTGTGGTCTGTGGGAAGAACACACATGCAATGACACTGGTGATATGTGGTTTCTGAGAAGAACACACATCCAATGACTCTAGTGGATCCTTACGTGGTTTATGAGTGGTTTATGAGAAGAACACACATCCAATGAACTCTTGTGGATCTATCTTGGCATAATTTGATGTATGCCACGATGTATTTCATTGTGCAAGACACCCACTTTCCAGTTTTATACTACTCAGTATCGCCCTTGGTTTTATGTGGTACTACTCAGTTTTGCCCCCCTCTCTATCTTTCATAGAAGCACAAATCTGTGCTCACCCTGTCTGCTACTCCCTGATTGGTTATCCCAGTTGTCACACGGATCGTGCGCACCAGCCGTTGATTCTGTGCGATCCAACGATGATCGTTGCACACGTCGTGCCCTTCACAGTACAGCGCGAGACAGCACAGACATCTCCCTTAACGAGACTTCTACAAGAAGGAACACGATGCCGTCCATGGAAAAAGTCATCGAGCGGTCATGTCATGTTTAATCAAGTCTGAAAAGCCTACTACTGCTACTACTACGCCACAACGCATGCGTCATTGAGTGCACGGTCGTCGATGGACAGCTGCAATTTATTGCCACTTGATTTTAATAAGACATATCCCATTTTTTACGCAGCGGCTCTCAATTGCCAATTTTAGGGCCGTGTCAAACTTCGTACATAGAAATTGTGTGTGCGCCCTTTGCATGCAGCTCAATACAGAACTGCCATGCATGGCCCAGGAAAAAACGTGACGACCGTGTGTGTGCCACGGTGCACGGTGCAGTCGACTACGCGGCGTGTTGCACGGTGGTGCAACGAAACGTACCTTACTTCTATCCACCTTAGCTATAGAGCCCCTCTCCGCACACCCACTCCCACTCTCGCTCACTGTCCCCACGCAACCCTCTCCACTGTCCCACCAACATCCGCAAACTCCTGAGAATACCCCGCCCGCGTCGGTGATGGCTGAGGAGGATAAGGTGGCCATCATCGCCTCCGTGGCCGCCAGCGAGGAGGCCCCCGTCTCCTTGCCGGTCCCCCTCGACGCGTTGAAAGCAACCGCTGTCCCTGTCTAGGCCCTAGTGGAGGCATCGATGGCAGCCGCCGTTCCCGTCCAGGCCCCCGTCCTAGCTACCGACGGAGCCGCCGAAGAGGAGCCCCCCGCCGGCGAGGAGGCCCCCGCCGGTCACAAGCAGATCACGCACTTCTTGGGAACCTACGATCCAGATAAGTACATCGCTCCGCTGAACCCCTACGACACTGGCATCGACGACCTATGGTCGGAGGTAACTAGGGTTTGCTCCCCTCCCCTGGTTCTTCTACCGTTTGTTAGAAATAATGGGCTAATCTATTTAAAATTTAGCTGGTATTGTCATGTTTAATATTCTGGAATTAATCATGGAAATTGTGCCTAATTATCCAACACTGTTCCCATCGTTGGATGCTAGATCTTGGTTTATTAGGTTTCACTTGTTCGCATTTCGATTGCTCGATCTTCTTATACCATCTACTCCCCCATTTTCCCTTTCTTCCAATAGGTTTCCAGCAGCGACGTCTGCAGCGATGACGAGTCCATTCACACCAAGGCTCGTCAGGTGCTGAGGAGGTCGGTGCAAGCACGACGGCTTCCTCACGCCTCTACTACAGCTGCCCTTCCGCAAGGGGGCGTCTCGCTTGACGAGTCGCTACCGCGGCACCGTCTTGAACACCTTACTGAAGCATGCAGAGGCCACGGGCTCCGGCATCCACAAAAGCGGCAAGCCTGAGCCCGCGAACATCAACGCCTACATCGCTGAATACCGTGCTCTCGGCATTCACCTCCGAAACCTCCAGCGGGTGGCCATCAAAGAGGGTCGCATGCCTCCAATCAGGCCCAAGGCCCCCAAGTCCAAGCTGGCAAGCAAGAAGTGGCGGAGGCGCCAGAGGGAGATGGAGGCGCCATGAATGAACAGGTTGGATGTCTCCTTGAATGTATCGCATATGCCATATTGCCGCTAAGCGCTTTCTTTTGATTTTCTATATTTTGCTTGCATCCTATTTCTGGCTGAATGCATCGAACCCGTTAAGCACAACCTACTAATTTCTATCGCTATATCCTATTTAGCTGCGAGATATATCTACATTTTTTTGTTTTCTAATGAATGTATTCGCCCGGTGTGATTTGTCGCTCTAGATTTGCTACCTGATCGGAGGCAAAAAGAGGTCCAAAAGGGAACGAATTATCAAGTGAGAATATTCTCTAGATTTGCTACCAATTTGGGCAAAATGAAACATATCTGCTTAGCGAGAGGAAAAGGGCCTTTCAAACTGCCGGTTAAGAAGCTACCATCTTGACAAGCTACAAGACACATACATAAACATAACACAACGAGGTTAAATTTATTTTACTAGTATCACTTGATGCGCTAGACATCTTAGCAAGCTAACCGAGTTCCACAAAAATGTAAACATAACAGCGACAAGTAAAATTTAATTCACTCCTCATCGAGACCACTTGACGCGCTTGCTATCATTCCGGTACTCCACGTCCGATTTAACCGCTTTGTCCCAAATGGCATCCGACTTGGCTTTCCTATCTTCGGTCACGCAGCACATTAGCGGTGCATCACAGACCTGATTGTTGTCGCTAGAAGATGCCGCCTGCTTGCCGCTTGCATTCTCCTCTGTCACCGCTTTCACCGCAAGCTTCTTTTCACCGCTTCGCAGCCTCTCTGCCGCACCGCTTCAGATGCAGCCAATTTCTTTGCATATTCAACTTCAAACTCAGCTATTCGGCATTTTCTACAAAGGGCTCCCCTAAGCTCGTCTTCCCTCTTGCAAATAGGGCAAAACACGAGGTAACGTTGAAAAAATGGATCTTCTTGTACAGCTGGTAGGTCACGTAAGCATCTATGGCTGCATACTTAGGGTTTATATCAGACAACGGCCACTCGTTCCAGAAATCGTGCCTATCCTTAGAGAAATCTTCCTTCATTGTGACGTACGACTCATCGATGATTCTAGTTGCGAGTGATGCCATTCCATCCTTCTTCCTATCCCCTAGGATCTTGACAAGATGCTGAATATCGATCCAGTTGTGCGCAGGAATCATAATTTCCTCTTGATACAATTTCAAAAATCAGTTGTTGTGTCGAAAAGGCGTAAAAACAATTCCTTTTTTTCAAGGAATCATGCGCAATGACATTTCTGTCAGTCCTGAAAGTATGTAGTTTGTCATCACCAAAATTTGTAACTACAAATATTTTGTCAATGCAAGATCATCATCTCAATATAATTTTGAAAAGTTTTATAAATGCAAGATCAAGACTCTCAACATTGTATGGTCATAATTTATTCGGTTTTGCTATATCTTAGTCGACTGAATGAGTTGCAAATTTCTTTTAACTACGGTTGCACTTTTCTTAGGTGATTGAGACTAAAGAAAATCTAAGTCGATTAAGACATAGGTAAACCCTAATTTATTTGGTCCTAAGTAAAATCCAGTAGTTGCAAGATGAGCAAGTGGATAAAGAACAAGAGGAGAAAACCCTAAAATCGGTTAGCTACAGAGAGCAGATCTACAAACCGGGAGAGATGGTAGACGAGGACGTGTTTCCGCATGGCAAGTTGAACGACAGTGACTTCACTCCCTTCATATGGGTTCTTCGGGGTGTACTCGAGGTCCAATCCCACAAACCTGTCCTCATCTATCCCAAGCCAACCCTCGTACATCCTCAGGACACGCACCACTTCTCCTCCTCGTTGGTGTAGATAACGTCTATCTTCTTGTTGTCATGGGTAGTGAAGCTTGTCTCTAGAGTGCGTAGATCTTCCATGGCGGCAAGGAGAAGACGGGAAGAAGATAGTAGATGACAGGAAGAAGAAGAGTGGTTTCTGCGAGGCAGGGGAATGGTGGAACCGTCAATGCGCTTTTATGGTAGGGGTTAACGATTGGGACAGAAGTCCAAGGAGAGACGCGTGGCGGTGGCCGTTCCAGCTTCTCAGTAAACAAAAAATAATTATAACACCGATACATGGGCCCTGTTTTGTCACGTTAATACACTAGGTAGGGGGTGTTGTCCTATCCACTGTGCCAATGCTGCAAGCCTACGTGACAGCCACCCCGCCTAAGCGACGGGAGCGACATAACGGCGAACTGACAGGGAGGGCCCAACTTGACGCCCGTTAGCCTGATTTTTTGTATTGAAACGTAAAGTTGAATTCGTGCCGAAAAAGACCCTCTGGCACACCAACTGTAGTCATCCCGGCTGATTTCAGGGAACTTGGGTACCGCGTTGCCTGTACACCCCAACTTTCGGGCCACAAAATGATATTCTCGTGCCTGGGGCCACCACACCATGCCCTGGCGCGGCCAGGCCCAGCCCGCGCCTGGGGGGGGGGGGTGTGGCTAGCCCCTGGCCCTCCTCCGTCTCGTATTCTGGCTCCTAGAGTCTTCTAAAAAAAATAGGCACTTTGGCTTTTGTCCCGTCCAATTCCGAGAATATTCATTTTCTGACTTTCCTGGAACCAAAAACAAAGAAAAAGCAGGTAATGTGGCTCTTGTTAATAGGTTAGTCCAAGAAATCATATGAAAAGTACTCCAAAGTGTGGACAAAACACAATAAAGTGGATAAAACCAAACATGGAGCATCAAAAATTATAGATACATTTGCCATGTATCAACATCCCCAAGATTAACTCTTGCTCGTCCTCGAGTAGGTAAGTGATAAAAAGAAAGAATAATTTTTGAGGTGACATGCACCATCATAAACTTGATCAAAGCATTTGTAAAACATTCAAAGCTGGGATCATAGTACTTCAGTCATAACATGAAAGACAAAGTTCTAGCAATAAGACAAAGAAACTATGATGCAACACGAAAAGGCACAAACAAAAGATTCATGAATAACAATGCTTTGCAAGACGTTTGTTTGTTTCACATGAAGAAAACATAGCATAGTGGCATTCAGCTTGTCCCTCATAGAGTAGCAAACATAAATGCATAGGACACCTTCAAAGTTTACAAGAGTGACTAGATACAAATAGTTTAAAACAAGCAATATCAAGGTATGCATCAATCAACAAGTCTTGGGACAATGCACATAGAACTAAGAATGGCCACTATGCTCTCAAGAAAGTGCTCATAGAATGTGTGGAGACTCAACAAAGAAATGAACCGGTTTGGAAAAGTTTGAAAGGCTTCCAAATGCTGAAAGTATGGTACTCATTATCTTTGAGCTCTCATTGCCCCTATCATACGCATCTTTAATGTGGTTAAGGTGAAAGTGAGGTCCAATCTGAGTTATATGCTTGACAGACTATAAACTGAAAATCCCAAGTCCGTTGAGTACGAGGGCCGCTCCTCATGGTACTCAACTTTAGTTACCGGTAAGTTCTTGTCATCGTAAGTATGTGCGTATCATAGAGAACTGCCAACGGGGTACCCCTTGCCCGATGATACGGAAGAATCCCCATATCAAAATGACAAGGCAAGCAGACAATGAGTATATCAACAATCTTCTTATTTACCATGGGAAAATGGTGCTTTTTTCTCTCTTTCCTCTTTTCATAATTTTTTCTTTTTCTCAATAGCTATCTCTCTTTTCTTTTTTTATAAGAAGAATACTTCATAGATATCATTATGGTTACGCCGCAGGTTTCCACCATGTCAGCATAGATTAGACCAGCGGCCCAGGCGTTTCTCTAACACACATACATAACTCCATGGACTTACAAGCTCCCCTTTTATTTCACACCGACGACATCCGCAAACAAAAGAGCAAGGTATCAACTGGGTATATATTTACAAGTGTTGAAAGCATTCCCCGTGACAGCACGATTCTGCTAATCCCCAGCCTATAATTTGCAAGCATATAACTTTCATGGAGAGTTCACAATGGTTCAGGTTTATTAAGTGCAGGAAATAAAGTGTGCCATCAAGTTCGTGAGAGCTTTACTAACTAACTTTCTCATAACAAGCAAACATTTTATTCGGAAGAAAACAAGGCATATTGGATATGCACGGAAATAGCAAATGATGCTAATAGGCAGGTATGGTGGACACTTTGGCAATATTTGGTTTAAGGGAGTTGGAAGCATGAGTAAAATACTCAGTGAAAGTGAAGGCTAGCAATAGTAAGGGAGCGACAAACAAGAGAGCAATAATGGCCATAATCATGCAGAGCGACAAAACATCATTGATCAAAGCGTAAAGTGATACTACAAGTTGAAAACTAAAGGATCATAAAGGCTTATGGTGACTTTAGATAGTCATAACATGGTGTGAGCATGTGCCAAGTCAACCCAAATAAAGCATCAAAGGAGAATACCACTATACTATGCTTTAATATGCTAAAACAACGCATGATTCATCCAAGGCACATTAAGTAATCTAAATTGTTTATAACAAGTCATGCTACAACAAAGAATACTAAGCATAAAGCCAAAACAATAACAAGCATGGAATGACAAAGCATATGCCACAGTCAAAAACAAGCTCTCTTTACCACTTAAGCATGAGCTTTCCTACTCTTTTCCAAACCAAACCAAACCAAACTATTTGAACACCAATGCATGAAAGAGGAGGTCCAACCAACTTATTCAGAAAACTAAGAAGATAAAGCAAACAAAAAACCAAAACGAAAACGAAAAAGAAGACGCTCTAAGAACAACACAACTGTGCATGAAACAATAAAAATGAAGTGTTTGGAAGAAACCTGGGATTTTTATTGATGAAGAAGGGGATGCCTTGGGCATCTCCAAGCTTTGACGCTTGTACTTCTTGCATATTTATTGGGGTGACATGTGTGGCATCTCCAAGCTTGAGCTTTAGTCCATCCTTCATCTCATTACTCATTCCTTCCATACACCTGAAATTTTCCTTCATACAAAACTTCACACAATCTTTATTAGCAACATTAGTGCACTCAAGATAAATAAGTCTTAAGGTTCAGTTCTAACACCAATAAACTTCCATTAAAACACTAGCTACTGTAGCACTTCCCTCAAAAAGCTCAATTCCCCAAAAGAACTCAAAAAGGAACCAACAAGAAGCAAATGCAGAAAATGGCAGAAATCTGTCAAAACAGACCAGCAGGTAAAGACGAATTTTTTCGAAGGCCTTCTGTTGCTCAAATAAAAAAGTGTTGAACTAACGAAAGTTATATAACAACCTGGGGCAGAAGTACAAAAATTCACGTCTCTAAAAGACGTTCAGAGATTTTACACGAATTTTTACGGTGAAGCAGAAAAATCTGTTTCGGAACATCAACTTTACCAATCATTAATTCTCTCTCATTAGAGGTTACTCTTGGCACAAAAAGCAAATAAAAAGGATAAGGAGCAATTATTACAGAGGTAATAACTTCCAAGACTCATCTAAAACTTTTGGGTTATCTCCCAATAAGTACTTTTCTTTCACGCCTTTAAGTTAGGCATAAGGAAAAACTAAAAATGGATAGAATAGAAGTAAGCGGAGATAATCATGGTGAAAACATTGTTTTGTTCAATGAAATCCTTTTCTTAACAAGGTTGATCAGGTCTTGCTACCAAAACAATTTCATATGAGACAAAACTTTGTATTCCACTAATGATTATGTTACCTCAACCTTGATAGCAATGGTCCCAATCATAATAGTTTCAGATTTTTCTCTTGAATGCCCTCAACATGTTCAATTGAAATTCAAAACCATAAGTCCTATCAATCTTCTTGGGGAAATAGACAGTATATTCCTTGTCATTAACATTGAGGGTCACCTTCCCTTGATTATAATTAATAACAGTTCCTGCAGTATTTAAGAAAATGTCTCACAAGAATAATAGACATATTATCATCTTCGGGCATAATAGTTTGAGAGGATGCTCACATAAGAAATATGAAGTGAAGTAAAAGAGAGCATCAAGAAGAAAATTCAAAACACATTTAAGTCTAACCCACTTCCTATGCATAGGAATCGTGTATGCAAATAAATTCGCAAAGAACAAAGTGACAGGCATAGGAAGATAAAACAAGAGTGACTTCAAAACTTTCAGCACATAGAGTGGTGTTTCAATACAATGAAAACTTCTACCACCATATTTTCCTCTCTCATAATAATTTCCAGTAGCCTCATGAATAAACTCAACAATATAACTATCACATAAAGCATGCTTTTCATGATCTACAAGCACTAGAGCTTTATTATAAACATTTTCAAGAGAAACCTCAGGAACATAACATTCATTCTCCTTTAGTAAGCATGGAGGACAATCAAATAATGTAAGGTATAAAGAGTTACTCTCATTAGAAGGTAGGCATGGGTAGCTAATCCATTCTTCCTCCTTTTGTTCATCACTCTCCTTCTCTTTTTCATCTAATGAGATTTCAGGTTCATCAATTCTTCTTCCATAGGATCCTGCAAGGCATTAGTCTCTTCCATTTGTGGAAAGCATCTATTAAAATATTCAAGAATATAGCCATTTTCATCCTTGTAATTATCAAAGCAAAATTTAAGTATACCATCAACCTCATACTCATAAGGATAATCATCAATATTTTCAAGCAAACTAGCAAGTTCAAATGCACCCTTCCAAGCAATAAATTCCTCAATTTATTCCACATCATAAAGGTCATAATTTACCTTAACATAGGAGGATATGGTAACATTATCATTATACTCACATTGAAAAGGGAGGTGTTTGTACCTCCTACAGCAACAAGATTTATCAAGGCAATAAGTAACATTATAAGTAGAGCACACATTTCTAGCAATGGTATACAATCTATCAATTTGTTCCCATAAGTGTTTCCCTTTTTGTGACAAGCGGTGTTCCTTATAATAATATTTTTCATCTTCCGTGAACCCACCTTGCCAATAAGATTCAGTTTCAAAGAAACCAACCATTGACAACAAGCATGATAAAGCAACACAATAACATACCAACGAAAATAACAACTAGAGTAGGAACCATTTTTTATTTTTTTGATAAAGAAATAAGCAAACAAGGCAGAAATAAACTAAGCTTGAACAATAGTGATTCCAAGTGGACTTGATAAATAAAGCTATGCTCCCCGGCAACGGCGCCGGAAAATAGTCTTGATGACCCACAAGTATAGGGGGTGTATCGCAGTATTTTCGAGGGAAGTGAAACCCAATTTATTGATTCGACACAAGGGGAGCCAAAGAATATTTATAAGCCTTAACAACTGAGTTATCAATTCAGCTGCACCTGGAAACAATCTTGCTCATGGCAGTTTATCAGTAGCAACAGTTTTGTAGTAGGAATAGTAAAGTAGCAGCAGTAGTAAAGTAAAGACAAAGAAGAATAGCAAAGAGGATTCGAAAAGCGGTAGGCATAGGGATGGATGGACGGGCGTTGCATGGACAAGACAATTCACATAGCAATCAGAACATAGGGCAATTGCAGATAAATAAGATAAAGCATCCAAGTACTCGATAATCCTAGGCATGTGTTCCATATATAGTCATACGTGCTCGCAATGAGAACTTGCACAGCATCTTTTGTACTGCCAGCCCGTTTGCAGCGGGGCCTCAAGGGAGCTACTGCCAATTAAGGTGCTCCTTTTAATAGAGCACCGGAGCAAAGCATTAACACTCCGTGAACACATGTGATCCTCACATCAAAGCCATTCCCTCCGGTTATCCCGATTTACATCACTGGGCCATTTGTTCCGGACAACAACGTGTGTATACAACTTGTAGATAAGACCAAAAACAATACTATCATAATGAATCAATAACATGTTCAGATCTGAAATCATGGCACTCTGGCCCTAGTGATAAGCATTAAGGATAACAAGTCACAACAAAGTCATAAAGCACTAATAAAAGATACTAGGCACCATGCCCTAACAATCTGATGCCATTACATGAACAATCTCATCCAATCCCTACCATCCCCATAGCCTACAGCGGGGGATTACTCACTCATAGATGGGGGAAACATGGATGGTCGATGGAGAAGCGATGGTGATGATGATGTCGATGATCTCCTCCAATTCCCCGTCCCGGCAGGGTGCCAGAACGGATTTTCTGGTGTTGTTTCGTGGAATCTGGTGGTGGCAGTGGAGCGGAACTCCTTCTGGAAAAACGTCGAACCCCCCGGAGGTTTTAGGTCAGAAGGCTTCTTATAGGCGAAGAGGGAGACCGAGGGGGTGCCTGGGGCCACCACACCATGCCCTGGCGGTCCAGCCTGCTCAGCCTGGGGGTGTGGCGATCCTGCCCTCCTCCGTCTCGTATTCTGGCTCCTGGAGTCTTCTAGAAAAATAGGCACTTTGGCTTTTGTCCCGTCCAATTCCGAGAATATTCATTTTCTGACTTTCCTAGAACCAAAAACAGCAGAAAATAGGCAGCTGGCATTGTGGCTCTAGTTAATAGGTTAGTCTAAGAAATCATATGAAAAGTACTCCAAAGTGTGGACAAAACACAAGAAAGTGGATAAAACCAAGCATGGAGCATCAAAAATTATAGATACATTTGCAATGTATCATTGTGTTGCTTAATCTATAAATAGGTATGCATTCTTGTGAAGAACTGCAAGATGGTGTGCGAGACTAGGGTCCTCAGACATCTTCGAGGAGCTCGCCGTAGAGGCACTCTCTAATATGTGAAATTAGTTAGCTCCACCAGCATACTGATCTAGCTAGAGAAGATATAAACTGAAAGATGGTGTGCGAGAGCAGGGACACCACTACGGCAGAGCTTCTCGAAGATGTCTTAGGATCCCGTCCTCAGACATCTTCGAGGAGCTCGCCATAGAGGCACTCCATAATATGTGAATTGTTTTAGTTACCCGGCATATTTATCTATAGCTAGAGAAGTTATTAACTCCAAGATGGTGCGAGAGGGACACCACTACGATGGCGCTTCTCTCGAAGATGTCTTAGGAGCTCGCCATAGAGGAGTTTCTCGAAGAGGTACTGTGATGTCTTCTTATCAAGCTTTTATGAATTAACCCTATCTTTGTTACAATTTTTTCAGTTTGTTGAACGCAGGTAGACGAAGAAGGATATTTTTCCCAGCTAGTTAGAATGATGAACTCACGCATGTGTGTGCTTCTAAAATAAAATTTCGAGACTATGTGCCAAAACAAGATATATAGATATAATCCAAATATTGTGATATTTACCTTAGAGTTCCGTACATTAATACAAGATAGATAGAATCTAAACATCGATCTCATGTTATCATTGCAAAAATTACTACCAAACTAAATCCACAAATCCATCTACAAGATAGAGCATGAAATGAACTAATATAGCAATGAGAGTTCAAAGGATGAAGTTGCTCACCTTTTAGAACCTTTGGATAGATGGGGCACCATAAAATATAGACAAATCTTGAAAGAAAATTGGGCATGAACTCGAGCTTGAAGCAAGAAAGAGAGAGAGGAGCCACCAGCTTGAAATGGTGGCTCGGGCAGGTGGGGGAAGAAGATATAGCCAGACCTCTATTCCCAGTTCGTGTCTAGAACCGGGACTAAAGGTCCACCTTTAGTCCCGATTCGTATAACAAACCGGGACTAAAGGGTCTGGCGCCTGACCCAGCCTGCCTAAAACCCTTTAGTCCCGGGTTGTTTCACGAACCGGGACTAAAGGTCCCGTTCGAACCGGGGCTAGTGCCTGTCACCCCCTAGAGCGATATCTAGCCGTTGGGACTGGGGCATTAGTCCCGGTTTGTAGAAAAACCGGGACTAATACCCCTGGACCAAAGGTCCGTTTTCTACTAGTGTATGTAGGCATCCATCAATAAGAATACCTGACAAGAATACCTGTAGTTTGTTTCCTTCTCTCTATTATGTAGAACACTGGATGTGTATTTTACTTGTGCATGCCTCATAGGTGCTCTGCTCTTATTTTACTCACGTTGTGCCTCAAGTTTACCCAGCTGGGTTTATTAATAGGAATCTATTTTTGCAACATTACGATGGTGTATTGGTGATTGATAGTGCTATGATTTTTCATACTAATAGCTAATTAGTCTTTTTGATCTTCATTTTGGCATATGCCTTTTCTTATTAGCGATCACTTACTTCTGTATATCTATGATGTTACAACATATTGTACTAGGTGACGTGGGCATACCCTACAGGTACTTGTGATCAGCATATACGGTTCAGCCCAAGATGAGCCCACGACACTGCTACGACCCAGTCGAATTTCGGATGGCCCAGGAGACTTCGACTCCTTGAAACAAGGCAACGAACAAGATAGAAATTTAAAAGAGAAACCCTAATATGTAACCGACTCGGCCTGTACCCCGAGACCTAGCCTTCCTATATAAAGGCTAGGAGGGGGCAGCAAGGAGGACACCACACAAAACCCTAACTTCCACTATAGCCAGATTGCATCTGCGCTCCCTTGTAACTTTCGATTCCTCAACAATTCCACGAGCAGACAAGCATGAGTAGGGACCTTTACGAGGCCCAAACCTGGGTAAATCTTTGAGTCTCCATGTGTGCTTGTTTGCTAGCCGATCGATGCCTCCAGCGCTCCCTCATCCCTCGAACCTAAGTCCATCAACAATAGGCATTGATGAGTTAATCCCTCGTCAATTGGCACCGTCTGTGGGAATTGGGAGTTCTGATGTTACGGCTTCCTCGGCCTCACCAACCATGATCTATGACTCTGCTGCAGCAGAGACTCGCCTTCTCTTCGGCGCCCTCGACTTCACTGTCCATGCACCTGCAACCCGTGCGGATTTCGAGTCCGTGGGTGATGGGATCGGCCTAGCCATTGGGAGCCTACGCTTCCAGGTCGGTCAGCTAGGCATGCTTCGCCTCCCTGATCAACCACTCGCTCCTGCGATTGCCCCGGCGTCGTGGTTCCCACCATCGATTGGCACCTTGAGTGAGCTCAATGTCTTGGCATCAGTCGAGCCCCCTGGCGGCAGTAGCAGCTACGAGTCCGATCTGGGCAGCCTGGCGACGGAAGACGAAGCCTACGACTCTAGATCTCAAAGTTGCAGGAGCAACAGCTTCCCCAACCACTACATGTGTGCCGCTGTTAACACTGGTGGAGGCGGCACCCATGGAAACGGTGCAAACGGAGGCACAGTCCAAAATGGCCCACCCACCAACAATGGCTCAACGAACCGGCCCCCTATGATCGGCCCCGTCCCAGAAGACAACCAGCCGCCTAACCTTACAGGTGAAAGCAACTGTCAGTTGATCGAACTCACGGATGCTGAGTGGGCTCGCTGCAGGGAATCCCTAAGAGGCAACCCACTGCCGCCAGACTCATCGCGGCAGATGCTGATGGGTTACCACTGGCTACTCGTACAGGAGTACAAAGGCCAGCAACACACTACAAGAAATCTGGTGATACATGACCCTTGGTATTGGTCACTGAAAGGTCATAGTGTTTAATCTATGACCTTTCTGTGACCAAATACAGATGGTCAAAAGATGAGCGTCACTAGTTAAACACCATGATCTTTTTTCTGATTTGGTCATAGACGTCTACGACCAATATAGATGGTCATAGATTCTATGACCAATTTATTTGGTCACGACCTATCTGCCTCATCCACGGTGGATCCTACGTGGCTAGTCCTACATAGAAAATCCATGACCAAATCAAATGGTTGTCGATCAGATTCAGCCCGGTCCAACTTATGTTTTACATGGGCCAAGCCCAAAAATTATGGTCTTTTTTACTAGATCCTAGCCATTCACTATGTATTTCATTCTAGGCCTTCACCTTTTTACATTCCAGCTTTTAGCCTTTTATGGTCCATTTCTTTTTTATGGTCCCTTTCTTTTTTCTTTTCAGCCATCTTGTTTGGAATTTTTTTCAAAATTGTACACCATTCCATCCACTACTATTTGGGCCAAGGCCTTTTTAAGATCATGTTACTATTTGGCCTAGTATAGGTATCAGGCCTTTTTGAGAGAAACCAATAGCCAAATTAGCCCAACAATTTTTCAAATAGAATAATACAAATTATGCAACAAGAGGGCTTTATAAGAGAAAGCTACAACCAAATCAGCCCAGCAATATTTCAGATAATATATACCAACTTAAGTCTAGATTTTACAAGTCCGACTCAACAATCACAACTAACTCCATTATACCACATCACATCCAAAATCATCAAATGTATATCTGATATCACATCAGCAAGCAACAAAACAACTAAGAACCAGAAATGACTCCATCAATCCATTAGTAGCACCATCAAAGAGAAGCCGCTGCGAGCAAGTCGTTCACCGAGGCTATGCATAAACCTTCTGCAAGTTAAAACATCACAACGTTTAATAAAAGATGAGCAAACTTAGGGCATATATATGAACTTCAACAAACATGATGAAACTTAGTGTATCATAAATTTAGCGAGACAATACAAAATCAAAGTCAAAAGATAGTCAAATACAAATGCTACATGTCATTTCAGTTCAAGTAAAATGATTCATCACTAAACTTCTGTAGCTAATAAAATGGCAGCATGGCATCACTACCTTGCACATCCTAATACAAAGTAATTCAGGGTTGATGCACTCTAGCACATACTCCATCAGGTCTGCTAGAAAAACCAAGTAAAATAGGTGTCAGTAAGCATCAAGGATGATGTTGCTGCGTGTCAAACTAAGTAAAATAAGGGCCAACAAATTTTTAGCAGGAAATAATTACTCAATGTGGAACTATATGGACACACAACAAGCAGGCATACACATAAAACAACAAGTAGACATACACATTATATGCTTATAACGAACTTGTAATGATTTAACATTTATCCATACCATGCAACATTTGCTATCACACTACTGTATCAGTTCCTAGATTAGCCAACCTATCACACTACTACACTAGTGTATCAGTTATCACACTAGCAGTATAAGATTAAGGAGTCAAGAACAAGAGCGAGAAAGCATCAGAGGCATCAGCGGACAGTAGTATATAGCAGATGCTGAATTAAGTAAAATATTTAATGCCTTGCATGACAATGGCTAGATCAGTAACTTGTCAAATCAATGGTAAGATAATCATGTAACATGCCATGGCTGGACTAGTTGTAGGAATTCTAAGCTTATAGTTAAACAATAATAGAAGTGATAAGTTAAAGCCTTTATTTAAACAATAGGTCTACTGAAACCATTATGTGCATTTGGTAAGAATCTAAACAAAACAGAAATAGATAAGAAATACTAACCAAAGCATCAATAAAAGGAGTGCAATATAGTCAAAGTTAATAGAACCCAAACGACGCCATGCCAATACAAAATAGTACATAACTTACTCACAAGATGGTTATACCTGTGGCAAACTAGAATGAATGAAGATATATCTGTTACACACGCATGCGCACAAAGGAGAAGGTCAGAAAAAGAACAGGAACCTCGCTCATCACGTACTCCATCCAGAACATATTCCTCGTCGGCCATGGTGACCTCGGCAAGCTCCTCCTGGAGCACGTGTGTGATGACCGCGTTGATTCTTTCCTCGATAGGCTGGGAGGGCCTGCCATACATGGCCAATCCTTCATCTGGCTTGCATCCCTCGACTGCATACCCACCATACCCCTTCCAAGGAATATAGAGCACGCCAGGCGGCCAACTTGTCAATGTCGTTTGCTTCACTATTTCCTTCAACAAGAAGAAAGGAGACATTAACTACTGTAAATACAAGTGCAGCACAGTTCAAGAAATACAATGGGAAAACACAGATAAAATTCAGTAGATCTCATGCTGAAATTACTACAGAGTTCCACAGATGGTCCCACAAGATTAGTTGAATAAATCATCTTTATTGGACTACATATGTAATATTGACCAAGATGGTTCCACAAGAGTAATTTCACAGAAAACAGCAGTAAAGTTTCACCATTGTCCTTACTTGCAGTACATGTTTAGCTTTGAGATACCAACAATTAAGTTCCTACAAAATGCCATTTACTAATTCTATCAAGAACACTAGCAGTCGAGCAAGTATAATGAAAACATTGCAATTTGTAGCCTAAACTGCACTAAAAGCAGATTTACTCATTCCCAAGGAGTACATGCACACTGTAGGATAATGAAAGGATCAGACAATGTAGCAGACATCTAACTCTCCTGGGTAATGAGTTACAGAACTAAACATCTGCTAATCAAGTATAAACAAGCAATCACTATACATCAAGATGGAGTACTCACATCAAGATTACAACTATAATTCATGGTCCAGTATATTTAAGAGATACTCCAGTTAATTGTCCAAACAATTCATGAAACCAAATTCACTAAACTTTTAGAAAGCAAGCACTAAACTACAACAAGAAGCTATTGTATACTCTGAATCAATTAGCAATAAGAAACCAGAACAGGTAGAGAAACGGCCTAGGGTTGGATGTCGTGACCTTCAGGACCATGTAGTTGCCGGCGAAGAGGTCCACGACGAGAGGCCCACCCTCCCGGAGTCGCCCCACCACCTTGGCCACAGACGCGAGCCCGCCCCCCCCCCCCCCCCGCCGCCGCCTTCCACCGCAGCGGCCTCGCTAGGCTCGAGATCCGTAGCAGCCTACGGCGCCGCCCTTGGCCGGAGAACAAGGAGGAAGGATGGCGGCGGCGCCACGACGGCGTCCTCCTGCTGGCGACGATCACGGCGGCCGCGTGGCGGTAGTAGTGGTCAAGCGACGTAGCCACGGCTTAGTGCACGTCCTCTTGTCCAGATCTGGTTACCCCAACATGGCGAGATACGGGGGGCGGAGGGGGAGGTGGTGAGCATGCTAGTAGATGAAGCAGACGGAGGGCAGCATGATGGTGCACGAAGGTGGTGTAGGAGAAGCAGAGAGAGGGAGGCGCCGATGGGATTAGGGTTTGCTGGCTCGATCGTGAAGGAGGAAGAAGTGGCGGCGGGGTTGGTCGCGTGTGGGGATTAGGGTCGGGTTTGGGTGGATGGGTCAGGGGTGTGGGAGGATTTTACCAAAGTGCCCTTTATCATTTCTATGGTGCAATACTGGGACCTAGGGTGTTTCGGTCCATTCACGCCCAAGTGTGGGAGGCTGGAGAACCTGGTGCTATGACTTTTGGAGCATCGGATGGAGGCCCTATCGATGGCTGATATCTGATTTGGTGGGTGATCCGTGGATAGACTGGTTTTCTCTTCTGATTGGTCGCACAAAAATGATAGTTTGAAATAGGTATAAAAAATTCAAAAAAGGTCCAAACAAGGTGAATCCTTCACGTGGTGTCGTATTATGTGACATAGTTGCAAGGAAAAATACCAAACTTGGTATATTGGTTGCATCTCGAAAAAACCTTCACAAAAATGACCTATCATGTTCGAGGTTTCATGGCTTTTAGGCCAAACGACCAATGTTATGGTTAAAATCGCGGCATAGTTTGTGGTAATGTACCCATATTGTGCACGCATGTTCATCTTGGGATGGCGAACAATGTTGCAGGAGGAGGTTTTTGTTTTCGTCCCACGAAAAATGCATTTTCTATTTTTTGAGTGCCAAAATCGGAGCGTTTTGTGAAGCAACACCAAACGGTGAATACAAAATGTTACCACCCCATTTTTCAAAAATACTAGACCCACCTTACATGAACGATGTCCCAACCAGGGATTCACAAACCTTTCCGTCTACCCCTAGTGAAAAAGACAAATGTATGCCGAATCGGTAGGAAGTAGGTCCGGTTTGAACTACAGGTACATGATCTAACACTCATGATTTTTTCAAAAAATCATTTTTAGACTCACAATATGATGTTTCTTCAGAGATCCAATGAAAGTTTTAGCGAGGCTCATCCCCTATCTGCATGCCCACCGTTTTGACCAGCATAGTTTGAAACGAGAAAATTTTAAAATGGGTATAAGAAATTCAAAAATGGTCCGAACAAGGTGAATACTTCGCGTGGTTTCGTATTATTTGACATAGTTGGAAGAAAAAAATACCAAACTTGGTATATTGATTGCATCTCAAAAAAACCTTTACAGAAATGACCTATCATGTTCGAGGTTTCATGGCTTTCAGGCCAAACGACCAATGTTATGGCTAGAATCACGACATAGTTTGTGATAATGTGGCCATATTGTGCACTCATGTGCATCTTAGGATGGCAAACAATATTGCAGGAGGAAGTTTTTCTTTTCGTCGCACGAAAAATGTATTTTCTATTTTTTGAGTGCCAAAATCAGGGCGTTTTGTGAAGCAACACCAAACGGTGAATACAAAATGCTACCACCCCATTTTTCAAAAATACTAGACCCACCTTACATGAACAATGTCCCAACCTGGGATTCGCAAACCTTTTCGTCCACCCTTAGTGAAAAAGACAAATGTCTGCTGAATCAGTAGAAAGTGGGTCCGGTTTAAACTACAGGTACATGATCTAAGACTCATGATTTTTTTCAAAAAATCATTTTTAGACTCACAATATGATGTTTTTTCAGAGATCCAATGAAAGTTTTAGCGAGGCTCATCCCCTATCTTCATGCCCGCTGTTTTGACCATAGTTTGAAACAGAAAAATTTTGAAACGGGCATAAGAAATTCAAAAATGGTCATAGAAATGACCTATCATGTTCGAGGTTTCATAGCTTTCAGGCCAAACGACCAATGTTATGGCTAGAATTGTGGTATAGTTTGTGATAATGTGCCCATATTGTGCACACATGTGTATCGTGGGATGACGAACAATGTTGTAGGAGGAAGTTTTCTATATCGTCGCACAGAAAAACCATTTTCTATTTTTTAAGCGTAAAAAACGAGGCGTTTTGTTAAACAACTACCAAATGAAAGTTTCAAAATGGTACCACACTATTTTAAAAAAATACTAGACCATGTTACATGGCTAATGTCCCAACTAGGGTATCTAAAACCTTTTCGTCCACCCCTGACGAAAAAGACAAATTCATGCCAAATTGGTAGGAAGTGGGTCCGATTTGAACTAGAGGTACATTATCTAATACTCATGATTTTTTGCAAAAATCATTTTTAGACTTACAATATGATGTTTCTTCAGATATACAATAGCAGTTTTAGTAAGGCTCATCCCCTAGACGAGGACGGTTAAACCCGTTGTTCTGACCATGTCTTGAAACCAGCATAACTAATTCAAAAAACATTAAAGAAAATAAAAACCATCGCATTTCATAATTTTATATGACAATAATGTTATGCACGTCCTAAGATAAACCATATTGATTTTTATACCATCCCAATCCGAGGTCATATGCCAAAATTATGAAAAAATTATGTTTTTAGACTTTCTGAAAACAATAAAGTTTGTCCATTTGTATAGGCTCAAACCTTAGAAGAAGCCCATGATTTCCAATAAAATCGACCCTGCTAATGGTCTATTGGGCTGTTGGCCCAGCCGGCCGGCTAAAATTTTGAGGAGAAAAAAAGAGGGGGCTTCGTCTATAGTAAGCCCAGGCCCAACACTAGTCGGGTCATACAAATAGATGCACGTAGGGATATGTAACAGATAAGTTGGCTTGTTGTAGTGGTTGGGTTAGTTCGGGAGGTGAAGGGTGTTGCGATTTCGATTCTCGTCGGCTTTCCCTTTTTTCGTTTATTAACCTATTCTGCTCCTTATTTAACCAGAACAAGTTGGGTGGTGCAATGGTTAGGTCCACGCGGGCACTATGTGAGGTTTTGGGATCGACCTCCCACGGCTTATTTTCGTTGGAATATTTGCCCGATGACACATATACATGACAAGTGGATGAGACACAAAGATGATACTGCTGACTTGGTGATCCTGTTTTTGTCTCGGAATTTAACCATAATGACCATATAAATTGGTCGTAATCTGTCAAATAAAAGACACTAAACCAGGGTTGTTCGTCTGTGACTATTTTATGTTACGAAACTGTGACCTTCTTGAGCAAATTGTTCATTATTTTTCAAGTTTTGGACCCTCCCAAACTCTCTACGACCAATTGGCTCGGAATGTTCATAGATCTATGACAAAAAATGCATGGTCATTAAGAAAAGGTCACTAGTGAGCAGATTTCTTGTAGTGATAAGTTAACGCCCATCTCGACGAGCGCAGAAGGACAGCGGATGAGTTGAGCCTTCGACGGGCCCAACTCTCTTCTATCGGAGGATCCTCCTCCAAGGCCAACGATTACGCAGCCACCAAAAGGCGCTCTCGACTGACCCAGCTAAATGACAAGGAACGGGACGAGGCCACTCGGGCTCTTGACTTCTCGTTCATGACGGTGGATTCGCGAGGCAACGTGCTTCCAAAGACGGCGCAGGCTGTGGTGATAGCCGCTACCATGTACCTGCTCAACAACCAGCCACTAGCTGGAGATCCACGAGCCATCATGCACCGATCTACGATCGCTGGCTTGGGGCTAGTCGAACAAGCACTTATCAAAGATCTGGCCCCAACACCGAAGAAAAGCAAGACCATGGTCAAGTACCACTCTTCCTCCAGCGACGATGAGCATGACCTGTTGCGGCGACGCCGCTCACGACAACACGACGATGACTATGACACACGTGATGACATCACGCAACGCAAAATCAATAATATTGACTCATAAGATGACGGGACGGAGCTCTGCGGCGCTAGCTGCTTCAGCAGGGCCATACGACAAAAACGTATGCCAAAATGGTTTAAACTTCCCATACGACAAAAATGTATGCCAAAAGGGTTTAAACTTCCCTCAAAAACCCAAAATCCGACTGCCTCCAGGACCCGAAGATTTTCCTATAGGATCACATCTCCTCCGTCAAGCTAGATGGAGGGACCAAAAGCACGGCCATGCAATGCCTTCAGATGCAGATGCAAGGCGCCGCCCGCGTGTGGCTCAACAATCTCCCACGAGGGTCGATTCACAGCTGGGACAAGCTGGTCTACAGCTTCCTGCGGAACTTCAAGGGCACTTACAAAAGGGCTGCATCAATTGAAAAATTGAGGGCTTGTTACCAGAAAACCAGCGAGTCCCTGTGTTCATACATCCAACGGTGGTCCATCATCAAGAACTCTGCAGAGGACATCTCCGAGGATCGCGCGATCAACGCATTCAACAGCGGCGTTTGCTGCAGAGAACTACGAGAAGAATTAGGTCGCTCGAAACCTAAAACTATCGACCACCTGACGGAGATCGCGAATAGGTGGACTGATGGAGAGGACTTGGTGAAAGTCAACCGTGGCCACTCAGATGATGACGACGACCTCGGTCAAAGGCGCGACCGCCGAGGAAAGCATCGAATGCGCGGCTACGAAGACCGCGAGGAAGTCGACATGATCGCGACTAGCTACGCCGATAAGCGCGATGACAGTAACCGCAACAGCGGATACCGCGGCAACGGATACTGCGACAGCGGGAAAATCACGCAAGTGTGGCAACGCCGCACCCGCGATGAAGCACCTGGGATCTCTATCCAGGACAAGCTGTCTGGACCCTGCAACGTACACTTCTACATCGACAAACACGGCGGCAAGAATAAGTCCAGCCACCTCCTGAAGGATTGTCGCGAGTTCCTCTAGCTTCATGAAGGCCTCACCAAGATGAATCGCGACACGATAAACCAAGGCTATGGAGATGCCCCAAGTGTCATGGCTCATGGAGCACCCTCGCCACCACCCGGGCCACCCGCGCCTGCGGCTACCCCTAACAACGGTGGCGAACAATACCCACCGCCACGCGGAAACATGGGCATGATCCAGAAAGGACGCCCCTCTAACAGGGTGCAAAAGTCGATCACTCGACAAATCATTCTGGCCATACACTCGCCGCCACCCACCCCTGAGTACCTCAGTGGGTCTGACAACTGCATCACATTCAACAAAAGGGACCACCCGCGAAGCGTCCCACGTCCGGGTCACTCGCTGCTTGTGCTCGAAGCGCAGATCGGCGGCTATGAGATGAGTCACGTCTTCATGGACGGTGGTAGCGGGATCAACTTAATGTTCGCCAGCACCCTACGCGCCATGCGAATCCCTATCTCATGCCTCGACGCATCTGAAACCACGTTCCACGACATCGTCCTGGAAAAAGGCGTCTACCCGTTGGAAAAAATCAACTTGGATGTCATATTTGGCACACCAGCTAATTTCAGACGAGAACACCTGGAATTCAAAGTCATCGACTGGCCCTCACAATACCACTTCATCCTCGGACGTGTCGTGTTCGTGAGGCTCATGGCCATACCACACTATGTGTACCTACAACTGAAGATGCTAGGGGCCCATGGTGTCATTACCATCAAGGGAAGCTTCGAGAAATTAGATAGCTACGATAGGGAATTCAACAGAATCTCCCAGTCCTTCGGCATGCTGGAAGAACTCGCACAACTCAGGGAGTCGACAGACAACAGTCTTCCTCTCGTGAGTAAACCAAATGCACCTGACCAATCTTCCGATTCATCGGTCAACACCAAGGCTGTCCAAATTCATCCAACGGATCCGACCAAGACAGCCCTCATCGCCAACAACTTGAGTTCCGCATAGAACTCGTGCTCGTCGAATTCCTCCTTGAGCGCATGGGAAATTTTCGCCTGGTGTCCTACGGACATGCCAGGAGTTCCCAGGGAATTCGCCGAGCATGCCCTCAATGTAAATCCTAAAGCCAAGCCAGTCAAGCAGACGATACGTCGACTATCAGAACCAAGGGAAAAGGCGGTTGGCATGGAAGTCAACAGACTCCTCGACGCTAACTTCATACGGGAAATCAAGGAAATCACCTGGGTAGCAAACCCCATGCTAGTCCCTAAAAAGATACTGACATCCTGCGGATGTGCATGGACTTCACTTCCTTGAACAAGCATTGCCCAAATGATCACTTTCCTCTGCCACACATCAACCAGATCATCGATTCCACTGCAGGATGCGAGCGCCCCTACTTCCTCAACGCCTACTCAGGCTATAACTAGATTCGAATGAAGGAGGAAGATCAGGAGAAAACTGCCTTCATAACACCCTTCGGCGTCTTCTGCTACACAACGATGCCCTTCGGGCTGAAGAATGCGGGTGCCACCTACCCGCGATGTATGCTGGCTTGCCTCAAAAGCCAGCTTGGTCGTAACATCCAAGTCTACGTTGATGACATCGTCATCAAAACAAAGGAAGAAGCCTCGTTACTCGACAATCTCCATGAGACCTTCGATAACCTCGACCGCTACCGGATCAAGCTAAATCCGGACAAGTGCGCCTTCGGCGTACCATCAGGGCAACTCCTCGGGTACCTCATCTCCACGAGAGGGATCGAGGCAAACCCGAAGAAAATGAAAGCCATACTGGCCATGGAGAAGCCCAAGAACATCAAAGGCGTCCAACAGTTGGCCGGACGAATCGCGGCACTCAGCCGCTTCATCAGTCGAATGGGCGAGAAAGCACTACCGTTCTATCAACTTCTCCGCAAATCTGAGAAGTTCGAGTGGACAATCAAAGCCCAAGAAGCATTCGAAGACCTTCAGTGCCTGCTCTCCACCTCACCTGTTCTAGTGACCCCCCATGAGAGGGATCCGCTACTGCTCTACATCGCCGCTACACATCAAGTGGTCAGCACGGTGTTGGTGGTGGAACGAGCCAAAGAAGGCAAAATACATGGGGTACAGCGTCCCGTGTATTACCTCATTGAGGTGCTCAGGCCAACAAAGCAGCGGTACCCGCACTACCAGAAGTTGGCTTATGAAGTCTTCATGACAGCACGACGACTGCGCCACTACTTCCAGGAGGATCCAGTAGTCGTGGTAAACAACGCGCCACTGAGTCACATACTCAATAATCCTTATGCCACGGGACGAGTCGCCCTTTGGGGCATTGAGTTGTCCCCGCGGGACATTACATATGAACAACGAGTGGCTATAAAGTCGCAGGTCCTACCAGACTTCCTGGTGCACTGGATGGAAAATAAGCTACCGGACGCACCCGATATGTCCAATCTCTGGACAATGCACTTCGATGGATCAAAGCTCAAGGAAGGAGCTGGCGCTGGCGTCATCTTAACCTCACCACAAGGCGACAAGTTCAGGTATGTTCTGCGAATGCAGTTCCGTGCTTCCAACAATGAGGCTGAATACGAGGACCTACTCCATGGGATGTGAATGGCTAAAGCCTGCGGCGCAACGTGACTCATTATCTATGGTGACTCCAAACTGGTAGTGGATCAAGCAAAGAACCAGTGTGACGTCCTAAGCAGCAACATGATCGCATACCGCAACCTCTACGACACGTTGGAAGGAGATTTTGACGGCTGCGAACTACGTCATATCAGCCGCGAAAGCAATGAAGAGGCGGATACACTCGCCAACGTTGGGTCCACTTGCGCCCCAGTGCCATCAGGCGTATTCCTCGAGCAAATCTGCGAATGGTCCATCAAGCCCAAGGCTACTACAACACCACCCGATGATGCAATGCACTCAGAGGCTCCGCCATCGGAGAACATCGCCAAGCTCGACGACATGGCGCAAGGAAGTTTGCCAGATGGACCAATGGAGGTCATGCTCATCGAGCCATCCTGGATGCAGCCATACGTCACATACTTGCTCACGAAGAAACTGCTGGACAACCCGGCAGATGTGCGACACATCGCTCGCCATTCCAAAGCATTCACCATCATCAACGGCGAGCTAGACAAACAAAGTGTCACATGTGTCCTTCAACGATGCGTCACCAATAGAGATGGACGAGGAATCCTCCTCGAAATACACGAAGGCACCTACGGGCACCACACTGGCAGTCGCGCCCTGGTGTCCAAAGTTCTACGAGCAGGCTTCTACTGGCCAACAGCAATGTGTGACGCAAAGGACATCATCCAAAAATGCAACGCTTGTCAGTGATTCGCGGACAAACCACATGCACCGAGCGTGGAGCTTATACCTATACTTGTTGCATGGCCCTTCTCACAATGGGGGCTCGACATGGTTGGCAAACTGCCAAGATCATCACCCGGAGGATATGTCTACCTCCTCGTCACAGTCGAGAAATTCACCAAGTGGACTGAGGTCATGCCCGTGACAAATCAAACAGGAGTCACCGCTGTCAAGTTCTTCAAGTCTATTGTCTTCAGGTTCGGGGTGCCACACAACATCATCACCGACAACAGGACAAATTTTACCTCGAATGAATTCCAGGATTTCTGCGAAAACCTGGGAATCAACATCAGCTACGCCTCGGTGGCGCACCCTCAAACCAATGTCCTAGTCGAAAAGGCCAACAGCCTAGTGAGCAGCGGCATTAAGAAAAGGCTCCTCAGACCACTTGAAAAAGTGGCTGGATGTTGGCCTGATGAGTTACCCTCGGTACTATGGAGCTTACGCACAACTCCAAACAGTGCCACCGGCTACACTCCATTCTTCATGGTCCACGACGTCGAGGCAGTCCTACCCGCAGAAGTACGCTACAAGGCCCCAAGGATTGTGGCATACAATGAAGCAGAATCAACCACCGCACTCGGAGATTCCGTCGACCTCCTCGACGAAGCACGCGAAATCGTTGCAGAACGATCTACGATCTACCAGCAAAACCTCCGCAACTACCACAGTCAATGACTGCGCCCACGATCCTTTGTCGAAGGAGACCTCGTCTTGCGACTAAAGCAAGAAGGACACCTCAAGATTGAGTCCCCTTGGGAAGGACCCTACGTGATTACTGAAGTAATCCCAGGTGGCACCTACCGCCTCAAGGATGTAGAAAGTGGAGTCGCAAACTCCAACCCCAGGAACATTGCGCAGCTGCGTTGGTTCTACCCTTAGATGTTTTTACTTTACAAATAAGGCTATTCAGCCAGGCTACTTAGCCACATATTGTATCTCCTGATATTCTACGAATAAATAAAGCTAAGTGCCCTAAAACTTATGTTTTTTTTCTTGCAATTATATCACTCGGGGGCTGCGCCACCTATTACGCCTCGAAACACGAGCAATGCAGTATCCTAAGTAGCTGATGTACAATCAATCAAGTCCTTGATAACCCCAACCCAACTGCAACACACCTGGTGTGTTGGCAAGGCACTCAAGATGTATATACGTCAGGCTAATGAAAAGGAACTGCAGAGTACAAACTACTCGAAAACATATACAAGCTAGCAAGCTTTAAAACAACAACGGGTGGTGCATACACCCAATTCATTTACAAGAATTTTACAACACCTTTATATACACGTGCAAGACCATTTTTATACTGACACAATAGAAAAACATTGGTGCGTTGGGCGAAAAGATCAATGATATCCTCAGCCGGCTGATCAACTGCCCGATAATGAGGAACCATATTCCATGCCATCCCCTCAGGTGGTGGCGGTGGCCCTGCAGCAACAGCTCCTAAGTTTAAATCAGGTTGATGCAAGTGCACAGGCGCTAACGTGACCTTAGCACCCACAATCAACTGCTAACACATGCAGTCGTGAACCGCATCGGCATCCTAGAACTTATTCGACAAATCTAACAAGCTTGCAGGTGCGGGATCCAAAGGAAACATCGCTCGGAAGACGTGCTTCAAACATGAGTGGGCCTTCTTCAAGTAATGCAACACTTGAAAGACGCGATCCTGCAACGTCGCCAACGCGACTGCGTGATCTCTATCAACCTAAAAATACCCACTAGCCTCTAGTTGTTCTTGGGTCAGGCAGTGCAACCGAATACTGACTCGGTCCTTTTCTTCCTGCAAACTTCGATTGCTGACAACTGCAAAATCAGCGGCACAAAGATAAAAAGGAATCAGCCGCTATTCTTGATGACACATCTCACAGGTCGATGGTTGCATAAATAGATGAACCATCGACCTATGAGTTGGTTTTTTCGGCAACAGCCCCTGACGCCGTGGCTTTAGCCTTCTTTAAACGCCTCAGCTCCTCCGAGTACACCGCGAGTGTCTCAATGAGTCGTGGCCCATATTTTTGACAGCGAGTGGCATAAGGAGCAAAACTACCTGCTGGCCATCGGCAGTCATCGGCATCTTTGAAGACACCTTGCTGGCATTCAGCTCGACGCCATGAGCCTGCGCCATCGCCAACCCCATCGCAGCACCAACTCCCTTTTGGGTGTTCTTGTACTCCATAGGGATGCCCTCAGCAAAGGATTTGATCAGGCCATCAAGATCTTCAATGAGATTGGCCTTAGGGACCATCTCCTCGCGAAGGCGACGAAGCACGACCTTGGCCTTTTTAAGAGTATCCTAGGCGGAGGCGTTGTGGTCTTTGACTGTGGCGATAGCCCCAGCCAAAGCATCCTCGCGTGCGAGGGCCTGGGCATCAAAATTTACGCCTGCGGCGTCTACATAATTATGAGAACCCCATTAACATGTGAATACAGACCCAAAGTCGTAGAAAGTTCGATTAAACATGCCTGAAAGAGCCTTAGCAACGGAGAGGAGCTGCCCCGCGAAGGTCTTTTCCTTATCAGTCGCGGCGGCAATCAGCTCCCCCCCGCGTCTCACCGATTCCTGCTTGAGGTCCTTCAGAGCCTCCAACGCCTCGTCCCCGCCTTTTTTTCCGCTGCCTTCAAGCTCTTCTCAAGAGCATTTGCACGGCGGAGGAGGTCATTGTTATAATCTGTAATTGTCACACATCCACAATTAGTCAAGGATTTTTCTTCATAAAGACGGAGTCGCAAAAACAAAGAGATTGTGAATTTACCTTACAGTTGGCGATTCCTATTATCCAGCCAAGCATGTTGCCGGCCCAAGGACACTATTTGCTCTCTGAGCACGATGGACTCTTTCAGAATTGGCTATAGCGAAAGGAAGCAAAGCAATGAGCAAAACAAAGCCAAAAAAAGCAAAGTGGCTATACAGCAGGTACTTACATGATTGTCTAGGGACTCCGAAGATTCTCTTTGAGAGGTCGTCCAGACAACCATTTCATGCTCCCTCAAGTGAGGGGAACTTGAGGAGTTGGTGCTGGAGGTGGCTGCCACCTGGGGAGAACGCGACTGACCCGCCACATCCTTTTTTCTGGAGTCTGACACTCCAGATTCTTTCACAAAAAAGCTGTCGTAGGATGGCGACGACACAATTTTTCTACATCACAAGCACAAAAGTACAACTTTGGTTAAACAAGAGATTCCAGACATAGCGGTCAAAAACAGCAAAAAAGAAAGGGGAAAGGTTCTTACCCATCAAAAGCTTCGAGGTTGAAGGAGTCCCCTGACTCCTCCCTTGGCTCCCTCAGTTTCTTGCGCGGAGGAGGCGCGACAGCCCGCACATGCACTGCAGGGATTGGTAAAGTCGCCGCAGTCGACTAGCTCCTCGACGCCTCCTAAGAGGACGCGTGAGAATCCTCGACTTGGGACCGTTTGCGAGTGCCCCCACCGCTGGACTCGGGGGCTTCCGGCTCTTCACCAAGGGGGACAGTGGAACCCGACTCATCCTCCTCTTCCGCTTCACGCGTGATTATCCTTTCAGGCTGAGGAGGGAAACAGGTGGCCACCTTCCAGTCCTAGCATAAGAAGCAATATTTTATCTAATGAAAGACCTATCAGGCAATCGAAGAAATAAAAAAGGAGGACAATTCGAAACTACCTCAGGAGGGGGGCGACTGGCACAGAACGGGGCCACGACTGAGTCGCTAGGAAGCTTGTCCTTGGCGGTAAACTTGGTCACCACCCGGAACCTCCTATCTACCTCACCCGATGAAATGTTTTCTAGCGAAATGCAAGTGACATCCTCGGCACCAGTCCAACAGCACATTGGGTGCGCCCTAGCCTGCAGAGGTTGCACCCTGCGACGCATCCAGGTGCGAATGAGTTCTGCGCCAGCCACTTATTTTCCCCGGATGAGTTGGAGGTCGCAGAATAGCTTGTACAAGGCTTCAGTCTCTTCGACCTCATCGGGCATCACGGTATTCTTCCACGACCTTCTCCTTTTGCACTCCGCCTTGGGGTCAAAAGGCGCGAGTCCAAAAATTTTGTCGTCAAATTTCTGGTCGCGGATGTAGAACCACTTTTCCCTCCATCCTTAGACTGATGTGGTGAGATTGATGGACAAATATTGTATAGTGGGGTCCATGTGAATTCTGCAACCTCCTACATCGTAGACTACAGATCTGGAGCTCGACTAGTGCTTCAACTTGAACAATTTTTTGAAAAGACCAAAGTGTGGCTCGATTCTGAGCCAGCACTTGCAAAGAGTAATGAAGCAAGCAATATGGAGAATGGAATTTGGGGACAGCTAATGGAGCTGGAGCCCGTAGAAACAAAGCAACCCTCGCACAAACTTGTGGAGGGGGAGAGAGAGACCGCGCATGATGGAGGCAAGAAACATCACCCAAAATCCGGCGGGAGGATCGGGGATTACCTCGTCGTCGGGAATCCGGCAGTCATCTTCGGAGCAGGGAGGCAGCCATCTTGGCGCCAGTAGAAGAGCTCCGCCTCCTTGATGGTTGACCTACGGCACGACCCATTCGTGACGCGCATGCCTGCCCCCTTCTTGGTCGCCGCAGCAGCGGCGGTGCTAGAGCCTGTGGCGGTAGTAGTCTTCTTCTTGGCCGCAACAGTGGCGGCCGTAGATCCAGCGACGATAGTACTCTTCTTCTTACCCATCCTTCGCTTGCGGTGCGAGCACATGGAGTAACTTGGGAAGCTCTTGAGACCGTCCAACGCAGCAGCGGTGGCAAGGAAAAGTGGAGCAGAGCGCAAAGGAGCTATGGAGGCAGAGTGCGAGGAAGAAGATGAACTGTGGGGAATTCACCACACAGGGAGAAGCCCTACTTAACCCCTGCTGAGATGTCATCCAACGGCCAGAAAAATGCGAGCTAGTCGCGTGGCATAAATCAATAAAGACACGTGGCGATGAAAACAATGAACCATCGCCGCACTTCTCCCATTACGCGCGAGAATCGAGGAGGCGCAGTTAAAACCAAAGATTACGCATGCCTGGTCAAATCTAAGTCAGAGATGTGGCCCCACCGTCGTCACGTCCCGTCAAAACCGCTCACGCGGACAATTGTGGTCATCTTATCGTCAGCAATGACATCATACACTTCAGCAGAAGCATTTTTCGACTAATCTAGTCCTTGTTCGACTCTTCGACTCGACCAAGCACTCGAGGGCTACTCCTAACAGGAGCGCTGGTCGTGCACCCGAAAAACTTTATGGACTTGGAAATTTTTCAGCAGGATACTTACCCTACGACCCTCACTCAGATCAGCGATTTGACTGTGACTTCCGAGGTTTACTCCCATAGGGAGTGCTAGAAACATTTTTTCGACTGAAACAAGCAAAGGTCGATAGCAGTCGAAGGCATACAAAGTCCCCACTCAAGTCTACGACTCTAATAGGCACTCGGGGGCTACTCCCATAGGTTATAACATATTGTTACTAGGTGATATCCAAACCTGATTACTATCCCAACGACGAGCCTAATGATCAATAGATGCTACTGGCCCATCGATGAGGACCATCTATTTATCATATGTAACTATCCAAGGAATACCCATTTGATTGCAAATATGTTCTGATGCGTTCTTTGTAAGCTTTGCAATGTTAAAAGTGTTCGAAAATAATTCATGCACACCTAATTAGATCCTAGAATGGCAATTTTCTTCTTTTTTAAAATTCCATTATTTGTATTTTTATTCTCCAAATGATAAATAGTTTGGTTAGTTTATAACTTCTTGCATATGATAAGATGATTAGAGATTTCTGGTTGCTAAGAGCTGGTGTTGCTTCTCCCGTGGCACCCTTTCTACTGAGATGAAACTATTGTTAAGGATATGGTAGTGCGTCGGTGTGGCAACAATAGATGTATACATGTGTAACATTTTTGCTAATTTAATGTCCACCTAAGTATGTCTTATGTATTTGTGGTAGCTGAGTTGTTTTTCACGCGATATATTTTCCAGAATACAAAATTACTTACCTAATGACGGCGGTTCACATAGCGCTTTAGATTAGAAATGCAAAATGCGGGTGGCAAGCTGGGGCTCACCATGGATATTTACTAGGGATACGCCACTTAATCCTACGTAATACCGTTTACCAGTACTCCAATTCAATAAAGTTTACTTTTCCAAAAAAAAACTAACCACTTGAATAAACGGGCCATTTACATTCCTAATATTTACTCCCCAATATCATGATATTTCGACAAATCTCTATGAATTTCATTGATTATGTTTTAGATGTTCTTCGTATATGAATTGTACTTCAATTATTATATTTCTTCTTTGTTGACTAATGCTTTCTCTCATTTCTTCTATTATCTCAGCTTGCTTAATATAACGTTTTATGAAAACATAAATAATTGTTAGAGATATGAGGTCATGCGTCAAGGCGCACCCCTAAATCTAGTTTAGATTGAACTAAGGATGAATTAAACATCCGTATAGCTATCATCTAGGTCGACCTATCATCTAGGTCGACCGAAAAAACATCTGCACCTATAAACTGAACTAGCATCTAGTTAAACTGCATCCATATTCCCTACACCTAGATCTTGATAGCCATGTGACTCATTATGGAGGGGATTTGCAGTACAAGGTGAAGAAGACAGGGAATAACGATCACATTGCAATACCATGCACTAGGGGATAAAGACGCTCCAATCGAAAATGGGGATGGATCTAGATGTAGTGAGCTACTAACCTTTTCTGTAGATGAAATATGAAAAACAGACGAACCCTAGCAACGCAAATCCTCTTCAACAGGTCGACGAAATCTAGAAAAGCAGACCCTACTCAAACAAAATGCGACCACATGCTGGATAAGCTACCAGCGAACTCGGCAACCATGTCCACAGATTCAATTGCCGGTGTGCTCACTAGAGGCAATGTCATCAAGGCAAAGAAACCACACGCGCATAGGGAGGTAGAAGGGGATTGCCATGCAAAAGCATAGGGAACTTTGGTTCCCATCTTCCACCTACTCCCTCTGTTTCAAAATATAAAATGTTTTTTTACGTACATGTCATCAGATAGTGCAAGGTGACCAGAAACAGACATACCACAACTGCTTAATAGTTCACTTATCAATCACAAGAAAAGTTCACAGTTTGACATTATCTAAAACGTTTACATAACTTGAGTTGACAGGCATGCACAACACAGCTGACATCCTGCCTCTTCAACAGGTCAGCATCTTGGATGGAATGAGGGACCACGCAACAGTTATCGCCACCACAGAGCCATCATCAAGGGGACATTCACCTTTACTAATGTTGCATCTTTCGGGCAGTAAGGGGAGGACCCGGGCATCAATCTCAGCAGAGCCTGGTTGTGAATAACGCTGTATATGAAATTGCAACCTTCCCAAAAGATCCACTGAAAGGACGCGCCTATTCAAATCAAGGTGGCCAGCTCTATCCTTGACCAATTTTCCATCTACTGAATCAAATAACACAGCTTGCCTAGATGGGATCCCAGAAGAATCTCCAATACCACCGGAAGAGCAGAGAATCTTTCCGCCATATGGAAAAGGCGCAGAGCCTGGTTTGCTTTTAACCACTAAACTCACAATAGTAGCCTGAACAGATACTTTAAGTTCTTCAGAGCACAACTCTATTGTGCAATGCTTGTTGTCAGCGAGGGAGGTATAGAAATCGTCACCCTTGTCGGAGTTGATGACAGTGCTGGCCAGTACTACATCTTCAGACCTTCTTCTGCCCTTGGCTTTTAGTTCAGTTTCAATGTAAACAGTACCCATCGACACAATGGCACGAACAGGTCCAGTCAAGTGCAGAAAAGGATCCTGCAAACGTCATCATTTGCCATTTAACAAATCAACAGTTATATGAAGGCGACAAATGAAAGAATAATAAGAACAATAAATACCATACGTACATCTTCAGTGAGAACTTGGCAGTAATTCCTTGTACGAATGAAAAGAGGATTACGCTGACGGTCCACAGAGTCCCGGGCAGTGACCACTCCATAAACATCCAGTGGCCACGCGATTTCTGCTTTGTTTTTGATGGAGACTTTGATTGAGTAGATCTGCAAGGTGCTCCCTTCAACAGCATCAACTGGGAAGCAGCTTGGTCTGCAATGTGTAAACTGCATGGGGCTCAGTAGCGCTGCACACAGCCAAGTGAATTATACAAGAAACATAAAACAGAATTCCTTCTACAAGTAAAGTAAATTCTTAATGCCAAAGACTGACTTGCTTGAGACATGCACTCTGCTAAAAAGAAATACTCCCTCCGTTCGGAAATATAAGATGTTTTAGCTTTGTGAATCGAATGTATCTAGACATCTTTTAGTGTATATGTTCGTAGAGATTCGGAGTGAACCTATACACTAAAAGGTGTATAGATACATTCGTTTCACAAAGCTAGAATGACTTATATTTCCGAACGGAGGGAGTACTATATATCTGATAGCATAGCACATGTGGAGTAAACACCTCCGATTACGATTATTCTACTATGGAGACATGCCCATGGTTTTCTTTACGTGCAGCTTCTCCCCTCTTCTCTCCATCTCCATGTCTCATGCTCCAGACCTTCAGATTGGCTTGCCAAATCCGATGACCAGAGATTCCACCCCTCACCAGTAGGGCCAGATCTGAGTGGATTGAACCGAGAGATGAGACTAGAAGGAGCTGAGGAGGGGAGGAGACGACTGATGTGGGGAGACTAGTACATGAGGAGATGGCTAGGTGGAGGCGTGCGTGGCTGAGCAGGTGCATAAGCTGCAGGACATAGCGGCTGCAGAGTGCAGATATGGGGCATTGCTGCTGGGCTTAGGAGGAAATTTCACGTCATCCACCGTCGGCATCTAGGATTGGCTTTGCAAGGCGTCAGCAACAAGGTGAAATGCTAACTTGTTGCTCTGCTGCCGCTCCAGCACACTCCGGCATGAAGTGTCCATGTGCTTGTACGTGGGGAAATTAGTTGGTGGTGGGCTGCCCTCAGGCAAACCCATTATAATAAGGCTGATGAAAGCGAAACAGAATTGAAAACAAATAAAGGTACACTCTTGATCCTTACAGCACATCTTTACTCTGACTAAAAAGTGCCGGAAGGAGAAAGTCAAAGAAGGACTCAAAACTTGCAGATAATAATGAATATAAGGATGAAAGATTGAATGGATCAGAAAGGGGGCTGGGTTCTATTTCCGGGCCGGGCAGGAAGTGAAGGCCAGTAATGATGCCTTCTGTAATCTGATTGAAGCTAGTGATATCAAAGGTCAGAGTCGATCCTGCCACTTCTTCCTCTAAGTAAAGTTGATAGATTTCTGTACGGGTTTTCAAATGCCATCTCCAGTCTAAGCGGTTGAGCTCAGTGATTGTACTGAAGAAAAGCCCCCTCCTGGGGCAGGTATGCGACTGTCTCTCTTTCAAAGTGTGACCAACTTCTCCAGTCTCCCGTTTCCACCTATTTGAAATGGTCAGCCTGTGCGGCATCGGGCGTAGAAATAATACATGAAAGGAAAAAGGGAACAGATAGTAAGGACGTACCCCTGCTACCTTCGTAGACCGCCTACAACTTTCTATTAATTTGATACGTCATCACATTCACCCTATCTTACACTGGATTCACTAGATTCTGTAGGTTCCCTTTCCAAACTGGATGAAACTAATAGCTAGCCTCTTTAACTGGACTGGGCATGGAGGAAGAAGTGTTTTTCCCTTACATCCAAAACAGGACTCGCGCTCTTGTGAATCGCGTTAGCAAATGCAGTTTCTAATTGGTGCACCCTGCCTTCCAACAAGCAAAGTGATGTTTTCAAGGTGTGCAAAACATTGAATGTCAGGGCCCTGCAGTTAGGAATTGGTGACCTATTTGTTTAGTAGCGGTTGCGCCATCTCCACTCCACTATTCTTATCTTATATAATAACCTGCCTCTTCTTTAATTGATTGCAAAGCTGGTCAATAAAATGCCAGTGGGAAATCCATTGAGTAGCAGCTCGTATCCAAGGAAAAGGCCATAACAAGGTATTCTCCCCAATCTTATTATCTTTCCCTTTCGAAGGAAGACAGTCAGACAGCACTGGTGAATAAATGACTTGAATCAGACCAAAGGTTTTTATGGCGTCGTCACTTATATAACAGTGTGGTGTGGTTCCGTCCACCCCGCCACCTCCCTTTTGCCCTCCAGCTGCAGCTAGTCATCAAATTCCAGATATGCGAGCTCCGTCCAGCTGAAGGGCAGCAACTCGGTTCCAATCCGGCCACAAACTATGACTCTGCTATGTGCACCCCTCTCTCTTCGCCCTACTCTTCCTCCCCTTGCTTGTGATACTATTTTTTAATTGCTAGTGTCTGGTGCTTTGCTTAACTTACTCCATGATTCATTGCTGCTCTTGGCTCAATACTAAATTTCTAATTGTCATGTGCAATAAATATAATATGCTAAGTTAAGTGTTTTATGCTGAATTGATACATGCTAATTATTTAAGTATCTTCCTAGTGCTCCCTGGTTATAAGTAGTCTTTGCTTTTAGTGACTTTGCACTTATTTTTAGGTGCAATTGGGCACAATGGCAGATGTGATTGTCGATGATGCAGTTTAAAACAGCTAGCAGTAAGCAGGAGAAAAAAGACTAACTAGAGATCATGAGCGTGCATGTTTACGTACTCCGATCCTCGAAACTGTAACCATTGCCCCAATGGCGCTCCCAACAAAGACGGTAAGCAGCGAATGCCGTCGCCTCTCCTGCGACTCCTTTGCCGATGCTGCTCTCCTCTTTCTTTAGGTAAGATAAGTACGATTCAGATTTCATCTTCAGCATTCTGGACTTCACTTCCGAGTCAAGGTCAAGAACTATCCTCCTGAGCATACTGATCTTCTCGGAGATCCACCGCAATTTTGCAGCACCATGTAGGCAAGGCTCACTTGCAAGCATAATCATGATCCTTCGGACATCTGTGTTACTTGGGGAGAAGGTGCTCACGATTCTCCACAGCTCACGCCGCAGCTCATGAATATCTTTGCCCACTAGTTCAAAATCAAACCCAAACTTTAACGCCACCTCTGCCTGCTTCTGATTTTCCACTACTTGGAGCATCCGAGCAAGGTCACGGTCTTGTGCTTCATATTTATACATGATAGCTCCAGCCAATATATTTATCCTTTCTTCCAGAATCTCGTCATCCGACCTGACAATGATTGCGCCAGCATCACGGAGCACATCATCGCTATCCAGTCCAGAAGCTGTTAAGCTGCCAGGAAAAGAGACAGAAAGCTTTAGTCAGACAGCAAATCCTTCAGCGAGCAAGAATGTTTAAAACACATCGAACAGCAATGATAACTCACAATAGGAGAGTAACCCCATATCGGGCCTCCAGCACCAATTGGCATAGGTGGTGAAACAGCAGGTAGAGCTGCCATACGAGAAAAATCCCAAATCAACAAATAATCAACTTGAAGAGAAGCAGTGGAAAAAAAAGGGGAAGACCCCAGCGAAGTTCCTACCGCAGATATCACCCAGGAACGTGGCCGCATTCTTTTTCAACTTATACAGAATCTGGCTATCCGCACGGGATAATCCAGACCTAATCATCTTCACCTCCAGATACAAGATCCGACGGAAAA
Source organism: Avena insularis (assembly GCA_023614405.1). Taxonomy (NCBI): domain Eukaryota; kingdom Viridiplantae; phylum Streptophyta; class Magnoliopsida; order Poales; family Poaceae; genus Avena; species Avena insularis. The sequence continues at coordinate 590,571,704 of CM042686.1, forward strand.
TCTCCGACGGGAGATAATTGGCCTGATACATCTCATCCAACAAGGGGTCAAATTCACTTCGAATCAACTCATCACCACAATCCATCGCCCTTCCTCCCCGCCGCCACCGCCGCCGTTCCTTTTCGAGGAACGCAGACGCAAAGAGTGCTTATACATGTCTCTCAAAACCCGGCCCATCAGATCGAAAGGACCCAGTCCGGCCCAGAAATCTAACGCGTGTTTGGTATGTGTTTGGTATGATCCTCTCTTCTAGCATCCAGCGGAAAGAAATAAAAGCCCGTTTGATTTTCCAGGTTGCATGTATTTTTCTGCAAAGCACGAGTTTTTTTTTTCAGGTAAAAAAGGATTATATTACGCAATAGGGATTACAACGCGGTCAAGTTCTAGATCCTGCACAATACAATCAGGACCCAAACCCAACCACACTACACTTCTTGACTCTGTCCTCGCAAAATTTGCGAGGCAGTGGCTAACCCTATTCTGCGAACGATCCACTTTTACAAAGGAAATAACTCTATTACTCTCACACATCAAGTGTCTAATCTCTGAAATCACTTGCACTAGTGTTGAACGGTCGTGAACTTTTGAGTTTGCAGCCTCCACTAAATATGAGCAATCAGATTCAACCATGATCACTTTGTCAGACCGTTGTATGGCAAGTTTCAATCCTTCCTCACAAGCTTTAGCTTCAGCCTCAAGAGGATCTTGGCAATTAAAAAGTTGGCGGCATGCCGAGAAAATAACATTGCCGTCTTCATCCCGAAGAACCATACCAGCCCCTGCTGATCCATCAGTCAACTTTACTGAGCCATCAAAATTGAGTTTAACATGACCTTGAAGAGGTTTTACCCATTGCTTTCTAGGTGGTTTGTTCGACACAACTATAGGAGCAAGCTGATCACTAACCACACATGTTTTCCCCTTAATCAGCTCATCAGTAGTATGTACTTTGATGCCTCTGATCGTTTTTACGTAAGAGCACAAAAAACGTTGAGATCCAACCACCGTGGGGAGTGGTTTGGAGTGAGTGGCTTCATTACGAGCGAACCATGCCCGCCATGTAACTAGGAGGAAGTAATCAACCATCTTTGGGGAAATAGAATTCAGTACCGACCTGTACCAAGTAGCTGAATTGACTTGAGTGTCAGCGTCTGATGGTAGGAACCAAAAGCCTCTCATAGTTTTCCAAAGCTGGTATGCATGTGAGCATCTAAAAAGTGCATGCGCCACATCCTCAATCTCTACTCCACAAATAGAGCAGATACCAGTCACCTTCATGCCTCGTCCCTTCTTATTCTCTTCTGTAGCTAGAGCATTGTTCGTCGCTTTCCATGTAAAAACCTTCACTTTAGGAGGGACGGGTGATTGCCAAATAGACAACCAGCACTGGTCACCACCATCTGCATGCTCGCTCGTAGCTGGGAAGGAGCATTGAGACTCTTGCTCATTGAAAGCCAATTTGTAAGCGCTGCGGACCGAAAATACTCCCGATTTTTCTGGTTGCCAGGCAAGAAAATCCTCGCCAAGTCGCCGTGCCGGTTTAATTGCTAGGATCAGTTCAGAATCAATAGGACTGAAGGTAGTACGTACCAGATCCTCCTTCCAGTTCATATTGGAGTCCAGCAGTTCAGACACTTGTTTAATGCGTCGAGTACCACGAACTGATAGGACCTTTAAATATGACTGCCTTGGTATCCAATTGTCGCGCCAGATCCTAATGGAAGCTCCATTGCTGACACGATAGATCAGTCCTTTCTTCAAGAGATCAAGACCATGCGAAATCGCAGTCCAGGTAGATGAGGGATTGCCCGTGAACACCGTATCAATAAGATTACCATTAGGATAATATTTCGCTTTCAAGACTCGTGCACATAAACTTTCAGGATGCATAATTAGACGCCAGGACTGTCTTGTCAATAGAGCCTGATTGAACAACCTCATGTCACGAAAACCCATACCACCCTAAAATTTTGCACGTTGCATCTTAGGCCAACTAACCCAATGGGTTTTTCTCTTCCCTTGAGTAGAACCCCACCAGTAATTCCGTATTAGACGAGCAAGTTCATCGCAGACCGAAGTAGGAAGTTTGAAGACACCCATAATATATACGGGGATACTTTGAGCAATTGCTTTAATTAGAACCTCTCGTGCACTTTGCGCCAGTACACCATCTCCCCATTCCAACAACCACTTGCATAATGTTGCCTGGAGATTCTGGAACCAACCTTTGTGCATGCGACCCTTAGGTATAGGAAGGCCGAGGTATTTCTCCTTAAAAGTTTGTTGCACAACACCAAGGACGGACCGGATTGATGTCTGAACATTATCAAGGCACGATGCACTGAAAGTAATGGAGCATTTACTTGGGTTAATCAGCTGGCCCGTTCCACTCTCATAAACATTAATTACATGCTTAACCCGGAGCGCCTCCTCTTTTGTAGCTCGAAAAAACAACATAGTATCATCCGCAAATGACAAATGCGATATACCCGGAGCATTACGACACACCTTGATTGGAGAGATACCTCCCAATTCCACTTCTTTATGTAGCAAAGAAGAAAGTCCATTAGCCACAAAAAGAAATAGAAAAGGGGATAATGGATCCCCTTGGCGAAGGCCCCGCGAAGGAGAGAAAGCTTCCAATAGAGTTCCATTGAATTTAACCGTGTATCTCACCGTGGTCACGCAGGCCATAATCCACTGCACCCACCGGTGAGAGAACCCCATCTTATGCATTGTACTCTCCAAGAATGACCAATCAACCCTATCATAAGCCTTGGACAAATCCAATTTGTAAGCACAAAAGGAAGAATTCGGAGTGGTACCATGTTCCATATAGTGAAGGCATTCAAAGGCCAACAGAGCATTATCCGTGATCATCCGCCCGGTAACAAAGGCACTTTGATTTTCTGAAATTATTTCGCAAGCAATGGTCGAAGCCTATTTACCAAACACTTGGACACAATTTTATAGAGGACGTTACATAGTCCAATCGGCATGTAATCCTTTAGCTCCATTGGATTGTCCACCTTCGGAACCAAAACTATAGAAGTGTCATTGACTCCATCTGGCATATGTCCAGTGAAGAAAAAGTGTTTAACCACCCTAATAATTTCAGATTTCATGACTCCCCAATTTTTCTGATAAAACCTCCCAGGAAAGCCATCAGGCCCTGGTGCCTTAATAGGCCCAATTTGGAATAAAGCATCAGAAATTTCCACTTCAGAAAATTCACAACATAATTTCTCATTCATCTCTTCCGTGATATGTTCTTGCACCAAGTCCGAGATAGCTGAATGATCGAGGTTCGGATCCCTAGTATACATAGACTTGAAGTAGGATACAACCATCCTCTGCATATCCGAAGGTGTTGTATTAACCACCCCTAGCTCATCTTGCAGCTTAGCAATTTTATTTTTCCGTGCCCTCCAAACGGCTCTATGGTGAAAGAACTTAGTATTCCGGTCACCCTCACGAAGCCAATCAATACGGGACCGTTGGAGCCAGATCATTTCCTCCTTGTAAAGGAGTTCATTCATTAAATCTGTAGTGGAACGAATCTCCCCTCTCGGTGCATTTATACTATGCAGATTCTCAAGTTTGTCTCGTAATTTGGCAATTTCACGAGTAACATTACCAAATTTCCTTCGACCCCATCCCTGGAGTTTCCTCATGACCGTCCCCAAGCCACTATTAACCTCTCCTAGATCAGCCATATGGCCTAGATCCTTCCAAGCGGCATCAATGACTTCTTTGAGAGCCTGATCACGTTCCCAGAAAATTTCATAGCGAGGGCAGGGAGTGGATCGAGGCACTATCACCTCCCTTGATAGGATTAGCTTCAACGGTATATGATCCGAGCAGGGAGATACCAAGTGCACCACCGAGGACTCAGCATAAATATCACGCCATCGGTCATCCGCAAGGACACGATCCAATCTAACACGGACATTCTGGTTACCAGCTCGCCGGTTATCATATGTAAAGGGCAGACCAGTAAAGCCGAGATCTGTTAACCCACACACTTGCAAACAGTCACGAAAATCTGCCATTTGACGCTCAGGTCGCGGACAGATGGAGAAGTGTTCAAACAACCATAAAGCTTCATTGAAATCCCCCATTAATACCCATGGCAAGGGAGAAGATGCACGTAGGTCTGCTAGTTTACTCCACATACGATGACGGTGTTCAACTCTTGGTTCTCCATAAACAAATGTGGCATGAAAGAGTGGCTCGTTTGGAGAAAGCCGCATCCAGACATCAATAAAACGATCACCCTTATCCTTCACCTCCACAAAGATATCCTCGTGCCAAAAAAGAGCCAGGCCTCCGCTACGACCATCACAGTCCACTCCAGTGAAACCACGGAGGCCTAATCTATTTCGGAGACGTCGCATGCGATCACAAGATTGCCTTGTCTCGCAAAGGAAAATAACTTTGACCTGGTGTGTACTTTGCAGGACTCCCAAGTCGCGAACTGTCGCGGAATTCCCAGCTCATGACAGCCCAAATTAACCAACTCATTGCGCCCGGCGGTCATCCTCCGGGGATGTCGCCGATCCACTGGAATTGCCAGAAATAGAAGAACCATTTGCTAACTTGGTTCTTTTGTTTTCCTTCCCTGTTGCCGAATTGAGAGGCGCCTCTTCAGTAGGCAGCTTGCCATCCACAACCATATCCGAACCCCGAATGGGCAGGGGGTTAACCGGAGGCTGATTTTCTCCCTCAAGTTCCAGCCTCCTTTTTGCACTGAGCTCACCATCAGTCATGTATACTTCAGGGGGTTTAACTGGGCTTGTTGCAGTATCTGCAAGCTCTTTATCGGTACCTGTGTCACGACGCTCTGGATGATCGCGCCAGTCAGAAAATCCGCGGCCACGACCAAGACCATCAGGCGCAAAACCCCCACCTTTGCCATGCATTCCATCATTCAGGTTGCCACGACCAGCAGAAAAGAAAGGCACACCACGGCCACCTCTCATACCACCCCGGTAGTTCCCAGCACCTCGGACACTCCCAGGAGGGCTCACATACATCCAGTCACCAAACTTCAAATACTGTTCATCATAGACACCATCGCCGCACTCCTTGAAGTGATGACCAATGAGGCCACATGCATAGCACAGCTGCCCGAGTCTCTCATATTTAACAGCATATAAGTATCTCTTGCCGGCCAGTGAGATTGACACGAAACGTGTCAATGGCTTGCGCACATCATGATTAACACGAACACGAACAAAATCCCCCCTGAATCCTCCAGCAGGGTTCATCTCTACCGCCAACACTTCGCCAACAACGCGGCCAACTAGCTTTTTTACTACTTCTTCTTTACGGTAACCCTCAGGTAATTTGTGAACCTGTAGCCAGATTGGCATGAACTGAAGCTCCACAGATTGAGGATCCGAGAGTCCATCATATGGGGCCATAACCAATGCCCAATCGCGAAAGAGCCAGGGGCCTCTTCCTGTGACTTTCTCCCAGTCACCTAGGCAGAAGCACTGTATCACGAACAAATTGTCTCCTACAGCACGCATCTTCACCTCACGGGCAGGATTCCAAGCGATTTGCATCTGTTGAAAGAGGGCCTCATGAGAGAAGTTCTTGAGACAGACTACTCTTGCCACAGCTAGCCATCTAGTATCAGCCATAATTGCAGCAGCATCCTCAATGACAAAATCATCAAAGTCATCATCAGCAAGATCCAATCGGTCAAACATGGAGTCGAGACCACCACTCCTAGATCCACCATTGCCGGCAGATATTTCATCAGGCAACTCCCGATCTGGGGGCGCAGCCGACGACTTCCTGTGGTTGTCAACGCCGCCTCCGCAAGTTTCTCAGCCATGACAAAACGCACAGGAGCCCTGTGTCTTCTTTCGCAGGAGCCACAAGAAACGAGAACCGAGGTTAGTCGCTGCGGACGACGGGACGAGGGAACGGAAGAACTTCAATCGGAGATTAGAGCCAGGACAGGAACGTAGATCGGATTTGACAGGGACTCGCCGCCAGATCGCCTGGGGGAGGACAAAACCCTAACGGGTACGTTATATTTGACACTGCAAAGCACGAGTTTTAAAACGACCTAAAAGTTGACCTGCTAGGAACACGATCTTGGGCGTTTTGGGGGAAACAGGCCCTGGCGATGCGCGGATAGGCACGTGGCTTCTCCCCGGATACAAGTTCATGGCACGCGGCTTCTCCCTTAATTTCTTGTCTCCTCTAATCTCATCCTCTACCTCTCCTAATATTCTCAGCCGCCTCCTCGAGTACGCGGCGCCGCTCCAAGAACGAGGGTCGTGGCGGCAGGGATGGACGACCGGAGCCGAGTGGAGCATCGCCGGTGACAGGAGGTGCGACGCCGGGCACGAGAGCGGTCAAGGCGAGGCGTGGGTATCAAGAAGGTGATTAGTAGTTCCATGGGCAAATGCCCGTCAGCTAGCTAGCTTTCGTTGCTTTGCCCCGGCTCCATGTACGGGCTAGCTCCGCCAATGTTTCCGGCCGACGGGCCGTTGACGACGACGGTGACGGCGAAGCCGCGGGGCGCGCGACGGCGGCCGAGGTGTCCGTCTCCTTTCCGGCCGGCGGACCGTGGTGACGGCGAAGCCGCGGCACAGGAAGAGTTTGGCCAGCTCCACCATGGGCACCAAATCTTGGTAGGACTGAACATGCCTCAGCCGGAGCTATAGCGGTGTTCCTGCGCATTGTGTAGGTCATGCATCAGGCAGCGGTGTTTTAGATTATTTGTGTTTGCCTGGTGTTCTAGATTATGAGCTAGGACTGTGGTCCTTGAGTCGGAGCTGCAACGGGTCAGCGAGGAGAACCGATGGCTGGGCGAGATGCTCGGGGAGGTGGCCTCCAAGTACGAGGCCCTGCAGGCCCAGTTCACGAACTTGGTAACGACCCAAGCCAACGCCGGCGGCAGCAACAACAACTCCTCGTCGTCCGTGTCGGACGGCGGGTCAGTGTCGCCGTCCAGGAAGTGCAAGAGCGAGGACAGCCTTGGCGTGCCGCCGCCCACGCCGCCGCAAGCTCACCAGCACCACCATGCCGCCGCCATCGCCTACACGCCGGACCAGGCGGAGTGCATGCTCACCAGAACTCGCTGTTGATCGAGCATCGTGGATACTAGCTTAGCTAGCTAACTCACAGCATCGACCACCCTTGCATCCTCCGCGTCGGCACCGTCGTCCTCAGCGTTGCTCCTCCTCCCTGCGCCGCCCGCGATGACCTCCACCTCGACAGTGAGGACGCCGTCTTCGCAGCGAGCTGGATGGTACACAGGATGGGCCATGGCGCTCTGCTGTGGCCCATGAATCCGTTCCCTAGTCAGATCAGTATTGAGGTTAGGGGTGATTAGAGTTGAGAAATCACCAAGCAATCGAGCAACCAAACATGGGAATTTTGGTTCCAAAGAATAAAAGCAGTCTGCCAAATGCTGAGTCGCTTCTCTGCCGATTTTACTTAACAGTGTTAATACGGGCAACCAAATAAGGGAAAGATTTTGGCCCAGAGCCTGATCCTGGCGTGCAGTCCTCGCGCATACAAGTTGCATCCGTGGGGAAAAATCGCACGGGAACCAAACACGCCCATAAGAACTACGGCAATCCCTATATGACCAGATGTCGCTCGCTGCAACGCGGCGGAATGCCATATGTCTCCTACGCCGCGAATGCCATATGCCGCCCGCTGGCGGAGCGGGCGGCTAGCGCCACACAAGGCACACACACCCTGTTAGGTCGGCCTAGTTCATGTCAGTTTTTCTTTTTTCTTTTTTTTTTTGTTATTTGTTTTCAATTTTGTTTTTATGTTTCTTTTTTTATGTTTTTATACAAAATATTTTTCTGAATTTTGGTTCATATTTTTTAAATTGGTTTATGATTTTTGAAATTGGTTCATTATTTTTCGAATTGGGTTTATGATTTTGAAATTTTGTTCATGTTTTTAATTTTTGGTTCATGATTTTTAAAATTGGTTCATGACAAAAGTGGTTCATGACTTTTTTGAAATTGATTCATAATTCAGAAATTGGTTCATAACTTTTGAATTTTCCTTCATAATTTTTTAAAAAAAATGAAAATTCGTTCATGATATTAAATAAATCTTAACGAATAGTTAAAAATATTCACAGTTTTTAAATCATTATTATAGAGATATTCATAGTTTAAATAAAATACAGAAAAAAGAAAGGAAAAAGAAAGAGAGAAAAACGAATCTCGTCTAGTGGGCCGGCCTGCTTACCCGCGCCTTTAGGTGGCTCGCGAGTAGCAGCGCCTTGATGCGGCGTATAGCACGCCCCACGACGCGGGCGGCTCACGTCGCACATGCGTTATTCCTATTGGGTCGGCCCAGTTTCGCACGAGTTGTTTTTCGTTCTTTTTTATATTTTTTGTTTCCTTTTTCTATTTTTCTGGTTTTTTTGGTCTTCTTGTTTTGTTTTGTATTTTAACTTTTTTAAATAAATCACGTTTTAAAATTTAGGTCCGTGATTTTTAAATTTGGTTTATGATTTTTGAATCTGGTTCATGAATTTTGAAATTTGGTTCATGATTTCCGAAATTTGGTTCATAAATTATAAAAATTGTTTATGTTTAACAAATTTTGTTCATGAATTTTAAAAATTTGTTCATAATTTTTGAAAATTTGTTCAGGAATGTTTAAAAAATGTTTACTACTTTTTAAATGTTACTATTAAAAATGAGAGTTGGTGTCTGTAGGTCACATCAAACATTGGGAGCATCTGGGTCATCAATTCGTAAACATCAAACATTGGAATAATCTTAGCCATCAAATCTCACAATCACGGGTCTATATGGAAACTCACTTACATGCAGAGCCATAATAAATGGGATTACATGGAAAATCACAATAAAGGGAGTAGACACGGGAAACAATAATCAAGGAAATTCAAAAAACTCCATTACTCCTCCATCTGCCTCCTTCCTCCCGCTCGCAATACTCATGTGGTCATCTATGTGTCGTCCTGATGCCGCTTTGCGCCACCGTTGTTCTCCTCCAGCGGTCGTCTCTGTGCCATCGTGTCGTCGCTCTGTGCCTCCGTCGTTGTCCTCCAGCGGTCCTCTGTGTCGTCGTGATGCCGCTTTGCGCTTCTCCTCCACTAATTGTCTCTCTGTCGTTGTGACACCGCTCTGCGCGGCCGTCGTTCTCCTCTTATGGTCGTCTTTGTGTCGTCATGGCGGCGCTAACACTTGGACAACCAAACCCTCCAACAGTCTTCTCCATAGCATCATTTCCGCTGGTAATCCAGTTTCCCTTACATCCTCTGACCTTCATCCGCCTTCCCCTGCTGGAAAATCAATGGATCCAAATCGTTTTCCGTTGGTTTACTCTTCTTTATTCCTCCCATTGTTACTATCAGATGAGAAAACATAAGATTGCTTGTGAATCTTCTCATGGGGAGCGTATCCCGTTTAAGGATCTAACCAACAAAGAAGCAAATGAATCAACGGGAGCAATAAAGAAGAGGGGCACGAGTTGGTATGGTTGACCGTCTACCGAGCAGAAAGAAGAGTACCTAAATAAACAACAGAAAAATAGTAGCTCTAAATCAGATTGTAGATCAAGGTAATAAACCTATAGTCCTATTCGTATGTAAGGAATTTTCTTGTCATAGCATCTTCTGCATGTAAGATTAACTACTTTTTGCAATTTATCAGGAGAGAATAGCACTTCTAAAGGCTAGGCAAAAAAATGTAATGATGGTTATCGAGAAGAGCAACTACATTTTACATCTCTAAACCAAGGTAATGCCACATGACTTTCAATCAGAATTTTATCTAAGAAATATAGCCAACAAAACCAATCATAAAGGTCGATACAACCTATATGGTACATTACTTGAAGGAAATGGTTTTACTTAATAAGGATATAATTGTATGCAAAAAGAATATGGCCTTTAGGACAGTTTATGGTCTCCAGAAGAATATGGCCTTTAGGACACTTTATGGTCTTCGGAATAGAATGCTCACAGGTACTTGGTGTCTTTTCACTGGTTCCATACCAATGAACTATCATGTTTATGACTTGGTTATGTGATTATTTCTGTAGATGTCATTGGACTGGTGGTGTACGTGAGCAAGTTTATATACACAAAATCCTTCTATCACAATACTCCTTGTCTAGACATCCCAATTATGAATGCTAGGTATCGATATAATTTTTGTGCGTGTTTGGGACCAACACGTGGGGCATCACATAACACTCCAGAGACCAGCGGAGCACCAAATGTGGACATTGGCCGCCACACTGTTAAAAGTGAACTGGGCAGAAGGTGATGTACTTGTGCTTTAAATCCTACCGCATATACATGTTCTGATCTAATAACAAATATTTAAAGGGGTTTATCAACTACTGATGAGAGCCATTTTGTCTTCCGCACCACATAACCAGTCTGGCTATGCGCTAGAAGTGTTCCGTGCAACGTTCCTCGCATCTCGAGGGCCCTTATCGCGCCAAGTCAGAGAGCCCATCAATTTTAAAAAACATTGCCAACGGGAGAATGATCCCTCCCTTGGTTATACGTTGTTAGGTAGGTGAGACACCCGGTTTATTCATGCCTCAGCGGCGAGGCGAAAGTCTGTCAATGCTAGGACTCGAAACCAGGTGGCTAGCCTCCACACCCGGAGTATCAGCCACCAGGCCAGCGCCCGGTTCTCAAGGAACGACAACCCCCGTGTCACTAGAAGTGTTCCGTGCAACATTCCTCACAGCTCGAGGTCCCTTATCACGCCAAGTCAGGGAAACTGACAATTTTAGGAAGACGGTTGCAAGGAACTACAACCTTCATGTCATCACACTATAGAGTCGAGGACCATTACATTTACTAGTAGAAGATGATAACTTAATTAAGAAATTAGATATGTTATCATCAGAGACCTTTTGCTTTACTTTTTTTGCGCCAGACAAGAATTATTTCTTGCTTCCAGTAAAAGTAGTTTCAATATATCCGTTGACGTGTGTATTGGCATGATGTACTACCAAGAATTTGAATATTGCAAGAAAAAGTATGCACTGGCATGTTGTATTACCAGAAATATATTCTATGAATCATTTATAAGAAAAAAATTAAATATATAAAAGATAAAACAATCACATATACAAAAATAAGAATGGCTCTCTGTCTAACGATATAAGTTTGGAAACTAAAGGAACTACCGTAGAAAACATATTTAACAGAAGAATGAAAGGTGACAATTACTCCATTATAAGTAAGAAATACCTGAAGATAAATACTGGTATCATGGCATACTCATCGTAAACAAAGCCTAGTGATGGAACAGTTACCTACACAATTCAAAGTTTTATCTGAAATTCTGAATATACGACAATTTTAAGGCTACAACCTCTTGGGAGCTTATAAAACTCTGAAATTTGTACCCACAACAAATAAAAAGAAACTAAGTTAGAAAAAATAAATTCCAAATCTCACCTCGAGTAATATTTGGAATATCAAAATAAATAGTTCACTGAGCCGGATAATGTTGTCTTGGAATTCCAAGGAAGATGAATCTTGGCATTTTATGGCATAGTCATTGTAGATAGAAGTCGGTGATGGAACAATTACCTACACAATTCAAAGTTTTATCCAGGGGAGCTTATAAAAATAAATGAGTATGAGAGATAAGATTGCTTAAATTGATGGAAAGAAGACATCCATGTTTATCACTTATGATTATGATATAACATGGGGTATAGATAATTGTTACCCGACAAGATGGTAGCTTGCATTGAATTGAGCAATGCTGCAAAACCAGAAAATCCATGGATGTAGCTATACAGAATAGCTTATCATGCTTCATCCGGCCTGCAATATTATGTTCTTAACTATACTTGCCAAATTAGGACAAGCATGTCCAGATTTTATGACCGGGTTGCTTTCATGTAGGATTTTATTATAGTAAGTAATTACTTATAAAGTTCTATAAAAAATTAACAATATCATTGTAAAAAAAGGGGACAATTTGAAATTTATTTTGTATATATAAAACCACCGCCCTCATGTAGGTTGCCTTTCACTACAAATGCCTACGAAATAAAGCACTGCACCTCCTCTCCGGGGATACAACTCAACTTATTCATCCGAAGTTCTACGGAATAAAGCACAACTTCTAACTTACTCGTCCCATTTCAAGATTTGTGGTCAAGGTTTGTACGGCGCCTTGAAATAACTTACTACAGTGGTTGTTTACACTCCCAAGTTTATTCTTGGTACAATGGAATCTGTTCCCATAATATCTCGAACCGTGGTTTCCATTTACCTCTAATCATTCATTTCATTCATACAATAATATTTGCTTCTGTAGGAACATTTATGATACTTTAGAAAAGTATTTGCTCAATATAACTTGCAAGAGTTGTGCAAGTTTTAATTTGCCAATTATATACAAGTTTGAACTTGCCTAGTAACTGCAAGATAATGCAGTTTGAAGGTTCTAGTTGGTCCTTGACTTCGGTTTCTGTAAGAAGTAATCATTGTCGATAAAGATAATGCTTTTAAAACCAATTGTGCAAGTTTTAATTTTCCAATTCTATACAAGTTTTAACTTGCCTAGTAACTGCAAGATAATGCAGTTCGAAGGTTCTAGTTGGTCCTTGACTTTGGTTTCTGTAAGAATTGAAGCAATCATTGTCTGATAAAGACAATGCTTTAAAAACAAATATGCTCTTAATTCAACTACATGTTACGCAATGCTTTCTCTTTATTACTTCTAGATCCTTTTTTATTTAAGTTAATGGGTTTTTGATGAATTTTCCCTATTTTTAGGGGTTTTTATTTCACCTTAGCATTTTCATATATCTATTTTATAAATTCTATCAAAATTCACTTTCGTGAATCTTTGGATTTAAATTAATATTCATATATATTTAAAGAATATCATTTAGGTCTTTAATGATTTTTGAGTATTTTACTCAATTTTAAAGTGTTTTATTAAGTCATTTTCCTTGTTTGGAATTTTCATCCTATTAAAATTATTTTTAATAATTCCAGAAAAATAGGATTTAGACTCCTTACATTTTCCCTATTTGAAACTATTTTTATTTTATTTTAAGAAAATGTCTAGGGTTGTTTTTGTCAATTGTATTTTTAAAGAAAAATTGAAAAGATAAAAATACCCCTGAGCCCACTGGTTAGACCTAACTGGTCAAAACGAGTTGACACGGTTTGGTGGGACCGAACCCGTCCCACTCTCACTCAGTCCCTCTCTCCTCACCCGAGATCATTCTCCCTCTCGCTCGTGATCCCTTGCCGACTGCGCTCACCACCACCGTCGCGCTAGATTCCTGCCGTTGTTGGCCTCCACCACCATCTCCATGGCTAGCAATCAAACGAGCACTTGACGCTCTACCTCTCCACCGCCCATATTCGTTTATCTCTCTCGTGCGGCCTCACACTACCCTATTCCTAACCCTAGGGTTTCGGTGACATGGTGTCGACGTGCTCTAGTGCTCCTCCGACGTTCCCTCGATGTTGAGATGGTATCAATGCACTCCCTAGTGTCTCCTCTATGCGCTACTAGCCCGCGTAGATCGAGTTCCCTCCCCCTGGATTCTCGTTGTGCTTCCTGTGGTGCTCATCATCCTCTTCTCCGGCTCCGGTGAGCTTGGATCTCGTTTGGGTTAAAGGTAGGTGAAAGGGCATGTATGCCCCCATGTGTGGTTTTGGTAATTAATGACAATCTCTATAGACTAATGTGTGATTTGAGTTTCACTTGTAGATTTTGTCCATTGGATTTGCTTGGGCCATTGTTGGCTTCAAGGTTGAAATATGAAGAATTGAAGAAGAAGAAGAAGAAGAAGCAATGTCCAAGGGCTTTGGGCCTATTGGAATATTATTGAATAAACAAGAAGATTGTAGGTTGAATCAAGATAGATCAACACTCAAGAAGGAATGAAGAAGTGCAAGCTCAAGATGCTCCATATCTAGAAGATCTCATGCTTGAAGCTTCCCATCCTCGGTGATCATGGATTGATGAAGACAAGTTCAAGGAATAGGTCTCCCTTGGTGTATGGAGGAGTAATTCGCAAGACTTCATCAAGCAAGAGCGAGCAAGAGAAATCAATAAAGGTGTTCCGTCTTGAGAAGGACAAGACGGTCTACACCAAGCTCAAGTGGAATGCTCAAGGCAAAGGTATGATCTTGATAGGTTTTCTGTTTTTCTGGCCTCATGTTGTTAGTTGGGAGACCGTGTTAGGATAGATAGCTATACTATCAAGAGGGGCGCTCGAGTGAGTGATTCAATCGCGTCTTTCGGTGAGATCTCAAACCTTTTCTAGAACAATAGAGAGGGATATGCAGAATATGATGGATGTATTATTGAGCCTCATAGGCAAGTATATATATAGGCGTGCAGGGATAAACTTGGAGTACAAGACAAGACACAAATCTTATCTCTACCTAATTTACCCCTAACCGGTATTATACTCTAACATCCCCCCTGCAGTCGTAGCGGTAGCGTTGTGAACAACAGGAACTGAATGGAATATGCCCGAGAGGCAATAATAAAGTGGTTATTATCTTATTCCATGTTTATGATAAATGTTTATTTTGCATGCTATAATTGTATTAATTGGAAACATTAATACATGTGTGTTTAATAAACAAAATACAAAGTTCCTAGTACTGCCTCTCATATAAACTAGCTTGTTGATTAACAAGATGATCAAGGTTTCCTGGTCATGGACATTGGACGTTGTTAATAACGAGGTCATAACATTGGTGGAATGATGTGATGAACATTCATCCAAAGTATAGCATTACAATCAGAGTCATTATGTTTATATTGCTATAACATCATACGAAGTAATCTTAGTCCTTAGACCATGAGATCATGTTAATTGCTAACGCCGGAAGAGTATCTTGATAACATCAAACGTCACACCGTAACAGGGTGACTATAAAGGTGGATTCAGTGCTACAAAGGTGTTATGTTGAGGCTCATGGATCAAGAGTGGTATTTGGCCATCCCGATGACAGATAGATATACTCTGGGCCCTCTCGGTGATATCACATTAAGATAGCTTGCAAGCAAGTGATGTGATCACTAGAATGTTATATCACGGGAACGAGAAAAGAGTGCATGTCGGTAACGAGATCAAACTAGGTATTTGGATACCGATGATCGAATCTCGGACATGTATTATATCATGAGACAAAGGGATTTAGTTACTACCGTTAAAGGTTCTCACGATCACAGAAGTCATCGTTGAATGTGTAGGAGTCAGTATAGATCTCCAGGTCCCGCTTCTGATTATTGATCTGAGAGGGGTCTCAATCATGTCTGCATTATTCGTGAACCGTAGGGTGACACACTTAAGGGATACCGACACCATTTGGAGCAAATATGTTTCAGATAAAGATTTAAGAAAGCGCTGGAATTATTTCAATAGACACCGAAACTGTTTCGGGTGAAATTGCTAAAATTGGTTCTGCATGTAATATTGAAATGTTGCAGGGGGTTTATGTGAATGTTTGTTAATTAAATTAATTAACAAAATTCTGAATAAAATTAATAAAAGAGTTTTATTAAATGAAAGAGCATTAAATTTGGAGAAATTTAATGCATTTAAAGTGGAGACTTTAAAAGAGAATGTGAAGGGGTATTTTAATGTGGAGGGGGTTACCACCACATGAATGGGGGAGGTGAAGGGACACCCTCCCCTCCTCCTATAAAAGGCCCCCCTCACACCCCTTCTTCCTCACACCTCCTCGTGAAGGATCTCTCTCCCCCTCTAGTATTATTCCCCATGGTCTCGGATTAGCGAGATACATGTTCCCGGTGGCTTTATCTTGAAAGGAGTTGCTGCTTCCGCTACTTTGCTGGAGCGAGGGATGGAGGTTGTCGGGGTGCCGGACGTGTGTGCGATCACGGATGCACCGCTACTTTGCGGTGCTGGACTTGGTGGTGCTAGACTTGCTGGAGCTAGATCTGAAGGACGTGCTGGAGCCGGACCTGCTGGACTTAATCACGATCTTGAGATCGGCAAGTGTACGACTACATCATCCACGAGTTCCAACTCGTTAACAAAGCTTTGTTGTCTTCTAGGGTAAGTTCTCTATGGATGTATATCCGCCCATTGCTTGTATCTAGTAGATAGATCTTGGCATATAGTTCCCACCGTAGGATTTTTTTTGTTTTCTATGCTGCGAACCCAACAGGAACGTTGCGGACGGTCAGACTGGAGAGAAACTGAAGTAGCATCTAGTAGGCTGACATCCTCCCACAATCCAAGTGGGAACATCATGGACGGTGTCGCGTCGCGGTAGCTTGGACTGTAGAGGAAGCTGATGATGCTCAAGCGAGGTGGTGGCCCTTGTGCCGATGTTGAGGGAGCCGAGAGCATGGGGCGGTGTCGTGGTCGATGTAGCCGTGCGAAGGGTCGCCGTGGTTGATCTCGTGGTCGGGTGCCGGTGTCGAGGTAGCCGCACATGAAGCTGCCGTATAGTGCGCGAGGAGAATGACGGAGACACGTCGAGGGTCCGCGGTAGCATGCCGAGGGTCTACGGAGGCTTGCCGAGCGGCCGCGAGGGCTTGCCGCGGATGCGATGCAGTCCGAGCCGTCGAAGACGAGTTGCGGCCATAGGTTTGCTAGAACTAGGCGCACGTCGGGGACCAACACACACTCCGGTTTTGCCAGAACCGAGTATTTAAGAAGAACTCGTTAGTGACATGGTCGAGGCAGTCATAGAGGAGGGGATCAATGTTGAAGAAGATCATGTTGAAGCCGATGAAGACGAGGCACCAATCCGAGCTTGCCAGACTCGGGAACGCGTCGGGGATGAAGGCACTCCTGGTGTTGCCAATACCAGGCATGTGAGGGGTAGGGTCCATCATGAACTTGTCGCCATGTCAGAGACTAGCAGAGGAGGCCTCCAGAACGGTAGCGAGGCGCAGAGCAGCGAAGGGAGAGATGCCGCAGTGAGGGGGTCTTCCCAATCGGGGGCTCCATCATGCACTTTGGCGAGCACCGCGTCTACGTCGCCACCGTCCTGGAGGCCTTCCCTCGTGAGGTGGTCACCATCTTCGGCGCGCCCCTGGCTTTCCTACCTCGCGTGCCGCCAGCGGCAGCGTCGAGGTCCTGATGGCGGGCTCGAAGGAGAAACGTCGTCCACCTCTGGAGCGCAACGTGGACGGCCCCATCGAGGCGGATCTAGCTGCAGCTGCGGCGGCCTTGGAGACTACCCGCTAGAACCTTCTGGAAGAAGCTGGCAAGGTGGCGGCCGCCCAGCGATGGATGAACGCCACCATGCGGGAATACAACATCGTGCACGGCTTCGTGCGCTTTCCTGGCACCAGCCGCCTGGCCCAGCCACAAGGCCAGAACCTCGGTTCAGAGATGGATCCCGCCGCTGATCCGCGCATGCCCGCGGTGCAACCGGTCTACAGCACCCCCGCCAAAAACATGAGGGCCGTGGAGGCGGCAAATGCTGAGCTAAGCCACCTGGAGGGCAAGGAACTGCTCCGTCAATAGGCGCGTGTCCAGCTCCTTGTGGTCACAGCGAACAAGCAGCAGGCTGAGGCAGAGTTCAGCATGGCTGGCAACAGCAGAGTCCAGCCGGCTCGCCGGATGGAGGATCCGGCTGCAGGCGGCAGCAAGGCATCTTCCCCAAACGGAGCAAGGCAGAGCAACCGCCCGCACGGTGGATCTACAGGCCGTGGGCACAATGCCCGCGACACAGCAGCTGTTACCAGCAAAAATCGTGAGCCGGCCGACGAAGCCGAAAAAGGCCAAGCGCTACCCAAGTCCCGCCTATCTGGCCAGCTGGGACCGCTCGAGCCGGATGAACAGCAAGACACGCGCTCGCGAATCGATCTCCTGGTCCAGTCGCGCGCGCTGGAGGAAGAAAGCCTAGCCGGTCCAAGATGCTTTGGACCGTGCATCCGGAACGAGTGATTTCCAAAGGGATTTTCGCTCCCAAGGGACACGCCAAAGTACAACGACTCGGTCAAGCCGGAAGACTGGCTGGTGGATTACACTACCGCCATGGGCATCGCCAACGGCAACCGCCGGGTAGCAGTACACTACGCCCCTCTCATGCTCCTCGACTCAGCCAGGACGTGGCTCAACAGCCTCCCCGACAATAGCATCAACGCTTGGATCGATTTCGAGCAGGTGTTTGGTCACAACTTTACCGGCACCTACAAGCGCCCAGGCCGGCCTGGCGAACTTGCTCTCTGCGTACAGGGCCCGGATGAATCCGATCGCTCCTACATCACCTGATGGACGAGCATACACAACTCCTATGAGGGGGTACGTGAACATCAGGTGGTTGATCTCTTCATCAACGGCTGTAGGGACGACACTACACTCAAGCGTAAGCTTCTGCGCACAGCAGGTATGCGCCTGTTTCAAAGGGTGTGAGTTTCACCATGTCCCCAGGCTAAACAACGAGGCCGAGGACACGCTCGCCCGCATCGGGTCAACAAGACAGCCAATTCCGCCTAGAGTCTCCCTTGAGAACTTGCGCAAGCCGTTAATCACGACATCTCCCGAATCCGACTCCATAGCGTTGGACGCGGACCCGGGGACTGCCGGCTCCAAGACATCCGTGATTGCCGCACCGCACCTGCCCGAGGCCGCCCAGGACCCGGCTCCAAGACCTCGCCGCCACGCACTTCAGGGACTGGCTCCATCCTCGATGCCGCTCCTGGCTCCACCCGGTCGGCCTCCGGACGAGCCCGACCTGGTCATCCAGGCAGAAGTAAATCTGCTGATGCAGGTGGTATGCGCCATCCGGGAAGCCCCAACATGGGCCAAGCCGTTCATGGACTTCCTGGCCAAAGGAGAACTGTCCGAGGAAGAGGTAGAGGCAAGACAGGTGAAGCGCAGAGCCAGCACGTACACCATCATCAACAAAGAGCTCTACAAGCGCAGTGTTGGCGGCATCTATCAACGATGTGTGAGCTAGGAGGACGGAATCCGGCTGCTGGTCGACATCCACCAGGGTGAGTGTGAACACCACGCATCGTCACGAGCCATAGTGGCAAAGGCATTCCGCCACGGGTTCTACTGGCCCACGACATTGGAAGACGCTGAGCAAATCGTCAAGTCATGCAACGGGTGTCAGCGGTTCAGCCAGCAGAAGCACACTCCATCCGCAGCACTCAAGACGATCCCCATCACCTGGTTGTTCGCCGTCTGGGGCTTGGACATGGTTGGCCCCTTCAAGACGGCCAGATCCGGCATGACCCATTTGCTAGTGGCGGTGGACAAGTTCACCAAGTGGATAGAGGCAAAGCCAATAAAGAAGCTGGATGGACCAACAGTGGTCAAATTCTTCACAGACATAATTACACGCTTTGGCTACCCAAACAACATCATAACTAACAACGACACAAACTTCGCCAAGGGAGCTTTCACACGATTCTGCGGAGATAAGAGCATTTGCCTGGACCTCGCATCTGTGGCACACCCCCAGTCCAATGGGCAGTGCGAGCGAGCAAACGGCCTGGTCCAAGCAGGAATCAAGCCCTGGCTGATCGAACCACTGATGCGACCCCCCGGCTGCTGGATTGAGGAGCTGCCGGTTGTACTCTGGAGCCTCCGCACAACGCCAAATCGGTCCATCGGCTATACCCCTTTCTTCCTTGTTTACGAGGCGGAGGCGGTTTTGTCCACTGACATCGAGTTCGACGCACCACGCAAACTACTCTACACAGAGCAGCAAGCCAAAGAAGCACGGGAAGACAGTGTTGATCTCCTTGAAGAGGCGCACGAGCTGGCCTTGTCCAGATCCGCTATCTATCAGCAAAACTTACGTTTCTACCATGCCAGACGGATACGCAGCGTCTCGTTCCGCGAGGGCAACCTGTTGCTAAGGCTAGTTCAAGACACCAAGGGGATGCACAAGCTGTCTCCGCCTTGGGAGGGACCATTCATCATCAGCCGGGCACTGAAGAACAACTCATACTATCTCATCGACGCTCGCAAGCCGGAAAAGAACAAGATGGATCGCTTAGGCGAAGAAACTGAACGCCCATGGAACGCAAGCCTGCTTCGCCCATTTTACACTTGAGAAAGAAGTGTACGTATCTTACCCTCATGTAACAAACAAGCATGGGAGCCTTGATGCAGTCTCGAGAACTCCGCAATAAATAAACGAGTCATGCTACTCAAGTGGGTTTCCCGGCTGCATTACTTTAACCCCGGAGCCGGCGATCCGCCTTGGGGACTCACCGGTTGGCCCAGACGGCTGCGCGACCCACGCGGCAAAGTACTGTATGCGGCCCCCAAGGTGTCCTCTTCGGTTCCGGCTGCAAACTGCAAGCCGCCTGTCAGATCCGGCAAGAGCAGAACGCTCAAAGGCCCCTACACGAAAAAGCCACGAGGAAAACAAAAACGTCTGGATGGCCCGATTGCGCTTATTCGCTCAAAGGCAATGACCCAAACCCGAAGTATCGTGCAGTACGCCTACTAAGCTACCCCTTCGACTCTGGCTAAAAGCCAACAAGGGAACGGCATCAAAACTGGCCAATGCTCACTAAGAAAAGGGCAGAGACATTGAATTTGCGCGAAACAGCGAAAATTCCAAAACCAGTTAACTTAAGATTACAGTTCGAATTTACATATGATTAACCAGGCAAACAACTTGATTGTTTCCATGTTTGCATGAGAAACAAGTTTCAACAATGAACACCCAAGCCGGAGGCAGATAGCTTCCAGATGGCAGCAGAGCAGGACAGGGAGCTTCGACCCGGCTGTACTCTCCAGCCGGCCCGAACCTCGGGGACTACACCCTGTGGGTGCACTCGCACGCCCCCACACAGAAACCTGCAAACAAGACAATACAAGGGAGCTTCGACCCGGCTGTATTCTCCAGCCGACCCGAACCTCGGGGACTACACCCTTTGGGTGCGCTCGCGCGCCCCCACACAAAAACCTGCAAACAAGACAACACAAGGGAGCTTCGACCCGACTGTATTCTCCAGCCGGCCCAAACCTCGGGGACTACACCCTGTGGGTGCGCTCGCGCGCCCCCACGCAAAAACCTACAAACAAGAAAACGCAGGACAGAAAGCGCAAGCAAAAGAGCACAAGTAAATATACAGAGGGAGGCAATGCTCCTACCAGAGTTCAATAACTAAAAGAAGATTGTTCACGCAAGCACAAAGAAAAGGCAAGTTTGTCAATCACAAATACTCCGTCATATGTGCGGCGGGCCGAGGTATCGAGCACGCCGCTGCAAGACAACACGTCTGCCGCGGTTCTGGTGTGCAGCGGAGGCGTCAACCCAATATCGTGCAGCGTGTGCAGTAGAAATGCCTGGCCGGGCTGGGTTGCTGAAGTCCCTGTCCAGCGCAACGAATCTCCCGATCGTCACGCCATAGGAGCGGATATCAGGAACCTCAGTGCGAAGCTGGTCATAGCTGGTCCCTTGGTGAAACCCGCGGGAGAGGCTTCGCAGATCCACATCCGGGTACCAGGACTTCAGTAGCGCCAACACCATCTCCGTGCCGCCTCGAGCCGCCCACTCCTGGGCCACATTCATGAGGTCGGGAGCGCCCATAAGACGCCCGACCAAGGCATCCATAGTGGCGGGCGGCGCGTCCTCGGGCCAGACATAGTCGAAGACCTCGAGAGCGGTGGTGCGAAGCTGGTTCGCCTCCTCGCTGATGACCGCCACAAGCTCCCCCGGGTGGAGATCCCGGTCCTGATCCGCCTCGGGAATCTGTCCCAGTGCCTGATCTGTTGCCTCAGGATACTGAGTTGTAACCGGAAAAAGAAAGAGTAATCAGTACTGACTACAGAGCGCAAAGTTGCAAAAATGGCTCAAGTCAAGGACACCTACTGAAAACAATCTCAGCGATCTGGCAAAGCTCCGACAGCACCGCCGCCTCCTTGGCCTTGGAAGCCTTGAGGGCATCCGCCTGGGTGGCGTAAATCACCTCCAGGTTCTTCAGCGCCTCAGCCCGGGTGTCCGCCGCCTTCTTGGCCCTGACCTCCATCTGCTCCTACTGCGCGGTCAATTTGGCGATCTGGTCCTGGCGGGCCTTGTTAGACTCCTCCAGCCGGGCGACCTCCTCCTTTAGCCGGGCCACCTCGCGGTCCCGATCCGCCAGCAGAGCTATAGGAGGGTAACCAATACTCAACAAGAAGCGCGAGAAATCGCGCAATTGAGAAGATATGGCAGAGCGGGCAATCTTACGGCCCAGGTCTCGCGAGGAGATTAAATCCAAAAGTGCAAGTCGCGTCGCAAGACAGCAAATTTGGAAACAGAATACATACTTCAATGGAGGCCGCTAACGCCCTGGCTTGACCGAGCCCTTGCTCCAGCATCGCCACCAGCTGGCGGACCTCGCCAGTGGCCAGGGGCGCCGCCTTTGCCGGCTGCGCCAGGGGAGCGTCCAGCACCGGTGCAGCCCAAGCCGGCGTCCAGCCGACAACCTGAAGGTCATCATCGCTCACCGGAGCCATGGAGGGCTCACCTTCCGGCCGGCCGGAGGCCTCCGGCTGCCGCACCTCCACCGGCTCCTCCACCCGGTAGGCGCTAGAATCAGCACCCACCGTCGAGCCGGGGAAAGGCACGGCCGCGCCGGCGCGCTCAAGCAGAGGACCCTCAGCAAGCCGGAAGACGACCCCGGCCCAGTGAAGCGTCGCGGTCGTAGCTGGAGGCACCACCTCCGTCGCGTCAGCAGCGGCCCCAGCCAGTGCAGCCTCGGGCGTCGGAGCCGGCACAACGTCGGGGGCCAGAGCCGGCGCATCCGCCTCCGCAGCAGGCGGAGGGGCGGACGCAGTGGAGATGGTCGCGGAGCCGGGCAAGGACATGGCCTCGCTGCAGGAACACAAGGAGTGAGTAACGCAAATACAAGCAAATCAATACAAACACCAAGGAGACGAAGGCACCTACCCGGGAACGCTCAGCGCGGCAGCGCGCCTTCCTGCCGCCACCTCCGGCTGGAGCGGCAATGGCGGGGGCGGTTGATGACCCACAAGTATAGGAGGTGTATCGCAGTATTTTCGAGGGAAGTGAAACCCAATTTATTGATTCGACACAATGGGGGCCAAAGAATATTTATAAGCCTTAACAACTGAGTTGTAAATTCAGCTGCACCTGGAAACAATCTCGCTCACAACAGTTTATTAGTACCAACCGTTTTGTAGCAGGAATAGCAAAGTAACAGCAATAGTAAAGTAAAGACAGCAGTAACAATAGCCGTAAACAGTAGGATTCGAGTGCGGTAGGCATAGGGATGGGTGGACGGGTGTTGCATGGACAGGACAATTCACATAGCAATCAGAACATAGGGCAATTGCAGATAAATAAGATAAAGCATCCAAGTACTAGATAATCCTAGGCATGTGTTCCATATATAGTCATACGTGCTCGCAATGGGAACTTGCACAACATCTTTTGTCCTGCCAACCCGTTTGCAGCGGGGCCTCAAGGGAACTACTGGCAATTAAGGTGCTCCTTTTAATAGAGCACCGGAGCAAAGCATTAACACTCCGTGAACACATGTGATCCTCACATCAAAGCCATTCCCTCTGGTTATCCTGATTTCTGTCACTTCGGGGCCATTGGTTCCGGACAACAACGTGTGTATACAACTTGCAGATAAGACCATAAACAATACTATCATAATGAATCAATAAAATGTTCAGATCTGAAATCATGGCACTCGAGCCCTAGTGACAAGCATTAAGCATAACAAGTCGCAACAAAGTCATAAAGCACTAATAAAAGATACTAGACACCATGCCCTAACAATCTGATGCCATTACATGAACGATCTCATCCAGTCCCTACCATCCCCATAGCCTACAGCGGGGGATTACTCACTCATAGATGGGGGAAACATGGATGGTCGATGGAGAAGCAATGGTGATGATGATGGCGATGATCTCCTCCAATTCCCCGTCCCGGCAGGGTGCTAGAACGGAGTTTCTAGTGCTGTTTCGTGGAATCTGGTGGTGGTGGCGGAGCGGAACTCCTTCTGGAAAAACATCGAACCCCTCGGAGTTTTTAGATCACAAGGCTTCTTATAAGCGAAGAGGGAGACCGAGGGGATGCCTGGGGCGGCCAGACCATGCCCTGGCGCGGTCAGGCCCAGCCCGCGCCTGGGGTGTGTGGCCAGCCCCTGGCCCTCCTCCGTCTCGTATTCTGGCTCCGTGAGTCTTCCGGAAAAATCGGCACTTTGGCTTTTGTCCCGTCCGATTCCGAAGATATTCATTTTCTAACTTTCCTAGAACCAAAAACATCAGAAAACAGGCAGCTGGCACTGTGGCTCTTGTTAATAGGTTAGTCCAAGAAATCATATGAAAAGTACTCCAAAGTGTGGACAAAACACAAGAAAGTGGATAAAACCAAGCATGGAACATCAAAAATTATGGATACATTTGCAATGTATCAACATCCCCAAGCTTAACTCCTGCTCGTCCTCGAGTAGGTAAGTGATAAAAAGAAAGAATAATTTTTGAGGTGACATGCACCATCATAAACTTGATCAAAGTATTTAAACATTGAAAGCTAGGATCATAATATTTCAATCATAACATGAAAGACAAAGTTCTAATCAATAAGACCAAGCAACTATGTTGCAACATGAAAGGGTACAAACAAAAGGTTCATGAATAGCAATACTTTGCAAGACGTTTGTTTGTTTCACATAAAGAAAACATAGCATAGTAGCATTCAGCTTGTCCCTCATAGAGTAGCAAACATAAATGCATAGGACACCTTCAAAGTTCATAAGAGTGACTAGATAAAAATAGTTTAAAACAAGCAATATCAAAGTTATGCATCAATCAACAAGTCTTGGGACAATGCACATAGAACTAAGAATGGCCACTATGCTCTCAAGAAAGTGCTCATAGAATGTGTGGAGACTCAACAAGGAAATGAACAGGTTTTGAAAAGTTTGAAAGGCTTCCAAATGCTGAAAGTATGGTACTCATTAGCTTTGAGCTCTCATTGCCCCTATCATAAGCATCTTTAAATGGTTAAGGTTAAAGTGACACAACTAAGAGGATATGCTTGACAAGTTATAAATCAAAGTCTCATGCCCCTTACTTACGAAGACCGATCCTCATGCTACTCAACTTCAGTCACAAGTAAGCTCTTGTCATTGTAAGTATATACGTATCATAGAGAACCGCCAACGGGGTACCCCTTGCAGATGACACAGGAGCTATCCCATAATCAAAATGACAAGGCAAACAGACAATGAGCATCTCAGCGATCTTTTTATTTACTATGTGCATAGATTTTTATTGAGGATGCTTCATAGAATGCTCATTATGGTTATGCTGCAAGTTTCCACCATGAATAGGCATGGCTTAGGCTAGCGACCCAGGCGTTTCTCTAACATACATACAAACTCCATGATCTTACAAGTTCCACTTTTATTTCACACCGTCGGGATCCATAAGTAAAAGAACATGATATCAACGAGGTACTAAGTACCAATGAAATGTTGAAAACATTCCCCATGATACATGGTTCGGCTAACTTCAACTTATAAAGCGCAAGCATATACGCAACAAAGAAGGACGCAATGGTTCAGGTTTATTAAATGCAAGAAAATAAAGTGTGCCATCAAGTTCGAGAGAGCTTTACTAACTAACTTTCTCATAACAAGCAAACATTTTATTCGGAAGAAAACAAGGCATATTGAATATGCACGGAAGTAGTAAATGATGCTAATAGGTAGGTATGGTGGACACTTTGGCAATATTTGGTTTTAGGGAGTTGGAAACATGAGTAAAAAACTCAGTGAAAGTGAAGGCTAGCAATAGTAGGGGAGCGACAAACGAGAGAGCAATAATAGCCATAATCATACAGAGCGACAAAACATCATTGATCAAAGCATAAAGTGATACTACAAGTTGAAAACTAAAGGATCATAAAGGCTTATGGTGACTTGGGATAGTCATAACATGGTGTGAGCATGTGCCAAGTCAACCCAAATAAAGAATCAAAGGAGAATACCACAATACTATGCTTTAATATGCTAAAACAACGCATGATTCTTCCAAGGCACATTAAGCAATCTCAATTGTTTATAACAAGTCATGTTACAACAAAGAATACTAAGCATAAAGCCAAAACAATATCAAGCATGGCATGACAAAGCATAGGCTACAGTCAAAAACAAGCTCTCTTTACCACTTAAGCATGAGCTTTCCTACTCTTTTCCAAACCAGACCAAACTATTTGAACACCAATGTATGAAAGAGGGGGTCCAACCAATTTATTCAGCAAACTAAGTAAACAAAAAACCAAAACAAAAATGAAAAATAAGATGCTCCAAGAACAACACAACTGTGCATGAAACAATAAAACGGAAGTGTTTGGAAGAAACCTGGGATTTTTATTGATGAAGAGGGGGATGCCTTGGGCATCCCCAAGCTTTGACGCTTGTACTTCTTGGATATTTCTTGGGGTGACACGCGTGGCGTCCCCAAGCTTGAGCTTTAGTCCATCCTCCATCTCATTACTCATTCCTTCCATACACCTGAATTTTTTCCTTCATACAAAACTTCACACAATCTTTATTAGCAACATTAGTGCACTCAAGATAAAATAAGTCTTAAGGTTCAGTTTTAACACCAAATAAACTTCCATTAAAACACTAGATATTGTAGCACTTCCCTCAAAAAGCTCAATTCCCCAAAAGAACTCAAAAAGGAACCAACAAGAAGCAAATGCAGAAAATGGCAGAAATCTATCAAAACAGACCAGCAGGTAAAGACGAATTTTTTCGAAGACCTTCTATTGCTCAAATCAAAAAGTGTTGAACTAACTAAAGTTAGATAACAACCTGGGGCAGAAGCACAAATATTTACGCCTCAAAACAACGTTCTTAGATTTTACACAAATTTTTATAGTGAAGCACAGAAATCTGTTTCGGGACAGCAACTTTCCCAATCATTACTTCTCTCTCATTAGAGGTTACTCTTGGCACAAAAAGCAAATAAAAAGGATAAGGAGCGGTTATTACTGAAGTAATAACTTCCAAGACTCATCTAAAACTTTTGGGTTATCTCCCAATAAGTACTTTTCTTTAATGCCTTTAAGTTAGGCATAAGCAAAACTAAAATGGATAGAATAGAAGTAAGCGGAGATAATCATGGTGAAAATATTGTTTTGTTCAATGAAATCCTTTTGTTAACAAGGTTGATCAGGTCTTGTTACCAAAACAATTTCATATGAGACAAAACTTTCTATTCCACTAATGATTATGTTACCTCAACCTTGATAGCAATGGTCCCAATCATAATAGTTTCAAAATTTTCTCTTGGTATGGGACAATATATTTCTCCAACTTGAATACCCTCAACATGTTCTATTGAATTCAAACCATAAGTCATTTCAATCTTCTTGGGGAAATAGACAGTATGTTCCTTGTCATTCACATTGAAAGTCACCTTCCCTTGATTACAATTAATAACATCTCCTGCAGTATTTAAGAAAATGTCTCCCAAGAATAATAGACATATTATCATCTTCAGGCATAATAGTTTGAGAGGATGCTCACATAAGAAATATGAATTGAAGTAAAAGAGAGCATCAAGAAGCAAATTCAAAACACATTTAAGTCTAACCCACTTACTATGCATAGGAATCATGTATGCAAATAAATGCGCAAAGAACAAAGTGACAGGCATAGGAAGATAAAACAAGAGTAACTTCAAAACTTTCAGCACATAGAGAGGTGTTTCAATACCATGAAAACTTCTACAACCATATTTTCCTCTCTCATAATAATTTTCAGTAGCCTCATGAATAAACTCAACAATATAACTATCACATAAAGCATGCTTTTCATGATCTACAAGCACTAGAGCTTTATTATAAACATTTTCAAAAGAATCCTCAGGAACATAACATTCATCCTCCTTTAGTAAGCATGGAGGACAATCAAATAATGTAAGGGATAAAGAGTTACTCTCATTAGAAGGTAGGCATGGGTAGCTAATCCATTCTTCCTCCTTTTGTTCATCACTCTCCTCCTCTTTTTCATCTAATGAGATTTTAGGTTCATCAATTTCTTCTTCCATAGGATCTTGCAAGGCATTAGTATCTTCCATTTGTGGAAAGCATCTATTAATATATTCAAGAATATAGCCATTTTCATCCTTGTAATTATCAAAGAAAAATTTAAGTATACCATAAACCTCATATTTGTAAGGTGAATCATCAATATTTTCAAGCAAACTAGCAAGTTCAAAAGCACCCTTCCAAGCAATAAATTCTTCAATTTGTTCCGCATCATAAAAGGCATAAATTCCTTTAGCATAAGAAGATATGGTAACATTATCATTATACTCACATTGAAAAGGGAGGTGTTTATACCTCTTTCTGCAACAAGATTTATCCCAGCAATAAGTAACATTATAAGTAGAGCACACGTTTCTAGCAATGGTATACAATTTATCAATTTGTTCCCATAAGTGTTTCCCTTTTTGTGACAAGCGGTGTTCCTTATAATAATATTTTTGATCTTCCGTGAACCCACATTGCCAATAAGATTCAGTTTCAAAGAAACTAACCATTGGCAACAAGCATGATAAAGCAAGACAATAACAAACCAACGAAAATAAAAACTAGAGTAGGAACCATTTTTTTTATTTTTTGATAAAGAAATAAGCAAACAAGGCAGAAATAAACTAAGCTTGAACAATAGTGATTCCAAGTGGACTTGATAAATAAAGCTATGCTCCCCAGCAACGGCGCCAGAAAATAGTCTTGATGACCCACAAGTATAGGGGGTGTATCGCAGTATTTTCGAGGGAAGTGAAACCCAATTTATTGATTCGACACAAGGGGAGCCAAAGAATATTTATAAGCCTTAACAACTGACTTGTCAATTCAGCTGCACCTGGAAACAATCTTGCTCACAATAGTTTATCAGTAGCAACAGTTTTGTAGTAGGAATAGCAAAGTAACAGTAGTAGTAAAGTAAAGACAGCAGTAACAATAGGAGTAAACAGTAGGATTCGAGTGCGGTAGGCATAGGGATGGATGGACGGGCGTTGCATGGACAAGACAATTCACATAGCAATCAGAACATCGGGCAATTGCAGATAAATAAGATAAAGCATCCAAGTACTAGATAATCCTAGGCATGTGTTCCATATATAGTCATACGTGCTCGCAATGAGAACTTGCACAACATCTTTTGTCCTGCCAGCCTGTTTGCAGCGGGGCCTCAAGGAACCATCGAAATTAAGGTGCTCCTTTTAATAGAGCACCGAGCAAAGCATTAACACTCCATGAACACATGTGATCCTCACATCAAAGCCATTCCTCCGGTTATCCCGATTTACATCGCCGGGCCATTGGTTCTGGACAACAACGTGTGTATACAACTTGCAGATAAGACCATAAAAAATACTATCATAATGAATCAATAACATGTTCAAATCTAAAATCATGGCACTCGGGCCCTAGTTACAAGCATTAAGCATAACAAGTCGCAACAAAGTCATAAAGCACTAATAAAAGATACTAGGCACCATGCCCTAACAATCTGATGCCATTACATGAATGATCTCATCCAATCCCTACCATCCCCATAGCCTATAGGGGGGATTACTCACTCATAGATGGGGGAAACATGGATGGTCGATGGAGAAGCGATGGTGATGATGATGGCGATGATCTCCTCCAATTCCCTGTCCCGGCAGGGTGCTAGAACAGAGTTTCTGGTGCTGTTTCGTGGAATCTGGTGGTGGCGGCGGAGCGGAACTCCTTCTAGAAAAACGTCGACCCCCCTGGAGTTTTTAGGTCAAAAGGCTTCTTATAAGCGAAGAGGGAGACCGAGGGGATGCCTGGGGCGACCAGACCATGCCCTGGCGCGGCCAGGCCCAGCCCGCACCTGGGGGGTGTGGCCAGCCCTTGGCCCTCCTCTGTCTCGTATTCTGGCTCCATGAGTCTTTCGGAAAAATAGGCACTTTGGCTTTTGTCCCGTCTGATTCCGAGAATATTCATTTTCTGGCTTTCCTGGAACCAAAAATAGCAGAAAACATGCAGCTGGCACTGTGGCTCTTGTTAATAGGTTAGTCCAAGAAATCATATGAAAAGTACTCCAAAGTATGGACAAAACACAATAAAGTGGATAAAACCAAGCATGGAACATCAAAAATTATGGATACATTTGCAATATATCAGCGGTTCACTTCCCCTACCCCTAGGCGCGGTGGCCTCGGCCAGGTCCACATCCTCGCCATGAGCGGCTATTCCAAGCGCAAGCAAAACGTCAAGATTGTGACTACAGGAACAACAAGGACAAGGCAGACAAGGGTAGAGGACAAACTCTCACTGGGCGGGAACTCGTATCCCTCGTCGGCCCGCATGGGGAACCTCTCCAGCTCTGCCGGTGGAGCTTTCGCCGGCTTTAAGTCCCCGGTGAAGTGGGAGGGCTCGTCATCCCCCATACCGTCCTCTGCTAGCTACGTCGTGAAAAGCTACTCAACAAGGGATTATAAGATGCACGAAACAGGAGTCCCCAAGGAAAGTCCACCTGGAAAGGAGCAAGGAATACATACCTTCGGCAGAAGCCGATCGCGGTGGTACAGCCGACAGGAGAACACCCAGTCCTCCTCCAGCGCCTCCTTCGAGATGGTGGCGAGCCACTCACGGAGGGCGGCATACGGCACGTCCAGCCGGGACACCCGGGTGGGATCCAGATGGCTAGAGAGGTGGCACATCTTGTGCGACCGGTGCTACAGTGGGAGCACGCGTTTCGCCATCCAGGATAGTAGATTGTCCCGGGCGGTGAGCCGCTCCTTCTCCACAAGGACGGCCAGCCGGGCGCCCATCCGGTCGATGTCGCCCTGGGTGCCCAAGTGATGGACGCTCCAGGCCTTCCGGCTGGAGGGGACGTTGGCGAAGATGTCGACCTTGTTGCAGTCCACCTCCATGGCGTTGGAACATAAAAATACGAGTGCTGCCAAAGCTTGACGGTGTCGGGGAGCTCCAGGCACGGTATGGGCGCTGACGCCCGCGGGTAGATGGCGCAGCAGCCCGTCTCCGCCAACGGGCCTCCCTTCCCCACCACCTGAACCTTGAAGTAGAAGAACTTCAAAAAATTCGCGGCGTCGAGACAGACACCGAGGAACGCCGCAGCAGAAGGCGTGATGCGCGGCGGATCGACACGGCGGGCGCGGGTGGTGGAGCTGCAGGTCGAAGGTGACCAGCAGCTCCAAGACGAAGCGGCTCAGCGGCAGCCCAAGGCCGCGAGCAAAGTGGGTGAGGAAGACGATGGCCTCGCTAGGCTGGGGGGTTGGGCACCTGCTCGCCCTCCGGCGCGACACGGTGCTTCACCAGCCGCTCCGACGGGAGGAACTTTCCCCGCCGGTATTTCTTCACCAGCTCCTCGGTAACGTACGAGCCGCACCAACCGCCGGAAACTTTGGGCAGCATGTTGTCTGGAAAGGTAGTCGTGACAGAGGCGCGAGGTCTCGTTGTGGGGAAAGAAAAGCGGCACCGGCGACCAAGAGGTGGTGGCGCAGAAGGGCAGTGAGAGGCTGGAGCGCGAGGGAGAACAAGGACGACAGGCGCAGGGAGGCGAAGTGAAGAACCACTGCTCCTGGGTGCACGTATTTATCGGGGAAAGCAACGGCCCCCACTCCACCATGTCGGTTCCCCTCCCTCAGCGCCACGTGGCAAGCAACAACCCCACCACCCCACGATGGTTCGGGGCGGATCACGTGCGCCAGTGCCTTGCGCACAGAAGATCAAGCCGAGGTTAATGTGGGAGACAAACCGCGCCCACAATCTCCAAGAAGACACAATGGGGAGGGTATGCGTACCGTTGCCAAAAACTGCCGCGGCAGACCCAGAAGTCAAACTGACGCGACGCGCGCCAGAAATGGCAGGCGGGGCTGACGTGAGTGCCGACGACAGCAAACTGGCGACCCCCCACCCGGCCGGGTGAGGCGGCCGGTCAAGAGGGTCACCACTCACACCCTGTGGGTGGGACCATCGGCTCCATAGCCGGTGGACCCCTCTTTGATTTTGAGTTATACCGTTATCATATCTATATCATATCCAAGTATCTTTGGCAATCCAGAGGTTTCTTAATGCACTTATGTGGGATTTTCATCCGACTATCGTGCTTCATATCCTTTTGAACTCCATATCAGCAAGTTTCTCTTTGATACAGGAGAATCTCATTGTTCATCTCTGATAGCTTTGCTTAATGTATGAGTTATCATAGCTTATTTATCCAAGATCTCCTTGCCTTTTTAACTGGTGATCCGATCAACATGGTGAACAAGTCAGCATATCTTTTCTTATCCGAAGGGCCAGATAATCTATTCTTCCGATGCATCTCTTCCAACACAAATCCTTTCTCTTAATGTTGATTGTTCGATGAGCGTTGAGCTTAGAAAGTGTTTTAAGCATTCATTCATTTCTCCTGTCTCTTGAACTTGGTATTCTTAGAATATCTCTATAATTCTTGGTGGTATATCGTGATGCTATGCTTGACTATTCTATATCAATGGGAGAACATGGAAGATCATCTGTGTCTTTTCTCTCAAGCTTCGTGAGCACTGCCTGTGTGCAAAGTCTCAAAGTGTGAATTCTGACTTCTTGAAGTCACCTATCTTGATCACGTCTTTCTGCTAAATACATTGCTTCAATTCTGGAATCAGCAAGTCCATTGTTAATTCCATCCTCCACCTTCAATCAAACCCGGAGTCTTTCCTTGTTGGCGAGTTATCATCGTCGTTCCGCTGAAGAGTTCCTCAAGACTGCTAAATCTCTCTCAATCATTTCAAGAAGAACATGGAGTTCTTTTCACCTCTGTCTCGTCAAGTAATCTTTTGAAATCCTCTCGTTCCATCTTCTATCCTCAATCCACCGGATGCCATGAAGAATTTCTAGATCTTTTGTAATCCTTCTGTTCAAGTTGTTGCTATCTTTTCCTTATCTATCGAATCTTGCAGCCATTCTCCATAATCTTTCTTCATATCCTTGCCGGTGTTTTGGGATCTTTCGACACGACGACAACATCATCATATTTATCTACTCTGGATCCAACGAATCATTTGCATCATACCTTTGTTTTCCTACGGAGTTCCATGAGTTTTATCAAGTTCTTCAGTTTGTTCGGCAGTTGGGTTGCATGGTTTTCCATTCATGTGCGGAGTAATGCTTTGGGTGCGGGATGGAGTAGCTACCATACCACTACTCTTTTCGTTCGCTCTTGTACATTGAATTGGTGAACTAATGCGATTTAACTCATTCCACCGATGTAGAAGTGGCCTTTATTCTTGATACTTCTATTCCGTCCTTGTTTTCCGGAGTGCTCTCTCGAAGAAGATAAGCAATAATCTCTTGTTGGTGATCTCGTCTTTTCTACACGGAGCAAATCATCAATTATCTGGTGGAAGCAAATGCTGTTATCGTCTCAGTTACTCTTCATTCTACCGGAGCACCACATCGTCAATCAAGAAGGGTGGAAGATATATCTGACTTCCGTTTGTCAATCCTTTTCTCTTGGTACAGCCAATTATGGTTGATGCCATCAACCGCAAATCTAGTGCGTTAGCCTCAAGGTTAAAGAAAGCAAGAAGTATCTCTACAATAAACGCCAGATCTTCAATATTCATTTTCTTCTCAGGATTCCACCATAAATAGCATCATCTCCTTATCTTGAAGATGTATCCGTGCACCTCAATTGCGTGATCCTTTAGTTCTTACCGGCGC
This sequence comes from Avena insularis, assembly GCA_023614405.1. Classification (NCBI taxonomy): domain Eukaryota; kingdom Viridiplantae; phylum Streptophyta; class Magnoliopsida; order Poales; family Poaceae; genus Avena; species Avena insularis. Next base: position 590,605,380 of record CM042686.1, read on the forward strand.
AAGAAGAAGCTAATCCGAGAAGTCCTCAATTCTAAACTTTTCCATTGATATCAAGAATCTATTGTTGGAAGACAATATGGTTTTCTCCAAACTTCATTTCTTAAATCCGAGGAAAGAAACAATGCTATTTTTATAGTGGTTGATACTTCTCCAAAGGCACTCTTTTCTTAATCATCCTCACTTGCAGCTTTCGATCTTTAGTCCTAACGATGTGTCTGTTCTTTCTCCTCGATACACCGTCTTTCATAATTCTTTTGACAAGTGGGTCTATTCTTTTATCATGTTTCTCGAAGGCACCGGAGCTATGTTCAACCTAGCGTTCTCTTCTCACAACAATCCTCCAGGTTCTTCAAGTACTTTGTTTTGAAGAAGCAAAACGCAAGACTCGCAACAAGTTTAGCAAGTTTTGCAAGGTGTAGTGGTCGCACCATTCCATTGATGAATCAACTTGGGAACGTGAGGATCATATTTGTTTCGGACACCCGCCTCTCCTTGTGTCTTTTTTTTTTCTAGGAATCTCGGGGCGAGATTTTTGTTTAGTGGGGGAGAGTTGTAGCATCCCAATTGTCTAACAATTGCAATGCTACTAGCCTACTCTATATATTGCTACTTCCTACATATAATTATTGCATCATCATAATATCATGCTCATGTCACCATGCCACATTGCATTTGAGCATCATATTAAAACCCTTTTCATTTGGTTCTTCTCCTCATATTGCATTTGCCTTGCATATTGTTATTTCTTCTTGATATATTGTAAATTGCTTCTTGATATATTGTTATATGCCCAAGTTTATTTGGGGGCATCCCTCTTTGATTCAATCCATCATGCTAACCTGTCAACCTCATCCTTGTTTGTTCTCAACCTCATTCTACCATACATATGTGCGTGGGCATATTCTTTTGTTCTTCATATTTAACTCTAGCCCACATATATATTTGTATGGCTTCTCTATTTTTTCTCTTACACCTGATCACCTATGGGTTTGATCCAAATCTAATTCTACTATGCCATGTGAGCATGTACATGCATGAACCCAATGGTTGTGACCAATTGGCCATATGTGCATGTTCTAGTGAGCTTGTGCTAGTCACACATGTAATAATAACCCTCTCCATCAAGTCACTTGAAATATCATGCCCCATGTTACATGTTCTCTAAAATTAATTCCATTTGATTTAGTTTTGGTTATTTTTGCTCCTATGATCTCAAACATCTATCTCAACCATCTACCTCCTCTCTTTATTGCAATTTTTTTTTGGTTCTTTGCTTCATTTGAATTTGAATAAAATCCATTCTCCCAAGCTACCTAACTAGTTATCTCTACACGTGTGTGCATGTGGAAACACTCACACACCACACAACTACATGGCACCATGCAAGTGTATACCCCAACACACACGCACTAGCTATCTACAAACCGAGGCACCACACAATCGGTGTGTCTAGCTACACACAACCCTGAACCGAGTCCCAACCCAACCTCTAGTCTGAACCAGCACCCCCTGTTGTTCTTCTCCATACAAGGCAGGTGCCGCGCGCGTGAGGGCCTCGCACCGGTGGCCGAGTTCCTCCTCCACATGTTCTTCCCACCTGCCCCTTCTTCTTATCCTACACCAGATCGAGATCTCCCTTCAACCCTAGCCTCTCTCCCTGCCCCCGAAGGCCACAACCATCGCCTCGTCGTCAGACTACCACGGTGTCGTCGACACAAGTTCCACCACGGCGAGCCGACCGCGGGAACAGAACCAGGACGTCGCCTACGTCCACTTCACTCCAAGAGACGGCGCTGACATGGCCCAGGGATGCCAGCTTCTTCCTCCCTGGAGCAGACAACGTGACCATGCGGACGTCTTCACCAAGCACCGCTCCTCCTCTCCGGCTCGCTTCTGAAGTTGCCAAGTACTCCAGTCATGCATGGTGAGCTTCCCTCCCCTTTCCCCCTCTTCATCATCTTGCTAGTGCCAGCATCGTCCGTTCCAGTGCGTGCCCGCCGCGGACGCCATGGTCTGGAGGAACAGAGCCGCTCTTGCTTGTATATTCAGAACCGAGGTGGCCATCTATTCTTCAGTTAACGCTTGAAACCCTCTCTGTTCCCAAATGATTTCCGAGCAGCCCAGTCCATATCTGGAGAATACAAGCACTCCATCTTGTTCTCGTAACATCCAGCTCCATGAAGGTTCAAATATCACGCAAATCGGACATCCACAGCTCCGGGAATCATCCGCCGAAATCGCTGCGAATCTCTGCGAGCTATTTTTCTTCCGTCAGTTACGCATATGTTTTTTTTTCCGCCTCTGTTCCTCGATTTTTCCCGTCGCGTGCAGTTGAACTCCAGCGAGTTTCTTCATGTCTAATGATCTCGGATTAACCATTTATACAACGCTTCAAACCGTGTTTGATTTGGAGCTCCGAGCTGCTCACAATCTTCCTCGCAAGATCGATGAATTTATTTCTCTGTAAACTGTCGTGAGTATCCAGTTTCGTCAGATACAAAATCCGCGCTGAGAATGTTCTAAAAGGTCCCGTGCCATAATTTGACATCAACTGCAATGCCACCGCATTGGCTAGCAACTCAGTCCACGTCCTTGAGATCCATGGTTCAAGTTCCACCTTTGGCTGTTTTAATTTTTCTTTTATCCCTGAACTTGTCCCTGATCTGAACCTGAAAACCAGTGTGAAAAAAAAATTCAGAAAGTTCAGTAAGCTTCAGTGGTGATTTTACATGTTGCACCCTGACTGTGTACTGTTAAATACGCCAAGGCTCCAACACCTTGTCCATTTAGCATAGAACCCCCTGACCTTTTAAAACTGCTTATAAATCTTTATATATACATCAATTTGAAAACCTTCTAAAAGCAAACCTGATTAAACCTGTTTAAAGAATTCAAATATAATTTTTTTTTGAAGTTGGATTATCCTAAATACTTAAACCATTAAATTTTTGCCTTTTCTATTAAAAGATGAAATAATTAATAACTTTTAATCCGCAAATCAAAATTCGACAAATAATATGTCTAAATCGATCAGCGCGACGAGTCCGTTCCGATTATGCATTCCTTGATATGAATTATAGCATACATCATTTAAATATTAAGTGGACAGCAAGTTATATGGGAGCAAAACATGACTAAAAACGTAATAAAATGCTTTATTCTTGTACCCCACACCTCACCCATGCCATGCTATGTTATACCTGTAATTTGTGCACCATTCATCATGGCATGCTTGTTTGCTTGTCGCATTTTATTCATATGCTTGTGCACTTTATTTATGTTGGCCCTTGTTTGTTTGGTTCTTTTTTCGAATAGACGTCGAGCAGGGGAAATATCTCTCGCTTCAACTGAGCTGCCAGGCAAGCACTACCACATGCTTGCACAGGGCCGGTCCTGAGGGGGGTCCGGAGGGGCGGCCGCCCCGGGCCCCCGAAACCAAGTAGCCCACAATCCCAACATTAGAGCCACAACCATTAGAGCCAGGCAGAAGTTTTTCGGAACGCCAAGAAGAAGCGCAAAGACGAAGCGTTTCATTTGGAACTTGGGCCTCTTCCGTTAGCTAACTTGGGATTTTTTACTCCCTCCGATCCAAATTAATTGACTTAGATTTGTCTAGATTCGGATGTATCTATACATGTTTTACTGCTAGATACATCCAAATCTAGATAAATCAAAGTCAATTAATTTAGATCAGAGGAAGTATTTTTTTTTATCGGATTTTTTATGAAGCTACAAACTGGGTCCGGTTGATAAAAAACTAGGGCGAGGCCGGTAGTTAGACTAGGCCAACAAGACCCGATCAACACTCTTGTTTTAAAAATGAATGGCGTACAATAGCGTATTTTTTTCTTCCACTTAAAAATTGGCTCATTCGTGCAAATAAATGACTCATTTTTATGCCTCTATTTTTTGATTCATTTTTCTTTTCCTTTAGGCATTGGTTTGTCTTTTCGTGTGCATATGCGGAACTTCAAGGCAATATAAATGTACACATCGAATGTGCACCTTGTGCACTTCATGGTTCAACCGTTCCTAGACATGATATGGAGACTACCCAACCCAACATCGACCAAACTATGCTCTTATTTTGCGTGTTTTTTCTTTAACCAAGATTTACTCTAAATATATAAAGAATATTAATATAAAATTAATATCATTGGAAAGTGTGTTTCAATACGAATCAACGATACTAATTTTACACAATATAATCAAGTTATAGTTGCTCTATTTATTCGGTAAAAAAATTCTTTAGAATGCGTGTGCGCCTTATTCCTTGAAACCGGACGTAGTATTGACATACCACTATGATCCATGACTTCTCATATTGTAATGTTAAAATAAAATTTAGGAGTTTTTATATCCACTTTAGGAGTTTATTGGTAACACTTCATTTATATATGCATATATGCATAGTTATTTTTGTGCCTATAGGGGCCCCCCGATTCTAGTTCCGCCCCGGGTCCACGAAATCTCAGGACCGGCCCTGTGCTTGCATACATATAGTACCTATTGCTTCTATCTTAGTCTTGCATCGTTGAGTCGCGAATGCATTAAATTGAATCCCAAGTACTACATAGCATGTACTTTAAACCCCACCGAGCTTGTTCCTCCATCCCACAAGCCATTACTACAGGAGTTGTTTGAGCCATGCGAGTCGTAGAACAGCATGTGTAGGGTATGTGAGAGTCTGATGGATAACGAGGTACCTAAACAACTTAACCTGAGTAGTATGGGATAACTAATAAAAGAGGCACCGGTGGGCAATATCTGTTATTTGGTTTGTCATGCTCACTTGTGTCCCGTAGGACCCCGAGTAATTGATTTCTGTTCCTTGACTATTCGCACTATCTACATCCGGGAGGCCTTATGGACCCCCCTGAGCCAGAGCTTGATTCATTTCTATTTCTTGGGGCCACAAAGTAGTTTGGGGTTTTATTACTATCCTGTACTTATGCCATGCTTTACAGTTTTATTTAAGATTGTGCGTGGAGCACCTGTACTATTTTGGATCGTGACACGTTTTCGCTGTATCGATAAGCCCAGTCACACTTTCGGGTTCCCGATCGTTCTGCCCGTCACACAAACCCTAGGTCCATTCGAGCCGCCAACTTCGCTATGGTAGCTTAGTGGGGTGGCCCCCTGAAATATTTTATGAATCCTGTGATCACTTTGTCGTGAATGCCTCGTTGGGTTTTGAGTTAGTTTTTCCGAGGTTGATCGAGTGTGTGTTGCTATTTGTGCACCCCTGCAGGGTAAATTTTTCTAAAAGCCGTGTCCGCGGTTATGGACGACTTGGAGCACAGTTTCTCGATCATAGATAAGTATAACTAAAGTACCGACTTTAATTTGATTAAATATCTGACTAGTAAATAGTGCAATACTCATGGAATGAGTAATAAAACTGCCAACAGATGGGTTGTTCGTCCGCTTTCTCGTTGGTGTTTAGAAGGAGGATGGATCTTACTTTATCGTTATAACTGCTGTTGTTTCTAATTAACGGACATCCATCTATCATTGGTTAGGCGGATGGTTAGCGAGTATCTATAGACTTGTTAGTCATTATCTTTTGCTGCAATTGCGTCACCCCAGGTTATTGTTTGATTCGGATGAACAGGTGTATTCGCAAGATGTATACTGGGTGGAGGAGACAGATGATGTTGGCAACGATCACTCGGTGTAGATATTCCGGGGATGGGGATCCGTGAGATCTGTGGGCGGGATGTGCTTATTTATGTGACATCTTATGCCGATTTGCTTCTTATCCGTACTCGGATCTTGTTTCCCGCTTCCGCTTGATACTCTGTTGATTGATGTATGAGGAGCTATCCTACACTATTATAACTATCAAGGATATTTGGATCTTGCCGTATGGCGTTGCAATATTTCTATTTCTTTTAGATGGTATGGCTTTGAGAACTGTTGTAAGGTAGCTTGCATATATACTCACTTGTGTATGTATTTGATCTCTTCGCCTGTTGCCTACGCCGCTCGCTCTTGTTCTGATGTTCTTGGAAGTGGTTAGGACGGCCGGCGGGCCTACACGTGGGTGGCCCTGGCCCCCTGTTGTACTTCTTTAGCCACTTTTGGTCCATCCAGGCTTGAACTTAGAGCGTAGGGTCCGAGGTTGTTTCAGAGGCCGCTCCTAGTTGGCCGCCTCGGATCTGCTGGTCATGGTACGGGGGGGGATGACTCTCCTTCTTTGGCGCACTGACAGACAGTTGGTTGGTCGGCCAGCATCTTGGACAACGCGCCAAAGCGGAGGCTAACGAAAAGCAAGGCGACGAAAAGCCCGACTTACGATAAAAAGCTGACGGATAAAAGAGCGGATGACGAGTAAAGCAAGGCGCTTAGACATCAAGCATGGACCTCAGCATCGAGGCTTGACTGACCAGACCTACTGCTTTGGCCTGTCCCAGCCAGCCCGCTTTGTAAGGCCCAGATCCAAACAGTAAACCCTAGAACACATGCTGTAAACTACCTCCTCAACCAGTATATAAGGGGGGGGTGGCGCTAGGGTTCTAGGTAGGCAATCACTAGTGAGAAGCTCCCTAGTTTGGACAAGTTGAGTAGTGATTTCTTCTTCCTCTAGCAAGGAGCCTCGAGGAAAACAGCTCAAGGAGCGTCTGTATTGGGCATTCGTCCCATTTGATAGTAGATCCTTGCAGGAGTAGGAGTTTTACCTCGCCAAGAGGGCTCCGAACATGGGTATATCGCTGTGTCTGCAGTACCTGTGTCCAACCCGTTGCGAGTAGCCACCGATAGAATTCTGATTGTCCCTTCATGCCATCCCCGATAGTACTGCCGTGTTCCACACCACGACAACACGTAATGCAATTACCCTGTTGTTGTTGATCGCAAGAACCTGACATCAGGCGGCGTGGGCGTGCTTGCAGTGTGGAGGCCGGTGATGGGTGAGCTCGTGAGACCTCGTCGGGGACGTGCTTGCAGTGTGGAGGCCGGTGATGGGTGAGCTCGTGAGACCTCGTCGGGGACGTGCTTCATGAAGAGGCGGAGGGAGCGGCCGATGTCAGTGAGAGATCGAGGCGGCGGCCTATGGTAGGGCACGCTTGAGACCAGAGGTCGGCGGCCAGCATGGCAGGGCGAGCTGAGGCCAGCTATGAAGGCGGGGATGGGATTTCGTGGTGTGGAGATTTTTCCTCTCCGTAGAGATAAGAAATCGTGGAGGAAAAAGATAAGACGTGGGCGAGGCCCACGCCCATGTTGTGTGCGGGAGAGACCCAAAAATATCTCTGGCACAACTCTGTTTAAAAAAATTAAGACTTGTATTTTTAGGTCTCTAAAAATTTCGAAATATATAACTAGATTCATACATTGAGAATAAATGCTAGAAATTTTATTTAAAAATATGTTGTATTTTAGGCCACACAAAAAGAACAAATTTCTGACAAATTGATACACTATTTCTAATCTTATTCTCCGTTAGAAATTTGTCTTTTCGCTGTAGCCTAAAATAAAACGATTTTTTTACTGTAATTTTGAAAAAATATATAAACAACTTACATTTATTTTCAAGATTTTTTAAATACTTCCTCTGTCTCAAAAATAGATGTAGCAAAAATTTCTATTTACTATCTAGGTTCATCCAAATTTAGACAAACTTCTGACGTCTATTTTGAGACAGAGAAAATATTTTTTAAAACTAAAAAGATACTTACTACCATTTTTATTTTTTAAAAACGAAGAGAGCACCGGTGCCATGTGCGTACGATCGACAAAAAATCTCTACGATGTGACGTGCTCGAGATTGAATAAGAGTAGTCTCACAAATCGACGACTAGCACATGCTGTGCAACGGTTGTTGGGCTTGTCGCTTATTTCAGACGAAAAAAGAAGAGAAAACGACTCGTGTCAAGTAGACTATCTGGAGCAGACCACTGGCTCAGACCGGCAGCTCGATCGGTGGCGTTTTGCGCCTGAGCCGAGGGCGGGGTTCCGGGTGTGAGAGTGAGACGGGACGAAGCTTCCCCCGGATCGATCTCCGGTTTGTCCAGATCACACGCCAACCAGGTGACGAGACTGCTAAGTCTCCAGTCAAACTCTGAGCTCCGAAGTCTCTGCCTGTCCATCCATCTGGACTCTGGAGTCCGCCCATACATCATCGTCAAACAATGGCGGCGCCGTCGCAACGCGGCAGCCAGCAGCAGCCCTTGGACCTCGCGGCCGCGCCGGAGCTCGACGACGACGGCCGCGCCGCGCGCACGGGGAACTTATGGACGTGCGTGGCGCACATCATCACCGGCGTCATCGGGGCCGGCGTGCTGGCGCTCTCCTGGAGCGTCGCGCAGCTCGGATGGGTGGCCGGCCCGCTCTCCATGCTCTGCTTCGCGGCCGTCACCTACTTCTCCGCCGTCCTGCTCTCCCACTGCTACAGGTCCCCCGTCGTTGCCGGTAGAGGCGAGGAGGAGCAGTCGTCGGGAAAGACGCGGCGGAACTACACCTACATGGAAGCCGTCCGGGCGCTGCTCGGCCCGAAGCACGTCTACGTCTGCGGCACCCTCCAGTACCTCTACCTCTACGGGATCGGCGTCGCCTACACCCTCACCACCGCCACCTGCCTCGGGTAAGAAAACCATTGGTTGATCTGTCGAGTTATTCCTTGTCGTAGCTAGCTTATGGTGTCGGTCGTGGCAGAGCGATCAAGAAGTCCAACTGCTACCACGCCCACGGGCGCGGCGCCGCCCGCTGCGGCTCCGGCGAGGGCGAGCAGCACCTGTTCATGCTGCTCTTCGGCGCGGCGCAGCTGGTGCTGTCCTTCATCCCCAACTTCCACAGCATGGCGTGGCTCTCCGCCGTGGCCGCGACCATGTCCTTCACCTACGCCACCATCGGCCTGAGCCTGGGCCTCGCCAAGACCGTGGGCGACGGCGCGATCAGGGGCGGCGCGGCCGGCGTGCCGACGGCCACGTCCGCGCAGAAGGTCTGGCTGGTGGCGCAGGCGGTGGGCGACATCGCGTTCGCGTACCCGTACACAATCGTGCTCCTGGAGATCCAGGACACGCTGCGGTCGTCGCCGCCCGAGGGCGAGACCATGCGGAAGGGGAACGTGGTCGCCGTCCTCGCCACCACCTTCTTCTACCTCTGCGTCGGCTGCTTCGGGTACGCCGCCTTCGGCAACGCGGCCCCCGGGAACCTCCTCACCGGCTTCGGCTTCTACGAGCCGTACTGGCTCGTCGACTTCGCCAACGCCTGCATCATCCTCCACATCCTAGGTGGCTACCAGGTACTAGGTGGCCGGTCAATTCTCAACTTCTAACTTTTTTCTGAAGAACTGTGCTGAACTCTGAAAACGTGCAGATGTACAGCCAGCAGATATTCACGGTGGTGGACAGGTGGTTGGCGGCGAGGTTTCCGGAGAGCGCGTTCGTGAACAGGACCTACGCCGTGCGGGTCGTGCCGGGGCTGCCGAGGTACGGGCTGAACCTGCAGCGGCTCTGCTTCCGGACGGCGTACGTGGCCAGCACGACGGGGCTGGCCGTGGTGTTCCCCTACTTCAACGAGGTGCTGGGCCTACTCGGCGCGCTCACATTCTGGCCGCTCGTGATCTACCTCCCCGTGGAGATGTACTGCGTGCAGCGGCGGGTCAGGCCGTGGACGGCGACGTGGGTCGCGCTGCAGGCGTTCAGCGTCGTGTGCTTCGCCGTCGGGACCTTCGCGTTCGTCGGCTGCGTCGAGGGCGTTATCAAGAAGAAACTAGGATAGGATTAGCTAGGCTGGGTTGCTGGAACAGACGGTTTCGGCCTCTCTATTATTGTACAGTTAGCAATTCAGAAACAATGTGACAAGCAGCACGCACATCACCACACAGTACACGTGTAGTGTAGTAGGATATCAGCTCTGTTTCTGCTATGTTGTACTTTGAGCTTTATTTATCCTAGACAAAAAAAGAGATCATATGATTTGCAGACAAAGAAAAAAAGAAGAGAGATGATATGTGTTACTTTTCTAGAGACGACTCTAAACGATTTGTCCGCTAATTAAACAACGTGTCAACGTCAAGGTAGTACTTGGTAAGCAACACGTTTTGACTAATGACCAATGTCCCTTTGACTGCTTGGATAGTGACATGCTAAATAATACCTACCTAGTGGAGTATCTTGAAAAATATCCACCGTAACAACAAGTTGAGATCTTACAAAAGGTAGAAGAAAACGGATCCTGGAGCGTGCATTACACGAGGAGTGTTCATGGATTGGAAGTGGTTTTATTCCGCTCACAAACCTCAGATAGTTTATTTTATGAATTCTGAGCCGGACCCAGCTGGGATATATACATATTGTAAGAACAAGAGCTTATTGACGAAGTCAAGATTCTCGTGGCTTCGCCGCAATAAAAAGTTCCTTCAAAAAAAAAAGTTCCATGTGGCTATCGGTAGATAGAAATACATTAACTCTTTGATTTGTTTGATTCCTGAAACTTGTGAAAGCTATCTCGCTCTACTCCTGGGCCGGGCTGAACGTGAGACGTATAATCCGGGAAGCGCAAAAGGAGGTGTTCGACTCCGAATCCAACTCCATGTCGGTCTTGTTGTTATAGAGGTGAAGCCGATCCTCGCAGAAGATTTGAGTGCCGGCTTGTTGCGCATGGCATCCATCTTCTTTTCCGCATGGCATCCAAGTTTTCTCTTCATCGCTACCTCGTGGCTTTGAAGACGACGATAACCCCCTGCAGCATTGTCCCGATCTGCTGCTGCTGCATGATTGGAAAGATGGAGTAACAGGTATGGATGGGCATCTTGATCTGCGGAGGCGTGTTGTTTCTGCTGAATTACGTGGGAAGCTGAAAATTCTTATCAAGGACGGCGGCACCACTGGTCATGTCCTCTTCTCACCCAAGAAATGCAATTTTAGTCAAGCCACATGTCTCGTTGGAGACGCTCAAGTGGAGATTACTGTTGCTTGGTCCATGCACGTGGAAAGCGATGAATGTATCTTGTCGAGCAGCTATGTTGATCCTTTTGAGGGATGCCCAAAGCTACATCCCTCTCTCTTGGCCTTCTTCAAGACGGGAGTTACTAAAGAATGAATGATATGTGTATATATCTCATTGGCAAGATGTCCAACTATTATTAGCATCATCAGTAGTATGTTATCGGAATATCTGTTCATTATGAGCTTGTTTGCTACTTGTTACTAGTATTTCTCTCGAGACAATAACATGCTAGTACTATTTTACTTTTGACACAACTAGCACGATGGCCCTCGCAAACGCGAGGGCATCATCTATAGTTTGGTGTTCGCATACTGCAGTAGAAAATATTACGACTATGTAGACATCACAAACGTTTTGCTATCAAGAGGATCACCTTTGCAAGAATTTACTATTATTTTTATTTTAATAATTTCATTTTCTTAAGCACCCTAATTGTGTCTAGTTAAATGGATGATCAGAGGCTTGTTATTTTTATTTTTATTCATAGTTTAAACCTTTTTTCTTATGCTACCGTGGAATACTCAAGTTCTTTTGTCAGTCAAGTGAAGTGTCCATTGTTACAACCTAAGTATGCCCCCTTATTACCTTCAACAATGATCAGGTGTGATGGGAGAAAAGGGAGACATTTTATCAACCTTTGGGGCGTAGTTAGGTACAATATTTGGATTCAATATTTCTTGAAACATCGTGTGGGTGATGGATATCAACAGTACAACATGAATGACTCCTAGTTTCATCCCCATCTTTGCATGGAAATCGCAGTCTAGGCCATACAACTATGGTACTCATGTTAGTTTTAACCTTCTTTCTCAATAATATGGGGGTCAAAAGAGGTTTGGTAGTATGTTGTGCACGCGTGAGGTGCACCTTAGGCCAAAGTGCATTCAATTGATCTTATGGGTCCACATTTTTTGAATGGCGGCAAGTGGCGCTATAAAACCACGAGGTTAGTCTAGCTTTTGCATGTTTTACCACATCACATTGCTCCTGAAATGGGCAAAGTCCAAATGCGAAAGAAAATCTTGAAAATTGACTTCAAGGGAATTTGATGGTGTCGGATTTTATTAAACATCTTAGTATTTTATGTTCACTGCACTTGTTTCGATCTGTTATACTTTACTTAATGAATAATAAGAAAAAAATCGTTGTTCGAAAAGAAGAATGGCTCAAGAAACATTTTAGGAAACAATTACTTTAACATGTCCTAAGTTTTATAACACATGATGTTTTAATTTGTTCATCTAGATGAAGAATATTTCTCCTGGCTCATAATGAACTTATGATTATTCCATTTACAAAAAAAAGTACAAATATAAGGAAAATCGTTGTATTGTACTGATTTGCCAATCTAGCTGAAAACATGCAATATTTATTTCTAGTTTAAAAATGAATTCTACATATTCTCGGTGTCATACAAACGGTTCTCCACATCAGCCTAGAAATAATACATTCTTGAATCCGTCAGTTTTTGTCTGGCCATTTTGTAGCATCCCATCTGTCTAAGATCTGTAATGTTACATGGTCTAATAATAAAATGCTACTTTCTACATATAATTGTTGCACCATAATTATATCATGTTCATGTCATCATGCCACCTTGCATTTGAGCATCATATAAAACCCTTTTCTTTTGGATCTTGTCTCATATGCATTTATCAATTGTATTTGGTTCTTAATAAATTGTATTTGGTTCTTGATAAATGCTTGATGCCCAAGTTGAGTTGGGGGCATATCTTTTATTTAACTCCACCACATTTCCTTGTCACCACCCTATAATTCCACCATCCAACTATATGTGAGCTTTGCATTTTATTTGGGTTTACCTCTAGCTCATGTGGGTTGGGATGGATCCACTTCTAATTCCACATGCTCCCATATATGCATCATGTTGTTTTCACATTGTTGATATGTGGAGAGCCACATGGCCACCTTTGCATGCTATGTGAGTGGAACCCCTTGTCTAGCTTCCATATGGATTGTTTTTGCATGTATGATCATGTTGGAATATTTTGAGGCTATTATGCATCTAGTGGGACATACACACTAGCATGTCCAAATTATATTCAAATATGAGCATATTCCATCTACTCCACATGGGACACCAACCCTACTCTTTTGGCTTGGCCTTAATTCCATATTTGGGAATGCATGTGTTAATAAATGCCCATGGTCATTTACAATTGTTTTCACAATAATAAACATGGCATTTACTATTCATGCATGGCCCATGCAAGGAAACCACCTTGTTTTATCTCTTGTTTCCTTTGGGTATATGGGTTATTTGAATTGAGGAAAACCATTTGAACAAATTCCAATTAATCTCCAAGCCATAAACCATCATCTCTCATGTTCTCTTATGGGTGCTTGAGTTTGCACTTTATTTGAAAGTTCTCTACCTTGTGCCTTGCTCAACATCACCTAAGCTTGCCTTTTTCTTTGCTAGCTATCTCATCTACCTAGTTTTCCATCCACCACCCGAGCTCTATGTGCTTTGGACATGTGGGAGTTTCTCTCCACCACAATTCCTTGCCATGACCACCTTTCTCTCAAGCTTGCAAGCAAGTTGATCTTGTCCCCTCTCTTGTTACCCTCCCAGCTCACCACCGCCACCGATCCCTACCTACCCCCCCTCTTGCTGAGCCTGGTTCCAACCGGACCATCTCTAGGCCGAGCCACCCCTAACCTAAACCCTAGCCAAGCCAACCCCCTCTCTGTTCCTCTCTTCCGCTGCCTAGCAAAACCCCACCCGAGCCACACCTGCACCGTGTCACCCCTGAGCCACAGCCCCAGCCAGCCTCGACCTCCCCTGGTCCACCGACCGAGAGAGGAAGAGGGGAGAAAAAGGTGCACCACCACCTTTTTCCACCCGAGCCACCCTATGTGCCTCCCTCTTCCCAGACCTTATCTACCCCCCTCCTCTCGTGCCTGGCATCGCCCTAGATCCCCAGGGCCTTGCCCAGTCGCTGAGCCTCCCCCATCTGCCCCTGCTACCCCCTATTCCATCACCACCCCACCGTTGGCATCTGTTCGCCACCGCCGTAGTAAAGAGAAGGGCGCGGCGTATGGTTGTCGAGGAAGACCGAGGAGATCCTATGGACCAGCCCTGTACCCGAAGACGAGAAGGAGGAGACAGCCAGCCCCGCTGCACGCCGACGTGACCGAGGAAACCCTAGCTGCGGGTCGTCAGCTCCGCCGCCGATCCCCTGCGTTCTAGGCCGAACCAACACCACCGAACCACTCCCGGTGAGCCTTTGCCCCTCCCAGACACCTCCTCTTGCTATTCTGCTTCCTGGACACGCCGCGTGTTTCGTTGAGCGCTCTCTGTGCGGCGTGCTCGCAGACACGTTCTCGTAGTTGCGCCGCAGAGGGTTTTCCTCGCCGTGTAGCGCCTTCCTAGCATCTAACCCCGCTAGCCGCAACGGTAGCCGCCACCGCGCGCGCGCACTAGGTCGCAAGATCGAGTCCCCGCCGCGCATGTCCCCTGCTTCTTCAGTTTCGTCAGAAATGAACGAGAAGAACAACAGTAGCCGGGGTGCTTTTCTGTTTATCCCCCTGTGTTTTTTGTTTGCTCAACCCGCACTCCACCCGGGCCCCGCATGTCATGTGTTGTGGCACTTTTACAAAAAGGCACCTAGACTAATTGGGTTCTCAACCCGCAGTCCCCGTCTGCGCCACGTGGCCACGCCCTGTTCGCGCGCCCGTGCGTGGCCCCGCGATACCGGCGGCCCCACCTGTCTGTCACTCCGGCTAGACAACCCCGCGGTGAGAAAATCTCTGCCGCGCGCAGTTCCGCCAGCTCAGCACAGGACCCACCTGTCTGCAGTGGCTAGCTTCTGCCGGTGTATAAAAAGTCTGCCTCGCTCTGTTTAAATAAAATGTTTTTAGAAATGATTAATATGATTTTAAATCCAGTTTTCATAACTTTTAATTGACAAACCCAAATATTACAAATAATACATGTTTTTGAATCAGAAAAATGTGAGGATTTCAAATATGCCATCCAAAATAATGTTTGACTAATTTGAATTTTCGAAGTTTTTTAAATTGCAATAAATTGCCTTTTCTCAATTAATTAATAACTTTAATTCTATAACTCCAAATTTGACAAATAATATGTCTAAATCGATCAGCACGACGAGCCCGTTCTAACTATGCATTCCATGATATGAATTGAAGCATGTATCATATAAATATTAAATAATCAGAACTGTTTATGGTAATAAAACTTGACCAAATATATAATAAAATGATTTATTCTTGTCCCCACACCTCACCCTTGCCATGCTACATTATTGCCATGTAAATTGTGCATCATTCATCATGGCATGCTTGGTTGCTTGTCGTATTTTATTCATATGCTTGTGCACTTTATTTATGTTGGCCCTTGTTTGTTTGGCTCTTCTTTCGAATAGACGCCGAGCAGGGGAATTATCAGGAATCCCAGGAGTACTACCCAGATCAATCTCTCGCTTCAACTGAGCTGCCAGGCAAGCACTACCACATGCTTGCATACATATAGTACTTATTGCCTCTATCTTATTCTTGCATCATTAAGTCGTGATTGTATTAAACTGAATCTCAAGTATTGCATAGCCTTACTTAAGCTTGTTCCTCCATCCTATGAGCCATTACTACAGGAGTTGTTTGAGCCATGCGAGTCGTAGAATTGCATGTGTAGGGTTTGTGAGTGCCTGCTGGATAACGAGCTACCTAAACAAGTTAACCTGAGTAGTAATGGGATAACTAATGAAAGAGGCACCGGTGGGAAATATTTGTTATTTGGTTTTTCATGCTCACTTGTGTCCCGTAGGACCCCGAGTACTTGATACCTGTTCCTTGACTATTCGCACTATCCACATACGGGAGACTCTATGAATCCCCCTTTGCATGAGCTTGATTTGTACTTTATTTCTTTGTCATGGTGGTGTCACGGCAGATGCCATGGATAGGCTAAAGGTGGGGACTAATACGCGCTAGGGGAATCCAGGGAGGGATAGTAGAGTGATTCTCTACACAGAAGCTTTGTATTGATGTTCTAACTCCAAGATTACAAGTGCTACTTGAGCTGTATTGACAAGAGGAGGAAGAAGAAACTCTCTTACTCTTGCCTACTATCTAGCCCAAGAACCCTAGATCCACTAGTGCTCGACCAACTAGAATTCTGCCAACCAAAAAAAAAACCTCTACCAGAACCCTAACCCCCCTTATATAGAGGTGGTTCGGTCCTGGTCTAGGGCATACGTGGAGGCATATTCCTAAGAATATGCCCCCTCCCAAAGTAGTAACCCGACAGGGGTGCTTTTCCCCCGCGTCACACTTGCTTTAGCGACGTAGCCTCTGCGGCGCCCGCGTCAGCCGACGTGAGCGTCGTCACCCTTGTCGGCCACGATCCGGTGGTCCTTCCCTTGCTTTATTATCTCATGCAGTACGTACCGGACCTTCTTTTTTGACCAGAGAGATTCCTTCCTTCTCCTAGAAGCTAAGCGAGGATCCGGATCACAGCAGATCCGGCCACACCTGTTCCTGCATATAAGTTAGACAAGCATTTCCGACTTACTCCTTAAGTCGGACGAGACAGCGTTAGGCGACCCCCCCTGGTCCGGGTTACTCCGTGATCCGGCCTGCCTTGAGGTGACTCGGCCAGCATCCGCTTTGACCTTGCCGACCCTCGGCTAACTCGGCCCTTATACCCCGGAGTGACCCTACCCGGGGGTATCCACCCAATATTAGTCCCCGAAGCTGGTGCGGTCTTAGCGTCCTTGGTCGCTAAGGCCACATCAGGTTCATTCATGTTCGAGCCTCGGACGTTTAGTTCCGGGTTAACTTCTTGTCTCGGATTATATGGATTTACGTTCCCTTCGCACGCTCCAAGTTTTCACTTGCCGGTCGGGTCACCAATTTGGCTCGGATCCAATGGTTTTACTTTCCCTCTGCACATTTCAAGTTTTCACTTGCCGGACGGGTTACCATTGCGGCTTGGATCCAGGCCTTGCTTCCTTCTCTCATACGCCAACCCACATAGAGGCTAATCATTACGTTGCCTCATTTTAAGGGCCTGCATAGTAACCGCCGCAGTAACTGTCAGTTATTACTGTGCGCGGGTTACGTCATGCCTGTCTCCTTGTTTATCGCAACTGCACGTCGCGTCATGGGATCACATTTACTCTGTGGCCCCCGGTGTGGCTTCTCTCTGATTGGCTGATGCCGGTGATACACGGACGCACCGTGTGGCTCTCCGGCGCAGCGCGATCCCACTCATCGATCACTGGCGGCGGTTAAATAGGGGAGGGGCGCGTCCCTCAGCATTTTTCCATCTCCGTGCCCCTTTGCCCATTCCTCTTCTTCCCCTTCATCTTCCTCGCGACCGCGCCGCCGCCAGTGCCCGTTGCAGCAGCGCCGCCGCCGCACCTTCTTCATGCTTCCGCACCGCAGCCACCGCTACACAACTGCTTAGCCACGGGTCCTCATCAATCTAGACCACAGACCCCCGCCACCGCTAGCTCCAGCGAGGATAGCGGATACGAGATGACGGAGGAGGAACTCGTCGTCGTCGAGCAGGAGATGGAGAAGGACACCGGCGCGGCGGACCACGGCGCATGGGCCGGTTCGTGGGTCTGCCAAGACGACATCGACTGGCTCTACCGGACCAGGCGTATTCCCGCCGGAGTTGCCGCTCGTCTCCCTTCCTCGGAATTGGCCCCCTCACCCAATCCGGGTGAGTTCGTCGTATTCCTATCGCATTTCCAACGGGGATTTGGTCTCCCGGTGAGCGACTTCTTCCGGGACTGGGTCCGGACGTATCATCTGCAGCCACACCATCTCCCAGCAAACGCCATCACCTCTCTGTCCGCTTTCGCCTCTACGATCGAGGGCTACACCGGACTATGGCCCACAAAGGAGCTGTGGATCCGGTTCTTCGGCCTCCATCGCAACGTCGTCCCCAACATCCATGTTGAGTCGGAGGACAAGCAGCTCACCCAGTTCGGAGCTGCCTCGATCTCGCCCCGGAGATTTTCAATCTTTCCCCGGGTCACCGGGCTTGACTCCTGCAAAGGATGGGCCCGGACCTTCTTCTATGTCCGGAACGAGGGTACCGAAGACTTGATTTGGTTGCTGCCCTATGCTCCGGGTCCCCCTGACACGGATTTCTGGGAGGAGGTCGCCAAGAAACCTATAGCTCTGGCCAACCAAGTCAACAAAAGGTTCACAGAGCTGAAGAAGCTAGGATTGCGCAACGAGGATGCCATGATCACATTCGTGCGCAACCGAATCTCTCCCCTCCAGAGGCGCACTCACAAGTTGTGCCACATGAGCTTCAGCCGCGACCCCAACCGAACCTCCTCGTTCGAGTTGAGCAACACGGAGATCTTCCGCCGGGTCAAGGCTCTTTTCACCACCCATAAGGATTTCTCCGCCGAATGGACGTGGGGAATCGAGCATTACTGCCGTGACAGGCTCCCTCCCGCGGTAAGCTTCACGGGGTAAACTTATTTTGGATCAATTACGTGTCGGTTTTTATCATATTTTTTACTCTTCTCTTTGTGCTTTTTCTCAGCTGTTTCTCCAGCAAACTCTCGAGGATGGCACGGATCCGACCCTTAAGTGGGCCCCGGACCGAGAAATCCCGGATGAGGAGGAGCCGGACCAGGAGATGTTCCTCCCCATGACCGACGCCACCAAACGACCCAGTGGTAAATTCTCTTCTCTTAGAGATTGGCCCGATGATGAGGATGACTCGGATATCGACATGATTGAACCCATTGAGGTTGTCCCTCTTTCTTTTGCCTTTCTGGCATCAGCTAACCCCGGTGGGCATATCCACGAGGATCCCCCACTTGCTACGGGCGAGCCTGTTCCGGTGGCGTCAAAGAAGAAGCACGGAGCCGCGTCGAGTTCTTCCTCCGAACCTTCTCAACCCCCCAAAAGGCAAAAGAAGGCCGGAGACAAGACTGCCTCCAAGCGGGCAGGCAAAGCCCCAGCACGGAGGGCTCGGAAACCCAAGGAGGCTGAAACCTCGAATGCGTAAGTCACTTTTCACCGCGTGACTCATTTTTCCTTGCATCGCGGTACTTTTTCTTCTGACATTATTCTCTTCTTCAGGGCTCCTGTGGAGGTCCCTCAGAGCGGATCCAGCATCTCCTCACCTCTTCGGCCCGACCCTTCTCCTCCTCATGACGACGAGTCACGCCTGCTGAGCCCTATTCCTGAGGGTTCTGCGGCTGCTCCAGGTTCTGCCGTGCCTCGCTGAGAGGAACGCGACCTTGGAGTGGGAGGGGTTGGTCCAGCCGAGGTGACGGCGTCCACCACTTCGACATCGCTGCAACCAGCAACAACCGAGTCTACCGCAACCCCAACACCAACAGCAGCTCCAGTACCAGCTTCTGAACCAGCACCTGTCCCGGCAGCCAGGAAACCCACAGCAGCTCCAGGTCCTGCCACCAAAGCTCCCGTACCAAGTTCGTCTGCCTCGTCCGAGTCATCCCAAGCTCGGCGAGGAACCACTCCAGCAACTTCAAAGGGGAAATCCACCGTGGTCACATCTTCCCAGCAAGTTAAAGGCAAGAAGGCTCCGGATGCCACCAAGCCCGCGGCCGTCGAGGCTAGGCAGCAAACCCTTTCGTCGATGCTTCCGAAGAAATCACCAGCAGCGAAGGATGTTCCTGCCGAGCCAGCTGACGCGCAGCAGATGGTTCTGCACACCAGCCCAGCTCTTGCCCAAATTGAGAGGAAAGAAGATCATGCAAAGGGCTTGGTGGCACCCCACATGCCCACTGGCGAACGGTATCCTCCGAGCCTTATCGAGTTCGTCATGAACTGGAATAAGGCGGAGTTCGTCTACAACGACGATCTCCCAGAAAAGTTCGGCCCCGCAGAATTTTCTGCCCAGATGAACACTGCCGCCAAGGCAATTAATCTCGCGGGGCGAATGATGGAGGTATGTCGTTTCTCCTTTACATGCTGTAGATAATAACCATTAGTCCCCGAGCCTCCGGTGGAGTAACTTGTTACTCGGCCGGATGCTCATTAGAAAACTAACGTAGCTGCATGTAAACATCAAATATGCACACACCTAGAGCCGGTTTAAGTTCCACTTGGCCCGGATCTTGCACACTTCGAATATGCATACACCTAGAGCTGGGTTAAGCTCCGCTTGGACCGGATCTTGTACACTTCGAATATGCACACACCTAGAGCCGGGTTAAGTTCCACTTGGCCCGGATCTTGTGCACTTCGAATATGCATACACCTAGAGCCGGGTTAAGTTCCACTTGGCCCGGATCTTGTACACTTCGAATATGCACACACCTAAAGCCGGGTTAAGCTCCGCTTGGCCCGGATCTTGTACACTTCGAATATGCACACACCTAGAGCCGGGTTAAGCTCCGCTTGGCCCAGATCTTGTACACTTCGAATATGCACACACCTAGAGCCGGGTTAAGTTCCACTTGGCCTGGATCTTGTACATTTCGAATATGCACACACCTAGAGCTAGGTTAAGTTCCGCTTGGCCCGGATCTTGTACACTTCGAATATGCCCCAAGCTAATTTTATACTTCTGTACCTTTGTCAGGTAACTACCAATCGCCGGAGCGCCGAATTTCAGCGCCTGCTTGATACCCACAAGATCCTGCGCGCAAAACATGTTGCACTTGGCGCAGAGTATGAAAATAGGGGTAATTTTCTCCCTCAGCACCTCTCTGTTTCACTTGTTTCTGCCGGACTAACCTCCTCATTCGGTTTTTTGCAGCTGGGGTGGAGGCTGAGAACAAAATTATGCGGAAGAACTTGGAGGAAATCCGAGGTATGTCCTCTTTTGCCCAACCTTGTTGTGTTTTCCATTTCTTCTTCTCCTTGCCCGGCAAACATTCACTCCTCGGCTTTGCCGGGTCAACATACTATTTCAGCATCGCTTGAGGATAGTGTGCCCGTGCCTGATATGATGCTGCATTTTCTCGAACAAGCAGGACAGCATCAAGCTGAGCTGAAGAAGAAGAATGATGAGCTTTCCCTCCTCCGGACCAAGGACGACGAGATAGCGAAGCTCAAGGCCGAGATGGAGAAAATGAAGGCCCAACACAAAACCGAGCTCCAAAAAGTTGGCCAGAACTTCACCGAAGAGCGTGAGCGCCTTACTCTCCAGATCTCCAAGGACCAGGACCTGCTCAAGGAATCCGAGGTCCAGCTTGGGTTGGCGCTCGCTGAGCTTGAACAACTTCGCCAGAGACGCGACAATTGCATCAAGGAGTTGACCCGGATTCACCGCCATATCTCACGTAAGTTTCTTTCCCTTATCCGACATAGTTTTCTGGGTTAGCTCATATGCCTTTGCTTCAGCATCTTCCCTTTCTTTGTTTCTAGATCACTTTCCCGAGGGTACTCCCATTGCTAGTGCTGCGGTTGCTAAATTCTGCCGAGAAAGGGGTACTCCCGTCGCTCCTGACGGTGAGAGCATCCATTTAGACATGGAGGACCTTTTGGTCAGCGTGTCAGCTCGGGTGGAAACCATCAAGAACTATGGGAAAGATCTCCTCGACATTGCGGTCCGGATCTACAACACTTTCTGGCCAAGCGAGAGCGCTCCGAAAAGGATCACACTCCTTGCTGAGAAGTTGTTGGAAATCAAGACACAGCTTGATCTCTGGAGAGAATCCGCCGGGCGTGCCGCAGCAGATACCCTCCTCCATCATATCCTTACATGGTACGAGAAGATCGACCTGAGCCTCCTCACACGCCGGCGCACCGGATCCGGAGTGGGTATCTCGGCGCCAGGCTTGCGCCTACAGCCTCGTCGAATATTCTCCAATCCATGACTGGGTTGAGGGGCCGAGCTTTCTGGAGTCCGGCGGGGACGAGCATATGGAGAACGTGGAGGATGGGTCGGGTGAGGATGGGGAAGATGCTGCTTCAGATATTGAAGACAGTGATGACGACGCCGAACTTCCTCCTCCTGCCGCTCCTTAGTTGAAAAAACTTGAAAATTTATCAGATCCCCGGTATGCCGGGTGCAATTGTATGCTTAATGTGCGATATTTTTCTACTATGTTTGTATGCCGGATTAACTTGGGCATAGTCCCCGAGTTTCATTTTCTTGTTCGTCCAATTCTCTGTCTCGATCCGTGTCTACCTTGATTCGGTTTTATGACTTACGAATCCGAGCTTCAAGAATCGTCTTAACAATACTTAGAAACTTTGAGGCTTAGCTCAAAATAATTCAACATAATAACTTGAAAGTAAATACGGGGTTAGTCCGAAAAAACAAATGTTAGCTCGAATAAGTTTGTTTCCTTAGTGGTTTTTCATGTGCTACGCAATTCCAAACTTGTTCCCTTGCTCGCCATGAAGCCAATTCTTGTTGGACAGCAGCAAGTCGAAGGGTTGGGTTTTTTGGTGCTCACACATTACTAACCCGGGTTAAGTGAAACGAGTCATTCCAGCTAACGCATAAAAAGTAACAACAACCATTTATTAAGGCTATCCCCGAGTTACTGCTCGAGGCTCCGCTATTTCATTGATAAGCTCATTGCCGACGTACATACCGACATATGAGATGACTCGGATACATACACTTCTTAGCTAAGTGTAGAAGGGACGAAGTAGTGCTACATTCCACGGTCGCTTCGATTCCTCTCCGGACCTGTCCGCCTTGTTCTTTTCCTATGGCTTTGCATCTATAAGATAGTAGGAATCATTGTGCAATGCTTTGCTCACAATAAATGGTCCTTCCCATGGAGGGGATAATTTATGCATGCCAGCAGTACGTTGTACCAACCGGAGCACCAGATCGCCTGCCCGGAAGACTCGGGAGCACACTTTCCGGCTATGATAGCGTCGGAGATTTTGCTGATATATGGCGGATCTGGACAGTGCCAGTTCTCTCGCTTCTTCCAGCAGATCAACATCATTTTGCCGGGCTTCTTGCACTTCGGCTTCTGTGTATTGGGTGACCCTAGGCGAATCGTGCTCTATGTCGGCTGGTAATACAGCTTCTGCCCCATATACCAGAAAAAATGGCATATAGCCTGTTGATCGATTCGGAGTTGTTCTTAAACTCCACAATACCGCTGGTAGTTCTTCTATCCAGCATCCCGCCGATCTTTGCAGCGGCTCAATGAGCCGGGGTTTTATCCCGGATAATACTAATCCGTTGGATCTTTCCACTTGTCCGTTCGACGCGGGGTGGGCTACCGAGGCTACGTCGAGTCAGATCTTCTTGTCTCGGCAAAAGCGCGCAAATGCTCCTTCCGCGAAATTCGTTCCATTATCAGTTATAATGCTGTGTGGATAACCGTATCTCAAGATGATGTCTTTGAGAAATGTCACGGCCGTAGCTCCATCACATTTTCTTATAGGCTTCGCTTCGATCCATTTTGTAAACTTGTCCACCATGACCAAAATATGCGTTATGTTTCCTCTCGCTGGTTTGAACGGGCCAACTATATCCAAGCACCATACAGCAAATGGCCATGTAATTGGTATGGTCTTGAGTTCCGACATAGGCATATGTGTCTTGGTGGCGTACCTTTGACAACCATTGCATTTTCTTACCAGATCTTCTGCTTGTTCCAAGGCACTTGGCCAGTAGAATCCATGTCGGAACGCCTTTGCCACTAAAGCCCGGGACGAGGCATGATGCCCGCATTCTCCTTGGTGTATATCTCGGAGGATGTTAAGTCCTTCTTCCGGATCAACACACCACTGGAGGACGTTGGTGACACTCCGTTTGTACAACTCGGAATTGATAATTGTGTAAGCTTTGGCTCTCCTCTGAGTTTGCCTAGCTAGCACTTCCTCAGCGGGTAGTGTTCCATCTTTCAGGAATTGGAATATAGGCAGTGCCCAAGCTGGTATCGCTCGCGTAGGGAATATCTCCTCATCAATTTCCATCCGATCCACCGGCATAACTTCGGCCGGATCACGCTGAACAGTCCCCGGGTCTAGTGAGGTAGTCCCCGGGTCTACTGAGGCAGTCCCCGGGTTTGCCGAGGTAATCCCCGGGTTCGGCGTGCTACCTCCCATGTCAATGTCCATGGGCTCAGCTCCGGATTCCGTGTTTTCCGGGACATAGATTGAGTCGGTTCCTGGGGACGGCCTGATAGATGGTTTTCTGAGGTGCTCCAATGCTACGCCCGGTGGAATTGCCTGTCGGGTCGATCCGAGCTTTGACAGCATGTCGGCAGCTTTGTTTTCCACGCGGGGTACATGGTGAAATTCACATCCCTCAAAGTAACCCGAGATCTTCTACACGTGAAATCTGTATAGTGCCATGTTTGGATCCAGGGCGTCCCACACTCCGGACACTTGCTATATCACCAGATCCGAGTCGCCAAAGCATATTGTCCGACATATGCCAATCTCCTTTGCCACTTTGAGACCATGCACAAGAGCCTCGTACTCAGCGACATTGTTCGATGTCGCGAAATGGATCTGCAATACGTACTTGAGCTGATCCTTCTTTGGCGAGGTAAGCACAACCCCGACACCTAACCCGGTTTTGGTTTTCGACCCGTCAAAGTGCATCCTCCAGTAGTTCGGATTTAGTGGCGGTGGTTCGTATTGCACCTCGGCCCAATCCACGAAAAAGTCCGCCACAGCCTGAGACTTGATTGCTTCTCTTCTATCATATTGGGGCGCATAAGGTGCTAGCTCAATTGCCCATTTTGCAATTCTTCCATTCGCATCTTTGTTACCCATTATCTCGGATATGGGGGCTTCGCATATCACTTTGATGGGATGCTCCTCAAAGTAGTGCTTTAACTTCTTTGCCGCCATATAGACACCGTATGCCACCTTTTGAAAGTGCGGGTAGTTCTGTTTTGAGGCAGACAATACCTCGCTCAAGTAATACATCGCCTCTGACCGACTTACCCTCTTCATCGCGCCCACTACAATCACTGCACTTACAACTCGGTTGGTTGCGGCTATGTAGAGCAACATTGGCTCCTTTGATAGTGGAGAAGCTAACACCGTGCAAAGGGCCAACATCTTTTAAGTGGGCAAAGGCTTCATCGGCCTGTGGCGTCCAAACAAATTTATCTGACTTTTTCATGAGTTGGTAGAGAGGCAGTGCCTTTTCTCCCAACCGACATACAAACCGACTCAACGAGGCCAGGCACCCAGTGAACTTCTGGACATCGTTGAGACACTTCGGCAGCTCCATTCGTTTGATGGCTCGGATCTTAGTTGGATTAACTTCGATACCTCGGCTGGAGACGAGAAATCCGAGTAATTTCCCAGCCGGGACACCGAAGGTACATTTCTCCAGATTAAGCTTCATCCAGAATCTCCTCAAGTTCGCGAATGTTTGCCTTATGTCGTCAAGGAGCGTTGCGCTTTCCTTGGTCTTAATAACCACATCATCCACGTAGACTTGTACGTTTTGACCTATTTGATCGTGCAAACATTTTTGCATACATCTTTGGTACGTTGCACCTGCATTTCGTAAACCAAACGGCATAGTGCGATAGCAATAAGCCCCGCACGGGGTAATAAACGCAGTTTTTATTTGATCATCCGGGTTCAGAGGTATCTGGTGGAAACCAGAATATGCGTCAATGAATGACAACAGTTCACATCCCGCGGTTGAGTCGATGACCTGATCTATCCTTGGCAGTGGAAATGGATCTTTTGGACACGCCTTGTTCAGGTTCGTGTAATCGATACACATACGCCAAACCACTGCCATGTTCGGATCATCCTTCTTCTTTTCTACCAACACCGGATTAGAGAGCCAATCCGGATACAGCACTTCCATGATAAATCCAGCTGCTAGCAACCGAGCTATCTCGTCACCAATGACTTTTCTCCTATCCTCGGCGCCGGAGAGGTTGCTTCACCGCCTTGTTCGGTCTTACGTTTAAAGAGTGCTCGCCAACTCCTCTAACACCTTGCAAGTCCTGTGTAGACCAAGCAAAAATATCTCGATTCTCACGGAGGAAGTTGACGAGCTCGCTTTCCTATTTGTCAGTTAACCCGGCACCAATTGTTACGGTACGCTCCAGAAACATGTTATCCACTAGAATCTTCTTGGTGTCCTTTGCGGCTTGAAACGAAACGCTTCCATGCGGGTTACTTAACGCCGGCATATACTGCTGCGCGGACTGAGCTAATGCCGCCACCTCTTGGATTTTTCTTTTCTCTTGCGCAATTACGAGTGACTCGACTAGGTTAGACCCGGCTGAGGCATACTCAATAGAACGTCGGAAATCTCCAGCAACAGTAATTGCTCCATTTGGCCCGGGCAACTTCATCTTCAGATAACTAATGTGGCAACTTGCCATGAACTTGTTCAGTGCTGGTCTCCCGAGTAATGCGTGATACACGCTTTCCAAGTTCACCACCTCAAACTCCAGATTCTCAGTCCGGCAGTTATCCCTCGTGCTGAATAGCACGTCGACCTGGACTTTGCCTATGGGCTCACAGGAGATGCCTCGTACGATGCCATGGAAAGTTGTTCTTGTAGCCTGGAGCATGTTCTCCGAGATGCCCAACTTGCGCATCGTATCCGCATACATGATGTTAATGCTACTGCCATTTACGATCAGTACCTTGGAGAACCTCACATTAATGTTCGGTCCAATGAATGTCAGATCTAACACTAGTGCATACGAGCCTGGACTTGGCATAAGCTTGGGATGATCTTTGACGCCTGTGTGATTTCTGGTCCGACCAAGGCATGTACCTCGTCATGCGAGTATAACCGCGTTAACCTCCATATGTCGGCGCTGCAAGCTCTTCCTATCTCTGCTTCCTCTGCTAGAACACACAATAGCTCGTGATGTTCCACAGACTCATTTCTTCCCTCATTTCGAGTATCTCTGATCCGTTGTTGCTGGTTTTCCACGATGTAATCGTGATCCCTTCTCTCATTGTTGTCATACCTCGGCGGAGGGGGAGGCAACATTAGTTGTTGCGTGTTTGCCCCGGAGAGCAATTGCTGCCGGGGTAACTCCTGCCGAGGTTGATCATTCCGGGGTGCCTGAGCATTCCCCAAACCACCTTGTTCTATCTTACGCATCCACTCACATTGCCTCGTTGTGTGACCCGCCGGGCTGTTCGGATTTGGCGTGTGAAATTTATACGGCTGGTCCAACATTGACTCATAGGTATACCTCGAACGGTCTTTCTTTTCTTGCCATTGCTTCTTCTGCTCCGGAGTCCACGTTTTCTTGCCATCGTTTCGAGGAGTCCATTGCCTCCCGCTTTCCGGGCGTTGGTTGCTCCTCGCTCCGGGTTGATCTTGATTCACAAGCGCAACTTGTTGCAACTGTATCGATGATCCGGTCTATCGCTCTCCTTTTTCCCTCTCAGATTCATTCCTCCGGATGACCCGGCAATCCCTCTGATTGTATTCCTCATTTGACTGCTCGACGCGATCCTGGGTTGAGCGGATCACCCAAAGCATATGAATCCATAATCCGGATCATCTCGCCAACGTGATCGGCATTTTCCTTTGCAATTTCATCCACAACTCGCCGCCATATCTCGCACTTGTGCGAACCATGCTATGGCTTTGTGACTCTATGACTCCCTCACACGAGTTTCTCACGGTACACCACGGGTCAAGAACTCACGATCCGCTTCGTTAGATCTCTCGCTTGCACATCGCTGTGGTCTGCGGTCTATTCGGTCTACGATATTTACTTGAGAAGTTGGCGATAAACATTTCTTCAAAATCTATCCAGCAATTGATGCTTCCGGTGGTAAATTATTCAGCCATACCTAGCCGGACCTTCCAACATAAAGTGCGTGTCGTGCAGGCCCATCTCAAGTTGCCAGTGGCAATTTTCATAGCTGTAGCGTAGTTTATCAGCCAATCCTCCGGCTTGGTACTACCGTCATACGTCTTCGTGCCCCTGGGTAATTGGAAGTTGGGTACCGGTGGCTCCTTCATGATCTGGGGTCCGAAGCACGCTGGACCCAGAGGGCCTTGACATTCGATTTGTTCCGACCTATACAGGCGGTCCAGTTTTAACCTGGCGTCATCCGGCATCAAATCCCTGCTTCCCAATCTCGACCCTATCACATGATAGTCCGGTCTCGCGTATCCCGCGTTCATCATCTCCGAATCTCTATCATTGTATCGGTTTTGCTCTCATTGTGCTCCTCTCTGTTGCATACCTCGGCCGGCACTTTGCTCTTGCCTTGGTATATTCCGCTGTTGCGGTTGACCTGCTCCTGCCGAGTTTCGCTGTCCGGCATTGCCGTTGGCAGCATTCCCTTGACCGGCATTGCCTTGGTCGTGATTACCCCGGCCATCTTCACCTCGGCTCACACTCCGTCGATCGCCGTTTTTCCGCATCTCTTTTTCTTTTCCCGCACGCGTTGGGTCGTACGGGACGATCTGCTTGTTCTGTCTGGCCGAGGTTACTACCTCTTCTCTTTTTGGGCCACCATGAGGCGACGACGCGGCTCCAGCGGATTTCTCCGGGTTACCCATCGCCGAATGGACGATTTTGGAAGCCCCAACTCTCTCTGGGTTACCTCTGAGCAGTTCTTCGTTCTGTCTATTCGCAATCCGAACCAGCTCGTTAACCCGGTCTTGCTGTCTTTGACGGGCCTCACCCGTCAGACCCTCTAGCTCGGACTCTACGGCATCTGCTGCTCTGAGGTTCTTCGCCGGGGTACTATACTTTGGCAACCCCACAGACAGATAATTTTCCGACCCTTCTGGTCCATCATCACCTTCTCTGTTCATCTCGTTTATGAGATTTCTCCCTTTTACTTTTACCGTGTCAACCTTGTTTGCCTTCGCGTACTCACACAGCGTCATGTTCAACGACTGCTGAGCTGCTGCTATTTTCTTTGCGCCCTCCAGTATCTTTTGCCGAGTTTCCTCTAGCTCGGCCTATGCCTGAGCCGAATCTACCACTGCTGCCACTGGGTTTGCCAAGCTATCCATAGCTTCCCTCAGCACGTTTTCAGGCCTCTCTAGTGGAGGACCCCTAGCCTTCCTCGGTGCCTTAGGTGTTACCTCCGGGTCTGGCGCTGGATCCTTGCTCACGCCCGCGCCTGGTGCAGTCATCATCACCTCTGCATGGTCCGGGGAGCGAGCGATACGCGCCCCACGAGCCACTGTGAGGGTTGGTTCCCCCGCATCGACGATGCGGCGAGGATGAACGCAAGACACGCCCACAGCAACGTAGACCTTGTGCGCACCGAGCTTGACGAAGAGGCTGTTGCACGGAAGGGGCGTCTTGCAGCCAGCAGTCGCCGACGAAGTCCAGCGCTCCAAAGCGCTGAACGAGCCCGGAGACGATGCGTTCGCCGGTGCCGATGAGGTTTCCCGTCCGGATCTTCACCCCTGCTAGCGCCGTTAGCCCCACGGTGGGCGCCAACTGCCGTGGTGGTGTCACGGCAGATGCCATGGATAGGCTAAAGGTGGGGACTAATACGCGCTAGGGGAATCCAGGGAGGGATAGTAGAGTGATTCTCTACACAGAAGCTTTGTATTGATGTTCTAACTCCAAGATTACAAGTGCTCCTTGAGCTGTATTGACAAGAGGAGGAAGAAGAAACTCTCTTACTCTTGCCTACTATCTAGCCCAAGAACCCTAGATCCACTAGTGCTCGACCAACTAGAATTCTGCCAAACAAAAAAAAAACCTCTACCAGAACCCTAACCCCCCTTATATAGAGGTGGTTCGGTCCTGGTCTAGGGCATACGTGGAGGCATATTCCTAAGAATATGCCCCCTCCCAAAGTAGTAACCCGACAGGGGTGCTTTTCCCCCGCGTCACACTTGCTTTAGCGACGTAGCCTCTGCGGCGCCCGCGTCAGCCGACGTGAGCGTCGTCACCCTTTTCGGCCATGATCCGGTGGTCCTGCCCTTGCTTTATTCGCTCATGCAGTATGTACCGGACCTTATTTTTTGACCAGAGAGATTCCTTCCTTCTCCTAGAAGCTAAGCGAGGATCCGGATCACAGCAGATCCGGGCACACCTATTCCTGCATATAAGTTAGACAAGCATTTCCGACTTACTCCTTAAGTCGGACGAGACAGCGTTAGGCGACCCCCCCTGGTCCGGGTTACTCCGTGATCCGGCCTGCCTTGAGGTGACTCGGCCAGCATCCGCTTTGACCTTGCCGACCCTCGGCTAACTCGGCCCTTATACCCCGGAGTGACCCTACCCGGGGGTATCCCCCCAACATTCTTGGGGCCACAAAGTAGTTTAGGGCTTTATTAATATCCTGTACTTATGCCATGCTTTACTGTTTTATTTAAGATTGTGCGTGGAGCACCTGTACTGTTTTGGATCGTGACACGTTTTTGCTGTATCGATAAGCCCAGTCACACTTTCGGGTTCCCAGTCGTTTACCGCCGTCCACACAAACCCTGGGTCCGTTCCGGAGCCGGCCAACTTCGTTGCGGATAGCTTAGTGAGGTGGCCCCCTGAAATATTTTATGAATCCTGTGATTGCTTTGTCGTGAAAGCCTCGTTGGGTTTTGATTTGGTTTTTCCGAGGTCGATCATGTGTGTGTTGCTATTTGTGCACCCCTGTAGGGTAAATCTTTCTGAAAGCCGTGTCCGCGGTTATGGACAACTTGGAGCACAGTTTCTCGATCATAGACAAGTATAACTAAAGTACCGTCTTTAATTTGACTAAATATCTGACTAGTAATTAGTGCAATATTCATGGAATGATTAATAAAACTACCAACGGATGGGTTGTTCGTCCGCTTTCTCGTTGGTAAGCGAGAAGGAGGATGAATCTGTTACTTTATACGGTTATAACTGTTGTTTCTAATTAACGGACATCCGTCTATCATTGGTTAGACAGATGGTTAGCGAGTATCTATAGATTTGTTAGTTATTATCTTTTGCTGCAATTGCGTCACCCCAGGTTATGTCCCCTTTAGAGGCATAAAGACTTGCTGAGTACCCCTAGGGTCTCACACGATACATTGTTTGATTCAGATGCACAGGTATACTCGCAAGATGGATACTGGGTGGAGGAAACAGATGATATTGGCAACGATCACTCGGTGTAGAGATTCCGGGGATGGGGATCCGTGAGATCTGTGGGCGGGATATGCTTAGTTATGTGGCATCTTATGCCGATTTACTTCTTATCCGTACTCGGATCTTGTTTCCTGCTTCCGCTTGATACTCTGTTGATTGATGTATGAGGAGCTATCCTACACTATTATCTCTATCTAGGATCTTTGTATCTTGCCGTATGGCATTGCAATATTTCTATTTCTTTTAGATGGTATGGCTCTGAGAACTGTTGTAAGGTAGCTTGCATACATACTCACTTGTGTATGTATTTGATCTCTTCGCCTGTTGCCTACACCGCTCGCTCTTGTCCCGATGTTCTTGGAAGTGGTTAGGGCGGCCGACGGGCCTACACGCAGTGGCCCCTGGGCCTCATTGTAAAACCCTTAACCACTTTTGGTTCATCCAGGCTTGAACTTAGAGCGTAGGGTCCGAGGTTGTTACAATTGGTATCAGAGCCATTCCGCCCTTCAGGGTCTCAGCCAAATGGTCGTTGTCAGTCTAGCAAATATTTTGGTAGTTATGTATACTAGGGAAAAACAAAACGTGAGAGTAGGACTGCTTCCATTTTTCTTCTTACCCACCCACCCACCCTTTTCTGGTATGGAAGTGTAACGTTTTCAGCCCTCTTCTAAAATTCAAACTAGGATTCACGTGTTCTGGGTTCCGTAGTACCATAGGTTGTGTGAGTGTGTGTGTGTGTGTAATTCCTTGTCCATCTGTTGCATCCAACTTGTTATCGTTGTCTGCCTTTTGGTTATCAACTGTTGGTACATTCCATACCGACAGGCTTTTGTAAACCGACGCGATCTATCTGATTCGTTGTAAACCGACGTGATCTGTCTTACTCTTTGTTATCCGACGCTATCTTGTTTGGGGTGTTTGTTTTCCATAGTTGCTAATCTTTAGGTTCATCTTAAGAAGGAAGGGGGTTGGGATATGTGTTTTACTTATTCATGTGCGGAGTAATGATTTGAGTGCGGGATGGAGTCGCGACCATACCACTACTTTTATCATTCGCTCTTGTATATTGAATTGGTAGAGTTACTAATCTTGATTTGTTAAGTGGTTTTGCGCATATAGTGGTATTTTAATGCCGAAATTTGCGGAAATTTTTTCTTTGATAGCTTTGTGTACCACACTCCTTGTTCAGTCATGTGTGATATGCTTACTATCTTCTAGGTGCTTTGAACTTTGTTGATATCTTAATATCATCTTAGTAAATTGTATCCTTTAATCTTGGTTAATTCCATTTTGGTACTATTTTGGATTATTATTATTCTCCATTATGGTACTGACTTGAGTTTTATATCAATCCCAGGATGGCACCACCACGCCGCACTGAGGAGGACATACCACCTGAACTGGGGGCTGCGTTGTCAAGTATTGCTAATGCCTTGGGAACAATGCAACAGAACCAACAACGCTTTGAAGAAAGTGTCAGGAGGAATGACTTTGTCCCGCTACCCCCACCTCCCAAGCGAGGAGACATCAAGGGCTTTCTGAAGTTTAACCCACGCCACTTTGAGGTGTCTGATCAGCCACTGGATGTTGATGATTGGCTTCATGAGATGTCAAGGTTGCTGATGACTGCTGATGTTCCTCAGCAAGAATGGGTAAAATGTGCCACTCACCTTCTGAAGGGGGACACAGCTCTATGGTGGGAGGATTACCTGAAGGCAAACCACTCTGGTTTTTAGCCTACTTGGGAGCAGTTCACTGGGGCTTTCAAAGAGCAATATCTGTCAGAAATTGTCATGGAAAGGATGAAGGAAGTGTTTCTCAACCTCAAGCAGGGCAATGACAATGTCAACACCTATATCAGAAACTTCATGAATCTTTCTCGGTATGGTGGCGATGAGATCTCTGATGACAAGAAGAAACAAAAGAGGTCCAGGCAAGGGCTTAATGCATCTATCAAATATGCAATCACTCATGCAAGGCCGGGGTCTTTTCTGGAACTCCAACATACAGCTCTACAGGAAGAAGCCAGTAGGCAAGTGTTCGAGGAGTCCAAGAAACACAGTCGTGATGTAGCAAGCTCTTCAGCTATGACAGCTCCTTCTAAGCGCCGTGTGTGGGTTCCTAACACCCCACCGCCACTCCTGGCTCCACCAAGACCTTCAAGCTACGCGGCAAGGCCACCAAACTCCTTCACCGCTACTCCTAGGGGCTACAACCACAACTACACTGGAGCGCCTGGCGGAGTCCCTGGCTACGCTGCTCCACGTCCACCTGGTGCTTGTTACACTTGTGGGAACACTAGGCATCAACACTGGAGTTGTCCCATGAACAACAAAGCTCTTCCTCCACCACCTCCAAGACCTGCAGCAAGTTCTTCTATGGTTCGTGCACCTCCACCTCGGGCTCTCAACATAAACACCAAGCCCGGGTCCACTGTTGCTTGTGCCAACTGTGTCAATGTCGCTCAAGCTGAACATGCAACTGGAGTTGTGAAGGGTACGCTCCCCGTTAACTCAGTCCCTGCACGAGTTTTGTTTGATTCTGGTGCATCGCATTCTTTTGTTTCTCACAAGTTTGCTCATGAGCATGATCTGGCTATGGGTCCTCTATTGCATCGTCTCGTGGTACAATCTCCTGGATCAAACATGAGGGCTTCTCATATCAGCCATGGCAATCAAATTGAGATAGGTGGCTCTTCGTTCCCGGCTTCCTTAATTATTCTCGGCAACTCTGACATTGATGTCATCTTGGGCATGGATTGGTTAACAGCAAATGCAGCTGTGATTGATTGTGCTGAACGCTCGGTTTCTCTGAAAATTCCTGAAGGCCATATAGTCTATTCTCCAAGTCTGTCTCCTGCAATTCAGCTTTTCTCTTTGGCGGCTCTGAATGATGATGCTATGGATGCTATTCAGAGTGTTCTGGTGGTCCGTGAGTTCCCAGATGTTTTTCCTGAAGAGTTACCAGTATGCCTCCTGACCGAGAGGTCGAGTTTGTGATTGAGCTTGAACCTGGAACCGCTCCTATCTCCAAGCGGCCTTATAAAATGGGTCCTGCTGAGTTGGATGAACTCAAACTTCAGCTTGATGAACAAGAGAAGTTGGGTTTCATTCAGCATAGCACTTCCTCTTGGGGCAGCCCAACAATCTTTGTGAAGAAGCGAGACCAGACTGATATACTTTGTGTTGACTAGCGGGCTCTCAATGCTAAAACCATCAAGAATAAATATCCCCTTCCGCGGATCAATGACCTCTTCGATCAACTTGTAGGAGCAGTGGTATTCTCCAAGCTTGACTTGAGAAGTGGATATCATCAAATCAAGATCCGCAAGGAAGATGTTCCTAAAACAGCTTTCACCACCCGCTATGGCCTGTACGAGTACACGGTCATGTCCTTCGGTCTCACCAACGCACCTGCCACCTTCTCGAGGCTTATGAACTAGGTTTTCATGGAGTATCTTGATAAGTTCGTTGTGGTCTATCTGGATGACATTCTAGTCTATTCTAAGTCAAAGGAAGAACATGAAGAACACCTTCGGTGTGTCCTAAACAAGCTTCGTGAGAACCGCCTGTATGCAAAGTTCTCCAAGTGTGAATTTTGGCTTCCTGAAGTCACCTATCTTGGTCACGTCATCTCTGCCAAGGGCATTGCCGTCAACCTAGAAACTGTTCGGACAATTATTGAGTGGCTTCCACCCAAAAATGTCAAAGAAGTCCGGAGTTTCCTTGGTTTGGCTAGTGATGGCTCAATACACGGCGCCCAGAAAATGTAGGGGTTCGTAGCATGGAAAACAAAAATTTTCTATCGCATACAAACAAACAAGCCAAGATCTATCTACTAGATTGTAGCAACGAGTCGATGGAATAACTCACCCTCGAAGATTCCAAAGCGGTTAACGAGAGCAGATTCTCGTGGGTGATGTAGTCGCATTTCTTCCGATCTCAAGATCGCAGAGACGATCCTTCCAGCGCCACGTTCAGCAGCGCCCCATGATCGGTCACATCGCTGCATCGACGAAGACCTTCCTCTCCCTTGTTCCAAAGAAAATGGAGGTTGTAGCACTCTCTCGCGATTCCAAGAAAGACAACGGCGTGGTACCGAAGTAGAGGGAATCATGCAGGCTTCGCTTAAGCAAAAGTAGTATGGTGGAGCTTATGAGAGAGGCTATTAGTGGTCTAGTAATTAGACACACCAATTAGAAGGCTCTAAACCAATTAGAAGGCTCTAAACCGAAATAGCTCTAAACCGGGGTTTAGGTCTAGGGTTTAGTTTAGAGGATAGGAACTTGTGTGTTGGAGGGGAGCCCCGCCTCCCTTTATAGGTGGGAGGGCGGCGGCCAAGGGAGGTGGAGTCCTCCCCAACTCGGCCTTGAGGTGGGCGCCGCTGGGAGGAGGAATCCTCCCAACTCGGTTCCACTTCTCCTCCTCTTTCCACTTTCCAAAACTTGCCGTTTGACTTTCAAACTAGCCGTTTGACTTTTCAATTTAGGATTTAAATAAACCCTTTATTTTGGACAGCGAGAACACTCAGTACATGATGCAATCATTCCAACTTACAATGACACATTCATGTACCCTTCCTCCGAGTGCCGGACATTCCGGACCTTCTAGAATGTTCCATGAAAACACCTAACCATTCCCCAACTCCAAACGGGACTTTCCTTATATGAATCTTATTCTCCGACCATTCCGGATCTCCTCGTGATATCCCGGATCCTATCCGAGACCAACAACATTCGTCTCTTTCTCATAATACCATAACTACTCAAACAACGTCAATCCTTAAGTGTGTCTCCCTACGGTTCGTGAATTATGCGGACATGATCGAGACACTTCTCCGAACAATAACCAATAGAGGAATCTGGAAATTCATATGGCTCCCACATATTTCTACGATTACTTTGCGATCGAATGAACCACTTACATACGATACCAATTTCCCTTTGTCTCACGATATGTTACTTATCCGAGGTTATGATCGCTATCTCTGCATACCTAGTTCATCCTCGCATCGATAAGTACTCTTTTCTCGTTCCCGTGATATGTGATCCCTTGTGACCAAGTCACATGCTTGCAAGCTAATTGGATGACATTTCACCGAGAGGGCCCAGAGAATATCTATCCATCATGTGGATGGACAAATCCCACTCTTGATCCATGTGTTTCAACCAATACTTTCCGAACACTCAATGCCACCTTTATAGCCACCCTGTTACGGTGTGGTGTTTGATGACATCAAAGCATCCATCCAGTAAAGGTGATATGCATGATCTCATGGTCGAAGGAATCAGGTTACTATGTATCAGAAAGCATATAGCAATTGAACTATTGAAATGACTTGATCTTTATGCTACGCTTATCTATAGGAGTATGTCCACCATATCATTCTCCTAACGATATGATCTTGTTGTTGATAACATCTCAATGTTCATGATAGGGAAACCACAATCATCAATCAACCAACAAGCTAGTGAAGTATAGAGGCTATACTAGGGACTTCAATTTAAGTTTACAATTCACACAAGTATTAATGTTTCCTTGTTAATACTATTATAGCATGAATATAAACATTTATCATAAACACAAAGATATAATAATAACTATATTTATTATTGCCTCTAGGGCATATCTCCAACAGTCTCCCACTTGCACTAGAGTCATCTAATCTAGATTACATGGTAATATACCTGAACACCCATGGCAGTTTGGTGTTGGTCATGTTTTGCTCTCGGGAGAGGTTTAGTCAACGGATCCGCCACATTCAGATCTGTGTGTACTTTGCAAATCTTTATATCCCCATCCTGGATATGTTCTCGAATAGTGTGGAAATGCAGCTTGATATGCTTCAGCTTCTTGTGTGACCTTGGTTCTGCATTGGCTATGGCGCCATGTTATCACAAGAGATAGACATTGGGTCCAAAGACTAGGAACCACACCCAGCTCAGTAATGAACTCTTTCATCCATATCGCTTCTTGTGAAGCCTCCAAGCAGCCATGTATTCCGATTCAGTTGAAGATCTTGCCACAACGCTTTGCTTTGCACTCCTCCAGCTAATCTTGCACCATTCAAAATAAATACGATCCATTGTGATTTAGAATCATCCGGATCGGTGTTCCAACTAGCATCGGTGTAACCATTAACAACGAGTTGTTCATCACCTCCATAAGAAAGAACCATATCCTTAGTTCTTCTCAAGTACTTAAGGATGTTTTGATCATTGTCCAATGATCCACTCTGGATCACTTTGATATCTGCTAGTTAAACTAACAAAGATATGCGATGTCGGGTCTAGTACATAGCATGGCATACATTAGAGATCCTATGGCTGATGCATAGGAGTCTTACTCATCCTTTCTCTATCTTCGCCGATGTCGGACTTTGAGTTTTACTCAAGGTCGATATAAACATGGGCAAGAACCCTTTCTTGCTATCTTCCATTCCAAACCTCTTTAGAACTTTGCCCAAATATGTACTTTGTGACAATGATATTTGGCGTTTCGATCTATCTCTATAAATCTTTATGCCTAATATGTAAGCTGCTTCGCCAAGATCCTTCATTGAAAACTATTATTCAAATATTCCTTGACACTATTAAGAAGGTCTACATCATTCCCAATCAACAATATGTCATCCACATACGTATTAAGAATGCTACAGCTCCCACTCACTTTCTTGTAAATACAAGCTTCTCCATAAGTTTGTATAAAACCAAAACTTTGATTACCTTATCAAAACGTTGATTCCAACTTCGGATGCTTGCTTCAATCCATAGATGGACCGTTGAAGCTTGCATACCTTGTTAGCATCTTTAGGATCGACAAAACCTCCGGGTTGCATCATATACAACTCTTCATCAATGTCTCCATTGAGGAATGCTGTTTTGACATCCATCCGCCATATCTCATAATCATAACATGCAGCGATTGCTAACATAATCCTCACAGACTTTTAGCTTCACCGTGAGAAAGTCTCATCGTAGTCAACTCCTTGAATTTGTCGAAACCCTTTGCGACAAGTCGAGCTTTATAGACAGAACATTACCATCAAGATCTGTTTTCTTCTTGAAAATCCATTTGTTCTCGACAGCCTTCCGCCATCCGGTAAGTCCACCAAAGTCCATACTTGGTTTTCGTACATGGATCCAATCTCGGATTTCATGGCTTCTTGCCATTTATTGAATCGGGCTCATCATCGCTTCCTCATATGTCTCGGGTCATCGTGTTGTCTACCAACATGACATTCATAACGGAATCATACCAACTGGAGTGGTACGATTTCTCGCTGACCTCCGAGGCTCAGAGCAACTTCAACCGAAGTTTCATGATCACCATCATTAGCTTCCTCTTATTGGTGCAGCACCACAGAACTTCTTCCGTGTCGCGCTACTCGCAATTTCGAGAGAAGGTTCGACAACCTCGTCGAAGTTCTACTTTCCTTCCCCACTTCTTTCGAGAGAAATTCCTTCTAGAAAGGATCCATTCTGGCAACAAAGATTTTGCCTTCGGATCTATGATAGAAGGTATACCCAATAGTTTCCTTCGTATCCTATGAAGACGCATTTTTCCGCTTTGGGTTCAAGCTTGTCCTGTAACTTCTTTACATAGGCTTCAGATCCCCAAACTTTAAGGAACGACAATTTAGGTTTCTTCCCAAACCATAATTCATATGGTGTCGTTTCAACGGATTTAGACGGTGCCCTATTTAAAGTGAATGCTGCTGTTTCTAATGCATAACCCCAAAATGATAGTGGTAAATCTGTAAGTGACATCATAGAACGAACCATATCTAATAGAGTTCGACACGACGTTCAGACACACCATTACGCTGTGGTGTTCCCGGCGGTGTCAATCATGAAAAGTATTCCACATTTCTTCAAATGCTCGCCAAACTCAGAATCTTAGATATTCACCTCCACGATCAGAACGTAGAAATTTAATCTTCTTGTTACGTTGATTCTCTACTTCACTTTGAAACTCCTTAAACTTCTCGAAAGTTTCGGACTTATGTTTCATGAAATAGATATACCCATATCTACTCAAGTCATCCGTGAAGGTAAGAACATAACGATAACCACTGCGCGATGCTACACTCATTGGACCACACACATCGGTATGTATGATTTCCAATAAGTCTGTAGCTCGCTCCATTATACCAGAAAATGGAGTCTTAGTCATTTTACCCATCGACATGCCTCATCTTTCAAGTGATTCAAAATCAAGTGATTCAAGAAGTCCATCGGAATGGAGTTTCTTCATACGCTTCACTCCAATGTGACCAAGACGACAGTGCCACATATAGGTCGAATTATCGCTTGATTTCAAACGTTTAGCTTCAATGTTATTGATATGTGTATTTCCACTATCGAGATTCAATATGAATAGACCATCTATCAAAGGTGCATGTGCATAAAACATATTACTCATATAAATCGAACAACCATTATTCTCGGATTTAAACGAGTAGCCGTCTCGCAATAAACAAGATCCTGATATAATGTTCATGCTCAACGCAGGCACCAAATAACAATTATTTAAGTATAAAACTAATCCCGATGGTAGATGAAGAGGTAGCGTGCCGACCGCGATCACATCAACCTTTTGATCCGCTTTCTCACGCGCATCGTCACCTCGCTCTTCACTAGCTTCCGCTTATTCGCAGCTCTGCTTCGAGTTACAAATATGAGCAACCGAACCAAGATCAAATACCCAGCACTACTATGAATACTAGTGAGATACACATCAATAACATGTATATCGATATACCTTTCTTCTTGATGTTGCCGTTCTTCAAATCCGCCAAGTACTTTGGGCAATTCCGCCCAAAGGACCTTCTCCCTTGCAAAGAAAAGCACTCGCCAGGCTTAGGTCCAGCCTTGGTCTTCTTCGTCGGCGTGGTAACTTTCTTACCACCCTTCTTGAAGTGTCCCTTTGCTTAGACTTGCCTTTCTTGAATTTGGTGGTCTTATTGACCATCAACACTTGGTGCT
Organism: Avena insularis; assembly: GCA_023614405.1. Lineage (NCBI taxonomy): Eukaryota > Viridiplantae > Streptophyta > Magnoliopsida > Poales > Poaceae > Avena > Avena insularis. The sequence goes on from CM042686.1 coordinate 590,645,277, forward strand.
CTTTCTTGATCTCCACTTCGCAGATTTTAACATAGCAAATAGTTCGCAACTCTTTGTTCATGTTACGCATGTTGTAGTTCATCACAAAGTTCTTGTAACTTGGTGGTAGTGATTGAGGATGCGGTAAACCCCCAAAGTGTTAGGAATCACTATACCCAAACTTTGAAGTTTATTTATGCCTGCACATCTTAAGCACATGCTCACCGACGAGCTACCCTCTTCCATCTTGCGCTTAAAGAACTTTTCGAAGCTTCATAACTTTCAATTGCCGCATGAGTCTCAAAGATTAATTTGAGATCCTCGACAATATCATATGGATCGACTCTTCAAACCTTTTCTCAAGCTCGATTCTAAACCATACAAGATAGCACACTGAACTATGGAGTACCGATTCTTCCGAGCGAGGTAAACATTCTTTACTTCATCGGTAGCATCACCGCAGTGGGTCACCTAGCGGTGCATCCAAAGACATAGGTCAAATTACCACTGTGAGGACAATCCTCAAATTGCGGAACCAATCCGAAGTTGCTTCCATTGTTTTTCAACTTTTCTTTCTCTAGGAACGCATTAAAATTGATGGTAGGGCGCCATTGATCTACAACATATTTGCAATAGTTTAGACTAAGTTTATGACAAATTGAGTTCAAATTAATTAATGAAATTAAACTAGGTGAACTCCCACTCAAAACAACATCCCTCACATTGTTTTAGTGATCACACGAACCAAATCCACTACATCAACACCGATCATCACGAGTTGATATAGTTTCAATGGCGAACAATCATCATGTTCATCATATCTACTATATGATTCATGCTTTACCTTTCGCATCCGTGTTCCCGAGGCCATGTCCGTACATGCTAGGCTCGTCAAGATCAAACCTTAGCTACCGCATAAGCAAATCTGGCTTGCTTACGTTGTATTCACCCGGAATCAAAACACCCGATCATCACGTGGTGCTTCAGCAAGCTTTGGCAACGGTGCATACTAAGGGTGAACACTTTAGAACTTGAAATTTATGTGCATGAGGGATCATCTTATAATGCTACCGTCTGCCTACTAAGCAATACAAGATGCATAAAGGATTAACATCACATGCAATTCATAATATGTGATATGATATGGCCTTTTCTTCTTTGTGCTTCCGATCTCCATCTTCAAGCACCTAACATGATCTCCATCATCACCGCATAGCATCAAGGTCAATGACGCTTCTTCATGGTTGTCGCCCACCAGCTTCAACTATTACAACTATTTTGAATAGACACGAGGTCTTAACAGAAATTAAAGACAACCATATGGCTCCTGCCGTTGCCAACTTACAATAAGGAACATTGCATACATCAAATATAATCACAATCATGGCCATATCACATCATCAGACACCCCGCAAAACAAAGTTAGACGCCTACTTTCTTTGCATATTTTACGGTTTGGGGCTTTCAATAAGTGTCGCTCTAACTACGAACAAGAACCACAACATTGATACTAGCATTGTTGATCACCCGTTGTAAATTGGATCTTTACTATGCTAGGAGAAACAGCACCCATAAAAGCCACTTATGCAATACAAGTTGCATGTCAAGCGTGGAGCAAGTCTCATGAACGATGTCATGTAAGGTTAGCCGGCCGCTTCATCCCAACATACCGCAAGATGCAAAGTACAAAAAGCAATCTACAATAAAGCATCAACGCCCACAATGACCATTGTGTTCTACTCGTGCAATGATCTACATATAGACACGACTGACATACCTTTGTAGGGGTTTGTAGCATGGAAAACAAAAATTTCTATCGCATACAAACAAACAAGCCAAGATCTATCTACTAGATTGTAGCAACGAGTCGATGGAATAACTCACCCTCAAGATTCCAAAGCGGTTAACGAGCAGATTCTCGTGGGTGATGTAGTCGCATTCTTCCGATCTCAAGATCGCAGAGACGATCCTTCCAGCGCCACGTTCCAGCAGCGCCCCGCAATCGGGTCACACGTTCGGTACTGACGAAGACCTTCCTCTCCCTTGTTCCAAAGATAGAGGTTGTAGCACTCTCTCGCGATTCCAAAGACAACGGCGTGGTACCTAAGTAGAGGGAAATCCCAGGCTTCGCCTTAAGCCAAAGTAGTATGGTGGAGCTTATGAGAGAGGCTATTAGTGGTCTAGTAATTAGATACACCAATTAGAAGGCTCTAAACCAATTAGAAGGCTCTAAACCGAAATAGCTCTAAACCGGGTTTAGGTCTAGGGTTTAGTTTAGAGGATAGGAACTTGTGTGTGTTAGGAGGAGGCCCCGCCTCCCTTTATAGGTGGGAGGGCATGGCCAAGGGAGGGAGGAGTCCTCCCAACTCGGCCTTGAGGTGGGCGCTGCTTTGGGAGGAGAATCCTCCTCCCAACTCGGTTTCCACTTCTCCTCCTCTTTCCACTTTCCAAAACTTTGCTTGACTTTCAAACTAGCTGCTTGACTTTTCAATTTAGGATTTAAATAAACCCTTTATTTTGGACAGCGAGAACACTTAGTACATGATGCAATCATTCCAACTTACAATGACACATTCATGTACCCTTCCTCCGGAGTGCCGACATTCCGACCTTCTAGAATGTTCCCGATGAAAACACCTAACCATTCCCCAACTCCAAAACGGGACTTTCCTTATATGAATCTTATTCTCCGGACCATTCCGGATCTCCTCGTGATATCCGGATCCTATCCGAGACCAACAACATTCGGTATCTTTCTCATAATACCATAACTACTCAAACAACGTCAATCCTTATGTGTCTCCCTACGGTTCGTGAATTATGCGGACATGATCGAGACACTTCTAACAATAACCAATAGAGGAATCTGAAATTCATATGGCTCCTATATTTCTACGATTACTTACATCGAATGAACCACTTACATACGATACCAATTTCCCTTTGTCTCACGATATGTTACTTATCCGAGGTTATGATCGCTGGTATCTCGCATACCTAGTTCATCCTCGCATCGATAAGTACTCTTTCTCGCTCCCGTGATATGTGATCCCTTGTGACCAAGTCACATGCTTGCAAGCTAATTGGATGACATTTCACCGAGAGGACCAGAATATCTATCCGTCATGTGGATGGACAAATCCCACTCTTGATCCATGTGTTTCAACCAATACTTTCCGAACACTCAATGCCACCTTTATAGCCACCCTGTTACGGTGTGGTGTTTGATGACATCAAAGCATCCATCCAGTAAAGGTGATATGCATGATCTCATGGTCGAAGGAATCAGGTTACTATGTATCAGAAAGCATATAGCAATTGAACTATTGAAATGACTTGATCTTTATGCTACGCTTATCTATAGGAGTATGTCCACCATATCATTCTCCTAACGATATGATCTTGTTGTTGATAACATCTCAATGTTCATGATAGGGAAACCACAATCATCAATCAACCAACAAGCTAGTGAAGTATAGAGGCTATACTAGGGACTTCAATTTAAGTTTACAATTCACACAAGTATTAATGTTTCCTTGTTAATACTATTATAGCATGAATATAAACATTTATCATAAACACAAAGATATAATAATAACTATATTTATTATTGCCTCTAGGGCATATCTCCAACAGAAAAGTGCTTGGTGCGTGGTGTTGATGTAGAGCTCGTTGGGAACCCCAAGAGGAAGGTATGATGAGCACAGCAGCAAGTTTCCCTCAGTTATGAAACCAAGGTTTAATCGAACCAGTAGGAGCAAGGAAACACCCCAAAGGTGTTACTAGCTGAGCTTTGGTATGCACTACCGGTGCTAGTAGCAACGTGAGACCTACACAACACAACCACGTAACTTTGTCCCCAACTTGCGATGAGGTTATCAATCTCACCGTGTTTTGCGTAAAACAAAGGATTAAACGATCGAATGGAAAGAAGTAAAAGTTTGCGTAAAGTAACACAATGCAAGAAAAGATTGTAGATTGTATGTAAAGTAAAGGACCGGATCCATAGTTCACTAGAGGTGGCTCTCCTTAGATAGATAACATTTGGGTGAACAGATTACAGCGGGCAATTGACAAACACCGAGAAAGCAATACATGCATATACTAATCATCTTGACTCCTTTGAGACTTGATTGGGCAATACAACATAATACATAGACCGCCATCCAACTGCATCTATGACTAATAATCCACCTTCGTTATCATCGAACCCCTCCAAGATTAAGTTGCAAGCAATGATTATTGCTTTATTTAATCGTGTAAGGTAAACAATACAATTGTTCTATGAACAAAAGATCATTGTTTTCTACCTAGTAGCAACAACACATCTAGTACCTTAGATATTTCGTCACTTCCCAGTTACGAGGCATGAACCCACTATCGAGCATAAATACTAACTCTTGGAGTTGCTAGCATCTACTTGGCCAAGATAGCTACTAACAACGGAAAGCATGCAAGATCACAAATAACAAAGACATGATAGAATCAATAATCAATCTGAAATAGCATCTCAATATCCATCGGATCCCCGCAAACACAACATGTATGAATTACAAATAGATGATCTTGATCATGAACGGAGCTCACAAGATCTAAACATGAAAGCACAAAGGAGGAGAAACCAGCCATCTAGCTACTACATGGATCCGTAGTCCAAGGATGAACTACTCACGCATCACACCGGAGGCTTGCATGGTGATGAAGAAAGCCTCCAGGGTGAATTCCCCTCTCCGGGAGGGTGCCGGGAAGAGCTTCAGATCCCTCCCGATCTAGGGACAGAGACGACGGCGGCTACAGACTCTTTCGTGGATTTTTGATCGGGTGCCTAGGGTTTTCGTCCCGAGGGCAACTTATAGGCGGAAGGAGAGGTCGAGGTGCTGGGTTGGCTGACCACCTCGGCGCTGGCCTGGCCGCGCTGCAGGTGGTGTGGCCGCCCCCAAGCCCTTCTCTGTCTCGTATTCTGGCACTTGATCCCTTTCGGAAAAATAGGCACTTTGGCTTTTGTCCCGTCCAATTCCGAGAATATTCATTTTTTGACTTTTCTAGAACCAAAAACAACAGAAAACAGGCAGCTGGTACTATGGCTCTTGTTAATAGGTTAGTCCAAGAAATCATAATAAAAGTACTCCAAAGTTGGAACAAAACACAAGAAAGTGGATAAAACCAAGCATGGAACATCAAAAATTATAGATACATTTGCAATGTATCAACATCCCCAAGCTTAACTCCTGCTCGTCCTCGAGTAGGTAAGTGATAAAAAAGAATAATTTTTGAGGTGACATGCACCATCGAAAACTTGATCAAAAGTATTTGCAAAACTCAAAGCTGGGATCAAAGTACTTCAATCATAACATGAAAGACAAAGTTCTAGCAATAAGCAAAGAAACTAAGATGCAACATGAAAAGGCACAAACAAAAGAATCATGAATAACATGCTTTGCAAGACGTTTGTTTGTTTCACATAAAGAAAACATAGCATGATAGTATTCAGCTTGTCCCTCAATAGAGTAGCAAATATAAATGCATGGGACACCTTCAAAGTTCATAAGAGTGACTAGATACAATAGTTTCAAACAAGCAATAACAAGTTATGCATCAATCAACTAGTCTTGGGACAATGCACATAGAACTAAGAATGGCCACTATGCTCTCAAAGTAGTGCATAAAGATAGAAGGTGGAGACTCAATATAATGGTGGAAGATAGGCCTTTTATAAAAGGAAGTAGGGATTCAAGTCTCATAAAGAGCTTCCAAACATTATGGTACTTATAGCTTTCAGCTCTCATTGCCCCTATCATAAGCATATTGAAGTGATTAAGGTTAAAGTGACACAACTAAGAGGATATGCTTGACAAGTTATAAACCGAAATCTCATGCCCCTTACTTACGAAGACCGATCCTCATGCTACTCAACTCCAGTCACGAGTAAGCTCTTGTCATTGTAAGTACATGTGTATCATTAAGAACCGCCAACGGGGTACCCCTTGCACATGATACGGGAGCTTTCCCATAATCAAAATGACAAGGCAAGTAGACAATGAGCATCTCAGCGATCTTTTTATTTGCTATTTGCATAGGTTTTTATTGAGGATGCTTCATAGAGTGCTCACTATGGTGATGCTGCAAGTTTCCGCCATAATTAGGCATGGCTTAGGCTAGCGGCCCAGGCGTTTCTCTAACACACATACAAACTCCATGATCATACAAGTTCCACATTTATTTCACACTGCCGGGATCCGTAAGCAAAAGAACATAATATCAACGGGGTACAAAGTACAAGTGCAATGTTGAAAGCGTTCCCCATGAAACATGGTTCTGCTAACTTCAAATTATAAAGAGCAAGCATATACGCAACAAAGAAGGACCCAATGGTTCAAGTTTATTAGAGGCAATAAAGTAAAGTGTGCCATCAAGTTCGTGAGAGCTTTAATCACTAGTTTTCTCATAACAAGTGAAAGGTAGACAAAAGCATGAATATACTTGGAATAGCATAAGCTAGTAGGTAGGTATGGTGGACTCTCTGGAAAAACTTGGTTTAGGGATTTGGATGCATGAGTGGAACTCATACTTGGTTGTGGAGGCTAGCAAAAAGACTGGGAGCGACAAACTAAGAGAGCAATAATGGCCATAATCATGCAGAGCGACAAAACATCATTGATCAAAGCATAAAGCGATACTACAAGTTGAAAACTAAAGGATCATAAAGGCTTTGGTGACTTGAGACAGTCATAACATGGTGTGAGAATGTGCCAAGTCAACCCAAATAAAGCATCAAAGGAGAATACCACTATACTATGCTTTAATATGCTAAAACAACGCATGATTCATCCAAGGCACATTAAGCAATCTCAATTGTTTATAACAAGTCATGCTACAGCAAAGAATACTAAGCATAAAGACAAAACAATATCAAACATGGCATGACAAAGCATAGCCACAGTTAAAAACGAGCTCTTTTTACCACATAAGCATGAACTTTCCTACTCTTTTCCAAACCAAACCAAACTATTTGCAAACCAATGTATGAAAGAGGGGGTCCAACCAACTTATTCAGAAAACTAAGCAAACCAAGCAAACTAAAAACGAAAACAAAAACAAAAAGAAGACGCTCCAAGAAAAACACAATTGTGCATGAAACAATAAAAATGAAGCGTTTGGAAGAAACCTGGGATTTTTATTGATGAAGGGGATGCCTTGGGCATCCCCAAGCTTTGACGCTTGTACTTCTTGGATATTTCTTGGGGTGACACGCGTGGCATCCCCAAGCTTGAGCTTTAGTCCATCCTTCATCTCATTACTCATTCCTTCCATACACCTGAAAATTTTCCTTCATACAAAACTTCACACAATCTCATTAGCAACATTAGTGCACTTAAGATAAATAAGTCTCAAGGTTCAGTTCTAACACCAAATAAACTTCCATTAGAACACTAGATACTGAAGCACTTCCCTCAAAAAGCTCAATTCCCCAAAGGAACTCAAGAAGGAACTAACAAGAAGCAAATGCAGAAAATGGCAGAAATCTGTCAAAACAGACCAGCAGGTAAAAACGAATTTTTTCGAAGACCTTTTGTTGCTCAAATAAAAAAAGTGTTGAACTAACGAAAGTTAGATAACAACCTGGGGCAGAAGAACAAAACATTATAGCTCAATCCGACGTACAGAGCTCTCTCAGGAATTTTTACGGTGAAGCACAGAAATCTGTTTCGGGACAGCAACTTTCCCAATCATTACTTCACTCTCATTAGAGGTTACTCTTGGCACAAAAAGCAAATAAAAAGGATAAGGAGAGGTTATTACAGAGGTAATAACTTCCAAGACTCAACTAAAACTCTTGGATTATCTCCCAACAAGTACTTTTCTTTAACGCCTTTAAGTTAGGCATAAGAAGCAAAGAAAGAATCAAGTGTTCTCAAATGAAGAAGCATTAAGACCAAATTTTGTTTTCATAGGAGAAGCAAAAGAAATCTTTTCTCTCTTTTTAGGAAAGTGTTCTATACCTTTCTTGAGTTGGAGTAGATATTTAATGGTGCCTTCTTTCATATCAATGATGGCACCAATAGTTCTAAGAAAAGATCTTCCCAAAGTAATAGGACAAGAAGCATTGTATTCATCATCCAAAACATAGAAATCAATGGGGACATAGGAATCATTAACCATAATAAGAACATCATTAAGACTCCCCATGAGTTTCTTTTTAGCATTAGCATCAAGTGGGACATTCAAATAACAATCTTCAAGAGGAGGCAGATCAAGCATATCATAAATCCTTCTAGGCATAATAGAAACACTACTATCAAGATCACACAAAGCTTTGAAATCAAAGTCATTCACTTTCATATTAATGATGGGTTCCGAACCATCTTCTTGTTTTATAGGAATAGAAGCTTTATGTTTCATCTTTTCTTCTTTAATCTTTATGAGAGCATCAGTAATGTGTTTTGTAAAAGCCATGTTCATAGCACTAGCATTAGGAATTTTAGAAAGCTTTTTTAGGAACTTAATAACTTCAGAGATGTTGCAACCATCAAGATCAAAATCAACTTTATCATCTAAAGTGGTAGAACTATTACTAGCCTCAACACTAGTGGTGGTGATAGTAGAAACACTAATGTTTCTAGCAATTTCATCTTCTCTTTCCCACTTAGCATGTAATTCAGCTAATAGTCTAACATTTTCATCAATTCTTACTTGTATGGCATTAGTAGCTGCAAAGGGATTATCATTAGTTTCAGGTTTAGCAGCCATTTTATTCAAAGTAGATTGAGCTTCAGCCAAAGATGCTATATTTCTTTCAGGATTAGAGAGTTTTTCCTCAATAGTTTTATTGAAAGCAGTTTGTTTACTAATAAACTCTTTAAGCATAACTTCAAGTTCAGAGGGAGCACTCTTATTATTGTTGTAAGAATTTCCATAAGCATTACCATTGTTGGGAGGATATTGCTTATAATTGTTGTTACCAAAATTGTTCCTATAAGCATTATTACCATAAGCATTGTTGCCAAAGTTGTTATTTCTTATGAAGTTCACATCAACTTGCTCTTCTTGAGCAACCAAAGAGGCTAAAGGAACATTATTTGGATCAATATGCGTTTTCCCATTAACTAGCATAGACATAATCATATCAATCTTATCACTCAAGGAGGAGGTTTCCTCAACAGAATTTACCTTCTTACCTTGTGGAGCTCTCTCAGTATGCCATTCAGAATAATTAACCATCATATTGTCCAAAAGTTTTGTTGCAGCACCCAAAGTGATGGTCATAAAGGTACCTCCAGCAGCTGAATCCAATAGGTTCCTTGAAGAATAGTTCAATCCTGCATAAAAAGTTTGGATGATCATCCAAGTAGTCAGTCCATGAGTGGGACAATTCTTTACCAAAGATTTCATTCTTTCCCAAGCTTGAGCAACATGCTCATTATCAAGTTGTTCAAACTTCATGATTTCACTTCTCATGGATATAATCTTAGCAGGAGGATAGTATTTTCCAATAAAAGCATCTTTGCACTTAGTCCAAGAATCAATACTATTCCTAGTTAAGGAATTTAACCATTCTTTAGCTTTTCCTCTCAAAGAGAAAGGAAACAATTTCAGTTTAATAATATCACCATCTATATCCCTATGCTTTTGCATCTCACAAAGTCCAACAAAGTTATTTAGATGGGAAGCAGCATCTTCATTACCAATACCAGAAAATTGTTCTCTCATAACAAGATTGAGCAAAGCAGGTTTTATCTCAAAGAAAGTATTTTCAGCCACATGTGGAGCAATAGGTGTGCTCATAAAATCATTGTTGTTGGTGCTAGTGAAGTCACACAACTTAGTGTTTTCAAGGGTAGTCATTTTTTTGGGGGGTTTCAAATAAGAAAGCAAACAAGCAAAACTAAATTTTTTGTGTTTTCTGAAGAACAAAACAAGCAAACAAAGCAAAAAGAAACTAAGCAAAAAAACAACAAAGTAAAGAGATTGGTTATGAGGGACTCCCCTTGTGAAGATGTCCTTGACTCCCGGCAACGGCGCCAGAAAATCGCTTGATGGCTCAATACACGGCGCCCAGAAAAGTGCTTGGTGCGTGGTGTTGATGTAGAGCTCGTTGGGAACCCCAAGAGGAAGGTATGATGAGCACAACAACAAGTTTCCCTCAGTTATGAAACCAAGGTTTAATCGAACCAGTAGGAGCAAGGAAACACCCCAAAGGTGTTACTAGCTAAGCTTTGGCAGGGCGCAAGTAGCAACATGGAGACCTGCACAACACAACCACATAACTTTGTCCCCAACTTGCGATGAGGTTGTCAATCTCACCGTGTTTTGCGGAAAACAAAGGATTAAACGTATCGAATAGAAAGAAGTAAAAGTTTGCAGAAAGTAAACACAAAGTAGTAAAAGATTGTAGATTGTATTTAAAGTAAAGGACCGGGATCCATAGTTCACTAGAGGTGGCTCTCCTTAGATAGATAACATGCTGGGTGAACAAATTACAGCGGGGCAATTGACAAACACCGAGAAAGCAATACATGCACATACTAATCATCTTGACTCCTTTGAGATTTGATTGGGCAATACAACATAATACATAGACCGCCATCCAACTGCATCTATGACTAATAATCCACCTTCAGGTTATCATCCGAACCCCCTCCAGTATTAAGTTGCAAGCAACAGATTATTGCTTTACGAACTGAGTGTAAGGTAAACAATACAATTGTTCTATGAACAAAAGATCGTTTTTTTCTCCCTAGTAGCAACAACACATCTAGTACCTTAGAGATTTCTGTCACTTCCCCAGATTACCAGAGGCATGAACCCACTATCGAGCATAAATACTAACTCTTGGAGTTGCTAGCATCTACTTGGCCAAGATAGCTACTAACAACGGAAAGCATGAAAGATCACAAATAACAAAGACATGATAGAATCAATAATCAATCTGAAATAGCATCTCAATATCCATCGGATCCCCGCAAACACCACATGTATGAATTACAAATAGATGATCTTGATCATGAATGGAGCTCACAAGATCTAAACATGAAAGCACAAAGGAGGAGAAACCAGCCATCTAGCTACTACATGGATCCGTAGTCCAAGGATGAACTACTCACGCATCACACCGGAGGCTTGCATGGTGATGAAGAAGGCCTGTGGTGAATTCCCTCTCCGGGAGGGTGCCGGAAGAGCTCAGATCCTCCCGATCTAGGGACAGAGATGACTCTGGCCATGCACTCTTTCGTGGATTTGTGATTGGGTGCCTAGGGTTTTCGTCCCGAGGGCAACTTATAGGCAGAAGGAGAGGCTGAGGGGGTGCTGGGGTCGGCTGCACACCACCGGCGCTAGGCTGGCCATGGCCAGGTGGTGTGGCTGCCCCACCCTTCTCCGTCTCGTATTCGGCACTTGAACCCTTCCGGAAAAATAGGCACTTTGGCTTTTGTCCCGTCAATTCGAGAATATTCATTTTCGACTTTTTCGGAACCAAAAAACAAAAACAAAGCAGTAGCCGCAATCGTGGCTCTTGTTAATAGGTTAGTCCAAGAAATCATAATAAAAGTACTCCAAAGTTGGAACAAAACATAAGAAAGTGGATAAAACCAAGCATGGAACATCAAAAATTATAGATACATTTGCAATGTATCAGCTAGTTATTGCCATCGCTTCGTTCAGAACTTCTCGAAGATTGCGAAGCCTCTTACCGATCTCCTCAAGAAAGGCAAGAAATACCTTTGGTCTCCTGCATGTCAAGCTAGCTTTGAAACACTCAAAGAGAAGCGCACTTCCACACTAGTCTTGATTCCTCTAGATACATGATTGGGTGCGGTCCTCATGCAAGAAAAGCAAGTCGTTGCTTATGCTTCCCGTCAGTTGAAAACTCATGAGCTCAACTATCCAACACATGATCTGGAACTTGCAGCGGTTGTCTTCGCCTTGAAATTATGGAGGCACTACTTGCTTGGAAACCGTTGTGAGATCTTTTCTAACCAGAAAAGCCTGAAGTATATCTTCACTCAGCCGGAACTCAACCTTCGCCAAAGGAGATGGATTGAAACTATCAACGACTTTGATCTTTCGATCAACTACACTCCGGGCAAAGCAAATGTGATGGCTGATGCCCTTAGTCGTAAGGCATATGTGAACAACCTCATGGTGCAAGAACAACAACCTCTCTTGTGCGAGGAATTCCGCTAGATCAACCTTGAAATTGTGGATCAAGGGTATCTTCTGAATCTTCTGGCAACCCCTCTCTTGGAAGAAAAAGTTCGCTCCATTCAACTTGGTGATCCTTACACTAAAGACATCATCTACAAGATTCAGCTTCCGAAGTATGAACCTTTCCACCTTGACGACCAAGGCACTCTATTCTTTAAGAACCGGATGTTCATTCCGAAGTATCTGGGTTTGAGAGAGCAAGTTCTCAAAAAAGCTCATGATTCTGTTCTTTCTATCCACCCTGGCAGCACTAAGATGTACATGGACTTGAAAACACAATATTGGTGGCCTGGATTGAAACGATATTGTGCCAAGTATGTCTCGGAGTGTGATGTCTGCCGCAGAGTAAAAGTTGTCCATCAGAAACCTTCCGGTCTTCTTCAGCCACTGAAGCCTCCGGAATGGAAATGGGAGAAAGTAGAGATGGACTTCATAACTGGTTTTCCAAGGTCGCAGAAGGGCAACAACGCAATCTTTGTTGTCATCGATAGGCTTTCTAAAGTGGCTCACTTCTTCCCCGTCAAGGAAACAATTTCTGCAATTCAGTTGGCTGAGCTCTATATCAACAGAATTGTCTCTCGGTATGGGGTTCCTCTTGATATCAGCTCAGACCGTGGAAGCATCTTCACTTCCAAGTTCTGGGGAAGTTTCCAAAATGCTTTGGGAACAAAATTGAACTTCAAAGCGACTTACCACCCTCAGTCGCAAGGACAAGTTGAAAGGATCAATCAGATTCTGGAAGATATGCTCCGTGCTTGCGTCATCTCTTTCAGCATGAAGTGGGAAGAATGCCTTCCTTATGCTGAATTCTCTTACAACAATAGCTTCTAGAAGAGTCTAAAGATGGCACCATTTGAGGTTCTCTATGGCCGAAAATGCAGAACTCTGATTGGTTGGTCGGGCGCAGGTGAAAGAACATTGTTTGGCCCCGACATTGTAACTCAAGCTGAGGAGAAGGTTCACATCATTCTCGAAAACCTGAAGGTTGCTCAAAGTAGCCAGAAGAGCAACTATGACAGAAAGCACACGGACATGGAGTATGTCCCTAGTGATCTCGTTTACCTTTGTGTCACTCCCATGAGAGGCACGCACCGGTTTGGTATCAAAGGGAAGCTGGCTCCTAGATACATCGGTCCTTTCAAAGTTCGTGGAAGAAGAGGAGAAGTCGCTTATGCTCTTGAGCTCCTTGAAAAACTCAAGGTCCATGATGTTTTCCATATCTCTCAACTCAAAAAGTGCTTCAAGGATCCCGGCAGGACCGTGGACAATGAGCTCATCAATCTCCAAAAAGACCTGTCTTATCAAGAACACCCCACAAAAATCCTAGAAGTCGCTGAAAGAAAGACTCGCAACAAGTCTATCAAGTTCTGCAAGGTGCAGTGGTCGCACCATTCCGTTGATGAAGCCACTTGGGAATGCGAGGATGAGCTCCGTGCCAAGTATCCTATCCTCTTCGTGTCTTCTTCTTCTTCCTAGAATCTCGGGGCGAGATTCCTGTTTAGTGGGGGAGAGTTGTAGCATCCCATCTGTCTAACATCTGTAATGCTACATGGTCTAATAATAAAATGCTACTTCCTACATATAATTGTTGCATCATAATTATATCATGCTCATGTCATCATGCCACCTTGCATTTGAGCATCATATAAAACCCTTTTCTTTTGGATCTTGTCTCATATGCATTTATCAATTGTATTTGGTTCTTAATAAATTGTATTTGGTTCTTGATAAATGCTTGATGCCCAAGTTGAGTTGGGGGCATATCTTTTATTTAACTCCACCACCTTTCCTTGTCACCACCCCATAATTCCACCATCCAACTATATGTGAGCTTTGCATTTTATTTGGGTTTACCTCTAGCTCATGTGAGTTGGGATGGATCCACTTCTAATTCCACATGCTCCCATATATGCCTCATGTTGTTTTCACATTGTTGATATGTGGAGAGCCACATGGCCACCTTTGCATGCTATGTGAGTGGAACCCCTTGTCTAGCTTCCATATGGATTGTTTTTGCATGTATGATCATGTTGGAATATTTTGAGGCTATTATGCATCTAGTGGGACATACACACTAGCATGTCCAAATTATATTCAAATATGAGCATATTCCATCTACTCCACATGGGACACCAACCCTACTCTTTTGGCTTGGCCTTAATTCCATATTTGGGAATGCATGTGTTAATAAATGCCCATGGTCATTTACAATTGTTTTCACAATAATAAACATGGCATTTACTATTCATGCATGGCCCATGCAAGGAAACCACCTTGTTTTATCTCTTGTTTCCTTTGGGTATATGGGTTATTTGAATTGAGGAAAACCATTTGAACAAATTCCAATTAATCTCCAAGCCATAAACCATCATCTCTCATGTTCTCTTATGGGTGCTTGAGTTTGCACTTTATTTGAAAGTTCTCTACCTTGTGCCTTGCTCAACATCACCTAAGCTTGCCTTTTTCTTTGCTAGCTATCTCATCTACCTAGTTTTCCATCCACCACCCGAGCTCTATGTGCTTTGGACATGTGGGAGTTTCTCTCCACCACCATTCCTTGCCATGACCACCTTTCTCTCAACTTGCAAGCAAGTTGATCTTGTCCCCTCTCTTGTTACCCTCCCAGCTCACCACCGCCACCGATCCCTACCTACCCCCTCTTGCTGAGCCTGGTTCCAACCGGACCATCTCTAGGCCGAGCCACCCCTAACCTAAACCCTATCCAAGCCAACCCCCTCTCTGTTCCTCTCTTCCGCTGCCTAGCAAAGCCCCACCCGAGCCACACATGCACCGTGTCACCCCTGAGCCGCAGCCCCAGCCAGCCTCGACCTCCCCTGGTCCACCGACCTAGAGAGGGAGAGGGGAGAAAAAGGTGCACCACCACCTTTTTCCACCCGAGCCACCCCATGTGCCTCCCTCTTCCCAGGCCTTATCTACCCCACCTCCTCTCGTGCCTGGCATCGCCCCAGATCCCCAGGGCCTTGCCCAGTTGCTGAGCCTCCCCCATCTGCCCCTGCTACCCCCTATTCCATCGCCACCCCACCGTCGGCATCTGTTCGCCACCACCGTAGTAAGGAGAAGGGCGCGGCATCTGGTTGTCGAGGAAGACCGAGGAGATCCTCTGGACCAGCCCTGTACCTGGAGACGAGAAGGAGGAGACGGCCAGCCCCGCTGCACGCCGACGTGATCGAGGAAACCCTAGTCGCGGGTCGTCAGCTCCGCCGCTGATCCCCTGCGTTCTAGGCCGAACCAACACCACTGACCCACTCCCGGTGAGCCTCTGCCCCTCCCAGACACCTCCTCTTGTTGTTCTGCTTCCTGGACACGCCGCGCGTTTCATCGAGCGCTCTCTGTGCGGCGTGCTCGCAGACACGTTCTCGCAGTTGCACCGCAGAGGGTTTTCCTTGCCGTGTAGCGCCTTCCCAACATCTAACCCCGCTAGCCGCAGCGGTAGCCGCCGCCGCGCGCGCACTAGGTCGCAAGATCGAGCCCCCGCCGCGCCTGTCCCCTGCTTCTTTAGTTTCATCAGAAACGAATGAGAAGAACACTAGTAGCCGGGGTGCTTTTCTGTTTATCCCCCTGCATTTTTTGTTTGCTCAACCCGCACTCCACCCGGGCCCGCATGTCATGTGCTATGGCACTTTTACAAAAAGGCACCTAGACTAATTGGGTTCTCAACCCTCAATCCCCGTCTGCGCCACGTGGCCACGCCCTGTTCGCGCGCCCGTGCGTGGCCCCGCGATACCGGCGGTCCCACTTGTCTGTCACTCCGGCTAGACAACCCCGCGGTGAGAAAATCTCTGCCGCGCGCAGTTCCGCCAACTCAGCACAGGCCCCACCCATCAGCTGCAGTGGCTAGCTTCTGCCGGTGTATAAAAAGTCTGCCTCGCTCTGTTTAAATAAAAATGTTTTCAGAAATGATTAATATGATTTTAAATCCAGTTTTAATAACTTTTAATTGACAAACCCAAATATTACAAATAATATATGTTTTTGAATCAGAAAAATATGAGGATTTCAAATATGCCATCCAAAATAATGTTTGACTAATTTAAATTTTCGAAGTTGTTTAAATTGCAATAAATTGCCTTTTCTCAATTAATTAATAACTTTAATTCTATAACTCCAAATTTGACAAATAATATGTCTAAATCGATCAGCGCGACGAGCCCGTTCTAACTATGCATTCCATGATATGAATTGAAGCATGTATCATATAAATATTAAATAATCAGAACTGTTTATGGTAATAAAACTTGACCAAATAAATAATAAAATGATTTATTCTTGTCCCCACACCTCACCCTTGCCATGCTACATTATTGCCATGTAAATTGTGCATCATTCATCATGGCATGCTTGGTTGCTTGTCGCATTTTATTCATATGCTTGTATACTTTATTTATGTTGGCCCTTGTTTGTTTGGTTCTTCTTTCGAATAGACGCCGAGCAGGGGAATTATCAGGAATCCCAGGAGTACTACCCAGATCCATCTCTTGCTTCAACTGAGCTGCCAGGCAAGCACTACCACATGCTTGCATACATATAGTACCTATTGCCTCTATCTTATTCTTGCATCATTGAGTCGCGATTGCATTAAACTGAATCCCAAGTATTGCATAGCCTTACTTAAACTTGTTCCTCCATCCTACGAGCCATTACTACAGGAGTTGTTTGAGCCATGCGAGTCGTAGAATTGTATGTGTAGGGTTTGTGAGTGTCTGTTAGATAACGAGGTACCTAAACAACTTAACCTGAGTAGTAATGGGATAACTAATGAAAGAGGCACCGGTAGGCAATATCTGTTATTTGGTTTTTCATGCCCACTTGTGTCCCGTAGGACCCCGAGTACTTGATACCTGTTCCTTGACTATTCGCACTATCCACATACGGGAGACTCTATGAATCCCCCTTTGCATGAGCTTGATTTGTACTTTATTTCTTGGGGCCACAAAGTAGTTTGGAGCTTTATTACTATCCCGTACTTATGCCATGCTTTACTGTTTTATTTAAGATTGTGCGTGGAGCACCTGTACTGTTTTGGATCATGACACGTTTTTGCTGTATCGACAAGCCCAGTCACACTTTTGGGTTCCCAGTCGTTTACCGCCGTCCACACAAACCCTGGGTCCGTTCCGGAGAAGGCCAACTTCGTTGCGGGTAGCTTAGTGGGGTGGCCCCCTGAAATATTTTATGAATCCTGTGATTGCTTTGTCGTGAAAGCCTCGTTGAGTTTTGATTTGGTTTTTCCGAGGTCGATCGTGTGTGTGTTGCTATTTGTGCACCCCTGTAGGGTAAATCTTTCTGAAAGCCGTGTCCGCGGTTATAGACGACTTGGAGCACAGTTTCTCGATCATAGACAAGTATAACTAAAGTACCGTCTTTAATTTGACTAAATATCTGACTAGTAATTAGTGCAATATTCATGGAATGATTAATAAAACTGCCAACGGATGGGTTGTTCGTCCGCTTTCTCGTTGGTAAGCGAGAAGGAGGATGAATCTGTTACTTTATACGGTTATAACTGTTGTTTCTAATTAACGGACATCCGTCTATTATTGGTTAGACAGATGGTTAGCGAGTATTTATAGATTTGTTAGTTATTATCTTTTGCTGCAATTGCGTCACCCCAGGTTATGTCCCCTTTAGAGGCATAAAGACTTCCGAAAATTTCTAGGGTCTCACACGATACATTGTTTGATTCAGATGCGGTATACTCGCAAGATGGATACCGGGTGGAGAAACAGATGATATTGGCAACGATCACTCGTGTAGAGATTCCGGGATGGGGATCCGTGAGATCTGTATGGATATGCTTAGTTATGTGGCATCTTATGCCGATTTACTTCTTATCCGTACTCGGATCTTGTTTCCTGCTTCCGCTTGATACTCTGTTGATTGATGTATGAGGAGCTATCCTACACTATTATCTCTATCTAGGATCTTTGTATCTTGCCGTATGGCATTGCAATATTTCTATTTCTTTTAGATGGTATGGCTCTGAGAACTGTTGTAAGGTAGCTTGCATACATACTCACTTGTGTATGTATTTGATCTCTTCGCCTGTTGCCTACGCCGCTCGCTCTTGTCCCGATGTTCTTGGAAGTGGTTAGGGCGGCCGACGGGCCTACACGTGGGTGGCCCTGGGCCTCCGCTGTAAAACCCTTAACCACTTTTGGTTCATCCAGGCTTGAACTTAGAGCGTACGTTCCGAGGTTGTTACACATTTATGTGCACTGTCGAGTCCTCCGGTGTAAATTGTACATACACATATGTCTAGAGCCGCTAGGAAAAAACTTAGTCCTTGGCCCAAAAAAAATCATGGTTCTAAAAACAGCTCTAAACCGGGAGCAGCTCTAATAGTAGTGTCAACCTTTAACATCTCCACATGGGCATATTTTTCGTACTCTACTTGTTTTTTGTGATTTTGCATGTGCACATGCATTGCACGGTTAGGAATGGATAAAAAGTAGGTCTTCCTTGATCGGTAGACATGTATTGCATACGGGTAGGCACTATGCACAGTTCAGGGGGCGCCCCTCCAGCTCAAGAAAAAATTGCCTAATATTTCTTCATATTTGACAATTTTTTGCTAAATATAGCCTATATTCAACAAATTTGCTCCCAACACTGGTTCAAAGTGTCTCCTTGACCCAATTGGTTGGCCCAAGCTCTGCCACTGCCGGTAGGACTCTATACTGTTCAGCTTTCCATATTTTTTCAAGGTATACGTGCTCTAGGTTGGTTCAGATCCCTTAATAATAACCAATTGGCATGTCTTGTACCTGAATATGAAACGTGACCATGTAAAGACAAAAAGAATAGGAAACGTGAGGGACAAATAAACCTGTTGAATATAAGATCTGTACGTGAATATGTTTACACGTGAACGTAGATGGTACGTGTGGTCTAATTAAATTTTAGCCTTAAATTAAAAATCTAACGGTCAATATAATTAGGATGACGTGGATCAACCAGATGACTCGAAAAACACCCTATATTGCTTTTAGTATATAATAGATAATGAGTTTTGTTTCTCTATTTTTTTTCATATGCATCAATTCACAAGTATTTTCCCATCAGTCTGTGCTTGTTAAATATTCGTGCTACGTAGTGCTTAGTTAGCCATACCATGCAGTTTTGAGGGTATTGTAATTAAAACAACATATAGTTGCTTGTTGCATACCTCTACTCGGCCCAAAGTATCAGCAAGCATGGAAATGTCGTCACACACACCATTTCATGGTTTTCACCGTTATGGCAATGCCTCCATTTTGTCTTTGCTCCTTCTCTATGTGCCTCCTCGCCGACACCTCACACTGCCAGAGCATAGTAACAATACAAAGAAACTAACACAAGGCGGCCACATTACTTGATGAACACATCGCCCGAGTTGTAGCCCATAGGTTGCCACAACATTGCATTTGAAACCTCAATCCAGTATGTATTGTGAGTAAACAAATTAAGGTGTGCTTCGGTGTCCCCCCGAAACTTCAGTTTACATGGGTTAGTTTTATTTTGATCGCTCGAAACCTATATTTAAGCTATGTATACATCCGTATAGGTGTACTCGGTCGAGCTGGGTATATCCACATTCTTACCGGCTGATCCCGTCTCCCGTTATCGCGATCTACATCTTTGCATGCCATGTTTTGATTGTTTGCTGCTACTATATATCTCCTGATTTCCGCCTCCCACGGGCACGTGAGTATACGTGTACGGTGAGTATATGTCTAAGAGGACCATACGAGTTTCGGGTGGATTCATACGATCTTCGAAATGAATCGGTGTCAAGTTTTTGTTGTCCAAGTTTGAAAATGAGGAGGAGGGGAACACCGAAGCAAAAGTAAAATAAATTAGAGAGACTGGAAGTCATCATCCCTGAAGAGCCAGGGGAGGGGAGTACACAGAGGATCACAATGTCCAGGATTTCTGATTTTCGGTAAAATATGCCACCTACGGTGCACATTATATCGATAAAAAACAAGGTAGATAAAATAGCAAAGTAATCTTTAGACAATGCTTAAGTTCGCAGTGCTAACCAATGTAACCGTGAAGACAAAGAAAAGTTCTAGTCAACACGAACAACAACTGCTATTAGTCCACAGAACCTTACGGACTTAAAAGTTAACTTCTATAAGATAATCCCATGGAAGGTCAACACGCCATCCAACAAAATTCGGAACAAGGCATCCCTTTTTTTGAGAAAAAACGCAAAACAACTTCCATCAACTACCAGAAAACCTCAAGTCCCCGAGAGTAAAAAACCGTCAAAGAAATACGAAATCACGTCAAGTTAATAAAACCTGACGGTAAACCGTCAGGCATTAACGCTCAGGGACCCATGGCCAGGGAAGTTCTATTTGCTTGAGGGCTTACCGTTAGTGTTTATTAACCCGGTGAGTATGTTCATCAATGAAATTAACTACGCGAGTGACAAAATAATCCAAGCATAATCATGTTGGAGCATACGGATTTGTCTTTTTACAAGGGACATAAATTTTCTTCTTTTGTCTAGATGTACATGCAGATATTTTTCCTATTTTTAAAATTTCAAAATACTTTTTCAATCAATGGATTCATGTGCATGCGTGACTCAGCAGTTCAAGGTTCGAATCTCCTTAAATTTGTCCGATTTGTATTTTCTGGTAGGAGGTATTTCACACTAAAAACTTACAAGCTCGTAGTGTACATAATTTATTACATCCAGATATTTTTATAGATACCTGCAAAAAAAAATTATAGTTTTTTGAAACTTCAAAATCAAGTTTTCAGAATAATAATAAAAGGCTACGTGGAGCCCAGTTCGACAGCGACTATCTGTAAGCTGCCGCATCTTTTCTCGCCCCGCGCAAGCGGTATATACAGGGCATCTCGAGGATTCCAAAATAATAAAAGGTAATTCGAGAAAAAAAAGCAGATTAGTCTCCTCGCCGCCGCGAATCCTCTCGCCGCTCGCGCGCCGCCGTCCTGAGAGTAAAAATCGCGAGCGGAAACCTCGCTCCTTAGATTCCGGCGGCCGCGACGATGAAGCTCGTCCACCGCAATCTCACCCGCAACGGGCCCGGCTCCGCCAAGGTCTCCCCTTTTCTTCTCGCTCTCCCTCTCCCTTCCTCCCACCCCTCGCTCTCCTTGTGCTCTGTCTGCTCGGTCTGGGCTAACCCCCGGCGAGATTGTCCTGGTGTGGCTGCTTATTAGCTCGCTCCTGGTGTTTGCAGCTGTTGCCGGAGGAGGAGGACGACCTGTGGCACGCGTACAGTCTCATCGCCGTCGGGGACACTCTGCAGGCCGTCACTGTCCGGTGGGTTTTCATTCTCCATGGTTCTTGTTTACGTTTTGATTGAGTTTATGGGGGCTCTGTCTTTGAAAGTTGAGGCAGATTACGCGACTCAGTTTAGCACTTCGGGATTTTTAATTTTGAACTCTTATGGATCTCGTTTGACCATTGTTATTGGAAATAGAGCTGGACTAGGTTGCTGTATGGGTATTGTAGACTTGATCTGCCAGGTGAAACAATAAGGTCGAGCTGATTATGATGGGTATATTCCTCTGCTCTTGACTCCGGTTTGGGGGATTGTTGGCCATTCGTGTCACACGTTAATCCTAGGCCATTCGTCCGACAAATTACTTGTCCTTCATGATGATATGGTTGTGATAGTTAGAGACTCTGTCCATATTATTCTTGAACAACTGTTCAGTTTCCTTGGAAAAGCGAAAACACTTCCAATTGGCCTACAAGTATACCTCGGAAACTCATTATTGCCTTGATAAGTGATCATCTTCTTCTGTTCGTTTCCAGAAAAGTTCTAAGAGATTCGGCTTCTGGAGGACGTGATGCGGAGCGCGTGAAGCTAAAGTTAGAAATTGAAGTTGAGGTGAATACCATCTGTATTTTGGCTTTCAACATTAGTAACCATCATCATCATCATTTGGCAAGACAACCTAATTTACCGCATCACATATGGAAAATGGGAGGGTATTAACGCACTTCAAAAGTTTAGAGTTGTTACTGATTCTAGAGCAGATCTGTCAGATATGTGCTGACAAGGCTCACATAATCGGAACTGGATCGTGTACATGTTATATGCATTTTGCTGACTCTGCCTTAGAATAATAACTTAGAGCTGTATAATGGGCACCTAATCAAGTATCAGCACTTGAGAACTTGAAAATACATTGAGCAGTGCTAATAAGGTAGCATGCCTTATAGTTCAGATATACATCCTTACGTCTGTATCTTCTGCACTATTTATTGCTGTGTAAAATGCTATCAAAGTTATATGTCTTTCTAGTTTGAGAACTGACTTGATTCTTTATCTTGGGCATAGTCTGTAGATTATGACAAGGAGGGGAATGTTTTGCGCGTACGTGGAAAAAATATTACTGAGAATGATCATGTGAAGATTGGCCAGTTTCATACTTTAGAACTTGAGCTGAAGAGACCTTTTGTTCTGCGAAAGGTGTGCACACATTTTTCTTTAAGTTATTGTACCTGTTTACTCTGGGACTACCATATTAGTTTCAGTTGATGATAAGTACCCTCTGGCTTAAATTG
This sequence comes from Avena insularis, assembly GCA_023614405.1. NCBI lineage: Eukaryota > Viridiplantae > Streptophyta > Magnoliopsida > Poales > Poaceae > Avena > Avena insularis. The sequence continues at coordinate 590,668,012 of CM042686.1, forward strand.
TAATCGATTTAAATTTCGGATATGATTCTGAAAATCTAATTAGTACTACTTCTACGTGTGTAGGAAAATTGGGATTGGTTAGCACTTGATACCATCCAACAAGCATGTGGTATGTGATTTATCTTGGACATATATTACAGCCTTTATCATTGTCTACTTATTGTTACTGCTTGAGAAAAACAGTGTCTTTAATATGTGCATCTAAACCTCTTTAGATCCTACTGCAAGTGCTGATCTAGCAGTTATTCTCATGCAAGAAGGACTTGCCCACTTATTCCTCATTGGGAGAAGGTATGTAGAAATATTTTCCCTTGCTGAACAACATAATTTTTTTCTCTCCTTGAATTGCTTTAAATAATTAGATCCGTTGAAAGTCAGGCTAAATGGTTATTTTTATAAAAGAACCTTCACAATTAACTTGTCTAGTTCTCTCATAGTCTCAGGTTCAGTATACTTATCTATCTAGTTGCATAGATCTTTCCACCCCTTTCATGAACAAGTGGCTATTACTCAGAATGTTCTCTCAATATTTCCAAGATTACAAATCCATAAAATGGTAACAAAAAAGGATAGTTTCTTGTGATGGTACTGATTTTCATCTAGAATATCAGACGGTGCTAACACCAAACTGAAGTTTCAAGAACTCAGTTCTCACTTGTCACTTCTCAGTTTGATGGATATTTTTCTTCAATATGCATGCACCCCGTACAGTTACAGAACAGCAGCAGATATTTGTGTAGTGTGGTCTTCCCTAGATAAGAACTTTAGTGCCATATATATTATGGCATTTTCTTATAATGTTTCTCTTGGCTTGTCTCATTTCTGCCTTTGCATTCAACTTACTAGCCATGGCTTGCTTTAAACAGCATAACAGCAACCAGAGCACGCATTGAAACTTCGATTCCTAGGAAACATGGGCCTGCCATTGCTGGTTATGAATCGGTATGATACTCTTCAGAGAACGTGGATTTCCTTTGTCTTATCTATTTCCGATTGAATTGCCAGCCTTTTGTTCTTATACAGGCCCTCAAGAAGTTCTTTGAGCATGTTTTGCAAGTAAGTAAATAATATATACTAAGTTCACAAGAAAATGGTAACATTCGTACATGAATTGGTTTATCATGCATTACATTACATTGTCTGCAGGCTTTGCTGAAGCACATTGATTTCGAAGTGGTCAAATGTGTTGTAATTGCAAGCCCAGGTTTTACTAAGGTAATCACAGACCAAGGAAAATGTTCGCGAGGACATCTTCAACAATGTTTTGAAGGACGATAACTGAACTTGTTATGCAATTTTAAACAGTTTATAAGTCGATCTTGATAGGTATATTAGGAACCAGCAAATCAATGTTAATAACCTACCAAATAGGAAAATTAATCATGCTTCATGGAAAAGGTTTGGTCGTAACATATGTCATCACTGGTATGTTCTGTAGCTAAATGCCATCTACCAAGAGAGTACCCAAAGCCTGATGTTTTCATTTCCTCTATGATAATCTCATTACCAACTTTAGTGTGTAATATGAATATCCACCACGTACATATGGTTTAACATTGTTGGTTGTCCTTTTTATATGGATAACTGGAGAATTTGCTGAGTACATGTTGTCTAATTTCATGTTCCTGTGTCATATTGTAGCATTATCGTGGTTTTGGCTGCACCTGGCAGTATAGTTAATTGCATGTTAGTCTTACCATCTACATTTGTTTCCAATGTAAAACATGTGCTATTTGTCAGTCTGCTTTCATTTTGGTCCATCTATTGCTACTTGCACGAGCTAACTGCCCATATGTTCATGAAAATAATGTCAGTTCCTAATCTTTCCATATTCTCTTTATCTTGACAGGATCAGTTTCGTGATTACATGCATCTTGAAGCTGTACGGCGAGACTTAAGAGTAATAGTCGAGAATAAATCGCGCATTATTCTTGCACATGCACCTTCAGGTTACAAGTGAGTTCTTCAATCTTTGCTTGTTCAATGGTGCTGTGTATTCTCAACCTATTTTAGTCATCTAGTTTTGTCATTTAAGCTGGAACAGTGCAATACCTGGAAATTTAGGTTGTCCTTCTGGACTTTTGAATAGTATTTACGTAGTTATAAGTTTCTGACTTGTTGGAAACTTGTATGATGTGATACTTTTAATATGTCTATATGTCTGATACAAGTGGTGACCTGTTGTATGATCATTCTGGAGTACTCTAATCCTCCGCTGAGGCTGAGCTATATATATATATATATATATATGCTAAATGAGCTACTCCCTCCGATCCAAATTACTTGTCTCAATCTTATCTACATTTGAATGCATCTATATACTAAAACATGTCTAGATACATGCGTATCTAGACAAAGTTGAGACAAGTAATATGGATCGGAGGGAGTACTGGTTTTATGTATTTGCCTGCTCTCTATTTTTCCTGGCTCTCTCTAGTCCTAAACTCCTAATGTTGCTGTTGATGGTTTTATTCTGTTGTATTGGTTATGTTGGTATAGGCATAGCCTGAAGGAAGTTTTGGACAGCTCAGGTGTGATGCCACTGATAAAAGATACAAAAGCAGCACAGGAGGTAAGTCTGATTTAGAACTTAGGGTTTGCCAGTGTATATACACTAATAACTTACACATATGATTCCTTCTGAAACAGTTGTCTATCTTGATCAACTACAACGTGCCAGACACTTTCAAAACAGATTCTAAGTATAGCTTCTCATATCTCATTTGTTTTATCTTTCTATTGTAATTTACAGGTCCAAGCTTTGAAGGAGTTCTTCGCTATGCTTACTAATGTAAGCCTCTTGAAAAAAGCAAACTTGCAACTATTGGCTTCTGAAATGTTCAGTAGTATGAAACTTATCTCATATGTTGCTACTGCTTAGATATTAACCATGTATGCATATACACTTGTATTTCACACCAGAGGAATAGCTACAGTACTGACATTATATGTTTATGACTTGCAGCTACTGATTCTGCTTAGTTCTAGCACATCTGATTAGACCTAAACATTTGCTACTTAATTGCAGGACTCCGACCGAGCTTGTTATGGACCTAAGCATGTTGAGATTGCAAATGACCGTCTTGCAATCCAGACTCTTCTAATGACAGATACTTTGTTTCGGTAATTCATGTTTATGGAGCTGATGATATAGTGTTATTTCTTGTCTATACGTTTCCCTATGATAATAAATAGATACTGTCACGGCCTTCGTTAACCTGGTTTTCAGTTTGAAAACTGTGATTCGTTTGGTATTGGAACAAGTGGATATAAAAACTCGACAAATAAGTCTTGATGCAACAGAACTGTGCAATGTGGCCATTGTGTTAAGTTAGTTAAACTTGCTGGCCTAACCTCCTATAGATGAATGACATAGCCTCACTAGGAAAAAAAGTTGATTAATGGATTCTTGGGCTTTCTGAATTCTAAAGTATATGTTCGGTACATATTAGGTTATGCTCCTTGTAGTTCATGCCATAAATGAGCACTTGATACCAAGAAAATCATTATAGTAAGTAACGACTATGTGTTCTAACTAATGAGTACAATTTGTTTGAAAGGTAATGAGCACAAGCTTAGGTCAAGTTATTCCTTGATGTAGCCTGCTCTGTTGAATTGAATTATATTTGCAACATGAGCTGGTTCCTGCAGCTCTATCTTGTGGCATTTACTATATTGTCTACAAGAAAAAATAGCAGGTTTCTCTTTCATTAAGTTAATTTTGGTTAGTCTGGCATTAAGGTCCCATTGACCAGTGGCTTCAAGCTGAATATACATGTCCTGATTATGATTTGAAAGTTCAAACAGAAACTTATGAGTTGCATGTGGCAACTAACTTTACCTGTACAGCCTTGCTATTTATTTATTTGATCTCCTTTCCAGTTACTGAACTTTTCACTTTTTAATATTCTCCCAATGGCAGATGTATGAACTCACAGAAAAAAGTTAAAAAAAAGACACTAGGTTTTATACCTAGCTGTGGTATGTATCATGAAGTTGAGTGATAACTGTTGAACGTTTTTCTTCCACTTATAGGAACACGGACATCCGCACCAGGAGAAAGTATGTGAACTTGGTTGAATCAGTCAAGAAATTCGGTGGTACAGTGCACATATTTTCTTCAATGCATGTCTCCGGTGATCGTGAGTATCCTGCCATTATTGTACACTGCATAAATTCTGTTCTTAATCGCTCATTTTACACTACAACCGATGACAATATTTGGTTTGCAATAAACTGTTACTCTGTTGGAAACGTAGCAAAGAGAACTACTAATAAATAAGTACCTACTTATGTTGTTACGTTTTATGACATATTGTTTGAAGCAAGAAGATTTCCTTATTACACTGGAGTGTTCTTGCTTTCTAAGATTGCATTTTCTCTATATGTTTGAACAGAATTAGCGCAGCTGACAGGAATAGCGGCCATACTTCGTTTCCCCCTGCCCGAATTGGAGGACATCGAGATGTGATTTGTCCAGCCCTTGGGAGTTGCTTAACAGTTCTGTTTGTACCGACTTGTCAACTCACTGATATCATGTGTAGTCAGATTCGGTTGATCTTATATAGTTAACGTCAGAAAAAAATTGTCTGCCTTTAAGATGTCATAGATGTAATTGTTGTTGTGTCATTATATTGGTTATTTTTAACTTGTTAATGATAAAATGCTATTTCTTTATTCGTCCTTGACCGTGAAGGCATGCTGAGTTAAATGTACTGAAGTAGCAGCCATACAGCTGGTTGTTGCCCTCAGTCGATGTAGCAACTGTTTCAGAAGCTAGTAAAATAGTAGAAGCTAGTAAATACTCTCTCTGTTTCAAAATATAAGATGTTTTAGCTTTGTGAATAATGGGTATCTAGATTTGTTTTAGTGTCTAGGTTCATCTAGATTTGGAGTGAACCTAGATACTAAAAAGGGTCTAGATACACTCTCTTCACAAAGCTAAAAGCTAAAACATCTTATATTGTGAAACGGAGGGAGTATAAGCAAAGAAAACAACCAGCTGTATGACTCAGTTGTTGCCCTCATCGTAAAATAGTAGAAGCTAGTAAATATAAGCAAAGAAAACATTGCAGCGGTTCTAACTATTATTAGTGACCACCTTGAAGAAACAAGTTGCTCTAGCAAAAATCCACCTACTATATCAAGAAAGGTCCATTTAAGCTGAAGTCGGGTTTGTTAGAAAAAAAACTGAAGTCAGGCAATTCAGATGACACAGTCCTTTCAACAACAACAAAAAAAACTAATGTATTTTTGGGTGTGAAGAATGTGACTATATTGTAGAATTTCAACCGTAGGGTCGATTATTAGCATGTGTTTTTGGTGTGCAAGAGTGACACTCAATGTTACAGTTTCTTCCATAGTCAATTACTTGCCCTATTATTCTTGTCAACATACATATACTCCCTCCATCCCAAAAATAAGTGACTTGAGTTCATCTAGATTCACATGTATCTAGACATATTTTAGCATATAGATACACGCGAATTTAGACAAATCCAAGTTAACTTACTTTTGGGACGGAGGGAGTACAAATATATTTCTTGAGATGTGGTAAGACAAGAGTAAGATTCCCCATGAAGTTCACCATATTGATATAGTGCAAATTTCACAAATAACTAAATCTCATTTTTTTTATCATAGAGAAGATACGGTATTTTCTTTACTAGCAAGAATATGGCTCCACCGCAAATACAAATACACCGTAATCACACTTTAGTTCGGTTGATAGTATCCCGCTTATAAACATCATACAATCAGTTTAACTACTTTTATGTGCTTCTATCTTCTTAATGGAATACTTATTAGTTAAGCATCCTATAATTTTGTTCAATTATACTTTGAACGTTGTATGTTCCTAGAAGTTTAATTTCTATATTTGGTTTCGTGGTGTCAAATAATTTTATTTGAAAAAACAAGTAGGAGCATCCACATATATGATGAATTATTATAATTAACTCCAATTCAGTGACAATTCAAAGATAACACAAGTTGTCCAAATTGCTGAAGTAGCTAGAACAATAAAACACATTAAGGAGCATGGAAACCATTATATGAGAAGTTCATCATATTATTATTGATTATATTCTACATGCCCGCATCTCATCATACACTGGAAACCGCTGCAAAGATATTAGTTTAATCGCATGCTTTATAGAGTGTGCTGACGTATTTAAGAGTATTGAAATATACACGAAGATGCACATATATAGAGTACAATTGGCGCAGGTGTCATACATTAATTAGTTATTTATTCTCACATTTAACGGTCTTACCTAATGTTTTAAGGGGCATAGTCTCAACAACGACAAATAATCTCTACTAGAAAACATGATTTAAGTTTAGAATTATGTGTGTCTATTTTCCAACGAAATATGTTACCAATGTATAACAAAATGTACTATAAATATTTTTTAGCAGGATTGTCATGTGGTTATGTAGAAAAATATACCACTTAAGTTTTTTTACTTTTATAAAATACACACATTGTAAAGAAGTACTCGCTCTGTCTCAGTTTACATGGCTCAATCTGAAAAAATATTTGTCCCGCTTCCTTGCCCGCATACATTTAATAACCCCTCTAATTACTCTACCTCTCCTCCTTTCTCCAAAATCCTTGTGCATGCGGTGGGGGTAGGAAGCCAAATGAGTTTGCATGCAGGCTAATTGACCACTGCATGACAACCTTGCTCATGCGAGATTGGCTCCATAAAAATTCTTTTCGGCCGCATGTAGAATCTTAAGACTAGTCACAATGGGGAGTATCATATAGTAGTATCATATATATAATACTAGTATATGATACCATCTCCACAATACATAGTATCATATAGTAGTATTATAGCCTTAGTATATTTATTGTTTTGTAAAATCTCAATGCAAAATTGTGTACAAGATTCATTTGGAACTAGTTTTTCTAGTTCTACGTGCTATGATACCGTATCTACCTATGATACCAACACAACCTCTTTTATTATTAATTAGCATGCCACGTCAGAATTTTGCCAACATGACATAAATGATACTAGCTATGATACCCCCATTGAGGCTAGTCTAACACGCAGGGTTTGCATGCAGGAACTGTTCAAATCCGAATTAAAGAGGCCGCTAATTAGGCAGGTGATTGGACGGTTTACAGTCCAGTATATTTCTGCCTTGGTCACGATGCAAATACTAGTGAGCCCTTAAATCGGGACAGAGGGAGTATAACATTTCAGTATACATTTTGTTTACTTAATCAATAATTGTTTGAGCTGTGATTCCATAGACACCCAAACTCTGAAAAGTTGTACACGTACCAAAGGGTAGAATCGGCCCCATACGTATTAGAGGAGGGCGCGTGAGGGTAGCCCGTCCAAGCCCATGTCTAGGCCCATATTCCCACGTATCCGCATACGTATTATTGACTGCCACGTCGCTACATTAGGTTTGACCATTCATTGCTACGTTGTCGTTCGCAAACACCATTGCCATGTGCCACGCCATTAGGTTTGATCACCAAAATACTATCGCGGCCGCCATTTCCTGAGGCACCATTCTAACCATAAATGGTCGATCCTGCCCGGCTCCGACGGCGACGTGCGCTGGCGAAGGATACGGTGGTGAGTGTTCTAACCCTCCATCCCCAAGACTACCCGCCTCCGGTGGCGACGTGGATCCGGCGGCCAGCCTTCTAATCCTCCATCCACGAGCCTGCCCGGCTTCGGTGGCAACGTGGCTGTCCGCGCGGCGAAGGATCGGGCGGCCGATCTAATCCTCCATCTACGAACCTTCCTAGCTTCAGAGGTGACGTGGCCGTCCACGCCGACGATAACCATTCCAATCCTACATCTACATATCAAAGGCCATCCAGATCTTCTCGTCCTCAGGTCGCATCAAACAGTCCTGTGTCCCATATCGCCACCGTCGCCCGGAAGATGTGAGTAGCTGCCTCTCTAACACACATTCTTTACATCTCCTTTAGCATAGCGTCTTAGGGTTCATTTTTGCTAGTTTCAATCTTGATCATGTATAGGCACCTTGTTTCTTGTCGATATTACTTCATGAGTTCCGAGTGAGTCAGTAGCCTAACGGTGGCTACCGTTCTAATCCCCCATACATCACTAATTAGATTAGCGTTGTTAGTTTTCTTTGCTTGAATAGATGGAGGACTCTATGTCAACTGGGAGTGACAATGATAACGTATCTACACGCAATGGTGATTCAAGTTCGGATGATAGAAATAGTTCTTTCTCTAAAGATGAGCTTACTGAGAATGACCTCTTTGAAGAGAACGGATCCGAGGATGATAAGGTCATGTGAAGTTTCTTTTTTATTTTGTATGTAAACCTAGAGCATGCAAATTTATACTCCTAGTGTAGATGGACATTGGTTGTGGAAATAAGGAGCACCATCCAGAAGAATCGTCATCAGAAGCATTAGTGATGTATGTCAAGTGCTACATTATATTAATAAGAATTGAATAGACATGTTATATGACTTGGTGCTACAGTGGTGCAGGTGGTACTAGTCTCTCAGAGTGACTATGATTATTTTAGGGATTCCGATTTGGAAACCTGGGATGATGACGCGACGAAAGAATCACAAGAACTCTTATTAGAGACCACCTTGAAGAAACAAGTTGCTCTAGCAAAAAGCCACTTACTATATCAAGAAAGGTCCATTTAAGCCAAAGTCTGGCAATTCAAATGATATGGTCACTAAAGTATGCCATTTTTAGGTGTGCAAGAATGTCACTATATTGTAGAATTTCTCCCGTAGGTTCAATTATTAGCATGTATTTTTGGTGTTCAAGGGTGGCACTCTATGTTACAATTTCTTCCATAGAGTCAATTGTTTGACCTATTAATCTTGTCAACATACATATACAAATATATTTATTGAGATGTGGTAACACAAGAGTAAGATTCCCCATGAAGTTCACCGTATCGACAGAGTGCAAGTTTTTTACAAATAACTAAAATTCATTTTAATCATAGAGAAGACACGATATTTTATTTACTAGCAAGACTAGGGTTCCATCGCAAATACAAATGCACTGTAATCACACTTTAGTTCGGTTGCTAGTATCCCGCTTATAAACATAATACAGTTAGTTTAACTACTTTGTATGCTTCTATCTTCTTAATGGAATACTTATTAGTTAGTTCGGTTGCCACTCTCTATCTTGTAAGCATCCTATAATTTTGTTCAACTATACTTTCAACGTTGTATGTTCCTAGATGGTTAATTTTTATATTTGATTTCAGAGTGTCAAATGATTTTATTCGAGAAACAAGTAGGAACATCCACATATATGGTGAATTATTAAAATTTACTACAATTCAGTGTCAAGTCAAAGATAACACAAGTTGTCCAAATTACTGAAGTAGCTAGAACAATAAAACACAATAAAGGAGCATGGAAACCATTATATGAGAAGTTCATCGTATTATTATTGATTATATTCTACATGCTTGCACCTCATCATACACTGGAAACCGCTGCAAAGATATTAGTTTAATTGCACGTTTTATAGAGTGTGCTGACGTATTTAAGAGTATTACAATATACACAAACATGCACATATATAGAGTACAATTGACGCAAGTGTCATAAATTAATCGTTACTTATTTTCATATTTTAAGGGGCACTGTCTCAACAACGACAAATAAACTCTGTTACATTTAGAATTATGTGTGTGTATTTTCCGACCAATATGTTACCAATGTATAACAAACTATATAAATAAGTTTTAGCAAGATTATCATGTGGTTATGTAAAAAAATATACCACTTAAGTTTTTAATTTTATAAAATACACATATTGCAAATAAATATAACATTTTAGTATAAATTCTATTTTGCTTAACCAATAATTGTTTTAACATTCTCATAGAGAAGTTGCCATCTTGATAACTTTCTCTCATTGATCTCCATCATGTGATAAGTTGACCCTAAATTGTATGACGTAGCGACTATATTGTAAACAATCTCAAATGCTTAGACATTGCGAGTATGGAGAATCCAAGACTTAATAAACTCACGACTATGGTATCATATTTGTCTCGAAGAGACTAGATAATACAATGTTGTATCTCTATGCAAATAAAATGAGAAATTGTAGTTAATAGAAATAAAACGTGTTGGAGATATGCCCAAGAGGCAATAATAAAGTGGTTATTATTATATCTTTATGTTTATGATAAATGTTTACATCCCATGCTATAATTGTATTAACCGGAAACATTAATACTTGTGTGTTTTGTAAACATAAAAGAGTCCCTAGTAAGCCTCTTGTTGAACTAGCTTGTTGATTAATAGATGATCATGGTTTCTTGATCATGGACATTGGATGTCATTCATAACAAGGTTATATCATTAGGAGAATGATGTGATGGACACACACCCATAGTAAGCATAGCATAAGATCAAGTCATTAAGTTCGTTTTGCTACAAGCTTTTCAAATGCATAGTAACCTAATCCTTCGACCATGAGGTTATGTTAATCACCATCACCGGATGGATACTTTGATGACATCAAACGCCACTTCGTAACTGGGTGGTTATAAATGTGACATTGGGTATTCTGAAAGTATGTGTTGAAGTGCATGGACCAAGATTGGGATTTGTCCATCCATATGACGGATAGATATGCTCTGGGCCCTCTCGGTGGAATGTCATCTAGTTAGCTTGCAAGCATGTGACTAGGTCACAAGGGATGACATAACATGGAATGAGTAAAGAGTACTTATCAGTAACGAGGTAGAACTAGGTATGGAGATACCGACGATCAAACCTCGGATAAGTAGAATATCGCGTGACAAAGGGAATTGGTTTCGTATGTTAATGGTTCTATCGATCACGAAGTCATCGTTGAGTATGTGGGAGCCGTTATGGATCTCCAGATCCCGCTGATGGTTATTGATCGGAGAGGTGTCTCCATCATGTCTGCATATTCACGAACCGTAGGGTGACACACTTAAGGTTCGAAGTTGTTTTAAGTAGATATGGAATGTGAGTTGGAGACCGAATGTTGTTCGGAGTCTCGGATTGGATCCGGGACATCACGAGGAGATCCGGAATTGTCCGGAGAATAAGATTCATATATTGGGGATCATTTTCTAAGTTAGGAAATGTTCCGGAGTATTTGTATGGGGATTCTAGAAGGTTTCGGAATGTTCCGGAAGGTTCTAGGAGATTTCTTGGAGTTTGCTTGAAAACCAAGAAAGGATCAAGGAGTCCTTGTGGGGCAAGACATGGATTCGTGGGGGAGGAGGATTCCTCCCCCCTCCCAATCCGCCGGCCAAGGAAGGGAGAGGAGTCCTACTAGGACTCCCCCTCCCATGGCGCCTCCCTCCTTTAAATAGAGGGGTGGGGGCGCCACCCCCTATCCCCCTCCATAACAAACCCTAGCCGCCGCCTCTCTCCTCCTGCTTCCCTCTGCTCCGGCTTAGGCGAAGCCCTGCAGAATTCTCTACTCCACCACCACCACCACACCGTCGTGCTGCTGGGATTCCGTGGAGAAGATCTACTACCTCCGCTTTCATGAACAGGGAGAGGAAGGTCTGCTTCGACTCCGCACGTGTGACCATCTGCGGAAGCGCTGCCGGAACGCGGCGCCGGAAGGATCGTCTACTCGATCTTGAGATTGGCAAGTGATCGACTACATCAACCACGAGATCCAATCTCGAACAAGGCTTTGGAAACTACGAGGGTTAGTACAGATCTATCTCGTTGCACATGTCTAATAGATTAGATCTTGGCTTTTATCTAGATTAGATTTGGATTTTGTTCGTTCTTGTAGTAGAATTTTTTTGTTTTACATGCTAAGAACCCATCAGTGGTATCAGAGCCTTGTCTATGCGTAGATCTGTTGCACGAGTAGAACACAATGGTTTTGTGGGCGTTGGTGCTCGTGCCGTCTTTTGCTTTGTGTACTTTGCATCTTGCGGTATGGTGGGATGAAGCTCGCTAACCTTACATGTCATCGCACATGAGACTTGCTCCACGCTTGACGTGTAACTTGCTTTGCACAAGTGGCTTTGCGGGTGTCTGTCTCTCTCACCATAGTATAGACCCAATCTACACTTTGCACTTGATAGCACTTGTATCAACGTTGTGGTTCAGTTTCGTAGGTAAGATCCGTTCTTATTCGAAAGCCCCAAACTACGTAAAACATGCAAAGAAAATTAGAGGCGTCTAACTTGTTTTTGCAGGGTTTTTGTGATGTGATATGGCCATCATGTGATTGTGATTATATTTGATGTATGCAATGATCCTTGTTGTAATATGGCAACCGGCAGGAGCCTAATGGTTGTCTTTAATTCTGTTAAGACCTGCGTGTCTATTCATCTTGTAATAGCTTTGTTCCAAGTAGTTGTAATAGTTGCTAGTGATGATGGACAACCATGAAGCGGCGCCACTGACCTTGACGCAATGCTGGTGATGATGGAGATCATGTCCGTGCTTTGGAGATGGAGATCAAAGGCATAAGAAAGAAGGGCCATATCATATCACACTAATTATGAATTGCCTGTGATGTTAATCCTTTATGCATCTTGTATTGCTTAGATCGCGACGGTAGCATTATAAGATGATCCCTCTTACTAAATATCAAGTAATAAAGTGTTCATCCTTAGTTGGTACCGTTGCTAAGACTCGTCGTTTCGAAGCATCTCGTGATGAGCGGGTGTGATAGATTCTACATGTGCATACGACGGGTGCAAGCCAGATTTGCACATGCGGAAACTAAGGTTAATCTTGACGAGCCTAGCATGTACAGACATGGTCTCGGAACACGGAATACCGAAAGGTAGAGCATGAGTCATATATATGATATGATGAACATGATGATTGTTCGCCATTGAAACTACATCATCTCACGTGATGATCGGACTTGGTGTAGTGGATTTGGTTCGTGTAATCACTAAAACAAATCGAGGGATGTTGTTTTGAGTGGGAGTTCATATAGTAATATGATTAAGTTGAACACAATTTATCATAAACAAAATCAAAGTGAATTTGCATAGTTTGTTGTAGTCATTGGCATCCGTTCACCACCTTACGCTTAGTTATAGTTGAGATAGTGGAACTATAGAAATTCTGGATATTTGCTTTATTTAACTGGTATCGTATTGTTTTGAGTGTCAATCTAAAGTTTAAAAGTCCTGTTGCAAACTTTCAGCAAACTCCGTTTACTCTGTGAAGTTTAATAAACAATATTAAATCAAGAGTAACAATTCCAGTGTTAGTATCTAATGTATCATGTTTGCCTCCATGATTCTTGATACTCAAAAGATTGTTTTTAATATCAAGTTTATCTAAGAGCTGAAAGCAATGTTTCAGAAACCATCATATGTGAAAGGTATTGCGATATCTAAAACAATGTGTTGGTTACAACATGATAGAGTATATGTCCTCATATTTGATGAGAATTTGTGAAGGTTGGAGACGCTAGTCGTCCTAATCCTCCAAAGGGTTTTGGAAAAGAAACATTATACTCGCAATTCACCTTTATAAGCTATAGCAGCTTGATCATGAAAGTTGTCATGATAAGGGTGAATAGAAGATGTAAGTAAAATGTTTACTACACTAAAGGATTACTAAAGAATGGAACTTTGAAAGAATGCCAAACATTTGATGAAGGTGATCCACTTCAAAGTGCAAGTCCAAAGGTATTGGTATTTGACTATACACACTTTGTACTATGTGTCATGTGAATGACACCACTATTGTTGTTGATAGATTCTTTTAAAAGAAAAGGAATTGTTGAAAGAGAATCTATAGAATATTTGGCAGAAAAGAAAAGATTGGAGATGTCCAACTTAGGTATATAGAAAATACATGCTATGGCTGTATTCCTTGGTTGTTAAACAATGTGGTTCTGCGGTATTGGATACCGAATTGGTTGGTATGAAGTGTCATACAGGACAACGCAATTCATGAACTGCAATGGCTAAGTAACTAGCAAGAGAATATGTGATGATGTTCATCGAAAACAAACAAAGGGTTGTTGTGTTGCTCGTTAACATCAAAGCTTGCCTTCAGGATTTGTTTCAATAATTGTTATTTTGATCAGGTATTATGACAACAAAAGGTTGTTCAAATAATTACCGTATTCCATAATAGATGGATGATATACAAGTCTGGTTGGAGAAATAACGACCATAAAACTAATGCTAAAATGTCGCAAGACAAATGATTGAAAGATCACTTGCAAAGTGACATCGCCGTTTAAATTATATTGAAAGGGATACATGAAGAAACTCCATGTTGATGGATTTTTGGAGTCTTTGATTTTGATCAAATGACGCTTGTGATACCTTCCTGGAGATAATTAAAACTCCGTTCGTAGGCCAAAAGAGGAACGGACGACTAAATGATTGGAATTTGTACATATTGATGTATATAGTCCATTATGTGTAGTCGTGGGCGATGGATTTCAACTTCATATGCTTTCTCCGAAGATTTGAGTGAGTATAAGTATATACTTACTCAATAAGGAAGAAGTATGAAACATTTGAAAATGTTCAAAGACTTTCAAGATGAAGTGGAAAATTATTGTAACAAGAAAATAAAAAGTTTATGATTGGATCATAAAAAAAGATGTTTTGAGTTACAAGTTTAGCAAAACACCTAAGGTTTGAGGAATCGTTCCATGGATTTGCATTTCCCAAAACACCATAGGAGTATGGAGTGTTCGAGATATGTAATGAAACCTTGTTTGACATGGTAAGATCAAAGGTGTCATTTATAAAACTGCCATTATATTTTAAAAGATTAAAGCTTTGGTGACTACCGCTTTTACACTGAAAAGAGCTCCATCGTGATCCGTTGAAATGACACCATATAAGTCATGGTTTGGAATAAAACCCAGGTTTTCCTTTCTTAAATTTTTGGTATGCTAGGCATAAGTAAAGTGTTTACAACCAAAGTCGGATGAGCATGTCTTTGTAGGTTATTTCGAATAACCATTGGGTATTCCTCCATAACACCGAAGACAAAAGTGTTTGTCGCTTAGAATGTCGAGTTTCTTGAGAAGGAATTTTTGGTGAAAAGTTAAGTGGGAGGACAATAGAACTTTGACAAGGTTGTTGAACCTTGGCTAATATGTGCTGAGTTGCGCATCATCGGTAAGTGTCCCGGAGGCAGCAACAATGCTCATGGCTCACGTGCCTCAAAGGTTGTGGTCACGGAGATCTAAGTTCCTATTGAACCAAGTAGGTCGGGTAAGTAATCAAATGCCAAGATTTGAGAGTTAAATCATTGTTGTTTGACAATGATGAACCGACTACATGCAAAGAAGCAATGATGGGCCCCGACCGTTAAGTGGCTTGAAGCCATAAAATCGTGATAATTCCATACACGAAATCAAGCTTTGAATTTGAAAGACCCTCTGGAAAGGTGCAAGACCTTACAGTCGTATATGGATCTATAAAGAAATAGACATGGATGTTTCACATCTATGAAATAGTCGACATGTCGGAAAGAGTTTACGACAATGTTCAAGGAATTGACTATGATAAGATTTGATCTTTCATAACGATATTTAGTCTGGACGGATTAATGTAGCAACCACTACATATATTTTGGTATATGGTAGTTGAACAAACAAAACAAGTTCTTCTAATAGAATGGTTACCTAGGACGTGTACATGACACGACCCAAAGAGTTTTGTTAATTCAAAGGATGCTAAAAGAGTATGCAAAACTTCAATGGTTGAAGTGAGCATCGCGGAGTTGGAATCTTCACCGTGATGAAATCATTAAAAAGGTTTAATTTCATCAGAGAAGATGAAGATGTTTGCATTTTGCAAGAAATTAAGTGGGAGCGCTAAGACATTTTCTAATACATTATGTGAAAGACATATTGTTGATTAGAAATGATGTATCTTTTATTGACACAGGTTAAGAATTTCATTTTGATGAAAGACTTAGGCATAACCCAAGAATTAGGCATCAATGTCTATATGGATAGATTGAGGCGCTAATATGGTTTTGCCAAATGTACATAGATAAGATGTTGAATGAGTTCAATATGGAAACAACAAGAAAGGTTCTTGACGCACGGAAAGGACTGAATCAAGATTCAAGTGTGTTGACACGAGATTCAAGTGTTTTGACACTTGGTGAAATCACAAGAATATTTTGATCAATCATTCTTTGAGATGTACACATCCAGATATGTCCTATGCTCTAAATGTTATGAGCATATACCAGAATGACTCATAAGATGATCATTGGACAATAGTAGGGATATTCCTATGATCTTTGGAAGAACTAAGAATATATTATTTATATAGTGGTGACAAATAGTTCATTGTAAATTGTTACATTGATACTAGTTTTGTCACAAATTAAGTTTATCTCAATTTAAACTATGGGTGGCACAATGTAATGGAAAGAAAGTTCCATAACGTATTTGGTTGAGTACCAAAGTTAAAACATTGTGACAGATACTACAACAAAAGGCTAAGTATATGACTGCTATTGTAGCAGCAAATGAGGGCATTTGCGTCAAGTAGTTTGTTATCAAACTAGGTGTGGTTCATAGCGGGATAATACTCTGAAGATACATTGTATGACAATTGTATCAACATGACTTAATCCCAAGGAACTAAAGGTCTCACCAAAGGACCAAATTCATACAATGCCATCTCATTGGAGAATGAGTAATGCGTTGAGACGCAAGGACATGCAAATACACACGGACCTGGAAGTGTCAGATCCGAAGATTATGTTTACCACTAGCAATAGTGTCTATACAACACCAGAAAGCCATAGGTGTTGAAAGCACAAGTTTTTAACTAGATTATTGACTAGTGCAAGTGGGAGACTGTTGGAGATATGCCCAAGAGGCAATAATAAAGTGGTTATTATTATATCTTTATGTTTATAATAAATGTTTACATCCCATGCTATAATTGTATTAACCGGAAACATTAATACTTGTGTGTTTTGTAAACATAAAGGAGTCCCTAGTAAGCCTCTTGTTGAACTAGCTTGTTGATTAATAGATGATCATGGTTTCCTGATCATGGACATTGGATGCCATTAATAACAAGGTTATATCATTAGGAGAATGATGTGATGGACACACACCCATAGTAAGCATAGCATAATATCAAGTCATTAAGTTCGTTTTGCTACAAGCTTTTCAAATGCATAGTAACCTAATCCTTCGACCATGAGGTTATGTTAATCACCATCACCGGATGGATACTTTGATGACATCAAACGCCACTTCGTAACTAGGTGGTTATAAAGGTGACATTGGGTATTCTGAAAGTATGTGTTGAAGTGCATGGACCAAGATTGGGATTTGTCCATCCATATGATGGATAGATATGCTCTGGGCCCTCTCGGTGGAATGTCATCTAGTTAGCTTGCAAGCATGTGACTAGGTCACAAGGGATGACATATGGAACGAGTAAAGAGTACTTATCAGTAACGAGGTAGAACTAGGTATGGAGATGCCGACGATCAAACCTCAGATAAGTAGAATATCGCGTGACAAAGGGAATTGGTTTCGTATGTTAATGGTTCTATCGATCACGAAGTCATCGTTGAGTATGTGGGAGCCGTTATGGATCTCCAGATCCCGCTGATGGTTATTGATCGGAGAGGTGTCTCCATCATGTCTGCATATTCACGAACCATAGGGTGACACACTTAAGGTTCGAAGTTGTTTTAAGTAGATATGGAATGTGCGTTTGAGACCGAATGTTGTTCGGAGTCTCGGATTGGATCCGGGACATCACGAGGAGATCCGGAATTGTCCGGAGAATAAGATTCATATATTGGGGATCATTTTCTAAGTTAGGAAATGTTCCGGAGTATTTGTATGGGGATTCTAGAAGGTTTCGGAATGTTCCGGAAGGTTCTAGGAGATTTCTTGGAGTTTGCTTGAAAACCAAGAAAGGATCAAGGAGTCCTTGTGGGGCAAGACACGGATTCGTGGGGGAGGACTCCCAATCCGCCGGCCAAGAAAGGGAGAGGAGTCCTACTAGGACTCCCCCTCCCATGGCGCCTCCCTCCTTTAAATAGAGGGGTGGGGGTGCCACCCCCTATCCCCCTCCATAACAAACCCTAGCCGCCGCCTCTCTCCTCCTGCTTCCCTCTGCTCCGGCTTAGGCGAAGCCCTGCAGAATTCTCTACTCCACCACCACCACCACACCGTCGTGCTGCTGGGATTCCGTGGAGAAGATCTACTACCTCTGCTGCTCGCTAGAACGGGGAGAGGAAGGTCTGCTTCGACTCCGCACGTGTGACCGTCTGCGGAAGCGCTGCCGGAACGCGGCGCCGGAAGGATCGTCTACTCGATCTTGAGATCGACAAGTGATTGACTACATCAACCACGAGATCCGATCTCGATCAAGGCTTTGGAAACTACGAGGGTTAGTATAGATCTATCTTGTTGCACATGTCTAATAGATTAGATCTTGGCTTTTATCTAGATTAGATCTGGGTTTTGTTCGTTCTTGCAGTAGAATTTTTTTGTTTTACATGCTACGAACCCATCCATTTGACCATGTATATCAGTAGTCCTTTGGTTCACTCAGTAATACCTACCCCTCGGTGACCTCAAAATTTGTGAATTCTCCCCTCCTTGAATTTCCCCGTGCACAAAATCTAATGATTTTATCCCTTTTCCGGCCTTATTATCCATGGGTTATCCACTTCTCCATCGTTGTCTATGTCGTTGCTCATCCTCTTTGCCTTTTATTCTTTACATACTACCTTCCTTACCGTCCTGGCCGTGGTTAGTTTCGAATCAGGGTAAGGGGGAAATGTTACATATGCAAAATCATATTATAACGGAGTATGTTGAGATTTCCACAAAGCCACATGCAAAGATTACAACATATTCACCTTTCTGACCGCCACTGATAAGAATAACTTGATGCACAAATTCACATGTATAGTAGGTCAAAAATTTATGAATAATGTACATGGTTATCAGTAAAAAACAACATGGCCGAACAACAAAATAACTCGACCTAAAGAGATAAAAATGCTGTAAAGACTAACTACAAGTTGTTAAAAGAATCAAAGTTTGACCACCTCGTCTCATACAGAGCAATAGTGTATATGGAAAATAAGCTCAGCGCTACTTAACCCCAATGCTTTCTTATGGATGAATAGGTGAAACCTACTGGATTTTGAGTCCTTCTTTGTTGAAATTTGTGAGGTCCCCCTTTAGTGAACTTGCTAGGGAGATGGTCGTGTATTATAGAAATTGATCACTGTATAGGCTTCCCTTGCATATATATCTAGCTATTGTTGAGATTGTTAGGGGATTCCGTAGTAGCCATACTACGTTCATAAAATGCTGGAGCTATTGAGGAGCATGTGGTCTCAAGATTGGAGAGAAGAGATTCAAGCTGGTGTTAAGAAACAAGAACGAGATTTTTTGCCTATAAAACCCATCCCTCTATCTGGTAAGGCACGTCTCTCTGACTGTGTCCCACTACTCGGCGAGCATTGACTGACGACTATTTATACATCACCACCACAAGATACTCCTATGCACCACAAAAACACCAATAGTCCACCACTTTGATCCGACGAAGACCATGTCCCCAGCCCGTCGATCGGTCGTTAGATGCAAGTCATATTGAGCCAGGGGGCGGCTCTCTGCCCCACGTGCGAGGCACTAAGGCACACGTCATCGTCTATGCAACCACCCAATAGAAGAGACTAGTGGAATCATACTTGGGTCGGCGAGCACGCGTAATCGCCCAGCCGCCAGTCAAGTTACCACCGGAAGCCAAGCCGGTCAGCCTCCCGAGTACATTCTAATAACACACCCTATAAACCGGTTTTATAAGGTTTATACAAAATATGTAGCAAGAGATCCGAGAAGATAGCTATCGCCAAAGGGAACCATCTTGAGGTGTCCGCCACGAATGCCTAGGACATTGCTATGCCGTGCACGTCCCGACGACAACAATCCTAGGCGTTACGCGAATGCTCCCAAACTAGAGCTCGGTTGGCTTGCACGAGTATTTATTACTAATGAATAAAAGATGGATTATGTTGTTAACATTATCTTTATATGTTTTCTTCAAGATGATGACTACCTATACACCATATGGTTATATCATCAGTTTTATTGTGAAATGAATAACTCGTGGAGCGATGCTCTGTTATTGACTAGTGTGTCCCACCACATAAGACCACCCCATTAGTCTACTATGGGGCCTTTTATCAAACGGGGCACATAGTTATGCTTCAATTACTCAAAGGATCATAATGTACAATCCCTATATTTACTATAACTCATATTTCCTATATAATATAAGGAACAATTATCGCATCCCCTATCTCTAGACCTTGCAACACTCCCTTCTCTCCACTCCGGACCCTAGATCTCTTAGCACTCCCATCCCCATCCGTCCCTAGTAGTGTTCGAGCCAAAGAGTTGTAGGTTCGTCTCGGACCATACCATACACTATGCTCAATCCATGCTTGAGTCCTCAACCGACATCCCCGTTCTGTAGGTATGCTCCTTATCACTTCCATAAATCATGTTTTGTATTGTTCTTCTTTATCTTATTTATTCACTCTTATCTCTCTTTTAGACCCAGAACGATGAGGATGGCTAGCATATCCTCAACCTAGCAGTGGAGGGCTCGAGAATTTCACAATGGGTATTCATAATAAACAATTCATAAAAAACAACAAAAAATGGGGCGGTGAGCTGCACTTGATTTGGTGACCAAGAGCCTTGTAAGCATTTGACCTAACCAACTACTCCTGTGCATACTTGTGCTAGGATTTCAATGAGTTTTATATACAACATACTAAAACATAGGGATCTAGCATATAATTTAAAAGTTTTGGCAAAAATTTAGGGTATTCAGCTTGATACAAGGTGGGCGCACCCTGCTACCCAAATGATATGGAGAGAATATCTACGGCCATGTCATCATCTTATGTCGTGCATATCGGTGGCGAGGTTGTCTGCATCGGGCAAACCCCCCCAACCCCGACGACATGTAGAGTTGTGCACAAGAGAGCTCTGCTCAAGGACTCCAAGAACATCTAGTAGTTTTTTCCTAACTAGGGGTACACTTAGGGCTGGAAGTGTACTCCTTTTTTGTAGTTAGTTTGTTACTTATATGGTTAGATGAAAAGACCGACGCTCAGCAATTTCTCGTATCAGTACACTAATCTAACAATAATAGAGGTGTCCAAGGGATGGATCTCATAAATGACGAGATCTAATGGAATTCTAAATCTTAAAGAAACCATAAGAAAATGGAATTTATATCTATGTGAAAGGGAAATTGTGATATGCTTGATGTGCAACGAGTTATTTTGTAATTTGATTGTGATTAAGTCATGTGTCGTACCTAATATGACAAAAGATTATGTCGCACCAATTTTGCGCTAGCTTTTAATCTAGCAAGGCGCAAGATGTGCACATATCATGCGGTTGATGTAGGGTTGAAAATAAAATGGAAACGGACGGAAACATATGTTATCGTTTTCGTTTCCTCTTGTGTTACTGAAATCGGAAACGAAACGGAAAACTCCTGAAACGAACACGGAATCAGAAATCATCAGAAACGAATATGGAGCGGATACGGGACGAATACGATATGAAAACGGACATTTGTCGGAATATAATAGTGGTGTAATATCACGGTGTGTACACTAAAAGTAACATATAACAGATAAAGAATAT
This sequence comes from Avena insularis, assembly GCA_023614405.1. Taxonomy (NCBI): domain Eukaryota; kingdom Viridiplantae; phylum Streptophyta; class Magnoliopsida; order Poales; family Poaceae; genus Avena; species Avena insularis. The sequence continues at coordinate 590,689,685 of CM042686.1, forward strand.
CTCATAACTTTGAAATGCGACAATTGAACATAAAGTAATACAGATAATTCAACACTTAGACAAACACATAAGTTCACATAAATAATTTCACATAAAGGCTAAGACACTCACTTGATTAGTATATCACCTAGACTGGTTGTATGTATTACATAGACCCTTCATATATTCTATGGCTGAACAAGAGCAAGAGAAATCACTGATGCAGAGTACTATTTCGTACATGAGCCTGATTGGTTATATTTCTAGAAAGTTTTCGTATTTGTTTATCCGGAATTTCCTTACTGTTTCCGTTTCCACCGGAAATGTATCCACCATTTCCTTTTCCGTTTCTGTTTAAAATATTCCGTTTCCGTTCCTTTTTCGCAAAATGCCGTTTCCGTAAAATGCCGTTTCCGTTTTCTTTTTAACTCTCCATTTCTTTTTTCTTCGAAAATAGACGGAAAGTTTCCTTACCGTTTTCAACCCTAGGTTGATGCACCGAGCGAAAAAACGCCATGTGTACGCTTCCCTTGACACCGTTATTGATGTTGGCTTCTAAGTGCCGCCTAACCACAACTGCAACCTTGGTATGTGGCACAACTTCTGCAAGAGCCATGTACACCTGCACTATATGGTAGTGCAATCGAATGAGATCTCAGATACGAGTTGTCGGTACAGATACATTTGGAGTTCTTGATATTAATTTCATCACACACATTTCGAATTTTTGGATCAAAAAATCTAGGTTTTTCACATTTGGGGTTATTTTCGCTCATTTCAAGATTGAACGATATCACACATTTGCAGATTGCTCGATCTCATATATGTACATGACTATTTTTATTTGAAGTATCACCCTAATGTACCCGAGAATACCTATGGCCCGACTTGCAATGGCCTCGACTGTACCAGATTTGTCTGTGCAGTATAATGCCAGCGGCGCTACGTGTGGCGTGATAGGAAGTGGCTAAAGGACATCAACCTCAGGTTCCTTCTGTCATGATAATATAGTTTAAGATTTGATGGACTGGATTTATCAAGACCAAGAATCAATCATGCTTCAGCGCACCTTGATCCATCGGTGGCAAGTCCAAGCAACCGAAGATTTAAGCGAATGTCGCCCAATGAGAAGACGTATGCAAGAAAGTCTTTGCTAAGAAGAAGAAAGGTCTAAGCAAGAATTAGGAGTGCCACAACATCTCTAGAAATATGGTGTTGGTTAATACTAGATTAAACCACATAGCTTATCATATGTAGTTGACATGTCTAGAAATATGGTGTTGGTTAAGACTAGATTAAACTACATAGCTTATCATATGTTGTTGGAAGCTCGATCTCTTGGTAGAGTAATTAATTATCTAGTACAGATGAGACCATTTTATGATGTTGTATATTAATTTCTTCAATTTTCTAATTAATTAATATGTGTATTGATTAATATCTGAGTTTTTTAATATGTATGTGTATTCTTTTGGTGGTTTTGAGAAATTATTCTCACACTTAGATGCCTCCTAACTTTCCCCCTTCTACACACGTGTATACGACAGAGAGCCACTGAGCCCACCTAGGTTGTTCTCAGATTTATTCTAAATAACATCTCACACCCACCTCTAGTTCACCAACACAAACCCTACACATTTCTAGGTGGTTTCACCCTCGTCGTGCCCCTCCTCTCAAGCTCCCACCTACAATCTTTACCCCTCCAACCTTTGTCGTAGATGTCTAATTTGACTTTAGTGATTCTCTAATTGGTCCAGATCCAGCGCCGCACCCTCTCGCCGAGAGCTCGCTTCTCGTGTGTCCCCATAGCTTGCGTTCGACCTGCCATGGGGTCTTGGAAGTAGAATGAGGACACGTCCCCCTCGATGTTTCGGGAACACCAAGAAATCATGTGAAGAGATGAATTTTCTAGCGTTTGGTTGTTTGGGGTCTTTTGTGAAATCTAGACGATTCGATCATTCTGCAAACTTTCTAGGATTCTCGGTGTTACTGCGGTATGTAGTTTAGGTTATCCATTGAAGTTAAGGCACCCCCTATATAATAGCTAAAATTCACAATCGAGGAGAATAATAAAGCCAGCGAAGGAAGAATGATGTCAAAAGAGAAACCTATAGCTCGAAAAAGAGGGGACTAAGAATAGGAATTAAGAAATAAAGAAAATAAAGGAAGAGAAAAAGAGGACTAGAGAAGAAAAGATGTATCTAGAGCTGTATTCGGTTGATATCGTTCATGAACAGAAGATAAATGTAGATGCAACTAAGTTCAATACAAAGAAGAAAATGCTGTCGAGAAGAAAACATGTCTGGAACATGCATTGGATGATATTGTAAATATAGTCATGGTTGCAATCACATATTTAGGATTATGTAAATGTATATAAACCACAAAAATATTTTTGGGGTTACACTATTGGTAATAATGTTGGTGGAGAAGAGCTTGGTAATTTATATTATCCTTTTCTAGGATTTACTATATTTAAATTGAATCGTGAATATAAAAACATAAGGAAAAACATCTGCGTAAAAAAATAATAGGAGACGCTAATCTGTGCCATGCACGGTACGCATACGATGGCACTAAAATGCGTCGTGCTTTCAGCTAGGGTGGCGTACATGATAAGTGTCACGACTCCGGTTGCGCGCTAGATCGCTATATGTCGAGCCACAAAACAGGTGACACGAGTGCCTTCTGCAACCAATTATTCCTCTCGGTTTTAAGTGCCGCCTAACCTCGATTGCAGCGTACTCCCTCCATTTTAAAATATAAGATATTTTAGCTTTGTGAAAGAGTATATCTAGACCTCTTTTAGTGTGTAGGTTCACTCCAAACCTAGACACTAAAACAGGTCCAGATACACTTTATTCATAAAGCTAAAACATCTTATATTTTAAAACGGAGGGAGTACAATTGTGTGACTCGTTGTTTAAAAGCGCCACATGAAGCTTACATTGTTATAGTGTAATATGCAATTTTTTGACAAACAGTGAGTACAAGCTATATTGCACCCATCTCAAAGGACAATGTTTCATGGAGGTTAGTTGGTTACACACGTGAAACGGATCTTGAAGTGTGAATCAACGGTGTAGATATCGGAGTTGGTTTTATACCCTTTTGGATTTTTTTGTTAAAAAAGATATCGGAGTTGGTAAGTTTTTTGGTGTTGATGTCGGGTGCACCACGGTACCTGAGCCATAAATTGGCCATATGGCAACGGTCTGTATTGGAGTGAAATCCACACCACATGGCCCACAATATCTGTTGACGACTTATCTGTCTTATGAAAAGAATGTTATGAATTTGTTTCATGAAAGAGAGAACCTTTTTGACAATTCATAGAACTAAAGTCACCTTTCCTGACTTTTCTGTTAACCGTAAAATCGACTGTCTTTGACCTATGGACAAACTGAGAGATTGTATGCGGTTGGTTCTAGACTTTTTGTAGAGAATTTTGGGTTGGAAAAAATGGTTCATGGATACAACTTGGACACGAGAAAGCATAAGGCATCTTAGAAACAGATTACCCTCTTAGATTCTTTGTAGATTATCCCTCTTAGAATAAATTGCTAATAGAATTTACCCATGGAACAAATTGATGGGCGCTTAGTCAATCTAGCTAAGCAGAAAGCACCAGCAACCAGGACAAAACAGGGAACTAGTTGAAGTAACTAAGCCAGATACTGCTATGCTGCTTTATTTTAGTCATCAAGCCAAGGTGGGGCGGTGACGCCATTCTTGCAAGTGGCCGGAGCATGAGATCTCATTTCCATTCCATTCGTGAAATATTAGCTATGTCAAAGCACTGGCGATTAGGCAATCCCCTGACCTAACCATTAACCACCTGGATTTCTAGCCAGTGCGTCATATACACGCCAGACCGATCAGTTAATTTTACCTAGTTCAGTTAACTAGTCTATCCATCTTGGCATGACCCTCTTAAACATCTCACACTAGCGTCCAAATCTCTCTCCTATCTTTCCTCCTTAATCTAATACAAGCAAAGCTAATTAGGCTTTGTTTTCTTCACGCATCACTCTGACGAGCAAAGCCTGCCTGCCTATCTACATATATAGTACTCCACATGCATGGCTCCAATCATCAAGCCAATTGTAAATTATCCAACTTGTTGATTAATTGGTAGGCTCCTTTTGTGCCAAGAAAGCTAAAAATGTTTTTTAATCATGAAAAGGAGAATATATGAAATTAAGAAACCACTATAATGGGGATAGGCTTTTGGTTTAACGATGCGTGGAACTAGCATCGGTTGCGTGTTACTTATATAGGCAGAAGCCTCGGCAATTCAGGGAGAAGTTACAATGATCTCTAGATCGATAGAGATGTAGAAGGTTCGGGAGAGATAAAAAGATTATGATCTGATCTTTATAAACTAGATTAGATTGTTTACATTTTAAACACAACAAACTCTATCTCTAACTTGTACACGTATTGTTAACGTGACAACTCTCGCTAACACCCCTCATCAATCACAACCTTCTCTTAGGTTGAGATTGTGCTTGAAATCTTCAAGTTGCCGAGTTGGTAAAGCCTTTGTGAAGCCATCCTCCACCTGATCTTTAGATGAGATGAATCTGATCTCTAGCTGTTTGCTTGCTACTCTTTCTCTCGCAAAATGAAAGTCTATTTCAATATGCTTAGTCCTTGCATGAAATATAGGATTTGCTGATAAATAAGTTGCTCCCATATTATCACACCACAGACATGGTGTTTGACTCTTCTAAATTCCAAGTTCTCCTAATAGGGACTCGATCCAGATGATTTCTGTAGTTGCATTTGCTAGAGATTTGTATTCAGCTTCTGTGCTTGACCTTGATACTGTTTCCTATTTTCTAGCACTCCAAGAAATCAGGTTAGACCCAAAGAATACAACAAAACCTCCTGTAGATCTCCTGCCATCTACACACCCTACCCAATCTGCATCTAAAAAGACACTTACAAGAGTAGATGACGATCTTCTGAAGGTTAGTCCAAGATTCACTGTTCCACTGACATACCTCAAGATTCTTTTAACTGCTGTCCAGTGCACATTGGTTGGCGCATGGAGAAACTGGCATACTTTATTGACTGAGAAGGCAATATCTGGCCTTGTAAGTGTCAAGTACTGAGGAGCTCCAACAATGCTTCTATACCTAGTGCCATCTTCTAGTCCTAGTAGTTCTCCTTATGTGACTGAAAGTTTTTCTAATGCTGATAATGGTGCTGGTAGTGGTTTGCACCCCTTTAAACCAACTCTATTAAGCAAATCTGAAGCATATTTTTCTTGAGTTAACATGATACCTTGACTGAATCTTTTTACCTCAGTTTCCAAGAAGAAACTTAAGTCACCAAGATCCTTTAAGGCAAATGTTGAACTAAGATCTTGAAGAAGTGAAGTGATTGCTTTGTTGGAGGATCTAGTAACTATGATATCATCAACATATACTAGCACATAAATTGTTATACCTGACTTATTGTATATGAACAATGAGGTGTCTACTTTGGATGCCAGAAAACCAAGCTCTTACAACTTTGAGCCTAGTTTTGAAAACCATGCCCTTGGCGCCTGTTTGAGTCTATACAATGATTTGTCAAGCTTACACACATGAGAGGGTACCTTGGGATCCTCATATCCAGGTGGCTACTCATGTAGACCTCTTCTTCCAAAACATCATGAAGAAACGCGTTCTTTACATCTAGTTGCCTCAAACTCTATCTCTTTGAAACTGAAATAGCTAAGACAAGTCTAATGGTAGCAACTTTAACAACATGACAAAAAGTGTCCTTATAATCTATGCCATATCTTTGTTTAAAACATTTTGCTACTAATCTAGTTTTATATGTATCAATGGTGCCATCAGCTTTTCTTTTGATTTGATAGACCCATTTGCAATCTATGAGATTTCTACCTGGCTTATGTGGTACTAGATGCCAAGTTTTATTTTCTATTAGAGCCCTATATTCATCATCCATTGATGTTTTCCAATTTTTATCTTTTAATGCTACCTATAAATTTTCTGGTTCATGTGATAAACAGGACAAACCATACCAAACTCTGCCGTCCTTGTAGACTTTTGGCTTGGAATTTCCGGTTGTTGCCCTTGTTCGATGAATGGGTGGAGCAGATGGTGCAGCGCGTGATGCAGACGAAACTGGCGCAGAAGATCTAGATCCACCTGATCCGGGCGCATCGGATCCGCCCTTACATGTTGGGGGTGGCTCCAATGATTGGCTGTCTATCGATACTGATGAATCGCCATGGGAAGCCGAGCCGGATGAGTGCATGTCAGACTTGGTGTCACGCGAGCGGCTCGGTGAGGCCAATCCGTGAGGAGCTGTACCACGCGCCTGCGGTTGGTGGAGGAGCTCTCCCGCGGGCCCGCGCGACGTGACGCTGCGAGGTTGGTGCGTGGCTGAGTGTGACAGGCGGCCTAGAGCACGTGCTGGTCCCGATGCAGATTCACTACTGCCGGACGAGGTTGTAGATGTATCTGGCTCAAGTCGCGCGCCGCTCGCGCCCAAAGCTGCATGCAATGACGTAGGGTGCAGATTTACACTATTTTCACTTGTTTCAACTTCATTTTGCTCCGAATTTTCTCATGTGGCTTGCTGTACTTGAGGGGCACTCAAAATACCAGGATTTACAGAAACATTAGATGTTAACTGAGTGCAATGTTTTCCCCTCATGAGATAATATCGATGGATTTTGGAATGATTCACGTAGGAGTAGAATTTCTATCTGGGGAAGAGCACCAGCGTTGGGATGAAGACTAGCGAATGGAAAAACTGTCTCATAAAAAACAACATCATGGGATATGTAGACTCGACCAAATTTTACATCAAGGCATTTAACACCTTTATGCATGTGACTATAGCCAAGAAAGACACATTGCTTGGATCGAAAGGCAAGTTTGTGTTTATTATAAGGTCGAAGATTCGGCCAACATGCACATCCAAAAGTGCGAAGAGATGCATAATCTAGAATTTTGTGAAAGAGACGTTCCATGGGCGTGTCATTATTAATGACTTTAGAAGGCAACATATTAATGATATATGTGGCAGTTATAAAAGCTTTATCCTAAATTTTTAATGGCATGGATGTGTTTGCAAGGAGAGCAAGCCCTACTTCTACGATGTGACGGTGCTTCGTTCAGCGGAGCCATTTTGTTGGTGTGCATAAGGGCACGAAACATGATGTTCAATGCTAATCTTTTGGAAAAAAGAATTTAGGTTTTCATACTCTCCACCCCAATCGGATTGGATAGCAAGGATCTTATTATCAAATTGGCGTTCAACAAGTTTTTGGAAATTATGGAAAATTTGGAATACATTGGATTTTTTCTTAAGAAGGTAAATCCATACAAATTTACTAAAATCATCAATGAAGCTTACATAGTAAGAGTATCTCCCTATAGAACTTGCCACACCCCAAACATTTAAGAATACAAGTTGTAAGGGGACAATAGAGACACTAGTGGATCTTACATAAGGTAATTGATGACTTTTTGCTCTTTGACGAGAATCACAAATAGACTCGCTACTAAATTTATTTGAGCAAGGAAGCTGATGTTTGCTAAGGACTTGTTGAACAATACAAAAAGAAGGATGTCCTAAACGACTGTGCCATCTCGAAACGGAAGGCTTGGTGACACTGAAAACTTGTTTATTCTTGGTTGATGATGAAGAAATCAAGGGATAGAGGCCTCGTGAGCATCTACCTTTGAGAAGAATCGTCTTCGTGGCTCAATCCTTGACATAAAAAGACCATGGGTGAAATTCTATAAAGACATCATTATCTCTAGTGAAATGATGAACATAAACTAGATTTTTTGTGGTATGTGGAGTATGAAGAACATTTTTAGATGAAAGTTTTTGAAAGGGGTATTAACAATTGCATGGCCAGCATGGATAATGTTCATACCTTTCCCATTGGCCATGTGAACTTGCTCATGGCCGATGCACTTCTCCTTCACGGTGAGCTTGTTGAGCTCCCTAGTGATGTGGTCGGTGGCACCGGTGTCACATCACCAGTTGGTGTCCACTCCACAGGACACCATGTTGGTGCCCTTATCTTCCTCCTCTTCTTCTTCATCCTCAAAATAGCAGTGCCGGCATTTCATGCCTCGTGGCCCGCTTTCCCGCAGATTTGGCAGATGATGTTGTCGCGGTCATTGTCATTCTGCCGCGTCCTCCTCCTCTGCGGTGTCCTCCACTGCCACCACACTGCTGGTGATGACCATGGCCGCCATCGCGGTACCTGTGGCCACGTGGTCCTCCACGACCACGAGAGGTAGCGTTGACAGAGGAGTTGCAGCGCTGATGTCACCGAGGAGATCCATGCGATTGTCATAGGCGATGATGTGAGCATAGAGGTCGCTCACAGTACGGTCCTTGCCCCCGTTGAGGCCTATGGCAGCAAACAGAGGGTTGTACAGGTCATTGAGGCTGGCAAGAACGTAGTCCACCAGCTCTTCTTCGACGATGGACGGCCCGCTGCTGCGAGCTCATCGGAGATCCCCTTCATCTTGGCGAAGTACTGGGGCGTCGTTATGTTCTCCTTCCTCGTCTTGGCGAGGGCTATGTGCAGATTCGAGCCCCGCGTCTTTGACTGGGAGGCAAACATTGCCTTGATTGCCCCCCACATATTGGCCGCTGTTTCCAGCCCGACGACGTCGACTTGCATCTCCCTTGAGAGACTGTTGACGAGGTAGAAGACGACCTGCTGATTGGTGGTCAGCCACTGGTCGTACTCGGGGTTGGGTATCTTCTCTGGTTTGCCGTCCTTCTCGATGGTCAGCGTCTCGGCAGGCACCTTCTGCTCGCTGTCGAGGAAGTTCATCAAGCGGGCGCCGCAGATCGCTGGGAGGACCTGGTCGGTCCAGAGGAGGTAGTTCTCCCTAGTAAGCTTCTCGCTCATGACTTGACCGGCTAGAGGGTTTGTCATGGCGGGGTTGGATGTGGAGGTGAGGCACATAGATGCAATCTAGATGGAAGTCGGGTCTGATACCGTATAATGGGAATATGCTTTTGTTTTAACGATGCATGGAGCTAGCATCGGCTGCGTGTTACTTATATAGGCAGAAGCCTCCGCAATACAGGGAGAAGTTACAACGATCTCTAGACCGACAGAGATGTAGAAAGGTCGGGAGAGATAGAAAGATTACGATATAATCTTTATAAACTAGATTAGATCGTTTACGGTTTAAACACAACAAACTCTATCTCTAACTTGTACACCTATTGTTAACGTGACAACTCTCGCTAACAACCACAACGTATAATATCAATCGTAGGTACCTGAAAGGACCTACTAGGCAGTAAACAAGAGCAAATCAATCCCATCTAATTCAGGCCTAGATTATAGCCTTTACTAAAATGCCAAAGCTCTCTCAACATCTCCCTTCGGAGTCCCAATACTTGGTACTCCTTCCAGCTCACCAAGAGCTAGCTGGCCTTCACGCTCTTATTTATACATTTATATCCACTATTAATTTATTGAGATAAATAAAGTTAAGCAGTAGGCCATGTTCTAAAATGGAAGCTAGTGATTGATCCAGCAGATTAAAGTTTCTCGAATGATTTAGCCAGCCTCAGAGCCGGCTATGTGGTGTATTTCTAAGCTAACGTGGCCATGTTGCGTTATATACTACTAATATAGTGCATGTCCTAATTGTTCTTTCTTTTTTCCCTAAAGGCTTACTTATTCTCTCCTAATTTTGTAGCTACCTATGGATGATATGATCACATCGTTTGCTTGTGGGACATGCACACACCTGGGCTGCATGCCATGCCATGAATATGATTAGCATGTACATTGGTGCAGATTGTGAGTAGCTTAGCTAGCTTCCAGTGACGGCAAATAATCACTCCATCAACGTCATCACAGCAGGCTATAAATCATAAATCTAATTAGCATGTCAAATCACCACCTACTTAATTAGCTACCTAATGGCGTACCTCTCTCACTCGCTCCACTATAAACTGAAACTTCACTGATCGAGTCACGCAGCTAAACCAGACAGGGAAGCTAAACAACGTTGACCAGTGTGGTAGTGAACTCTAGGCATGCCGACCAGGTTGGCCGCGGTGGCGCGCTGGTGTGGCACGCGGAAGGAGCGGCAGAGACAGCAGCTGAGGCGGCGACGGCGGCAGCGATGCGGCGGGACGACGGTGTGGCTGGGCGGGCGGCGCAGGATCAGCGGGGGGTGCAGGCTGGCCGTATCGCGGCTGGTGCACTGGCGGTTGGTGACCGAGCTGATGCGGCCGATCAGGAAGGCGCTGATGGACATGGCGGCCGCGGCGGGGCGGCAGCAGCTGGTGGCGCTGCCGCTGCTCAACTTCCCGTTCGTCGGCACGCTCTCGCTCCCAGCCGTAGTAGCTTAAGGCTTGAGCGAGAGCACGCGGCCTGCCTAGCCGGGCAGATTCGCTCCATGTAATGAACTAGTCTAATGATCCAAGTTTCCCTGTGCATGGTTTTGTTCCATACTTCCATGACCAGTATAGCTCTACCGCATCAACCACCCGCCTCCCATGTCAAAAGAAAAAAAAAAGACACACACACCAACCCACCCTCCTGTGATCTCATCTAAGCTTTTGCAACGAACATTATTACGGTTTTGCTAATTAGTAGAGTGGTAATTAAGTTAGAAGGTGCGCTTCTGTAAGTCATGTGTATGGACCTGATCATATAGTTTTATTTCTTGTCTATGTTTCCCTATGATAATACTCCCTTATGGTTTTTCTAGACGGTAAGCTCGAGGAGGGCCTGACTTTAAATTAATAAAGCAACTACAGAACACAACAGTCTCAACACACCCACACGACAGAAGCACACAGCGAAACCACCCCTAGCGGGAGTAGCACAACATCCATACAGTAACAAACAACATTTCCAGAACAAACCCCACTAGTGCGCCCGGGATACACCCATAGAACACACGCCCCAACGCCCCAACGCACACCTAGCTTCCACATGCTGGCAATCATCAGCACCCTCCTCGTTTGCCCTGCTTCTCACTGAGAAGTCTAAAGACATCGGAGGGGATCCTAGGGTCCCAGTCACAGGAGAGCAGCTCCCTAACCGCGCTCCACATATAGATCGCCACCGGGCAGAAGAAGAAAATGTGATATGTGTCCTCCTGGTCCCCACATAGGACACATCTGCCATTGGAGGCCCCCCCATGCCGAATGTTCCTGTTCGAAGGAAGCCGCTTCCACAGAAGCTGCCAAACGAACATACGAACCTTAAGCGGCACGGCAATCCTCTAGGTCTCCCCAAAGTCCTTACTCGGGATGCCCTAACAACGTTTACGATAAAGCGAGCGGACTGAAAATCTGCCGGACGGCTCCAGCATCCAACGGGACCTATCGGGTCCAGGGGAAATCTGCGTCCCCACCGTCTCTCTAGAGAGATTGTCCCAGGCAATGTGTTCCCCAAAACCTAGAGCCCGCCTAAACCGGACGACCTAGCCTTGCGTCGACCACGCTTTGGCCACCGAGATCCCTGGATCCTCGGCGATGGCAAACAACTCCAGGAGACCTCTCCCACCAGTCCTCCCAAAGCATGGTAGACGAACCATCCCACACCTCATATTTAGCCCCCAAACAGAAGAGGTGTTTCACTTTCTGGATCACGTTCCAGAAATGAGACCCCAGGTGATGGTGGTCAACCAGCAGGTCTTTACCCCGGAGGTACTTCACCCGGATAATCTCTGCCCACAGATCTTGGTCCCCCGAGTAAAGCTTCTAGATCCTTTTCACCATCAGGCACTCGTTCATGCGTTTGGTGTCCGTGATGCCTAGCCCCCCAAGGCTTTCGGTTTACACACAACTGACCACCGGACCCAATGGTATTTTCTCTTTGCACCGTTACCCTCCTAGTAAAAGCGAGCGCGGGATTTGTCCATCCTCCGATGGATCCCATCCCCTAACAGAGTCACCCCATAGCGTGAAGAGGCAGCTTCGAAAGGCATGCATTAATGAGCGTGAGTCTAGCTACCGAGGACATGAATTTCCCCATCCAGGGGGCTACCCTCTTCGCCACCTTCCTAAGTAGAGGACCCCAATCCACTGCCATCAGCGCCCTATCACTGACTGGGAGGCCCAGATATGTGAAAGGGAATGCACCACGCTTATAGTTAAGTAAGTTAGCCACCCACATCCCCTCCTCCTCCGAGCCCCCCCAACACCATGACCTCACTCTTATGGAAATTAATCCACATGCCCGACATACTCTCAAAACATAGGAGAAGGAACTTGAGGTTGGCCAGGGCCAAATCCTCTAGCTAAAGCATGATAATGGTATCGTCCATGTATTGGAGGTGAGACACACCTCCCAGGATGAGATGGGGAATCATACCTGCAATGTGTCCCACCCTCTTAGTTGAATCCAGGATGGCCGCAAGCGCCTCCACGACAAAGTTGAACATGATAGGAGAAAGGGGGTCCCCCTGTCTAATGCCTCGGCCATTCCTAAATAAGTTACAGACCTCGCCGTTAAGGGTAATGGCCGTCTGCCCCTCGAGACCAGACCCATAACGCTGTGAACCCAACAGGCTCAAAGCCCTTCCTCAGTAGAACCTCTCTCAAGAAACCCCAGTTTTTCCGGTCATATGCTTTTTCAAAGTCCAGTTTCAAGAACACTCCCTGGAGCCCCTTGGTTTTGGTCTCATGAACGATCCCCTAAAGCGACAGGACACCCTCATGGATAAATCTCCCCTTGATAAAAGCGGGCTGAGTCCGACTAATGATTCTGTGGGCAATGGGGGAAAGGCGCATTGCATACACTTTGGCCACAAACTTGAAGATAACATTGATGAGAGAAATGGGCCTAAATTGCCTAATGTCATATGCCCCCGGAACTTTGGGGATAAGCATGAGAAGCCCAAAGTTCAGCCGGGCCAGGTTCACCCTCCCAAGGGCAAACACATTAATGATCTCTCTTACCAATGGCTTGGTATGGTCCTAGAAATTCTTGAAGAAGAACACATGGAGACCGTCCAGCCCCGGAGCGGTATCCGCCTTTATGCTAGCAAGCATCTCATCAATCTCCCTGTACGAGAAGGTAAGCATGAGGTGCTTGTTCTCCTCCTATGAGACTCGCCCCTGCTCATCCCATAGGTTAGGGGATTGCTGGCTCGTGCTTGCTATCGACTCATTGGGGTACCCCAAGAGGAAGGTATGATGAGCACAGCAACAAGTTTTTCCCTCAGTTATGAAACCAAGTTTATCGAACTAGTAGGAGCAAGGAAACACCTCCAAGGTGTTGTTTCCAACTTGGAATCCTGCACAACACAACCATAGAACTTTGTCCCCAACTTACAGTGAGGTTGTCAATCTCACCGGTTTTGCTGAAAACAAAGGATTAAACGTATTGTGTGAAAGAAAGTAATAGCTTGCAGAAAGTAAACAGAAAACAGTAAATAGTTGTAGATTGATGGTAAAAGAAAGGACCTGGGTCCATAGTTCACTAGTGGTGATTCTCCTTAAGATAGATGACATGTTGGGTGAACAAATTACAACGGGGAAATTGACAAACATCGAGAAAGCATACATGCATATACTAATCATCTTGACTCCTATGAGATTTGATTGGGAATTACAACATTATACATAGACCGTAATCCAACTGCAACTATGACTAATAATCCACCTTTAGGTTATCATCTGTCAGGGGGATGATCCCCGGGTACCCCATCCGAATAAGAAACAGGACAGTCGGATCGCGTCCGGCTGACCAGATGCAGCCGGATAGGACAGGACGGGCCGACTATCACCCAGTAGCCGGATCAGAAAGAGACAGCCTGATACGATGATGTAGCCGGGCCCAATCAGAGAGAATGGACGGCGTGCGTATCAGTGCATGGTACGCCCTGTACGATGACAAGACGGGCAACCACCTGCCCATATCAAGACTTTATGGTGACGCTGGAACAAGGGCTGTCTTGACGATGCTCGCACGCGGCCCCATGTACCACGACCGCCATACCGCTCATTCACCGATAAGACAAGCCATGCTGGACACTGTAGATGACTAGTCGGCTGGGACCCGCCTGTGGGGACCGCCAGTCGGACTAGCCAGCGAGACCTTTGCCTCTCTGCCTATATAAGGAGAGGCAGGGCCTCAGTATAAAGGGTTGGCCTCAGTGCATTTAAGGCAGTAGCTAAAGAATACAGCTCAAGGAGCACTTGTAGTTCGTATATCCCGCATAGACAGATCAGGCAGGAGTAGGGGCTTTACCTCACCACGACGGCCCCGAACCTGGGTACTTCTTGCGTCCCGCTACGCTCGCTTGTATCCAATCTACTCGCAGACGCGTCGATAGCTTCCCGCTAGTCCCCACACCTCTATCTAACCTCCTCGCTCTGCTCCCAATACAACGATAGTTGGCGCCACCGTAAGGCGTGATGGCTTCGACCGAGTCACGTTCAAGACCCCGCACTTCAGCCGGTGAGCGTGTGGCCTCCGGCCTGGTGCTCACGCTCGGCAAGTTCGACTGCGTCATCGACAACGCCTCCTGCTTCGCCGGAACTTCCTTCCTAGCGAACGGCACCGTCCTACTATTCGGCGATCTCCCCATCTACATCACCATCGTCCCGGAGCGTTTCCCTAGGGAAATCGTCTCTGTCGCGGGGATGCCGTGCTCAGACGGCAGCATCTCTGCCGCACCTCGCAGCATGTAGGTCATGATGGCCGGATCCAGCTCGCATCCCCGCCAGCAGCGGCAGTGAGGCGCGGACGAGGTCGGAACTTCCGCTCCCTCGCAGCATCGGAACCCGGTGGAGGATGCCATTGATCGGCTCCTGACGCCGGTTAACCTCGGGGACAACCCGGAGGAAGCGGAGGCCAACTTCACCATGGAGAGACAGATCCTCCTCCAGGAGGCCATGGAACTGGCAGCAGCCTGCAAGCAACTTGAGATTGCTAGGCGCGAGTACGACTGCAAGACAGCTCACTCCGGCTATCGGAGCCGAGCCGGGCGTGCCAGGTACGCGGCGTCGGTGAGCTGGGTGGTAGGATGGAGAAGGACGGGGAACCGGATCCCGCGCCTGCCCTCACACGGCCCACCTATAGCACGCCCATCAAGAACCTGCGTGCGGCGCGAGCCGCAACAGAAGAACTACCCAGCCTGGAGGGCGAGGAGCGAGCCCGCAAGCACGCCAAGGCAGAGCTCCGCGTCATGGACGAAAGCAGGCCGGCGCCAACCGGCAGACGCAGGAAGACCTTAGCTACTCCAGAGAAAGCAAGCTACCTGCCAATAGCAGGGGCGCACACACACCCAAAGGCGTCCTCCTCAGCTGCCAGGGCAGCAGGCGCCGCAGCTCGGGCAACAGGGGCCAGCCGCGCCAGGAGCAGACGGTGAACAGCAACCCGCCACCTCCCCCTCCGCCAGCCGGAGCGCCCAGACCAGCCGGTTCCCATCTCTCGGGCCGGGTGGGGGCACCCAACCCGGATTACCCGGATGCCCGCGACCGCATCGAGCTCCTCGCTCAAGCGCGCGTCACAGAGGAGGAAGATTCTATCGGTCCGGTTTGTTTGGACCCGATCCGAACGAGCCGCTTCGGATAAATTCTCCCCGCCAGTGGACACCCCTGGCACGACAAAGAAGATGAAGCCGGAAGATCGGGCGACCGACCACGCTATGGCGGCACGACGGAATAAGCGCACAGCGCGCGCCCCTCTCATGCTAACCGGGTCGGCAAGGACATGGCTCAATAGCCTTGCGCCCAACAACATCAACGCCTGGCCTGACTTCGAGAAGGTGTTCGTCCGCAACTTCAATGGCACGTACAAACGTCCAGGACGCCCGCGCGACCTGGCCTTGTGCGGCCAGGGCGACCGCGAGACCGACCGCGAGTACCTCGCCAAGTGGACGGAGCTCCGCAACACTTGCGAGGGCATCCTGGAGAGCCAAGCCATCAGCTTCTTCATCCAAGGATGCCGAGAGGGCACCATGCTTCGCCACCGCCATCTTGGTGACGAGCCGAAACCATGGCGGAGCTCACGGTTCGCGGACCAAGACGCCACGGCGGATGCCGCCATGAAGAAGCCCCTCCGAGTAAACGCGGACGGCCGTCCGACTCCCACGGAGCCGGCTCGCGACCGTCCGAGCAATCCGATTGGTGAAGCCGGATCCTCCAGACGCCACGGCAACGACAACCGGTTCCATGGGGACCGCCAGGCCGGACAACAGAAGCCTCGCTACCACGCGCGGCAGGTCAATGCTGTGGAGGGTGCGCCCGACCGCTAACGACGCAAGAAGGCGAAGCCCGGCTCACCTTCGACCAGATGATTGACGGCCGCAAGTGGCATAGCGTCCCTTCAAACCGCTACCACACACCAATTCTACCGGACCCGCCAGCTAAAGGACTAGGGCAACCAGCCTCGTCTCCCGCCTCCCCCACCGGGTGGACCCCCACCACCGGCTAGGGGAGCCGATAATGACGGTAACGGCGGCAACGGCGGCAACAACAACAACGGCTACCCCCAGCCGCATGCCGCCTACCACATCTTTGAGACGGAGCCGGACGACAAGCACAGTCGCAGGCGACGCTCCAAGGAGGTCAACGCCATTGTTTCTCCGGTCCCCCAGTACCTGAACTGGTCAGAAATCCCCATCACCTGGAGCCGGGCAGATCAGCCTGAGCATCTGCCGACTCCCGGGGGCTACGCCATGGTGCTCGACCCCCTAATCGTCTCCAACGCCAAGACTGCCGATTCTCGCGGCCCTCATCGACGGAGGCAGCAGCCTCAACCTCCTCTACCAGTCCTCGCTGGAGAAGCTGGGCATTCAAAAGCGACCTCGCCCGACTACCACGACGTTCCACGGCGTCTCGCCGGGCCTGCCGCCATTGGGAAAATCCAGCCGACGTCATCTTCGGGACCGAGGAGAACTTCCGCCGAACCAATCTGGTTTGAAGTGGTAACTGACGAGCTCCTACCATGCTCTCCTCGGCGCCCGCCTCACCAAGTTCATGGCCATCCCCACCACGCTGCATTACCTCAAGACGAAGATGCCGGGGCCCCACGGCGTGATCACCGTCGCCGGCTGCTTCAGGCGATCGATGGAGTGCGCCTCAGCCGGTTCCAAACTGGCAGAGGCCCTCATCATAGCTGAGGAAAAACACGCGATCATGCGCAACGCGGCCATGGCCCAACAGGACATTCCGGCTAGTAGCAAACCGGTTGGAGAAGGAGCTTTCCAGCCGGCAAAGGAGACGAAGAGGATTCTGCTCGACCCCTCCGATCCGACTAAGTTTGTCACCATTGGTGCCGGCTTGGACAGCAAATAGGAAGACGCGCTCGTCGACTTCCTCCATGAGAATCGGGACATCTTCGCATGGTCTCCCAAAGGCATGCCACGTGTGCCGAGGGAGTTCGCCGAGCACTCACTTCATGTGCGTCCGGATGCCAGGCCGGTCAAGCAACCTCTGCGCCGGTTCGCAGAGGAAAAGAGAAAGATAATCGGTGACGAGATCACCCGGCTCCTTGCAGCCGGGTTCATCATGGAAGTGCACCACCCAGACTGGCCGACGAACCCAGTCCTGGTGTTGAAGAAGAACAAGACCTGGCGCATGTGTATCGACTACACCAGCCTGAATAAGGCGTGCCCGAAAGACCCCTTCGCCTTGCCCCGTATCGATCAAGTCATCGATTCCATGGCCGACTGTGATTTGTTGTCTTTTCTAGATTGTTATTCCGGGTACAATAAGATCCGGCTAAACCCGGCTGATCAGATTAAGACATCATTTATCACTTCACGGGCTTTCGCTATGTAACCATGCCTTCGCCTAAAGAACGCAGCGCCACCTATCAGCGATGTATGCGAAATGCTTGCACCGCAGATAGGTCAAACATGCATCGCTTACGTGGATGACGTAGTCATCAAGACCAAGGAAAAGCGCACCCTCCTCGAGGATCTGAGAGAAACATTTGGCAACCTCCGCCAGTACCAGATGAAGCTGAACCCGGAGAAATGCGTCTTCGGAGTACCATCCGGTCAGCTACTCAGTTTCCTCGTATCTCAGCGAGGTATCGAGGCAAATCCGGAGAAGATCGCGGCCATCGAGAGGATGTAGCTTCCCAAGAACCTGCTTGGAGTCCAGAAGTTCACCGGATGCCTGGCTTCCCTCGGTCAAGTCACCCGGGGAGAAGGCACTCCCGTTGTACCAACTGATGAAGAAGATGGACAAGTTCTCCTGGACTTCGGAGGCCGACACCGCGTTTCACAATCTCAAGCGCATGCTATCCACAACGCCGGTTCTAGCCACGCCGGCTAGCAAGGAGCCGATGTTGCTCTATATAGCAGCCACCAGCCGAGTCGTCAGCGTCGTCCTGGTGGTGGAGCGCCCCGAAGAAGGCAAGGCTCAGCCGGTTCAGAGACTCGTCTACTACCTCAGCAAGGTTCTCTCCCTCTCCAAGCAGAACTACCCCCACTACCAAAAGATGTGCTACGGTGTGTACCTGGCATGCAAGAAGCTCAAGCACTACTACCAGGAGCACCCGATCAAGGTCGTGTGCACTGCACCCCTTTCAGAAATCATCGGCAGTAAGGACGCCACCGGCCGAGTCGCCAAGTGGGCCATCGAGCTCGCCGCCTACTCCATCCAGTACGAGCCCCGACTCACGATCAAGTTACAGGTGTTGGCGGACTTCCTCGTCCACTGGGCCGAGACCCAGTATCTCCCACCGGTCCCAGATTCAGACCACTGGCGGATGCACTTCGACGGGTCGAAGATGCTCGGGGGCTGGGGAGCCGGCATCTTCTCACCTCGCCCAAGGGAGACCGGCTGGAGTACGTGCTGCAGATCCACTTCAAGGACTCCAACAACGTAGCCGAATACGAGGCACTGGCGCACGGGCTCCCGCTGGCCAAGGAGATCGACGTCAACCGGATCCTGTGCTTCGATGATTCGGACTTGGTGGTGCAACAGGTGTCCGGGGAATGGGACGCCAGAGATGCACACATGGCTCTCTACCGGTTCCACATCGAGAAGCTCAGCGCCTCCTTCGACGGGTGCGAATTTCATCACGTCCCCCGCACCAACAACGAGGCAGCCGATGCGCTCTCCAAGATAGGATCCACCAGGCAGGCCATCCCACCAGGGGTCTCCTTGGAGCATCTGCGCAAGCCATCCATCAACCCGTCGCCGGAGTCAGATTCCATCGTCTGGGCGGGAGGCGTTCCGGCGGCCGGGGCTGCGGAAACGGAGCCGGCAGAACCACCAAAGAAGAAAACCCGCACCAACTCCGGCCAGGCAGTACCCTCCTGCTCGCAAGACTCGAGGGCCGCCGGCTCGCCTAATGGCTCGGGGGCTGCCGCCCTGGATATTCCACCCGGACGACCCCTCGACACCCGTCAGCCGGAGGACAGGAGCGTCCTCGTCATCCGGGAAGTGCCATCCTGGGCACAACCCTTCATGAACTACATCGCCAACGGAGAACTCCCGGACGACGAGGTAGAGGCCAGGCAAATCCGACGCCGCGCACATACATACACCATCATAAACGGCGAGCTGTACAAGCACAGTGTATCCGGTATCTTCCAAAGATGTGTCGATGTAGACATATGCTACCGGCTACTCAAGGACATCCACCAGGGTGAGTGTGGGCACCACGCTTCGTCAAGGGCGATAGTCGCCAAGGCGTTTCGCCATGGTTTCTATTGGCCCACCGCCCCCGAGGACACCGAGCAGCTGGTCCGCGCGTGCAATGGGTGCCAACGCTTCGGGCAGCTCAGGCACATGCCAACCTCGGTGCTCAAGACCATACCGATCACCTGGCCCTTTGCAGTTTGGGGCCTCGACATGGTCGGGCCCTTCAAGCGAGCCCGCGCGGGAATGACCCACCTGCTGGTAGCGGTGGACAAGTTCACAAAGTAGATCGAGGCCAAGCCTATCCGGAAGCTGGATGGAGCAACGGTTGTTAGATTCTTCACCGACATCATCAACCGCTTTGGCTACCCCAACAACATCATCACCGACAACGGCACGAACTTCGCCAAGGGGGCCTTCGCACGGTTCTGCAGCAACAAGGGCATCCGGCTGGACCTCGCCTCCGTCGCACACCCGCAGTCCAACGGGCAAGTCAAATGAGCAAACGACTTGGTGCTAGCCGGCATCAAACCACGTCTCATCGAGCCATTGGAGCGGTCACCCGGATGCTGGATCGAAGAACTTCTGGCTGTGCTGTGGAGCCTCCGCACCACACCGAATAGGTCAACTGGCTACACGCCATTCTTCCTGGTCTATGGATCAAAAGCCGTCCTCTCCGCCGACATCGAATTCGACTCCCCTCGCAAGCTCCTCTACGACGAGCAAGCCAACAAGGAGGCGCGGGAGGACGGGGTGGATCTCCTGGAGGAGGCCCACGAGCTGGCCCTGTCCAGATCTGCCCTGTACCAGCAGCGACTACGCCGCTACCATTTAAGCCGGATTCGCCCAGTCGCATTCCGCGAGGGCGACCTGGTTCTCCGGCTGGTGCAAGACACGAAGGGCATGCACAAGCTATGACCACCCTGGGAGGGCCCCTTCATCATCAGCCAGGCGCTGCCCAATGACTCCTATTACCTCATCGACGCACAGCAGCCGCGCAAGAACAAGATGGACAAATCGGACGAGGAGACCTAACGTCCTTGGAACGCGGCCCTGCGGCGCCCGTTTTACACCTAGTCGCCAGGCAGTGTATGTATCCCGAAAACCCCATGAATGAAAATGCGGACTCCCACGAGAATCTCGGGGGCTCCTTCTAGAAATGTGTGTGCACCTGCTCTTCGGTTCAAATTTTCTGGCTCCGGCAACCCCTACCCGGGGGCTCGCCGGCTGGCCCGGCCTGTCAAGCCAACAAACCGGCTGAGTAGTATGCGATGATGTCAGAGGCCCACTCTTCGTCTCAGCTACAGACCGCAACCCGGCTGTCCGGCTAGCAAGAGCAAAAGCCCGAGGCATCCCACACGAAAAACGGGGAAGAGGCGCGACAGATCGGGCGTCCCAGCCCCGCAACTAGCTCGAACTAATCCAGCTGCTAAGCCGCTAGTACCGTGCATAATGTACTATCAGCTCCCTTCGATTCCGGGTGCAGACCGCAACCCGGCTGCCCGGCAAGGACGCAGCAAAAACAACAGAACACACGAGAAGGCGACTAAGTGTCTAGAAAGGAGCAAGCCAGTTTTCGACAAAACAAGCCGTTTTCTGGCTACGATTTGACAGACTAACCTATTAACCTGTGAAGATGTATGTGTGTGCATATGTACATTCTTGTCTGACTACTTCGAGTCGGAATTCAGGAGAAGGAAAGAAGATTCGAAGTCCTTGCCTTCATCAAGCGCTCTGAATCTCGGGGGCTACACCCACTGGGTGCGCTCGCGTGTCCCCAGTGGAATCTTGTAGTTCCTGACCGGCTAAGGGCGTTTAGCCGGCCGTTCGGAGCCTAGGTGAGGGCAAGGGCGGGAGCAAGAAAGGACAAGAAAGATTGAAGCTGGCTCCAGCTACTCGAATCTCGGGGCTACACTCGGTGGAGGCGCTCGCGCCCCCACTGGAATGTTAGTTCCCGGTGAAGGCGCCCAGCCGAAAGCGGCCAGGAGGCGGTCGGATAAAGTTAGAAGACTTGGCAGAAATAAGAAAGATTCGAAGCACCTGGCTATGCCAGCCACTCCGAATCTCAGGGGCTACACCCAGTGGGTGCGCTTGCGCACCCCCACTGGAGGTGCAGGTCGCCCGGCTAAAAGAGTGTAGCCGGACGAAGTTAGTCGGGCAAAATACGCAAAAGGAAAGCTCAACGCACAAGGAAGATTCAAGAATTTCAACAATAATAAACAAAAAGGAGACGAAGCTCTCATAAGTTACCCAACATCGCAGATAGCCGGTACAAACAAACAAAGTTCACAAACGTATAAGACAAGACAAATACACCCGGCATCCCGGGGCAGCAGCTAAACGGCAGGGCCTTTGCCATGGGGGAGTTCTTGGCCGGCATTAGCTGGGGGCGGAGGAGGAGCCGCAGTGCTCGATCCGGCTCCAGCGCTGGCAGGCGGCAGCACCGGGGCCTCCACATCGGGAGTACCGGAGGACTCTGAGTCGGTGAGCACCTCGTCCGGGTCCACATAGTTGGCGATCTTGATGGCGGACCCGCGAAGCTCCGTATGGGCTTGGCGGACGGTGGCAAGATCAGCTCCGACACGGAAGCCCCCATCGATCTTCTCGACACGAGCGTCCTTGTACCAGGAGAGCATCGATGCGGGGCCATCTTCGCTCGGCCTGCGCGCCAGTCCCAGCCGGTCCACCGCAGCCGGTACCTCTCCCACTTTCACCGCCAGCTGCGCCATCGTCTCCGGAACCGAAGCCTCCGGCCACATGAAGGAGAAGACGTCCCGTGCCGCCTGACGAAGCTTCATAGCTTCCTCGCCAAGAAGGACGACGAGCTCCTGAGCCGTGGGCTATGCTCCCGGCCAGTTCTCCTGCAGCCGGTTGTAGGCCAGTAGGTCTATGCCGGGGTAAAAGGCTGTCAGAAAAAAGGAGTCAGATCCGGCTACCGGACCCAGAAAGAAAAGAAGACGGAAGAAAGAACTCACCTTTGGCAGTGTGGCCGACCTGCATCAGCTCCTCCACCAGCGCCTTCTCCTTGACCGCTAGCCGTTTTATCTCCTTCTCTTGGTCCTTGTTCTGGGCCTCGAGAAGGGAGAAGGATTCGGCCCGGCTAGCGAGCGAGGCGTCGCGCTCCTTGACGGTGGCCTCCAAGCCGTCTACCCGCGCGTGCCAATCCTTGTTCTGCAGCCGCAGAGTGGAGTTGGACCTGCTCAGCCGGTCGTTCGCTCTCTACAAGCGAATGATCTCGCGCTGAGTGCACACGAGGATAGCTGAAACTAAGCCGGCTATCAGAAAAAAGAGAGCAAGACGGATAAGGCGAACTTACTCTGGGAGGTCCCGTTGGCGGCAGCAAGCTTCTGCTCCAGGGTCTGGTTCCCGCCGGCTGTGGCCTCAAGCAGCCGGATCTCCTTCACCGCCAGCTCGAGCATGGAGGCAAGGTCCGACAGCGAAGCGGCAGAGGAGGCGTCGTCGTCCACAACATTGACGGCCAAGGACTCTTTCGCCGCGACCACCGCCGTTCGCCACTCCTCCCCAAGCTCCTCGTCGGAGTTGTCATCGCCAACAATGACGAGCTCCTTGCTGGCATCCCCCCGCGCGCCCGCGGAGGAGCCTTCTGGCTGGGAGAGATCCACTTCTGGCTGGGGACCCTCCGACTGGGAGGAGGCAGCCGGCTCAGCTTGAGGGGGAGGCGGAGGCTGCGCCTCAGAGGAAGGAGAGGCGCCGGTTGGCTCAGTCGGGGCACGGGGCGGCGACCCGGTTGGCGCCCGGGCCAGGCTCGCGGCTTCGAAAGAAACCATCACGCTAAAGAGAAGGAAGAAAAGGCAAGAGCAAAATAAGCCAAAGTCAGAAAAACAAGAACGAGGACAAATAGACAGAAGGCACCGAAAGATAGAGGGGGAGAGGAAAAACATACCCCGGCACGACCGGGGGCGGCCCTTTCTTCCGGCCAAGACGGCTCGGCGGCGGAGTCTTGGGACGGCTCCTCCGCCCAGGCTGGCCGAGCCGGAACGCTCCGAGCCGCTCCACCCGTCCTCCTCTTCGTGCACCTCCAGCGTGTGGGTCGGGCGGCTGCTCGTCGTTCCGCTGGGAAGGCGTCGCCATCCCCATCGATTCCTCGCCCGGCGTGGCTCGGGCAAGTCTGGCGTGAATACCTCGAGGGGAGCCTCGCCCTCCTCGCGAAGGATGCAGGCGAAGATCTGACGAATGCAAGAAGTCAATCAGACAGAACAAGAAAATAACATAGAAAGAATAAGCAAAATTTCCGGCTACGAAGAACTTACCCGAGGCGTGCGGTTCTCCCGGTCAGGGCGCCGGTGAACTTCCAGTTCTCGGCAGCCGCTCTTGCTGATCGTCCACAACCACTCCTTCAACTTGTGGTAGCGGGGATCGCGCCGCGACAGCCGGTCGGTCCAGCTACGAGTAGAAGCACATCTTGTGCGCTCGCTGCTGCATCGGCATCATCAGCCGGGACATCCAGCTAAGAGTGATGTCCCGATCGGTTAGCTGGCAAGTGACGAGGGAGCGCATGCATGCCAACATCGCGTCCGTCTCCGCCTTGTCGCCATAGATCTTTAGGTCCCAGTGCTGCCGGCTGGACTCGACGTCTTGGAAGGCCGGCAGATTTATCCGGTCGACGTTGGTGACGTTCTTGACGTAAAAATACGACTGCTGCCACAGCCGTACCGTGTCCTGGAGCAAGAACTTCGGGTAGCCGGATTGGGTGCGAGAGTATATGGAGGCGCCGCTGCAGACGACTAGCGGCCCCTTCGTATCGCACTGCGGCGAAATCGAAGAGCGGCGAAGAGCCCGAGATCTGGCTGGATCCCGAGGTAACTCTCGCAGAACGCCATGAAGTGCGCCAGCGTTCCGATTGCATTGGCACCTAGGTGGTGGAGGCGGAGGTCGAAGAAGGCCAAGAACGTAAGGAAGAATGGATGCAGCGGCAGTGCGAACCCGCGCGCCAGGTGCAAAAGGAAGATGACACGTTCTCCCTCCGCCGGATGCGGCGACACCTCCCCTACCGGCGCCAACCGCACCGCCACCTCCTCCGCCGGCGGGAGGACGCGGGTCACGCGATACTTCGCGATTTGGTCCTCGGTGACGGAGGAGCCGCACCAGGCTCCGCGGTCGGCGGCCATTTCCGGCTGAGTTAGAGGAGTGGCAACAGAAGAGTGACGGTGGCCTGTAACATCGACGACGGCGAGCGGGCGGCGCAGAGGGCAAGAGCGCAGGAGCAAGAGCACGCGAGGGAGAAGGAGATTGCGGGAGGCGAAGAAAAGAGCG
Organism: Avena insularis; assembly: GCA_023614405.1. NCBI lineage: Eukaryota > Viridiplantae > Streptophyta > Magnoliopsida > Poales > Poaceae > Avena > Avena insularis. The sequence goes on from CM042686.1 coordinate 590,714,522, forward strand.
CCTCCCCCGCGGCGTCCCTTTAAAGGATCGGAAGGGCAACCGTCGGCAGGGCCACGTGGCGCGCATCCGGGCAACCCACATCCCAACCGCCGCCTAGATCCCGTGTGCCAGGACAGGATGCGCAAAAGATCCTGGAGCGAGAACCGAAGCGCTGGACAGCAGTTTCCTGAGGCGACGTGCGACGGGACGTTACGCTGCCCGCCGCAGAGTAATGATGGCGCGTGCGCGCGTGGACGGCGTCAGCACTGACGTCACGGGTGGCGCAACCGCCAGGCTCAGCCAGATGAAAAATTCGAAAAGCAAGAAGGAGCGCGCGCACATTTCGCCTAAGGGCGGAATCCACACGCGCTCGGGGGCTAGTGTCAGGGGGATGATCCCCGGGTACCCCATCCGAAAAAGAAACAGGACAGTCGGATTGCGTCCGGCTGACCAGATGTAGCCGGATAGGACAAGACGGGCCGGCTATCACCCAGTAGCCGGATCAGAAAGAGACAGCCGGATACGACGACATAGCCGGACCCAATCAGAGAGACAGGACGACGTGCGTATCTGCGATACGCCTGTCGATGACAAGACAGGCAACCACCTGCCCATACCGAAGACTTTGCGTGGGTGGCGCTAGAACGATGGCCTATCTTGGCAGCGAGGCTCGCACGGCGTCCACTGTACCTACGACAGCCATACCGCTCATACACCGATAAGACAAGCCATGCTGGACACTGTAGATGACTAGTCGGCTGGGACCCGCTTGTGGGGCCCGCCAATCGGACTTGCCAGCGAGACCTTTGCCTCTCTGCCTATATAAGGAGAGGCAGGGCCTCAGTAGAAAGGGTTGGCCTCAGTGCATTTAAGGCAGTAGCTAAAGAATACATCTCAAGGAGCACTTGTAGTTTGTATATCCCACATAGACAGATCAGGCAGGAGTAGGGGCTTTACCTCACCACGAGGGCCCCGAACCTGGGTACTTCTTGCGTCCCGCTACGCTCGCTTGTATCCAATCTTGCCTGCGGACGCCGTCGATAGCTTCCCTGCTAGTCCCCACACCTCTATCTAACCTCCTCAGGTACTGCCGTTCCCAATACAATGACATCATCCGAACCCCCTCTAGTATTAAGTTGCAAGCAACAGATAATTGCATTACGCATTGCGTGTAAAGTAAACAATACGATTTTTCTATGAACAAAGGATTGCTGTTTTCTCCCTAGTAGCAACAACACATCTAGTATCTTAGAGATTTCTGTCACTTCCCTAGATTACTAGAGGCATGAACCCACTATCGAGCATAAATACTCCCTCTTGGAGTTGCTAGCATCTACTCGGCCAAGATATCTACTAACAACGGAGAGCATGCAAGATCACAAATAACAAAGACATGATAGAATCAATAATCAATCTGAAATAGCATTTCAATATCCATTGGATCCCCGCAAACACAACATGTATGATTACAAATAGATGATCTTGATCATGAACGGAGCTCACAAGATCTAAACATGGTAGCACAAAGGAGAAGAACCAACCATCTAGCTACTACATGGACCCGTAGTCCAAGGATGAACTACTCACGCATCACACCGGAGGTAGTCATGGTGATGAAGAAGGCCTCCAGGGTGAATTCTCCCCCGGGCAGGGTGCCGAGAAGAGCTTCAGATCCCTCCCGATCTAGGGATGGAGATGACAGCGGCTACAGACTCTTTCGTGGATTTTTGATCGGGTACTTAGAGGAGGCCGAGAGGGTCCCCTAGGCAGCCACACCACCCCTTGGCGTGGGCAAGGCCTGGCCGCATGGCCAGGTGGTGTGGGAGGCCCCTGGCCCCTCTCCGTCTTGTATTCTGGCTGCGTGTCCCCCTCGGTGAAATATTGACTTTGGCTTTTGTCCCGTCCAGTTCCGAAAATATTTATTTTCTGACTTTCCTGGAACCAAAAACAGCAGAAAACAGGCAGCTGGCACTGTGGCATCTTGTTAATAGGTTAGTCCAAGAAAGTGTATAAAAAGTACTCCAAAGTGTGGACAAAACATAAGAAAGTAGATATAAACCAGGCATGTAACATCAAAAATTATAGATACGTTAGCAACGTATCAACATCCCCAAGCTTAACTCCTACTCGTCCTCGAGTAGGTAAGTGATAAAAAGAAAGAATAATTTTTGAGGTGACATGCATCATCATAAACTTGATCAAAGTATTTGTAAAACATTGATAGCTGGGATCGTAGTACTTCAACATAGCATGAAAGATAAAGTTCTAACAATAAGACATAGCAACTATGTTGTAACATGAAAAGGCACAAACAAAAGATTCATGAATAACAATGCTTTGCAAGACATTTGTTTGTTTCACATAAATAAAACATAGCATAGTGGCATTGAGCTTGTCCCTCATAATATAGCAAATCATAATTGCATAGGACACCTTCAAAGTTCATAAGGGTGACTAGATACAAATAGTTTAAAACAAGCAATATCAAAGTTATGCATCAATAAACAAGTCTTGGGACAATGCACATTAAACTAAGAATGGCCACTATGCTCTCTCAATAGGTGCATAAAGATAGAAGATGGAGACTCAACATAAAAGTAAAAGAAATGCCTTCATAGAAGGAAGCAGGGATTCAAGTCTCATAAAGATCTTCAAAAATTATGGTACTTATTAGCTGTTAGCTCTCATTGCCCCTATCATAAGCATCTTGAAGTGACTAAGGTTAAAGTGAACAAACTATGGAGTATATGCTTGACAAAGTATAAGTTGGAAATCTCATGTCCCTTGAATACGAGGGCCGCTCCTCATGCTACTCAAGTTTAGTTACCGGTAAGTTCTTGTCATAGTAAGTACATGTGTATCATAGAGAACCGCCAACGGGGTACCCCTTGCCCGATGATACGGAAGAATCCCCATATCAAAATGACAAGGCAAGCAGACAACGAGCATCTCAGCAATCTTCTTATTTACAATGGGAAAATGGTGCTTTTTCTCTCTTTCCTCTTTTCTCATATCTTTTTTTTCTTTTTTTTCTTTTTCTCAATCTCTATTTTTTTATAAGAAGAATGCTTCATAGATTGCTCATTATGGTTATGCTGCAGGTTTCCACCATAATTAGGCATGGATTAGACCAGCGGCCCAGGCGTTTCTCTAACACACATACATAACTCCATGGACTTACAAGCTCCCAATTCATTTCACACCGACGGCATCCATAGACAAAAGAGCATGATATCAACTAGGTACAATGTATAAGTGCAATGTTGAAAGCGTTCCCCATGACAACATGGTTCTGCTAATCCCCAACATATAAGTGCAAGCATATACAACATAGATGACACAATGGTTCAAGTTTATTAGGGGCAAGAAAAGTAAAGTGTGCCATCAAGTTCGTGAGAGCTTTAATCACTAGTTTTCTCATAACAAGTTTAATTCAGAAGGTAGATAAAAACATGAATATACTTGGAATAGCAAATGCTAATAGGTAGGTATGGTGGACTCTTTGGAATAACTTGGTTTTATTTGGAGTTGGATGCATGAGTGGAACTCATACTTGGTTATGGAGGCTAGCAAAAGACTGGGAGCGACCAATTAAGGGAGCAATAATGGCCATAATCATGCAAAACTATAAAACATCATTAATTAAAGCATAAAGTGATATTACAAGTCGAAAACTAAAGGATCATCGAGGCTATGGTGACTTGTGATAGTCTTAACATGGTGTGAGCATGCTCCAAGTCAACCCAAATAAAGCATCAAAGGAGAATACCACAATACTATGCTTTAATATGTTAAAACAATGCATGATTCTTTCAAGGCACATTAATCAATCTCAATTGTTTATAACATGTCATGCTACAACAATAATCACTAAGCATAAAACTAAAACAATATCAAGCATGACATGACAAAGCATAGGTCACAGTCAAAAACAAGCTCCTTTTTACCACTTAAGCATGAACTTTTCCTACTCTTTTTCAATCCAAACCAACCTATTTGAAAACTAATGTATGAAAGAGGGGGTCCAAGCAATTTATTCAAGCAAACTAAGCAAACCAAGCAAAAGAAAACTAAAAACAAAAACCGAAGACGCTCCAAGAACAACACAACTGTGCATGAAACAATAAAAATGAAGTGTTTGGAAGAAACCTGAGATTTTTATTGATGAAGAAGGGGATGCCTTGGGCATCCCCAAGCTTTGACGCTTGTACTTCTTGGATATTTCTTGGGGTGACACGCGTGGCATCCCAAAGCTTGAGCTTTAGTCCATTCTTCATCTCATTACATCATTCTCTCCATACACCTAAATTTTTTCCTTCATACAAAACTTCACACAATCTTTATTAGCCACATTAGTGTACTCAAGATAATAAGTATTTGGGTTCAGTTTCAACACCAATAAAACTTCCATTAAAACATAAGATACTGTAGCACTTCCCTCAAAAATCTCAATTCCCCAAAAAGAACCCAAAAAGGAATCGACAAGAAGCAAATGCAAATAATGGAAGAAATCTATCAAAACAGACCAGCAGGTAAAAACCAATTTTTTAGAAGACCTTCTGTTGCTCAAATCGAAACATGTTGAACTAACAAAAGTTGGATAACAACCTGGGGCAGAAGCACAAAAAAGGACAGCTCACACCGACCTACAGAGATTTTACACGAATGTTTATAGTGAAGCACAAAAAACTGTTTCGGGACAGCAACTTTCCCGAGCATTACTTCTCTCTCATTAGAGGTTACTCTTGGCACAAAAAGCAAATAAAAAGGATCAGGAGAGGTTATTATAGAGGTAATAACTTCCAAGACTCATCTAAAACTTTTGGGTTATCTCCCAATAAGTACTTTTCTTTTACGCCTTTAAGTTAGGCATAGAAAACTTAAAAAAAGGCTCACATAAGAAATATGAATTGAAGTAAAGGTGGGCATCAAGAAGAAAATTCAAAACACATTTAAGTATAACCCACTTCCTATGCATAGCAATCTTATATGCAAATAAGTTCAAAAAGAACAAAGTGACAAGCATAGGAAGATAAAACAAGAGTAGCTTCAAAACTTTCAACAAATAGGGAGGTGTTTCAGTACCATGAAAACTTTTACAACCATATTTTCCTCTCTCATAATAATTTTTAGTAGCCTCATGAATAAACTCAACAATATAACTTTCACATAAATTATGCTTTTCATGATCTACAAACACATAATTTTTATCAAGCTCAAAAATAGTGGAATTAAAACCTTCAAACCCACTTTTAACAATTCTATAACAAGATAACTGATCATTCAATATAGGACTATCGTCTAGAGATTTATCATAAACATTTTATAAGCAAAACTCTTTAGTACAATGCATTTCAAAGTTAGGCACAAATAAAGGATTATCATAGATAACATGAGCATAACATTCATCCTCCTTTGGTAAGCATGGGGGACAATAAAATAATGTAAGGGATAAAGAGTTACTCTCATTAGAAGGTAGGCATGGGTAGCTAGTCCATTCTTCCGCCTTTTGTTCATCACTCTCCTCCTCTTTTTCATCTAATGAGCTTCCCATTTCAGGAATTTCTTCTTCCATAAGCTCCTGCAAGGCATTAGTCTCTTCGTTTGTGGAAAGCATCTATTAATATATTCAAGAATGTAGCCATTTTCTTCCTTGTAATTATCAAAGCAAAATTTAAGTATATCATAAACCTCATATTTATAAGGTGAATCATCAGTATTTTCAAGCAAACTAGCAAGTTCAAATGCACCCTCCCAAGCAATAAATTCTTCAATTTGTTCCACATCATAAAAGTCATAATTTCCTTTAACATAAGAAGATATGGTAACATTATCATTATACTCACATTGAAAAGGGAGGTGTTTATACCTCCTACAGTAACAAGATTTATCAAAGCAATAAGTAACATTATAAGTAGAGCACACGTTTCTAGCAATGGTATTCAATTTATCAATTTGTTCCCATAAGAGTTTCCCTTTTTGTGACAAGTGGTGTTCCTTATAATAATATTTTTGTTCTTCCGTGAACCCACCTTGCCAATTAGATTCAGTTTCGAAGAAACCAACCATTGATAGAAAGCATGATAAATCAAGACAATAATAGACCAAAGAAAATAACAACTATAGTAGGAACTATTTTTTATATTTTTGATAAAGAACAAGAAAAAATAAACTAAGCAAAACAAAAAAAAAACAAAGTAAAGAGATTAGTTGTGAGGGACTCCCCTTGTGAAGATGTCCTTGACTCCCCGGCAACGGTGCCAGAAAAATACTTGCTGGCTCATGGTTGATATCGATCTCGTTGGGGAACCCCAAGAGGAATGTATGATGAGCACAGCAACAAGTTTTTCCCTCAATTATGAAACCAAGGTTATCGAACCAGTAGGAGCAAGGAAACACCTCCAAGGTGTTGTTTCCAACTTGGAATCCTGCACAACACAACCATAGAACTTTATCCCCAACTTACATTGAGGTTGTCAATCTCACCGGTTTTGTTGAAAACAAAGGATTAAACGTATTGTGTGGAAGAAAGTAATAGCTTGCGAGTAAAGTAAAAGCGAAAATGTAAAGCAGTTGTAGATTGATGGTAAAAGAAAGGACCGGTGTCCATAGGTCATTAGTGGTGATTCTCCTTAAGATAGATGACATGTTGGGTGGACAAATTACAACGCGACAATTGACAAATATCGAGAAAGCATACATGCATATACTAATCATCTTGACTCCTACGAGATTTGATTGGGCATTACAACATTATACATAGACCGTAATCCAACTGCATCTATGACTAATAATCCACCTTCAGGTTATCATCTCAAATCCCTCTAGTATTAAGTTGCAAGCAACAGATATTGCATTACGCATTGCGTGTAAAGTAAACAATATGATTGTTCTATGAACAAAGGATTTTTGTTTTCTCCCTAGTAGCAACAACACATCTAGTACCTTATAGATTTCTGTCACTTCCCCAGATTACTAGAGGCATGAACCCACTATCGAGCATAAATACTCCCTCTTGGAGTTGCTAGCATCTACTTGGCCAAGATATCTACTAACAACGGAGAGCATGCAAGATCACAAATAACAAAGACATGATAGAATCAATAATCAATCTGAAATAGCATCTCAATATCCATCGGATCCCCTCAAACACAACATGTATGATTACAAATAGATGATCTTGATCACGAACGGAGCTCACAAGATCTAAACATGGTAGCACAAAGGAGAAGAACCAACCATCTAGCTACTACATGGACCCGTAGTCCAAGGATGAACTACTCACGCATCACACCGGAGGCAGTCATGGTGATGAAGAAGGCCTCCAGGGTGAATTCTCCCCTCCGGCGGGGTGTTGGGAAGAGCTTCAGATACCTCCTGATCTAGGGATGGAGATGACAGCGGCTACAGACTCTTTCATGGATTTTTGATCGGGTACTTAGGGTTTCTATATCGGAGGCAATATATAGGCGAAAAGGGAGGCTGAGGGGGTGCCCTTGGCGGCCACACCACCCCTGGAGCGGGTCGGGCCTGGCCGCGTGGCTAGGTGGTGTGGGTGGCCCCTGGCCCCTCTCCGTCTCGTATTCTAGCTCCGTGTTCCCCTCGGTGAAATATTGACTTTGGCTTTTGTCCTGTCCAATTCCGAGAAAATTCATTTTCTGACTTTCCTGGAACCAAAAACAGCAGAAAATAGGCAGCTGACACTGTGACATCTTGTTAATAGGTTAGTCCAAGAAAGTGTATAAAAAGTACTCCAAAGTGTGGACAAAACATAAGAAAGTAGATATAAACCAAGCATGGAACATCAAAAATTATAGATACGTCAACAACGTATCAGGGATAAGCAAAACAAGCTCGGCTCCCCTCGCCCCCATAAGGTTCTGATAGAAATCGTGGATGTTCTCCTATAAATCACGAGGGTTTGTGATGATCCCCTTAGCAGTAACCAGCCTCGAGATGGCACACTTACGTCTTCTTCCATTGGCAATCACATGGAAGAACACCATATTAGCATCACGCTTTAGAAGCCAATTAAGACGAGTCCTCTATCACCAATAAGCCTCCTCCATCACATCGAGGTGGGTGATCAGACTCTCTAGGTGGTACCTGAATGCCTACCCCTCATTGTCGATGCCCACCTCATTAGCCTCCTGATCTAGCTCTTGGATATCTTGAAGCACCCTCGCTTTGAGGTCCTTCTCCGCACTCCCCAGGTTAGCCCCAGCCCTTAATTAATTGATGGAGACCCATGGAGACCCTTTGCCACTCGTCAATGGGATATTGTTCGACATCCCCGGTCCCTACTAGCTCCGCCCATTTCACTCTAACCAGGTCCCCAAAGTCTTGATGCTCAAGCCACACCTTCTTGAAGAAGAACCACGGGCTCCACTTCCTCAGCTCCACCCCAGAGCTCAGGACTAGTGGTGCATGGTATGAACATGGTCTCCTTGTATGGGGACATGAACACCCTATCCAAAACACACCGTATCGGGTTAAGTTGCCTATTCATCCATGTGTATCTGGATCCGCCCTGATGAATCTCCCGCAAAGCCAGTTGGCGATGCATTCGTTAAACCTATGGACTCTAGGCCAGTCGATATTATCGTTACTCTTGTCCTCTGATCACTGAATCAGGTTAAAGTCTCCTCCCACCAATAGTAGGAAGGGGAAGGCTGCCACCATAGTAGACAGCTTTGCCAGGAAGTCCAGTAATCTCCAATGGTCTGCTGGACCATAAACCACAAAGAGAGACCATTGGCAGGAGTCTGCCAGCTGTATGACATCCGTGCAGATAAAGAACGGGCCCCTTCTCCATTAAATCACCTTGTAGGCGTCTTCGGTAACCCCCAGCAACATACCCCCGGAGTGCCCCGTGCATGGGAGAACATGCCAGGTGAATTTCCCCCAGGGTCAATACTAAGCAACTCGGCGCTGGTAAAGGCCGACTTAATTGTCTCTTGGAGACCCACAAAGTCTAGTCGCTCTCAGGAAATAAAGTCTTTAATCTGGGTTCATTGTCCTGACCGACCAAAACCCTAAATGTTGTAGAAGCCCGCGCGCATCAGCATGGATCCCTTTCCTCCGTCCGCAAAGGGTTGCCAACACGGTCCTGCTTCCACCCCTTTTATTGGCCCGAGGGGCGACCAGAATAGGTACATCTACCAATGTCTCTGTACCCTCCTTCCCTGAGCCGAAACTACCCCTGTAGTCTCATTCCTGGGAAGGGACGACTCTCTAGCATCAACAACCAGGTGGAACTCTTTGCAGAAAGCCACCTCTGCAATCACTGCCTGCACATCCTCCTTCGCTTGAATGAGCAAAAGGATCTCCCCTCCTACTTAGACCCAGTAATAAAAGACAACCCCACATATGTGCAACTTTTCTCAAGTGAGCATTAGATAATTTAGCAAGTGGGGTGAAATATGTACCTAAGTCGAGGTTCGTGGTCGCTGTCCTGGTCTGAGCCTACTCCAAGACTAGGGTAGCCTCCTCTGGTCCAGTCAGCCTGGTGCTCTTGCATAGGGGGCCCGTTAGCACCATCTTGGTCCGGTAACGACGGGGCACCAATCCCGCAGCCACCTCCCCTGAGTCTAGAACCGCCGCCTCCAACATCTCCGCCCTGGCTGAGGGCAAGGAGTTCCTTCCCACCGGCGACACGTACGAGTCACACTCGTCCGACTCCGACCCATCCTTGATCAGGGTGGAGACAGACATCATCTCCGTGCGGGTTGGTCCCTCTAGCATAGGTCCTAGGCTCTCCTTACGTGCAAGGGCCACCACTGGTGTCCCCCTGGTAGAGCCCTCCTCTCATGCCCCCCACTACTCGAGGGCCAACAGGAAAAGAGGCCATGCTGAAGGGCAGTTCGACCCATACTGGTCGATCAAAACCACCGACGCCTCCATGATCTAGACATGCACCTCCCACGGAGCTAGAGGCGCACTGTGGCACCTACCCCTAGACCGCATCAGGACACCCAAGTCCTTAGCGCCAAGCGCCTCACCAGGCCCCGCCGGCCTAGTGGAAGTCAAACTCGTACCACCTCTCACGCCCGCACCAGGGCCCGCAAGAGCGGTTGATTTGGCCACCGCAGCCGCCCGATCCCTATCCTTCTGACCCAGCTCTGTCCACTTGTCTGAAGTGTGACTAAGGTCATCAATATCCTCATTGGACAGATCATTGTCATGCCTCGGTGGATATGAAGGGGGAGGGTCTCCCCACGCCCCCGATAGGTCTCCTCCACAAGGACCCCGATGTTGTACACTTTGCTTTTGACGAAGAGTTGTACAAAACCCTTGAGTTTGCTCAGATTGTGACATGCAATAAACATGCATACTGCCCCCCTACAGTAGTGGAGCGATGCAGCGTCGACCTCAATAGTACGCCCCAGCATCCTCATCCCTTCTAGAAGCCTTTCCTCTCGCCAAAGCTTTCGTGGCACCCCGGAGAGGCGAACCCACACCTCCTACAACAACTCCACCGATGCAGGGTTCGAGTCTGCAAGCCAGATGTCCGTCGCCGTGCCCCTGAGCGGGAGAAAGAGCTTGACGCTCCTTGTCGATAGCCGAAGTGTATCTCTCGATGGAAAGGTCACCCCGAACTCCCCGTCCGTGATGCACTAGACCTGTTGGTCCCAATCAGCCTCAACCAGCCGGTGTAGCTCCCGAAGGAGAGCTTTAGCCAACAACGGGACACCCTAGAACTTGATAATGGCCCCATTGGAGTCATCTTCCTCCTTAGGCCCATCCTCCTTGAAATCCAGGTAGAAGAAGCTCTCCCTATATATAGCTTGAGCCAGGATAGGTAACGTCGGCGGGCGTCCCTTGGACGTGCAAGCCGCCGTGTGGTGGCCCTCCTTGTCACAAATGACGCATAGGGGTGGCCCCGTGCATGCCGCTTGGAAGTGGCCGGGGATCCTGCTGACTCGTGTATTAACGAGCTCGTTAGGGAACCCCAAGAGGAAGGTATGATGAGCACAGCAGTAAGTTTTCCCTTAGTTATGAAACCAAGGTTATCAATCCAGTAGGAGCAAGGAAACACCTCCAAGGTGTTGCTAGCTGGACTTTGGCAGGGCGCACTACCGGTGCCAACAGCAACGTGGAAACCTGCACAACACAACCACATAATTTTCCCCCAACTTACAATGAGGTTGTCAATCTCACTGGTTTTGCTGAAAACAAAGGATTAACTGTATTGTGTGGAAGAGAGTAATAGTTTGCAGAAAGTAAACAGAAAGCAGTAAACAGATGTAGATTGATGGTAAAAGAAAGGACCAGGGTCCATAGTTCACTAGTGGTGGCTTTCCTTAAGATAGATGACATGTTGGGTGAACAAATTACAGCGGGGCAATTGACAAACATCGAGAAAGCAATACATGCATATACTAATCATCTTGACTCCTTAGACATTTGATTGGGCATTACAACATTATACATAGACCGTAATCCAACTGCATCTATGACTAATAATCCACCTTCAGGTTATCATCCGAACCCCCTCCAGTATTAAGTTGCAAGCAACAGATAATTGCATTACGCATTACGTGTAAAGTGAACAATACGATTGTTCTATGAATAAAGGATTGCTGTTTTCTCCCTAGTAGCAACAACACATCCAGTACCTTAGAGATTTCTATCACTTCCCCAGATTACTAGAGGCATGAACCCACTATCAAGCATAAATACTAACTCTTGGAGTTGCTAGCATCTACTTGGCCAAGATAGCTACTAACAACGGAAAGCATGCAAGATCACAAATAACAAAGACATGATAGAATCAATAATCAATCTAAAATAGCATCTCTATATCCATCAGATCCCCGCAAACACAACATGTAGGATTACAAATAGATGATCTTGATCATGAACGGAGCTCACAAGATATAAATATGATAGCACAAAGGAGAAGAACCAGCTATCTAGCTACTACATGGACCCGTAGTCCAAGGATGAACTACTCACGCATCACACCAGAGGCTTGCATGGTGATGAAGAAGGCCTCCAGGGTGAATTCCCCTCTTTGGCAGGGTGCCGGGAAGAGCTTCAGATCCCTCCCGATCTAGGGATGGAGATGACGGTGGCTATAGACTCTTTCGTGGATCATTGATCGGGTACTTAGGGTTTCTATATCGGAGGCATCTTATAGGCGAAAGGGGAGGCCGAGGGGGTGCCCTAGGCGGCCAGACCACCCCCTGGCACGGGCCAGGCTTGGCCGCGCGACCAGGTGGTGTAGCGCCCCCTGGCCCCTCTCCGTCTCGTATTGTGGCTCCGTGTGTCCCTCGGTGAAAAACTAACTTTGGCTTTTGTCCCGTCCAATTCCGAGAATATTCATTTTCTGACTTTCCTGGAACCAAAAACAACAGAAAACAGGCAACTGGCACTATGGCATCTTGTTAATAGGTTAGTCCAAGAAAGTGTATAAAAAGTACTCCAAAGTGTGGACAAAACATAAGAAAGTAGATAAAACCAAGCATAGAACATCAAAAATTAGATATGTTAGCAACATATCAGATCCTGCACTTGAAGCATTCGACCCCCGAAAGTGCACTCCGCTCCCCCGGCAAGGCGGCGCCTTTTCCCTTGTACACGCCAGCCCCCTGGCCCTGTCGATCCGCGCCGTCTGGCCGGCCACTTGACTCCACCGTGGCAGGAAACTGGACCCGACCAGCCTCCTGACCATGGCCAGGAACCACTACGGGTGTCACCGCATGTGCCGCCACTGGCACCGCCGCGGGTTTTGCCGCGACCTCCGCCTCGTGGGCTTGGTAGGCCTCCCTTTTCATCTCACGTTCCATGCACCATAGTGGGGAAACATGGCCCGAGTTGGAGGGCCCGGACCCTGTTGTCTCCTCCCGTGCTCGGCGAGGGCTCGATTTCGTCGCCCCGTCTCTTGCTGTTGGTTTGTCGCCAGTGCCGCCTACGCCGCCGCCGTCGGCCACTCCTCCATGTTCCTTTTTCTATCCCGCCGCCGCTCCTCGGACCGGTTCCATCACAACCTGCGCAAAGGATCTGGACATAGGAGGGAGAGTGGTGAGATGGCGAGAAAATATGCCCCACCGCAACTCGGTATAAGAAGCGGGGAAACCTAGCTTCGGGTCCCTCGCTCCCATGGGCATCCACAGCCACCTATTGGTCCCTGCTGGGCCGCATGGTAGGCTACGAGATGGTCTTGGAATGCCCCACATCACCCTACGTGTCGGTGTGGCTTCCTCTTGGGCTGGCGCCAGGAACGACCCATCTACCAGCCCAGCCCAGAGCGAGAGGGTTCCTTTCTCCCCCTCCCCACACACCTCCCTGCCTGGTGGCGGTGGTGCGTCGGATGCCCGCATCACCAGCGCCAGCGAGGCGGCACGTCGCCCCATCCCAGGATAGTAGGGGAAGCCGCCCTCGGCTCCTCCCCTCGCACCAAACAACATGGAAGCCGCTCCCACCGGCGACAGGACGCGGCGACTCGTCGCGCGTGCACCCTGCCCATGGCGTGGCCACGACCACCCACCGTGCGCCGACGGTGTCGGAAAGCGAGAACCTTTCCCCCGGGTGGAAACGCCGTCCGCCACGCAGACCAGAGAGAGCTCCCTAGCTTCTCTACCACGTGAATAAAATAACCTAGTGTGGTCTGCCCTGGCTTCACCGCCGTCCTCGTTGATGGCTAGCTCGGCTCCGATAATGTGGCACTGAGTGCCTCCTCGTCTTACACCGTCCTGGCTAGTACCTAGAACCGGCTGCCCCAACCACCCCCAACCAGGGAGGGGCGGGAGCATAGCGGCGGCGAGTCAATTCCTGGCGGTCGTCTCGTATCGCCAGTCGCCTCCAGACACCCGTCCTCCATCACCCATTAGACCAGCCACACTGCTGCGTCGGTTCAACAAACAAATTGTCAAACTAAGGAACCGGCATGGTTGTATTGTAGTGTATGGAACCAACTATAATATGCACTGTTTCCATCCCCTAACACACTGCATGCTGCCTTTCCCTCACAGTCTTGCTAGTAGGTCCCGCATTTGCATGGAAAAAGCGATTCAACTTGTTGATTAGCTTCTCACTTTAGACTGTTAGAACCGATGCTGGGTAGTGTATTGAACCGATTCAAATGGAGGTGATAGAAGACTAGAAACCGCTTTTTATACACACTATGGCTGGTCTTATGGTTTTCAGTTAGAAGACTATGATTGCTTTGGTATTGGAACAAGTGAAGATTAGAACTCAGCATAAGTCTTGATGCAAGAGAACCGTGTAACGTAGGCATTTTGTTAGTACCTCCGATCCAAATTAATGTTCTCAAGTTTGTCTGGATTCATATGTATCTAGCACTAAACATGACTAGATACATTCAAAACTAGACAAATCCGAGAACAATAATTTGGATCGTAGGAAGTAGGTTAGTCAAATTTGTTGGCTTAACCTCACTAGTGGAAAAAGGGCCTCTAGTCCCGGTTCATAAGGGCCATTGGTCCCGGTTCCCGAACCGGGACCAATCACTCGGGACTAATGCTGGTCCCGGTTCGCGCACGAACCGGGACCAATGGGTCTCCACGTGGGCGGGCGCGCGACGAGGGGGGTGGATCATTGGTCCCGGTTCGTGGAACAAACCGGGACCAATGGGTCTCCACGTGGGAGCGCGAGAGACAAGCGGGGTGGATCATTGGTCCCTTTTCTTGGCACGAACCGGGATCGCTGGTCTCTGTGCCGTGGCAGGGTTTTGTGCCGCGGCAGGATTTTTGGGCTATTTTTATGCCGCGGAAGGATTTTTTTATCAATTTAATGATACTACATATATACATTAATAATGAAACCACGATATATATATACACATCATGCATGATCACAAATATATTATACACTGTCTCATCCATCTTCTTGGTCGAAACATATTATAATGACAAACGATACTCTCACATGAATTTGATCTAATTTACATCTTCTTTTTTACACTTAACCCTTCCAAATGAAGCGGGTAATAGTATTCTCCTTTCGGATCTATGACTTGTTCTAACAAGAATCCGGAAATTTCCTCTTGAATTGCTTGCACGTGTTCTTGTGATAGAATACCATCCCGCATCCATTCGATCTAATATAAAGAAGGGGATCAATATATATGAATGAAACTAAACACAATTGGTGGTAATAAAATAAAGTTGTGATTATTGTTTATCGTACTTCAATTTTTTTGACGTTCCGGTCTGCGCCCTTCTCTTTGGTCGTCTGGCGAATGAACTCGTAGACATAGTATCCACATAAGTTATTCCCAGCTTCCTACCTCAAGCACTTTACGAGAACAGAGTTCAATCAAAATAATAATCAAGCATGATAATGGTGGTATTAAAACTAGAATCAAAGAGATGCGTGGATCTAGCAAGTAGTACTTACAGTCAATGGTTGAAATGTAAGCTCTAGCTTCTAAACACCCCTAGTTTTGGCGGTGAACCGTTTCCAAGCCTTCTGGAGGCATTCCTGCATGTCTGCCCACTTTTCTAATGGTGTGCGTTTCGAGTCCAGGACTTTTACTACTCCGATGTCAACATCAATGATTAACAAAATATAGTGGAAGTTGGACACACTAACAAAATATAACACGAGTCAATTATACGGTTAACATCGAGTAAGCGAAAATAGAATGTGTACAAGACAGTAACACTCACCTAGCATTGTAAGGAAATAGTATTTCCCTTATGTTGCTAAAATGCTTCAACGCTTGTACCAAGTTATCCTCTGTCTCTTCGGGTTTTGTTTTTAGAGTAACTTCATGAACGAAATTGCAGTCAACAAACCCAAGGTCATAGATTTGTCCTTTTCTGCATTCGAGAATCTTCATTCTGCATATATAATTAGTATAGTGATGAGTAAGATTATACAAGCAACGAATGACCTGAGCTAGAAAGACTTAATTACAGAAATTAATAATACTTACAAACAATAGGCACTGATGATAGTTTTGTCGAGGGCGTCTTGTTGGTAAAATTGAAATAATTCTGGAAGTTCGATCAGTAGGAAGCCATCTCCATGACCGTAATGGTGGTGTTTATATGCAGCATAGATCCAATTTTTGGATTCAGCATAGGCTTGGATGTACCAGTTATGCAATCTTCGCATTTTTGTTGGTAGATCTTTGACTAACTCGGGTTTGACGAGAGGAGCCCTGTACTGGTACACGTATGCTGCTTCTTGGTACCCCTCGAACTCATCCATACGGCTCATGTACTCAGTAATAGACAGTCCATATAATTGGGCCTTTTCTCTGTACAGTCGAACACACTCTGGATCAATGTTCGGATCATGTCGCTCCTGGGCTCTCCACTCATTGGTATCGTACACTTTGAGTGGTTCGATCGATTGATTTTTCTATTGTCCGAGCTGGGCAACTTCTTTGCCGACTCTCCGCTCTTTTGCCTCAGCCGACTTGGTAATAGAGCGATTATAGTCTGATGTGAGCGCTATGGGTTGGTGAAGCTGAATCTTAAGCGCGGCTACTTTGGCTTTATCTTCTGCGGTGACCAGGAAGAATGCCTCTATCGGCCTTTTCTTGTTAGCCATGTCAATCTTCCACTTTTCATAATGGGCAGCTGCGGCCGCATCAGTTTCCTCATCTGTCTTCTCGCAAGGTAGCTTCTTCATATTCTGATGAGGTACTTTTGGGAGGGGCGATAGCTTACATTTCGGTGATCGGAACGCGCTCTTGCTGCTGCTGGTGGTGCTGCCCCTCTTAGTATACTTCCGCTTTTGTCTCTGAGGCTCAGGAGACGGAGATGGCTAACGCAGCGGCGGAGAGGGCTGAGGCGGAGATGGAGACGGTTGCGCTGAGTGGTGAGGCGGTGAAGGCGATAGTTGCGCTGGAGAATGGTGAGGTGGCGACGAAGGTGGATTTCTGCTCTGAGGAGTGGGTGGCCTTGGCGGCACATAATTTGGAAGCATGATGCGCTCCTTTGCCCATAGAATAGTCCCCCCTTTGGCTTCTCCTAGTTGAGTCAGCTCCATATCTTCCCCTGCAGGGTGGTCTAGCTTCAGCTCCTCAAAATCTTCCTTCACCTCATCCACCGTGACGACAGTGCACCCTTTTGGAACCGGTCTGCAATGCCAAGTTGGGTTAGGCGCAATCGGTACTGCCATGCCGACCGCTGTCATCACACTTAAGTTCATAACATGCACCTTTAGCTCACAAGCTGTGGTCTCCGTCATATCATCCACTGGGTAGCGTTTAGGAGGAGATGTCGTCGGTGCATCATCATCAACATCATGGAGCTGCGTGGAAGCGACACTGCTTTTCTTATTCGATAGGGCGCCGGTACCCACGAATGCAGCTTCTACCACGTGCCGTTGAGATTGGTCGCTAGTACCTTGCTGGTTAAGTCTGTCGAGTTGATCCTGGTGCCGCTTAAATTCTTCTTCTACATTACGCAGCCGGTCTGCAGCGGCCGCTTTCTCAGCTGCCTCCCTTTCCTTTCTCCTCTGATGGCTTTTATTAGGATATCTCTTTATTTCTGGGGGGAAGGCAACCTTCCACGGCTTGGATCCTAGTGTGCCTCGTGCTCGTCCGTCGTGTTCAGGATTTTTAAGCGCACGTGTGAGCTCGTCGTTCTCTCTATCGGGAATGAACCGTCCTGCTGCAACATCATCTACTTCATTTCTAATATCGTCGATGGGTAGTAGGGGATCATCTTTGTGTTTTTGATTATATATTGCCCTCCCTTCTTTGTCCAACGTGCCCCCATGGCCGTAAAACCAGTTTCTCGCCCGTGGTGTCCACGTTGCGGGCTCTGGTCTGATCCCGGCAGCTATGTAATTGACCTCAAGTGCATCCCACTTAGGCATGCAATCGTCGTAGCCAGTAGGCCCCATGTTATGATGGTATACTTTCTAAGAAGCGTTCTCTGTATTTATTCTAGACCTTTCCTTAGCTTTCTCCGATGTCTTGTACTTCACAAAATCCTCCCACTGGTGTCTTAACTTAGCATAGCCGCCTTGAGTGAAATCCGGAGTCTTCTCTACCTTGACAAAGTTATTGTACAGTTTCTTCTTCCAGTTCTTGAATGCATCGGCCATCTTGATGAGAGCAAACTTCTTGACTCTTTGCACAAGCTCCATTCTTGCTCTCTCCTCCTCATCTGGATTACCATCTGGCATCGGCAGGAGGACATTAATCATGAGCTTGTCAAAAAGCTTATCTTTGGCAGTGTCACCGACATACGGGACTCTACCGCCGCTTGGCTGATTCCATTCTTGAACGGTGATCGGGATGTAGTCCCTCACAAGAACTCCGCATTGCTTGACAAATTTTCTTGCAACATCGACGGGAGCTTGCGGTTCGCCATCTACACCGACCACGTCGATCCTATACCTCACAATGTCATCCAACTTTTTTGTTGGGCCTCGTTTCATTCTTACGGAAGAAGTTCTCGATCCGGAGGGCTAAAAGAAGAAAGAGTGTTAATATATGCATGTATATATATAGACAACAACATTTTAATTACAAAAATACATATATACACCTCGCCGGTGTTTGCGAGATTTAAGGTTCCACCGGAGCCGTCGCCTTCTCCCTCATCGGCTTCTCCCCTGTCCTAGGCTTTGGCTTCTACCTCACCGGAGCCATCTCCTCGGTTGAGAGACTCATCTCCCTGACCAGAATCGTTCAGAAACTCACTGGTGACATCGATATTGATATCTTCATTTTCACAGATCATTCCGTGGAGGATGTCTTCCTGATGTTTTGGAATCATAGTATCTTGCTGTGTTAGATCCATAGTATCTGCAAATTAAGATTTGCAAGTTACTATAATGCAAATAATGCAAAACACTATACACTTATTTTCTAAATCGGTTTGGAATGTCCTAGGTAGATAAACAATCGAACCTATGGTACTTAGGGGGTGTCGGTGTTCCTCTATGTAAAGTAAGGTTCAAAAGTTGTATGAATATGAATGCTTACATTTTTAAATGGTAGAGCTCATTTTTCTGAACATTTTGATATATTATACACATTTTTCTGATTTAAAATGAATTAGTTATGATTTTTCCTAATTTTAATCCTTTTTTAAATTATTTTTAAATAAATAAACATTTTTGCAATTACTAAAATTATTTTTCATCCGGCCCCATATGTCAGACCTAATTAAATACTACCTACGTCCCAAGGCTTAAGGCATATAATTTTTTTCAAAAGTCAAACCAACTAAAGTTTGACCAAGTTTTTAGAGAAAAATATTAATATTTACACTACGTAATCCATACCCTTTCATACATCATTAAACATATTTTCACATGGTATCTATATAATATAATAATTCTTAATAGATTTTTCTAAAAGTTTGGTCAAAATTTACATGGCTTGACTTTTCAAAATAATTATATGCCTTAAGCCTTGGGATGGAGGGAGTACCTAATTAAAAACCTAACTAAAAACCTAATTAATATAAAGGGCAGGCCAGGGGAGGCTTACCGGCCGACGGTGGTCGCCGGCGTGCGGGGGCGGAGCTGCCTGCGGAGCAATCGACGACGCGGGCTTGGGCGGCACGGTCGTGGTTTCGGGGTGGCACAGCAAGCAAGGGCGCGGTGAAGTGGCGTAGGGTTTCAAGCGCAAGGCATGGGCTCGGGCGGCACGATCGACGGTGGCTCGAAAATCCGGCAGCCTGGCGGCGTCATTTTGCTCGGCGCGTGATTTTCTTAGGCGTTTTGCGAGTGAAGTGAATAGGGAAGAAGAAGGAGGGGAACAGTTATCTAGTATAAACATTTGGTCCCGGTTCGTCCCAACAACCGGGACCGTTGATCCTTTGGTCCCGGTTGTTGGGACGAACCAGGACCAATGGTCTGGGCAGGAGCGTTGCTGCGCTACCACGTGCGCGGGCCTTTGGTCCCGGTTCATCCTAACAACCAGGACCAAAGGATCAATGGTCCCGAGTGTTGGGACGAGCCGGGACCAAAGGCATGTTAATGGCAGCAAGACCGTGATCATCGGTCCCTTGGTAGGGATTTAACCGGATCGTTGACCCCTTTTTCAGATTTTGGCAAACCTTTTGGTCTTCCCGCCATTTTCAAATTTGTTGTCTTCTTTAATTAATAAGATGTTTCAATTTAAGATGATTATTTATTTGGAATTTCAAAAAACTTTTAACAGGAAAGTGCTTCAATTTAAATAACTAATCAAAAACCATTTTCTGTTTTCAAATATTTTTATTTGAACTATACAATTTTACTATTTTCAATTAAAATTGCATTGCAAAATATTTATTGCATAATTTGGAATTTCAAAAAACTTTCAAAAGGAAAAGTGCTTCTATTTAAATAAATAATCAAAAATCATTTTCTATTTTCAAATATTTTTATTTGAACTATACAATTTTACTATTTTCAATTAAAGTTGCATTAACAAATATTTATTACATAATTTGGAATTTCAAAAAACTTTTAACAGGAAAAGTGCTTCAATTTGAATAACTAATCAAAAACCATTTTCTGTTTTCAAATATTTTTATTTGAAATATACAATTTTACTATTTTCAATTAAAATTGCATTAACAAAATATTTATTTCATAATTTGGAATTTTAAAAAACTTTTCAAGATTTTAACTAAAATTACATGATATAATGATTGTGAATTTTTAAAAAAAATCATTTATAGGTTCACAACATGCTATTTCATCAGAGATCCACTTCAAGTTCAGCGAGGCTCAGCCCCGGGCTAAGAAGCTTCATGCCCGCCATTTTGAATATAGTTTGAAACGGGCAGAAGAAATTAAAAAATGATCCAAACAATATGAACCTTCGCGTGGTGTCATATTATGTGTCACAGTTGCAAGGAAAAATATTGAACTTGAAAATTGCAAACATCATAAAAAATCCTTCACAAAATGACCTATCATTTTCGAGGTTTCATGGCATTTAGGTCAAACCACCAATGTTATGGCTAGAATCAGGGCATAGTTTGTGATAATGTGCCCATATTGTGCACACATGTGCATCTTGGGATGGCTTACGATGTTGTAGGAGGAAGTTTTCCTTTTCGACACACGAAAAAGCCAATTTCCATTTTTGAGGTGCCGAAATCGGGGTGTTCTGTGAAGCAACCACCAAATTAAAGTTTGGCATTGGTACTAACCCATTTTTCAAAAATACTAGACCACCTTATATGGACAATTTCCCAACCGTGTATCCGAACCTTCCGTCCATCCTCATGAAAAGACAAATTCCTATCGAATCGTA
The DNA here is from genome assembly GCA_023614405.1 of Avena insularis. Taxonomy (NCBI): domain Eukaryota; kingdom Viridiplantae; phylum Streptophyta; class Magnoliopsida; order Poales; family Poaceae; genus Avena; species Avena insularis. Next base: position 590,735,691 of record CM042686.1, read on the forward strand.
GGAGGTTGCCAAGATTTGAGCTACAAGTACATGATATAATGCTTGTGAATTTTAAAAAATCATTTATAGGTTCACAACATGCTATTTCATCGAGATCCACTTCAAGTTCAGCGAGGCTAAGAAGCTTCATGCCCACCGTTTTGAATATAGTTTGAAACGGGCATAAGAAATTCAAAAATGATCCAAACAATGTGAAACCTTTGCGTGGTGTCATATTATGTGTCACAGTTGCAAGAAAAAATATTGAACTTGAAAAATTGGAAACATCATAAAAAATCCTTCACAAAATGACCTATCATGTTCGAGGTTTCATGGCATTTAGGTCAAACCACCAATGTTATGGCTAGAATCAAGGCATAGTTTGTGATAATGTGCCCATATTGTGCACACATGTGCATCTTGGGATGGCTTATGATGTTGCAGGAGGAAGTTTTCCTTTTCGACGCACGAAAAAGCCAATTTCCATTTTTGAGGTGCCAAGATCGGGGTGTTCTCTGAAGCAACCACCAAATTAAAGTTTGGCATTGGTACCAACCCATTTTTCAAAAATACTAGAACACCTTATATGGACAATTTCCCAACCGGTGCATTTGGAACCTTTCCGTAGTATCCCTCATGAAAAAGACAAATTCCTGCCGAATTGGTAGGAGGTTGCCAAGATTTGAACTACAAGTACATGATATAATGCTTGTGAATTTAAAAAAAAATCATTTATAGGTTCACAACATGCTATTTCATCAGAGATCCACTTCAAGTTCAGCGAGGCTCAGCCCCGGGCTAAGAAGCTTCATGCCCACCATTTTGACTATAGTTTGAAACGGGCATAAGAATTTCAAAAATGATCCAAACAATGTGAAACCTTCGCGTGGTGTCATATTATGTGTCACTGTTGCAAGGAAAAATATTGAACTTGAAAAATTGCAAACATCATAAAAAATCCTTCACAAAATGACCTATCATGTTCGAGGTTTCATGGCATTTAGGTCAAACCACCAATGTTATGGCTAGAATCAAGGCATAGTTTGTGATAATGTTCCCATATTGTGCACACATGTGCATCTTGGGATGGCTTACAATGTTGCAGGAGGAAGTTTTCCTTTTCGACGCACGAAAAAGCTAATTTCCATTTTTGAGGTGCCAAAATCGGGGTGTTCTGTGAAGCAACCACCAAATTAAAGTTTGGCATTGGTACCAACCCATTTTTAAAAAATACTAGACCACCTTATATGGACAATTTCCCAACCGGTGTATCTGGAACCTTTCCGTCCATCCCTCATGAAAAAGACAAATTCCTGCCAAATCGGTAGGAGGTTGCCAAGATTTGAACTACAAGTACATGATATAATGCTTGTGAATTTTAAAAAAATCATTTATAGGTTCACAACATGCTATTTCATTAGAGATCCACTTCATGTTCAACGAGGCTCAGCCCCGGGCTAAGAAGCTTTAGTCCCGACTGGTGGGTGCAACCGAGACTAAAGCTGTCGGTGGGATAAGGATGCATGGGTAACCTTTAGTCCCGGCTGGTGGGTGCAACCGAGACTAAATCTGTCGGCGGGATACGGACGTGTGGGTGGACGCACTGCTCGATGAGATAAAGCATGTAGAAGACATGCCCCGCTTGAGAACAAGACAAAGTAGAAGCGACGCCGTGCCTATAAAAGGAGCATCGATACGCCATGGCAAGCAGCTCAACAAGCCAACATAGGTAGAGAGAGTTTCATCCCCATGGATGGAGGGTTGGGAAATCTCCCGTGGTGGAGCTTCTCGAAGATGTCACAGCACACGCCCCACGGCATCTTGAAGCTCGCCGGAAAAATTTCCCTGCAAGCCTGTGAAAGACTCCATCTCCTCTAACAGTGTTGGGAAAAGGGTTGGGAAATCTCCCGTGGCAGAGCTTCTCGAAGATGTCGTTGGTGCACACGCCCTACGACATCTTCCGAAGCTCCGCCTCGGAAAATTTTCCCTGCAAGCCCGTGAAAGACTCCATCTCCTCTAACAGTGTTGGGGAAAGGGTTGGGAAATCTCCCGTGGCGGAGCTTCACAAAATGACCTATCATGTTCGAGGTTCTCATATAAAGTTTTCATACATCACATAAAGTTTCCATACATTACCGTGAAGGGCGGAATTTCATCAAACTTATCATAATTTGCTGACATGTCTGTCTTGTCCTCGACTCCCATGATGTTTCTTTTCCCTGAAAGAACTATGTGACGCCTAGGCTCATCGTATGATGTATTCGTTTCCTTATTTTTTCTTTTTTTCGGTCTAGAGGACATGTCCTTCACATAAAAAACCTGAGCCACGTCATTGGCTAGGACGAATGGTTCGTCTCTATAACCAAGTTTCTTGAGATCCATTGTTGTCATTCCGTACAGCTGGTCTACCTTTACCCCTTCTCCATTCATGTTGACCCAATCAAGATCAAACAAAGGGACCTTAAAAGTAGGTCCATAGTCAAGTTCCCATATCTCCTCTATGTAACCATAGTATGTGTCCTTTTTCCCATTCTCGCATGTTGCATCAAAGCGGTCACCACTGTTTTGGTTGGTGCTCATTTTATCTTGGGCAATCGTGTAAAATGTATTCCCATTTATCTCGTACCCTTGGAAAGTCAATACAGTCGCAGATGGTGTCACAGCCAACAAGTAGAGCTGATCTCCAATAGTGGTGTCATTCATGAGTTGTAATTGCAACCAAGTACCGAAAGTCTCCATGTGATTTTCTTTAATCCAGTAGTCATCCTTCCCCGGGAACTTGGAGCGTACAACACTCATGTGTTCCTCGATATACGGAGCCACGAAGGTAGAACTTTGTAGAACTATGTAGTGTGCTTGATTCAAAGAATGTCCGTCCCTAAATATCATTGCTTTCTTTCCTAGCGTGCCTTTTCCACTTAGTCTCCCCTCATACCGTGATTCAGGAACACCAATCAGCTTAAGGTCAGGAAGAAAGTCTACACATAACACCAACTCAAAACTGACAAGGCATTGGACCACATCCTTCTGTAGCCTTTCCAGACTTTCTCGATTGATTACCTTCTGAGATATTGCATTGAGGAATTCACATAGCTTCACAATGGATAATCGAACATTTTCCGGTAGAAGCCCCCTCAATGCAACCGGAAGCAACTGTGTCATAATCACGTGGCAATCATGAGACTTCAGATTCTGAAATTTTTACTCTGCCATATTTATTATTCCCTTTATATTTGACGAGAAGCCAGCCGGGATCTTGATATTGTAAAGGACTTCAAAAAAGATTTCCTTCTCTGCTTTGGTAAGAGCGTAGCTGCTTAAGTATTCACGTCCTTTATCAGTATGCTTGTTGTATGGTTCTTTGATACGTTGTTGGTCCTCCCATGCTTCTGGTGTATCTTTTGTCTTCCCATACACGCCCAGGAAGCCTAGCAGGTTCACGCAAAGATTCTTCGTCACGTGCATCACGTCGATTGAAGAACGGACCTCTAGGTCTTTCCAATACTCAAGCTCCCAAAATATTGATTTCTTTTTCCACATGGCCGTGTGTCCGGTAATGGGGTCTTTTGGAACAGGTTGACCGCCAGGACCCTTTCCAAAGATTACTTCTAGGTCCTTAACCATATCAAATACATCAGCACCTTTAGGGAGCTTAGGCTTCTTCCAGTAATCTGTCTCACCGTTGAAATGCTTGCCTTTCTTTCTTACTTGATGATTGGTCGGAAGAAATTTACGACACCATAGGTACACAACCTTCTTAGATTTATCCAAATATGTACCTTTAGTCTTATCTAAACAGTGCGTGCATGCATTGTATCCCTTGTTTGACTGTCCTGAAATGTTACTAAGAGCAGGCCAATCATTGATGGTTACGAACAACAATGCTCGTAGGTCAAATGGCTCCTGTTTGTGCTCATCCCACTCATTTACACCTGGTTCTGCCCACAACTACAAAAGTTCATTGACTAATGGCCTTAGGTACACATCAATGTCGTTGCCGGGTTGCTCCGGTCCTTGGATCAGCACTGGCATCATAATGAACTTCCGCTTCATGCACAACCAAGGAGGAAGGTTGTAGATACATAGATTCACTGGCCACGTGCTGTGACTACAGCTCTGCTCCCCAAAAGGATTCATGTCATCTGTACTTAAACCAAACCATAAGTTCCTTGCATCACCTGCAAAGTTCGAGTACTTTCTCTTGATGTTTCTGCACTACGACCCATTGGCGGGGTGTCTCAGTTTCCCGTCTTTCTACCCTCTTCTTTGTGCCATCGCAACAACCTGGCATGCTCTTTATTTATGAACATACGTTTCAACCGTGGTATTATAGGAGCATACCACATAACCTTAGCAGGAACCCTCCTCCTGGGGGGCTCGTCATCGCCCTCAACATCACCAGGGTCATCTTGTCTAATCTTGTATCGATGTGCAGTGCATATCGATCATTTATCCATATTCTCGTACTTCTCACCGCGGTACAGGATGCAGTCATTAATGCATGCATGTATCTTCTCCACATCTAATCCTAGAGGGCAGATAGTCTTCTTTGCTTCATACGTTGTCTCGGGCAGCTCGTTATCCTTTGGAAGCTTCGGCTTCATTATTTTCAGTAACTTCTCAAATCCCTTGTCAGATAAGCCAGTCTGTGCCTTCCATTTCAGCAGTTCAAGTGTGGTACCGAGCTTTGTGCTGCCATCTTCGCAATTTGGGTACAACAATGTTTTGTGATCCTTTTGCATGGCCTCCAACTTAAGCTTCTCCCTTCAGATCACGTTGTTGCTTTGCATCGAAATGACCCGACCAAGACCATCAGTGGGCTCATCCGATGCCCGTTGTTCTTCTTCATTGCCGCCTCCCTCTTCTTCATTGTCTTCCATTGCAGTATCACCGTATTCTTCAGGGGACATAGGATAGCTGTCATCATCCTCCTCTTCTTCATTTTCTTCTAGCCTAACCCCTCTTTCTCCGTGCATGGCCCAACAATAATATTCGGGCATGAAACCTCTCCGAAGCAGATGGCTTTGAAGGATTCTCGGGGCAGAGTGCTCCGCCACATTCCGACAGTCGACGCAGGGACAAGGCATAAAATTATCCACTTTGTTTGCCTTAGCCAAACCGATAAATTTATGCAGGCCTGCAATAAAATCGGAATCACGTCGGTCGCCATACATCCATCGCATCCGTGCATCGATCTGCGTCATAATAATTAACCATTACAATAACATCGTGAATAGTAAAATGACCACCCTACATGGAGGGGTTGTTCGTCTGCGGTACCAAAGTTGGCAGGCCAGCGCATGGCAGTACCTAAGTTGCCTGAAATTACTGTGTTTCGAAAATTTGGGCCGCTAACTACTGAGAGGGGCCATTTCGAGGCAAACTCATCTCACCCCTGCCAAATACAAACATTCCGTTAAACTGCCCCGTGAAGTATACGGTCGGGATCCACATGTCGGTTATCTGTCTGTGACGCGGGCGCCAACGCGGCAACCTCTTAGGCAAATCGAGCAGCTAAGTGGATTGGATGCGTTGACCAATTTCACAAATCCATTCCCAGCTTTCCCCTAGCACCGGCGGTGTCGGAATCCACCCTCCAGGCAGGACGATCCCTTCAGACATTTGACTTCCGGCTGTTGTTGCGTGCCATTGTCGTGCCTACCGCTGATACCGATCTCCAATGGCGCATGCCGTAGCCACCGTTGCGAGGTTCTAGCCCGCCTCCACCGTCGACGAGCCGAGCAGTTCGGAGGATGGCAGATCCTACTATCAAGGAAGAAGAAGTTCTGCCTACAAGCGGATTAGCTACCCTAACCTTTGCTATTCTCACTAATTACAACTGCTAGCTGCCTATTGAACTTCAAATTGTTCGTTAGCCCAACGCTGACAAACCTATTTTGTCCATAGTTTTATGTCAAGTGGGATCTGCGCGGACCCCCCTTACCTGGTTACGGTAGTCCTCTACAGGTACGACTCCAAGGGCAAGTGGTATGGAAGCCATTGTTTCAGGATGGAAGAAGCCCCTACGCAGATCTGCACTATATCTGGTATGGTTGCTGCTCTGTGTAATCATGTTGAAGTATGGCCGAAGCAGACTGCAAAGTTCAGCTTCATGGATGAACGTGGCATCATGGTTCCTATAACGTGTGACAGTCAGCTAATTGGGTTGATGAAAAGGTATGCTTCGGATTGCATGTTTGAGCTGAATTGTGATGTACTGGATGTGGAAGCATCGAATCGAGTCGCCTTCCGTTCTTGGACAGGTGGTTGTCAACAATTAGCTCCTGGTAAGCAAAGGTCGCTTGGGTTTGCATGTTTGTGCTGAATTGTAATTTTTGTTTTATTTACTCTGTAGATATTGGGTAGTTATGCAACAGTCTTGTTTCTTTGACAGGAAGCGCCACAAGGTTAGAAACATGACTGCCGAGTCAGTCATTTTGCTGCCCGAAGAAATTAAAAACGAGTGGAAAGATGATGCTGGACACGATTCTGGTGCCCATTGTCCCGGCGATGCAGAGTACGTGAAGCTAAGAAAATTGGCACCGAGGAAGAGGAAGAAGGCAGGAAATGAAGAAGCCATTGGACGTGAAGGCTTGGCACCCAGGCTGCGGAAGAAGGCTGCTGGCAATGAAGATGCATAGTAGTGTGTTGAACTTGAACCTATATATGTAATTCTGTTAAATTCTGGAGCTCTGTGTGTGGCACATTGCTAGGCGAAACAATCTACCCACGTTCTCTGAGTAAAATGTAGCGTGACTTAGGGTTTGGAAACGCCCGAGTCAGTAGTTGAATCCGAAATTGTGATTGTGCCACTGCTATCTGAATACAAGGATCCACTGGTTCCACGATTGCTGAGAGGCAGGAGGTCTCCAAATACGACGGAATGTAAGTGGCACCAAAATAAATTATTTAAGCTGCCACACTCTACGAAGCAGCAACTTATTTCAGATGTTGCACAATGACGTGGCAACATAAAAAACAATGTTCTCACTGATAATGCCCAGATGAGGAGGAAATGGGTACCACTTTCTGGCCTAATCTTGAGCCCGTCTATCTCACCGCCTCTCTGCTCCTGCATCCCCTGCATCTGGCGAAGCTCCCGGATCTCTAGTAACCGGGTGTACGTGCTTCCACTTTATAAATTGTGGTTGTGCCATTTGCATGCGGCCAAATCCACGTAGATTACATTTAAACAAACCACCAATGTCAGAATACACTAGTAGAAAAGGGGTCTTTGGTCCATGGTCACGTTCCCAATCCGGGACAGAGATCTAAATCGAGGCAGAAATTGATCTAAATCACAAAATTTTCCACAAATTAATCGAGACAGAGATCTAAATCGAGGCATTTCATTAATTCAACCACAAATTCTTTTAAACAAAGGTGCGATTTCACATCCTACATTAATTCAACCACTAGTCAACAATTTCACTTCCGCTGCCGCTGTCCTCCGAGCCGCCGGCTTCCTCGTCTTCGTCGGACGGAACCTCCACGATTTCCGCATTGTACGCGAGACGGAGCACCTCTTCACGGCGAAGCGGCGATGACGGTGAACTTGGTCCGTCTGAGACGGACCAGAACCTCTCCGCCTTCGGTTGCGGAGATCCCGGTGCACCACGCTACCAGAACGATGCGCGGTTGCCAATCTTGGCCTTCCGCTCCTTCTTGAATAGCGCTGCCAAGACGGGCTGGCCGCCACAGACCGGGCAACGCCTCTTCCATGCGGGCATCCGTGGCGGCGCGCGCGATTTCGCTTCCATCACGGCTCCACCGGGACGAGGCGAGCCACCGCACCCACATAGCTGATGCGCCATCCGTGGGGCACCGTCGCGGCCGGCGGCACGAGGATGTCGAAGTGCGCAAACATTACCGCCTCGTAGAAGTTCAGCGAGGGCATTTCCATGGAGGCGCGGTGGAGATTGGAGATGGAGCGAGGGGGATGGACGGTGCAGTGGAGATTGGAGAGGGCAAGGGGATGGGTGACGAAGCGACGAGCTGTGGCGCCTCCTATTTGTACACGAGGACGACGAAGCGACGGGCGGAATATCCAAGGGGCATTGGTCAGACAAAAGGAAGTAATGCAGGGTTAAGACAAATTAACGGGCGACCAATTTTTTTACTCCCAGGACTCCGGGGCCAATAGTTCAGACCGCTAGGTCAACAAGTACAGCTATTACAACTTAAAAAAGGCACGGAGCTTCAGCTAAATAGAACTAGTTATCACACATCTCCTTGATCTTCCTAATCTTAGCCCTATGCGCATCTTCCTGTGAGAGCAAGGATCGAATCGTCTGCTCCTTCCTTTTAGCATCTTCCTTGCACAGCTTCAATTGTTTCTCTACATCTTTCCTCATGCACTTGTCAATACTCGTAGTTGTGAACTTCAGGACTTTGGCCTGGTGAAGATCCTTCCTTGCTTGAGTCAGTTCTTGCTCTGCTTTAGCCTTCAGGGCCAACGCCGCGTCCCTCTCCTTCTCGAATTTGCTAACCTTGTCTTCCATCCCCATGAGTTCTCGCTTATGCTTGGTCGTGTCAACTGGTTCCCATAGCTTCATCTCAACACTGTCAAGAAGTGAGCTGAATGCGGATTCTTTCAACTCAACAGTCATTTCCCATAGTTTGTCCAGCGTTTTATGCATCGATTTGGGCCACTCTGGATCTACCCATTTGACAACACCACAACTTCCGCCTCGCATCATTGCACAATGTTCTTGACACCGTAGAAACCTCATGCCTGTGTTTTGTCCTTGGAATGCTACAAATTTAGCGGGCACATATTCATGTTTACATAGCAGAGGACTGTCTTCATCCGCTAAATCGTGATAGTCAGCGTCATACAACGTCTGGTTGGCCTAACACATCATACGCGCATGAGTAAACGGAGTAGATCTGGCTCAACAAATAGATAACTGGCCACAGATGATAGAGATAGAGATGAGACGACTCACATCGAAATCACCGTCCCTGTCGTCACGACGCATTTCCTTGCCGTTTCCCCTTGAACCCATTTCGAGAGGGGAGAGGGGGGTGGATGCTGGAGAGGGGATTGGGATGGAGGCGCTGTCGGCTTGCGGCTACGGCAGGATGGGAGTGAAGTGGGGAATGTGGCTTTGATGGGAAGGAAGAGAAGTACGGGGAGGAAGAGAAGTAATGGGGACATGACATTGGGATATGGCCCGCTCAACTCGTAAGTCGTGACACTCGCAACAGGGGAGCCCCCGGTGTTGCCAGTTTGTCTAGAGCAAGCGTGACCAATCATGCCGCAGAACAGACTACTCGTGGATCGATCTCACGAAAACCATCCCAATCGTCCAAGCGCCTCGATCGAACGGTATGTAACAATCGACAAGAAGAACAACTGTGTTAGGGCGTGCCTTATAGAAGACTCGGTCTAACGCTAAGGTTAGGGCTCTCCTAAGGTTAATTAGTATCCATATGCAGTTTATGAAAAGAACATGCATCCAATGACACTGGTGGATCTAGCTGTTGTTAATGAGAAGAGCAGACACACAATGACACTGGTGGATCCATGTGTGGTTAATGAGAAGAACACACATGCAATGACACTGGTTGTGGTTCATGAAAAGAGCATACATGCGATGCCTCTAACAGTGGTTCATGAAAAGAGCAGACATGCGATGCCACCGGTGGATCCATGTGTGGTCTATGAGAGGAACACACATGCAATGACACCGGTGGATCCTTACGTGGTTTGTGAGAATAACACACATGCAATGACACTGGTGGATCCATGTGTGGTTCATGGGAAGAACACACATGCAATTACACTGGGTGGATCCATGTGTGGTTCATGGGAAGAACACACATGCAATGACTCTAGCTGTGGTATCAATGTGTGGTCTGTGGGAAGAACACACAAGGAATGACACTGGTGATATGTGTTCTATGAGAAGAACACACATGCAATGACTCTAAATGTGGTTCATGAAAAGAGCAGACATGCGATGACACTAGTGGAACCATGTGTGGTTCATGGGAAGAACACACATGCAATGACACTGGGTGTGGTTCATGATATGGTATGTGGGAAGAACACACATGCAATGACTCTGGTGATATGTGGTTTGTGAAAAGAACAGACATGCAATGACTCTAGCTTTGGTTAATGAGAAGAGCAGACATGCAATGACACTGGTGGATCCATGTGTGGTTAATGAGAAGAACACACATGCAATGACACTGGGTGTGGTTCATGATATGGTTTGTGAGAAGAACACACATGCAATGACTCTATCTGTGGTTCATGAAAAGAGCAGACATGCGATGACTCTAACTGTGGTTCATGAAAATAGCTGACATGCGATGCCACCGGTGGATCCATGTGTAGTCTATGAGAGGAACACACATGCAATGACACCGGTGGATCCTTACGTGGTTTGTGAGAATAACACACATGCAATGACACCGGTGGATCCTTACGTGGTTTGTGAGAATAACACACATGCAATGACACTGGTGGTTCCATGTGTGGTTCATGGGAAGAACACACATGCAATGACACTGGTGATATGTTGTTTGTGAGAAGAACACACATGCAATGACTCTAACTGTGGTTCATGAAAAGAGCAGACATGCAATGAGGCTGGTGGATCCATGTGTGGTTCATGGGAAGAACACACATGCAATGACACTAGTAGATCCATGTGTGGTCTGTGGGAAGAACACACATGTAATGACACTGGTGATATGTGGTTTGTGAGAAGAACACACATGCAATGACTCTAACTGTGGTTAATGAAAAGAGCAGACATGCAATGACACCGGTGGATCCATGTGTGGTTAATGAGAATAACACACATGCAATGACACTGGGTGTCGTTCATGATATGGTTCATGAGAAGAACATGCATGCAATGACTCTAGCTGTGGTGCATGAGAATAGCAGACATACGATGACACTGGTGGATCCATGTGTGGTTCATGGGAAGAACACACATGCAATGACACTGGTGGATCCATGTGTGGTCTGTGGGAAGAACACACATGCAATGACACTGGTGATATGTGGTTTGTGAGAAGTGTTGGAGATATGCCCAAGAGGAAATAATAAAAGTGGTTATTATTATATCTTTGTGTTTATGATGAATGTTTACATCCCATGATATAATTGTATTATAAGGAAACACTAATACATGTGTGTTTTGTAAACATAAAAGAGTACCTAGTAAGCCTCTTGTTGAACTAGCTTGTTGATTAATAGATGATCATGGTTTCCTGATCATGGACATTGGATGTCATTAATAACAAGGTCATATCATTAGGAGAATGATGTGATGGACACACACACCCATAGTAAGTATAGCATAAGATCAAGTCATTAAGTTCATATTGCTACAAGCTTTCAAATGCATAGTAACCTAATCCTTCGACCATGAGGTTATGTTAATCACCATCACCGGATGGGTACTTTGATGACATCAAACACCGCTTCATAACTGGGTGGTTATAAAGGTGTCATTGGGTATTCTGAAAGTATGTGTTGAAGCGCATGGACCAAGATTGGGATTTGTCCATCCATATGACGGATAGATATGCTCTGGCCCTCTCAGTGGAATGTCATCTAGTTAGCTTGCAAGCATGTGACTAGGTCACAAGGGATGACATAACATGGAGCAGTAAAGAGTACTTATCAAGAACAAGGTAGAACTAGGTATGGAGATACCGATCAAACCTCGGATAAGTAGAGTATCGCGTGACAAAGGGAATTGGTTTCAGATGTTAATGGTTCTATCGATCACAAAGTCATCGTTGAGTATGTGGGCCGTTATGGATCTCGGATCCGCTGATGGTTATTGATGGGAGGTGTCTCCATCATCGCATATTCACGAACCGTAGGGTGACACACTTAAGGTTCGATGCTGTTTAGGTAGATATGGAATATGCGTTGGAGACCGAATGTTGTTCGGAGTCTCGGATTGGATCTGAGACATCACGAGGAGATCCGGAATTGTCCGGAGAATAAGATTCATATAATGGAGATCATTTTCTAGGTTCGGAAATGTCTCGGAGTGTTTATATGGGGGTTCTAGAAGGTTTCAGAATGTTCCGGAAGGTTCTAGAAATTTCTATGGAGTTTACTTGAAAACCAAGAAAGAAAAAGGGGAAACTTGGGGGGAAGGAAACTCCCCCCAAGCCCTCCTTGTGTAATCGGCCCTAGGAGGTGGGCCTAGGGTGGGAACCCTAGGCCGCACCCCTCTCTCTATATATAGAGGGGTGGAGGTGCCACCCCCCTTGCCCCTCCACTCTTGCCCTAGCCGCCTCTCTCCTCCTCCTTCCTTCTGCTCAGGCTTAGGCGAAGCCCTGCAGAATGCTCTACTCCACCACCATCACGCCGTCGTGCTGCTGGGATTCCATGGAGAGATCTACTACCTCTGCTGCTCGCTAGAACAGGGAGAGGAAGGTCTGCATCGACTCACGCGTGTGACCGATCATGAAGCGCTGCTTACGGAAGCGCCACGGAAGGATCGTCTACTCGATCTTGAGATCGGCAAGTGATCGTCTACATCAGCCACGAGATCCGATCTCGCACAAGGCTTTCGGATCTACAAGGGTTAGTACAGATCTATCTCGTTGCACATGTCTAATAGATTAGATCTTGGCTTTTATCTAGATTAGATCTGGGTTTTGTTCGTTCTTGCGGTAGAATTTTTTTGTTTTCCATGCTACGAACCCATCAGTGGTATCAGAGCTGTGTCTATGCATAGATCTGTTGCACGAGTAGAACACAATGGTTTTGTGGGCGTTGGTGCTCGTGCTGTCTTTTGCTTTGTGTACTTTGCATCTTGCGGTATGGTGGGATGAAGCGGCTCGGGCTAACCTTACGTGTCATCGCACATGAGACTTGCTCCACGCTTGACGTGTAACTTGCTTTGCATAAGTGGCTTTGTGGGTGTCTGTCTCTCCCACCATAGTATAGATCCAATCTACACTTTGCACTTGATAGCACTTGTATCAACGTTGTGGTTTCAGTTTCGTAGGTAAGATCCGTTCTTATTCGAAAGCCCCAAACCACATAAAACATGCAAAGAAAATTAGAGGCGTCTAACTTGTTTTTGCAGGTGTTTTGTGATGTGATATGGCCATCATGTGATTGTGATTATATTTGATGTATGCAATGATCCTTGTTGTAATATGGCAACCGGCAGGAGCCTAATGGTTGTCTTTAATTCTGTTAAGACCTGCGTGTCTATTCATCTTGTAATAGCTTTATTCCAAGTAGTTGTAATAGTTGCTAGTGATGATGGACAACCATGAAGCGGCGCCACTGACTTTGACGCAATGCTGGTGATGATGGAGATCATGTCCGTGCTTTGGAGATGGAGATCAAAGGCATAAGAAGAAACAGCCATATCATATCACACTAATTATGAATTGCCTGTGATGTTAATCTTTTATGCATCTTGTATTGCTTAGATCGCGATGGTAGCATTATAAGATGATCCCTCTCACTAAATATCAAGTAATAAAGTGTTTGTCCTTAGTTGGCACCGTTGCTAAGACTCGTCGTTTCGAAGCATCTCGTGATGATCGGATGTGATAGATTCTACGTGTGCATACAACGGGTGCAAGCCAGATTTGCACATGCGGAAACTAAGGTTAATCTTGACGAGCCTATCATCTACAGACATGGTCTCGGAACACGGAATACCGAAAGGTAGAGAATGAGTCATATAAATGATATGATGAACATGAAGATTGTTCGCCGATGAAACTACATCTTCTCTCGTGAAGATCGGACTTGGTGTAGTGGATTTGGTTCGTGTAATCACTAAGACAACGTGAGGGATGTTGTTTTGAGTGGTAGTTCACCTAGTTAATTTAAGAATTAAGATTGAACTCAATTTATCATAAACTTAGTCTAAACTACTTGCAAATTTGTTGTAGATTATGGCGAACCTCTCCATCAATTTCAATGCGTTCCTAGAGAAAGAAAAACTTAAGAACAATGGAAGCAATTTCACGGACTGGTTCCGTGGACTGAAGATTGTCCTCAGGGCTGGTCAGTTGACCTATGTGCTCGAAGCACCGCTAGGTGACCCACCTGCAGAAGATGCCACCGATGACGTAAAGAATGTTTACGCCACTCGGAAAATCATTACTCCACAGTTCAGTGTGCCATCCTGTACGGTTTAGAAAGCGGAGCTTGAGCGCTTTGAGCACCATGACCCGCTCGAGATCATTAAGGAGCTCAGCTGATTTTTGAGACTCACGCGGCGTGAGAGCTATGAGGCCTCCGAAAAGTTCTTTAAGCGTAAGATGGAAGAGGGTAGCTCCATTAGCGAGCACGTGCTCACCATGTCCGCACGCATAAACAAGCTCCAAGAGTTGGGGATAACGATCCCTAATGAGTTAGGGATTCACCGTGTCCTCCAATCACGCCCACCGAGTTATAAGAACTTTGTGATGAACTACAATATACCTTTGCATGAACAAGGCGTTGCCTGAACTATCGTCCATGCTGAAAACTGCTGAAGTGGAGATCAAAAGGAGCACCAAGTGTTGATGGTCAATAAGACCACCAATTTCAAGAAACAGGGCAAGCCTAAGAACAAGGGCAACTTCAGGAAGGACAGCAAGAAAGCTGCCAGACTGCTAAGAAGCCCAAGGCTGGTCCTAAGCCTGAAACTGAATGCTTCTCGCAAGGGTGCGGTCATTGAGCGTAATCGCCCCAAGTACTGGCAGATCTGAAGAACGACAACATCAAGAAGAAAGGTATATTCGATATACATGTTATTGATGTGTATCTTACTAATGTCGTAGTAGTGCACAGGGTATTTGATCTTGGTTCGGTTGCTCATATTTGTAACTCAAACAGGAGCTGCGGAATAAGCGAAGACCGGCGAGAGACGAGGTGATCTTGGCGTTGGAAATGGCTCCAAGGTTGATGTGATCGCCGTCGGCACGCTCCTCTACATCTACCTTGGGATTAGTTTTAAATTTGAATAATTGTTATTTGGTGCCTGCGTTAAGCATGAACATTATATCTGGATCTTGTTTATTAAGACGGTTACTCTTTTAAGTCGAGAATAAAGGTTGTTCGATTTATATGAGTAATGTCTTTTATGGTAATGCACCGAGATGAATGGTTTATTCTTCACGAATCTCGATAGTAGTGATACACATGTTCACAACATAGATGCTAAGCGAACAAAATTGAATGATAATTCTACATACATGTAACGCTGTCTTGGTCACATTGGAGTGAAGCGTATGAAGAAGCTCCATTCTGATGGACTTCTTGAATCACTTGATTTTGAATCACTTGAAAGATGCGAAGCATGTCTAATGGGAAAAATGACTAAGACTCCATTCTCTGGAATAGTGGAGCAAGCTATAGACTTATTGGAAATAATACATACCGATGTGTGCGGTCCAATGAGTGTAGCATCGCGTGGTGGATATCGTTATGTTCTCACTTTCACTGATGACTTAAGTAGATATGGGTATGTCTACTTTATGAAACATAAGTCCGAAACTTTCGAGAAGTTTAAGGAATTTCAAAGTGAAGTGGAAAATCATCGTAACAAGAAGATTAAGTTTACGTTAACCATGGAGGTGAATATCTAAGTTATGAGTTTGGCATGCATTTAAAGAAATGTGGAATACTTTCGCAATTGACACCGCCGGGAACACCACAGCGTAATGGTGTGTCCGAACGTCGTAATCGAACTCTCTTAGATATGGTTTGGTCTATGATGTCTCTTACAGATTTACCGCTATCGTTTTGGGGCTATGCATTAGAGACAGCCGCATTCACTTTAAATAGGGCACCATCTAAATCCGTTGCAATGACACCGTACGAATTGTGGTTTGGAAAGAAACCTAAGTTGTCGTTCCTTAAAGTTTAGGGTTGCGAAGCAAATGTAAAGAAGTTACAACCTGATAAGCTTGAACCCAAAGCGGAGAAATGCGTCTTCATAGGATACCCTAAAGAAACAATTGGGTATACCTTCTATCATAGATCTGAAGGCAAAGTTTTCATTGCCAAGAATGGATCCTTTCTTGAGAAGGAGTTTCTCTCGAAGGAAGTGACTGGAAGGAAAGTAGAACTCGACGAGGTTATTGAACCTTCTCTCGGAGTTGAGAGTAGCGCAGCACCGGAAGATGTTTTTGTGTCGCCTGCACCAATTGGAGAGGAAGCTAATGATGGTGATCATGAAACTTCGAACGAAGTTGCTGCTGAACCTCGCAGGTCAACGAGGGTTCATACCACTCCTGATTGGTATGACCCTGCCTTGAATGTCATGTTGGTGGACACCACTGATGACCCTGCGACGTATGAAGAAGCTATGGTGAGCCCAGATTCCGAAAAATGGCTAGAAGCCATGTAATCCGAAATGGGATCCATGTACGAAAACCAAGTGTGGACTTTGGTGGACTTACCGGATGGCCGTAAGGCTGTCGAGAACAAATGGATTTTCAAGAGAAAAACAGATGCTGATGCTAATGTTACCGTCTATAAAGCTCGACTTGTCGCGAAAGGGTTCTGACAAATTCAAGGAGTTGACTACGATGAGACATTCTCACCAGTAGCGAAGCTAAAGTCTGTGAGGATTTTGTTAGCAATTGCTGCATCTTTCGATTATGAGATTTGGCAGATGGATGTCAAAATGGCGTTCCTTAATGGTGACATTGAGGAAGAGTTGTATATGGTACAACCCAAGGGTTTTGTCGATCCTAAAGATGCTGACAAGGTATGCAAACTTCAGCTGTCAGGGGGATGATCCCCGGATACCCCACCCGAATAAGAAACAGGACAGTCGGATCTCGGTCGGCTTACCAGATGCAGCCGGACAGGGTAGGATGGACCGGCTACCACCCGGTAGCCGGACCATGAAGACGTAGCCGGATCCAATCAGAGGGACAGGACGACGTATCGACGCTGCATACGCTCAGATGATGACAAGACGGGCAACCACCCGCCCATACCGAAGACTTGGCGTGGGCGACGGAATAGTGGCTCGTCCGACGACGGCTCGCACGGCGTCCATCGTGCTGACGACCATACCGCTCATACACCGATGTGACATACCATGCCGGGTACTGTAGATGACTAGTCGGCTGGGACCCGCCTGTGGGGCCCGCCAGTCGGACTAGCCAGTGAGACCCTCGCCTCTCTTCCTATATAAGGAGAGGGAGGGCCTCAGTAGAAAGGGTTGGTCTTAGTTCATTTAAGGCAGTAGTTAAAGGATACAGCTCGAGGAGCACCTGTAGCTCGTATATTCCACATAGTCAGATCAGGCAGGAGTAGGGGCTTTACCCCACCACGAGGGCCCTGAACCTGGGTACTTCTTGCGTCCCGCCACGCTTGCTCGTATCCAATCTCGCTTGCGGACGCCGTCGATAGCTTTCTTGCTAGTCCCCACACCTCTATCTAACCTTTTTAGGTACTGCCGTTCCCAATACAACGACAGTTGGCGCCCACCGTGGGGTTAATGGCTTCGACCGGAGTCACATTCCGCACGGGACCCCGCGCTTCAGCCGGTGAGTGCGTGGCCTCTGGCCTGGAGCTCACGCTCGGCAAGTTCGACTACGTCATCGACAACGCCTCCTGCTTCGCCGGAACTTCCTTCCCAGCAAACGGCACCGTCCTGCTATTCGGCGATCTTCCCGTCTACATCGCGACCGTCCCGGAGCGTTTCCCTAGGGAAATCGTCTCTGTCGCTGGGCCGCCATGCTCAAGCGGCGGCACCTCCGCCGCACCTCGCGGCGTGGAGGTCATGATGGCCGGATCCAGCTCGCAGCCCCGCCGGCCGAGCGGGCGGCGTGGGCGGTCGGAACTTCCGCTCCCTCGCAGCCTCGGAACCCGGTCGAGGATGCCATTGATCGCTCGATGCGGTTACCCTCGGGAAAACCGGAGGCGGAGGCCAACTTCACCATGGAGAGCAGATCCTCCTCTCGGAGGCCATGGACTGGCAGCAGCATAGCGTGGAGATCGCCAGGCGCGAGTATGACCGTGCGCATGGTCTCACCCCGGCTACCGTGGAGCCGAGCCGGCGCGGCCAGGTACGACGACGGGGCGGTGAGCTAGGCGGCTGGATGGAGAAGGACGGAGAACCGGATCCCGCGCCTGCCCCTACACGGCCCACCTACAGCACGCCCATCAAGAACTTGCGCGCGGCACGAGCCGCGGCAGAAGAACTACCCAGACTGGAGGGCGAGGAGCAAGCCCGCCAGCACGCTCGCGTCCAGGATCTCCTCTGCGTCGCGGACGAGCAGGCCGGCGCCAATCGGCAGACGCAGGAAGACCTTAGCTACTCCATAAGAAGCAGGCTACCCGCCAACAGCAGGGGCGCACCACGTGACACGCAGCAGGCGTCCTCCCCTCAGCCGGCTAGGGCCCGCAGCAGGCGTCGCAGCTCCGGCAATAGGGGCCAACCGCGCCAGGAGCAGACGGTCAACAGCAACCCGCCGCCTCCCCCACCACCAGCCGGAGCACCCAAGCCAGCCGGTTCCCGCCTCTCGGGCCGGGTGGGTGCGCCCAACCCGGATTGTCCGGATGCCCGTGACCGCATCGAGCTGCTTGCTCAAGCACGCGTCACGGAGGAGGAAGATTCTACCGGACCAGTTTGTTTCGGACCCCGCATCCGGAACGAGCCGTTTCCGGATAAATTCTCCCTGCCCAGGGACACCCCCAAGTACGACAGCAGCATGAAGCCGGAAGACTGGTTGACCGACTACGCAAGGCAGTCGGCATCGCCCACGGGAATAAGCGCACAGCCGTGCGTTACGTCCCTCTCATGCTAACCGGGTCGGCAAGGACCTGGCTCAATAGCCTCGCGCCCAACAGCATCAACGCCTGGCCTGATTTCGAGAAGGTTTTCGTCCGCAACTTCAACGGCACGTACAAGCGCCCGAGGGCCCGCGACCTGGCCTTGTCGTCGAGCGCGAGACCGACGCGAGTACCTCGCCAAGTGGACGGAGCTCGCAACACTTGCGAGGCATCCCGAGAGCCAAGCCATCGGTTTCTTCATCGAAGGATGCGAGGGCACCATGCCGCCACCGCCATCTTGTGTGACGAGCCGAAAACCATGGAGGAGCTCATGACGGTTGCCGACCAGTATGCCACGGTGGATGCCGCCATGAAGAAACCCCTCTGAGTAAACGCGGAAGGCCGTCCGACTCCCACGGAGCCGGCGCGCGACCGTCCGAGCAATCCGGCTGGTGAAGCCGGATCCTCCAGACGCCACGGCATCGACAACCGGTTCCACGGGGACCGCCAGGACAGGCAGCAGAAGCCTCGCTACCACGCGCGGCAGGTCAATGCCGTAGAGGGTGCGCCCGACGCACCGGCTAACGACACAAGAAGGCAGAAGCCCCGGCTCACCTTCGACCAGATGATTGACGGCCCATGCAAGTGGCATAGCGGTCCCTTCAAACCGGCTACGCACACCACCCGGAACTGTAGCTGGACTCGCCAGCTAAAGGACCAGGGCAACCAGCCTCGTCTCCCGCCTCCCCCACCGGGTGGACCCCTACCTTCGGCTAGGGGAGCCGGTAATGATGGTAACGGTGGCAACGGCGGCAACAACAACAACGGCTACCCCCAGCCGCACGCCGCCTACCACATCTTCGAGACGGAGCAGGATGACAAGTACAACCGCAGGCGACGCTCCAAGGAGGTCAACACCATCGTTTCTCTGGTCCCCCAATACCTGAACTGGTCGGAAACCCCCATCACCTGGAGCCGGGCAGATCAACCTGAGCATCTGCCGATTCCCGGGGGCTACGCCATGGTGCTCGACCCCCTCATCGTCTCCAACGCGCGCACCTGCCGATTTTCGCGCGTCCTCATCGACGGAGGCAGCAACCTCAACCTCCTCTACCAGTCCTCGCTGGAGAAGCTGGGCATTCGCGAAAGCGACCTGCGCCCGACTACCACGATGTTCCACGGCGTACTGCCGGGGCCAGCCTGCGCTCCGCTGGGAAAAATCCAGCTGGACGTCATCTTCGGAACCGAGGAGAACTTCCGCCGCGAACCAATCTGGTTCGAGGTGGTAAATTTGACGAGCTCCAACCACGCTCTCCTTGGGCGCCCCGCCCTCGCCAAGTTCATGGCTGTCCCCACTACGCATACCTCAAGACGAAGATGCCAGGACCCCACGGCGTGATCACCATCGCCGGCTGCTTCAGGCGATCGATGGAGTGCGCCTCAGCCGGTTCCAAACTAGCAGAGGCCCTCATCATAGCCGAAGAAAAGCGCGCGATCATGCGCAATGTGGCCATGGCCCAGCAGGACGTCCCGGCTAGCAACAAACCGGCTGGAGAAGGAGCCTTCCAACCGGAAAAGGAGACAAAGAGGATCCTGCTCGACCCCTCCGACCCGACTAAGTTCGTCACCATTGGTGCCGGCTTAGACAGCAAATAGGAAGGCACGCTCATCGACTTCCTCTGTGAGAATCGGGACATCTTCGCATGGTCTCCCAAAGACATGTCGGGTGTGCCGAGGGAGTTTGCCGAGCACTCACTTCATGTGCGTCTGGATGCCAAGCCGGTCAAGCAACCTCTGTGCCGGTTCGCAGAAGAAAAGAGAAAGATAATCGGTGACGAGATCACCCGGCTCCTCGCAGCTGGGTTCATCATGGAAGTATACCACCCGGACTGGCTGGCGAACCCAGTCTTGGTGTTGAAAAAGAACAAGACCTGGTGCATGTGTATCGACTACACCAGCCTGAACAAGGCGTGCCCGAAAGACCCCTTCGCCTTGCCCCGTATCGATCAAGTCATCGATTCCACGGCCGGCTGTGATTTGTTGTCTTTTCTAGATTGTTATTCCGGATACAATTAGATCTGGCTAAACCCGGCTGATCAGATTAAGACATCATTTATCACCCCTCACGGGCTTCGCTATGTAACCATGCCTTCGCCTAAAGAACGCAGCGCCACCTATCAGCGATGTATGCGAAATGCTTGCACTAGCGAGATAGGCGAAGCGCTGCGCTTACGTGGATGACGTGGTCATCAAGACCAAGGAAAAGCGCACCCTCCTCGAGGATCTGCGAGAAACATTCGGCAACCTCCGCCAAATACTGTAACAACACACACTCATACACACAGAGTCACATAGAGGCCAGGACTAATCTGTCTTCATGGTCTGGAGGGTATTTTGGATATCGTGGAGGTAACTGACGATGAATTTCAAGCCCGATTTCAGGTGGCACATCCCCCAAACAAGCACCACTCGACGAGGGGGGGCTGGGAAAGCTACAGGCCCAAAACCTTTGACCCTTCTTTCTATATGGGGGTGCCCGGGGCACCTCATCTTGTCATTTTGTTGCTCATTCCCCTTAGGCCGAAGTGTTTGGCCTCGGAGCGCCCGCTCATGCTTCGCTGACCTATCGCGTGGTAAAGAGAAGAGAGTACGAAGAATATGAAATATGTGAAACCACGTTCACTTCCAATTAAGAGATTATTCAGCTTTCTATCCAGTTTGTTTATAAAGATACCCAGAGATTGGATATTGATTTCTACCGGGGAAGAAGAACTACCACCACCTCCACCTCGACCCATGAGGCCTAAAAGTAATAGCGGCCAAGGCTCCTTCCTAGCTTGAGTTTGGTTATCACCACAGCTCGATGAATCGAAAATAAACTCGAATGGATCTTCTTCTATGGAATTGACACAGATGAAGCTGAACCCGGAAAAATGCGTCTTCGGAGTACCATCCGGCCAGCAACTCGGTTTCCTCGTATCTCAGCGAGGCATCGAGGCAAATACAGAGAAGATCGCGGCCATCGAAAGGATGCAACCGCCCAAGAACCTGATTGGAGTCCAGATGTTCACGGGATGCCTAGCTTCCCTCAGTCGTTTCGTCAGCCGGCTGGGGGAGAAGGCACTTCCGTTGTACCAGCTGATGAAAAAGACGGACAAGTTCTCCACGGACTTGGCAGCCGACACCGCGTTCCGACCTCAAGCGCATGTTGTCCACGGCGCGGTTCTAGCCACACCGGCTAGCAAGGAGCCAATGTTGCTCTATAGCAGCCACCAGTGGGTCGCCGTCGTCACGGTGGTGGAGCGCCCGAGGAAGGCAAGGCTCAGCAAGTTCGAGAGACCGTCTACTACCTCAGCGAGGTCTCTCCCTCTCCAAGCAGAACTACCCCACTACCAAAAGATGTGCTAGGCGTGTACCTAGCATGCAAACTCAACCACTACTTCCGAGCACCCGATCAAGGTCGTGTACCTGCACCTTCCGAAATCGCCGGCAACAAGGGCGCCACCGGCGGGTCGCCAAATGGGCCATCGAGCTGCCGCCTACTCCATCAAGGTGAGCCCGGCTCACGATCAAGTCACAAGCGATGGCAGACTTCCTCGTCGACTGGGCCGAGATCCAGTATCTCCCACCGGTTCCGGATTCGGACCACTGGAGGATGCACTTTGATGGGTCGAAGATGCTCGGGGGCTTGGGAGCCGGCATCGTGCTCACCTCGCCCAAGGGAGACCGGCTGGAGTATGTGTTGCAGATCCACTTCAAGGCCTCCAACAACGTAGCCGAATATGAGGCACTGGCGCACGGGCTCCTGCTGGCCAAGGAAATCGGCGTCAACCGGATCCTGTGCTTCGGCGATTCGGACCTGGTGGTACAACAAGTATCCTGGGAATGGGACGCCAGAGATGCCAACATGTCTCTCTACCGGTTCCACATCCAGAAGCTCAGCTCCTCCTTCGAAAGGTGTGAATTTCATCACGTCCCCCGCACCAACAACGAGGCAGCCGACGCGCTCTCCAAGATAGGGTCCACCAGGCAGGCCATCCCACGGGGTCTCCTGGAGCACTGCATAAGCCATCCATCAACTTGTCGCCGAATCAGATTCCATCATCTGGCGAGGCGTCCCGCGGCCGGGCAGCGAAGCGGGCAGGAGCCACGAAGAAAGAAAACTCGTGCCAACTCCGGCGGCGGTGCCCTCGGCTCGCAGGACCGAGGGGCTTCGGCTCGCCCGATGGCTCGAGGGCTGCCGACACGTGGCGGAGGGCGGGGCGTCCTCGTCATCCGGGAAGTGCCATCCTGGGCACAGCCCTTCATGAACTACATCACCAACAACGAACTCCCGGATGACGAGGTGGAGGCCAGACAAATCCGACGCCACGCGCATACATACACCATCATAAACGGCGAGCTATACAAGCGTAGTGTATCCGGTATCTTCCAAAGATGTGTCGACGTAGACACAGGCTACCGGCTACTCAAGGGCATCCACCAGGGCGAGTGCGGGCACCACGCTTCGTCAAGGGTGATAGTCGCCAAGGCGTTTCGCCACGGCTTCTATTGGCCCACCGCCCTCGAGGATGCCGAGCAGCTGGTCCGCGCGTGCAATGGGTGCCAACGCTTCGGGCAGCTCAGGCACATGCCAACCTCGGTGCTCAAGACCATACCGATCACCTGGCCCTTCGCGGTTTGGGGCCTCGACATGGTCGGGCCCTTCAAGCGAGCTCGCGTGGGAATGACCCACCTACTGGTAGCGGTGGACAAGTTCACAAAGTGGATCAAGGCCAAGCCTATCCGGAAGTTGGACGGGGCGACGGTGGTTACCTTCTTCACCGACATCATCAACCGCTTCGGCTACCCCAATAGCATCATCACCGACAACGACACGAACTTCGCCAAGGGGGCCTTCGCCCGGTTCTGTAGCAACAAGGGCATCCGGCTAGACCTCGCCTCCGTTGCACATCCACAGTCCAATGGGCAGGTCGAACAAGCAAACGGCTTGGTGCTAGCCGGCATCAAACCACGTCTCATCGAGCCGTTGGAGCGGTCACCCGGATGCTGGATCGAAGAACTTTCGGCTGTGCTGTGGAGCCTCCGCACCACACCGAATAGGTCAACCGGCTACACGCCATTCTTCCTGGTCTACGGATCGGAAGCCGTCCTCTCTGTCGACATCGAATTCGACTCCCCCCGCAAGCTCCTCTACGACGAGCAGGCCAACAAGGAGGCGCGGGAGGATGGGGTAGATCTTCTGGAGGAGGCCCGTGAGCTGGCCCTGTCTAGATCCGCCAGGGCCCGGCCACGCCGCTACCATTCCAGCCGGATTCGCCCGGTCGCATTCGCGAGGTGACCTGGTTCTCCGGTTGGTGCAAGACACGAAGGGCATGCACAAGCTATCACCACAGGAGGGCCCCTTCATCATCAGCCGGGCGCTGCCCAACAACTCTTACTACCTCATCGATGCACAGCAGCCGCGCGAGAACAAGATGGACAAATCGGACGAGGAGACCGAACGTCCTTAGAACACGGCCCTGCTGCGCCCGTTTTACACCTAGTCGCCAAACAGTGTATGTATCCCGAAAACCTCATAAATGAAAATGCGGACTCCCACGAGAATCTCGGGGTTCCTTCTGGAAATGTGTGCGTACCTGTTCTCCGATTAAAATTTTCTGGCTCCGGCTACCCCTACCCGGGGGCTCGCCGGCTGGCCTGGCCTGTTAAACCAACAAACCGACTGAGTAGTGTGCGATGATGTCAGAGGCCCACTCTTTGTCTCAGCTATAGACCGCAACCCGGCTGTCCGGCTAGCAAGAGCAAAAGCCCGAGGCATCCCACAGGAAAAACGGGGAAGAGGCATAGCCGGTCAGGCGTCCGGCCCATAACTAGCTCAAACCAATCCAGCCGCTAAGCCGCTAGTACCGTGTGTAATGTACTGTCAGCTCCCTTCGATTCCGGCTGCAGACCGCAACCCGGATGTCCGGCAGGGACGCAGCGAAAACAGCAGAACACACGAGAAAGCGACTAAGTGCCTAGAAAGGAGCAAGCCAGTTTTTGAAAAAATAAGCCGTTTCCCGGCTACGATTTGACGGACTAACCTATTAACCTATGAAGATGTATGTGTATGCATATGTGCGTTCTTGTTCGACTACTTCGAGTCAGAATTCAGGAGAAGGAAAGAAGATTCGAAGCCCTTGCCTTCATCAAGCGCTCCGAATCTCGGGGGCTACACCGACTGGGTGCGCTCGCGCGCCCCTAGTGGAATCTTGTAGTTCCTGGCCGACTAAGGGCGTTTAGCCGGAAGTTCGGAGACCAAGTGAGGGCAAGGGCGGGAGCAATAAAAGACAAGAAAGATTTGAAGCACCTGGCTATGCCAGCTACTCCGAATCTCGGGGGCTACACCCAGTGGGTGCGCTCGCGCGCCCCCACTGGAATGTTGGTTCCCCCGGCTAAAGGCGTCCAGCCGACGAAAGCAGCCGGCCGGCGAGGCGATCGGATAAAGTTAGAAGAAGGGAAGAACAAGGAAGATTGAAGCACCTAGCTACGGACTACTCCGAATCTCGGGGCTACACCATGGGTGTGTTGGCCCTGGAGGTGTAGTTCGTCCGGCTAAGAGTGTGTAGCCGGACGAGGATAGCCAGGCGGAGCGATCCGGCAAAGATATCAAAAGAAAATTCAAGACACAAGTTAAGAAAGACTCAAGAATTTAATATTAACAAGCAAAAGGGAGACGAAGCTCCCGAGAGTTACCCGGCATTAAAGATAGCCGGTACAGACAGACAAGTTCCACGATAACCTAAAAACAAGACAAATACACCCGGCATCCCGGGGCAACAGCTAAACGGCAGGGCCTTTGCCGTGGGGGCGTTCTGGTGGCGAATCTTTGGGCGGGGCGAACCGATGCTCGTTCCGGGCTCCGGCAGCGGCGGCAGCTGAGGACTCCGCATCCGGAGTGTCGGGGGACTCCGAGTCGGTGAGCACCTCGTCCGGATCCACGTAGTCGGCGATCTTGATGGCGGACCCGCGAAGCTCCGGATGGGCTTGGCGGATGGCGGCAAGATCGGCTCCGGCGCGGAAGCCCCCATCGATCTTCTCGACGCGAGCATCCTTGTACCAGGAAAGCATCAGCGCCAAGGCCATCTCCGCTCTGCCCCACGCCGCCAGATCCGCGGCGGTCCACCGCGGCAGCACCTCCCCCGCCGCCCGGTTGTGCCAGCCGTCTCCGGAACCAGAGCCTCCGGCCACACAAAGGAGAAGACGTCCCGTGCCGCCTGACGAAGCTTCACGGCCTCCTCGCCAAGAAGCACGACGAGCTCCTGAGCCGTCGGCGGCGCTCCCGGCCAGTTCTCCTGCAGCCGGTTGTAGGCCAGCAGGTCTATGCCGGGGTAAAAGGCTGTCAGAAAAGAGGAGTCATATCCGGCTACCGGATCCAGAAAGAAAAGAAGACGGAAGAAAGAACTCACCTTTGGTAGTGTGGCCGACTTGCATCAGCTCCTCCACCAGCGCCTTCTCCTTGACCGCCAGCCGTTTTATCTCCTTCTCTTGGTCCTTGTTCTGGGCCTCGAGAAGGGAGAAGGCTTCGGCCCGTCTAGCGAGCGAGGCGTCGTGCTCCTTGACGGTAGTCTCCAAGCCTTCTACCTGTGCGTGCCATTCCTTGTTCTGCAAGCGCAGCGTGGAGTTGGACCTGCTCGGCCGGTCGTTCGCTTTCTTCAAGCGATCGATCTCGCGCTGAGCACACACGAGGATGGCTGCAACGAAGCCGACTATTACAAAAAAAGAGCCAGACGGATAAGGCGGACTTACTCTGGGAGGTCCCGTTGGCAGCAGCAAGCTTCTGCTCCAGGCTGCGGGTTCCACTGGCTGTGGCCTCAAGCAGCCGGATCTCCTTGACCGCCATCTCGAGCGTGGCTGCAAGATCCGACAGCGAAGCAGTGGAGGAGGCGTCATCGTCCACGGCATTGACGGCCAAGGACTCCTTCGCCGCGAGCACCGCTGTCTGCCACTCCACCAAGGCTTTGATCAATGATGTTTTATCGCTCTGCATGATTATGGCCATTATTGCTCTCTTAGTTTGTCGCTCCCAGTCTTTTGCTAGCCTCCACCACAAAGTATGAGTTCCACTCATGCATCGCACTCCCTAAACCAAGTTATTCCAAAGAGTCCACCATACCTACCTACTAGCTTATGCTATTCCAAGTATATTCATGCTTTTGTTTACCTTCCAAATTAAACTTGTTATGAGAAAACTAGTGATTAAAGCTCACACGAACTTGATGGCACACTTTACTTTATTGCCTCTAATAAACTTGAACCATTGGGTACTTCTTTGTTGCGTATATGCTTGCGCTTTATAAGTTGAAGTTAGCAGAACCATGTTTCATGGGGAACGCTTTCAACATTGCACTTGTACTTTGTACCCCATTGATATTATGTTCTTT
The DNA here is from genome assembly GCA_023614405.1 of Avena insularis. Lineage (NCBI taxonomy): Eukaryota > Viridiplantae > Streptophyta > Magnoliopsida > Poales > Poaceae > Avena > Avena insularis. The sequence continues at coordinate 590,762,829 of CM042686.1, forward strand.
TGCTTACGGATCCCAGCGGTGTGAAATAAATGTGGAACTTGTATGATCATGGAGTTTGTATAGGTGTTAGAGAAACGCCTGGGCCGCTAGCCTAAGCCAAGCATAGGGTGCTCACTATGGTGATGCTGCAAGTTTCCACCATGATTAGGCTTGGCTTAGGCTAGCAGCCCAGGCATTTCTCTAACACGTATACAAACTCCATGATCTTACAAGTTCCACTTTTATTTCACACCGCCGGGATCCGTAAGCAAAAGAACATGATATCAACGGGGTACAAAGTGCAAGTGCAATGTTTTGAATTGGGACAAAGTGTGAAACTTGAATACAGTTGAATAGTTGGATGCATGGTGGAACTCATACTTGGTTGTGATACTACAAGTTGAAAACTAAAGGATCATAAAGGCTATTGTGACTTGAGATAGTCATAACATGGTGTGAGCATGCGCCAAGTCAACCCAAATAAAGCATCAAAGGAGAATACCACTATACTATGCTTTAATATGCTAAAACAACGCATGATTAATCCAAGGCACATTAAGAAATCTCAATTGTTTATAACAAGTCATGCTACAACAAAGAATACTAAGCATAAAGCCAAAACAATATCAAGCATGGCATGACAAAGCATAGGCCACAGTCAAAAACAAGCTCTCTTTACCACTTAAGCACGAGCTTTCCTACTTTTTTCCAAACCAAACCAAACCAAACTATTTGAACACCAATGCATGAAAGAGGAGGTCCAACCAATTTATTCAGCAAACTAAGCAAATCAAAGCAAACTAAAAACCAAAACGAAAACGAAAAAAGAAGACGCTCCAAGAACAACACAACTATGCATGAAACAATAAAAATGAAGCGTTTGGAAGAAACCTGGGATTTTTATTGATGAAGAAGGGGATGCCTTGGGCATCCCCAAGCTTTGATGCTTGTACTTCTTGGATATTTCTTTAGGTGACACGAGTGGCATCCCCAAGCTTGAGCTTTAGTCCATCCTTCATCTCATTTCTCATTCCTTCCATACACCTGAAAATTTTCCTTCATACAAAATTTCACACAATCTTTATTAGCAACATTAGTGCACTCAAGATAAATAAGTCTTAAGGTTCAGTTCTAACACCAAATAAACTTCCATTAGAACACTAGCTACTGTAGTACTTCCCTCAAAAAGCTCAATTCCCCAAAAGAACTCAAAAAGGAACCCACAAGAAGCAAATGCAGAAAATGGCAGAAATCTGTCAAAACATACCAGCAGGTAAAGACGATTTTTTCGAAGACCTTCTGTTGCTGAAATAAAAAAGTGTTGAACTAGATAACAACCTGGGGCAGAAGCACAAAAAATTACAGCTCAATCCGACATACAGAGCTTTCTCATGAATGTTTACGGTGAAGCACAAAAATCTGTTTCGGGACAGCAACTTTCCCAATCATTACTTCACTCTCATTAGAGGTTACTCTTGGCACAAAAAGCAAATAAAAAGGATAAGGAGAGGTTATTACAGAGGTAATAACTTCCAAGACTCATCTAAAACTTTTGCGTTATCTCCCAATAAGTACTTTTCTTTAACGCCTTTAAGTTAGGCATAAGAAGCAAAGAAAGAATCAAGTGTTCTCAAATGAAGAAGCATTAAGACCAAATTTTGTTTTCATAGGAGAAGCAAAAGAAATATTTTCTCTCTTTTTAGGAAAGTGTTCTATACCTTTCTTGAGTGGGAGTTGATATTTAATGGTGCCTTCTTTCATATCAATGATGGCACCAACAGTTCTAAGAAAAGGTCTTCCCAAAGTAATAGGACAAGAAGCATTGTATTCAACATCCAAAACATAGAAATCAACGGGGACATAGAAATCGTTAACCATAATAAGAACATCATTAAGACTCCCCATGAGTTTCTTTTTAACATTATCATCAAGTGGGACATTCAAATAGCAATCTTCAAGAGGAGGCAAATGATGACCCACAAGTATAGGGGGTGTATCGCAGTATTTTCGAGGGAAGTGAAACCCAATTTATTGATTCTACACAAGGGGAGCCAAAGAATATTTATAAGCCTTAACAACTGAGTTGTCAATTAAGCTGCACCTGGAAACAATTTTGCTCACAACAGTTTATCAGTAGCAATAGTTTTGTAGTAGGAATAGCAGAGTAGCAGCAGTAGTAAAGCAAGGACAGTAGTAACAAAAGCAGTAAACAGTGGGATTCGAGTGCGGTAGGCAAAGGGATGGATGGACGGGCGTTGCATGGACAAGACAATTCACATAGCTATCAGAACATAGGGCAATTGCAGATAAATAAGATAAAGCACCCAAGTACTAGATAATCCTAGGCATGTGTTCCATATATAGTCATACGTGCTCGCAATGAGAACTTGCACAACATCTTTTGTCCTGCCAGCCTGTTTGCAGCGGGGCCTCTAGGGAACTACTGGCAATTAAGGTGCTCCTTTTTATAGAGCACCGGACCAAAGCATTAACACTCCATGAACACATGTGATCCTCACATCAAAGCCTTTCCCTTCTGGTTATCCCGATTTCTGTCACTTCGGGGCCATACGTTCAGGACAACAACGTGTGTATACAACTTGTAGATAAGACCAAGAACAATACTATCATAATGAATCAATAACATGTTCAGATCTGAAATCATGGCACTCGGGCCCAAGTGACAAGCATTAAGCACAACAAGTTGCAACAAAGTCATAAAGCACTAATAAAAGATACTAGGCACCATGCCCTAACAATCTGATGCCATTACATGAACGATCTCATCCAATCCCTACCATCCCCATAACCTACAGCGGGGGATTGCTCACTCATAGATGGGGGAAACATGGATGGTCGATGGAGATGATGGTCGAGATCGATGGAGATGGCTCTGGGGGCACTTCCCCGTCCCGGCAGGGTGCCAGAACAGAGACTTTCTGTCCCCCGAATCTCCCCTTTGGTGGCAGCTGCGCAACAGAACTTTTTGTGGAAAAACGTCGAACCCCCCGAAGTTTTTAGGTCAGAAGCCTTCTTATAGGCGAAGAGGGAGACCGAGGGGGTGCCTGGGGCCACCACACCATGCCCTGGCGCGGCCAGGCCCAGCCCGCGTCTGGGGGGTGTGGCCAGCCCCTGGCCCTCCTCCGTCTCGTATTCTGGCTCCTGGAGTCTTCTGAAAAAATAGGCACTTTGGCTTTTGTCCCGTCCAATTCCAAGAATATTCATTTTCTAACTTTCCTGAAACCAAAAACAGCAGAAAACAGGCAGCTGGCACTGTGGCTCTTGTTAATAGATTAGTCCAAGAAATCATATTAAAAGTACTCCAAAGTGTGGACAAAACACAAGAAAGTGGATAAAACCAAGCATGGAACATAAAAAATTATAGATATATTTGCAATGTATCAACATCCCCAAGCTTAACTCCTGCTCGTCCTCGAGTAGGTAAGTGATAAAAAGAAAGAATAATTTTTGAGGTGACATGCACCATCAAAGACTTGACCAAAGTATTTGTAAACATTCAAAGCTGGGATCATAGTACTTCAATCATAACATGAAAGACAAAGTTCTAGCAATAAGACATAGCAACTAAGTTGCAACATGAAAAGGCACAAACAAAAGATTAATGAATAACAATGCTTTGCAAGACGTTTTTTTGTTTCACATAAAGAAAAGATAGCATAGTGGCATTCAGCTTGTCCCTCATAGAGTAGCAAACATAAATGCATAGGACACCTTCAAAGTTTACAAGAGTGACTAGATACAAGTAGTTTAAAACAAGCAATATCAAGGTATGCATCAATCAACAAGTCTTGGGACAATGCACATAGAACTAAGAATGGCCACTATGCTCTCAAGAAAGTGCTCATAGAATGTGTGAAGACTCAACAAGGAAAAGAAAAGGTTTTGCATAGTTTGAAAGGCTTCCAAATGCTGAAAGTATGGTACTCATTAGCTTTGAGCTCTCATTGCCCCTGTCATAAGCATCTTTAATGTGGTTAAGGTGAAAGTGAGATCCAATCTGAGTTATATGCTTGACAGACTATAAACTGAAAATCCCAAGTCCCTTGAGTACGAGGGCCGCTCCTCATGCTACTCAACTTTAGTTACCGGTAAGTTCTTGTAATCGTAAGTATGTGCGTATCATTGAGAACCGCCAACGGGGTACCCCTTGTCCGATGATACAGAAGAATCCCCATATCAAAATGACAAGGCAAGCAGACAATGAGTATCTCAGCAATCTTCTTATTTACCATGGGAAAATGGTGCTTTTTTCTCTCTTTCCTCTTTTCGTAAATCTCTTTTTTTTTCTTTTTCTCAATAGCTATCTCTCTCTTTTTTTTATAAGAAGAATGCTTCATAGATATCATTATGGTTACGCTGCAGGTTTCCACCATGTCAGCATGGATTAGACCAGCGGCCCAGGCGTTTCTCTAACACACATACATAACTCCATGGACTTACAAGCTCCCCTTTTATTTCACACCGACGACATCCGCAAACAAAAGAGCAAGGTATCAACTGGGTATATATTTACAAGTGTTGAAAGCGTTCCCCGTGACAGCACGGTTCTGCTAATCCCAGCCTATAATTTGCAAGCATATAACTTTCATGGAGAGTTCACAATGGTTCATGTTTATTAAGTGCAGGAAATAAAGTGTGCCATCAAGTTCGTGAGAGCTTTACTAACTAACTTTTTCATAACAAGCAAACATTTTATTCGGAAGAAAACAAGGCATATTGAATATGCATGGAAGTAGAAAATGATGCTAATAGGTAGGTATGGTGGACACTTTGGCAATATTTGGTTTAGGGAGTTGGAAACTTGAGTAAAACATACTCAGTGTAAGTGAAGGCTAGCAATAGTAAGGGAGCGACAAACGAGAGAGCAATAATGGCCATAATCATGCAGAGCGACAAAACATCATTGATCAAAGCATAAAGTGATACCACAAGTTGAAAACTAAAGGATCATAAAGGCTTATGGTGACTTGAGATAGTCACAACATGGTGTGAGCATGCGCCAAGTCAACCCAAATAAAGCATCAAAGGAGAATACCACTATACTATGCTTTAATATGCTAAAACAACGCATGATTAATCCAAGGCACATTAAGAAATCTCAATTGTTTATAACAAGTCATGCTACAACAAAGAATACTAAGCATAAAGCCAAAACAATATCAAGCATGGCATGACAAAGCATAGGCCACAGTCAAAAACAAGCTCTCTTTACCACTTAAGCACGAGCTTTCCTACTTTTTTCCAAACCAAACCAAACCAAACTATTTGAACACCAATGCATGAAAGAGGAGGTCCAACCAATTTATTCAGCAAACTAAGCAAATCAAAGCAAACTAAAAAACAAAACGAAAACGAAAAAAGAAGACGCTCCAAGAACAACACAACTATGCATGAAACAATAAAAATGAAGCGTTTGGAAGAAACCTGGGATTTTTATTGATGAAGAAGGGGATGCCTTGGGCATCCCCAAGCTTTGACGCTTGTACTTCTTGGATATTTCTTGGGGTGACACACGTGGCATCCCCAAGCTTGAGCTTTAGTCCATCCTTCATCTCATTACTCATTCCTTCCATACACCTGAAAATTTTCCTTCATACAAAACTTCACACAATCTTTATTACCAATATTAGAGCACTCAAGATAAATAAGTGTTAAGGTTCAGTTCTAACACCAAATAAAATTCCATTATAAAACTAGCTACTGTAGTACTGCCCTCAAAAATCTCAATTCCCCAAAAGAACTCAAAAAGGAACCCACAAGAAGCAAATGCAGAAAATGACAGAAATCTGTCAAAACAGACCAGCAGGTAAAGACGAATTCTTTCGAAGACCTTCTGTTGATCAAATCAAAAAGTGTTGAACTAACTAAAGTTAGATAACAACCTGGGGCAGAAGCACAAACAATTACAGCTCAATCCGACATACAGAGCTCTCTCACGAATTTTTACGGTGAAGCACAGAAATCTGTTTCGGGACAGCAACTTTCCCAATCATTACTTCTCTCTCATTAGAGGTTACTCTTGGCACAAAAAGAAAATAAAAAGGATAAGGAGCGGTTATTACTGAAGTAATAACTTCCAAGACTCATCTAAAACTTTTGGGTTATCTCCCAATAAGTACTTTTCTTTAACGCCTTTAAGTTAGGCATAAGGAAAAACTAAAATGGATAGAATAGAAGTAAGCAGAGATAATCAAGGTGAAAACATTGTTTTGTTCAATGAAATCCTTTTGTTAACAAGGTTGATCAGGTCTTTCTCCCAAAACAATTTCATATGAGACAAAACTTTGTATTCCACTAATGATTATGTTACCTCAACCTTGATAGCAATGGTCCCAATCATAATAGTTTCAAAATTTTCTCTTGGTATGGGACAATATATTTCTCCAACTTGAATGCCCTCAACATGTTCAATTGAATTCAAAACCATAAGTCCCATCAATCTTCTTGGGGAAATATATAGTATGTTCCTTGTCATTAACATTGAAGGTCACCTTCCATTTATTACAATTTATAACAGCACCTGCAGTATTTAAGAAAAGGTCTCCCAAGAATAATAGACATATTATCATCTTCAGGCATGTTAGTTTGAGAGGATGCTCTCATAAGAAATATGAGTTGAAGTAAAAGAGAGCATCAAGAAGCAAATTCAAGTCTAACCCACTTCCTATGCATAGGAATCATGTACGCAAATAAATTCGCAAAGAACAAAGTGACAGGCATAGGAAGATAAAACAAGAGTAACTTCAAAACTTTCAGCACATAGAGAGGTGTTTCAATACCATGAAAACTTCTACAACCATATTTTCCTCTCTCATAATAATTTTCAGTAGCCTCATGAATAAACTCAACAATATAACTATCACATAAAGCATGCTTTTCATGATCTACAAGCACTAGAGCTTTATCATAAACTTCTTCAAAAGAATCCTCAGGAATATAACATTCATCCTCCTTTAGTAATCATGGAGGACAATCAATTAATGTAAGGGATAAAGAGTTACTCTCATTAGAAGGTAGGCATGGGTAGCTAATCCATTCTTCCTCCTTTTGTTCATCACTCTCCTCCTCTTTTTCATCTAATGAGATTTCAGGTTCATCAATTTCTTCTTCCATAGGATCCTGCAAGGCATTACCCTCTTCCATTTGTGGAAAGCATCTATTAAAATATTCAAGGATATAGCCATTTTCATCCTTGTAATTATCAAAGCAGAATTTAAGTATACCATAAACTTCATATTTGTAAGGTGAATCATCAATATTTTCAAGCAAACTAGCAAGTTCAAAAGCACCCTTCCAAGCAATAAATTCTTCAATTTGTTCTGCATCATAAAAGTCATAAATTCCTTTAGCATAGGAAGATATGGTATCATTATCACTATACTCACATTGAAAAGGGAGGTGTTTATACCTCTTTCTGCAACAAGACTCATCACAGCAATAAGTAACATTATAAGTAGAGCACATGTTTCTAGCAATGGTATACAATCTATCAATTTGTTCCCATAAGTGTTTCCCTTTTTGCGACAAGCGGTGTTCCTTATAATAATATTTTTGATCTTCCGTGAACCCACCTTGCCAATAAGCTTCAGTTTCAAAGAAACCAACCATTGACAACAAGCATGATAAGGCAAGACAATAACAGACCAACGAAAATAACAACTAGAGTAGGAACTAATTTTTTTTGTATTTTTGATAAAGAAACAAGCAAACAAGGAGAAAATAAACTTAGCTTGAACAATAGTGAATCCAGGTGAACTTGATAAATAAAGCTATGCTCCTCGGCAACGGCGCTAGAAAATAGTCTTGATGACCCACAAGTATAGGGGGTGTATCGCAGTATTTTCGAGGGAAGTGAAACCCACTTTATTGATTCGACACAAGGGGAGCCAAAGAATATTTATAAGCCTTAACAACTGAGTTGTCAATTCAGCTACACCTGGAAACAATCTTTCTCACAACAGTTTATCAGTAGCAACAGTTTTGTAGTAGGAATAGCAGAGTAGCAGCAGTAGTAAAGCAAGGACAGTAGTAACAAAAGCAGTAAACAGTGGGATTCAAGTGCGGTAGGCATAGGGATGGATGGACGGGCGTTGCATGGACAAGACAATTCACATAGCAATCAGAACATAGGGAAATTGCAGATAAATAAGATAAAGTACCCAAGTACTAGACAATCCTAGGCATGTGTTCCATATATAGTCATACGTGCTCGCAATGAGAACTTGCACAACATCTTTTGTCCTGCCAGCCCGTTTGCAGCGAGGCCTCTATGGAACTACTGGCAATTAAGGTGCTCATTTTAATAGAGCACCGGAGCAAAGCATTAACACTCCGTGAACACATGTGATCCTCACATCAAAGCCTTTCCCTTCCGGTTATCCCGATTTACATCGCCGGGGCCATAGGTTGGACAACAACGTGTATACAACTTGTAGATAAGACCAAGAACAATACTATCATAATGAATCAATAACATGTTCAGATCTGAAATCATGGCACTCGGGCCCTAGTGACAAGCATTAAGCACAACAAGTTGCAACAAAGTCATAAAGCACTAATAAAAGATACTAGACACCATGCCCTAACAATCTGATGCCATTACATGATCGATCTCATCCAATCCCTACCATCCCCATAACCTACAGCGGGGGAGTACTCACTCATAGATGGGGGAAACATGGATGGTCGATGGAGATGATGGTGGAGATCGATGGAGATGGCTCCGGGGGCACTTCCCCGTCCCGGCAGGGTGCCGGAACAGAGACTTTCTGTCCCCCGAATCTCCCCTTCGGTGGCGGCGGCGCAGCAGAACTTTTTGTGGAACCCCCCGAAGTTTTTAGGTCAGAAGGCTTCTTATAGGCGAAGATGGAGACCGAGGGGGTGCCTGGGGCCACCACACCATGCCCTGGCGCGGCCAGGCCCAGCCCGCGCCTGGGGGGTGTGGCCAACCCCTGGCCCTCCTTCGTCTCGTATTCTGGCTCCTGGAGTCTTCTGGAAAAATAGGCACTTTGGCTTTTGTCCCGTCCAATTCCGAGAATATTCATTTTCTGACTTTCCTAGAACCAAAAACACCAGAAAACAGGCAGCTGGCACTGTGGATCTTAATAGATTAGTCCAAGAAATCATATGAAAAGTACTCCAAAGTGTGGACAAAACACAAGAAAGTGGATAAAACCAAGCATGGAACATCAAAAATTATAGATACATTTGCAATGTATCAACAAATCAAGCATATCATAAATCCTTCTAGGCATAATAGAAACACTACTATCAAGATCACACAAAGCTTTGAAATCAAAGTCATTCACTTTCATATTAATGATGGGTTCCCAACCATCCTCTTGTTTTATAGGAATAGAAGCTTTATGTTTCATCTTTTCTTCCTTAATCTTTATGAGAGCATCGATAATGTGTTTTGTAAAGGCCATGTTCATAGCACTAGCATTAGGACTTTTAGCAAGATTTTGTAGGAACTTAATAACTTCAGAGATATTGCAACCATCAAGATCAAAATCAACTTTATCATCTAAAGTAGTAGAACTATTACTAGCCTCAACACTAGTGGTGGTGATAGTAGAAACACTAATGTTTCTAGCAATTTTATCTTCTCTTTCCCACTTAGCATGTATTTCAGCTAATAGTCTAACATTTTCATCAATTCTTACTTGTATAGCATTGGTAGCTGCAAAGGGATTATCATTAGTTTCAGGTTTAGCAGCCATTTTATTAATCAATGAAGATTGAGCTTCAGATAGAGATGATATATTCCTTTCATCATTAGAGAGTTTCGATTATAAACTAGGAATTTCCTATTTAGACTCTCAAGGTTATGGCTAATATTTTTCAAAATGGTAGATTGTTCCTCCATAGTTTTAGTGAATAGATTATTTTCCTCATATTGCATTTGCATGAAGTTTTTAGTGGCTCTTTCAACTTCTAAAATTCTTCCTTCACTAGGTAATCCAGATTTACCATTATAGCCATAAGTATTACTAGGAGGGTAGGGCCTATAATTGTTGTTACCAAAATTGTTCCTATAAGCATTATTACCATAAGCATTGTTGCCAAAGTTGTTATTTCTTATGAAGTTCACATCAACTTGCTCTTCTTGAGCAACCAAAGAGGCTAAAGGAACATTATTTGGATCAATATGGGCTTTCCCATTAACAAGCATAGACATAATAATATCAATCTTATCACTCAAGGAGGAAGTTTCCTCAACAGAATTTACCTTCTTACCTTGTGGAGCTCTCTCAGTATGCCATTCGGAATAATTAACCATCATATTGTCCAGAAGTTTTGTTGCAGCACCCAAAGTGATGGTCATAAAGGTACCTCCAGTAGCAGAATCCAATAGGTTCCTTCAAGAATAGTTCAATCCTGCATAAAAAGTTTCATCCAAGCAGTCAGTCCATGAGTGGGACAATTCTTTACCAAAGATTTCATTCTTTCCCAAGCTTGAGCAACATGCTCATTATCAAGTTGTTTAAACTTAATTATTTCACTTCTCATGGATATAATCTTAGCAGGAGGATAGTATTTTCCAATAAAAGCATCTTTGCACTTAGTCCAAGAATCAATATTATTCCTAGTTAAGGAATTCAACCACTCTTTACTTTTCCTCTCAAAGAGAAAGGAAATAATTTCAGCTTAATAATATCACCATCTATATCCCTATGCTTTTGCATCTCATAAAGTTCAACAAAGTTATTTAGATTGGAAGCAACATCTTCATTACCAATACCAGAAAATTGTTCTCTCATAACAAGATTGAGCAAAGCAGGTTTTATCTCAAAGAAAGTATTTTCAGCCACAGGTGGAGCAATAGGTGTGCTCATAAAATCATTGTTGTTGGTGCTAGTGAAGTCACACAACTTAGTGTTTTCAAGAGTAGTCATTTTTTTTGGGGTTTTCAAATAAGAAAGCAAACTAGTAAAACTAATTTTTTTGTGTTTTTGATAATAAAACAAGCAAACAAAGCAAAAAGAAACTAAGAAAAACAAAAACAACAAAGTAAAGAGATTGGTTATGAGGGACTCCCCTTGTGAAGATGTCCTTGACTCCCCGACAATGGCGCCAGAAAAGATCTTGATGTGCTCGTCGTTCGATGTAGAGCTCGTTGGGAACCCCAAGAGGAAGGTATGATGAGCACAGCAGCAAATTTTCCCTCAGTTATGAAACCAAGGTTTAATCGAACCAGTAGGAGCAAGGAAACACCCCAAAGGTGTTACTAGCTGAGCTTTGGCAGGGCGCACTACCGGTGCTAGTAGCAACGTGGATACCTGCACAACACAACCACAAAACTTTGTCCCCAACTTGCGATGAGGTTGTCAATCTCACCGTGTTTTGCGGAAAACAAAGGATTAAACGTATCGAATGGAAAGAAGTATAAGTTTGCAGAAAGTAAACACAAAGAAGTAAACAGTTGTAGATTGTATGTAAATAAAAAGGACCGGGATCCATAGTTCACTAGAGGTGGCTCTCCTTAGATAGATAACATGCTGGGTGAACAAATTACAGCGGGGCAATTGACAAACACCGAGAAAGCAATACATGCATATACTAATCATCTTGACTCCTTTGAGACTTGATTGGGCAATACAACATAATACATAGACCGCCATCCAACTGCATCTATGACTAATAATCCACCTTCAGGTTATCGTCCGAACCCCCTCCAGTATTAAGTTGCAAGCAACAGATTATTGCTTTACGAACTACGTGTAAAGTAAACAATACGATTGTTCTATGAACAAAGGATTATTGTTTTCTCCCTAGTACCAACAACACATCTAGTACCTTAGAGATTTCTGTCACTTCCCCAGATTACCAGAGACATGAACCCACTATCGAGCATAAATACTAACTCTTGGAGTTGCTAGCATCTACTTGGCCAAGATAGCTACTAACAACGGAAAGCATGCAAGATCACAAATAACAAAGACATGATAGAATCAATAATCAATCTGAAATAGCATCTCAATATCCATCGGATCCCCGCAAACACAACATGCAGAATTACAAATAGATGATCTTGATCATGAGCAGACTCACAAGATCTAGACATGAAAGCACAAAGGAGGAGAACCAGCCATCTAGCTACTACATGGATCCGTAGTCCAAGGATGAACTACTCACGCATCACACCGGAGGCTTGCATGGTGATGAAGAAGGCCTCCAGGGTGAATTCCCCTCTCCGGCAGGGTGCTGGGAAGAGCTTTAGATCCCTCCCGATCTAGGGATGGAGATGACGGCGGCTACAGACTCTTTCGTGGATTTTTGATCGGGTACTTAGGGTTTTCGTCCCGAGGGCAATATATAGGCGGAAGGAGAGGCCGAGGGGGTGCCGGGAGCGGCCACACCACCCCCTAGCGCGGGACAGGCCTAGCCGCGTGGCCAGGTGGTGTGTTGGCTCCTTGGCCCTTCCCCGTCTCGTATTCTGGCACTTGATCCCTTCCGGAAAAATAGGCACTTTGGCTTTTGTCTCGTCCAATTTCGAGAATATTCAATTTCTGACTTTCCCGGAACCAAAAACAACAGAAAACAGGCAGCTGGCACTGTGGCTCTTGTTAATAGGTTAGTCCAAGAAATCATATGAAAAGTACTCCAAAGTTGGAATAAAACACAAGAAAGTGGATAAAACCAAGCATGGAACATCAAAAATTATAGATACATTTGCAATGTATCACCCGTCTCCTCGCCGGTCCCCCTCGACGCGTTGAAAGCAGCCGCTGTCCCTGTCCAGGCCCTAGTCGAGGCATCGATGGCAGCCGCCGTTCCTGTCCAGGCCCCCGTCCCAGCTACCGATGGAGCCGCCGAAGAGGAGCCCCCGTCGGCAAGGAGGCCCCCCGGTCACAAGCAGATCACGCACTTCTTGGGCACCTACGATCCAGATAAGTACATCACTCCGCTGAACCCCTACGACACCGGCATCGACGACCTATGGTTGGAGTTAACTAGGGTTTGCTCCCCTCCCCTTATTCTTCTACCGTTTGTTAGAAATAATGGGCTAATCTATTTAAAATTTAGCTGGTATTGTCATGTTTAATAGTTTGGAATTATTCATGGAAATTGTGCCTAATTATCCAACACCGTTCCCATCGTTGGATGCTAGATCTTGGTTTATTAGGATTCGCTTGTTCGCATTTCGATTGCTCGATCTTCTTACACCATCTACTCCCCCATTTTCCTTTTCTTCCAATAGGTTTCTGGCAGCGACGTCTGCAGCGATGACGAGTCCATTCACACCAAGGCTCGTCAGGTGTTGAGGAGGCTGCGGGCCGGCAAGTACGATGGCTTCCTCAGGGGCCCCTACTACAGCTGCCCCTTCCGCAAGAGGGATGCCTACTGCTTGACGAGTAGTGCCGCCGGCGGCACCGTCTTGAACACCTTACTGAAGCATGCAGAAGTCGTGGGCTCCGGCATCCACAAAAGTGGCAAGCGCGAGACTGTGAACATTAACGCCTACATCGCTGAACACCGGGCTCTCTGCATTCACCTCCGAAACCTCCAGCGGGTGGCCATCAAAGAGGGTCGCATGCCTCCAATCAGGCCCAAGGCCCCCAAGTCCAAGAAACTGGGCAGCAAGAAGTGGAGGAAGCGCCGGAGGGAGGAGGCGGAGGCGTGGGCGCTTGCAGGATGTGCCTACAGCTGCGGCGGCTACTACTGCTGCTAAGCAGCTTCTTTCTAGCTATATCCTATTTCTAGCTGAATGCATCGAACCTCGTTAAGCAACCTACTTTCTATCGCTATATCCTATTTAGCTACGCACAGCTATATCTACATTTGTTTTGTTTTCTGAATGAATGTATTCTGCCTGGTGTGATTTGCCGCTTTAGATTTGCTACCTGATCGGAGGCAAAAAGAGGTCCAAAAAGGAACGAATTATCGAAGAGAGAATCTTCTCTAGATTTGCTACCAATTTGGGCATATATGAACATATCTGTTTAGCGAGAGAGTAAAAGGATACTCTTTCAAACTGCCAGTTAACGAGCTACCATCTTGACGTCTCCCTCTACAAGAAGGAACACGATGCCGTCTATGGAAAAAGTCGCCGAGCGGTCATGTCACGTTTAATCAAGTCTGAAAAGCTTACTACTGCTACTACTACGCCACAACACATGCGCCATTGAGTGCACGGTCGTCGATGGACAGCTGCAATTTATTGCCACTTGATTTTAATAAGACACATCCCATTTTTTACGCAGCGGCTTTCAATCTCACTTCCAACTGGGGCCCACCATAAGAAGCTTGCACGTGCTAGCCGGAAGCCGAACATTTGAGCTCAACGAGACCTAACATATCCGGTTCATCGAGTCACTCGTAGTCATCAACAAATCCCTCTAGCGAATCTAGCACAACCCCACAAATCTCGCCGTACAGCCACCTACCTCCCCCTCTACATTTCTACTTTTAACTATCGCCAATTTTTGGGCCGTGTCAAACTTCGTACATAGAAATTGTGTGTGCGCCCTTTGCATGCGGCTCAATACAGAACTGCCATGCATGGCCCGGAAAAAAACGTGACGTACCGTGCGCGTGTCGCGGTGCACGGTGCAGTAGACTCCACGACGCGTTGCACGGTGGTGCAATGAAACATGCCTTGCTTTTATCCACCTTAACTATTGAGCTCACTGACCCCACGCAACCCTCTCCACTGTCCCACCAGCATCCGCAAACTCCCGAGAATACCCTGTTCGCGCCGACGATGGCCAAGGAGGATAAGGTGGCCATCGTCGCCTCCATGGCCGCCGGCGAGGAGGCTCCCGTCTCCTGGCTATATCCTATTTCTGGCTGAATGCATCGAACCTCGTTATGCAACCTACTTTCTATCGCTATATCCTATTTAGCTGCGCACAGCTATATCTACATTTGTTTTGTTTTCTGAATGAATGTATTCTGCCTGGTGTGATTTGCTTCTCTAGATTTGCTACCTAATCGGAGGCAAAAAGAGGTCCAAAAGGGAACAAAATATCGAAGTGAGAATCTTCTCTAGATTTGTTACCAATTTGGGAAAAATGAAACATATCTGTTTAGCGAGAGAGGAAAAGGATACTCTTTCAAACTGCCAGTTAATGAGCTACCATCTTGACAAGATACAAGACACATACATAAACATAACACAAAGAGGGTTAAATTTATTTTACTACTCTCACTTGAGGCGCTAGCCATCTTGACAAGCTAACTGACTTCCACAAACAGAAACATAACACTAAGAAGTAAAATTTAATTCACTTCTCATTAGACCACTTGAGGCACTTGCCATCGTTCCTAGGCGACCAACTGCGATCATTCTAGGTGGATCTTACATTATTGGCCCTCCACAACTCACGAAATGCAAGTTCGTCCTAATTGGCATCTGACTTGGCTTTCCTATCTTCAGCGTCCTGCGGCACAATTAGCGGTGCATCACAGGCCTGATTGTTGCTGCCAGAAGATGCTACCTCTTTGTTTGCCGCTTCAACTGTAGCCTCTCTATCAGCTGCTTCTTTAGCTGCAAGCTCTCTTTCAGTTGCTTCTGCAGCCTCTCTGTCAGCTGCTTCAGATGCTGCCAATTTCTTTGCATATTCAACTTCAAACTCAGCTATTCCGCATTTTCTACAAAGGGCTCCCCTAAGCTCGTCTTCCCTCTTGCAAATAGGGCAAAACACGAGGTAACGTAGAAAAAAATGGATCTTCTTGTACAGCTGGTAGGTCATGTAAGCATCTATGGTTGCATACTTCAGGTTTATATCAGTCAACGGCCACTCATCCCAGAAATCATGCCTATCCGTAGGGAAATCTTCCTTCATTTTGTCGTACGACTCATCGAGGATTCTAGTTGCGAGTGATGCCATTCCATCCTTCTTCGAGCCCCCTAGGATCTTGACAAGACGCTGAATATCGATCCAGTTGTGCGCAGGAATTATAATTTCCTCTTGATACAATTTCGAAAAATCAGTTGTTGTGTCGACAGTGCAGAAAACAATTTCCTTTTCTACAAGGAACTGGCGCAGCACCGGACATTTCCTGTCAGTCCTGAAAGTATGTAGTTTGTCATCACCAAAATTTGTAACTACAAATATTTTATCAATGCAAGATTATCATCTCAATATAATTTTGAAAAGTTTAGTAAATGCAAGATCAAGACTCTCAACATTGTATTATCATAATTTATTCAGTTTTGCTATTTCTCGGTCGACTGAATGAGTTGCACATTTCTTTTAACTACGGTTGCACTTTTCTTAGGTGATTGAGACTAAAGAAAATCTCAGTCGATTGAGACATAAGCAAACCCTAATTTATTTGGTCCTAAATAAAATCCAGTAGTTGCAAGATGAGCAAGTGGATAAAGAACAAGAGGAGAAAACCCTAAAAGCGGTTAGCTATAGAGAGCATATCTACAAACCGGGAGAGGTGGTAGATGAGGACGTGTTTCCGCATGGCCAGATGAACGACGGCGACTTCACTCCCTTCATATGGGTGCTCCGGGGTGTACTCGAGGTCCAATTCCACAAACTTGTCCTCGTCTATCCCAAGCCAACCCTCGTACATCCTCAAGACACGCACCACTGTCTCCTCCTCGTTGGTGTAGACAACGTCTATCTTCTTATTGTCATGGGTAGTGAAGCTTGTCTCTAGAGTGCGTAGATCTTCCATGGCGGCAAGGAGAAGACGGGAAGAAGATAGTAGATGACAGGAAGAAGAAGATTGGTTTCTGCGAGGCAGGGGAACGGTGGAACCGTCAATATGCTTTTATGGTAGGGGTTAATGATTGGGACGGAAGTCCAAGGAGAGACGCGTGGCGGTGGCCGTTCCAGCTTCTGAGTAAACAAAAAATAATTATAACACCGATACATGGGCCCTGTTTTGTCACGTCAATACACTGGGTTGGGGGTGTTGTCCTATCCACTGTGCCAACGCTGCAAGCCTATGTGACAGCCACCCTGCCTAAGCGACGGGAGCGACATAATGGCAAGAACTGACAGGGAGGGCAACTTGACGCCCGTTAGCCTGATTTTTTGTATTGAAATGTAAAGTTGAATTCGTGCCGAAAAAGACCCTCGAGTATTTGGCACACCAACTGTAGTCATCCCGGCTGATTTCAGGGAACTTGGGTACCGCGTTGCCTGTACACCCCAACTTTCGGGCCGCAAAATGATATTCTCCTACATGGACACATGCAATATTTTTGTATCAGTTACAGATAAAGAAGATAAGGTTGCTAACCTCAGCCGAGGATATCGTGTTGTGCGAACTTAAGTGTGGCTCGGACGTTTCGTCGAACACCTTGTGTGCAATCAAAGAAAAAAAATCTAGCACCCACACCTCACACACAATCCAGCAAAATTTGGTGGCAAGGGGCAAAGGGCTGGGCTTATATATAGCCAGGGGAGGGTTTTTGGTCATGGTTAATGCCACGAACCGGGACCAAAGCCCCTCCCGCGTGACACGTGGCGGCCCAGTAGCACGCCCCCACCCAGGTCATTGGTCCCGGTTAATCGCACGACCCGAGACCAATGACCTTGGTGAAACGCTGTGGGCGCCACGCGTGTCGGAGGGGCTTTGGTCCCGGTTCGTGGCATTAACCGGGACCAATGCCCACCGTCGCTTCGTCGTCCCCGTGTATAAATATGAGGCCACAATGCGTCGCTTTCGCCATCGCCTCGGCCTCTCTACAGTCGATCTCCACCCACCCCTTTCGCCATCGCCTCTCTACCGCGCTGTCGTCTCGCCTCCTCTCCCTCTCCAATATCCACCGCGCTGCCATGGAGGTGCCCATGCTCAACTTCTACGAGGCGGCGATGTTTGTGTACTACGGCATCCTCGCGCCGCCGCGCGCTAAGGTGCCCGCCGGATTTCGCATCAGCGAGGCGGGTGTGCCGGTGGCTCCGCTCCTCGTCCCCGGCGGATACGAGATGGAGTGCGTCATCGCAGAGCATCGCCGCCAGATGCCCGCATGGAAGAGGGCGTTGCCCAGGTACGTGGCGGCCAGCGAGTACTGGTCCCGGCTGTTCAAGAAGGAGCGGAAGGCCAAGCGTGGCAACCGCATAGTGGACGGGCGTGTGGTGCACCCGGATCTCCGCAACCGAGAAGGGCAGGAGATGTTCTGGTCCGTCCCTGGACGGACCATCTACACCGTCATCGACGCTGCTAGCCACGCAGAGGAGCTCCGTCTCCCGAACAATGCTGAAATCGTGGAGATTTCGTCCGACGATGACGAGGAAGCCCGCGGCTCGGAGGACAGCGGCAGCAGAAGTGTTGTTGACTAGGGAAATTTGTAAAGTCGCACCTTTCTTTGGAAAGAATTTGTGGTCGAATTAATAAAATTTCTCGATTTAGATCTTTTTCTCGATTAATTTGTGGAAGATTTTTTCAAAAATACTGATCAATTCAATTTCTATCTCGAATTAATTTCTGCCTCGAATTAATTTATGTCCCGAATTAATTTACATTGTCCCAGATTGCAGACCGTCGCGGGGTTTTTGGTTCTGGTTCGTGGCATGAACCGGGACCAATGCTCCGCAGAGCGCCACGTGTGTGTCGCGGGGGCATTGGTCTCGGTTAATGCCACGAACCGGGACCAATGCTTAGAGATGAAATGGGACCAATGCCCAGGTGGCATGAACCAGGACCGGTGCCTGGTATTGGTCCCAATTAAGAAAACGAACCGGGACCAATGGAATTTGGGCGCTGGACCAAAGACCCTTTTTCTACCAGTGCCTGCTATAGATGAATGACATAGCTCAACTAGGAAACATGCGGTTAATGGATTACTTGGACTATCTGAATGCTGAAGTCTATGTTAGGTATATATATTAGTTTCTACTCCTTATTGTTCATGTCATACTAACCTGTGTCGCTCGTACTTTGTTCATTTTTTTCTCTCACTTCCTATTTTTTCTCTATATACTAGTAGAAACCAACCCTTTAGTCCCGGAATTCGACCCGGGACTGCAAAAGCGGGACTAATGGTCCAAGCTTTAGCCCCGATTCTGTTACGAACCGGGACTAGAGGTCCAACCACGTGGCCCCGTGAGCCGTGCTGGGCGGCAGGACATTTAGTACCGCGACAACGTTTTGGGCCTTTTGGCTGCCGTGGCAAGAGATGGGGTTTTAGGGTTTTGTGTTTTTCTTTTCATTTTGTGTTTTCTGTTCAATTATTTTCCATTCTGTGTTTTCATTAGAAACAAGTTTTCGTATACATACAGAATACTACTACACAGCACTTGTACACATTGATGCAATATATAATATAATTTCTCTTACAAGCATACATGGAGTCCCAACCGGGTCCAGAGGATGTCTATTTGATTACATGGAGATCATTACATGGATGCTTTAGGTTCTATGTAGAGAGAATTCTCCGCATGGGTCTATGACCTTGTCGACAAAAATTCCAGCAAATTCCTCTTTGATTGCTATTAGGCGCTCCTCTGGTAGGAGCTTGTCCCGCATCACGTCCAACTATATAAAGAAGGAGATCGTATGAATTAGACTCAACACAACTTTTTGTAATAAAAATAAAGGGTGAATATATTGTTTACTTACTCGAACATTTTCCGAGGGCTTCTCAATAGTGATGCGAATGAACTCGCACACATAGAATCCACATAGATTAGTCCGCTGTGGCTGCCTCGCGCACTTTACAAGAATAGAATTCAATCAAATAATAACTCTAGCATGATAAATGCACATAAACAAGAATTAAATATATGCGTGGACTTATCTCATAGTACTTACCGAGAGCGATTTAAAAAATAGGTCCTCACGCCATTGACCGCGGACATGGTTCTTGAACCGTGTCCAAACCATACCCGACAAAGAAAATGAATGTATGAGTTAATAACCACTTGATATCCCAGAAAATGAATGAAAGAAACCAATATAGTGTGATAATGGTTAAAATTATCTCTGGAGCGTATCGATAATGTTGCGGTAGTCTTCAATGTCTTTGTTTAGTGAGTCCATGATGTGAACTCTTCCCAAGTCAACTGAAATACTTAGAAGAATCCAGTGGTACCTACGCAAGGTTTACATACGTCAGTAACTCATCATTTACACTGAACATCGAGTAAGCAAAATTTAATGTGTACAATAACTCACTTGCCGTCGTGGCAAGGAAATAGTATTTCATTACAGAAATGTTGGTTCGTGAGAAACCGGAACAAGTTGTGCTCGGTCTCAAGTGGCTTATCCTTTAGTATAGCTCTATGAACTCGATGTGGGTCAATGAACCCAAATCCATTGATAGCCTTTCTTTTACAATCGAGAATCTTCGTTCTGCGTCATTATATATAGCGTCATTATATATAGCGTACAAAAGAATATAGTGAGTATACTTACCGACAATGAATTGAACAAGCTGAGATAGAGAGTTAATTACATAAATAAAGTAATCACTTACAGACAATAGGAACTGAGGATAGTTTTGTCGAGTTCCTTTAGATTGAATAAATGAAATAATTCTATAAATTCAACAGGGACCTCGTCTTCAGCGAAGTAATGCGATTTTTGAACTTTCAGTATGAGCCAATATTGCTGTTCTTTCGATGCTTTCATGTATAATTCATGGAATCATCGCATTTTTGGCATATATATCCCGAAGCCTCTCAAAACTGACCAGAGGCTCCCCGTGAACAAATTTGGGTGCTACCTCAGCCTTGGGCATATCATCGTGAAGAATGTCATGAATAGAAATATTACATTGCTCAGCCAATATCTTAGCCGTTTCCGGATCTATAGGTTCTACCTCATATACTTGAGGTTCGGGTATTTCCACCTAGAGCAGGGGGAGCGATTGATTTGCTTGTTTCCCCAGGTGGGGAACGTCTCTTTTGGTTCTTCGGCTACCACTCGATTGTTTTTCTTGTTTCTCCAGCTGGGGGACATCCGTTCTGATGCTTCCGCTACCACTCGATTGTTTTGCATGTTCCCCTGCAGGGGAACCTCTTTTGTGATGCTTCCTCTATCGCTTGATCTCTTCTGTTTCAGTGTCTTCTGAAGACATAACGTATAGTCATCTGGCGCATTTAACTGAGCTTGGGATGGCTGCGTCAGTAGTTTCCTAAAGTGCTCCTTGGTTTCCGTTTTTCTTTGGACCTCTGGCTCAGGTTGTTTCTTTTTAAAATAAGCATCCACTTCAGCCCGTATGACCGCATCGGTCTCCTCATCGATCAGGTCGTAATCCCTCTTGGGAGGAACCGACGGTACTCTTGGGAGGGGCGACAACTGTCGCTTTGGGTGTCGGTTATCGCTCGACGGAGCGGTGATATTCTTCCGCTTTTGGCCCTTAGTGGGTGGAGGCAGCTGCGTAGATTGAGATGGACTCGTGTTGGGAGATACATGTTCCCGGTGGCATTTCGTCTGGAAGGAGTTGCTGCTTCCGCTGGATCACTGGAGCGAGGAGGTGGAGGTTGTCTGGTGGCTTGAACGTGTGTGCGAGTGCGGATGCGCTGCTGAGTTGCGGCGCTCGGACTTCCTCACGATCTTAAGATCGGCAAGTGTACGACTACATCAACCACGAGTTCCTACTCGTTAACAAAGCTCGTTGTCTACGAGGGTATGTTCTCGTTGGATGTATGTCCACCCGTTGCTTTGTACCTAGTAGATAGATCTTGGCGTGTAGTTCACACCGTAGGAAATTTTTTGTTTTCTATGCTACGGACCCAGGTGATATCGAGCTGATCTATGCGTAGGTGCTTAGCACGGGTAGTACACATATGTTGATATGTGGGCGATGATGATCATGTTATTGCATCTTCTATGTATTTTGGATATTGGTGGCATAGTGGGATGAAGCGGCCCGGACCAACCTTACATGTCATCGTACATGAGACCGGTTCCACGACTGACATGCAACTTGTTTTGCATAAGTGGCTGGCGGGTGTCTGTCTCTCCTACTATAGTCAATATCTGATTTACAACGAGTTGCTAATAACTTAGTTATCCTCGTTGTGGTTCATGTTCATAGGTGAGAACGGTTCTATCTCCGAAAGCCCTAAGCCACGTAAAACTTGCAATTGATAAATTAGAGGCGTCTCGTTTAGATCGTTGCTGGGCTAGTGTATTGATATGGTATTGTTGTAAGTAGATGTATGGTAGATACTCTTACAACGATCAACGTGTAAGTTCCATAGACCTTGGCCTTACACACAAAGGAATGATAGAGATCATACCACGATGCAAGTGATAGAGATCAAATGCATGGACCATATCATCTCACTTTACACATTAGATGTTAGCATCTTATACTGCTAGTTTGGCGCGTTTGGTAGCATTATAAGATGATCCCTCATTTAGATATCAAGATAAAAATGTGTTCTTCCTTGAGTATGCACCGTTCTATGGATCGTGTTTCGAGACATCACGTGATGATCGGGTGTACTCGAATCTACGCTTTCATAGGAACGGGTGTAAGACAGTTTTACACACGCGAATACTAAGGTTCTTACTTGGCGAGCCTAGCATGTACAGACATGGCCTCGGAACACGGACCGAAAGGTTAAGAATGAGTCATATGGTTGATATGATGCCCATATAGATGCTCGCCTTTGAAGCTATATCAACTCACGTGATGATCGGACTTGGTGTAGTGGATTTGGTTCATGTAATCACCAAAAGGACACGAGGAATGTCGTTTTTGAGTGGGAGTTCATTAGTAATTTGGATTAGTTGAACTCAATCTATCATAAACTTAGTCTAAATAAACTTTACAAATTCTGTTGTAGATGGCACCACCTGCTTTTAATTTCAATGTGTTCATGGAGAAAGAGAAACTTGCTGCGAATGGTAGCAACTTCACCAACTGGGCTATGAATTTGAGGATTCTCCTCACTGCTTCACAAAAGCAATGTGTGCTAGATGCGCCGCAAGGACCCCCACCAGCTCCTGATGCCCCTGACGAGGAAAAGAATGTCTATGTGACTCGTCAGGAGGACCACAACTTAGTTCATTGCGGCATACTGTATGGCTAGAGCCAGAACTTCGAAAGCGTTTCGAAAATGGCAATGCCTTTGATACCATGGGAGAATTGAAAATGATTTTCGAAACCCATGCTGCCGTAGAGAGTTATAATGCTACAGAAAAGTCTTTAGCTGCATGATGGAGGAAAACAGCTCCGTTAGTGAGCATGTACTCAAAATGTCTGGGTATGCCGATAAACTTGTGTCCTTGGGAATAACGATTCCCATTGACTTAGGCATACATCGTGTTCTCCAATCTCTGCCACCTAGCTACAAGAGCTTCGTGATGAACTATAATATGCAGGGCATGAAGAAGTCTCTTCCCGAGCTTTTGTCAATGCTTAAGACTGCAGAAGTGGAGATTAGGAAAGAACATCAAGTGTTGATGATCAATAGGACCACCGGTTTCAAGAAGGACAAGAAAGGCAAGCACAAGGGAAAGAAGGGTGGCAAGTTTGTTACCACGCCTGAAAAGTAACCCTGGGTTGGCCCTAAGTCTGACACCGAGTGCTACTATTGCAAGGGGAATGGCCATTGGAAGCGCAACTGTCCCAAGTATTTGGCGGACAAGAAGTCCAGCAAGGCAAACAAAGGTATATGTGATATACATATTATTGATGTGTACTTGACTAGTACTCGCAGTAGCACCTGGGTATTTGATACCGGATCAGCTGCTAATATATGTAACTCGGTTCAGGGGCTATGGAACAAGCGATAACTAGCAAGGGATGAGGTCAGGATGCGGGTCGGCAATGGATCAAGAGTTGATGTGATCGCCGTCGGGACGCTACCTCTCCATTTGCCATCGGGATTAGTTATAAACCTAAATAATTGTTATTTGGTGCCTGCACTGATGTCACATCCCAAATTTTAGATTTGGTATTGCATATCATTCATATCATTGCATCATGCTTTTCCATGCAAAATCGTCGAGTAGAAAGGTTCGGCGAAACGCCATCGTCAAAACCCTATTTTGTTTCGCTTCGAGGTTCCTGCGGGGAGCTTTAGAGGGACTTGCAACAACCACCCCTGTAGGTTCGAGCTTTCGCTCAAACTTTGACTGAAGGTTGTTCCCCTCGACGATACGAACCCGTAGGCACGAAAATCGCTCCAATCGGAGTTCGTATGCAAAAGACTCGAACGTTTTAGTAAACCGTCGGAAAACGGTCCGAAAATCCGGACCAATTTCCGAGTTGTAGTCCAACCGCGGGCCGATTCTGTTTCAGTTTTTTTTTCCCTTTCTTTCCGCGCGTGAGAGACCAATTAAAAGGAGGGCCCCACCCCTGCCTCGATTCCCGTGCCCACCAACTCCACACGCGCACGCCTCCCTGGAAGCCGCCGCCGCCGCCTCCTGGTGCACGTCGCCGCCGTCGCTTCTCCTCACCGCCGCCGGCCACCCCTTCGCCGCCGGCCATCGCCGCGTCTGTTGCCGGGTTCGTCTCGCCGCCCTCTTTCCGTTCCCGTGCTCCGCGTCTCCATCCGCCGCCGCCAACTGCGCCCTGCAGATCGCCCGTCTGACGCTGGCGTTTATTATTCCGGGAGCCGTAGTTGACCGTGTACGTACGTGCAGGTAGAACCACGCCGCCGGAACCGACCGTCGCCGCCGTCCGGAGCTCGCCGGAGTTCGTTTCGCCGTCCGTTTCCGGTAAGACAGCAGCCACCGTCAGATCTCAGATCAGCGGCTTAGGTCGTTCGTTGACTGGTCAGCACTCCAGACGTTGACTAGTCAGAGGCCCCAGACGTTGACTGGTCAGCGCTTGATCATCGAACCACGATTAGTCGGTCAATTTCGTTAATCCTATTAGTTGGCAGATTTCGGTAGAATCTTGTAAATTGCGTAGAAATTAAACCGCTTGGCTAAATTTTGCAAATAAAATATGCACGAGTTCAGTGAGTCGTGTAGAATCTCGCTGTAGCTTTGGTTCAGACTTTTACTGTCAGGTTTAGTACAGTTTAATCAAACTAGTTAGTGGCCTTTTCGGAGTAATAAATTCGTAGTAAAAGTTTCGTAGCTCCGAAAATCGCGTATGATATGTCCCTGAACTCGTATGAACGAGGGGAATCTCATCGTGATATAAAAAGATAGGCTTACAGTAAAAAGTTATGCAGTATTTGTCTAATGGCTTTCTGCAGTGTTTTAATTACTCGGGATATTTTATAACTCCTTTTTGAGTAATTCCAATTGGTACTGTTTCTTATCAGCGATTCCTATGCGGTAGAATTTTTCCAGGATTTTACAAACAGTATACTACCGGTAGTGAATTATTTAAGTTCTAACTCTAGTAGAGATCTCTACTTTTGGTTAATAGTTTTCTTAGCGCCAAATCTATTTTCCATGCATGTATTCGGTAGTAATATGTATTAGTATTATGTGGTGCAGCTGTAGCACCAATTCACTTGCCGTTCTTGCATTCATGCATCATCTTTGTTGCATATGTTTGTGAATTGTTTGTTTATGAATGCAATTGTGTCGTGTAGATTGTGTGGAGTGCAACTCTTGCTCGTGTGTGGATTGTTCCTCCGACCGCTTCAATCAAGGCAAGTAGATGCTACTTTGTTCATGATATCGTCCTACTATTTTCAATGCATTGTCGTGTATTTTGTAGTTGCATGAGTAGGATGATACTATCGCTATGCTATGTCCTATTATTGTGGTAGGGCTTTCCTTGTAGATGAGCCACCGTTGTAGATGTGCTTAGCCATGCTATGTTGAACGAGGGCTGGGTTACATCAATGATACTTGTTTTCTAAAAGAAATGTTTTGTGAAAACTAAAACAACAATCAATGAATCTCCTGGGTGTGATGGTATTGATAAGTTTTGGTGGTTTCATTGCGGAAAGGCACATTGGTATCAAGAGAGAATGATTGGCTTCTTTATTGTGTAGCTTACGTGTACAACCATGTGCCAATAATGAAATGGGCGGTTGGTTGGACTTAGTAGGTTGTGGTAACTCGAACCCGCGTATCCAGAGATGTAGAATTTTGGTAGGTTGGACGGTGCGTGTCGGGATTGAGGAGCTACTTCGAACAGTCTCTTCTTGGTCTTCTCCCTATCATCACCCTAAATGAGAGTGGTGGTACGAGTTGGGCTGGCCAAGTCACATGGGTAAAGTGTACTAACCTCTGCAGAGTGTATAATCTAATCGATTAGCCGTGTCCCCGGTTATGGACAACTGAGTTGCTAGATATTGATTCCATGACATGTTTCTCGCTCATTCTAATTTCATAATTGTTTAATATTATTGGGATAACTTAATTGGGATCTTTTCAAAGAAAAATCAAAAACTGTTTATGAAAGTAGGACAAAGTTATTTGCAAATGCAAGCCAGACACAGCTCCACTTGCCAAATATGCATGTAGATGTTAGTATTATTGTCTCCATTACTAGCTCTACTTGCCATACATTCCATGTATTGACCCTTCGGGGCTGTTGCGTTTTATGCTGCAGGATATTCCGATTCTGATTGATCGTTATAGGCCACGGTACTCCACTCGGCACTTGTTCACTTGTGGGAAATTTGAAGAATGGAGGATATATCCTTATTTTTTTGTTGCTACCTGAATAATTTGAGCTAGCTTGTGCTAAGCTTTTATTGTAATAATGGTACTCTGGATCTTCGGTACTTATGATACACGGATATTTTGCTATGTTATCTATCTTACTCTATTGTGGGCCAATGAACCGATCCAGGGATTGGCATGTCACATAGAGGCCACGGTCTTTTCAAAACCGGGGTGTCACAGGATGGTATCAGAGCCTGTGTGTCGACTGTAGGATCGTGACCTAGAATTGGATTAGGAAGCCATAGATTTATTAAAGCCTATATTAACTCTGTCTTTCATCTTATGCCTTTCACCCTCGTAAATTCTTACCATATGCTATTCTCACACTTTCCTCTTTTACTTGATAGATGGGAGAAGTCAGGACTGAGTATGCCACCATGGAGTCACCAAGGCCCTTTGCAAGGCAGTTAGCTCAGCTCTCGCACTCATTGGGATTGCCACTGCCCATGTTCAAGGGAAGAAGGCTGTACACCTATGGATATGGAGAGGATGCATGGGAGATCACTACCTTCATATTCAGAGATGCCGCCTTGCCAAACCCCGTGCATTTGATCTACACCAAGACCTACTGCAACTGGGGACTTGGAATCAACTTGGCCATACATGAAGCCCTGTCTCGCCAGTGCCATCAAGTCCGACACCTACTACCGGCAGATTCACCCTACCGTGACTATGGAAGGCGTGATGAAGATGGGAACATTGTGGTTACCCCGGGCGACAGGAACAACATGCCGCCCCGTCGGAGGCACATAGAGGACATGGAAAGGGAGAATGGAGCTCTAGCAGAGAAGGTGAGGATGATAAAGGAGATTGCAGATTTTACTAGCAATGGTATGGTGGTCCAAGGACAGGAGATTGACACTTTGCATGAAGCTGTGGGAGTTCTGGAGAATGCCCTGATAGCCAGAGATGCAACCATAGCACATCTTCATGGTATGCGTGCAGAGAACACCGGAACATACTGACAGCGCAAGGGACAGTCCAGGAAAGGGATCAAACTATTGAAGCTATGACAGCCCAGATTGCCGCTCTCCAAGCACAGCTGAATCCACCCTCTAATGATGACAATGGAGATGATGGCAACAATGGGGATGATGATGACAGTGGAGATGATGATGATGAGGACGAGGATGATGATGATGGAGACGATGATGGTGGAGGAGATGAAGCTGTTGCAGTTGCAGCTGAGGATGAAGAAGAAGAGGAGGATCCAGAAGAGGTGGAGTTTGACGTTTCAAGTGATGGTTCAGGAGAGGTGTACACTCCGCCGCCATGGTTGTACCGTAAGCCGAAGCGTCAACGCATGACAGCAAGGACCTACCGCAACCTCTTCAAGCAGTAGATAGAAGTCCACCAATTAGTCCTCGTTAGGCGAAATCGTTAGGATTATTCTCGATCGTTGTGATACTTAGTTCGTGTTAGTGTAAGAGTATTTAGATGATTATTTGTGTACTCCAATATTCCAGGAATTATTTGTGCAAAATTATATGAAAGAGTTATGGCAATTTGGTTACTATCTATGTTGTTTTCGCTGCAGTTTTTCTGCTGATACAGCAGTACTGCGCGATTTTTCATATTTTTCTGGTAACTCGTAAAAATCTGAAAAATATTGGGCTGATGCGGAACTTCCTGTTCTATACGCACAAAAATTGGCTTAATTTTCTGACGAGTTTAAGTCAGGTGGAAAAATTCGCGAACACAGCAGAACTGTTCTGTCAGAATTGCTGTTTTGTCGTTTTGATGCTCAACTGTTTAGTTAATCATTGCCAACTCTTGTAAAACTATTTCAGTAGGTATATACTGCTAGGATAGCACCTGGGATGTTGCTGGACCGCTTGTTTGTTGATGTGTTGCTTGCTTGTGATTGTCTGCTATTGTTTGTTGTTGCTTGACCATATGCATGGGTAGAATCCTATTACCGTAGTTGATTCTTTCTAAACTTACCTGTGCTGAACCGCAGATGCCTCCCCGCCGCCAACCCACTGAGTTGGAGCAGCTCATGGCAGCTCAGGCACAGCTGACCCAAGTGATGACCCAGTTCATGGCGAATCAGAACAACAACAATGGAAACAATCAGCCTCAGGGAGATGCTCTCACCAGATTTCTGAGGTTAAGGCCAGCTAAGTTCTCTACTGCAACAGAACCAATGGTTGCTCTTGACTGGTTGCGTTCCGCCAACAAGGATCTAGTAACTGTTGGATGCACTGATGCTGAGAAGGTGAGGTTTGCCGCTCACCTACTAGAGGGACCAGCCGCTTCCTGGTGGGACACATTTCAGATCACCCACCCTCTGAATACTGTGACTTGGGCAATGTTTGAGGAAGGTTTCAGGACCGACCACGTGTCTTCAGGAGTTCTGAGCCTGAAGAGGAAGGAGTTCATAACTGCGCCAAACCAATCGCACTGCGTGGCGAGTACATTGAGGAGTTCAACAACCTGTCCCGTTATGCACGAGGATGTTGACACGATGCAAAAGGAGGAGAGATTTCTGGATGGCCTCGGTGATGAGCTTCGGTCAGCTCTTGGTGGTTTATTGCCCCACTTTCCGTGAGCTCATGGACAAGGCCAGGATCTGGAAGGGAAGCACAAGGTGGAAAGCCGCAAGAGAAAGAACAACAATCACCACTCTGGCTCACACCACAAGTCTCACACTTCATATGATGGATACTCCAAGCATGGAGGAAGTGACCATGGGAGCCATGATCGCCACCACCATGGAGGCGATGGGCATCGTCATGACAACCATAGGATCAGCCACCACAGCCACAAGGGAGGACACTCTCACCACTCTGGAGGACACGGTGGACATGACCGCAACCGTGATCGCAATTTTGTGAAGAAGGATCTGAGTGAGGTGACATGCTTCAAGTGTAAGCAGAAGGGACACTATGCTGACAACTGTCCGGAGAGGAAAGGACTGAAGCCAACCAACAATGAGAAGGCCACAGTGAACCACATGAATGTGGAGGAGATTCCAGACGAGCCTGACCTTGTGATTGGTAAGTTTCCAATCAATACTTACCCTGCACTTATACTTTTCGATACTGGTGCATCGCATTCATTCATATCAAGGGCATTTGTGGATAATTATAAGTTACCTACTGAGTCTATGAAGAGGTCTTTTAGAGTGAATTCACCTGGAGGAGATATTAGCTAGTGCGGGATGCCGCAATTTAACTGTGAGGATTGGAACACACAACTTCATAGCACATTTGGTAGTGTTGGAATCACAGGGATTAGATGTTATTCTGGGTATGGATTGGATGTCTATGCATGGGGGACACATAGATTGTGCACAGCGAGCTGTTTCACTCAAAACCCAGGATGGTAAGAGGATTAGATTCAAGTCAGCCGCACGACCAGGAAGGTGTAAGTTGAATTCTCTTAAGGGGGTTAGCATGGATACTGTGCCAGTGATTAGGGATTACCCCGACGTGTTTCCGGAAGAACTGCCAGGGATGCCACCTGACAGGGAAGTAGAGTTTCTTATCGACCTGATGCCGGGAACAGGACCAATAGCAAAGAAACCATATAAGATGGATGTGGATGAGCTGAAAGAATTGAAGAAACAGTTGAAGGAGCAGCTGGAAAAGGGATTCATTCAGCCTAGTGCGTCGTCATGGGGTGCACCTGTTCTGTTTGTGGAGAAGAAAGACAGCACCAAGAGGTTAGTGGTGGACTATCGCTCGCTGAATGAGGTAACCATCAAGAACAAGTACCCTCTGCCGAACATAAATGATTTGTTTGATCAACTGGAAGGAGCAAAGGTGTTCAGCAAGATTGATCTGATCCGCTACTTTCAATTGAAGATCCGGAAGGAGGATGTACCAAAACCGCCTTCACCACTAGGTATGGGTTATCTGAGTATCTGTTATGTCATTTGGACTAACGAATGCCCCGGCATATTTCATGACCATGATGAACAAGGTATTTATGGAGTACTTGGACAAGTTCGTAGTGGTGTTTATTGATGACATACTGATATATTCCAAGGATAATGCTGAGCATGAGAAACATCTGCGACTGATTATGGAGAAACTGAGGGAACACCAGCTGTACGCCAAATTCAGCAAGTGTGAATTCTGGCTTAACACATGGTTTCTTGGACACGTAGTGTCAGGAGAAGGAGTCGCTGTTGATCCAAGCAAAGTGACTGCAGTAACTGAGTGGGAAGCACCCAAGAATGCAGGAGAGATTCGAAGCTTTTTGGGACTTGCTGGATATTACAGGAGGTTCATTGAAAACTTTTCCAAGATTGCAAAGCCGATGACTGAACTTCTGAAGAAGGAGAGGAAGTTTGAATGGACGGATGTGTGTGAAGCTAGCTTTCAGGAACTGAAGCGTCGACTAGTGACTGCACCTGTTCTGTGCTTACCAGATCTTCAGAAGGATTTCCAAGTGTACTGTGATGCTTCTCGTGAGGACTTGGGAGTGTGCTGATGCAAGATGGGAGAGTGGTGTCTTATGCCTCATGACAACTCAAGCACCATGAGCGAATTACCCCACACGACTTGGAGTTAGCGCTGGGTTCATGCGCTCAAGGTATGGAGACATTACTTAATGGGAAAACACTGTGATGTGTACACCGACCACAAGAGCCTGAAATACATATTTACACAGAAGGAGCTGAACATGAGACAAAGGAGATGGTTGGAACTTATCAAGGACTATGATATGAATCTACAATACCACCCAGGAAAGGCCAATGTAGTAGGATGCTCGAGCGAAAGGTTTATGCCAATGGATTGACAATTGGTGAATTGCCTGAGGATTTGTGCAAGCAATTCAAGGACCTTAGACTGGAGGTAGTATCTGAAGGATATTTGGCTACAATGGAAGTCCAACCAACGCTTCAGGACAGAATCAGGAAGGCTCAAGTGGGAGACAAAGAGATAGATGAAGTTAAGGAAAAGATGAAGGAAGGTCGAGCAAGGGAATTCATGAGGATGAGCAAGGTACCTTGTGGTATGGAGATCGTTTGTGTGCCCAACGATCCGGAGTTAAGGAAGTTGATTATGCAGGAAGCTCATGACTCGCCGTATTCCATACATCCGGGCAATACGAAGATGTATATGGATCTAAAGGACAGATTCTGGTGGAACAACATGAAGGGAGATATCGCCAAGCATATTGCCCTATGTGATGTATGTAGCCGAGTGAAGGCGGAACACCAGAAACCAGCAGGACTGCTACAGCCTTTGCCCGTGCCGGATTGGAAATGGGATAGAGTGGGAATGGACTTTATCACAGGACTGCCCAGGACCAGGTCTGGATATGACTCTATTTGGGTGGTGGTCGATCATTTGACCAAGGTAGCCCACTTTATACCGGTGAAGACGACCTATACGAGTGCAAAGTTGGCCAAGATTTACATGGACAAGATTGTGTGTCTACACGGAGTTCCCAAGAGTATTGTATCTGACAGAGGCACCCAATTTACCTCACACTTCTGGCGCCAGCTGCACGAGTCACTTGGTACTAGATTGGAGTTTAGCACAGCGTTTCACCCACAGACGGATGGACAGACCGAGAGGGCGAATCAGATTTTGGAGGACATGCTAAGAGCTTGCGCTTTGGCTCATGGTTCTAGTTGGGATGAAAATTTACCGTATGCGGAGTTTTCCTACAACAACAGCTATCAAACCAGCATCAAGACGTCACCGTTCGAAGTGCTGTATGGGAAACGGTGCCGAACACCATTGCTATGGGATGGAGTAGGAGAACGTCAGTTGTTTGGACCTGACTTGATCAAGGACGCTGAGGAGAAGGTCGCCTTGATTAGAGACAGACTGAAGGTAGCACAATCAAGACAGAAGAGCTACGCTGACGCCAAGCGCAAGGAAGTGGTATATGAGATAGGTGATAGAGCATACCTCAGAGTATCGCCACTCCGTGGAATCAAGAGATTTGGTATTAAGGGTAAGCTGGCACCTCGATTTATTGGACCGTATCGAGTCTTAGCCCGCAAAGGAGAAGTTGCTTATCAGTTGGAGTTGCCAGAGGCTCTGTCTGCTGTTCACAATGTGTTGCACGTATCCCAGCTGAAGAAGTGCCATCCGGAGATGGTGGATACACCATTGAGAGACACTATACCGCTCGAGGAGGTTCAGCTTGAGAATGATTTGACCTATGAGGAGAAACCGGTCAAGATTCTGGAGACAGCAGAAAGGACTACCCGAACCAAGACAATCAAGTTTTGCAAAGTACAGTGGAGCCACCACACCGAAGAGGAAGCTACTTGGGAGCGTGAAGATGACATCCGAGAGGACTGCCCACACCTATTTGCTAGCCGCGCCGAATCTTGAGGACGAGATTCATCTTAAGGGGGTTAGTCTTGTCACATCCCAAATTTTAGATTTGGTATTGCATATCATTCATATCATTGCATCATGCTTTTCCATGCAAAATCGTCGAGTAGAAAGGTTCGGCGAAACGCCATCGTCAAAACCCTATTTTGTTTCGCTTCGAGGTTCCTGCGGGGAGCTTTAGAGGGACTTGCAACAACCACCCTTGTAGGTTCGAGCTTTCGCTCCAACTTCGACTGAAGGTTGTTCCCCTCGACGATACGAACCCGTAGGCGCGAAAATTGCTCCAATCGGAGTTCGTATGCAAAAGACTCGGACGTTTTAGTAAACCGTCGGAAAACGGTCCGAAAATCCGGACCAATTTCCGAGTCGTAGTCCAACCGCGGGCCGATTCTGTTTCAGTTTTTTTTCCCTTTCTTTCCGCGCGTGAGAGACCAATTAAAAGGAGGGCCCCACCCCTGCCTCGATTCCCGTGCCCACCAACTCCACGCCGCCGCCGCCTCCTGGTGCACGTCGCCGCCGTCGCTTCTCCTCGCCGCCGCCGGCCACCCCTCCGCCGCCGACCATCGCCGCGTCTGTTGCCGGGTTCGTCTCGCCGCCCTCTTTCCGTTCCCGTGCTCCGCGTCTCCATCCGCCGCCGCCAACTGCGCCCTGCAGATCGCCGCGTACGCACACGCGTTTAATTATTCCGGGAGCCGTAGTTGACTGTGTACGTACGCGCGTAGAACCACGCCGCGGAACCGACCGTCGCCGCCGTCCGGAGCTCGCCGGAGTTCGTTTCGCCGTCCGTTTCCGGTAAGACAGCAGCCACCGTCAGATCTCAGATCAGCGGCTTAGGTCGTTCGTTGACTGGTCAGCACTCCAGACGTTGACTAGTCAGAGGCCCCAGACGTTGACTGGTCAGCGCCCAGTCATCAGACACAGTTGACTGGGTCAATTTCGTTAATCCTATTAGTTGGCAGATTTTGGTAGAATCTTGTAAATTGCGTAGAAATTAAACCGCTTGGCCAAATTTTGCAAATAAAATATGCACGAGTTCAGTGAGTCGTGTAGAATCTCGCTGTAGCTTTGGTTCAGACTTTTACTGTCAGGTTTAGTACAGTTTAATCAAACTAGTTAGTGGCCTTTTCGGAGTAATAAATTCGTAGTAAAAGTTTCGTAGCTCCGAAAATCGCGTATGATATGTCCCTGAACTCGTATGAACGAGGGAAATCTCATCGTGATATAAAAAGATAGGCTTACAGTAAAAACTTCTGCAGTATTTGTCTAATGGCTTTCTGCAGTGTTTTAATTACTCGGGATATTTTATAACTCCTTTTTGAGTAATTCCAATTGGTACTGTTTCTTATCAGCGATTCCTATGCGGTAGAATTTTTCCAGGATTTTACAAACAGTATACTACCGGTAGTGAATTATTTAAGTTCTAACTCTAGTAGAGATCTCTACTTTTGGTTAATAGTTTTCCTAGCGCCAAATCTATTTTCCATGCATGTATTCGGTAGTAATATGTATTAGTATTATGTGGTGCAGCTGTAGCACCAATTCACTTGCCGTTCTTGCATTCATGCATCATCTTTGTTGCATATGTTTGTGAATTGTTTGTTTATGAATGCAATTGTGTCGTGTAGATTGTGTGGAGTGCAACCCTTGCTCGTGTGTGGATTGTTCCTCCGACCGCTTCAATCAAGGCAAGTAGATGCTACTTTGTTCATGATATCGTCCTACTATTTTCAATGCATTGTCGTGTATTTTGTAGTTGCATGAGTAGGATGATACTATCGCTATGCTATGTCCTATTATTGTGGTAGGGCTTTCCTTGTAGATGAGCCACCGTTGTAGATGTGCTTAGCCATGCTATGTTGAACGAGGGCTGGGTTACATCATTGATACTTGTTTTCTCAAAGTATTGGTTTGTGAAAACTAAAACAACTTAATCAATGAATCTCCTGGGTGTGATGGTATTGATAAGTTTTGGTGGTTTCATTGCGGAAAGGCACATTGGTATCAAGAGAGAATGATTGGCTTCTTTATTGTGTAGCTTACGTGTACAACCATGTGCCAATAATGAAATGGGCGGTTGGTTGGACTTAGTAGGTTGTGGTAACTCGAACCCGCGTATCCAGAGATGTAGAATTTTGGTAGGTTGGACCGGTGCGTGTCGGGATTGAGGAGCTACTTCCCGAACAGTCTCTTCTTGGTCTTCTCCCTATCATCACCCTAAATGAGAGTGGTGGTACGAGTTGGGCTGGCCAAGTCACATGGGTAAAGTGTACTAACCTCTGCAGAGTGTATAATCTAATCGATTAGCCGTGTCCCCGGTTATGGACAACTGAGTTGCTAGATATTGATTCCATGACATGTTTCTCGCTCATTCTAATTTCATAATTGTTTAATATTATTGGGATAACTTAATTGGGATCTTTTCAAAGAAAAATCAAAAACTGTTTATGAAAGTAGGACAAAGTTATTTGCAAATGCAAGCCAGACACAGCTCCACTTGCCAAATATGCATGTAGATGTTAGTATTATTGTCTCCATTACTAGCTCTACTTGCCATACATTCCATGTATTGACCCTTCGGGGCTGTTGCGTTTTATGCTGCAGGATATTCCGATTCTGATTGATCGTTATAGGCCACGGTACTCCACTCGGCACTTGTTCACTTGTGGGCAATTTGAAGAATGGAGGATATATCCTTATTTTTTTGTTGCTACCTGAATAATTTGAGCTAGCTTGTGCTAAGCTTTTATTGTAATAATGATACTCTGGATCTTCGGTACTTATGATACACGGATATTTTGCTATGTTATCTATCTTACTCTATTGTGGGCCAATGAACCGATCCAGGGATTGGCATGTCACATAGAGGCCACGGTCTTTTCAGAACCGGGGTGTCACAACTGAGCATGAACATTGTATCTGGATCGTGTTTGATGCAAAGTGGCCATTCCTTTAAATCTGAAAACAATGGTTGTTCGATTTATAAGAATGATATCTTTTATGGTCATGGACCTATGTTGAATGGTTTATTTCTGTTGGATCTCGATAGTAATATTACGCACATTCATAATGTTAATGCTAAAAAGATTAAACTTGATGATGATATGTCTACATATATGTGGCACTGCCGTCTAGGTCATATTGGCGTTAAACGCATGAAGAAACTCCAGTCTGATGGAATTTTGGAATCACTTGATTTTGAATCATTTGATACATGTGAGCCATGCCTTATGGGCAAGATGACTAGAACGCCGTTTTCCGGTTCAATGGAACGGGCGACAGATCTATTGGAAATCATACATACTGATGTGTGTGGACCAATGAGTGTATCGGCGCGAGGTGGATATCGTTATTTTGTTACTTTCACGGATGATTTGAGTAGATACGGGTATATCTATTTGATGAAACACAAGTCTGAAACTTTTGAAAAGTTTAAGGAATTTCAGAATGAAGTGGAAAATCATCGTAATAGAAAGATCAAATTTCTACGGTCTGACCGTGGAGGAGAGTATCTAAGTTACGAGTTTAGCACACACATGAAAGAGTGTGGAATAGTTTCACAACTCACGCCTGCCGGAACACCACAACGTAATGGTGTGTCGGAACGTCGTAATCGTACCTTATTGGATATGGTTTGATCTATGATGTCACTGACTGACTTACCTCTGTCATTTTGGGGTTATGCACTAGAAACAACTGCATTCACTTTAAATCGGGCACCATCTAAATCCATTGAAACGACACCATATGAATTATGGTTTGGAAACAAACCTAAGCTATCATTTCTTAAGGTTTGGGGATGCGATGTTTATGTGAAGAAACTTCAACCGGATAAACTCGAACCCAAAACGGAAAAATGCATCTTCATAGGATACCCTAAGGAAACAATTGGGTATACCTTCTATCACAGATCTGAGGGCAAGGTTTTTGTTGCCAAGAATGGATCCTTTCTTGAGAAGGAGTTTCTCGCGAAAGGTGTGAGTAGTCGGAAGGTAGAACTCGAAGAGGTTATTGAACCTTCTCTTCATGGAATGGCGAGTGGCGCAGCACCAAAAGTTGTTTCGGAGTTGACTTCACCTGATGAAAAGAGAGCTAATGATAATGATCATGAAACTCCGAAAGAGGACACTACCGAACCTCGCAGGTCAAGCAGGACACGTGCAGCTCCTGAACTGTACGCCAATCCTATTGTGAATTTCATGATTGATGAAATGGATGACCCTGCGACGTATGAAGAAGCGATGATGAGCCCGGATTCCAACAAATGGCTAGAAGCCATGAAATCCGAGATGGAATCCATGTATGAGAACCAAGTTTGGAACTTGGTGGACTTACCTCACGACCGAAAGGCCGTTGAGAATAAATGGATTTTCAAAAGAAAAACTGATGTTGATGGTAATGTGACCATCTATAAGGCTCGACTTGTCGCAAAGGGGTTTCGACAAATTCAAGGAGTTGACTACGATGAGACATTCTCTCTCGTAGCGATGCTTAAGTCGGTTAGGATTATGTTAGCAATTGCTGCATATTTCGATTATGAAATATGGCAGATGGATGTCAAAACTGCATTCCTCAATGGTAAGATTGAAGAAGAGTTGTATATGATACAACCTAAGGGTTTTGTCGATCCTAAGGATGCTAATAAGGTATGCAAACTTCAGCGATCCATCTATGGACTGAAGCAAGCATCACGGAGTTGGAATCTCCGCTTTGATGAGGTGATCAAAGAGTTTGGATTTGTCCAAACTTATGGAGAGGCTTGTATTTACAAGAAAGTGAGTGGGAGCAATGTGGCATTTCTGATATTATATGTGGATGACATATTATTGATTGGAAATGATATAGATCTTTTAAACAGTGTTAGAAGTTATCTAAACAGCAAATTTTCAATGAAAGACCTTGGTGAAGCGTCATATATATTAGGCATTAAAATCTATAGAGATAGATCAAGGCGCCTAATTGGGCTATCGCAGAGTACATACCTTGATAAGATATTAAAGAAGTTTAAGATGGACGAAAGTAAGAAGGGGTTCTTACCTATGTTGCAAGGCAAGACATTGAGTAAGACTCAAAGTCCGGCTACGGCGGAAGAAAGAGAGATGATGGATAAGATCCCCTATGCCTCGGCCATAGGCTCTATTATGTATGCCATGCTATGTACAAGACCGGATGTGGCACATGCTATTAGTTTGACTAGTAGGTACCAATCTGATCCAGGTTCGGAACACTGGATAGCGGTAAAGAACATCCTCAAGTACTTGAGAAGAACTAAGGATGTGTTTCTTATATACGGAGGTGAAGAAGAGCTAGTCGCTAAGTGTTATGTCGATGCTAGCTTTCACACCGATCCGAATGACTCTAAGTCTCAATCCGGATATGTATTTCTCTTGAACGGAGCAGCAGTTAGTTGGAGGAGTTCCAAACAACCTGTGGTGGTTGGATCAACGACGGAGGCGGAATATGTTGCTGCTTCAGAAGCGGCGCAGGAAGCAGTTTGGATGAAAGAGTTCATTATGGAACTGGGTGTGGTTCCCAGTGCGTTGGACCCGATGGTGATCTATTGTGACAACAATGGAGCCATAGCCAACACAAAGGAACCAAGGTCTCACAATAATTCCAAACATATTAAGCGCCGGTTTCACTCCATCCGCGAGCATGTCAAGGATGGAGATATAAAGATTTGTAAAGTACACACGGACCTAAATGTAGCAGATCTATTGACTAAAGTTCTCCCTAGGGCAAAACATGATCAACACCAGAACTCCATGGGTGTTAGATTTATCACTATGTGAACTAGATTATTGTCTCTAGTGCAAGTGGGAGACTGAAGGAAATATGCCCTGAGAGGCAATAATAAAGTTGTTATTATATATTCCTTATACATGATAGATGTTTATTTTACATGCTAGAATTGTATTGATTCGGAAACATCAATACATGTGTGTTTAATAAACAAAAAGGGTTCCTAGTCATGCCTCTCTTATAGACTAGCTTGTTGATTAACAAGATGATCAAGGTTTCCTGATCATGGACATTGGATGTTGTTAATAACAAGGTCACACCATTGGTGGAATGATGTGATGAACATTCATCCAAAGTATAGCATTACGATCAAGTCATTATGTTTATATTGCTATAACATCATACGAAGTAATCTTTATCCTTAGACCATGAGATCATGTTAATTGCTGACACCGGAAGAGTATCTTGATAACATCAAACGTCACACCGTAACAGGGTGACTATAAAGATGGGTTCAGTACTACGAAGGTGTTATGTTGAGGCTCATGGATCAAGAGTGGAATTTGTCAATCCAGATGACGGATAGATATACTCTGGGCCCTCTCGGTGATATCACATTAGGATAGCTTGCAAGCAAGTGATGTGATCACTAGAATGTTATATCACGAGAACAAGAAAAGAGTGCATGTCGGTAACGAGATCAAACTAGGTATGGAGATACCGATGATCGAATCTCGGACATGTAATATATCGAGAGACAAAGGGATTTAGTTACAAGCGTTAAAGGTTCTCACGATCACAGAAGTCATCGTTGAATGTGTAGGAGTCAGTACGGATCTCCAGGTCCCGCTGCTGATTATTGATCGGAGAAGGGTCTCGATCATGTCTGCATTATTCGCGAACCGTAGGGTGGCACACTTAAGAGTTACCGGACACCATTTTGGAGCACATATGCTTTGACGAAAAAAGAATTGCAAAGCGCAGGAATTGTTTCAATAGAAACCGGAAATTGTTTCGTGAAATTGCGTAAGGTGGTTCTGCATGTGATATTGAAATATTGCAAGGGGCTATATGTGAATGTTTGTTAATTAAAGTAATTAACAAAATTCTGAATAAATTTAATAAAAAGATTTTTATTAAATGAGAGAGCATTAAATTTGGAGAAATTTAATGCATTTAAAGTGGAGACTTTAAAAGGGAATGTGAAGAGGCATTTTAATGTGGAGGGGTTACCACCACATGAATGGGGAGGTGAGGTCACCCTCCCATGCGCCGCCATGGAGAGAGGGGCACCCCTCCTCCTATAAAGGCCACCCATTCCTCCTTCATCCACACACCTCCTTGTGAAGGATCTCTCTCCCTCTAGAATTATTCCCCATGGTCTCGGATTAGCGAGATACATGTTCCCGGTGGCATTTCGCGAAGGAGTTGTCGCTCACCGGATCACTGGAGCGAGGAGGTGGAGGTTGTCCGGTGGCTTGAACGTGTGTGCGAGTGCGGATGTGCTGCTGAGTTGCGGCGCTCGGACTTTCTCACGATCTTGAGATCGGCAAGTGTACGACTACATCAACCACGAGTTCCTACTCGTTAACAAAGCTCGTTGTCTACGAGGGTAAGTGCTCGTTGGATGTATGTCCACCCGTTGCTTTGTACCTAGTAGATAGATCTTGGCGTGTAGTTCACACCGTAGGAAATTTTTTGTTTTCTATGCTGCGGACCCAACAGTTAAGCTGTAGTGACTAACACATAGGTTGAATTTCATCCACACCGACACGAGCATAGCCAGCTGGAATCAGATTGCAATGGTAGGTCGCTCCCGGTGCAGAAGGTAAAACAAAGCCGACCGCCACCTTCATGGATATATTCTTCAGTTCAACATGCAGCTCACAACTAGTCTTCTCCTTAATTGCATCCACGGGGTACACATCCATCGTTACATCATTACCGTGGCCCTCCGTGGAAGCCACGCTACTTTTCCGTTGTGATGGGCCGACCGTACTGTCTGGTGCAGGATCTTGCAATCAAAGTCCTTTAAGTTCATTAAGCTCCTGGCGATGCTCCTGCAGCATGGCTTCAAACCTCGTGAACCGCTCCGTATCCTCCTCTTTTTGCCGCTTTGTTTTTCTCGATCAGCTTCTGTACGTGTCAAGGTGCTCGGGAAACCCGATAACCCATGGATAAGAAGGTCCGAACCCTCTTGTTCGTCCAGCCTTTTCAGGATTCCCGAGAGCCTTTGTCATCTCATCGTTCTCTCTGTCAGGAACACACGTTCTCTCTTCAACCTCTTTTATCACTTTAATAAGTTCATTCTTGGGTGAAGAAACTTCTTCGGCTGCAACAATCTCTCATGTTTCTGGGTCTAACGATGCCCCATGCCCGAGTACCCAATTTCTTGACCTCCTAGGCCAACGAGACGTAGCTGGAGTGACCCCTTTAGCCTCCAGGTCAGCCTCAGCTTTATTCCACTTAGGCATGGCACTCCTGTAGCCACCTGTGCCCATATGACGGTGATATTTCTTTTTGGCTGCATTTAACTTATTCTTTTCTGACATTGCCTTAGCTGGTGTCGAGGTCTTGTATTCCACAAATGCGGCCTAGTTATCCTTCTGCAACTCTAGTGGGCCAGTGAATGGAGGAGTTTTTTTCTTCAAGACATACTTGTGGTATAATCTTTTTTTCCATTCCTTGAATAGTTCGGCCATCTTCTTAAGAGCAAAATGCTTGACTTTCCTCGTCATTTGCTGTGTGAGCTCATCAGCCTCCAAGACTAGTAGGGTGAAATGTGTCATTAGAGAATTCCACATCGCATCTCTCGCTCTGTCATCTACAAAACTAGCCCCAGCTGGATCCTTTTTCTTTCCTGGCTTATTCCAATTTTGCATGGTGATCGGGACGGTGTCTCTAACAATCACTCCGCATTGACTTGTAAATGCATTCGCAGATTTTTTGGGCTCCAATGGTTGACCCAGCGGAGAGACTAAGTCAATGCTGAAACAGACATCAGCGGGCAACCTGTGTGTCGGGCCTCTTGTCCTTGTAGAAGATTGGCCGAAAGCGGAGGTCTAAGAGAAGAAACATTCGTCAGTACATATATACGAATCAATTAGTGCATCTATACTAGTGAACGATCGATAGAGGCTTTATATACCTCGACGGAGTTTGTTATTATTATGGTGTCTTCACCATGGTCTCCACCATGGTCAGCACCATCGTCTCCTCCAGACAAATTAAGATATTCGGAGCCATCGTAATAAGAACCCCCAGTACCCTCATCTATCATGTTGAGAAGCTCCTCTTCATTCTGTCTACCGTTCATAGCTTAACTAATACAGAAAAAGAATATTGCATTAAATAAAAGAATATTACAATTGCGACAACTCGGATACAATACTTAGTGATTAAGATAAAGTACAATAATACAAGATAAAGTACATTATTAATACATCTCGCTCATATCTCGCTCATAATATAAAGTATATTATTAATACATCTCGCTCATATTAAACTAGCGAACGCGGCTGCCGCGTTCTGTGCTACGGGAGCCCTGCAGCCAGAGAAGAGGAACCATCACCGAAGAATAGCTCGGGTTAGATCCGTGAACCTGCTAGATATTGGAGAACCTAGTCTTCAAAAGATACATGTATCGTTGTACATGCTCGTCCTCCTCCCTGATACGACGACCTACCACCTCCTCGGGGGCCGACTCCCTCTGCACCGCTCCTAGACCTCGTGGACGCCACCAAAGAAGCTCCGGGTCAACGATGATACCCGGATTCCTCACCAAGGTACGAGTCCCGACAGGTAGCACCTCCCACTGCCAACCCGGCGGAGCCTAGACTCGGACAACCCCGGAACCGACGGAGTCCAGTAGGCTCGAACGAGGTGGACGCGGCATAACTAAATAATAGCAATAAACAATCATAAAACATAAACAGTAACTAAATCACTAAGTATTGCCCTAATAACACTAACCCTAAACCTACCACTAACTAAACTAAACCTAATTAACTAAGTATTCTAACTAAACCTAATCCCTAATAAACTAACTAATTGACCTAACTAATCCCTAACTAAAATCACAAACTAAAATCCCTAACTAAAATCCCTAATAATAAACTAACTAAAATCCCTAACTAAAATCTCTAATTAACTATTTGACCTAACTAATCCCTAATAATAAACTAAAATCCCTAACTAAAATCACTAACTAAATCACTAACTAAAATCACTAACTAAATCGCTAACTAAAATCCCTAACTAAATC
This sequence comes from Avena insularis, assembly GCA_023614405.1. Taxonomy (NCBI): domain Eukaryota; kingdom Viridiplantae; phylum Streptophyta; class Magnoliopsida; order Poales; family Poaceae; genus Avena; species Avena insularis. Next base: position 590,805,648 of record CM042686.1, read on the forward strand.
ACTAACTAAAATCCCTAACTAAATCACTACTAAAATCCCTAACTAAATCACTAATAAACTCCCTAATTAAATCACTAACTAAAACCCTAACTAAAATCCCTAACTAAATCCCTAACTAACAAAATCACTAACTACGTACACGTACCTCACCATCAGGGGGCGGGATGGACGACGGCGAGCGACAAGGCGGGAAGGGTGACGACGCGGGCTGCGGCGGCGATCCCTCCTTGATGGCGCGGGCGGCGACGGCGCGTGGGGAGGGCGGACGGGCGGGACTGGGACGGGCGGCGAGGAGGGACGGGTGCGGCAGGACAGCCTCGGCATGGGCGGCGCAGCGGGACGGCACGGCGAGCTTACATCGGTGTCGGGGAAGAAAACTAATCCGGGTCGTGGGTCGACCCGGGGTATTTATATCACCCCCCTTTAGCCCCGGGTTGTAATACAAACCGGGGCTAAAGGTCGGGCTAAAGGTTATTATTGGCGCCAAAACCAAAAATGGTTTATAGTTTTTAAAAAATTATGTATTATATATCAAAATTTTTAGAAAAAGAAGATATATAATTTAAATCTATTATCATACTTTATTATACAACTTAAATGAAATTATCTATTGTTTAACAAGTATTATATTTAGTACAAATGTTGGAAAAATATAGTTTATTATTTAAAAACAGAAAAATACATATAATATACCAAAATATTCACACAAAAATATACTCATTAGAAATATAATATTTATTACTAAAACTACTAACTAGAACTAAAACATATTTTCCCGCCATTTCCTCTGCTTCCCGCCATTTCACCCACTTCCCGCCATGTTTTCTCGCCATTTTCCCCACTTCCCGTCATGTTCTGCCGCCATTTCCCTCGCTTCCCGCCATGTTTTCCCGCCAGGTTATAGATACATAGATTCACAGGCCAGATGCTATGACTGCAGCTCTGCTCCCCAAAAGGATTCATGCCATCTTTACTTAGACCAAACCATAAGTTCCTCGCATCACCTGCAAAGTCCGGAAACTCTCTCTCGATTTTTCTCCACTGCGACCCATCAGCAGGGTGTCTCAACATCTCGTCTTTCTTACGGTCTTCTATGTACCATCGCAACAATTTGGCATGCTCTTTGTTCCTGAACAAACGTTTCAACTGTGGTATTATAGGAGCATACCACATCACCTTGGCAGGAACCCTCTTCATGCGGCGCTCGCCCTCAACATCACTAGGGTCATCTCGTCTTATCTTATACCGCAATGCAGTGCATACTGGGCATGCATCCAAATTCTCGTACTCCTCATCGCGGTAGAGGATGTAGTCATTAATGCATGCATGTATCTTCTGCACCTCTAATCCTAGAGGGCAGATAACCTTCTTTGCTTCGTACGTACTGGCAGGAGGTTCGTTATCCTTTGGAAGCAACTTCTTCCATTTTCAGCAACTTTTCAAATCCTTTGTCAGTCACACCGTTCTCTGCCTTCCATTGCAGCAATTCCAGTGTGCTACCTAGGTTTGTTCCCATCTTCACAATTTGGGTCCAACAATTTGTTGTGATCCTCTAACATCTTCTTGAATTTCAACCTCTCCCTTTCAGTTACGCATTCTTCCTGGGCATCAGCAATGGCCCGACTATGATCATCATCGGGCAGATCTGATGCCTGTTCTTCATCTTTTTCTTCATCAATGTCTTCCATTGTAGTACCATCATATTCAAGGGACATAGTAGGGTAGTCGTTATCATTCTCTTCTTCTTTGTTGTCTTCCATCATAACCCCTCTTTCTCCGTGCTTGGTCCAACAATTATAGCCGGTCATGAAACCGGACCAACACAGGTGGCTATGAAGGACTCTTGAGGAAGAGTATTCCTTATGATTCTGACAGACACCACATGGACAAGACATAAAACCATTCCGCTTGTTTGCCTCGGCCACAAGAAGAAAAGAATGCACGCCTTTAATGAACTCGTTAGAGAGTCGGTCAGCGTACATCCATTGCCGGCTCATCTGCATTATATAATTAATTAAGTACATCAAACATAATCATAATTAATTAGTACTAAAGATATGATGAACCTTTAGTCCCGGTTGGAGGCACCAACCGGGACTAAATGTGGATGTGGAGACAACATGTCGACACTATGTCCTCAGTGGGCAGCACTAAGCTAGTAAATTAAATGACGACACTATTTTAGGTGGGTGGTAGCACTATGCTAGGGGTGAGTGTGTCGACATTATGTCATCACTGCCCGACACTATGTTGTGCTACTTAATCTATAAATAGGTATGCATTCTTGTGAAGAACTGCAAGATGGTGTGCGAGACTAGGGACACCACTACGGCGGAGCTTCTCGAAGATGTCTTAGGACCTCGTCCTCAGACATCTTCGAGGAGCTTCAGAGAAAACACTCTCTAATATATGAAATTAGTTAGCTCCACCAGCATACTAATCTAGCTAGAGAAGATATAAACTGAAAGATGGTGTGCGAGAGCAGGGACACCACTATGATAGAGCTTCTCGAAGATGTCTTAGGATCCCGTCCTCAGACATCTTCGAGGAGCTCGCCATAGAGGCACTCCCTAATATGTGAATTTTTTTAGTTATCCGGCGTATTAATCTATAGCTAGAGAAGTTATTAACTCCAAGATGGTGCCAGATGGACACCACTACGGCGGAGCTTCTCTCGAAGATGTCTTAGGATCCTATCCTCAGACATCTTCGAGGAGCTCGCCATAGAGGAGCTTCTCGAAGATGTACTGTGATGTATTCTTATCAAGCTTTTATGAATTAACCCTATCTTTGTTACACTTTTTTCAGTTTGTTGAACGCAGGTAGATGAAGAAGGATATTTTGCCCAGCTAGTTAGAATGACGAACTCACGCATGTGTGTGCTTCTAAAATCAAATTTCGAGACTATGTGCCAAAAAAAGATATATATAGATAGAATCCATATATTGTGATATTTACCTTAGAGTTCCTTACATTAATACAAGATAGATAGAATCTAAACATCGATCTCATGCTATCATTGCAAAAATTACTACCAAACTAAATCCACAAATCCATCTAGAAGATAGAGCATGAAATGAGCTAATATAGCAATAAGAGTTCAAAGGATGAAGTTGCTCACCTTTTAGAACCTTTGGATAGATGGGGCACCACAAAATATAGACAAATCTTGAGAAAAAAAGGGCATGAACTCGAGCTTGAAGCAACAAAGAGAGAGAGGAGAGCCACCAGCTTGAATGGTGGTTCGGGCAGGGGAAGAAGATATAGCCAGACCTTTAGTCCTGGTTCGTGTCTAGAACCGGGGCTAAAGGTCCACCTTTAGCCCCGGGTCGTATAACAAACTGGGACTAAAGGATCTGGCGCCCGACCCGGCCTGGCTGAAACCCTTTAGTCCTAGTTTGTTACACGACCCGGGACTAAAGGTCCCGTTCGAACCGGGGCTAGTGCCTGCCACTCCCTGGGGCTAGATCTAGCCATTGGACCGAGGCATTAGTCCCGGTTTGTAGCAAAACCGGGGCTAGTACCCCTAGACCAAAGGTCTGTTTTCTACTAGTGATAAGTTTCCTTTGGGTTTCATATCTAGCGTTCCCCAACTTGCTTGGGACAAAATACTTTATTGTTGTTGCCTTATTGTTCATGTCATAAACGAGCATTTGATATACCAAGAGAGTCCTTATAGTAAGTAATGACTGTGTTCTATACCAATGAGTACACACTGTATGAAAGGTAATGAGCACAAGCTTAGGTCAATTTATTGCTTGATGTAACCTTCTATGAACTATATTTGCAACATGAGCTGGTTGTTGGAGCTCTATCTTGTGGCATTTACTATTTGTGCATTTTCAAATTGACATTTTTTCCTCAAGAACACATACCCGATTTCTCTTTCAATAATTCATTCTTGTTAGTCTCGCATCAACGAGTGGATTCAAGCTAAATATATATGTCATGTGGTATGAAAGTTGGAACAGAACTTTATGAGTTGCATGTTGCAACTAATTTTACCTTGACATGGCTCATCTATGAACTAAAAAGTAAAAAATGTTAGGTTTTACGCCAAACTAAACTGTTGGTAAGCATATATTGAAAGTTTAGTGATAACAATTGAACATTTTGCTTCCACTTACAGGAACACAAACATTTGTACTAGGAAAAAGTATGTGAACTTGGTTAAACAAGTCAAGAACTTCGGTGGTACAGTGGACATATTTTCTTTAATCCATGTCTCGGGAATCATGAGTATTCTACAATTATTTTGCGTCGTGTTGATGACACTAAGCAAGTGTTCCAATTCGTTGGGACTCCAAGTGCAGAGTGATGCAGCAAGATAAATTTTCCCATAAGGGTGACTTGGAGTTTATATCGAACTCTCGAGAAACAAAGGAGAAGCTTCCTCTAGCCTCGTCTAACAACCTGCAAAGCACAGTCTTTGTCTTGTGCCCCCAACTCTACCGTGTGGTTGTCTAGCACAAGGTTTTAGTATTAGTAATGAAAGAACAAATTAAAGTAAATGCAAGAAAGTAAACTAAACTGAAAAGTAAACTAAAACAATAAAGTAAAAGTATTTTTGGTTTTTGTTTCTGGTTGCAAGAAGTAGATTGTATTTTGTATTTTTTTAATTTAATTAATGCAAAAATTAGAAAAACAAGTAAATGGTGTTTCTTTTGATAAAAAGTGGATTGGGTTCATAGGTTCACTTGTCTACTCTTATATAAGTGTGGTGGCATTTAGAACAAGATAGATGACTCAAAATATCGATGATAATTATATTATGTAACTTGATTCATATTCATATGGGCATCACGTCCTAACATAAAGATGATGCAACACATCTTACTTATACTCCACTAGAAAGAAATCAACTTCATGCAATCTAGTATTAAGAATTAACATAGTATAGCCTTAAGAACTTTGACATGATGTTGGATATGAAATATACTACCTTTGCATTGACAATCTATAATATAGATCTGCAAGATCCTTCTTCTGTCACTAAGAAATTTGGAGCACATGCATTCTTTTTATCCCTAGCGAGGCAAGAAACATAGCAAGTCCGTAGTTTCTGTCACCAACCCATAGCTACTATGATGTTACTCTTTCCAACACACACCATTCCCTATACATGCTCTTGCATACACGTTTTATAATAACAAGTAATAAAGAATGGGGTAACAATATGCAACTTTCAATACATCAAGAACACAAATAAATATTTAGATCTCATAAGTCCTCCAATAAAACAAAAGAACCACCACATAGGAATTACATCTATGACCATAATCATGTTATGCATCTCATATGGCTCTAATCAACATAGCACAAGAGAGAGAATAGATCAAGCTACTTCCATAAAACCATAGTCCAGGGGATGGACTACTCCCTCTTCATCATGGTGGCAGTGTTGAAGACGTTGGAGAAGGTGGAGATGCAGCCAAGGATGGCTTCGGCAGCGATTTCCCCTCCAATCTTTGCAGGTTTAGCTTCTGTTTTTGTATTCTGGTGTTTTCACCGCCTCCTCTTCCGGGAACGCCTCAGGGGCCTATATATAGTAGTTTTTAGGTCAAGACTTTCTATTTAAGATGAAGACGGATGACTGCGTACACTCGAAGGCCGAATGGGGGTAGGTGGCGCGACCTGGAAGTGGGGCCACGCCACCTGGGCATGTTCGCTCCTCGGTGGCCCCCTCTAGTAGATCTTTGTTTCGTATTGTTGGTCCATGACAAATAATGACTCTAGAAAAACCTAGCTCAATTTGAGTTTCAGAAGGTCCCTAAAATGTAAAAATACACAAAATAGGTGTTTCCTATTCTACAAAGTTATATACCAAAAAGAGGAGATCGATGGAAAATCCTCATAAAACAATATAAAACTTGTATATAACAGTAAATAAGTGAAAAAATATATGACAATAAATGACAAAGTTCATGTATGCATTTTACATGCATCACACGTACACTTTGTTCATATATAGTTGCTCGTTTCACACTACAATCAGTGAAAATATTGAAATGCGGTAAATTGTCACACTGTTGGGAATCTTCACAAAGAGAACTAATAAATAATTAAATCTATTATTAAATTTTATATAGACATAATTTTTGTGCCAAGAAGGTTTCGTTATTACATTGGACTATTCCTGCTTTCTGAGATTGCATTTTCTCTATATGTTTGAACAAAATTATCGCAGTTGACAAGAATAGCAGCTATACTTCGTTTTCCCTTGCCAGAGTTGGAGGATATCGAGATGTGATTAGTGCAGCCATTTGGAGTTTCTTAACAGTTCTATTTGTATCGACTTGTCAACTTACTGGTCTCATGTGAATCGCATAGGATTGATTTTAGTTGTGCATGGGTGTTGTGCTATTAACTATTGGTTATTTTGTATCCTTTGCTCTGTATGTAACATTAGCAAGATATTGTGTCCGTTTTTAAGATATGGTAGTTGCACATGGTTATTGTGCTATTAACTATTGGTTATTTTTTACTTACAAATAAAGAATAGGAAAGCATTGAAAGTTGTACCAAGACCGGCCATTTCAATTTGCCTTCCTATGGAGGAAATGTTGATATACCCTGTATATGATGAAGGGACCCAAAAAAAATTGAATGCTCGGATAAACATTGTACTCCCTCGGTCCTAAAAAGGATGTCACTAATTTGTCTATATTCGTATGTGTGTAAACATATTTTAGTGTATACATGCGAGATAAATTTCTGACATCCTTTTTCATGGAGGGAGTATGAAAGTACAAGTTACTAAACATAAGTAAAGAAAATAATTCGTAGTGGCACTGGTTGCTATTAAAGACCACCCTAAAAAAAGTTTATCTAGCAAATATCCACCTATTATATAAAAAATGTCTTACCAAGTCAAAAAAAGGTCCATGCTAAGCTTAAGTTGGTCATTTCAGATGACACTATCACTAAAGTATGCCATTTTTCAGTATGGAAGAATGTACATGTGAATTATAATTTTCATCTGCAGAGTCAGTTATTGGCCCATACTTTGGTGACTAAGGGCGCCAATGAATGTTACAATTTCGTCCATAGGGTCAATTTTGTCCTACTATTCTTTCTATTGATAGACATATCCAAATTGTCTAATTTATGGTACAACAGAGAGTAAGATTCCCCACAAAGTGCACCATGTCGAGAGTGTGAGTAAAAAAACAGGTCTGTTTTAATTATAGAGAAGACAAAATGTTTTATTACTCGCAAGATTATAGTTCGATCATGAATACAAATGCACACTAATCAAAATTTAGTTTGGTTATACCAGTCCCCTCTTATAAACATTACACAGTTTAGTTTAACTATTTGTGTATGCTTTATGTTTTAATGTATCAACTATTAGCTAGTCTCATTGCCAGTTCCTCTCTTATAAACATCCTACAATTTTATTTAACTATATTTTCAATGATTTAAGTTCCTAGTGGATTAATTTATATATATTTATTCTGGGTTCAAAATTATTTTATATTTGACAAAAAACAAAGAAGGGGATTGTGTATGTACGGTTTATTTCTAAGGGCGGCACCATTTCAGTGTCAAGTTCAAACATCACACAAGTTTGCCAAATTATTGAACCAACTATAACATATAAACACAGTAAGGAGCATGCCTACCATTATATGATTATCTCCTCATAATAAATTTATGATTTATAATCTACTTGCTTGCACCTCATCTTGCACTAGAAACCGTTATCAAGATAGTTGTTGAACCGCACACTTATAGTGTTGTGCTAGCAATATTTATGAGTATTTAATTATAAACAAACATACACACATGAACTAAAATTTACGTAAGTGACATAAATCAACCATTTTTTATTATTGTGCTTAAGGGTGTCTGGTATAATGTTATGAGAGGTGTTGTCTCAACAATGGAAAATAGTTTCTACTACAAAATAGGTTTAAAATTTAGCATAATATGTGTATTATCAAACAAAATATGTTTCTAATGTATAACAAAAAGAACAATAATCATGTTTAGCAAAAAGACCAATAATCATGTTTAGCAAGATTTTTGTGTGGGTATGTAGAAAATATATACCACTATATTTAATTTTAAATTTTAAAATACACACATATAAATAAGTATAAATATTAGTTCTTTTAACAACAATATATATATGTATTCCTGATAACTTATTCTCATTGATCTCAATTAGTGATACAGCTGCAATAAATCTGGAGCAGTAATTGTATTGTAGATAATGTTTAAAGACCAGTGCTCGCTCGATTTGCTAGAACGGTGGAACCTAGAAACTCACAAAACTCTCTACCACTTGCCCCTTTCCCTGAGCTAATATAAACTTTGGAAGAAACTACATATATTTAATACATGTCAACCTCTATGCTATGAAATGAAAACTGGAAAGTAGGACAAACAAGATGAGTGTGTACCTCAATACTCTTTTGATTCGCTTGGTAATTCTTTCCCTCTCTACATGTGGTACAGTGGCATTAGATTGATTTGTAGGATTGTAGTTCTTAGGATGTTTTCCTAAGAACTAATTTGCACTCTATTTTTGTAAGAAATTTTAGTCCACACAGAACTTTTATTATAGTTTTTTATTTGCGTGTTGTGTCAAACTCTTTGATGCGAATCCAGTCGATTTAAAATTGTGTGGGAACTAAGAGTGTATTCCATTTAAATCATGTATTTCTACTACTCTCGTGTTCAAGAAATCCCGCAAATAAAAGGGCCCCGAGATCTTATGCAAGCCTATGAAACACACATATATACTACTAGTTGTGTTGTTATCTCGACAGATGTCCTATGCAGATAGACAAACACCAAAATGTCAATTGGGTGTGTGCGTTGTGGGAGGGGGATGTTTCTTTAAGAATTCTAGTACCCTTAGTAATAAGAGATGCATACAAGTGACAAGAAGTTCCATACTTCCCATGTTTCTCGGTATGCTGCATATAAGATTTGGTCAAAATTGAACGTTGTTAAGTTCGACAAAGAACATAAAAAAAATTAGAATACCAACTTCATATTATATGAAATTATATTTTATGATGTTTGAATAATATCGATTTGATATTGTAGATATTGGTATTTTTCTACATAATTAGTCAAATTTACAAAGTTCAACTTTACCCAAAACTAGTATGCAATGTATCGAGGAACATAGTGAGTATAAGTTGGGTTGCACCGATCTCAAAGAAACAATGTTTTACGGGGGTTACACATCTGACACGGATTTTGATGCATGAACCATCATTGTAATCCTTTGCGGTAGATATTCGGAGTCGGTAAGTTTATGGGGTTGCGGTTGGGCGCACTAGGGCACCTGAGAGATAGATTTGCCATATGGCAACAATTTGTGTTCTGGAGGGACTGAAATCCACACCACAAGGCCCACACTACGCGGTGACAACTTATCTGTCTTGTGAGGAGAATGCTATAAATTTGTTTGAACTCATGGGAGAAACTTTTGACAATTCACGGAAATAAAGGTAACTTTCCTGACTTTTGTATTAACTGTAAATGCGACTGTCTTGACCTTTGGATAAACACAGAGATTCTGTGCGGTTGATTCTAGATTTGTTTAAGAGAACTTTTAGGTTGGTTAAATAAATAGTTGATGGATACAACTGAGACATAAGAAGGCATAAAGCATCTCTTTTTTTGGGATTGAAATAAAGCATCTTAGAAACATACAACCCTCTCAAATTCTTTTTAGATTAACCCTCTTAGACTAACTGCTAATAGAATTTACACATGGGACAAATTGATGGCTTCTCGAGTCAATCTACTAACCAGAAAGCACCAACAACCAGGACAAAACAGGGCACTAGCTGAAGTAACTAAGTCAGATACTGCTATGTTGCGTTATTTTAGTCATCAAGCCAAGGTGGGGCGGTGACGCCATTCTTGCAAGTGGGCCTGAGCATGAGATCTCTATTCCTTTCGAGAAAGATTAGCAATGTCAATGCCCTGGCGATTAGGCGATCCCCTGACCTAACCATGAACCACCTGGATGACTAGCCAGTGCGCGATACACGCCTAACTGATCAGTTACATTGCCTTGCTTAATTACTTTTCTCTCCATTCTCGATCAAATACTCCATCCGTCCCAAAATAAGTGACTTAAGTTTATCTAGATTTGTAGTATCTATATACTAAAACATGTCTAGATACATTCGTATCTAGATAAACCCACGTCACTTATTTACATTCGTATCTAGATAAACCCACGTCACTTATTTTGGGACGGAGGGAGTATATAAAGTTAATTACAAACACTAGTACTACTAGGAATATTATTTAGAACGTGAGATTTTGACAAGATTTCTGCGAGAGTTGAACCGGTGCCTGTAAAACCTATTGGTGTTAATTCTGTGAGATGCTCTGTTTTTCCGCTAAGCTGTCAGACATCGGCCAAGTTATTTTCGGCCGCCGTTCGTCACACGGCTAGTTTAGTTAACTAGTCTATCTATCCATGCTGGCATGACCCTTTAGCTTTCCTCCTTAATCTAATACAAGCAAAGCGATTTAGGCTTTGTTTTCTTGACACATCACGCTGATGAGCAAAGCCCTGACTATCTACATATATAATTACATGTGCATGGCTTCAATCATCAAACCAACTGTAAACTATCCAACTTGTTGAATTATTGGTGGGCTCCCTTATATGCCACGACGGCTAAAAATGTTTTTCTAATCTCATGAAAAGGTTAAGATATGATATAAGCACAATTTACGATCGTAGGTGCCTGAAAGAACCTAATAGGCAGTAAAACAAGAGCAAATCAATCCCATCTCTAATTCAGGCCTAGATTATAGCCCTTATAAAAATGCCAAAGCTCTCTCAACATCCCCCTTCGAAGCCCCAGTACTTAGTACTACTTCCAACTCACCAAGAGCTACCTGGCCTTCACGCTTATGTCCATTATTATTAATTTTATCGAGATAATTAAAGTTAAGCAGTAGGCCATGTTCTAAAATGGAAGCTAGTGATTGATCCAGCAGATTAAAGTTTCTTGAATGATTTAGCCAGACTCGGAGTTGGACATGTGGTGTTTTTTAAGCTAACGTGGCCATGTTGATGTATATAGAAAGCAATGTATAGTACTACTAATTATAAACACTTGCATCTCTCCTAATTTTGTAGCTAACGTGCGGTACGGATAATATGACCACATCCTTTCCTTGTGACACGTGCACACTTGGGCTGCATGTCATGCCATGAAAATGATTAGCAAGTATTGTGCAGAGTGTGAGTAGCTTCCAGTGGCGGCAAATCATCACGCCATCATCGTCATCACAGCAGGCTGTAAATTATAAATCTAATTAGCATGTCAAATAATGACCACCTACTTAATTAGTTAGGTAATGGCCTCCCTCTCTCACTCACTCGCTCCACTATAAATTGGAACTTCACTGATCGAGTCACGCAGCTGAGCCAGACAGGGAAGCTTAACAGCGTTGAACAGAGTGTGGTAGTGAACAATAGGCATGTCGACGAGGACGGCCGCGGTGGCGCGCTGGTGTGGCAGGCGGAGGGAGCGGCAGAGGCAGCAGCTGAGGCGGCGACGGCAGCAGCGATGCGGCGGGATGACGGTTTGGCTGGGCGGGCGACGCAGGATCGGCGGCGGGTGCAGGCGGGCCGTGTCGCGGCTGGTGCAGTGGCGGTTGGTCACCGAGCTGATGCGGCCGATCAGGAAGGCGCTGATGGACATAGCGGCCGCGGCGGGGCGGCGGCAGCTGGTGGCGTTGCCGCTGCTCAACTTCCCGTTCGTCGGCACGCTCTCGCTCCCGGTCGTAGTCGCTTGAGGCTTGACCGAGAGCGCGCGGCCTGCCCAGCCGGCCCCTGCGCGCCTGGCGCCCGCTGCGCTTCGCCGCCTGGCTCGGGCTGCTGCGCGAGCTCGCCACCACCACCCCTCGTAATAAATTGCTATGTAGGGTATCGGTATCATACTAGTCTTCTTTATTTCTATTTATCCTTTCTTTAGTTAATAATTTTAATATGCAAGTTTGATGTGCGATAAAGCAATTTTTGGTATTCCTGTGTGCGTCAAAGAAACTTCGGCATGTCAATTGCGCAAGTACAATAGAGAGCAATTTATGTAACTTTGGTGCCCGGCGAAATTCTGGTGCGGTACAGAGCAACGTTTTGATGCCTGATGACGATACAACTTTGGTGCCGAGAGTAACTTTGTGCCTGCTGGCGCAAGTTTGGTGCACTACAAAGCATTTTTTGTTGCTTGACGGTGCAATTTTGGTTTTCGATATTGCAAGTTTTTTGGATTTATTTAAAGAAAAAATCTATTAATTTTCATTTTCCATTTAGTTTTATTTTGGTTAGTTTTTCTCTACTGGGTACTAAATTTGCGTCGTCTCGCACAAAAAATACTTTGTTTGATACCAAAGTTGATTCGTTGGCACTAAAGTTACGCTATTGACATCAATTTTTTTTATCGCACAATAGAATTGCCCCGTCAGGCACCAAAGTTCCGTCGACGGCCCCGGTACTGCTCCCTCGTTGAATTGTCGGGCACCAAAACTACATCTGCGGGCACTATTGTTGCATTGTTGGGTACCAAAATTGTTCTATGAGACACTCAAGTTGCTATGTTGGCAACAAAAACTTATTTACCGGGTGTCATAGTTGCTTCACTTCCAGTGCACAGACACGTGTAGTCAAAGCAACAAAACACCATGTGGTAAAATCCTCTAAAAAACACAGTAGGAGAGGGAAAAAAAGGCATTTTCCAAAGCGAAACTCTGTATCTGTCTCCTGGTCCATACCACAAATCAATGGAGATGAGTGTTATCTGTGAGCAATCCTCTTCTTTGTTGGCTGAAGTCTGGCTAGCTGGCCGCCCGCCTCCTGTAAAAGCCATGTTCCTTCTCGATCCCGCGCCCTCCCCCCTTCAGGCATGCTTAGTGCTCCATCTGTAATCCTCAATTGATTGCCCTCGCCCACCAGCCATACCCAACCTGACAATAAGTTAAATTTTGACAAGTTAAAGTACAAGTGGCAATGGCATGTGCATGGCGAGAATTTGACAAGTTCTAAAATCTAAAATTTGACAAGTTCTAAAGTGGCAATGGCAATGGCAACGCAAGAAAGCTAAATTTTGACAAGGGAAGGGTTAACTAACCTAGTTATTATCGAGCCTCCGGATAAGGGCAGGGTTGCTGATGGTGTGCTGCCGGTCCGTAGGAGGCGGCGGCGGCGGCACCGCAGAGGCCGATCCACTCGACGAACCACCTCCATTCAGCTACAACGTGGAAAATTGCGAGCATTGGACAATATAAGACCACACAACAGTAATATGGATAGATTGACACTTAGTTTGACAACTTACCCAATCAGTAGCGAAATTTAGCCCGGCGAACGTGGCCCGCCCGGAGGAGCACCGAGATGCACCTGGAACCGCTGCTCCCACGCCAGCTGCTCCTGACGGTGCCGCTCCTCAGCTGCCAGCTGTTCCTGACGGAGCTGCTCCTCGGCCTCCTCTCGGCGTCTCGTCTCCTCGGCCAATCCCGTCTACATTGTGTCATTGCGATGTCACGAATGTTGCAATGCAAAACATTGTGGGAAATTGGATTACCTGAATAACATATCCATAGCTCGTTGAAGGCTGGCGGCATACTAGTAACTACAGGATGCTTAGTGCTATTATGCTTTGCTTTTTTCGCTGGTTGATTTTTGTATCAATACTAAGCGATGCCTGAGATGTAATAACTTGTGAACCTGGGATTTATTAATAACAAGCCGTGTGCATCATCACAGTGCATAATCCGGGGTTCTATCCCCCATTTCGAAGAAAAGAAAGCTTCCATAACTTGTCTCGTTGATAGATTATTGAAAATAAAAAAAAACATCAAAGCATGGAGAGGCCAGACAATAGTGAATTAATTCCTGACCAACACAAATTGTTCTAAGTGCAAGATGCAGAGAGCAATGTTGCTTGGAAGGTATCCCGGGTCCCCGGTAATAATGTTCGAAAATTTCTCCGTGCAAAGCTCGTAGACTTATAGGGCCAAGGACGACCGCTTGTACGTAGTATACCACATTGCACAAGCAGCTTTTCACCATCTTGCATCATCCTCATTGCCACACAACAAAGTCCAAATGGACCTATTGGGATCGTGCACAATATGGTCCATTTATTTTTCTCAAAATCGTCCAAGATCCATATGTTGTTGTTGCCTGAAGCTTGCGGAGGTCCGCGAGAGGTATGCCCGTCAATGCGCTCCTCTTGAACCACGCAAAGGGAACCCTTGAGCTTGGTTATATATGTAGACTGATATTGTACTTGTACTCCACATCTCCGCGCCAATGACTGTTTGTGGACCTTCAATAGTGTCATCCTTCCAACACTCGTTCTCGAGATCGAAGCAAAGCAAGGTGACCTCGGATGGTCCGTTTGCCAAGAAGTACATGATGCCATTGATGGTGACCGGTAAACATCCATGATCAAGGAAATACCTTGGGTCCGACGGTGGCCGTGTCCTCCTCCTCCATCTCTTGTCTCCACCTAATGTGATGACGTCACAAGTGACACTTTGGACGAGGCGGACCACCTTGTATACACCGGATGGTGGAGGCACGCCTGATGCTGAAGATTTTATAGTACTCTGTATCCGTGTAATCTAATTGCTCCCCACTTTGATCACCTCATGTCCCGGGCTGGTAAAGATCAGCCCTCCAGTGGCCGGATCGACCACATGTATGCCTTTTTCACATAACTCATATCCGACATGGACGCCTTTGCAGGAGCCATCCCAGACGCAGACGAGGTCATCGTGGGAAACATCGCCAAGCCACCGACACCTTTGAACACCCTAACAATGTTACCGTCCATGTCCATGAGCCGCAAGTCAGGATTATGCTTCCCACCTCGAAAGTCGCCCATGTCGACGAGGTGCACGCCGGTGTGGTGGGACTTGTGCATGGCAAGGAAGTAAGCGTTGGAGATGAGGTTGTGCCAACCCTTGGACACGCATCGGAATCGGCAGACGGGCTTCAGCGGCATCCTGGAGAGGATGTCGGAGATGAGTTCCTCCGGTAAGGAGGAGACGGCGGTGGGCTCCGACCTGTCGTCGTCCATATGGAGATCGATCGATCGATCGGTTATTTTGGTCCTCGATCTCTCTTGAATTGTTCGATCGATGTTGCTCTCTGTTCCTGGCGCGCAGTGGGAATTAGCTACTTAACGATGTTATTCCCTTGCTCTTCTTCGTTGCTACTTAACCAGCAGAGAAGCATCCATTTATATTTGGCATATATCATCCAGAGGCAATACAAGCTTATTTGAGATACCTATGTACTCCCTCCGTTTTAAAATATAAGACGTTTTAGCTTTGTGAATGGATTGTATCTAGACCTATTTTAGTGTGTAGGTTCACTCCAATTCTAAATGAACCTAGATACTAAAAGAAGTCTAGATACACTCTCTTCACAAATCTAAAACATCTTATATTTTGAAACGGAGGGACTACCTGCTAAGTTTCTGGAATGATATATAGTGCTCTGTTTTCATGCCAAGATCCGGTCAAATATTTCGTAACACATAGTCCATATGGTACTTCTGGAGGCAGTTGTATAGTACTCCGTTCCTATGAAGTTCTGGGCGTGCAAGAATCCCTTGAGAACTGGCCTGCCTACCAACCATATGGTACCGCAGGATCGAAAATGAAATAGCCCATAATTTTCTATGTGGTACAATAGTGTCCGATATCGAGTTCATCCAAAAGACTATGCTGTATTCATTGCAGTATCATCTGTTGAATACCCGTTCTACCGTATGCTATCTCCGTCTCAAGGTTTAAGGCGTATAAATTTTTTCAAAAGTCAAACCAACTAAAGTTTGACCAAGTTTTTAGAGAAAAATATTAATATTTACACTACGTAATTCATATCCTTTCATACATCATGAAACATATTTTCACATGGTATCTATATAATATAATAATTCTTAATAGATTTTTCTAGAAGTTTGTCAAACTTTACATGGCTTGACTTTTCAAAATAATTATATGCCTTAAGCCTTGGGATGAAGAGAGTAGTTCCGTTTAGTTGTAAGAATAGCAATGACAATAAAAACGTCTTCCTACTTGTTTGTATCGTTTGTCAGTCCTGAAATCTTATGAAGTTCTGGGCGTGCAAATATCCCTCGAGAACTGGCCAGCAGCGTATCCATATGGTACCCGAGAAACCATCATTAAGTACTCCCTAACTTTCTGTGTGGTACAACATTATACGATATCGAGGACAACCAATGACTATGTTGTATTCATTTCAGTACCATCACTTGCATATACATTCCTACCGTTTAGTTGTAAGAATAAAATGACACTAAAACCGCCTACCTACTTGTTTGTATCGCTTGTAAAATCCTATGAAGTTCTGGGTGTGCAAAAATCCCTCTAGAACTGACCTGTCAGCATACCCATATGGTACCATTTGATCCATCACAAAGTACCCCTAAAATCCCGTGTGGTGCAATATTATCCGATAACAAAACAAAAGACTTGCCATTTCATTAAAAAAAGGGAAGGTTTAAGAGGTCTTACAACGGCGGGCGGAGTTTATGGCTACTGAGAGTGAAGAGAGGAGCTTCTTGGTCAATAAAGCCGATCTACTCCACCTTCGCGGCGGACATTTGGGTGCTGATTCGTTCCTGGCCGGCCAAGGTGGCGAGGGGGAGCGGAGTGGTACCTGGTGGGTGGGTGGATGTGTGTTCCCTGTGGCCGGCCGTGGTGGCGAGGATGGGGGACGCGGCCGAGAACCCGTTGGATCTCTGCTTGCGTGGTGGTCGTTGACCTCTTCCGTCGGGAAGGTTGACTCCTTGGAGATGAGAAGCAGGCGGGTGAAGGGCAAGCCGTCGAGATGGAGTTGTCGTGGTGGTGGTTCCGGGCAGGCGACGAACCAGAGTTGGCCTTCTTCTTCCCTCCAGCTGCTCCTCTTGTTGTTCAATCGCAGTGATCCGTGATGCACGGCGTATGCCTCTAGGCTGCTGCCCGTTCTGGTCAAAGGGCGACCGATTGCCGCCATGGATGCGCTATCTTCAACCTCCGGTGTGGAGGCCTTGATCGGAGTACATCGCTGGAGCTCCCTCCCCCCCCCCCCCCCCCCAGTGCTCTGCCAAGTGGTCTGTCCCCAGCGGCGCTCTGGTGGCCGGCGAAGTGTGCTCACAGACATCTGCGGTGGAGAAGAAGCTCAAGGACCTGATTGCTTTTTACTTTATCGTTCTAGGGATTTTTTGCAAATTTGAGCTCTGCTTTCAGTTTCCCCCTTTTTCAAGGGGCCTCATTGTAATATGTACCCACCGCCCAGTTAATTTGAGCAACTTCCAAGGTCTTCGGACCCTTTACCGTTCAAAAAAAAAAAGGTCTTACAAATCAACATTCTTGACCAAGGTCAAGACAAAACAAGATAATCTACTCTCGCAGTATGGAAATACTCAAGGCCTAAATACTCAAGGCCTTAGCACCAGCTGAGCTCCACAATGCCACTTCTTCTTTAATTTTGGTTACAAGCATGTTGTAAGAAGAGGCATTGTTCCGGAAGACACGGACGTTTCTTTCCTTCCATATTTTCCAAGCCACCAACATTACCAGAGAGGTCATGGCCTTCCTAGATTTTTCTCTCTTATGGACCATCTCTTTCCACCATTCTTCAACACTTTGCATGGTGTGCCAATTATTTGGGTCAACGTCATAAAGCCCAAGCCAAGACTTGATGATAGACCAAATTCTGATGATATACCAAATTCGGATAGTGAAGCGACACTTAAAAAGAAGATGTGTCGCAGTCTCTTGCACTTGGTTGCAAAGCTTGCATGGCTTAGCCCAGTCTCTTGAAAAAAAGAAGCTTGCCCCGCAGTCTCTTGAGTGCTTGTCATCCTTGCACAAAAAAACTCCGCAAAGTATGGCTTAGCCCACTTCCTCTGGACGTCATCCTTGCACCAATTTCGAGTTCAAAATAAGAAACTTGACTGTTTACACAATCCATCCAAGAACAAACAAAAAATGGAACTCTCTCCATCCATATTTGATTTCGTGAACGAGGCAAGAAAAGACAAGAAATAAGCCAACAGTAGTGCCTGAACATCAGCGCAATGAATCTAGAAATCAGACACGAGATTGGAGATTGGATTTATGAGAAAATAGGGGATGCAGACCAAAAAACAGCGAATAAAACACAGAACAAAATCCGTCAGGCAGAGGCTGACGGTGGTTAGAGTCGATATGTCAACTTCTCAACACATATAAATTTTCCGTTCACATAACATCAGAGCAACCTTATAACATAGAGCTAATGAATACAACTTCACATAAGCCAATGCGCTTTTACGACACAACTACCTGATCAGATAGTTTCAAACTGGCACCGTAGACGACACTACAAGCTATAGTTTCAAACTGGCACCACAGACGACACTACAAGCTACACCTGATTTGATCAATTTCCAGCTAAACCAGCGGGTAGATTAGGAATTGATCTGCTTCAAAAACATGGGCACATATAAGCATTTTCAGTTAACTGGAGAATACCACAAGCAAATAGAATTTTGGACATAATTTTACGGGTACTGATCTAATGCCTTCTAAAGTTTCAGCAGCGCCTGCAGGAGCTAACGAACAAATTTGCAATTGTCAGGAGATGGTCCTGGAAAGAACGATCCTATTTTCTCCATGGCCTGGAGAAATAGAGGCTACTGGCTTCCTCTTGAGTCAGACATGCCTCCGCGGTACTCAAAATTTCCGCACTCTCTGGGAGATCCGCCAAGCAGGGTGCCTCCTGAAAATAAACTAACAAGTCAATGATTTATTGAAGAGTTTTTCAACGTGCATTACAAACATCAGCCATAGTGTGTATAAAGTTCAGTGTTAAAATAAACCGGAGTGTTGCCTAAATATATTCGAATATCAAACATAACAGTTAATTACCAACCATAGATCAATTTAAATACGTTGTTGCCAACTTGCCGTTCAAGTAGAACTATACTTAACACTTACTAAACACCAATTTTATAAATCAATGAATGACATGTTGCCTTCCAGCAGGGTCCATAGTAAACACTTACTAAAGAACACTCATGAACAGATTCAGCCTGATTGCGTAAAAATCAGAATTAGACACCACGATCCAACATAACAAGAAGCAAAAATGGACTAGCAGCCTACAAATTTATGAATCCACACTGGAGCTTGATTCAAAACTACTCCGGGCACTATTTATAAACACCGTGAGCTTGATCCAACATAACCGTGAGTTATTTTCAGGGCGAACCCAGATACCCTGAGTATTTATAGTCCAATTTATACCCTGGGTAAGCATAGCTAGAACCTTATGTAGTTATAACATTTGGCAAATTTATGATTGAAAACTGTCCCTAACTAAAAATGCCAAGTAGTAGGCTGGTCCCTCATTCTTATAATAAATCGGCCGTAAAACAGTTTTCCGCATCTTTGCTCGCTTGAACATGACGATGCCCGACCAAACAATAGAACTGAAAATGGGGCGGTCCTAATTATGCTAACCGTAATCATACAACAGGCTACCTTTGAAATATTGTACCGGGTTGAAATAAATCTAAGCCAACCCACGTCTGAGATCTATTATAGAATCGATGCTTGCATGACCTGACAGAGCTCCTAACGAAAAGACTGTCTGAAAAATAAGACTGAGGGTTCAGTATAGTTGGGTACCTCCTCTTCCAAGAACAAGGCGTAGGTGTTGTTGGCAATACGGCCAGATCTTCGGTGTATGGCATGCTAGGGTCTTCTTGCGTCGCCGGCGGGGCACCTCCGTGAATCTCGTCCGGGAGCGGGTTCGACGACCAGCCTTTCGGTTCAGCACTCTCCATTCTTCTTCCACGACACCGGTCATTGATATCTTATTTTTCACAATTTTCTCATACAAATTCTTGCAATAAAAGATATCTTTCATCATGGGCTTACAAGTAATTTCAAGAATCAAGTTTTAACATTCCACTTGTGGTGGCACCTTCTCCAAAGCCATTGCAAGCTAGCAGCAACCTCTGAGCAAAAACCTTGAGCTTTGATACCATTCTATTGGGAAACAGAATAGAGAATGATTAACCCAACCTTGTGATCAACATACTCTTAACGTGATCTAAAAATATGCGTTGGAATTAATTTAAACTCCAGCACTAGTTGTATGCTACGCGGAACAAAACATATACACCAACATATATATGGAGATGTTGTCCAGGCACTTGACTAGAAGCTCCTAGACTCAATGTCTGAAATAGTTCTTAGGATTTCAAAACTGAGAACTGCAATAGAAAATCAAAACACAGAGGGACACCAATCCTTTTCATGTAGAAAACTTCTTAACTTGAGAGGAAAAACCACAAGCCAAAATCACCAAAATCTTCTTCCACTATTATCAAATGTGGATAAAACTTGTTCTTCTCTACAAAGCACTAGAGGATCTCACAGATCAAGACACACCCAGATCTTGGATGCCAACAACAAGGTTTCAGACACAAGAGCTAAGGATTGGAACAATATCACCAAAGATGGTGCAACCACGACTTGAAGCAGACAAGATAGTGGATTTGGATGTCACGACCTTGTGGGTAGAACCCGATGCTTGATTAACTTCTTCCTTCAACTTCTTTCTCTTCCCTTCTCTCTTGGTTTTCTCTCTAATTGAGGCTAACTTGGAATCTCATGTGCAATATTCAAAATGACCCACAGTCATAACCTTAAAGTTATGTAGGCTCTTGCACCTGTTTGGTTCGCTTGAAAGATTTCATACGGCCATCTCCTCATAGCCCACATGAGGAGGATACCCAACAAAGGCTGGACGACTCTGATCTAGCCCAAATGCTCAAATATACATTTTTCATCAAAGGGAATATATTAATATCAAGAAGAGACCAATTACACCCAACCTCTGCACCAACAAAATGTTAAGAACTATTCGATATATCAGGGGTGCACACACCGAAAAAAGACCCGCCACGGTGACAACACTTGCAGCAACAGGACCCAAACCACCGCCAGGTACAAGAGGTTTCTCAAAAGCCACGTCTTCAAGAAGGAAACAATCACAAACGCCTTCGTTGTCCAATCAAGGTAGATTATGTAATAAGGCGACACACTCTCTTGCTCGCGTGACTGAGTGTGGGTTAACGGGGTTCTGGATCATATTTGGACCATCACTATACTAAACTTATTTCTGAATTTCAATAAAGCCATCGATTTCCGTCAAAAGAAAATCGGATACGGAGTACAAGGAACCGATTTGGCTTGGCTTTCTTGACACTTATCAGCCATACATATATATAATACTTAAATACCCATTCTTTCTGAAAAGGATGTCACATATTTGTTTATATTCGCATGTATTTATGCATTAAAACGCGTCTAGATACATGCGAATCTAGATAAATCGGTGACATACTTTTAGGATGGAGCAAGTACTATACATGCATGGCTCCAATCATTACAACAACTCTAAATTACCCAACTTGGTGTTCTTTAATTGGACCCTCCGAGTACACCCCGTCAGCTAAAATATTTTTAGAAAAAATCTTGGGAAAAAAATATGATATCTAACCAACAAACCACAACATGTAGCAATTAGCACCAACCGTACGTATATGAAAATATCAGCTAGACAGTAAACAAAGAGCAAAGCTCCATCTAATTCAGGCCCGGATAACCCTTATTAAACTGCTAAATCTTTCTCATAGGACAGGTCTCCCTTCGAAGTTCCACTTTGAACTGTGCAAGAGCTGGCCTTGATGCTCACATGTTAAAATTTATACATTACTAATTTTCTGACATAATTAAGGTTAATCAGTAGGCCATGTTGTGTAATGGAAGCCAGCCGATCGGTGGAGCTGATTAAAGTTTCTCGCGTGAGTTAGCCAGCCTCCGAGTTGGCCATGTTGTGGTATAGTATTTGTACTTTATTAAGTAGTACCATACGTACTCCTTAATTATTGGGGGTTCTTAATCTTTCTCTTTTGTAGGCTTGCTTGTTTACTCTATATTTATCTATGCCCATGATTAGCTAAATTACGGTGTGAAGCGTTAGGCATTGTTTAGTTAGTTAGCGTAGCTAGCCTCCAGCAACGGCGTATCATCACACCATCATCATCACCACTACCACCAAAGCGCAGCAGGCTTGTAGTATTAATAAACATTTCAATCCATGTGACGCTGGTCTTACGCCGGCCAGATAACCTTTCAATCCTCACCTACATACTTAGGTAACTAACTGGCTCTCCCTCTCACGGTCGCTCCACTATAAATCAAGCTTCACTTCACTAGTCAATTCACACAGCTAAGATAATTGAGTTCTTGCAATTGCACACCGCTCCAAAGATCCAACACACAGGAACGCGCGCTGAACAGAGTTCGGTACGCACAGTGTTTTTCTAGACATGTCGACCAGGCTGGCCACGGTGGCGAGGTTGTGTAGCGGTGGGCGGAGGGAGCGGCAGAGGCTGCGAAGACGGCGGAGCGGTGGGACGGTGGTGCTCGGTGGGCGGCGCAGGTGCGGCGGCAGGTGCAGGATGGCCGTGTCGCGGTTGGTGCGGTGGCGGCTAGTGGCGGAGATGCTGCAGCCCATCAGGGAGGCGCTAATGGAGATGGCGGCCGCTGCGGGGCGGCGTCAGCTGGTGGCGCTGCCGCTGCTTAACTTCCCGTTCGTTGGCACGCTCTCGCTCCCGGCCGCCGTCGCTTGACGGAGACGCGCCATGACAAGAACGAGCGAGGGCGATCCGCTTCATGTGTAACGATCCGATTTTCATTAGACGAACGTGAATGGTTTATATGGTACGGTTTCCACGACTAATTTAGCTTTCTGGCCCGTTTGGGATCAGCTCTTGTGTTGCCATCGCTTGATTGCACACGTCTCGAACAGGTTAGTTGTACTTACAAACTTCTTTGTGTGAGCTTGTTTCCATGTTAATGAGTACTCCTACTATTTACATGACCAAGATCTAGCTGCACGCTCCAAGCAGCACTACAGTCTCCGCCATCTCATGGATGAGGCCCGGAGGTGCATGTAATGATGTATGTGAAAGGAGTGTATCTAGATCTCTTTTAGCGTGTAACTTTATATGTAGACAGGCCTATCGATGAGTATGTTCGAAGCGAGCTACCGAACAGGTCCCCAATTTGCAGAGGCCCCGATTAACTGCAGCCCAATACTTCTTTTCTTAATTTCTTTTCTCATGCGGCCTTAGTTCGCTGAATGCTTGTTTACCAATCCGTCTCCAGATCGCGATTGACGACGGCGTTCTGCCTAGGCTACAGGTCTGCAGGTGTTCTATTGCATCGCCCGATTGGTGTTCCTGTTCCTGCCGGTTGTCGTGTCCTTGTCTCCTTGCCGAACGATCGATCGACGGGCATGGGAAGCAGCAAATCGATCCTAGCACGTACGGACGTACCCTGTTTGAATCTCTGATGTCTCATACGGTGACCACTTCCTCCAGAATTTGATAAAGTCATGTTGTTTGCAGGCCTGAGCTGGACCTAGTACGTCTGGGAAGCAGGCAAGCAACAGATCGACCAAGTCTGATTGTCTTAACTGAACATCTCAAGTCTGAAGTCTTGAACCCTGCCTACATTGTTCCTTGACCTTTGTCCTTGCCATCCCTAGCTTCATCGTTCGCTGGACGAGCCTCCGGATCGGCGATCACGCTTCACGTGTCACGTTCAGCGTTCAAGAAATATCAGACAAGTGACACTTTTTGGTAGAACATGAGGTTCGTCTTTTTATTTTTATGTAATATTTATATTTAGACTTAATATTTGACATATTTCTGAAGATTGCACAGAATAGCACATTCCAAAGTTATATAATGAAGTAAACATACAATTTATTTTACTTGCTATTGAGTTTGGATAAAAATTTGAGCCCCATTTGTAAGTCACACCAAGGCCCCCAAATCCTGGAGACGGGGCTGCATGTAGGTTCGAAGTGAACCTACACACTAAAAGGGGTCTAGATACAATCCTTTCATAAAGTTAAAACATCTTTAACGGAGGGAGTAAATATCACCCACAGATGCAGAATGAGTGTTGTATTATACCCTTTGGAACCACTCTGGAACCATCCAGAAGCGGCTCGATCGAGGGCTATAAGAAAATTACTAAGGACAGGTCATTATAGACTCACCCATAGAGCAAGCTAAAGAAGAGCTTCCATTTGGTGGTGAGAAAATTATAGGCCAAAACATAGAAAAGCATTAAGATTATTTTAAAAATAGGTAAATACTCTGTCGCGTCTACTCCGATGGAAGATAACCCCCTAAAAAAATATTACTATGAAAATGGTTGAAAATTACGGGGTCTTAATATTGGGCTAAGTCCCTCCACATGGAGGTGTGAGATGGCAACCCAATTGTAGCCCAATGTCCAGCTCATGTGCCATTGATATTAGCTCCATCTAATGACTGAGATACCTCCAGGAGAGAAGAGACAAGGAAACAAAACCCTACTATATCTTGCCCCTTTGTACATAGCTCAGTGGCTGTTGTAAGAGAGCAATAGAGAGTAGTAAAATATCCACCCACAACCAAGACAGAAGAGAAGCGGAGGAACTTTATCCGAACTGGTGGCTTTCTACATGTTTTCACCAAGATTGTACAGAGCTCGACTCCAGACTTTGTGATTTTGTTCCACAGTCAAAGAACTTTGATTTGTTTAATTGGTTTGAATAATTATTAAGCGGAGTAGTCGGGTTTATTTGGTGAGAAATCACAAGTGTGTGGTCTTTAGAGATTGTTAGTCAGAGGGGTCTAATATTGTCACATCGAGCTGAAATCTTGACAGCAGGTTGAGGAATCGCCATACTAAATATTTACCAAGTCTTATGCAATTTGGTTTTAACCATTTACGAACACTAGTATTGAGGCCGAAGATAACAAAAACTATGGTTTCTCTGTTTAGTCGTCCTAGCTACCTCCAGTTAGGAGTGGTTTTTGGTGTCGTTATGTTTTGAGTTATAACTTGCCTTTCTTATGTTATGATTCTCTAGAGATTTTAGAGAGGACACCATTGTACCCATTTGCTAATAGTGGAAATTGGAGTTGACCAGTTGGTCCTGTGATGTTTAATCCTCACACTGAGTAGGCTTTCCACGTACATAATTGTGTCTCTTGTGCATGTTATAGTTGGTTAAGGTTATCCTCAAAATTCACTGCAAGTTGTGTCGTGCATCTTTGCTGGCAATTTTTGCATCGCTTGTTGATGTATAGCCCAAATACCTAAAAGACCATGCCCATATGCAAAATAGATATGAACAACTAAGATTTAAGGAAAACCCTTGTGAGGTGTTTTGCACCAGATAGGTCCATACTCTGCCCACTTCCTTCATCTTGGACACTGCTTGAAGATGCAGGGGAGGCAGTGCCAAGCTAACTTTCCCCAAGGTCCTTTAGCCTGTTGACCATTGTATATGTATCTTAAGAGCACCGACTATGCTCTATTAATTACACTAATCATGTCTGTATAGTAGGAAAACTAGAAAAACATCCCGATGCACCCCAGTAATGCAAAGACTTACCAGGTGAGGATAGTGTAGTAGGAAAACTAAACGTGCATTATTTTGTTACAATGGTTGGTACTCCGAAGGGTCAATTGTAAATATTTGGTGACAATGGATGGGGCCTTGAGAGGGAATTTTTTATCCTGGTGAAAAATGGACTCTACGTGTAATACTACTGCTATCAGACCCGCATATGGGATATGGCTTTCATCCTTCATATGTTCAATACAACTATCCCGAAAGTGCTACATTTATTTTGCCCGCTAGAAAAGCTAGGGGTACAGCAACTTGTGATTTCTTTTGGAGCTTGGGATTTACGGATCTTGGGTGAAAATTACTTTCTGACATTTCATAAGTTCTAGAAAATCAGTTTGCATGTAAAAATTGAAGTAGTAGGTAGACCTGCAACATGACTTTTATAGACAATACACAATTATGTGATCTAGGCAAAAACAAAAAAATTGGAGACTTTTTTTTATAGTAGGCCCTACTTTTTTTCCAAGAAACAAATTAATGGAAACATTTTCCCATGAAATTTGGAATTCCATAGTTAATGTCCACACATACATGTGGGGGGTTTGTTTCATGTTGTTTTAACTTGAAAACATTGTTCTCATTTTTTTTAGAAAGAGCTAGTAGCCAAAAAAAGTCGCTATATGAAAGTCTACTCGTAGTTGTACTCTATTGCTCTTCCTCGACCTAAATACTAGTGATCTAACTAAAAAGACATTCCAGTTGTATTATGCAAATGCATATGCATGCATGATAAAATCAAAATTTGGCATTTCTATGGGAAAGTTATTTACTAGACACCGCTTGAAAATAGCCATCTATATCCCTATTTGTTTTAAGATAGCTAGCAGATCATATATGTTGCAGGATTTAAATAGGTAAGTAGCAGACATCTAAGATATGATGAGGCCTACACATATAGGAGTGTTAATACAGAAATCAAATCCATGGATAATCATTATAGTGCATCATGTTGATCATCCATCATTATTTTGTTTAATACTTACTCTTGTCTCCATATTTTTTGAAACAAAGGATGATTCTTGGCCAGCAAATGAGTACAGCTAGCAAATCTTCTAGTGGACCAATTATGAGCTGGTGGACAGCAAAACATCATTAGTTGTGATTTGAGTACCATTTTTGGTGATATGAAATGACTTTATAGTGCTCTTATATGGCTAATTTGTGGTCACTGCAAAATATTGGACAGTGACTTGTCCTAAGTGTAATGCACACATGCATGCAGCTTGCCATGTCAAAAGGTGGGGATTCATGGAAAGCCTTTGTCGAATATTTAATTGACAACAAAGGCGCAATGGCAATTTTGAAAACAATGTGAAATACTACTATTCTATTAAAAAAAAGGGTGGTGTCATCATATATGGAGGTGGAAACTACAAAACTGTTTTGCCACAGAACAAGATAAACATATAGGAATTATATTAAAGAATAATTGGGGCAAATATAGAGGAATTAAATGCATTTTAGGTATTTTTATTGTTATATAATGGATCAATCTCTTCCAGATAGATCTACTCCCATATAGTATACTGTACCTACGTATACTGATTAGTATCACACACATGCATAAATACCTTCAGGTATATGTACTGACTACCAAGCACCATAATTACCAATTAGGTTAATTTTTGCATAGGTAGATTTTATTTGTGTTTTTTACCATGAGTTGAGATAATGTTGAGTGTAAGTGACAGCCTAATTACTTCTCTTTTTGAGGTATCAATTACTTCTCTTTGTGTGAACTGAAACATGCCAGAAGCTAGTATTAAGCCTTTGAGATATTCTCAACACGCATGGAGTAGAAGGCAATGAACGCATGTGTCCGAAGACAACTAAGAACACGGACAACAGAGAACCCAACGGAGAAAACCCAGCATCACAGGTACACACACGGAATAATCCGGTGGCACCTAAAAAGGGACAGGTATAAGCTGGTAGTTGAGAGAGAGGGAGAGATAGAGATATTATTATTTCGAAAGGGAAAAACAAAAGAGATGCCCTTTAACCAAAAGATGCTAACTGCCTGTGGAGAGAATGTCTTTGGTCCGATCACTTTGGGTACAAGTTATGTCTTCTCCAGCTCAAAGATTAGCTATCCCTATATATCTTGCATAGATTGTGGATCCCACTTTCTCAAATTTAGGAGGAGCTTCGAAAACAAATACTCAACCAGACAACCTCAACATAACCACCCCCCAAGGCACTCCAATCACACAAGCCAAAAATAAAGTAGCTAAGCTCGGCAGCAGCATCCAGCTATACATGCATGCATGTGCAGGGAACTACTCTTGATTCTATAGATCACCAATTAACATGTGAGTATAGCTAGCTCAGCATCAATATGTTCAGGCATGCACATGCATCAGGAGAAAGAAATTTTTAGTCCATGCTTTCATGTGACTTGCATATTTATATTCATGCATGCATGTTGATCACCACACGATTAGTTACCTTGTTCGCCAATCAAAGTTCAGGTAGACCTACAACAGAAGGGATGCTCCATAACCTACATCTGTAGCTACAAGATAGCACATTACATGGTAGCAATATACTACTAGTAGTAGTTCAAGACAATCAAGAACACAAGAAAGATACCAATTAACCCAACAACATTGCACTAGTATTGTGTAACTCCATATCAATTCTTCTCTTTATATGTTACAATTAATTACCTTCCTATATAATTTTTCCTGGTGTGGTTCCAATTTGTACCCAACCTATACAAATGCTTATACCCAATATTTTCTCACCTACTAACAATAATAACCTTACCGACTCAACATATATACTCCGATCCGCCCATACTCTTCCACCTAATTCTCCTCGATCGGTATTCCTCTACCTGAATCATGCACGATCGATCTCGTGGCGCATGAACAAGAGAGACTCGTCGAGAGATGGATCGATGGTGCAAGAAGAAGGAATAATTTAGAATTTACTGGAGCGGAGCGCAGGCAGGATGGATGGATGGATCATTGGCAGGCGAAGAGGTCGGCGAGGCCCTGCATGAGCTGCACCTGCGCGCGGAGGCAGCGCACGTAGTCGGCGGTCTCCTCCAGGAGGCTGCAGTACTCCATCCCGGCGCCGCCCGGGACAAGCCGCCGCAGCGCGTCGCTTCTGGCCGGCTCCCCCGCCTGCCTTTGCGCCGGCGGCAGAGGCCGAGCGACCGCCGCCCCAGCGGATGTCGATACGCTGCTGCTCCTGGCGCTGGCGGCAGCGCGTGCTGGTGGTGGTGGTGCCGGTCCTGCGACGACGCGCCTCCGCACCAGCACCGCGGTCCGCCTGGACGCCAGCGTCGCGGATCTGCGAGCCTGGGCCTGGCGGAGCAGCGCGCGGCTCCAGGCGCGGCGTGGGCCGGCTGCGCGCGCCATGGAGGAGTAGGCGGCGCGGTGGATGGTGCGCGTGCGGCGGCGCGCCGGGCCGCCGTGCACCCGGGACAGCGCGCGCAGGAAGTGGAACGCCAGCATGGGCTTCGGCGCCGCGTCCGCGGAGGCACTGGCGAGCCGGCTAGGGTTAGGGATCGTCGGCGCGCCCTTGGCGTCCATGAAACGGCCGGCACAGCCTCGTCTAGCTCACCTCACCTCGCCAGCCAGGGATCGAGGAGAGAGATGGTGGAGGAGGCGTACGCGGGGGGAGAGGGGAGCGTGGCTTAAAAGGCAGGAGAGGGAGGGGGAATGGGTTAAGGTTGTGGGATGATGGTGATGATAGGGTGGGGGGAGGAGGGAAGATTTGGTTTCTGACACAAAGGAAGCTGCTGTTGTGATCTTGTGGAGGGAGAAAGTACTACGAGAGAGCCCGAGAAACACGGCTCTGACACAAAATGTCCTGGCCAGGATCTGATCCGATGGTGCGTGCCTTTATAATACCCAGTTGACAACGAGAGACAAAAGCCATTTCTAAAGAGATAGAGGAGCTAATAAGGGCCATGAGAGTGTGGTTGTTAATTTTGATTTCTTTCTTACGGGACAAGCTAGGTACGATTAAATTAGCTAGGCACCGGCTCAACCGAGGGATAGGGATGGCACAATTGTTGCCGCCGATCTTATCTGTCATCCGTACCCATATACCGTCAATATGTACAAATTTTTTGTACCCGTCATCCAGCTGGGTAAATAGATACACGTGGGTAAAAATAGTCGCGTTTATTAAACATCAAATTAAGAAAATAATAGCGTAAATAACAACATATAAACATAATTTATAAACAATGACACTTACTTATGAACAACAACTATTATAAACAACATCACATTCCCATAAGCACCAGCACTTGCTCATAAATAACAACATATCATAAAAGATGGAGAACACATGTCATAAACATCAGAACATAGGCATACACTTTAAGTTCACTAATTTACAACAAAGTAGTGATGTAATTTGATTGCACATAAGACCACAACATGTGCATGACAATAAATATCCAACACCATAACACATTCGACCGAAATAAACTCAAGCATTGTAATAGTACAAAAAACAAAGACCACGACCCTACTCAATCTTGATGGGCAAGCGTGAGGTTCGGCTTAGCTAGCGTCTGCAATTGCATGATTGGAAAAATTAAGTATGTTAGAATATTATAGATGGTCACATTTGTAAAAAGTATGACCGATACATGGTATGCCGGTATGGCTTCTATGATTCCATACACCTTTTCCCTACTCTACCCGATGGGTATAATATTTTTCCTATTTACGTATCCGTGGATAATTTTTTAACTCATACTCATGCTTATCGGTTTTTACTCTCTAATGTATACGGGTAATGGATTCCCATCGCCATCCCTGCCCAGGGAAGTGAACAACCCTGTCCTAGGTAGCCCGGCCATTTGCATGTGATGGGGAGCTAAATGCACATGCATCGTGGAGATATGGCAAAGATATAGAAACCTACTTTGGTCGGACGGCGGTCGGATATCCATGTGTTAACTGGTCTAATCGCATCTACTCCAGATGGGCAGTACGTAAAGTGATATTACCTGCCAGCATTGA
This sequence comes from Avena insularis, assembly GCA_023614405.1. NCBI lineage: Eukaryota > Viridiplantae > Streptophyta > Magnoliopsida > Poales > Poaceae > Avena > Avena insularis. Next base: position 590,836,185 of record CM042686.1, read on the forward strand.
CGAGCAAGATCAAGGCCGATGTGCAGCATGATCGACTAAACAAGGTGCATTACTAACCATGCACCGGCTGGCCCCATGGTCTTCGCACATGCACCATGTGTTCTTTTTCTACAGAGCAAAAAACACTTTTGCCTGGCTTCACTTTAATCTCAATTTGTTTGGGTTAAAAGCAGGTTAACGTCCACATTAACTCGTTACTAAATGGGGCGCAACTGGCTCTATGCGTGCAAGCAAAGTAAACGTCCGAGTAATTGCATGGTCTCCACACTAATCGGGTTATTACTGCATCTCCACTCGCAAGCTCTAAAGGGTTTTCATCGGTGCTACAGGATGAACAAGAAGTTGTTCCATGCGCCTCAAGCATGGCATGAGGGCATACGGCACCTATTTCTTTCTCAAAAAATACGTCATTGGAGTGATAGGTTCTTGTCAATTCAGGAATGCACGGTTGTTATGAGGATGCTTGTATATCGAGCTCCTGTAGATTCAAAAAAGACTAACTTCGCATGTTTGATTCCACGGCCACTAAAGCAATGTATCGATTCTGCAAGACGGAGCTCGGGGTGTTTGGACCAAATGGAGACATGATAGCTCGCATCATGGCAAAAAGCAGCGAGAGGATTTTCTGGGATGCTTGAAGTATCGATTGCATGCACTAGTCTTGGAATATATAATTGCTCATTCACATGACAAGGTTTGTACAAAGGCATCATGGATATTGCGGTGTGGTACTTGAAGCTATGGAAGATCAAGATCTCTGAATTGGTAATGCTTTCTTTGGCATGGAGGAATCGCACAATGACATCAACGCTCTCATGTGTTTGCGTGACTTGTTGAAGTTCATGCTCTAGAGTGTAATTATGAGATCAATGGTCACAAGTAGTACCTAGACGATGGCATCTATCCAAAATGATCGATATTTGTGAAGATAATCATGGACCCTCTAGGGCCGGCAAAGTCTCACTTTGCTTCACACCAGGAGGGTTGCGGGAAGAATGTCCAGCGAGCATTTGGTGTGCTCCAATATTGATTTGTTATTGTTCGATACGCTGCACTAGTCTGGTCTCGAGATCAAATGTGGGAGGCGATGGAATGTCCACATGTTCCTTCACAACATGATCATCGAGAGTGAGCGCGAACATACAACAAATGATGATCGCCTGGTCCTCTTGCCGATGTTGATCATCATCAGGTGCCGCTAGATTGAGTTGATTTTATCACCATGTGTATGGAGATTCGTGACGAGGTTATTGTTCGTAACCAATTGAAAACTTGATCCGATAGAGCATCTGCGGAGGGTCAAAGGAGAGGCGGACGCATAAGAATCGGATTTGATTCAGTTGAACTTGGTTTTATTTGAATTGTATCGACTACTGTATAGTTTTTATTTTTGTGCATTCAAACTATGAATTATGACCAAAACTATTTGCGTTTTGATTGATCTATATTGTTTTTTAAAAAATCCATAAAGAGCCGCCTTTCGAGACCGCGCACCAAAGATGTAGCCTCGTGCGGTATGGCCTGACAATAGATAGTCATGGGAGATGCCCTAAGAGCAAGATAGAATGCAGTCGGTGACTATAAGAGATAAATTATTGTAGTTTTGGTGATGTGGACAAGAGAGAAGAGGAGAGAGATTGTAAACGGACTATAAGTTAAAAGCCAGCTCTAACACGTGCTCTATGCAGTTTGTGAGAGTGAAATGTGAACCTCTTGTTAATTAAACAGTATGCTTTTGTAGTTAACTAATTGTACAAGTGGACTATAAGATTGGCTATACATGATATTATAGGACGGGCTATAGATGATATAGTATTTTCTTGTAAAACAGCTGAATGGCAAGCTCCTCCTACCAGCGCGCATACGTACACCATCAGCTAGCTAGCATGCACGCACCACACGACTACCCATGAAACGAATGAATTATGGCATCACCAGATCTTGTGAGCACATGTGGCGTGCGCTTTGGATAGCCGCTAGCTAAGCTATAGCCTATAGGGGTAACATGCCGCGATTCGTTTCGTTTCCGTTGCAACGGCGCGTGCATGCATGTTGCTGCCGCGCGCGGCCTTCTTGACAACCAACCAGATAAGACGTCATGAGACGAGAGAGAAACATGGGAATCAAATTGCGAGGGGAGAGAGAGAGAGGGCGGTCGGTGGCGGTGGTGTACGTACGTAGTACTAGTACGTGCGTGGTGGGTGGTGGGGCCAGGTGCCGCGAACCACCACATGAGCGCACATGGCCTGCTCTGGCCCACACCGACGTCTCCTCCTCCAACACCGCCTAGACAAACAGATAACAGTATCATGGTCCGAACGGCAGAACCACCTACACCGTCCGGCCGTATATATAAAATTCTCTCTCGAGTCTCGTCTCCTCTCGCAGCTAACAAAACCTCAAGTACTCTACGTAGTACAGTACGTCGAAAAGCGAGATACCTGCTCACCTGCTAGATCGTGCGCCCCTTTTCGACCGATCGAGCCGTAACGTTTCGGTCTGTTTGGACAGGGACATGTACAAACACGGTATGTATTCAGATGTTGTGGTATCAGGATTGACGCGTATACGCAGCGTATTTTATGCGTACTTATTCTTGCTTCGAGAGTGGGAGAGCATGTGAGACGGACCAACCTAGGAAAAACTACCACGCGTCAACCAGGGGCACCCCTCCTCCCTGCACCAGCCCCTTCCCACCCCAGCCTCCCCGCCTCCAACGAGCGGGGTAAGGCACGGGGGGTCGGCAGCAACGACCTCTCATCTTCCCCTGCACACAGATATCTGGTTCGGGAGAGTATATCCAGCGGCGGTCCTCCTAGGATGGCGAGTTTTTCGGTGGCGGGGCGCTCATGCATTCTTGTGGTGGTGCTCCCTGGAGGTGAGGTTGGAGGGGACGACAGATGTAGGGTGGTGGTGCTCAGCTGGCCTGCTGCAGCATGGCAGCGGGGCTTCATGGACCCAAATCGGGACCCGTCGGGCATGTCGGACCTGGTTTGCCTCTGCTGGCACGTCCGATCGGCTATCAGGAAAGTGGTTGAGGTACTTCCCTCCCGCCTGGCTATGGTGCTGCCACCCCAGTTGTTTGTTGTTCTCCGTGCTAGCTTCCTCCTCTAGACCCCGCATCGGTACACAGTGATTTGACGATGGTGTCGTCAAGACCGTGCTAGCGCGTGTTGGTGGGCAGGATGATAGGTGGAAGACTACAGAGCGCTTGGGGTAGTGGTTTTTTGGGGGTCGAAAGAAATCCCTGTCGGTCTTCGACATCGACACGGATGGGGTGACGCCTGTAGGTGTCGCCATTCCTTCTTCAAGGGCGTCGGAGGTACCCCTTTCCACTCACCTCCGCATACGGGGAGACCCTAGGTCAGGTTCGGGCATCAACATCATCGTCTTCTTGAAGGTGTTGCTTGATACGCGGTGTTTCAAAACTCTAGGTGTGTGATGGGACATCCTCGAAGAGCGCGGCAGTTGCAGACATCTTCGTTTAGTCGATATGCCACTGTTGACATTGTTTTCTCCTTTGTTTCTCTCATTTTGGTTGGGCTTGAGTATGGTGAGGCCCCAACGATTTTATCGTTATATCGAGTGGTTGCTATATTAATACAGCGGGGCAAAAATCCGTTTCAAAGAGGAGAGCATGTGAGACGACACACATTGATTAGCATGTTGCTAATCCGGTGCACCGTTTGGTCCGACGTCTAAACACGAACCGAGCTATCACTCGCACGAGCGCTTGTAACCGATGGTTAAGACTTGCTAATCACACATGATGCATCGAGCACACACCGGACCAGACACAAGGGTGTACAACGAGAGTGAGAGATCGATCATATCTGACCTTGCAAGAAAGAAAGAAAAAATAAGCAGAGCGTTGCACCTGCACCACCCGGCCGGCAGCTCGATCCATCGACAGTACCGATGACTGTTAACCTGTTCCCATCCACGGGATAAGCTTGCACGCGTGCGTGCAATGGCGACTGGTTCTCTATATCTCTTGACGACGGCAAAACTTTCTCAACTCTGAGAAAAAACCAGTCGATTGATCAAATTAACGTGGTTGACCGGCCTTAGCCCAGCCTGAAAACCAGTTTTTTTTTTACCCTTCTGGTGACGTCTTTACCTAATTAGACATGAAACAGAACCTCCGGTCGTTGTTCCCGTATTCCCCGATAACAAATTCAAGACCCGCCACTTGTGGAGTCCAAGCATTCCACTAGCATTCTTTTTGTTTTTGTTCGTACAACAATGACTTGTACTCTTTCAAATAGAGCGAAAACGAATAGAACTGACTAGTGCCACATTTGATTTTATTTTATTACTTTGCGAAAGTAGAAACGGATACAGAAATTTCGAAAACAAATACAGAAGAAGATACTACTAGAAACAAATTTGAACCACATACGGTACATACACGGAACAAAACCCAAACGATTTTATAAACCTAACATGCACTAAAACTAGACCTCTTGAATCATGCACTAAAACTCAAATAATCATATAAACTTGTTCCCTGACCCTAACATGATTGCCCTGTGTGATGGGGTGTCGGGGATAGGTTTCGTAGCCAGTTCAGTTTGACAAGGTCATATATTGGTCCCGCTAGATTGGCCATACAAAACAGCCTGTTCCACCTGAAAATCGTTGTTCCCCTTCCCTTTCCACTATAGCCAAAAATATTCTTTTTCCATACCTCAAAAATCTGTTTTTGTTTCAGTATTTTCATTCCTTTTTTCACAGCACATTCGGAATGTTTCCACTTTATTTTTATTCATGCTTTCTTACTACTCCAAAGCTAGCTGTCCTAGCTTAACTCCTAGTGTGGTAGTAGTGTATAGAATTAACCATGTGTGCCATGGCTAGTGACCCATCTCCCATGCCATTAGGGCATGACCTAATTAACGTGGATCCGACCGAGCTAGGCTACTGTTAGTGGGTTAAGTACTTCCTAAATCCTAATCTATCGAATGAACTTTTTTATGTGATATTTTTTGAACAGATAATAGCGAGGATTGATACGGAAGCCTTCATCCATAATAAGCGTCCTCCGGTCCTGCCTAATCTAAAAGTAAAACTCAATTTAAGCGTACGTGTCTTCACACGAGCCCGTCCTATAACTGAATTAAGTTCAAGTGGTTATGCGATAATTAATCCAGGGTCACTAGCTGCTACACGTAATGATGCTTTTGCAGCCGATACTTTCTACGATGATGAAATCAGGCCGGGGGCATCGATCTCACGGTGCAAAGACAGAGTCGGATGCACATCGCATGATATAATCATCGTACATACAGCAATTCCGCTAGCCTCGACCGTAGCTAATGAGACTGCTCACGCGATCGATTGGAACCCAATAATGATGCTTAGCGGATGACATTAACTAGTCTCCAACTGATAATGAACCGTACGTGCATATGCTGCTAGCTCCGGCAGTCGTTTAGTCATGGGCCATGGCTGCCCATGCCATATGCATGCACCATGTTCTTGGAGCTGTCGGGCACACAGCGCAATGCGTGTTTGATTTCAGAACCTATGTAGTAGAAACCAATCTGTGTCGCGAGCGCTATAGATCACATGGGGTCACTAGATGACAAAGCTATTTTTCACAAAGCCATTTTTCTCTTCCGTCATTTGCATAATCATGTGTTGGATTTTATGGTTCACAATCTATTTTGTGTTTTTTTTTTAAATAACAGCGTGAGAACTGCCGTATTTCATTGCAATAGCGGAGTTTATGCCAAGAAAGGAGAGGTCGGAAGGTGACCTTCCTGTAAAATATAAAAAAGTATAGGGAATTTAACTGGGGTCAAAGGGTGTACCACCATGCGGGTCCACTAGGGGGAGAGGGGCGCCCGCAACACGATAGGCGTTAGCCTCGTCTAGAATCTTCCTTACCAGCACAGTGGCTGTCATTTCCTTTTTCTCAAATACTCTTATGTTCCGCTCTTTCCAAAGTTCCCAACAAATAAGGTTTACCGAGGTGTAGACCGCCTTCCCCCGCTCCTTGCTTTCCTTACCTACTACTAGCGAAAGTCATTCGCTAGAGTTGAGGTTCTTGTCAGACCATTTGCCAGGGTGGATTGTCAGCGTGCACAGCTGCTCGGCCAATGCCTCCCAAATGCCAACACTGTAGGGGCATTCTGTGAAAAGATGTGTGGATGTCTCTAGGTTCCTTCGGCAGAGTGGGCAGAAGTAGTCGTTGTCAAGTTGTCTCAGCAGTAGCTTATCTGCTGTGAGGATCTTGTTAAGCATGAGTGTCCAAAGGAAGAACTTGCATCTGGTGAAGCCCAACCCTTCTAGATGACCTTGTTGAAATTTTTCCGTGCCGCTCCGATGAAATGTAGGTGGTATGTTGAACTTGCCGTATAGGCATTGTTTCCCCTGAACCTCCAAGAGATTTCGTCTGGTAAGTCTGATAGCTGAACAGAGTCTAGAATTTCAGCAAGCCTGAGGAGCTGGGGCAGGTGCTGGTCACTAAGGTGGAAATGTAGGTCAAACAGCTATCTGCCGTTGGAAAGAGCTTCTTTAACTGTTCTGTTTTTTCTCAGCGAGATCTTGAAGATATGCGGTGCCAGTTCTCTGGGACTATGGTCAAGAAGCCATCTATCCTCCCAGAACTTTGTCATCTCCCCGTTTCACACCGTGATTTTTGTGGCGGCATAGAACATGGCACGTCTTTTAGCAGTCAAGGGCACATCCATGTGCGTCCATGGCTTATTAGGGTTCTTCCACTTCTGCCACAACCATCTTAGCCTGAGTGCAATGCCGAAAGAGTCAATGCAATGGACACCAAGGCCGCCCATGGCCGTAAGCCTGCAGACTTTTTTCTAGGCCACTCTGTATTTGCCCCCACTGTAGCTGGCCTCACCTTCCCAAAGCCAGGCCCGACGACGCTGGTCTAATTCTTTCTTGACTCAAGGGGGCATCTCATTTATTGTCATGAGGGAGACCGCGAGAGAGGTGAGTACTGCATCCAGCATCTCTAGGCGGCATGCCCCTGCTCATCATCCTTGCTTTCCAAGTGGCTAGGTAGCAGTCAATTTTGTCCAAAAGATATTGCCAATCTTCTTTGGTTAGCTTCTTGGCCGATAAGAGCATACCTAGGTAGATGCATAGGAACTGAATGATCGGAATGCCCACATTTTGGACAAGAGCCTCTATATCCACATTTTGATAGCTAATTGGTGCGATGGAGCTTTTGGTCAAGTTAGTGATCAGCATGTGGCACTGCCGAACAAACGGAGAACGCTGGAGACTCCGTCTATGTTCTCCTTGGAGGGTTTGATAAACAATGCATTGTCATCGGCATATAGGGAGTCCCTAGAGGTGCATTGACGTTCCCGAAGCTTGGTGAGGAGTCCCTCCTTTGTGGTGATCTCTAGCAGGCGGTGCAGTGGTTCCATAGCTAGGTCGAAGAGGAAGGGAGAGAGCATCTCCTTGTCGCAACCCTCGTCGGTGAAAGATTGATCTACCAGGGACCCCGTTGACCAAAGTCTTGGAAGATTGCTCTACCAGATACTCCCAAGTGATCCATCGGCAGCCATATCTTGGATACTAGAATAAACAAGACCAAACATCTTCATAAGGTTGTAAACTACAACAAAATGAGAACCCAACCTTGTGTCTCTCGGTCTCTTAAGTGCACGGATCTGATTTGCCCCTTGACCTAACTCAATACTAGCTTTAGATATTCCACTTTCTAGTTCAACTACTTGGGTGTGATGAAGCTCATCGTGGCACTTTGAAGAGGAGTCGATAGTATTTATGACAAATATCAACTTTTGAAAGCACTAGGAAATAGAAACAACTTCTTTGGATGCATCAACTAGAGCAAGTTGCAATCGATGGGAATAACAATGAACATAATAAGCATAATAAAGTTCCAACGTTGTATGTACACCAGACATATATGTGTGTGACAAAACAGATATGTGATAGCATGGATGGAAGCTTTCCCACATTGTTTTTCACGGCCCCAGGTAATTAGGATTCTTTAACCCACTGGTTCAATATATTTATAGGTTGAGAAACTAACCATTGATCCTATGATTACAATGATATGGAATATGGTTTTATCGCAAAAAGTTATGGAATATGATTAGTGTGTGTGTATGCTTGGAATAGAAGTCTGCAACAAAAAACACTCTGTTGGCTATATATAAAAATCTTTGTGTGCATCCGTGAAGCTTCCATATCCTTGTATCTCGTAGCCATAAATCAAAATTAATACATGACCAACTTTATTTGTAGCGTTTAATCATCCTTTTTCTCTACAGTGTCAAAATGTACAAGCATAGGAACAAAGTTAAGATTATCCCAACTAACCATGACCATGCTTTCACTTTCCTCTTTTTGGTACACCATTTTTTTCACATGGCATTAAATATCCATGTTGATCTCGTGCACCATGACACGGAAGGAAGCTAACTAACATTACACTACATCCTTCCAAAACCTAACACCATGTCCCTATCACCATGCAAGAAACCGGTGGACCAAAAAGGTTAACTCCCCACCCAAAAGAAGAAGAAAAAGATGGAGGAGATATAGATAGGTCCGTGCACGCATCAACTGACCGGCAAAGCTTTTCTCGTCAGTTCCTAATAACTGAGCACACAATTTTCAAACCTGCATATGAGCTTTATAACGTGGGGTATAGACATAGATGTGGCCAGCCAATGAGCCAATGACGACACAACAAGTCACGAGTACGGTTAGCACATATTTCCACGATGGCATATGGATGGATCGAAAGTTTCAATTGTTTATGATCATAGGGGGTCGTTGGCACTTGGCACTTTGGGAGTAGATTATGAGAAGGTTCCTACTAGAAGTATGTAGGACAGTAGGAGTATATATGTAGGAGATGTATCCCACTTTGGGAGATTCCTACAGGCCCCACCTTTAGATCATATTGTACTCCCTCCGTCCCGGTTTAAAGGATACAATTTGCAAACCATGCAATCCTAAAATACTTAGACACAAAAGCATTTAATTTCTGTAATTACTCCTGTGTGAAAGCAATAAAATGCTTGCATGCACATGTGTGAACAAATGTGAACACTTTCCTAATTCTTTTTCTCCTTATGCATGTTCTACTCCATAGTATTAAATGAACCAATTAGATGACACCTAGGGCTCAGAGAATTGCAAATTGTGTCCTTTAAACCGAGACGGAGGGAGTACTCGCACACCTTATTGATTTGGTCTCCTAAAGTGCAGTTAGCCCACATGCATGCATGAGACGATACTCATCAGTTAATCGACGACGCAGAACGTGCTAAAGTCATGGAAGAGGCCGCATTAATCACTTTAATTTAGGTCTCTTGCTGCCGGTCAGTCCTGCATGACAGCATGAGATACTGATGCATTTTGTTTTGTTTTTGGAAACTCTGATGTTTTTCTTTTCCTAGTATTTTGCGAGATTGTCTTTTTTTTTTCATTCTTCAGTTAAATAATGAGATCGACCAAACCTCCCATCATCCCACGGCATGTTATTCAATTTAAACATAAAGACTATTCTAAGAAAAATGCGATGAAATATCAATAATATTCAGGATAAGGTACACACTCATCATCCGTAGACTGTAGCTAGCAGCTACATGGGCAGTGTGGGAGGTTACAACTGATGATCAATTCTCAACTAAACTGGTGATGCTTGCACGTAGCATACCTTCCAAGACACTCCAGCCTCTCTCTCTCTTTTCTTCCGGAAAGGAACATCATCCATTTTATCATCCACTAGTTTTCTTCTTCTTTGCGTCTCTGTTCTAGCTAGCTACTACTCCTACTATCCAGCAACTGAGCAACATGTACACGGCGTTGTTTAAGGTCCGGTCGCGTCTTAATTTCCCATTAATTGCCATGGTTAGCAGTCATGTGCCGGCCAATTAGTTGCTAGCTAATCATAGGGGACCAGCAAATACTTGTTTATACTCAATTATTTTCTTCTGAAAAAGAAACAAGCGATCGCTGAAATATTGTGTCCGGGACTCGTTGGACAATCGCAAGGAGGCGTCATGGTCATGGAGCTAGCTGTAGCCAGCATGAGACCTTGCCTTGCCGTTGTCTTGGAGGAGAGGTTTAAGGATCAATTTTGGATGTCGTCGGCGGCATATGGAGGTGTCTACTGTTGCATCCTATTGATTGCATAGGTTGCTATAGTGTGGATTTCAAGGGTCCTCTTGGTAGGTCAATAGTGCTTGTCATTATGGCTTGCTAGCGAGTGATCGGCTCAAATACGCTCTCTAGTTAGGGATTAGGGATTGTCCATTGCTCGGTACATCCTCACAATAGGTAGGTTGGGTGGTCACTGGTCAGCAATATGTATCGTGCAAAGATTGTCAATCGAGCCCGTTGGATTTGCCATATAGAAGTCGCATTTACCCATTGCAGAAATGTTAAACTAATCAAGGATAAGTTCGCCTTTAGCTTGAAAGGATTTATAGAATTTAACCACACATGTTCGCCTATATCTATTTTTTTTTATCACCCTACACGGATGTACAAAGAGGATTGTAATTGTAGTCTAGATTTGGAGTCCATGCATGCATGCATGCGTCCGGCCGTATTAGCATTTTCGGGTTGAACTCATCAAGGACGGTCGTGCATGCATCGTGTAGCCCCATGATGTACGTGGGACGTTGTTGTACGTGTTAAGGGCCTTACGGCGACTTTTGGTTTTATCTCAGAAGTGTGCATACATACCACGCAATTTATAAAGTACGTCTATCGGTAGAAGAAAAAAAATGGATTTTTTTTGTGTTGCGAAAGCTGATGAGGCGCGCGCGTCCTTGTCATGCGCACGGCGCGGTCGTTCTCGGGCCGGACGGCGACACGGCTAACGGCGCGACAAGGCAAGCCGAGGCAGTGGGGCCGGCCTGGCCCAGCGCGCATGTGGCTGACACGCACGATCCATCCATCGATCCAACCCCCCGCGCGACACGGCACCAACCGCCAGTGAGTAGACAAAGACACAGACACAGGACGCAGCCCCCCGGCTCTCGCGCGCGCTAGCCGGCCCGGTCCACCCCGCCGCGTTGCCCCACTGGCCACTGGGTCCTGCCGACTGCCGTCATGCTCAAGTCAATTTGCAGATAGCACCGCACTATTCCAATCGAGTAGTATTCCAGAGACACAATAATTGGCGCGTACGTTTTTTTTTGGCGTAGTAATTGGCACGTACGTGCGCAACAGATGGGAGCCTGCAATGCAAATACTCCTATGTACGGTGGACTACATGTACACGCGTGCACGTATGCATCTCATTAATTTGATCGACGCATAGTTATACCTAAATCGATGTGATCTTAGGGAACCTCCGATTTGGTCTGTATGGTTCAGCCGCGGAGAAATTTGGGTGTGATACGATGCATCTGTCCAAGGCTTAGCGACCCATAATGCGTTGGTCATATATACACACAAAATATGAAATTCAAACTAAATATAAAAGCGAGCTAATTTGTTGAAAATTTGCATAGATTAATAGATATTTACATAGGAAAAAAAAGATAGCCCTAGCTACGGCCCTTGGCCTACGGCGACGACGCCCAAAGGTTCTGGGGTGGCAGCGCATGTGCCGGGGTCGGCGGGTTGATCACATGCATGGGCCACGTTAGCCACTCGGGCTGAGGCGGTGGCAGTGGTGGTGGCACCAGATTGGCTAGCTCCATCCCGACCCGGGAAGCTACCGGTGGCACGCAAGCCGGCAGCGGCGGGGGAGGAGGAAGGGAGGCGTTGGCCTCCACGACCATCATCCCCGTCAGCTAGACGGTGTCGCGGTAGCCCTCCTATTTGGCTTTCTCCTCCTCCACGGACACAACCATGACTTGGTCGAGGATGGAATCGTCGTCGTAGCCGGACGCCACAAGGGTATGATACTCCGGGGGGAGTGTCTAGGCACCCGCTTCCTGCTTCACGACGTGGCCGCCACCCTTTCCCTCGTCGAAGAAGTCGCGGACGCCCTCTAGAACTGACAGGGCTCGAGCTTGCTGCGGAACACAGATGACCACCGCGCCTTGTGCTCCCACGCTAGGAAGTTCCTCTAGTACTCCTTGTTCTGGTAGGCGCTCTCCCACCGGATGGAATGGGGGAGCTTGGCGCAGCGGCGGTGCATCTTCGCCTCTAGCGCCTTCCTCTTCTTCAACGCGGACGACACCGACACCCTATCCATATTGAGGTGTCAGCCGCTGGGGAGGGAGACATCGTGGTAGTCGACACCGTCCCGCTCCTGCCAGCGCCGCTTGCACTCCGCCACCCGAAAGTAGCGGCGACTGTGTTGTCGTTCGTCGTCATGGTGAACGTCTCCGTGGAAGCGGTGGCACCCTGAGGAGGAAGCGTGGCATCGGCGATGGAGTGGGCGAACGTCGCCCTCGTCACCGGCGCGACCCAGAGCCGCTGGCCTCACCGTAGTTCTTCGTCTTCTTGAGCCACGAAGGCATCTTCATCGTCAGTCAGCGTTGGCATTGATGGCCAAGGCTGCTGCCGCTGGTCAATCTGTTTGCGAGCGCGTCTGAGTCGATGGCATTAGTGTGGGTCACTGCCACGCGGTTCTGATGCCATCGGTTGTGAGCACGCGCTCTGTTCGCCCGTTCCAGGCTCGATGCATCGGCCATCAAAATTTGGTGGGCAAATGGGTCGCGCCTGACGTGTCGCGCTGCTGGAAGCTGCCCGGTCGAATCTCGCGTCCGGTCGGATTAGTACGGACGCGGTTGAACCATTTATATCGTGCCGGTACGGTGCAGATGCGGAGATGCCCTTGGTCTGCATTCATGGCTCGGTGACGGAGGGCAAGGAAGACACTACTATATGGGGACGGGGTCCAGCTGCCGGCCGGCCAGTCAGCCAGACGCGGATAGGTGATCGATCGACGGGAATCCGAGATCGGTCTATGTACGGACTATCGGCCGGGTGCACATGCACCATCGATTCCATCCTCCTGTCCGGCTGGCTACTCTGCACGTACGGTTGGTGGGACGTTGTGCTTCTCGAGTAGTACCGGAAGCTAGCAAGCGACTGAACGGCCGTCGATCTGGCCGTGCTACCTACACGCGTATTTCCAGCGCATTCTCGGTGTAGTGACGTCGATCGAAGCCTCGTTTCGATTCTCGCTCCAATTAGCTAGCAAGGTTCTCGAAGTATAAGCAAGGTTCTCGGTGTAGCGACGTCCTCCACCAGCTGCAAAAAAACAAAAAAACGCAAAGAGGACTCGCGCCGGAAAGGATGTGGCGTCCCGGCCGGTGGGGCTGGGGATACGTACGGTGGCGACGCCGCACGTGGTGGGTCATCCGTGGCGACCGCGCGACGTACTGTGGAGGGATGGGGCGGGACGGATAACGAGAGGCTGGCTGGCTGGCTGGGGCGAGTGACGGCTGAGGACGAGAGGTGATAGGGGTGTAGGCGGAACCGTCCCGCCCCCCGGGCTAGCTCGTGCATGGCGTACCGTGACATGGCACCTACGGCGGGACGGCCCCGCCCGATCTCTGTCGTCCTCCCTCCTTTCTTGACTCTCTCCCCAGCCTCCAAGTCACTGCAAAGGTCCCGTCCAGTTCCAGCACACAGACCTGGCCTACCGCCACACACACACCCGCGTATCACTCTGCTTCTTAACTGTTCTTGTACTGTACCTTGCATGCTTTGTTTGTATGTACACTACTCCACACGACAGACAGGGACCTGCACGTTCACCTTGCTGCTCTGGAACCCAGCTAGTAGCTTACAATTATACGGATATCGCAGATTTTTTTCTTCCATCGATACTGACGCCTATATACACATCAACGCGAGCAGCTGATATCCAAGAAGCTTGGCCTGAAAAATTGCTGCAAATTTAAGCTACTAGCAGCCGCAGAATCGGTCAAGACATAGTGATTGCTACGTACAGTATATATGTACGGTACATTGCCGGATGATTGGATTGGATGGGAGGGGTGCTCGCTCGCCCAACCAGTCGCAGTACGCATTAACGTGCCACACGGGTCACCCTTGTGTCAGATTTCAGTATCTCTGCTGCCTACCCTTTGACTTCTGCAAGGTTCAAGTTAGCAAAGCAGAGACGACAACCGTGCACAGATGGAACCGAGAAACACGATAGTAGGGTGAACTAGACCCAGGTGCAAACTCTTTAACTAATAAAATAACCTTTTATCGAAAAAAACATTCCATGAGGCCACATGACCTAATATAACGTGGACCCGACCGAGCTAGGCTACTCTTAGTGGGTTAGGTGCTTCCTAATCTATTTAATAAACCTTTTTACTCGATACTTTATGAACAGATAAGCGTCCTCTGCTCCTGCCTAATCCCAAAAGTAAAACACAATTTAACCATACGTGTCTTTACAAGAGCCTTCCTAGCTATAATTGAATTAAATTCAAATGGTTATGCGATAATCCAGAGTCACTAGCTACTGAGACTGCTGGCACGATCGATTGGAAGTTGGAACCCAATAATGATGCTTAGCGGATGATATTAACTAGTCTCCAACTGATAATAAACCGTACGTGGATATATGCCGCTAAGCTCCGGCACCGGCAGTCGTCTAGTCGCATGGGCCATGGATGCCGCATGCCACATGCATGAACCATCTTCTTCTTGGAGCTGTCGGGCACACTGCGCAATGCACTGTTTGATTTCGGAACCTATGTAGAAACCAATCTGTGTCACGAACGCTGTAGATCACATGCTCACTAGATGACAAAGCCATTTTCTCTGCCGTCATTTGGATAATCATGTGTTAGATTTTATGGTTTACAGTCGATTTTGTATGTTGGCTCACGTACGGTCCATTTGTAATTTATAAAATCCTGAAAAACTGAAAAGCGCAGTGTCGTACATGGCATATACTTCATCTATCCATAATCATTTCCATTTTTGGTTTAGTCCAAAGTTAAACATTGACCGGATATAGAGAAAAATATCAACCTCTACAATATAAAATAAATATTGTATGTTAGAATAACCATGTATTCCTTTGATTTCGTTGCTTCTAGGTTTACTCATGTAGGCGACATGTCGGCTCCCCTACGCAGTGGACCCTCAAAACACCACTCTTTAATATCATGCACTACGTGAGGGCGATAAGGTTATTAGGGAGCATCTCGATGAGACTGCTCACTTTCATTCGAGCTTCCATGCTGATTAATCGACTACTCCAACTCTAGATCGGGTGCACGACTAAGTTACCTTTACCTCCATGGGTAACAGCGACAATGTTGTTGTTGTGGCCTTCCCGGTCAACATGTATGTCCTACTCATCTCTTTGTTTGCACTTGAATTTGGTTCACATGTTGATCTAATATATATGTCTAGTTTGTCCTATGTCATTAGATTTGCTAGTGCATTTGTGTTGTTTCTTTTGTAATCATACTCATCCAAAAGAAGTATTTTCCAAAATAATGCAACTAAAACTTTTAAAAGATGCATGTAAGGTTCAATTAATTCTCAAATACAGTATATATGTAGCTCTGTTTAACAAACTCTTACAACTCAAATAATTGAAATTTTAAAAAATTAAGTGTGGCTCTTGGATTGCTACTGGATGCGGCAATAATATCCAATAATAGATAAGAGACAAATAAGTAATTGATTGACACATGCTGCCTACCTTCTAATGTCATTCTCATGTTTAAATATTTCTATGCTGATTTTGTAATGGTTATGTTAATATGTGAAGCTTGCTCGCCATGTATACATATGATTTACACCATAAAACTTACATAGCCATGTATTATACAAAGAATATGCAACAAAAATATAACCAACATATATAGTGAAACCATGTGTATGTAGACACATTTAGCTCATCAATAAATTTATCATTTTTTTCTTAATTTCATGTGACTCTGACTTTTAAATTTTTTGAGAGATTTGTACATAAATGAATATATGGCTAAACAATTGATCATTTTATACGATGAAAATGCTATCATGAACACCGACGCATAATAGATTGTTTTTAAAACTTAGCAAAGATTTCTTTTTTTAGTATCTATATAATTCAAGCATCTCTAGGTATTGGGTTTTTTACCAATGAGAAAATCATAACATGGATTTCTAAAATACAGGTTAACAACTTGAATTGTAGTTTTGCCATCAAAAGTTTATCACATGTCACGGATGGTCATGACTTTTTATGAAAAATGCATGGATAAGTTTCTACTCAATTCCTACGTACATAATTTTTTTCCTAGTTTTTAAAACTTACAAACATATTTTTTACTAAGAATTAACTGAAAAGTTCATACATAGACCCACACTCCAAAAATATATTTAACAGAAAAGTTAATACATATACCCACACTCTAAAAGTAGATTTCATAGAAAAGTTCATACACATACCCACACTCTAAAATTTATATGAAATCCATTGCTTCAGGTGAAAATAATTATGCATTTCCAATGTATATTTCATAATTATAGCTAGCCATACCACCTTTTCATATTATCAATGTTCATAAAGTTTCCCATAGTGAAATTCAAACTTAAGAATGTTTGACTAGTCA
This sequence comes from Avena insularis, assembly GCA_023614405.1. NCBI lineage: Eukaryota > Viridiplantae > Streptophyta > Magnoliopsida > Poales > Poaceae > Avena > Avena insularis. The sequence continues at coordinate 590,852,684 of CM042686.1, forward strand.
AGATTGTAAAAGGACTTACATTTGGGGCCAAACCAAGAGCGAGTATTGTATAGTTAAGTTCCAACATGTATGTACAACGGACTTATATGTGTGCGGTAGAACAAATTTGTTAGAGCATATATGGAAGCTTTCCCACATCAGTGTTCGTGGTCCCAGATAATCTAGGATTCCTTACATGCTCATTTCCAGTTGTAGAAACTAATCATGTGTTGATCGTACGATTATAATCATATGGAATATGGTTTTCTTGCAAAAAGCTATCGAATATGATAAGTGTGTATGTATGCTTGGAATGGAGGTCTGCAACCAAAAGCACTTTGTTGGATAAATATAAAATCTTCATGTGGACCCAAAAGAAGAAGAAAAGGAGATAAGGTTAATTTCCCACGCAACTGACCAGTAAAGCTCTCGTCTGTTACCGACTGCCATTTTCAAGCATGCATGAGCTTTACAACGTGGAGAATGCACATAAACGTGGCCAGGCCAGCTAATGACGACGCAACAAGTCGCAAGTAGGATAGCACATATGCACATGCATCATGTTCCACTATGGCATGGATGGATAGAAAGGTTCAGTTGTTTATACTATACTACGATCGTTGGCACTTTTGGAGTAGATTATGAGAAGGTTCCTAGAAGTATGTAGGACAAAGTAGGAGTATATATGTAGGGGATGGGTCCCCATTTGGGAGATTGCCACACGCCCCTCCTTTCGATCGTATTGTACTCACACACCTTATTGATTTGGTCCCCTAAAGTGCAGTTAGCCCACATGCATGCATGAGGCGATACTCATCAGTTAATCGACGACGCCGAACGTGCTAAAGTCATGGAACAGGCCGTACTGATCACTTTAATTTAGGTCTTGCCGTGGTAATCGAATTAGACATAAAACTATGCACAAGAATGTGATGAAAACATCAAAACTATTGAGGATATGGACATTATGGTACACCACTCATCATCCATAGACTGTAGCTGGCAGCTACATATGGGCAGTAGTGTGGGAGGTTACACCGGATGATCAACAACAACTTTGCCAAGTTCTCAATTAAAATGGTGATGCTTCCATGTAGCATGCCTTACAAGACACTCCACCCTCTATTTTTTTGGGGAAAGGAACACGTACGGCGTGCACATCATCCATTTTATCATCCACTAGTTTTGTTCTTCTGTTCTAGCTAGCTAGTATCCAGCAATTCATGAGTAACATGTACACGACGTTGCTTAAGGTCCGGCCGCCTCTTAATTTCCCATTAATTGGCATGGTTAGCAGTCGTGTGCCGGCACATTAGTTGCCAGCAAACACTTGTTTATATATTATTTTATTCTGAAAAAAAAAACAAGTGATTGCTTAAATATTGAGTCCTGGACTCGCTGGACAATCGCAAGGGAAGCGTCTGGTCATGGAGCTAGCTGTAGCCAGCATGAGACATTGCCGCTGTTACAGGTTTAAGGATTAATTGGATGTCGGCGGCCGGCATATGGAGGTGTCTACTGTTGCATCCACGAGGTTGCATAGATTGCTATAGTGTGGAATTCAAAGGTCCTCTTGTTAGGTCAATAGTGCTTGTCATCATGGCTTCCTAGCTAATGATCGGCTCAGACGCTCTCTAACTAGGGATTGTCCACAGCTCAGTCGTATGTTTTTTTCTTTACTAATACCTCAATTTTTTTAGACCATTATTTGATTTTAATCTAACGGCCACTGATTTCTTCTTCCCCTGCCCACCACAACCGCTTCACCGTCCTCTTTGTCGCACACCCATTCCTCAACCCAAGAGTATGGTTTTCTTCGCTGTGCAAGTGTCCCACCCCAGTCCTATAACCCAGGGATATGCTTTTCTTCTCGGTGTAGCGTGGCCGGTCCCCAAATACAGCCCTCACACGATGAACCTCAGTACGTACGTCCTCACAACCGGCCGGCAGGTCAGGTCGTGACTGGTGAGCAATATGTATCGTGCAAAGATTGTCAATCGAGCCCTGCCGGAGTTGCCACAAGGAAGTTGCGTTTATCCATTGCCGAAATGTCAAAGTAATCCAGGATATGTTCGTCTTTAACTCTAAAGTATTCATAGAATATGGCCACGCATGTCCTCTAAATCTCAGCCATGAATGGTTGTCCAATTAGCCATGCATATGCGAGGAAAGATGGAATGCTTGTGTTGCGAACGCTTTTTTTTCGCCGTCCTTGTCGTGCGCACGGTGCGGTCGTTCTCCGGCCAGACGGCGACACGGCTAACGGCGCGACAAGGCAAGCCAAGGCAGTGGGGCAGGCCTGGCCCCAGAGCTCATGTGGCTGACACGCATGATCCATCCCTGGATCCAACACAACCCGCCCCGCCCCTGTCAGCGCCGCACACAGACACAGACACAGGACGCAGCCCCCGGCTCTCGCGCGCGCTAGGTCCATATCCATATCCACCCCGCCGCGCCGGGCCAGAGGCAGTGGGGCCTGCCGGCTGCCGCCACGCTCCAGTGAATTACTACTAGCAGATAGGACCGCACTGTTCCATGTCGTCCGGGGACACCATAATTGGCACGTACGTGCGCGCAAGATGGGTGCTTGCATCCTGCAATGCAAGCGATTATCTATCTATCTATACCGTATAGACTATACGGTGGACAAGATGTACACGCGTGCACGTATGCATCTCATTAATTTGATGGACGACGCGTAGTTATACCTAAATCGATGTGCTTGGTCTGCATATAGTACAGTACATGGCTCGTTGAAGGAAGACTTGGTTTGGTTCCGGTGGTTGGGATGTTGTGCTTCTGCAGTACTCCCTCCGGTCCGTTTTATTGTTCGCGACGGACTTTTTGCAAAACCGTCCAGGTTTTATCCCGACAAACCGACGGATCCCTCGCGTTGTGTCTACATCCCCTTCTTTCTCCGCCTCGTCTCCTTCGCCACCGGCGCTGACCTCTCGCCGGCTCGCTTCTCCCTCGCCCGCGCCACGACCTCTCCTCCGCCGAGTCCTCCTCCTGCGCCACAACTTTGCCCGCGCCCCGCCCGCCGCGGGTAGCCCCTCCGTCCGCGAACCCTAACTAAGGAGTAAAAATAAGTTCTTGTTGTGTGGTGGTGGTGGTTGGTGGTGGGGGGGCGGTGAGGCAAATCGATGCGACGACTGCTGGACCGACTCCATCAAGCTTCAATTGATGCGGCAGCGCCTGCAGCTGCGGTCCCCGGTGGTTGGTCTAATGCTGCGCGTCCTCGCCGACTGGAGGGACGGTGGATGACGGTCCTAGTCCACGCCGTTAATGTCTCTCACCTCGTCCGCGACAAGCTTGCATTCGCTTGCATTCGCTTACATCTGATTGCATTATCTTCCTTATTTATATTTGTGTGATGTGAAACAGGATTATGGTAGTGTTGATTACTGTTTTGTCTCCCAGTTCATTACCTTTCAGATTGTTACCATCTTATATTATCTTTTAGATTTGTTGCAGAACGAGGATTGGCGATCTAGCTTAGGCTTGGATCAACATGATTTTTTGATGCTTGCAGAGTAATTAAGAGTACTAAATCGAAAGTTACCTTTCTTCAAGTCAACATGAGTTATGTCAAGCATTTTCCTAATTCCATCTGTGTGCTTATGGTGTGTGCATGTATTTGTACTAATCTTTGTCACCCTGCCATTGCACCTTCAGTAGACCAAACTATGCAGAATTTGTTGGAAAAACAGTCTTCAAACCCATTTCTAGGCACTTGATCATCTTACATGAAAACAATGCCATTAGAAAATTAGAGACACAATTGTTAAACTATCAGGTGCTCCTGTCTCTAGACTTATGTACCAAATATCTAGGTTTTACAATGCAAACAACTATCAATGGAAGAGGTTGTTGCAATTCATGGGATAGATGTTACTTTGACTTGTGACTCGTATGCAACTTGGTTCCTTGTGGCTAAAGAACGAAACCATTCTTGCATTGTTGTATTTTTGCGCTGCTGCGCCCTTGTATTATAGATTTATAGGCATGTTTACTTTCCAAATATACACTTCCACTATGCTAACACTGTAGGGAACATTTACTTAATCATCTGATTGCTAAGTTACAAATGTTTATCCATGTTTTACTCAGGTGGAGAAACCTGGAGATCCTATCGGAAAGGAGGCGAAGACAAACACTTGAGAGCAGGGGGACTCTGCAAGTAAGGGCGCACTCGAAAATATGGACCATAAAGCATTCGCTGCTCAACTGGAAGTACTTAGCTGTAACGGTTGTCCTCTCCTATACCAGCTACTCAGAGATGCCAGGGCCTCATGACAGTGTAATCTTGCAGTACCATGTGTTACGCTCTTGTTTTTATTTTTGGTGTTTCTTCACTTCAGTTATGTTTGTGAAATCAGCAATTTTGGGTGGTGTGCGTATTATCCCGTGCAAGCGCTGCCAGCACCTTCCGCTTGAATTCGGTGTTATACTGGCGTTCACCGCTTTTTGGGGTTTTTAAGACCTCGTTATGGAGAAAACAAAATGTCAGATCAATGCAAATGATTATGCATTTTTTCCCTTCTTGTGGTTGTGGTCCATCGTTTATAATTTGTGTTGCGCGATGGTCACTTGCATCAGTAGCATACATAGCAATTGGGATGGATTGGGGAGGTCCTGGATTGGGGTGCCCTGATGCAGAACATATATGCTTGCAACTTGTATCTATAGTAAATTCTGAATTTCATGGGGGCTCAACATTGCTGAAACATATGGTGAGTGGTGTATTCCGGTACCAGTTTAACCTGCTCCCTCCGATTATATGTTCTCGACTTTGTCTAGTCATATGAATCTAGTTAAGCATTTAGACTATATGCATTCGTATCTAGACAAAGTTGAGAACACTAATATGGACTGGATGTAGTACAAGCAATATTCTAAATAGTTTTTTTTGACTTGAATATTCTAAATAGTTGAGCCATCATGTTCTAAACTCGATTAGTCTTGGCGTCATGTTCTACACACGATTTAACGACAAGAATGCTCTGTTTTCTTTTTTCTGCGAGACGGGGCAGTGGGGACTGGGCTGTCCGCAGATATTTTTCACCATCTTGGACCGGAAAGAACTATTGGGCCGAGGCTGATTAGGCCTGTCTAACCTTCTGTTCAGACTTATTGATTAGTATAAATTGTACTAGTCTCCGTTTTGACACTAGTATAAACTGTTGGGGGCCTTAGATACACTAAAATGAAGGGCTATTATTTATTTGAGGGTACCACAAAAGAACTCTAGTTGCTGGCTAATCATAGGGACCAGCAAATACTTGTTTATATACAGTGTTATTTTCTTCTGATTTTGAAAAAGAAGCAACAAGCGAATGCTTGAATATTGTGTCCGGGACTCGTTGGACAATCGAAAGGAGCGTCATGGTCATGCAGCTAGCTGTGCCAGAATGAGACCTTGCGTTTGTCTTGGAGGGAGGGGTTCAAGGATTAATTTGATGTCGTCGGCCGGCGGATGGAGGTGTCTACTGTTGCATCCACTAGCTTGCATAGGTTGCTATAGTGTGGAATTCAAGGGGTCCTCCTTGGTAGGTCAATAATTCTTGTCATTATGGCTTGCTAAGCTCTCTAATTAGGGATCGTCCATAGCTTGGTGGTATTTTTTTTCTTTTGTAATACCACGGTTTGTTTAGACCATTAGATTTTAATCTAACGGCCATCGATTTCATGTTCCCATGCCCACATGCCACACCACTACGTACAGCATTCCTCTCCAACACACCCATTTCTCGACCCAAGAGTGAAGAGTAAGGTTTTCTTCGCTGTGCAAGTGTCCCACCCCATACCGAGTGATATGGTGTTCTTCTCGGTGCAGGTGCCCGATCCCCAACTATAACCCTCGCGCGATGAACCTGGGTACGTCCTCACAAACGGCAGGCCGGGTTTGGTCACCGGTCAGCATTATGTATCATGCAAAATTGTCAATCCAGCCCTGCCAGAGTTGCCACATGGAAGTCGCATTTACCCATTGCCGAAATAGCAAACTAATCAAGGATATGTTTGTCTTTAACTTGAAAGGATTTATAGAATCAGGCCATGCGTGTTCTCTAAATTTCAGGCACCAATGGTGTGGACCGATGAGCAATTCATTTGAGCATAACACGTAATGTGATAACATAACCGTAAGTTAGAAAAACTTAGAAATTGAGCCTAAGTTAGGAAATTTGTGGCATTCTCATTTTCAAAAAACTTAGGAAATAATCATACTATTTTACAAAAATGAGCAAAGTCTTGGCTCCGGACGTATGAGCATGATTTTTCTAAAGATATCTTACCAAACATGCAAATATGTTACTCCCTTGGATCCATAATAAATATCGATGAGTTTTTTTTTTTGCTACGACCTATAAAATGTCTTCTCCAAACCTATATTTATTTTTTTGGTTTTATCATCTTATTTATTACACGGTATAAAGAGGATAGTAATTATAATCTACTACTCCCACCGTTCGGAAATATAAGACATTCTAGCTTTGTGAAATCGAATGCATCTTACTACGCGTGCTCTAGGCGTTATAGCGAAGGGCAGAGGCGCACGGTGCTCACGCCGGCTCCTATCCATCAGGAGCTGTAAATCGATGCATCTGCACGTCTCCAACAACGACTCCATCAACATGCATCGCTTCCCTATGCACGCACGCGGGATTTAAAATTACTTCCCTATGCTTCCATCAGATGCGTGCATGGAGGCCAAGTCAGGGCTACAACATGCACCTGGGGATTGATGTGCAAGACATGGCTATCAGCCTCCGTTCATAATCTTCCATGGTTGTCCGATAAATCTTTTTCAGGTGCTCATGTCCGCCGACGACTAGGACACACCATCGTCCGTTTAGATCTACAACTACATTAAGCCGAATATCCACGGCCGTCAAGCCGTACGACTACACCAAAATCCTCGCCAAGGTCTACATTAACGTGGTCTTCATCAACATCTTCATCAACAGACACTGCCGCCGCTACATCGTCCACACGATGGACACACGACTACGATGCCCCCAGACAGTACAACTGCAAGGCACGACGACGGCATGGACGTGTTCACGACCCCGACGACGGCATGGTCGTGTCCACGACCCCGACGACGGTATGGCCGCGTCCACGATACTGACGACTCTATCAACAAACCGACATCACAATTGTGATGCCCCTACGACCGCGCATACGATTCTGGCAAAACCGTGTGTGCTCGGTGACTTCCTCCAGTCCTGGCAAAACTGGTGGTCTCACTTATGACCGCGTCCAAGAGACGCCCTGACGGTACCTCCATAAGGTGCAAAACGTCCACAACCGCAGCTCCGTCAGCAACAACAACAACAACAACAACAACAACAACAACAACAACAACAACAACAACAACAACAACAACAACAACAACAACAATAACAACAACAAAAAGCGCCTCGGGCAATGGCGGACACACAACATACGACGATTACGACATCGACCACACCCACCTCGACCACGGCTACATCAGGATCGGCTACCTCGACATCGACATCAAGAACAACGTCTACATCAACTCAAGAACTCCAGTCAACAGCGTTCGCGTCATCACTTGCGTCCACGCCACTTCCGCTGTGACTGCGGAAGGGAAGAGAGGCACTAGAAGGGGACGCAGTCACCGCCCCTAGGTGTCAGCCATGATCATGTCCACGCAGGTGATGGTGATTAGGAGGTGAAGACGACGAAAGCGCAAGACTTCAAATCCAGTCGCAAGCGTCCACTTCACTCCCGCTATGACTGAGGGGATGTTAGAATACGGATACATATACTGTTGGAGATATGCCCTAGAGGCAATAATAAATGTAGTTATTATTATATATCTTTGTGTTTATGATAAATGTTTACATTCATGCTATAATAGTATTAACAAGGAAACATTAATACTTGTGTGATTTGTAAACTTAATTTGAAGTCCCTAGTATAGCCTCTATACTTCACTAGCTTGTTGGTTGATTGATGATTGTGGTTTCCCTATCATGAACATTGAGATGTTATCAACAACAAGATCATATCGTTAGGAGAATGATATGGTGGACATACTCCTATAGATAAGCGTAGCATAAAGATCAAGTCATTTCAATAGTTCAATTGCTATATGCTTTCTGATACATAGTAACCTAAATCCTTCGACCATGAGATCATGCATATCACCTTTACTGGATGGATGCTTTGATGTCATCAAACACCACACCGTAACAGGGTGGCTATAAAGGTGGCATTGAGTGTTCAGAAAGTATTGGTTGAAACACATGGATCAAGAGTGGGATTTGTCCATCCACATGACGGATAGATATTCTCTGGGCCCTCTCGGTGAAATGTCATCCAATTAGCTTGCAAGCATGTGACTTGGTCACAAGGGATCACATATCACGGGAACGAGAAAAGAGTACTTATCGAGAACGAGGATGAACTAGGTATGCAAAGATACCGACGATCATAACCTCGGATAAGTAACATATCGTGAGACAAAGGTAAATTGGTATCGTATGTAAGTGGTTCATTCGATCGCAAAGTAATCGTAGAAATATGTGTGAGCCATATGAATTTCCAGATTCCTCTATTGGTTATTGTTCGGAGAAGTGTCTCGATCATGTCCGCATAATTCACGAACCGTAGGGAGACACACTTAAGGATTCGACGTTGTTTGAGTAGTTATGGTATTATGAGAAAGAGACCGAATGTTGTTCGAGTCTCGGATGGGATCCGGATATCACAAGGTGATCCGGAATGGTCCGGAGAATAAGATTCATATAAGGAAAGTCCCGTTTGAGTTGGGGAATGGTTAGGTGTTTTCATCGGGAACATTCTAGAAGGTCCCGGAATGTCCGCACTCCGAGGAGGGAAGGTACATGAATGTGTCATTGTAAGTTGGAATGATTGCATCATGTACTATGTGTTCTTGCTGTCCAAAATAAAGGGTTTATTTAAATCTTAAATTGAAAAGTCAAACGGCTAGTTTGAAAGTCAAGCAACAAGTTTTGGAAAGTGGAAAGAGGAGGAGAAGTGGAAACCGAGTTGGGAGGATTCTCCTCCCTGCCGGCGCCCCACCTCAAGGCCGAGTTGGGAGGACTCCACTCCTCCCTTGGCACGGCCCTCCCACTATAAAGGGAGGCTGCCTCCTAGTACACACTAGTTCCTATCCTCTAGACTAAACCCTAGACCTAAACCCGGTTTAGAGCTATTTGGTTTAGAGCCTTCTAATTGGTTTAGAGCCTTCTAATTGGTGTGTCTAATTACTAGACCACTAATAGCCTCTCATAAGCTCCACCATACTGCACCGGCTTAAGGCGAAGCCTCAGGATTTCCCCTACCTAGGTACCACGCCAGTTGTCTTTGCGGAATCGCGAGAGAGTGCTACAACCTCCACGCCCTTTGGAACAAGGGAGAGGAAGGTCTTCGTCAATCACCGAACGTGTGACCGATCATGGGAGCGCTGCTGGAACGCTGGCGCTGGAAGGATCGTCTCACGATCTTGAGATCGGAAAGAGTACGACTACATCACCCACGAGAATCTGCTCGTTAAACACTTTGGAATCTTCGAGGTGAGTTATTCCATCGACTCGTTGCTGCAATCTAGTAGATAGATCTTGGCTTGTTTGTTTGTATGCGATAGAAAATTTTTGTTTTCCATGCTACGAACCCCTCTGATGGTATCGAGCCGTGTCTATATGTAGATCTTTGCACGAGTAGAACACAATGGTCATTGTGGGCGTTGATGCTTTTATTGTAGATTGCTTTTGTGTACTTTGCATCTTGCGGTATGTTGGGATGAAGCGGCCCGGGCTAACCTTACATGACATCGTTCATGAGACTTGCTCCACGCTTGACATGCAACTCGTATTGCATAAGTGGCTTTGTGGGTGCCTGTTTCTCCTAGCATAGTAAAGATCCAATTTACAACGGGTGATCAACAATGCTAGTATCAATGTTGTGGTTCTTGTTCGTAAGTTAGAACGACACTTATTGAAAGCCCCAAACCACGTAAAATATGCAAAGACAGTAGAGGCGTCTAACTTTGTTTTGCGAGGGTGTGCGATGATGTGATATGGCCATGATTGTGATTATATTTGATGTATGCAATGTTCCTTATTGTAAGTTGGCAACGGCAGGAGCCATATGGTTGTCTTTAATTTCATTAAGACCTGCGTGTCTATTCAAAATAGTTGTAATAGTTGAAGCTGGTGGACGACAACCATGAAGAAGCGTCATTGACCTTGATGCTATGCCGGTGATGATGGAGATCATGTTCGTGCTTGAAGATGGAGATCGGAAGCACAAAGAAGAAAGGCCATATCATATCACATATTATGAATTGCATGTGATGTTAATCCTTTATGCATCTTGTATTGCTTAGTAGACGTCGGTAGCATTATAAGATGATCCCTCATGCACATAAATTTCAAGTTCTAAAGTGTTCACCCTTAGTATGCACCGTTGCCAAAGCTTGTGCTGAAGCACCACGTGATGATCGGGTGTCTTTGATTCATGGTGAATACAACGTAAGCAAGCCAGATTTGCTTATGCGGTAGCTAAGGTTTGATCTTGACGAGCCTAGCATGTACGAGACATGGCCTCGTGAACACGGATCGCGAAAGGTAAAGCATGAATCATATAGTAGATATGATGAACATGATGATTGTTCGCCATTAAAACTATATCAACTCTCGTGATGATCGGTGTTGATGTAGTGGATTTGGTTCGTGTGATCACTAAAACAATGTGAGGATGTTGTTTTGAGTGGGAGTTCACCTAGTTTAATTTCATTAATTAATTTGAACTCAATTTGTCATAAACTTAGTCTAAACTATTGCAAATATGTTGTAGATCAATGGCAGCCCTACCATCAATTTTAATGCGTTCCTAGAAAGAAAAGTTGAAAAACAATGGAAGCAACTTCGGATTGGTTCCGCAATTTGAGGATTGTCCTCACAATGGTAATTTGACCTATGTCTGGATGCACCGCTAGGTGACCACTGCGGTGATGCTACCGATGAAGTAAAGAATGTTTACCTCGCCTAAGAATCGTACTCCATAGTTCGGTGCTATCTTGTATGGTTTAGAATCGAGCTTGAAAAGGTTTGAAGAGCAGATCCATATGATATTGTCGAGGATCTCAAATTAATCTTTGAGACTCATGCGGCAATTGAAAGTTATGAAGCTTCCGAAAAGTTCTTTAAGCGCAAGATGGAAGAGGGTAGCTCGTCGGTGAGCATGTGCTTAAGATGTCTGGGCACGCAAATAAACTTCAAAGTTTGGGTATAGTGATTCCTAATACTTTGGGGTTTACGCATCCTCCAATCACTACCACCAAGTTACAAGAACTTTGTGATGAACTACAACATGCGAGAACATGAACAAAGAGTTGCGGAACTATTTGCTATGTTAAAATCTGCGAAGTGGAGATCAAGAAAGAGCACCAAGTGTTGATGGTCAATAAGACCACCAAATTCAAGAAAGGCAAGTCTAAGCAAAGGGACACTTCAAGAAGGGTGGTAAGAAAGTTACCACGACGAAGAAGACCAAGGCTGGACCCAAGCACGATCGAAAGTGCTTTTCGCAAGGGAGAAGGTCATCGAAGCGGAATTGCCCAAAGTACTTGGCGGATTTGAAGAACGGCAACATCAAGAAGAAAGGTATATCGATATACATGTTATTGATGTGTATCTCACTAGTATTCGTAGTAGTGCACGGGTATTTGATCTTTGGTTCGGTTGCTCATATTTGTAACTCAAACAGAGCCGCAGAATAAACGGAAGCTAGTGAAGAACGAGGTGACGATGCGCGTAGAAAGCGGATCAAAGGTTGATGTGATCGCGGTCGCACGCTACCTCTTCATCTACCATCGGGATTAGTTTTATACTTAAATAATTGTTATTTGGTGCTGCGTTGAGCATGAACATTATATCGGGATCTTGTTTATTGCGAGACGGTTACTTGTTTAAATCCGAGAATAATGGTTGTTCGATTTATATGAGTAATATGTTTTATGCACATGCACCTTTGATAGATGGTCTATTCTTGTTGAATCTCGATGGTAGAAATACACATATTAATAACATTGAAGCTAAACGATTGAAATCAGCGATAACTCGACCTATATGTGGCAATCGTCTTGGTCACATTGGAGTGAAGCGTATGAAGAAACTCCATTCGATGGACTTCTTGAATCACTTGATTTTGAATCACTTGAAAGATGCGAGGCATGTCGATGGGTAAAATGACTAAGACTCCATTTTCGGTATGATGGAGCGAGCTACGGACTTATTGGAAATCATACATACCGATGTGTGTGGTCCAATGAGTGTAGCATCGTGATGGTTATCGTTATGTTCTTACCTTCACGGATGATTTGAGCAGATATGGGTATATCTATTTCATGAAACATAAGTCCGAAACTTTCGAGAAGTTTAAGGAGTTTCAAAGTGAGGTAGAGAATCAACGTAACAAGAAGATTAAATTTCTACGCTCGATCGTGGAGGTGAATATCTAAATTACGAGTTTGGCGAGCATTTGAAGAAATGTGGAATACTTTCATGATTGACACCGCACGGAACACCACAGCGTAATGGTGTGTCTACGAACGTCGAATCGAACTCTCTTAGATATGGTTCGTTCTATGATGTCACTTACAGATTTACCGCTATCATTTTGGGGTTATGCATTAGAAACCGCATTCACTTTAAATAGGGCACCGTCTAAATCCGTTGAAACGACACCATATGAATTATGGTTTGGGAAGAAACCTAAATTGTCGTTCCTTAAAGTTTGGGGATCTGAAGCCTATGTAAAGAAGTTACATGGGACAAGCTTGAACCCAAAGCGGAAAAATCGTCTTTATAGGATACGAAGGAAACTATTGGGTATACCTTCTATCATAGATCCGAAGGCAAAATCTTCGCTGTTAAGAATGGATCCTTTCTAGAGAAGAATTTCTCTCGAAAGAAGTGACTGGAAGGAAAGTAGAACTCGACGAGGTTGTCGAACCTTCTCTCGAAATTGCGAGTAGCGCAAAGACCGGAAGAAGTTCTGTGGTGCTGCACCAATAAGAGAGGAAGCTAATGATGGTGATCATGAAACTTGGTTGAGGTTACTCTGAGCCTCGGAGGTCAACGAGAACCGTACCACTCCAGTTGGTATGATTCCGTTATGAATGTCATGGTGGTGGACAACACCGATGACCCCGAGACATATGAGGCGATGATGAGCCCAGATTCCAATAAATGGCAAGAAGCCATGAAATCCGAGATTGGATCCATGTCGAAAACCAAGTATGGACTTTGGTGGACTTACCAGATGGCGAAAGCTGTCGAGAACAAATGGATTTTCAAGAAGAAAGCAGATCTTGATGGTAATGTTATCTATAAAGCTCGACTTGTCGCAAAAGGGTTTCGACAAATTCAAGGAGTTGACTACGATGAGACTTTCTCACCAGTAGCGAAGCTAAAATCTGTGAGGATTATGTTAGCAATCGCTGCATATTATGATTATGAGATATGGCAGATGGATGTCAAAACAGCATTCCTCAATGGAGACATTGATGAAGAGTTGTATATGATGCAACCCAAAGGTTTTGTCGATCCTAAAGATGTTAACAAGGTATGCAAGCTTCAACGGTCCATCTATGGATTGAAGCAAGCATCCGAAGTTGGAATCAACGTTTTGATAAGGTAATCAAAGTTTTGGTTTTATACAAACTTATGGAGAAGCTTGTATTTACAAGAAAGTGAGTGGGAGCTCTGTAGCATTCTTAATACTGTATGTGGATGACATATTGTTGATTGGGAATGATGTAGACCTTCTTAGTAGTGTCAAGGAATATTTGAATAATAGTTTTTCAATGAAGGATCTTGGCAGCGACTTACATATTAGGCATAAAGATTTATAGAGATAGATCGAACGCCAAATATCATTGTCACAAAGTACATATTTGGACAAAGTTCTAAAGAGGTTTGGAATGGAAGATAGCAAGAAAGGGTTCTTGCCCATGTTGCTAATCGACCTTGAGTAAAACTCAAAGTCCGACATCGGCGAAGATAGAGAAAGGATGAGTAAGACTCCCTATGCATCAGCCATAGGATCTCTAATGTATGCCATGCTATGTACTAGACCCGACATTGCATATGCTGTTAGTTTAACTAGCAGATATCAAAGTGATCCAGGAGTGGATCATTGGACAATGATCAAAAACATCCTTAAGTACTTGAGAAGAACTAAGGATATGGTTCTTTCTTATGGAGGTGATGAGCTCGTTGTTAATGGTTACACCGATGCTAGTTGGAACACCGATCCGGATGATTCTAAATCACAATCTGGATAATGATTTATTTTAATGGTGCGAAGCTATTGGAGGAGTGCAAAGCAAAGCGTTGTGGCGAGATCTTCAACCGAATCGGAATACATGGTCGCCGGAGGCTTCACAAGAAGCGATATGGATGAAAGAGTTCATTACAGAGCTGGGTGTGGTTCCTAGTGCGCTGAACCCAATGTCTATCTACTGTGATAACATGGGCGCCATAGCCAATGCGCAAGAACCAAGGTCACACAAGAAGCTGAAGCATATCAAGCTGCGTTTCACGCTATTCGAGAACATATCCAGGATGGGGATATAAAGATTTGCAAAGTACACATGATCTGAATGTGGCGGATCCGTTGACTAAACCTCTCCGAGGGCAAAACATGACCAACACCAAACCGCCATGGGTGTTCGGTATATTACCATGTAATCTAGATTAGATGACTCTAGTGCAAGTGGAGACTGTTGGAGATATGCCCTAGAGGCAATAATAAATGTAGTTATTATTATATATCTTTGTGTTTATGATAAATGTTTACATTCATGCTATAATAGTATTAACAAGGAAACATTAATACTTGTGTGATTTGTAAACTTAATTTGAAGTCCCTAGTATAGCCTCTATACTTCACTAGCTTGTTGGTTGATTGATGATTGTGGTTTCCCTATCATGAACATTGAGATGTTATCAACAACAAGATCATATCGTTAGGAGAATGATATGGTGGACATACTCCTATAGATAAGCGTAGCATAAAGATCAAGTCATTTCAATAGTTCAATTGCTATATGCTTTCGATACATAGTAACCTAAATCCTTGACCATGAGATCATGCATATCACCTTCGGATGGATGCTTTGATGTCATCAAACACCACACCGTAACAGGGTGGCTATAAAGGTGGCATTGAGTGTTGAAAGTATTGGTTGAAACACATGGATCAAGAGTGGGATTTGTCCATCCACATGACGGATAGATATTCTCTGGCCCTCTCGGTGAAATGTCATCCAATTAGCTTGCAAGCATGTGACTTGGTCACAAGGGATCACATATCACGGAACGAGAAAAGAGTACTTATCGATGCGAGGATGAACTAGGTATGCAAAGATACCGAAGCGATCATAACCTCGGATAAGTAACATATCGTGAGACAAAGGGAAATTGGTATCGTATGTAAGTGGTTCATTCGATCGCAAAGTAATCGTAGAAATATGTGGAAGCCATATGAATTTCAGATTCCTCTATTGGTTATTGTTCGAAGTGTCTCGATCATGTCCGCATAATTCACGAACCGTGAGACACACTTAAGGATTGACGTTGTTTGAGTAGTTATGGTATTATGAGAAAGAGACCGAATGTTGTTGAGTCTCGGATGGGATCCGGGATATCACAAGGTGATCCGGAATGGTCTGGAGAATAAGATTCATATAAGGAAAGTCCCGTTTCGGAGTTGGGGAATGGTTCCGGTGTTTTCTTCGGGACCATTCTAGAAGGTCCCGGACTGTCCGGCACTCGGAGGGGAAGGTACATGAATGTGTCATTGTAAGTTGGAATGATTGCATCATGTACTAAGTGTTCTCGCTGTCCAAAATAAAGGGTTTATTTAAATCCTAAATTGAAAAGTCAAGCGGCTAGTTTGAAAGTCAAGCAACAAGTTTTGGAAAGTGGAAAGAGGAGGAGAAGTGGAACCGAGTTGGGAGGATTCTCCTCCCCAAGCGCCCCCTCAAGGCCGAGTTGGGGAGGGACTCCACTCCTCCTTGGCCCGGCCCTCCCACCTATAAAGGGAGGCAGGCTGCCTCCTAGTACACACTAGTTCCTATCCTCTAGACTAAACCCTAGACCTAAACCCCGGTTTAGAGCTATTTCGGTTTAGAGCCTTTTAATTGGTTTAGAGCCTTCTAATTGGTGTGTCTAATTACTAGACCACTAATAGCCTCTCTCATAAGCTCCACCATACTCAGACCGGCTTAAGCGAAGCCTGCGGGATTTCCCTCTCCTCATTACCACGCGTTGTCTTTGGAATCGCGAGGAGAGTGCTACAACCTCCATTTTCTTGGAACAAGGAGAGGAAGGTCTTCGTCAATCGAACGTGTGACCGATTGCGGAGCGCCTTGGAACGCTGCCTTTGGAAGGATCGTCTCACGATCTTGAGATCGGAAAGAGTACGACTACATCACCCACGAGAATCTGCTCTCGTTAAACACTTTGGAATCTTCGAGGGTGAGTTATTCCATCGACTCGTTGCTGCAATCTAGTAGATAGATCTTGGCTTGTTTGTTTGTATGCGATAGAAAATTTTTGTTTTCCATGCTACGAACCCCTACATATACGTCTACCTACCCCTTGTAACTCTATACATACCTCCATGTGGATCAAATCAATACACAATGAAATATTAGTGATTCAATATTTTCTACACGTATCAAGGCGACTTTTTCTTTATACTACTAGCAAACTGTACGTACATATAGCACTATTTCCATGTACTCCATCCGTTTTAAAATATAAAATGTTTTAGTTTTATGAAAAAAGTGTATCTAGACCACTTTTAGTCTGTAGGTTTAATCCAAATCCACATGAACCTATACACTAAAAGGCTGTAGATACACTCTTTTTACAAAGTTAAAATATCTTATATTTTAAAATAGAGGGAGTACATTCGTAGAAGAGTGTATTAAACCTACTCGTTAAGTTTCAGTGAGATGCATATATAGCGCGCGCGGACGGGCGGCGTGGGCAGATGGATACTCTCTCTCTCGGTCGAAGAACCTGCACACTAGTTAACTTTCATTTAGAGGCATAGCACGGACGGGCGGCGAGCATGGGCAGATGGATACTCTCTCTCCTTGTCATGCGCACGGTGCGGTCGTTCTCCGGCCGGAATCCGGATGGCGACACGGCTAAACGGCGCGACAAGCCAAGCCAAGGCAAGCCAGTGGGCCTGGCCGGTCCGCGAGACGTCCGGCCCCAGCTCGCATGTGGCTTTTACACGCACGATCGATCCAACCCCCGCGCGACACGGCACCAACCGCCAGTGAGTAGCCCCCGCGTCCTGCGCGCGCTAGGCGGCCCGGCCCTATCCATATCCACCCCGCCGCGTTGGGCCACTGCCCACTGGGGTTCCCCGGCTGCCGCCCATGCTCCAGTGAATTTGCAGATAGCACCGCACTGTTCCATTGGAGTATTCGTTCCGGGGACACAGTAATTGGCACCGGCACTACGTACGTGTACGTGCGCAAGAGATGGAGCCTGCAACTGCAATGCAAGCGATACGTCTACCTACGGTCGATTTACATGCATGTAGTACACGCCGCGTGCACGTATGCGTCCCATTAATTCGATTGATGCGTAATTTGCCTAAATCGATGTGCTCGATCTTGGTCTACCCCCTCCTCCGTCCACAGAGCAAGTGTACTTTTAGGTTTTGTTTAAGTCAAAAAATTTAAAAAAAATTGAACGGAAATTTTAATTAATTTGATCGACCTTATAGATAAATGTAGTAACATATATTATATGAAATTGTCATATTATGAAACTAGATTTGAAAACAAATATAGTGATATCAATGTAGTGTCATAAATATTGCCGCGTTTTTTCTTAAATCTTACTAAGTTTGATTTATAACAAGGCTAGAAGTACACTTATTTGTGGACGACGGAGACATACATAGCTCGGTCACGGAGGGGTAGCAGGAGGACGTCGTATGGGTCCAGCTGCCGGCCGGGCCGCCGGATAGGCCGTCCATCGATCGAGCTGTAGGCAGACGACGAAGCAAGATGACACGTCCACCAGCTACAAGGTGGAGACTGCACACCTCGGCGAAGATGACACGTCCACCGGCTAGCTGGAGTATGGATGACCACTGCAAAAATGAAAAGACGACGCGGGGGTGCACGTAGCCGTCTAGGCGGGCAGTGGGGCACGCACGTGGTGGGTCAATCCGCGGCGACCACAACCCACCGACTGGATGGGCGGGCGGGACGGACAAAGAGAGGCCGAGCGAGTGACGGCTGAGGATAAAGAAGCGGCAAGCGACCACCGGTCGATCTATCGTCGCCGCTGGGGTAGGGATGTAGGCGGGTCCGCGGCCGGGCTTCCGCTCGCTCGTGCACCGCCTACCGCGACATGCCACCTACGGACGGCCGCGGCCCCGCCCGATCTCTGTCATCCTCCTTCGTTGACTCCAGCATCCAGGTCCCGTCCAGTTCCACCACGCACTCTGGGTCCACCGGCAACCGCGAACACACACCGCCGCCTACGTACGCATCACGCTCTGCTTCCTCAAAAGATTCTTCTATTACCTCCGGTTAAGTTTATTAGGCACACACGTAGTTTAATAAAATCTTTAATTATCAATTTTGGTCAATAAAATATGTAATATATGTCTCAAAAAATATACCATTAAACACTTCTTTTGAAGACGAATCCAATGATATAATTTTTATGATATATTATGTAAAACTCGTTGACAAAATTAATGGTCAAAGTTATTCTTAAACTACGTGCGTGACTAATAAACCGAAACAGAGGGAGTACTTCTCTCGTGTCCTCAAATAAGTGTACTTCTAATCTTTTACTAAGTCAAAGTTTGTAAGTTTTGATTAACTTTATAAAAAAAATATAGCAATATTTATGATATTAAATTGGAATCGCTAGATTTGTTTATAAATTTAGTTTCATAGTATATAAATTTCATGTAATATATGTACGTGCACGTATACTCCATGCGACAACAGGGACGTGCACGTTGCTACTCTCTTTGGAACCAAGGTTATAATTTTACTTTTATTTCAAGAACCCGCAACTAACATACACGTCTTTGTGTTAAGTTGAAAGGAATGGTATAGAATGACTACAACAGCACGCTCACATTTCAGCTTACAACACACACTTACAACACAAGCAACAAGCTCGCCTTTCCCAGCCCTAGCCAAGAATGGCGAGGAAGCCGACAGTAAGCCTACAAGCCGCGTCACAATTAACACCAAACACCACCAAAGCACGACCAAAACCGGAGTTGTCCAGACCAAGGTAACACTACATGTGCCTAGAAGAGTTTCTTTTCCTCTTCATGTATACCGGAGCGAGCAGCTGATCCATTGAAATTAAAGCACAATTACATTTATACATTTCCTCTCTCCTAAAGCATCCCCCACCCTCCCATTTTGAGAGTCGGCCTTGACTGGCCGGATCTTGCCCCTCTCGCCGCTGGCGGCCCCCTCGGTTGGTGGGGGACCCCGGCTACCTCCCACTAGTAGTATTTTTAGGATTTGGTTTAGGCTTTGGGTTAATCCCGTTTCTTCCCATGTGGAGTCTGAGGGTCGGCTGGTGGTCCTTGGCGGCCGGAACCACCGCACCTCGAGTGACGAGGCGGACGGTTTTGGCAGGCTCTTGCATCCCTCAAAATTAGGCATGCCTTTGGATCTTAGGATCGGGCTATCTGGGCCTAGTTCGATGCGTTGTGGTGTTGCTCCTGTTCGTGGCCATGCTCCGGAGGTGTGAGCCAATGGCGGCGACTGGTAGCAGCGCTATAGGCTCCCCAAATAAGGTCCTCGGTTTGGGCTCCCTCTACTGCTACCTTCTTAGTTGTCCTCCTATAGATTGTAGTAGATCTCTGGAGTTTGAGGGTGGCTGGCTTTCATGGCAGCAGTTGTTGGAAGCCTGTTTTTGCCGGAGGTGCTCAGATTGGGATGAAGCCATGCTCTCCTCTACCCCTTTGTTCGGTGGAGTTGGGGATACGAGAAGGGTTGCTTTTTTAGTATATAGGTTCACTCTAAATCTCTACAAACCTTACACTAAAAGACGAGATACATTTGATTCAAAAAAATTAAAACGTCTTACATTTCTGAACAGAGGGTTCATTCACCTGTCTTTTGTTCAGCTATACTATTCCGTTGACATGGCAGCTCTACCAGCTAGCAGGGCCCTGGCTGCTAGTAGTAGTACTAACCTTAAAATAATACTCTTATGGATATTGTAAGATGGGTACGTGGCTGCTGGCACCCAACCCAGGTATACGCATGGTATCGATCGACGTACATGGGTTATGCTGGGCAAGCGGCTGATGATCCAACAAGACAAAGTTTGCTGCAAAATTAAAGCTGCCAGCCGCAGAATTGGTCAAAAGAGAGTGATCGGTATATGCACGGCGGTCCCCCAGCCGATCGCCGTATGCCTTAACGTGCACGACTGCGCGGCGACTGCACGCCACACGGGTCAGCCTTGTTTCAGATCTCAGTATCTCTGCTCTGCCTAATTCTAGTTCCTATCCTTTCCTCTGCCCTGAACAACGTGCGTCATCTCCACTTGTTGCTGTCTCGAATAAACTCTCATCAGCTTGTTCGTTGACCTGTCTTTTGGGGCCGACCCATCGGTCCATTTCTGTCCGTCGGCCGTCATGGCCATTTAGAGTCGGTCCATTTTGTTAGGACGGTATACCAGCAATGATGCGACCCAAATATCCGTTGTCCTCTTCGTCGATAGATAACTTTGAGACGGCACACAATTTAGTGTGTGAACAAGAACTGCATCGGTGCATAAATTTGAGACACAAGAGCTACAAATTAAACCTACTGGAATACTAAATGAAACCCTAATCGATGATCTTCCTTCCGCTGTCCTCTTCGTCGCCATCTTCCACGGCTGCACCGCCCTCCTTCGTCTTCCCTCGCGCTGCCGTCGCCGCGCCGCGTCATTGCCGGAAATCTTGATGATTCCGGCGCGGTTAGCCTCCATCAAGAAGTCTACGCGGAGGAGATGGTACGTCCAGTAACCACCCAGAATTGCACCCTTCCTTCGCAGTTGCGGTCGTCGGGGTGGACCTCGCGGAGGTGTTCGTGGCAGATGGCAAGCGCCTCCCGGCAGTCCAACTTGAATAATCTCGCCCAATACGAGCTCGAAGCCGGGTACCGGGGCATGGCCCTCTTTCACTCCGGGAGTTTGAGGCAGCGCTCCTCGATTCCATCCCAACTTGGCACTGCGCGGAACCGGCGCCACCGGGACCCCGTAGTGGCTGAGCTCGAAACCTTCCGGGATCGTCGCGAGTGGCGGAGCGAGGATGCCATGGTGGGCGAACATGGACGCCTCGTAGTAGTTCAGAGTGGGTCTCTCCATGGCTGGACCGAGGAGGGAAGTCACGATGGGAGGGGACTGCGGCACCGACGAGGGCTAGGGCCTATTTTAGTAGAGCACGCGCGAAGGTTCTCGCGCCTTCGCCCTTCAATGCCGGCGCGAGAACTCAGGCGGCATCCCGTCAGTCTCAGGATGACGCGCCCGTCGACATTGACGATGAAGGCTGCCGCATTTGCATCTGAATCGGTGCCGCCTGTCAGGCTGGCCTTTGTGTCTGAATCGGTGTCGCGGTTGCGTCTGAATCGGCGCCGTTGTTCTGTCTCTCGCTGGCGGGTGGGCCACTAGCGCGCGGGTGGGGGACACGCCCTAGGCCAACCCTTGTCCGAGCCGACCTAGTGGTCACGCAAATTAGGTGCACGGATGGGTTGAGCCAGGCGCGTCGGGACGGATGGACCGTGCCGTTGTGACGCTGTGCACGTCGCGCGCGTCCGCGCGGACACGTCCGGGCTGGTTGGGTCGACCTGGTAGAGATGCCCTTACTATCTTGTCTTTGACTGTTCCGGTGACTTGTGCTCTCATCGGCGACATGGTAGCTACTGGTACTGCTACCAGCTAGCAGAGAGGACATTGCATTATGGGAATTTTGACTTATGCGAGGTTCAGGTTAGCAAAGCAGAGTTACGCACACAAAAATGAGCAGAGCACTTGCAGTCGTCGATGGGCATACAATGGCGAGACACAGCACGAGCAAAGCCTAGACCTGCTTATCAGCAACCATTCTGCACACCAAACATATCCACGAGATTGTGTCAGACAATACGTACATTTTCTCGAAACTGTCATCTGTATCTTCGTTTCGGATTTCGGGTATCTTCCAAATTCTGTAATTCCTAACCTGCCATGAAGAATGTGCGTGATCTCTCCACGTGCTTGTCTCGAATAAGCTCTCATCAACTCATTGACTTGTCTCGTCCTCCATCGACCGCGTTGTCGATGCTTCCATCTCCTGAAGATACAGCCAACATAATCCAGGATGCGATTTTGGTTTGACGGAACAATGGGAAAACAAAGCGAATCGCGAGAGCCGTTAAATGTAAAAGCAACACAAGGATGTGTCTCAGCATGGTCACCTCCTGCTCTTTCATATCAGCAGGAGCAAGTCTAGGCATGCTTATCGGAAAATCGTTCTGCACCCCAAACACATCCAGGAGACTGTCAGACAAGATGGAGGTTTCTTTGAAAAGAATAATAGTCAGGATGTTCAAGGATTCAGTATCTTCCTAGTTTCTATCCTGGCATGGAGAATGTGTGGTGGTATGACCACCAATTGCAGACTCAACTCACTTGTCTTGTCCTCAACTCGTACTCCTGATCATTAGGCCTCTGACTGTGCTATGTAAGGGAGGTGACATTGGATTTTTGACTTCTGCAAGGTTCAGCTTCACAAAGCACAGAGTTCAGCAGTGTAAGCTGATATAGGCAACATATTTCAGGATGTGATTCTAATTTTGAGAGAACAATGGGAACCAAGAAACACCACTGTGCAGCGCAAACTGCAAGTCATCAGAAAGGTAACGAACAAGGATAACACTTGCATATCAACAGGAGCAAATCCTAGGCCTGCATATCATCACTCATCCTGCATTTCAAGTCAGAACAATTCCTACAGCACGTTTCTTTGGAACAATGAACTGCATCTTTGTGTATACATAAAAAAGGAACTACTCCCATTCACTGATACAACCTCTCCCGTTACAGAAAAAAGAGTACCAGGGTAAGGGCCTTTCGCTACATCTTCTAGTATCTATCAACAAAAATGTGGGAGGCGCTCAAAAGGACCCATCCTTTGGCCTGTCTAACAAGCATATGATCACAGGGGCTGGTTCTCCAGTTGCTCAAAAGAATGCTGCGATTATTACTTTAGCATGGCCGTTTCAGCAGCACAGCAGGCCAAGATAAGCACAAAACTGAAACTCTAAAAACTAAGTGAACAGGAAAAGAAAAATCATCGATCAACCGACTCCACGTAAACCAGATCAGCAAAATTGGGCAGATCCCGATGCATTCCTAAGGTGCCATAAGCCCTTCGATTGTATACTGAAGAGACTTGGCCCAGTCTTCCTTGAAAAGTAAAGTCTGTAATGTTTTCATAACATTGTAATCTGGATCCAACTTGCGCTGCCAGCCCTGTAAAGGGATCAAACAAATTCAGGGGACTCAGAAATTTTATTTTACATTTAAAAATCAATTTTATCAATACAAGGAACTTAACAAAGCAGCAGAAATAGAAAGAAAAGCAGTCCACAGATGCATCATGAGCCAAAAATACATACTTTTTGTTACTAATAAAATGTTACATTGACACTTCTGCCAACTGCCACCCATGATTTTCAGCTCATGGGGTCTAAAATCCCCATTCCAAAGCCTTAACAGAAACATAAATGACGGCTACAAGTTTACATGTGTCCAAGGTTTTTTAGTTACAGAAAAAGTAGACATACCAACTAAGGTAACTAACCAAAAATCCATGTACCTGTAACCTACTAAAGCGCACTGAATACTTCTCTCATATGACACAATTTCTGTAGGCACTATAATCACGAGCAATTCTAATTTTCCTTGACACCGTCACAATGTTCTACTCCCTCCGACCCAAATTAATTGACTTCGATTTGCCTATATTCGGATGTATCTAGTACTAAAACATGTCTAGATACATCCGAATCTAGACAAATGCAAGTCAATTAATTTGGATCGGAGGGAGTACTGAATATCTAGGACAGCAATTGAGTTTTAGAGAGATTGGTAGCATAAACAGCAATTTAGAATTCCGTGACAAGAAGTCATAAAATTTACCTCGAGAACTAATGTAGTCACCATAACAGTGCAAACGTTCCCATCAATGTTTACTTTATGACGTCGGACTTGCTCAAGCAATTGGTGCATACAATCAGCAGGATGGACAACATCACCTTCAGGGGTACCCCAGAAGGAAAATGCTCGCTCAACTTCCTGTTGCAAAAATCAAGAAAAGATTTTCAAAAATTGCAACCATGAAATAAATCTAATTTACATCATAGCATCAGAATACGATTTCTCGTGGATTTTCAGCTCATGGATCAAAACAAAAAATGACATCAAAAGTTTAGTTATATTAATCTATATGGTCTGCTCTGAAAAATATTCTCGTTCATCGAGCAGCTTGGACAATCCAACACATGGATCAACATTTACTGCCACGATGGCATCCATTTAGTGGCAAGCTTCATGTCAGCGTCATGTCCCTACTAGCCTAGTTGACCACCAGTACACCAGTAACGGTACTAACATTAAGTATTGCCACATGACAATGCAAACGCAGCATCAGATATCAACGGATCATAGGAGATCAGATCCAGCTTTTCCATCTTTCTAGAATGCCAGGTTTTACACTTTAATTACACATCAGAGCTTCAAGGTATTAACACACTTTTTTTAACTAATAAATGCCAAGAGATCACCTAGCAAATTGTGAAAGAAAAAATACTCCAGTGTCCACTAAGAAGGTATAATATTCAATTTCATGTTTGCCAACGCCAGTTCATGTTCTACAAGATAAATGCCACAGACCACTTTTCATGGTTCGAAAAGGTTCTGTTAGACACCTGCCTAGACGCAAGGCGATGTGTTTATATGGGGAGCCACATATGGCAGGAGGGCCCTACCCTGAGCACAGCACCTCCTGGTCAGCCTAAAGTGGCTAGTATTCCCTTATTACTATAAACTATTCATTAGGTTCAGATTCAGATTAGGTGTAGAGTCCTGTTTAGAATCAGTTTAAGAGTCAAGATTGTATCTCCTTTGAGTCGGCATGTCAGCCAAGATATCCCACCTATATATTCCGCTTCTCCCACAATCAATAAAGCATCAGAATTCAGAGTATTACTTTCTATCAGGCCTGGGGTAATTAGAGTTTGTTCCATGATGGCCAAACACCTAGCCTAAGGCTTAAGTGAGCTTCTAGGTCCAGGCAGAGGTACAGCAGAGGGCGACGCCATACAACGAGTAATTGGCCATCCCAGCAAGGAATCGACCATCTCAAGCGAGGAATCAACCTCTCCATATTTGTCGCTTTAATAGGAGGCATACATGGCCATGTCTTTGTGCTTTAATGGGCCAAACTAGCCCATGCTAGCCTATTTTTCTTTTTTCCTTCCTATTTTTCACATTTTCACATCTTCTGCTAGCCCATATTTCTTTTTTCCTTCCTATTTTTTTTACATTTTCACATCTTCAACCTAGTGCCTCTTACTGCTGCTTTTCCAGGAAGCTGCCTAGGCACGCTTAAGCTGCAGCTAAGCAGGCTAGGCACTAGGTGGCTTTTTGAACCTTGCTTAGGGGGTGTTTGTTTGGGCTTTTGGTGGCTTTCCATTGGCAAAAGCTAGAAAAACGAGCCAAACAGCACAGCTGCGCGTTGGCTTCGGCCGAAGTACTTGCGCTGAACAGACCAACCCGGGAAAGCACCTCCGTAGGTGCTTCCCGCGGCTTCCCGCAGCCCATCTAATCGTTTTGTTTCTTTGGACATATCGATTCATCAAAATTACGATGGGATTGCCACCGCGAGCATACACTGCCGATCCAACCCTGATCCCATCGGTGCGAAAAAGGAAACGAAAAAATTCCCCACCCCCGACCCAACCCCAACCCCGTCCTAGGTTGGAGCTCCTCCCGCCGCCGGAGCTCCCCCACCGCCTGACCTCGTCCCTGCTCGACGTCCACCCCGCCCGACCTCCTTTCCAGCCGCTTGACCTTCCGTCGTCGCCGTTCTACTCCCTCCCGCCGCCAGAGCATCGTTCCACGGCCGAAGCTTGCCCCGCGGCTGAAGCTTGCTCCGCCGCCAGACCTTCCTCCTGCCACCGGAGCTTGCCGCGCTGCCCGACCTCCCCCGCCGCCCGACCTCCTCCCCGCAGGATCTTCGTCCCGTTCAAGATCGACAGGGACAAACAGCCGGTCATAGGCAGATTGGTACTCCAATTTTTGTCTGATATTGCCTGAGGTTGCTGGTAGCTGTGTACCACAGTATAGATTGGTACTCGAAATATTGTCTGTCCAATTTTTGTCTGATATTGTGTGAGGTTGCTGGTAGATGTGATACCGCACTACACTTTGGTACTCGAAATATTGTCTGATATGGTACTACATACTGTGATAGTGATGTAATCTTGTGTAATGCTAGAAGAAGGTGATCGGTTTGATCGGTATGGATGTATCTATGGTCATTATTTTGCTATCTTATTTGTGTAATGGTTGGATATATATTTTGGACAAACCAATATGCGATATATTGTATTTAATAATGACATATGTTTGATGCACTCCAATATTGAAGTATATGTGTTATATGAATTACAGGGATATTATAGACAATTCCTTAGCACACAACCAAACAGCCAGTCAAGTTGCCAAACAGTCAAACTCAGAGAAGCAGCTTTCCCTGCACAGCAGCTTTCCCTGCACAGCAGCACAGCCAGCCACAGCCAGCCAGCCACAGCCCAAACAAACAGGCCCTTATTATGGTAGTGTAGGCATTAGTTCACTACAGCAACCAAGGAGCAATTCGAAATGAAAAAACGAGTTTGTAATCCCAAGAGACTATTGGCAATAAGAAAAAAATGATTACCTCGATGAATACTTTTGGGTTTGGGCAATTCTGCTGTTTTGACAACTTTAGCGTACTCTCTGCTGCTGTTCGACCATCTCGACGTGCAACAGCCTTGAAAAACTCCAGCAAATTCACACGGTCATTACTTGAAAGTTCAGCAGTCATTCCTACATCGAGGAATACTACGTGTGGCCTCGACTTCCGAAGGGTGTTATCCGTTTTTTTGGGTTGTACAACACGGACTAGAATATTTCCAGGATGCATATCAGCATGGACGAAATTATCAACCTGGAAAAAGGTGGATGTTAATGAGGTCACAAAGTGATGAAGGACATGAAACTGTAAATACGAGCTATAAAATGCTACTAAGTGCCAATGACTATATACACAACATTACAATAATGTGCTAAATAAAAACAGACACATATTGAAGCAATCTGACCAAAATACTACTCCCTCCGATTCCATATTAATGGACTCAACTTTGTCTAGATTCGTATGTCTCAAGTTAAGTATTTAGACTAGATGACTGCGTATCTAGACAAAGTTGAGGCCATTAATTTGGATCGGAAGGAGTAGTGATTTATTAATATTGTGACCCGCATATGCAGAAGTTTCGTACGAACAAAACAGCATTGGTGTCAATCTGGTGCATAAAATGATATACTGAAGCGTGTTTGAAGTTCTAGAAAAAATCTACTTCGGATTTCGTGTTACATCAATTCACTCAATTATTCGAGTTCACTGAGCCTACACTATGAACAAATTCTCTCCTGTCCCGCAGCGATAATTATGTTAAATAATACTGTTGTCTGTATAATAAATTCTAGAATCCATATCAATATGGACTGGATATGTTTGTAAATATAAGTATGCGACTTCAGAAATTAATTTCCCAACTATGAGTAGATGCAATCACAGTCAACTTGGAACTTACAACATAGCCAATACTCCCTCTGCTACTAGATACATGTCATACTAGATTCCAAATTTGTTTCGGAATGCATACATAGTATTATACTATATTGATATAATGTGCACTGTTTTTTCCTTTGTATATTCTTCTCATTAGATATTTCCAATGACGATTATTCCACGCCGTTAAAGAATAAATAAGTAACATAATAAGATGGGTAATATGATTTTTGTATCTTTGGTTGACATACAAATTCTTAAAGTATCCAGGATCCAATATACTACCTTTGAAGAAGTGAAGAAGACCATAATTTCTAAGAATCATTTAAGGGGAATCTCTAACATTATGTTGTTTCATACAGAAATCATCTACTCTCAACTTCAAAGGCAAAACTGAAATAAGAATAAGAAGACTAAGATATGGCCAAATGTATTACCAGCAGCATTTTCAAGAGTGCGTGAGTGCCAATATGTGCAAGAGCACTTTTAAGCCGTTCATGCCCATCAGGATCATCAACATAGTGTGAGATGCTCTCCCCATGCTCATAAGTCTCGACCAAGACAGCAGGATGAACAAGTGGATAAAGAGGTTTCGGAAATGACACATCTTTCCACATGCGAAAGTTGTAGATAAACCGGCTCAAATGAGCAGCTTCCCTTGCAAGGTCAACTTGTGACATCATGAAGACAGCAAACTGTTGCACACTCTCATCTAGCCGTAACCAATTCAATGCTGGAATGTATCTTGAAGTTTTAGCTACTGCATTGATGATACTGAAATCTCTCCGTATCGAGTCTCCTACACCAGGATGTCTTACTTTTACTGCCACTGTTATAATCTTCTTCTTCTTCTGGCCAGGATGTTTGAATTCCAAAGAAGCTCGGTGCACTTGAGCAACACTTCCAGACGCTACAGGCTCTTCTTCAAAGTTCACAAAAATATCAGATATTTTTCGACCAAAAGCTTTCTCAACAGTTTTCTTGGTATATGCATAGCTGTGAGCTGGAGCTTTGGTGTGCAGCTTTGACAATTCGGTACAGAGGTCATTTGCAAACAGATCAGGGCGTGTCGCAGCCCACTGGCCCCATTTGATAAACGCAGGACCTGCCTTCTCTAAAGTACGATGCACAAGACGGAGCCATGTTTTCCTATACTTGCTGCCAAGATTATCCGCAAACGGCGCCATCAGTATACTGGGAGTGAACAAGAATGCCAGATATATGGATCTGAGGATTATGATAACCATCTCTACTGCCGAAAATAGTAACGAGGTCACATAAACACGGCTATCCTGAGCCCGATTGTAAATATTCTCGCGTATTTGGAGGTACTCCCCATCTGCACTACTCTTCTCAGCTAGCATCAACTCTCCAGCTACGAAGGCGACAAGGTAAGGAACTAACTTGGATCTGGTGGCAGCCAGGGTAACGGCACAAGCAGCTCTACTCAAGAGCGGAGATGCTTTTGGTACACGAGAACCGGCTGCCATGAGTTGCTTCCAAGCAAGTTGGCTGTGAAATGCATTCCGGCTACAGGCCGACAGAACCGAAAAGTTTCTGGCACCAGGGCTCCAGTGCAAGCTCTCTTTTGCTCTTCCAAGCATGAACGAGGTGCTCGGACCATTGTGAACTCCCCCGTGCAAGTATGTCCTGCTTTTGTAGGCCAAGCCAGAGGCGAAGCTTGATCCAATGTTCTGCGTGCCGGAACTGCTGGGCTTCGAGTTGGCCAATAGAGCATGAGCAAGCTTTCTGCTGCTGCTCTTCCCTAATTGCATAAACCTGGGAGGAACAATCAAGCCATTTATAAATTCAGCATTGGGCGAATTGCACCAAATTTGCAGACAAAAAAAGCGCCGGGATGCCAACAAAATAGGAGATTCTGTGCCGCAGGAGCTGACCTCGACATCACGAAGATCTCCCCCAGAGGGCGCCTCCGAGGCGGCGGGATCCCTGCTCCGGCAAATCAAGCGAAGCTGGCGACAGGACAGACACGCATTGAGAATTTGGATTCAGCGCGGGTGATTGCGAGGAGATCAAATCGCGGTGATGGATACGGAGGTGGGGGAGAGATAAGACGCTTACCGAGACGGTGGGGTCGTTCGGCGGCTTGGGGGGCGATCACCATGGCGAGGGCCGGGAAACCCTAGAGGCGGCCATGATCGGCGGCGAGGCGGTGGCGCATGGAGGAGGTCGGAGGTCGGCGCAGGGTTAGGGTTTGGTGCTGGCGGAGGAGGAGGAAGCGTGTTTTGCCTTTTTGGTTGGCGCGCGCGATGCCGACGAGGAGAGACGTGAGGAGGAAGAGAGGCCGCGTGGGGAACTGCGCGGACGGCAGCGAGGCGAGGAGGAGGAAGAAAGGGGGCGGAGACGAGGAGAGGAGAGGCGCGGCGTGTGTCCGTGGACCGGGCCTAAACAATAGGGTGCGCGTCGGCCTGCGGAATCAGGAGTTTTTCTTCCTTCTCAGGCTTTGCTAGTTTCCTAGGAGCGGAGCATCTCTAGTAGATCCCGAATACCCAGGCTGTTTCAAAACACGTTTTTACGTCGCGGAAAACGTGTTTCTTAGATCTAAAATGGTTCCGTAGAATAGATACCGAAAACCCGGCTTGTGAAATAGAATATTTTGTTTCACCGGACTAGTTTACGATATTTGTTCCGCGTGAACGCGCATCTGAACTATAAATTGAACCATAAATCAGAATTTCATAGTTTAAACACAAGCAAACGACGATGCAACAGTTCAAAGTTTTACATCATATCTGCAATCATCCTATGCCATCAAAAGGTTACATGGGGTCAACATGTAGAGCTTGGCCTCAAGTAGCACCATGAACGACACCATGAACGACAGGGCCACCACTCACCAAAACACCACCACCATAAACAACATCATCAACTCCATCAACACCACCACCACTCGCCGAAGCACCACCACCACCACTCGCATAGTCTCCGTAGTTGCGGTGACCCGGCATACCACTACATGATGTAGTACACTATAGTCATTGACATAACACCAATGAAACACCGTTCACTATTATTACATCTCTCAGAGTGGTACAACAGAAACACAGCAGGTCCAAGACATGACTATAGATTACAACTCGACTTTTTACAAAATATCCAGAGAACACTCTAGGTTAAAGAGAGAGAAAGAACTTTTTACAAAGAAGAACCGGAAATAATAACTCAGAACTATCTAGTAACTAAGACTAGCATCTGAACTAATTAGGTTTGCAATTGCTGCTAATGCAATGCTCTACAGAAGTAGGGTTTATGGCTAGAGTATCTACTCTTATCCAAACAGAGACTTTGTCTTCACTTTGGTTGATAAATATGTTGACTTCACTGATTTGATTGAAGAACTTGAGTTGCCGATGATAGTTTCTTGAAAAGAAATTGATGTTGACGTCGTCTTCAACGGATTAGAACCTAGCAAGGGTTAAGAAGGTACGGTTGAGTACGAGCGTACTCAGCAAGTTCACTAAAAAGGAGTGTATGATGCACTATCTCTACAGCCACAGACCATAGGTCGTAGGCAATGCAGGTTTTCCTAAACATTTCTTCAAATGTTGCTTTTATTCTGAAAACTATGTCCAACAGTCTTCACAGGTTGACCAGAACCTTCGTGGGGTTCCTTTCCTGCCGCGTTCGTAGCTCCTTCCCGAAACAGGAAGTAACATGTCATAATTCTTACACTCTGCAGAGGTGTGTCACTTTTCAACAAAAGACCTTAATCTTTGTTGCACAGCCGGGAGTATGTCCCCGTTCAAACTTCCATGGTTTGAGGCCTAACTTAAGATCCAAGCCAACCGATGCCCTTCTCTGCGACCCCGCATGAAGACACGATCCCCCGAGACAACTACCACGGTTACTCTTTGGGTAGCCTCTCGGAGACTCTGTACGCAGCTCTGTCTGGCGGTCACCATCAGCTATGGTGAACTCAGACCCAGACAGAGATACACAGATAATCTAGACACCTAGATCGTGGGAAACTAAGGGGTCCCACCCATGTGTTGGATTCTCTGGAACTCCACGAGAAATCAACAGCCTCACGATAAGATCATCCGTCCATGCGAAAGGAAGATCCAGCTGACTTCTCCGTCCTATTCCAAATCTCATGGTTGACGCGTAATATATGGTGCTAGAATCACTGGCAACATTGGTTGTTAAGTCCTAGATATTATGTTCATTTACCACTGGAACTGTATCAGTAGATTATTACCATGTAGTAAATAATCCATAATCATATTATTATGAAAATAGTGTTTTCTGACCTTTTTGGAATGCAGGTGATGACAACATTTGAGTTATAAGCATTTGATAGAAAATAATCAAAGGACATGAGCAAGTTGTGAACTTGCCTTTTGTGATTGCAAGATTATGCACTCAAAGTCTTCGAGATAATAGAATATCCAAATTCTATAAATAGCATCATTGGTCCGGTAAGAACTGATGTTTAAAGAAGCAAGATGCAACGATGCATAAGTAATGTAATGCAATTTGACAAACACGAATCCCCGGACTAATCGTATCTGATCTAGGATTTGGAACTGGTGATGAGTTCTTAGGGATGTGTTGCACTTTTATATCAGCTTCACACGTGTGCTTCTTATTAAGGCTTGTGAGAGTGTGTGAAACACTATGAAAGTACAACAAGTAGTATGTAATACTAAAGCATTCAAATGGAGCATGGTATCTAAAATATTTCTTAAACAAGATTAAGAATCAATTAGAGCTTTTAAAGGAGTGTTCAAGGATTACTTTGAATGTCTCTTAAAAGAATAACTTTTGAGGAAAATATTACTTTACAAAGTGAAAAGTGTTTAAACTTAAGGCTTAACATTTTAAGGTTTTCTTATTAGCTAAGATTATTAAAAGAGAAACAATCACAACAAAGTACTGGATATTTACATGTTTTGGATGAGGTATTAAATTATATGTGGTTCACTTCTTAATGTTTTATAAAGATGGAATAGAGTATTATTGCTTTTATAGAAGTAGTGTTTTCTTAAATCTATAATCATGGGAATGGCAACATGTTAAATACTTAAGAACTTTGTTTAGCTTTTAAAGTGGATTCCCAACTTGTAAAAGAACTAATACACAAATCTTGATGATTTATAATTGATAAAATATTTTTCGAGAGTAAGACTTACTTAATTTTAAACGGTAGTTTTTGTAAGTACAACTTAAAATGGTTATACCTATTTTAACTTTATTTAGACATAACTTGTACTTGTTATTACACTTTTAGACTTTAAACAAATAATGGTAAAAACAATAGTAAAGGTTTATATATTTTTAATGAATTAAACTAAAAGAAAAGAGTTAAAATAAGATTTGTTAAATCTTTATCTTTTATTTTACATCAAGAGTGAGAGTTGAAATTTTTAATGTGTAGAGTTTATTTTTGTGATCATTTAGGTATATTATAAATATTTTTGTGATTTTTAAATAATAAGATATGATTTTTATAAGTTTTATCACTTTATAAATACTTATTAAATAATAAATATTAGTTAAGTGATATAAAAATGTATAAAACAAATTCATAAGTCTTTATTTTGTTTTTCTAAGATTTTTGATATTTTATACTTATTTTTATGAATTTTAAGTAATAGAATCTATTTATTAAGATTTATCTCTAATAGATTATTTACTAATAAATACTAATGATTTTATTTAAGTGGTAAAGTAATTATAATAATAGGTTTATATTATAGATTTTATTTTTCTTAACATTTTGATATATTATATATTTTTCTGAATTGTAAAATAAAAGATATTGAATTTATAAGATTTAATCCTTTTATTAAATTTCTGAAAACTAATTATATTTAAAGTTATAATGTTTTATCTATTTCCTAAATAGGTACATACTTTTATTACCGAGTCCTAATCTAGCCAGAGCCACTGACCCGTGGGGTCAGGGCCACATCAGGTGCCACGTGAGCAAAGACTTGGTCAGACAGCGCTGAGGTGGCGGGGATGACGTCGGCATGACGTCACTGTGATGTCAGCCGAGGATGATCCTTAGATCATCGATCGTTCCCTCGATCGAGAGCTCGCGGGGCTGTGCCAGTATGCTAGCAAGATGGAGCATGATGCGGTGAACCATAAACTAGCGGCGCCACTTCTGTTAAGTCGTCGGAGCAACGTCCAAGATGACCGGCGGCGGTGCTCGCAAGGAGAACAAGGAGAAGTGCAGGGAGCAGGGAGCTAGAGCGAGAACAAGGACAAGTGCCAGAGCACCGGGGGCTCACCAGGATTGCAGTGAAGCAGTTGGCGTGACCGGAGAAGGTTGGAGTCGATGGGAATCGCGGCGGCCGAACTTCGGGAAGGAAGTCCCGATTAGAACCTCAGGGGCTTCGTCGGCTCGAGCTAGCAGCGGCAATCGACCAAGAAGAGCATGGGGAACACCATAGCGGTCTCAGATGGTCCAGGGATAGCTAGAATCGACGGCCACGAGCGGCTCCGGCGAGGTAGGGTTTCGGGAGCTCGCACAGGAAGAGGAAGAGAGAGTGGAAATGGGGATGAGGACGAACAAGGCGTCACGGTGGCCTTCTTATCCCCTCCAGGCATCGGTGGCACGAGTCTAGACGAAGTCTACGTCACGGCGCGGCGGCGAACGGCGGAGCTCCGGCCAGCGAGATGCTTGTGACGTCGAGAGGTAGACGACAACGCACATTTTGCGGAAAAACCCCTGGCCAAATCTCTGTCTCAACCCGCGATCCTTCCTTCGGTCCCACTTGTCATCCAGAGGAAGAGGGAAGTTGGGCTGCTATTAATGGGCTGCGGCTGTTGGGCCGGTGTGGGCGGTAGAGAGGCAGAGAGGAACTCTGGGCCGGCCTGCTGGCTCGGCCAAGTCTTTTTTCTTTCTATTTTCTTTTTCTATTTTCTGTTTTGTTTTCAAATTTGTATTTTCACATTTGCTTTGTATTCTTTCCCATAGAAATGTATTTGCTAAGTAGTTGTTGCAATACTGAAATGTATTTAGTATAATTTTGTGAACTTTTATTATATAATGTTATAGTTTCTTTATTTTCTTTATATAGGTCCTTTTCCTTTTAATAATTTGTAAGGACCTTTGTTATGAATTTAATTTACATAATAAACCATAACTTATAAAAGGATTTATTACTACTCATTCATAAAACTTGATTCTCATTAACTTTATAGTTTTAAGGAAACTTTTATATGGTGATCCTTCATTATTATATGATACATAAAGTTCTGAGGAATTAATATGGTTAATATTATTCCCATGAGCTTAGGTGATATCAAAGTGTACATTTTGTTATAACTTGCATAGAAGTTAGGGTTTAAAAACTATAAATGGGTACCATGGATAATACCTCATCTTAGAGTGAGATACAAATATTACTTTCCTAATGTGATCTTGAGGTTCTATGAAACTAGGTTTCTATTAAGGTTTAAGACAATAAGGTGGACAAGGCTTCCATATATAAACACTCATCTGGTTCTCTAATTACCTCTTGGAAGCTTTAATTGTCCAAAAGGTATTATTCAATGGTTACCTAGGAATAGGAAATGGTTTCACTATCCATTTGATTCTAGGGTTTTGAATAATGAAGTAGACATGGGTCTTGTCATGGTTGCATGTATAGCTAGCTAAAGGTTTTTAAAGAATTCTTACCTCAATACTTCACTAAGCTTATCTTGAGATAAGGAATTCCTTTCCTAAATATCCTCCATATATCTTTCTTATATTATTCACAAAGATCACATCTTCCTGAGTAAGACAATCATATGACTCCACCATATCCATCATCACATGATGACATGGTCATGCCACTTTAACATTACCCCTTCATTCTTCTCCTAGTATTTAACTCCTCTGAATTAACTACCATTGATGCACCTATCAATGTAGCTACTACTAACTCCACCTATTAACTTCCTTTAAATCAATCTTGCAACTACTTCCAATGGTTGCAAGATTATAGTTCTGTTTATAACACATGTGATAACAATCCTCTAGAATAAGTATAGTACTTCTCTCCATAATACAAGTTGTTCTTGTATTAACTTGGTTAAACTATTATACTTCCAACTACTCCTACAACTTGTGTTACATACTTCATTATAATCTAGCTTGACTTCCCATGGTCAAGCTAGATGATTCAGCTTACTAGGGTTTACCTAATTTGGTATACTCACAACTCTCCTTCAACACCTAGTCATCTATGCTCAAGTGACTTGAGAATAATGACCCCCATCATTTGATCAAACTAAGCTTAGGCTTCTAATTGTCTGATCAAGATCTATTATCCACTAAGAAGTAAACTTGTACTAGTCTTTATATAAGCTTATCTTGTTAAGGGAACTTACTTTAAGTTTATACCTACTTGGCTTAACAAGATTATCATTGGATATTCTAATACTAATAGCTTCCTTATAGCTCATTGATCACTAGTTTACTTCTTCTTACTAATTTACTTAAGGTCTTTGGAAGGTTTATATAATAGGTCAAAGCTAAGATTTAATAAGTTCTAGGTCAAGAATTGATCACACACATTGATGATCAATAGACACTAGGACTTGGTTAAGTAGGAATGTCATCTATTAACATGACACTAAGGGTATGTGATGGATGGTCTTGGTTTGACTTCCCTTTCTACTCTATTTGTAATAAGAGTTAATGTTTAGAAACTACCATGATCCTCATGGTAGGAATATGATGGCAAGCAAGTGTATCAAGATTTAGTTATAAAGTTTCTTTACTTAAGTTATATACTTAACTTAGTATTTAGGTTTGTTGTAAGTAATACCTTGATATAATCTTTAGAAAATTAGGTATTCATCCTCGAGTTGTTGTATGGAATACCATGTAATAATCTCGAGAAGATCAAGTATTCCTTATTAAGTAGTGTGTTGTGACTTAGTTTTATTACATTTGATCTACCCTTAGATCAAATTATGTTACCCAAAGATAAGGTTTTAGCAAAGGTCATATTGAAACTTATCGCAGTCAACTTGATGATCTACTTCAGTTCCACCAAGTTAAGAGAAGCTTCAATCACTTTAACAAGTTTTATTTAAAAGCGCAAAAATTATCCGGATTTTCTATGCATGAATGCAATGCACACACCTGTGTTCAGCTTATTTCTAAGCTCTAATGCTGGGGTGTTACAGACTCTCCCCCTTAAAATAAACTTCGTCCCTGAAGTTCATACTCTCTTGCATTTCGGAATGAGGACTTGACTTGTATTAATCATGACATTTCTTATCTCCACTGTGATCATAATTGGGGATAATTGTGGTATCCCATATCCAGATCTTTTTCCTTGAATCTTCTTCATTTTTGACAATATCCACTATCACTTCTAAGTTATCCTAGGTTTCTTTTATTACAATCTCGTGGATTATGTTCTTGCAGCCCTACTTAGAATTGGGTTGTGGACACATTTTGTCCATTCCAATCCAGTTTTCCTACTATTTTACACTAGACTATTTTAGTAGGATCTACTCCTTCTGAAGGGCAACTTACGAGTTGTTTCTCCTTTATGAATAGTCCACTAGGTTTAATATATTATGTCTACTTAGGTCATTCATCCAGACATATTGTCGGAAATACTTTATAATGATGGCTTCTTATAACCTTATGATAATAAGGCTTAACCTCATCATAACTTTATACTTCTTCTCCAACCTTTAGTCAGAAAGTTAGAGAACAGCACTTCGTGTTTATTGTTTACTCTCCCCCTTGGGGTTTCCTAATGGTCTATAAACTACATGTATAATACCCATTAGTTAAGGTATTGGTCTATGTCCAGCTTATATTTTACCTCTGGAAGGTCTCACGAAAGAATCTGCGGTATATCCACACAATTATGGATCTCCGAAAGGAATCTTCCGACATTACTTGACTTACTCTTAACCTTCTGGACATTTTTGCTTTGGTAGGCCTAATTTCGCGAAGCATCTCGAAAGACGATTTTTTTAATTGCATACTACTTTGGATCTAAGTTAACTTAGGCCAAGTTTTATGCTCTTTAAGTCATACACAAATGACCTGATTAGCGAAACTGTTAGGATACCAACTACGGATACTTAGCTGCGGATCCTCCTAGGTGTATGGATTACCCTATAGGTTCTGGACGTACTACTGGCATTCTCTCCGAGTTGTTAGAGCTTGAATACCACTTTTGTTTCAAAACTTCTTCTTTGCACCCTTTCATGTTACTTTCATGAACTTGGTACAACTACTTCATTAGATTCTTAGCAACATCCTCTATCTTGAGTGAACTTAATTCATCCTTTAATGTTGCTCCACACCGTTTTCAACACTAGTATTCCTTCTTGTTGCAAACTAATAACAAGTTGGGATTGATCCATCCTTCAAAATAGTGTTGATACACCTTATATTTAGCTTCCTTCTTCTTGCAAGTATTCATCTTGATCCTCGGAACTCGTCACTCCCTTACACGAATTCCCTTTTCTATCTAGGTCCATAACATCAAGTAATAACTTGGTGATGCAACATGCATTTGCACATCAAGTCAAACTTCATGCACAAATCTAGTCAATCAAGAAGATCCAAGAAAAACCAAAAAATCCAAATGTGGTACATATAACACACATCATTTTAAGCCCGGAATATAATAGTTGAGTATAATACCTCTAGAATTCAGGCTTAGCTGTGTAGTATATGACACCTCCTAGTATAGGTTTACCTCGTGATACTTATCACTTAAAGGTTTAACTACTCTTTGTCTCAATATTTACCCAAATTGCTCAATTGCAATTGGATAATTTTGAGTAAAGTGGTCTCACTTTGGTTCTGACTAACCTCTTACCTTTCTTTCGGGGCTACTAAAGACTACTAATATTCCATTCTATTGGAAACTATCCTCACATGATCTCTCAAAACTACTAACAAAGTTGTATTCACTACCTTAATCCTAAAATTATTGCAATATTATGACACCTATGACTTATATCATAGACCTTCGCTTTTCCTTACTTACTATTATTACAAGATTTGTTACTGAGTATTTGTCCTAATTACAGACTTATCATGGTCTCGGAGTTATTCTCACCACGAACTT
This sequence comes from Avena insularis, assembly GCA_023614405.1. Taxonomy (NCBI): domain Eukaryota; kingdom Viridiplantae; phylum Streptophyta; class Magnoliopsida; order Poales; family Poaceae; genus Avena; species Avena insularis. Next base: position 590,891,680 of record CM042686.1, read on the forward strand.
GTTAAGATTTACCTAGTCATCATGATTAAAGAGCTCATCTCACCATGACGACTCTTCTTCTTAGCTTACTATTAATGATTCTTAACAGAATTCTACTCCATCACATGGAATTCTCAATTGAATGCCACATGATTTACTTCCAATTGTATCTAGACATACTTTGATGGTCTACCCTCTATGGTATAGTGGTATCAACTAGTGGTAAGACTCTGCTACTTCATAGGGTTTCTAAATATAGACTCCATCACTAATACTACTCCACATGATATCCTAATCCTAGTCTTAATATTCTTTGATATTTTAACTTACTTGAGATATTTTAGGGTGCTATACTTGTTTAGAGCTACACTAAAATGACATTTCTCTAGAGAACACATATAACTAATCCTTAAGAAATATGACAAAAACATCCAACTTAAGTGTGACAAGGTTTATCCTCAAGTGGATATCCATCACAAGTCTTGGTTTAGATAAGATGGCTCCTATAGTCACTATCCAACCTACAGATCTTCCTAAAAGGGTTTTAATCCTAAGGTCAAAGCATATGCTCTGATACCAGCTGCGGTGACCCAGCATACCACTGCATGATGTAGCACACTATAGTCGTTGACATAACACCAATGAAACACCGTTCACTAGTATTACATCCCTCGGAGCGGTACACCAGAAACACAACAAGTCCAAGACATGACTATAGATTACAACTCGGCTCTTTACAAAAGATCCAGAGAACACTCTAGGTTAAAGAGAGAGAAAGAACTTACAAAGAAGAACCAGAAATAATAACTTAGAACTATCTAGTAACTAAGACTAGCATCTGAACTAATTGGTTTGCAATTGCTGCTAATGCAATGCTCTACAGAAGTAGGATTTATGGCTAGAGTATCTACTCTTATCCAAACAGAGACTTTGTCTTCACTTTGGTTGATAAATATGTTGACTTCACTGATTTTATTGAAGAACTTGAGCTACCGATGATGGGTTTTTTAGAAGAAATTGATGTTGATGTCGTCTTCAACGGCTTAGAACCTAGCAAGGGTTAAGAAGGTACAGTTGAGTGCGAGCGTACTCAGCAAGTTCACTAAAAAGGAGTGTATGATGCACTATCTCTATAGCCACAGACCATAGGTTGTAGGCAATGCAGGTTTTCGTAAACATTTCTTCAAAGGTTGCTTTTATTCTGAAAACTATGTCTGATAGTCTTCACAGGTTGACCAGAACCTTCGTGGGGTTCCTTTCCTGCGGTGTTCGTAACTCCTTCCTGGAATAGGGAGTAACATGTCACAATTCTTACACTTTGCAGAGGTGCGTCACTTTTCCGACAAGAGATCTTAAGCTTTGTTGTACAGCCAGGAGTATGTCCCCGTTCAAACTTCCATGGTTTGAGGCCCAACTTAAGGTCCAAGCCAATCGCTGCCCTTCTCTGCGACCCCGCATGAAGACACGATCCCCCGAGACAACTACCACGGTTACTCTTTGTGTAGCCTCTCGGAGACTCCGTACACAACTCTGTCTGGCGGTCACCATCAGCTATGGTGAACTCAGACCCAGATAAAGATGCACAGATAATCTAGACACATAGCTCGCGGGGAACTAAGGGGTCCCACCCATGTGTTGGATTCTTTGGAACTCCACGAGAAATCAACAGCCTCACGATAAGGTCATCCGTGTATGCGAAAGGAAGAAGATCCAACTGACTTCTCCGTCCCATTCCAAATCTCATGGTTGACGCGTAATATACGACGCTAGAATCACTGGCGAAATTGGTTGTTAAGTCTTAGATATTATGTTCCTTTACCACTGGAACTGTATCAGTAGATTATTACCATCTGGTAAATAATCCATAATCATATTATTATGAATTTAGTGTTTTCTAACCTTTTTGGAATGCAGGTGATGACAACATTTGAGTTACAAGTATTTGATAGAAAATAATCAAAGGACATGAGCAAGTTGTGAACTTGCCTTTTGTGATTGCAAGATTATGCACTTAAGGTCTTCGAGATAATAGAAGATCCAAATTCTGCAAACAACATCATTGGTCCGGTAAGGACTAATGTTTAAAGAAGCAAGATGCAACAATGCATAAGTAATGTAATGCAATTTGACAAACGTGAATCCCCGGACTAATCGTCTCTGATCTAGGGTTTGGAACTGGTGATGAGTTCTTAGGAATGTGTTGCACTTTTATATCAGCTTCACACTTGTGCTTCTTATTAAGGCTTGTGAGAGTGTGTGAAACACTATGAAAGTACAAAAAGTAGTATGTAATACTAAAGCATTCAAATGGAGCATGGTATCTAAAATATTTCTTAAACAAGATTAAGAATCAATTAGAGCTTTTAAAGGAGTGTTCAAGGATTACTTTGAATGTTTCTTAAAAGAATAACTTTTGAGGAAAATATTACTTTACAAAGTGAAAAGTGTTTAAACTTAAGGCTTAACACTTTAAGGTTTTCTTATTAGCTAAGATTATTAAAAGAGAAACAATCACAACAAAGTACTAGAGATTTACATGTTTTGGATGAGGTATTAAATTATATGTGGTTCACTTCTTAATGTTTTATAAAGATGGAATAGAGTATTATTGCTTTTATAGAAGTAGTGTTTTTCTTAAATCTATAATCATGGTAATGACAACATGTTAAATACTTAAGAACTTTGTTTAGCTTTTAAAGTGGATTCCCAACTTGTAAAAGAATTAATACACAAATCTTGATGATTTTATAATTGATAAAATATTTTCCGAGAGCAAGACTTACTTAATTTTAAATGTTAGGGTTTGTAAGTACAACTTAAAATGGTTAGACCTGTTTTAACTTCATTTAAACATAATTTGTACTTGTTATTACACTTTGAGGCTTTAAACAAATAATGGTAAAGACAATAGTAAAGGTTTATATATTTTTAATGAATTAAACTAAAAGAAAAGAGTTAAAATAAGATTGTTAAACCTTTATCTTTTATTTTACATCAAAAGTGAGAGTTGACATTTTAATGTGTAGAGTTTATTTTTTGATCATTTAGGGATATTATAAATATTTTTGTGATTTTTAAATAATAAGATATGATTTTTATAAGTTTTATCACTTTATAAATACTTATTAAATAATAAATATTAGTTAAGTGATATAAAAATGTATAAAACAAATTTATAAGTCTTTATTTTGTTTTTCTAAGATTTTTGATATTTTATACTTATTTTTATGAATTTTAAGTAATATAATCTATTTATTAAGATTTATCTCTAATAGATTATTTACTAATAAATACTAATGATTTTATTTAAGTGGGAAAGTAATTATAATAATAGGTTTATATTATATATTTTATTTTTCTGAACATTTTGATATATTATATATATTTTTCTGAATTGTAAAATAAAAGATATTGAATTTCTAAGATTTAATCCTTTTATTAAATTTCTAGAAACTAATTATATTTAAATTTATAATGTTTTATCTATTTCCTAAATAGGTACATACTTTTATTACCGAGTCCTAATCTAGCCAGAGCCACTGACTCGTGGGGTCAGGGCCACGTCGGGTGCCACATGAGCAAAGACTTGGCCAGACAGCGCTGAGGTGGCAGGGATGACGCCGACATGACGTCACTGTGATGTTAGCCGAGGATGATCCTCAGATCATCGATCGATCCCTCGATCGAGAGCTTGCGGGGTTGCGCCAGTATGCTAGCAAGATGGAGCGCGATGCGGCGAACCATAAACAAGCGGCGCCACTTCTATTAGGTCGCCGGAGCAACGTCCAGGATGACCGGCGGCGGCGGTGCTCGCAGATGCACGATGACAAAGCAGCAGGGAGCTAGAGCGAGAACGAGGAGAAGTACTAGAGCACCGGGGGCTCACCGGGATTGAAGTGAAGCGGTTGGCATGACCGGAGAAGGTCGGAGTTGGTGGGAATCATGGCGGCCGGACTTGGGAAGGAAGTCCCGATTAGAACCTCAGGGGCTTCGCCGGCTCGAGCTAGGAGGGGCAATCGACCAACAAGAGCATGGGGAACACCATAGTGGTCTCAAATGGTCCAGGGACAGCTGGAATCGACGGCAACGAGTGGCTCTAGTGAGGTAGGGTTTCGGGAGCTCGCACAGGAAGAGGGAGAGAGAGTGGAATTAGGGATGAGGACGAACAGGGCGTCGCGGTGGCCTTCTTATCCCCTCCAGGCATCGGTGGCACGAATCTAGACGAAGTCTACATCACGGCGCGGCGGCGAACGGCGGAGCTCCGGCCAGCGAGCTGCTTGTGACGTCGAGAGGTGGACGACAACGCACATTTTGCGAAAAAAACCCCTGGCCAAATCTCTGTCTCAACCCGCGGTCCTTCCTTCGGTCCCACTTGTCATCCAGAGGAAGACGGAAGTTGGGCTACTGTTAATGGGCTGCGGCTATTGGGCCGGTGTGGACGGTAGACAGGCAGAGACGAACTCTGGGCCAGCCTGCTGGCTCGGCCAGGTCTTTTTTCTTTCTATTTTCTTTTTCTATTTTCTTTTTTGTTTTTCATATTTGTATTTTCACATTTTATTTGTATTATTTCCCATGGAAATGTATTTGCTAAGTAGTTGTAGCAATACTGAAATGTATTTAGTATAATTTTGTGAACTTTTATTGTATAATGTTATAGTTTCTTTATTTTCTTTATATAGGTCCTTTTCCTTTTAATAATTTGTAAGGACCTTTGTTATGAATTTAATTTGCATAATAAACCATAACTTATAAAAGGATTTATTACTACTCATTCATAAAACTTGATTCTCATTAACTTTATAGTTTTAAAGAAACTTTTATATGGTGATCCTTCATTATTATATGATACATAAAGTTCTAAGGAATTAATATGGTTAATATTATTCCCATGAGCTTAGGTGATATCAAAGTGTACATTTTGTTATAACTTGCATAGAAGTTAGGGTTTAAAAACTATAAATGGGTACCATGGATAATAACTCATCTTAGAGTGAGCTACAAAGATTACTTTCCTAATGTGATCTTGAGGTTCTATGAAACTAGGTTTCTATTAAGGTTTAAGACAATAAGGTGGACAAGTCTTCCATCTATAAACACTCATATGGTTCTCTAATTACCTCTTGGAAGCTTTAATTGTCCAAAAGGTATTGTTCAATGGTTACCTAGGAATAGGAAATGGTTTCACTATCCATTTGATTCTAGGGTTTTGAATAATGAAGTAGACATGGGTCTTGTCATGGCTACATGTATAGCTATCTAAAGTTTTCTAAAGAATTCTTACCTCAATACTTCACTAAGCTTATCTTGAGATAAGGATTTCCTTTCCTAAATATCCTCAATATATCTTTCTTATATTATTCACAAAGATCACATCTTCCTGACTAAGACAATCATATGACTCCACCATATCCATCATCACATGATGACATGGTCATGCCGCTTCAACATTACCCCTTCATTCTTCTCCTAGTATTTAACTCCTCTAAATTAACTACCATTGATGCACCTATCAATGTAGCTACTACTAACTCCACCTATTAACTTCCTTTAAATCAACCCTGCAACTACTTCCAAGGCTTGCAAGATTATAGTTCTCTCTATAACACATGTCATAACAATCCTCTAGAATAAGTATAGCACTGCTCTCCATAATACAAGTTGTTCTTGTATTAACTTGGTTAAACTATTATACTTCCAACTACTCCTACAACTTGTGTTACATACTTCATTATACTCTAGCTTGACTTCCCATGGTCAAGCTAGATGATTTAGCTTACTAGGGTTTACCTAATTTGGTATACTCACAACTCTCCTTCAACACCTAGTCATCTATGCTCAAGTGACTTGAGAATAATGACCCCCATCATTTGATCAAACTAAGCTTAGGCTTCTAATTGTCTGATCAAGATCTATTATCCACTAAGTAGTAAACTTGTACTAGTCTTTCTATAAGCTTATCTTGTTAAGGGATCTTACTTTAAGTTTATACCTTCTTGGCTTAACAAGATTATCATTGGATATTCTAATACTACTAGCTTCCTTATAGCTCATTGATCACTAGTTTAGTTCTTCTTACTAATTTACTTAAGGTCTTTGGAAGGTTTATATAATAGGTCAAAGCTAAGAGTCAATAAGTTCTAGGTCAAGAATTGATCACACACATTGATGATCAATAGACACTATGACTTGGTTAAGTAGGAATGTCATCTATTAACATGACACTAAGGGTATGTGATGGATGGTCTTGGTTTGACTTCCCTTTCTACTCTATTTGTAATAAGAGTTAATGTTTAGAAACTACCATGATCCTCATGGTAGGAATACGATGGCAAGCAAGTGTATCAAGATTTATTTATAAAGTTTCATTACTTAAGTTATATACTTAACTTAGTATTTAGGTTTGTTGTAAGTAATACCTTGATATAATCTTTAGAAAATTAAGTATTCATCGTTGAGTTGTTGTATGGAATACCATGTAATGATCCCGAGAAGATCAAGTATTCCTTATTAAGTAGTGTGTTGTGACTTAGTTTTATTACATTTGATCTACCCTTAGATCAAATTATGTTACCCAAAGATAAGGTTTTCGCAAAGGTCATTTGGAAACTTATTGCAGTCAACTTGATGATATACTTCAGTTCCACCAAGTTAAGAGAAGCTTCAATCACTTTGACAAGTTTTATTTAAAAGCACGAAAATTATCCGGATTTTCTATGCATGAATGCAATGCACACACCTGTGTTCAGCTTATTTCTAAGCTCTAATGTTGGGGTGTTATAGTAGTCTTCTCCCCATCCCCCTCAATGTCATCACCATATGGTCCGAGTGGGGATCGAACAACATCCACCTCATTTTTGTGCAACAAATTTGTGAACAAGGCCGGGATGTGGTGAGCACCGTAACTACCAACGAGAATGAGTAATCAGATCAAACATGATTGAAAAATCTATGGGTGATTGAAATGAATTAAGACAAAGAATTTTCCATACCTTTCGCTTGTTTGCACAAGCACATCTTGGGTGTCGGTGTTGACGGGTGCCGGCGTGCGGCGTCTGGCCACTATCTTCTTTGCCTTCTTCGGCGCGGGGGTGCCCTTGACAGTCGGCTTCTTCTTTGCCATCTTCCGGCACAGGGATGCCGGCCACGGCGGCGGCCATGACAGTGGAGGCGGAGGCGGGCGCCGTTTTTCAAGGGTTGCGGCTTCTGCCGCTTTTACTGGTAGCCTGGTACAACAAAGATGGACATGAACAATCGTCTAGCGGTGACACCGACGGAGGGGGATGGGTCGAATGGGTCGTCGTAGCATGTCTGGTGGCCGTGGGAAGGTCGGAAGGATCCATTGCGGATGGATCTGGAGCCCTGCGAGGTAGGATGGCACTGGAGGAGGCAGATCTAGCGGCGTCAGAGTCGGGAGGCGGGAACTGGCGGTGGTGAATCTTCCCTCCCGCCAAAGTGAAACGTGTCTACGGGTCGCGCTCGGTTCGGCCTCCCAACCCGGGCATATGGGGGCACACGGGAGGTTTTATCGGAGGCCCGAAAAATATTTTCGGATTCGACCCTGTTTTCGGTATCTATTCTGGCAGTTTTTTGCGACGAAAACTGAAAAGCGACGATTATTTCTCAGTTCGGACATGTTTTCAGGATCTGCTAGAAATGCTCTAAGAGCAGCTCTAACGGATCCTTTAAAATCACAAACTGTAAAACTGGTTTACAGTCCACGGGAAACATATTTTACCGTTTGAAAATGGCTCATGCAGAATGGAAACGCAAAAACAAACTGTAAAATGCATCTTTTCATGGGTCCCGCGAATATCATCTTTTTCCGCTGCTTCCTCCCCTCGAGTCCTACCGCGCTGCCCCAGTTTTGCCCCGCGCCACCGCCTAGCGCCCGCTCGCCGCACTGCCCCGTGCGTCGCCTGCTGCCCACCCACTGCGCCGCCCCTAATCAGCTCTGCGCTGCTCGGCCATGGCACCGCCTGCTGTGCCACCTAGAAATGGTGCCGCCCTCCGCGCCACCCTTGTTGCGCCATGGTCGGCCGCCACCCTCCGTGCCATGGCCAGTCGCCCGCATCGTGCCCACCCAATTTGGACCGATAGCGGCCTCTTCCAGCATGTGGCGGACGATTCCGGCCTCTTCTGGTGGATTTCGGGCTAGTTCCGGCGTTTCCCATGGCGGTTCTGCAGTGGCGCTTCTTTTTCGATGAGGTTTGACATTTTACAGGGGCCAGCAATAACAGCCTCCCAACCTGCACATGTATGGTTCTCGCGAATGGATTTTCCGTGCCCTGTAAATCGTTTAAGGATCGACCACGTTTTACAGGTACCGTTAGAGCGCGTGTTTTTGACCGAAACTACAATAGTTCCTTTTTTACAAGTTTGACCGCTTTTACACGCTCCGTTAGATCTACTCTAAATACTTGTAGATTTTGCAATGAGTCAAACTTTTTTTGAGGATAAACACGACTTTCGCTAGCAACCTCATCCACCCCAACCCATGATTCGGCCAGCCGCCCACATGCCGCATCAACCCTCCGCTGAAATTTCCTCCATGACTAATCTCACTTGACTCTGTCGGCGCTGCACAGTCAAACGCGCTACCCCACTTCTATAGCATACTTCATGTTCTTCACAATCGACAGGAGGATGCAACACACCATAATGGTGCCATTCCTCTCCCACTTCTGCAGGCGCGAGCAAGCAAGATGCATACAGTCACGGGCATGCAATGCACCTGGACCACTCCTTTGACAGATCACTATGACCTCTCCCTCGTCGGTCCTTCTTCCTCATGCTTCCCGAAATGACAATGTCATTCTGAAGGTAATATGCCCAGGAGGTAATAATAAAGTGGTTATTATCTTATTCCATGTTTATGATAAATGTTTACTTTGCATGCTATAATTGTAAATGTTAATGCATGTGTGTTTAATAAACAAATATATAGAGTTCCTAGTTATGCCTCTCATATAAACTAGCTCGTTGATTAACAAGATGATCAAGGTTTCCTGATCATGGACATTGGATGTTGTTAATAATAAGGTCACGACATTGGTGGAATGATGTGATGAACACTCATCCGAAGTATAGTAATACGATCAGATTCATTATGTTCACATTGCTATAACATCATACGAAGTAACCCTAATCCTTAGACCATGAGATCATGTTAATTTCTAACACCGAAAGAGTACTTTAATAACATTAAATGTTAATAGGGTGACTATAAAGGTGTGTTTGGGTACTCTGAAAGTGTTATGTTGAGGCTCATGGATCAAGAGTGGAATTTTTCCATCCCGATGACAAGGAGATATACTCTAGTCCCTCTCGGTGATATCACATTGATGTAGCTTGCAAGCAAGTGATAAGATCACTAGAATGTTATATCACGGGAACGAGAAAATAGTACTTGTCGATAACGATCGAGATTAAACTAGGTATGGGAATACCGATGATTGAATATCGGACATGTAATATATCGTGAGACAAAGGGATTTAGTTAGAAGCATTAAAGGTTCTCACGATCAATGGAGTCATCATTGAATGTGTGGGAGTCAATACAGATCTCCAGGTCCCGCTGTTGATTATTGATTGGAGAGGGGTCTCGATCATGTCTGCATTATTCGCGAACCATAGGATGACACACTTAAGGATACCGACACCATTTGGAGCAAATGTGTTGCAGAGAAAGATTATGAAAGCGCTGGAATTATTTCAATGGATACCGAAACTGTTTCAGGTGAAATTGCTGAAACTGGTTCTGCATGTGATATTGAAATGTTGTAGGGGGTTTTATGTGATATTAAAGTAATTAACTAAATTCTGAATAAAACAAATAAAAGAGTTTTATTAAATGAGATTTGCATTACATTTGGTGGAAATTTAATGGAAGTGAGTGGACATGTGAGTGGAAGGGTGTTTATGTGAGCGGTAGCTCCACCCACATGAATGATGGAAGAGGTGGGGGCACCACCTTGGCCGCTGGCCATGGGAGGGGCTGCCACTCCCCTATAAAAGGACCCCCTCCTCCTCCTCTCACTTCGCACCTCCTCGTGAAGGATCTCTCTCCTCCTCTAGATTATTCCCCATGGCTTCGAATTAGCAAAGTACATGTTCTCGGTGGCTTTGTCTGCAAGGAGTTGATGCTTCCACTGCTTTGTTGGAGCAAGGATGCAGAGGTTGTCGGAGGATCGAACGTGTGTGTGATCATAAATGTACTATTAAGTTGTGGTGCTGGACTTTCTCACGATCTTGATATCGACAAGCGAACGACTACATCATCCACGAGTTCAACCTCGTAACACTTTATCGGTCTTCAAGGGTATATTCTCTATGGATGTATATCCACCCGTTGATTGTATCCAGGTAGATAGATCTTGGTGCTTAGTTGTTCATATCGTAGAATTTTTTTGTTTTCTATGCTACAAACCCAACACATTCCTCTCCCACTGGGCGGGAGGATGCAACACCCGCCCATCCCTTCCTTCTTCTCCGCAAGGTCAAACGTCCTCTTGATGTCTACGCACGCTTCTATTCTTGTAGACAGTGTTGGGCCTCCAAGTGCATAGGTTTGTAGAACAGCACCAAGTTTCCCTTAAGTGGATCACCCAAGGTTTATCGAACTCAGGGAGGAAGTGGTCAAAGGTATCCCTCTCAAGCAACCCTTCAATCAAGATACAAGAAGTCTCTTGTGTCCCCAACACACCCAATACACTTGTCAGGTGTGTAGGTGCACTAGTTCGGCGAAGAGATAGTGAAATACAAGTAATATGGATGATTATAAGTGGTAATTGCAATCTGAAATAAGAGTGACAACAAGCAAACATGTAACAGAACTGATTGTAAATGGTGTTTCAATGCTTAGAAACAAGGCCCATGGATCATACTTTCACTAGTGGACACTCTCATATAAATATCTTCTCTTCATGATGCTACCCTAAACTACTCTCCGGTTGGATGATGTAGGGCTATAACAGCACACCTTAAAGTTTGCATTCCCCATCTAGATAACCCCTCACTATCACCTTGAGCGCTAGATGATTCCAACAAATACCACTAGAGACATCCAACTCAAATTATACTCATGATAAGTATTTATGTAACCTTAGCCAAAGTGCCACATGGTGTGCACACTGTCAACTTCACACACGTGGGGATAAGCAGAGATTAATTAAAGCACTTGAGTAGCAGAATAGATCTATAGATTACAAAGCTCATGATCTCAATAAGATCATGCATAGAGAGAGAGATGAACACATAGCTACTTGTAGAGCCCTTAGCCTCGAGAGAGAACTACTCCCTCCTCATCATGGGTGTCAGCAATGGTGATGGAGATGGCGGCGGAGTCGATGAAGATGGATCAGGGGGCACTTCCCCGTCCCGGTAGGGTGCCGGAACAGAGACTTTTGTCCCCGAATCTCCTCTTCGGTGGCGGCGGCGCTGCGGAACTTTTCGTAGAATTCTGATCTGGTACTTAGGGTTTTCGTCCCGGGAGGTCTTTATAGGCGGAAGGGCGATGTCAGAGGGTGGACTAGGGGCCCACACCACCTGGTGGTGTGTCCACGGGACCCGCGCCACCCTATGGTGTGGCCAGCCACTGGCCCTCCTCCGTCTCTACTTTGGACTCCGTCTCGTGTCGGAAAAAATAGGAACTTTAGGATTTGTTTCGTCCAATTCCGAGAATATGTATTTTCTAGCTTTTCTGAAACCAAAAATAGCAGAAAATAGGCAACTGGCACTGCGGCATCTTGTTAATAGGTTAGTTCCAGAAAATGTATAAAAATGCCTCAAAGTGTAGACAAAACATGAGATAGCTGATACAAAATAAGCATGGAACATCAAAAATTATAGATATGTTTACGACGTATCAACATCCCCAAGCTTAACTCCTGCTCGTCCTCAAGTAGGTAAGTGATAAAAAGAATAATAATTTTTGAGGTGACATGCACCATCACAATCTTGATCAAGATATTTGTAAAGCATTGATAGCTGGGATCAAAGTACTCTAAACATGAACATGAAAGATAGAGTTCTAACAATAAGTGTTGGAGATATGCCCAAGAGGCAATAATAAAGTAGTTATTATCATATCTTCGCACTTATGATAAATGTTTACATACCATGCTATAATTGTATTAACCGGAAACATTAATACTTGTGTGATTTGTAAACTAAAATAAGAGTCCCTAGTAAAGCCTCTTGTTAAACTAGCTTGTTGGTTAATATATGATCATTGTTTCCTGATCATGAACATAGAGATGTTATTAACAACAGGGTCATATCATTAGGAGAATGATGTGATGGACATACTCCTATAGATAAGCGTAGCATAAAGATCAAGTCATTTCAATAGTTCAATTGCTATATGCTTTCTGATACATAGTAACCTAATTCCTTCGACCATGAGATCATGCATATCACCTTTACCGGATGGATGCTTTGATGTCATCAAACACCACACCGTAACAGGGTGGCTATAAAAGTGGCATTGAGTGTTCGGAAAGTATTGGTTGAAACACATGGATCAAGAGTGGGATTTGTCCATCCATATGACGGATAGATATTCTCTGGGCCCTCTCGGTGAAATGTCATCCAATTAGCTTGCAAGCATGTGACTGGGTCACAAGGGATCACATATCACGGAGCGAGAAAAGAGTACTTATCGACTTGAGGTTGAACTAGGTATGCAGAGATACCGACGATCATAACCTCGGATAAGTAACATATCGTGAGACAAAGGGAAATTGGTATCGTATGTAAGTGGTTCATTCGATCGCAAAGTAAATCGTAGAAATATGTGGGAGCCATATGAATTTCCAGATTCCTCTATTGGTTATTGTTCGGAGAAGTGTCTCGATCATGTCCGCGTAATTCACGAACCGTAGGGAGACACACTTAAGGATTCGACGTTGTTTGAGTAGTTATGGTATTATGAGAAAGAGACCGAATGTTGTTCGGAGTCTCGGATGGGATCCGGGATATCACGAGGTGATCCGGAATGGTCCGGAGAATAAGATTCATATAAGGAAAGTCCCGTTTCGGAGTTGGGGAATGGTTCCGGTGTTTTCATCGAGAACATTCTAGAAGGTCCCGGAATGTCCGGCACTCCGGAGGGGGAAGGGTACATGAATGTGTCAGTGTAAGTTGGAATGATTGCATCATGTACTAAGTGTTCTCGCTGTCCAAAATAAAGGATTTATTTAAATCCTAAATTGAAAAGTCAAACGGCTAGTTTGAAAGTCAAACGGCAAGTTTTGGAAAGTGGAAAGAGGAGGAGAAGTGGAAACCGAGTTGGGGAGGGATTCCCTCCTCCCCAAGCCGGCGCCCCACCTCAAGGCCGAGTTGGGGAGGGACTCCACTCCCTCCCCTTGGCCGGCCAGCCCTCCCACCTATATAAGGAGGGGCAGGGCTCCCTCCTAGCACACACAAGTTTCCACCTCTAATCTCCGGTTTAGAGCCGTTTTGGTTTAGAGCTTCTAATTGCTTTAGCCAGCGGTTTAGAGCCTTCTAATTGGTTTATAGCCTTCTAATTGGTGTGTCTAATTACTAGACCACTAATAGCCTCTCTCATAAGCTCCACCATACCGCACTTGGCAAGCTGAAGCCTCAGATCTCCTCTACTTAGGTACCACTGTTGTTGTCTTGGAATCGCGAGGAGAGTGCTACAACCTCCGCTTTCTTTGGAACAAGGGAGAGGAAGGTCTTCCAGTCGAACGATGTGACCGATGCGGGGCGCTGCCGAACGTGGGCCGGAAGGATCGTCACGCGATCTTGAGATCGGAAAGAATGCGACTACATCACCCACGAGAATCTGCTCTCGTTAACGCTTTGGAATCTTCGAGGTGAGTTCCTCGACTCGTTGCTACAATCTAGGAGATAGAGCTGGGCTTGTTTGTTTGTCTGCGATAGAAAATTTTTGTGGTCCATGCTACGAACCCCTCTGGGTATTAGAGCCGTGTCTATATGTAGATCTGTTGACGAGTAGAACACAATGGTCATTGTGGGCATTGATGCTTTATTGTAGAGTGCTTTTTGTGTACTGTGCATCTTGCGGTATGTTGGGATGAAGCGGCCCGGGCTAAACTTACATGACATCGTTCATGAGACTTGCTCCACGCTTGACATGCAACTCGTATTGCATAAGTGGCTTTGCGGGTGCCTGTTTCTCCTAGCATAGTAAAGATCCAATTTACAACGGGTAATCAACAATGCTAGTATCAATGTTGTGGTTCTTGTTCGTAAGTTAGAACGACACTTATTGAAAGCCCCAAACCACGTAAAAAATGCAAAGAAAGTAGAAGCGTCTAACTTTGTTTTGCGGTGTCTGATGATGTGATATGGCCATGATTGTGATTATATTTGATGTATGCAATGTTCCTTATTGTAAGTTGGCAACGGCAGGGAATATATGGTTGTCTTTAATTTCTGTTAAGACCTCGTGTCTATTCAAAATAGTTGTAATAGTTGAAGCTGGTGGGCGACAACCATGAAGAAGCGTCATTGACCTTGATGCTATGCGGTGATGATGGAGATCATGTTCGTGCTTGAAGATGGAGATCGGAAGCACAAAGAAAAACCATATCATATCACATATTATGAATTGCATGTGATGTTAATCCTTTATGCATCTTGTATTGCTTAGTAGACGATGGTAGCATTATAAGATGATCCCTCATGCACATAAATTTCAAGTTCTAAAGTGTTCACCCTTAGTATGCACCGTTGCCAAAGCTTGTCGCTTGAAGCACCACGTGATGATCGGGTGTCTTTGATTCGCGTGAATACAACGTAAGCAAGCCAGATTTGCTTATCACGGTAGCTAAGGTTTGATCTTGACGAGCCTAGCATGTACAGACATGGTCTCAGGAACACGGATCACGAAAGGTAAAGCATGAGTCATATAGTAGATATGATGAACATGTTGATTGTTCGCCATTGAAGCTACATCAACTCGTGATGATCGGTTTTGATGTGGTGGATTTGGTTCGTGATCACTAAAACAATGTGAGGGATATTGTTTTGAGTGGGAGTTCACCTAGATTAATTTAATTATTAATTAGAACTCAATTTATCATAAACTAAAATCAAAGTGAATTTGCATAGTTGTTGTAGTCATTGGCATCCGTTTACCACCTTGCTTAGTTTTAATTGAGATGATAGAACTATAGAATTCTGGTTAGTTACTTTCTGAACTGGTATCGTATTGTTTTGAAGTGTTAATCTAAAGTTTAAAAGTCCTATTGCAAACTTTCAGAAGTTAGGTTACTCCATAAAGTTTAATAATTAGTATTAAAACAAGAGTGACAATTCCAAGTGTTAGTGTTTGAGTATCATGTTTGTCTCCATGATTCTTGATATTCAAAAGATTCTCTTAATATCAAGGTTATCTAGGATCTGAAAGAGTTGTTTGAAACCATGATGTGTGGAAGATATTGTGATATCTGAAACAAAGTTTTGTTTGCAACATGATAAAGTATAATATGGCAAAGTTCATGTTCTCATATTTGGATGAGAATTTGCAAAAGGTTGGAGACACTATTTGTCCTAATCTTCAAAAAGGTTTTGGAGAGCAACATTATACTCATGATTCACGTTACAAGCTAAAAGTAGCTAGATCATGGATAAGTCCATGATGAGGGTGAATATTTGATGTAGGTAAAATGTTTACTACACCAAGAGATTACTAAAGAAAGGAATTTGAAAGAACACCAAATATTTGATAATGGTGATCTACTTCAAAGTGCAAGTTCAAAGACATTGGTATTTTACTATACACGCTTTGGACTATGTGTCATAAGTATGACTCCACTATTGATGTTGATAGATTCTTTCAAATGTAAAAGGAAATACTGAAGAGAATCTCATAAGTATATGGCGTAAAGAAAAGACTAGAATTGTTCAGTTTAAGTATATAGATGATATACATGTTATGGCTATATTCTTTGCTTATTAAACGATGTGGTTCTTAAGTATTTTGATACTGAATTTGTTGGTATGAATCGTCATACGAAACAACACAATTCATGAACTACAATGGCCTAAGTAACTAGCAAAAGAATATGTGATGATGTTCATCGAGAACAAAATAAAGGGTTATTGTGTTGCTCGTTAAACATCAAAAGCTTGCCTTCAAGATTTGTTTTATCGGTATATTATGAGAACAAAAGGGTTGTTCAAATAATTTCCGTAATCCATAAAAGATGGATGATTCAAATCTCGTTGGAGACATCACATCCATAAAACTAGTGCTAAAATGTCGAAAGACAAATTGATTGAAAGATCACTTAGGAAGTGACATCGCCGTTTAAATTATATTGGAAAGAAAACATGAAGAAAATCCATATGGATGGAATTTTGGAGTCTATTTGATTTTGATCAAATGACGTTTGTGAAACTTTCCTAGAGATAATTAAAACTTCGTTCATAGGCCAAAAGGGAACGATGGACTAGCTTATTGGAACTTGTACATATTGTTGTACGAAATCCATTATGTGTAGTCAAGAGCGATGGATTTCAACTTCATATGCTTTCTCCGAAAATTTGAGTGAATATATGAATATTTACTTAATAAGGATGAAGTGTGAAATATTTGAAAAGTTCAAAGAATTTTAAGATGAAGTGCAAAATCATTGTAACAAGAATATAAATAGTTTATGATAAGATCATAAAGGAAGATATTTGAGTTACAAGTTTAGCATAATACCTAAGATTTAAGGAATCGTTCCGTGGATTTGCATTTCCCGAAACACCATAAGGGTATGGAGCGTTCGAGGTATGTAATTAAACCTTGTTTGACATGGTAAGATCGAAGGTGTAATTCATAAAACTGTCATTATATTTTAAAGATTAAAAGCTTTAGTGATTACCGTTTTTCCACTGAAAAGGAGCTCCATCATAATCCATTGAAATGACACCATATAAAGTTATGGTTTGGGATAAAACCCAAGTAGTCCTTTCTTAAAACATTGGTATGCTATGCATAAGATAGATGTGTGCAACCAAAGTCGGATAAACCTGTCTTTGTATAAATGTTAAGTATTCCTCCATAAACACCGGAGACAAAAGTGTTTGTCGCTTAAAACGTCAAGTTTCTTTGAGAAGGAATTTTTCGTGAAAAGTTAAGTGGGAGGACAATAGAACTTTGATAAGGTTAAAGGAACCTTAGCTATATGTGCAGAGTTGCGGACCGAAAAGTGTTAGGAGGCAGCAACAATGCTCATGGCTCACGTGCCTCAAAGGTTGTGGTCACGGAGGTCTAAGTTTCTATTGAAACAAGTAGGTCGGATGAACAATCAAATACCAAGATTTGAGGGTTGAATCATTATTTGAGAATAATGAACCTACTACATGCAAAGAAGCGATGATGGGCCCTGACTCCGTCAAATGGCTTGAAGCCATATAATCCGTGATAGTTCCATACGAGAAATCAAGTTTTGAACTTGAAGGACCCTCGAAAAAGGTGTAAGACCTTGCAGTTGTGTTTGGATCTATAAAGAAGTAGACATGGATGTTTCACATCTATGAAATAGTCGACATGTTGGGAAAGAGTTCACAACAATGTTCAAAGGTTGTATATGACAAGATTTGATCTTTCATAGCGATTTTAGTCTAGACGGATTAATGTAGCAACCACTACATATAATTTGTTATGTGGTAGTAGAATAAACAAAACAAGTTCTTCTAATAGAATGGTTACCTAGGACGTGTGCATGACACGGTCCAAAGGGTTTTGTTAATTCAAAGGATGCTAAAAGCATATGCAAACTTCAATGGTTGAAGTAAGCATAGCGGAGTTGGAATCTTCACTATGATGAAACTGTTAAAAGAGTTTAATTTCATCGGAGACAATGAAGATGCTTGCATTTGCAAGAAATTAAGTGGGAGCGCTAAGACATGTTTCTAATACATTATGTGGAAGACATATTGTTGATTGGAAATAATGTATCTTTTATTAACACATATTAAGAATTTCATCCCGATGAAAGACTTAGGCAAAACCAAATATTTGGCATCAATAGACGCTAATATGGTTGTGCCAGAAGTACATAGACGAGATATTGAATGAGTTTAATATAGAAACTACAAGAAAAGGTTCTTGTCGCACAGAAGGGATTGAATGAGTTCAATGTTGATGATATATTCAAGTGTATTGGCACTTGGTAAGTGAGACAAAGATTCAAGTATAGATTGATACTTGATGTATGAAATCACAAAGAGTATTTATATCAATCATCTTTGTGATATGTACAAATCCAGATATGTCCTATGCTATAAATATTATGAGCATATACCAGAATGATTCATAAGATGATCATTGGACGATAGTAAGGATATTCTTATGATCTTTTGGAAGAACTAAGAGTATATTATTTGTAGAAGTGACAAATAGATGGTTAGTTCATTGTAAAAGTACTACATTGATACTAGTTTTGTCACAAAGTACAAATTAAGTTTATCTCAATCTAAATTAAGGGTGGCACAATATAATGGAAAGTGAGTTCCATAATTGATTTGGATGAGTTACAAAGTTAAGACATTGTGACAGATACTTCAACAAAAGGCTAAGTATATGACTGCTATTATAGCAGCAAAAGAGGGCATTTGTGTCAAGTAGTTTGTTATCAAACTAGGTGTAGTTCACAGTGGGATAATACTATGAAGATATATTGTGCGACAATATTATCAACATGTTTTAACCCCAAAGAACTAAAAGTCACACCGAAAGACCAAATCATACAAAGCCATCTCATTAGAGAATGAGTGATGCGAGAGGCAAAGACATGCAATTACACACGGACTGGAAGTGTCGATCCGGAGATCGATTGACCACTAGCAATCGTGTACATACAAACACCGGAAAGCCATAGGTGTTAAATACACAAAGGTTTGAAACTAGATTATTGACTCTAGTGCAAGTGGGAGACTGTTGGAGATATGCCCAAGAGGCAATAATAAAGTAGTTATTATCATATCTTCGCACTTATGATAAATGTTTACATACCATGCTATAATTGTATTAACCGGAAACATTAATACTTGTGTGATTTGTAAACTAAAATAAGAGTCCCTAGTAAAGCCTCTTGTTAAACTAGCTTGTTGGTTAATATATGATCATTGTTTCCTGATCATGAACATAGAGATGTTATTAACAACAGGGTCATATCATTAGGAGAATGATGTGATGGACATACTCCTATAGATAAGCGTAGCATAAAGATCAAGTCATTTCAATAGTTCAATTGCTATATGCTTCCGATACATAGTAACCTAATTCCTTCGACCATGAGATCATGCATATCACCTTTACGGATGGATGCTTTGATGTCATCAAACACCACCGTAATGTGGTGGCTATAAAAGTGGCATTGAGTGTTGGAAAGTATTGGTTGAAACACATGGATCAAGAGTGGGATTTGTCCATCCATATGACGGATAGATATTCTCTGGGCCCTCTCGGTGAAATGTCATCCAATTAGCTTGCAAGCATGTGACTGGGTCACAAGGGATCACATATCACGGGAACGAGAAAAGAGTACTTATCGATGTGAGGTTGAACTAGGTATGCAGAGATACCGCGATCATAACCTCGGATAAGTAACATATCGTGAGACAAAGGGAAATTGGTATCGTATGTAAGTGGTTCATTCGATCATAAGTAAATCGTAGAAATATGTGGGAGCCATATGAATTTCCAGATTCCTCTATTGGTTATTGTTGGAGAAGTGTCTCGATCATGTCCGCGTAATTCACGAACCGTAGGGAGACACTTAAGGATTGACGTTGTTTGAGTAGTTATGGTATTATGAGAAAGAGACCGAATGTTGTTGAGTCTCGGATGGGATCCGGGATATCACGAGGAGATCCGGAATGGTCCGGAGAATAAGATTCATATAAGGAAAGTCCCATTTCGGAGTTGGGGAATGGTTCCGGTGTTTTCATCGGGAACATTCTAGAAGGTCCCGGAATGTCCGGCACTCCGGAGGGGGAAGGGTACATGAATGTGTCAGTGTAAGTTGGAATGATTGCATCATGTACTAAGTGTTCTCGCTGTCCAAAATAAAGGATTTATTTAAATCCTAAATTGAAAAGTCAAACGGCTAGTTTGAAAGTCAAACGGCAAGTTTTGGAAAGTGGAAAGAGGAGGAGAAGTGGAAACCGAGTTGGGAGGATTCCTCCTCCCCAAGCGGCCCCACCTCAAGGCCGAGTTGGGGAGGGACTCACTCCCTCCCTTGGCCGGCCAGCCCTCCCACCTATATAAGGAGGCAGGGCTCCTCCTAGCACACACAAGTTTCCACCTCTAATCTCCGGTTTAGAGCCGTTTTGGTTTAGAGCTTCTAATTGCTTTAGCCAGCGGTTTAGAGCCTTCTAATTGGTTTATAGCCTTCTAATTGGTGTGTCTAATTACTAGACCACTAATAGCCTCTCTCATAAGCTCCACCATACTCGCACCGGCTTAAGGCGAAGCCTCAGGATCTCCCTCTACTTAGGTACCACTTTGTTGTCTTTAGGAATCGCGAGGAGAGTGCTACAACCTCCCATTCACTGGAACAAGGAGAGGAAGGTCTTCGTCGAGTACCGAACGATGTGACCCATTGGGGAGCGCCCGAACGTGGCGCGGAAGGATCGTCTCTGCGATCTTGAGATCGGAAGAAATCGACTACATCACCCACGAGAATCTGCTCTCGTTAACCGCTTTGGAATCTTCGAGGGTGAGTTCCTCTATCGACTCGTTGCTACAATCTAGTAGATAGATCTTGGCTTGTTTGTTTGTATGCGATAGAAATTTTTTGTTTTCCTTGCTACGAACCCCTACAATAAGACATAGCAACTATGTTGTAACATGAAAAGGTACAAACAAAAGATCATGAATAATAATGCATTGAAAGATGTTTGTTTGTTTCACATATAGAAAACATAATAAGAGTGGTATTCAGCTTGTTCCTCATGGTGTAGCAAAACATAAATGCATAGGACACCTTCAAAGTTCATAAGGGTGACTAAATACAAATAGTTTAAAAACAAGCAATATCAAAGTTATGAATCAATCAACAAGTTTTGGGACAATGCATATTAAACTAAGAATGACCACTATGCTCTCTCAATAGGTGCATAAAGATAGAAGTTGGAGACTCAACTTAAAAGTAAAAGAAAGGTCCTTCATGGAAGGAAGCAGGGATTCAAGTCTCATAAAGAGCTTCCAAAAAATATGGTACTTATTAGCTTTCAACTCTCATTACCCCTCAAATAGTCCTTACGACGGTTTGGCGACGAAAAGTGTAAGGTAATAGCTAAGGAACTAGCACGGCTCGAGTTAGCCGGATTCATAGAAGAGGTCATCCACACTGAGTGGTCAGCCAATCCTGTAATGGTCCCTAAAAAGGACACCACTGATTTAAGGATGTGTGTTGATTATACTGCCTTGAACAAGGCTTGCCCAAAAGATCCGTTTGCTCTGCCTAGAATTGATCAAGTTATCGATTCTACGGCAGGCTCGGAACTCCTCTGTTTTCTCGACGCATGTTCCGGTTATCACCAAATACGGATGAAGGAATCTGACAAAATCAAAACTTCATTCATAACCCCCTTCGGAACCTTCTATTTTGTTACGATGCCCTTTGGGCTGAAGAACGCAGGAGCTACGTACCAGCGCACGATGCAGCGTTGCCTCCACGATCAACTCGGACGCAATGTATATGCATACGTGGATGATATCGCGGTGATGTCCAAAAACAAGGAGACACTGATTTCCGACTTGGAGGAGACGTTCGCGAATCTACGAAAATACAACATCATGCTTAACCCGAAGAAATGCTTCTTTGGAATACCAGCCGGAAAATTGTTAGGTTTCATCGTGTCTCAAAGAGGCATAGAGGTGAACCGAGACAAAATTAAGGCTATACTCAATATTTCTAGGCCAACTCGCCTAAAAGATGTACAAAGATTAACTGGTTGCATCGCTGCAGTCATTCGATTTGTAAGCCGGCTTGGTGAAAGAGCCACACCCTTATACAAACTCCTGAAAAAGAGCAAGGATTTTGTTTGGACTGACGAAGCTGAAGCTGCACTACAAGATCTGAAGAGAGTACTCTCATCTGCTCCTATCCTTGCAGCGCCGGAACCTCAGGAACCGATGTTGCTTTACATTGCTGCGACAAATAAGGTCGTTAGTATCGTCATGGTGGTGGAAAGACCAGAGGAAAATCAGGAACACCTGGTGCAGCGTCTGAATTACTTTGTCAGCGAGGTCCTAACAGAATCAAAACAGCGGTATCCGCACTATCAAAAGTTGGCTTACGGTGTTTTTCTTGCATCTCGTAAGTTACGACACTATTTTCAGGAGCATCCAATTACCGTGGTAAGCAAGGCTCCCATGAGAGATATAATCAACAACAGTGACGCCACAGGTCGCGTCGCCAAATGGGGCATAGAGCTTTCAGCTTTCGATATTGAGTATAAACCTCGGACAGCAATCAAATCCCAGATCCTTGCTAACTTTGTCGCTGATTGGACAGAGACGAAGGAGAACATGATCCTCCCTGAGTCAGAATGTTGGACCCTCTTTTTCGATGGGTCTAAGGCTCGAGGGGCTCGGGGGCTGGCGTGGTGCTCAAATCACCCCAAGGAGATAAACTTTTATACGTGTCGCAGATCCACTTCACAGCGACAAACAATATTGCCGAGTATGAAGCACTCCTACATGGAATCCGGATTACTAAGGATATTGTCATCCGACATTTGATGTGTTATGGAGATTCGGATCTTGTTGCTCAACAAGTGTCAGATATTTGTAATGCAAATAAACACATGGCGGCATATAAAGCTGTCGTGGATGATCTATCTAAATCGTTCGAAGGGTTTGAAGTTCAACACATCCCTCGAGCAGAAAATGAGGAAGCAGATGCACTATCTCGGATAGGTTCTACGTGGAAAGAGGCCCCGGATGGCGCTTTTTTAGAGCACCTCAAAGTTCCCTCAATAAAGGGAGTAGATGAGGAATATCCGACCAAATACGACTCACCTTTGATAGCAGTTATGGCTGTAATTCCCAGTTGTACTCAACCCTACCTCGATTATTTGGTGGATGGCAAATTACCTGAAGACGAGGTGCTGAGCCGGCAGATTATCCGACGAGCAAAAGCCTATACTATTGTTAAAGGTGAGCTCCATAAACGGAGTGTTTCTAGGGGTTTTCAGCGCTGTGTATCTCCGGAAGAAGGAGTGGAAATCTTAAGAGAAATCCACGAAGGCGAGTGTGGTCACCACACTGCAGCCAAATCTTTAGTGGCAAAAGCTTTTAGACACGGATTTTTCTGGCTTACAGCTCAGGCAGATGCTGAACGATTAGTCAAGACGTGCAAAGGCTGCCAAAAGTACGCCAAGCAAGCTCATGTTCCGGCTGATCAGCTGCGAACAACACCTATAACATGGCCCTTTGCGGTCTAGGGGCTTGATATGGTAGGATCATTTAAACAAGCTCCAAGTGGATTTACTCACCTCTTAGTGATGGTGGATAAATTCACCAAATGGATTGAGGCTAAACCTGTCACTAGTTGTGATGGAGCAACAGCCAAAAGATTTGTCGAGGATGTTATAATCCGGTATGGTTATCCGCATAGCATTATCCCGGACAACGGGAGTAACTTTTCTATGGGAGAATTGGCTGAATTCTGCGATGAGCAAAATATCCGGCTTGACATTGCGTCAGTCGCACATCCACAGGCTAACGGACAAGTCGAAAGAGCAAATGGTTTAATCTTACAAGGCCTAAAACCGAGACTCGAAGCACCACTACGACGTGCTGCGGGGGCTTGGGCAGAGGAATTACCCTCTGTAATTTGGAGTTTACGAACAACTCCAAATAGGTCAACCGGATACACACCTTTCTTCTTGGTCTATGGCGCAGAAGCAGTTCTTCCTAGTGATTTGATTCATACTTCTCCTAGAGTGGCTGTGTATATTGAAGAGGATGCCGAGATTTCTCGACAAAATGATCTCGACTTAGTCGAAGAAGTTCGCGTCGTTGCTGAAATGAGATCTACAGCCTATCAGCAGAAGTTACGCAAGTATCATAGCCAGAGAGTCCGAAATAGATCTTTCAATAAAGGTGATTTGGTTCTCCGGCTTGTGCAACAAAAAAAGCACAAACTTTCCCCAGTATGGGAAGGGTCCTTTTTAGTTAGTCGAGTATTACGCAATGGATCGTACTACTTAACTGACATGAGGCCAGTCAAAGAAAGACCTGCTACTAAGAAGAGAAAGAGAGCTGGAGGCAGTACAAATCCGGATGAGTTAGGAATAGTGGAATATTGCTCAGCTACGTCCCTTTTATTCTTAGTTTATCCTTCTTTGTAATCATACATATGTACATGTTCTGTGAGGAATAAAAGTTTTGGTTGCCTCAAGTTTTTCTGAGAAGTTTTTACCATCTTATTTCCAAATGATCATGTCATAGTCGAAAATCCCAGAATGCTTGAAAGTACTTTATGCTCATGTTCGTTCTGGTCTAGATTTCTGATTCTAAAACTGCTACCTTCAGGTATAACTCTAAAATTTCTACTCTTTACTTTGGTTATTTGTCTGATTGCTGGATGCGGGCATTTTCCGAGTAGTGAATTGTTGGTACTGGAAGCCGGCTTTGTTTCCGGGTTTAAACTAGTTTAGCCGGCTCATGAAAGGGACGAGGCGGAAAGCTAGATAAATGATAAGTATAGATGAAAAAATACAAGTGCTTATGTAAACATTTCAGGCACGCAAAAGTTTAAAGCCAAAAGTGCTGAATAGATCAAAAGCTTAGCACTAGATCGGCCATATCTGGTGAAGAAGGGTGAAGACGAGGACGAGGCGGAGTAGCCACGCGGGTGAAGAAGGGGATCTCATAGCTGGTCAGATCGGCCACGTGACACCCATATCCGGCGCAGGAGTGCATGATGGCTTGAAGGTCCTGCTCCTGGCCGTCTTCGTCTACCTTGCAGTACCCTCTGGTCACTTGCCATATCTCCATGTTTCCATGGTGGCTCATGACCATGGTGAGAGCATTCTGCGCAGCAGTCCACGTGTAGGACATGTTCTAGTCCCAAACAAGTTGCGGCATATCCTTTGCCTTGTCCCGCACCTAAAAATCCGACATGCTTGGCATGTCCGGAATCTTGAGAGCTTTGCCGATGTCCTCAAGGGACTAGCGGAAGTCATGAAGCAGGTCACCGACTTGGGTAAGCCGGTGGGTGCGGGGCTCAGAGGAGGAAGAGTCCGTCAACTTCAGAGGACCTATACACAAAACAAGTTAAGGAAAATCCGACATTGATAGAAGTCGAAGAAAGAGACAAGTCAGATAGATGGAACGTACCAAAAATGACGTCGTCAATTTTGGTCTTCTCCTCCCGGAGACTCTGGAGTTCAGCCCGGAGCGCCTGGGACATGTCCTTCTCTCTCTGCCAAGCTCATTTTTGAGGTCCGAGATTATTTTATCTTGAGCAGCGATCTTGCGATCACGCTCTTCAGTAGCCATGGAGGAGGATTCAAGGACTTGAGCTATGCTCTTTCCATGATCCGCCTTGAGCTTATCCAGCCCTTGACGAAGATCCTTGTTTTCCACCACCAAGGTCTTGAGGTTCTCGGCCTCTTCAATCATGGCGACGGATTGTTTCACCAGCGCTAGAAGTCAAAGAGAACAAAAGTTCAGAACAAATTCAACATTGAAAATAACAAAGACAAGGTTTGAGTCTCAGAATGTTTACCTTCGGCCTCATCCTTGGCAACTTTGAGTTCAGCATTTTTAAGCCGGAGAGCTTTGATCTCTCTCTGCTTATCGCAGACATTGGTTAGTAATTCCTGGTTATAGGAACATACTTTCTATAAGTTAGAAGACCCAAAGTCAGAAAGCTACTTAAGACTCGGGCTAATATTTTTGCTAAATATCAGCACGAGCCTTGGGGGCTACACTAGTTCATTCTTTGGCATCCTAATGAAGCATAAACCCGGATTATATATCCTACTTCATGCTTGGGGGCTAGAGGATATGATATAACATAATGAAAAAACAGGAGTTGGAATTCCGACTTACATATTGTTCACGGGTAAGTTTATCCAAACCCGCGTTCACTTCAGCAACCACCTTTTCGGCGAGAGTTAGAGGAATCACTGGAGCTGTTGGAAGCTCACCGGTCCTAATCCTCTCGTTGCGAAGGCGCACCTGGGCGAGAAGGTCAGAGAACTTGACGTCCTCTGCTTCTTGCGCTTCTTCCTCGGCGGATAAAGTTCTTTTCTCCAGGCATTGCCTGGCAAGCCGCTGGATTTCTTCAGCAGATTTCCAGGACAAGCCAAACTTGGCAAGACCCGGATTGCTCATGAGGTTTTCAGCGAAAGTTTCTGTCGAGGGATCATTACCCAAAGAGGGTTCACCCTTATCTAGATCTGACGCACCCATGGTGATGTCAGTTTGCGACTCAAGGTTCGCAGGCTCCGTTGAAGGAGGCGGATCTTCTGCGGCGTCCGGGGAGATCACCGGTGTTGTGGAAGGTTGAGGGGCAGGAGTCGGAGGAGCCACAACAGGGGAAGCTATGGTAAGATTCATCTGCCGCAGCGTCTTCGAAGGGATCCCTTTCCC
The DNA here is from genome assembly GCA_023614405.1 of Avena insularis. NCBI lineage: Eukaryota > Viridiplantae > Streptophyta > Magnoliopsida > Poales > Poaceae > Avena > Avena insularis. The sequence continues at coordinate 590,918,258 of CM042686.1, forward strand.
CTTGCCCTTGACGAGCGGTTTTGCTTTGAGAATGTAGTAAAGCCGGAAACCTTACATCTCAGAAAGAAATTTGAGTAAAGTACAAAGGCGGAAATTGTGATTGAATGTTACCTCTTCACAACAAGCACCTCCTTTGTGCCAACAGCCACTGTCGGAGCTTTGCACTTCTTGAGCGCAAGATCCGACAATGGGACCACCTCTACCTCCTGAGAGAACTCTAGAGGATATCCTTCGAGCGGAGCAAGTTCCGACTCGGGGAGGTCAGCAAGCTGAAAAGAAGAAAACATATCAGTATTGCAATGTAACTCAAAAATTGAAACACATAAAAAGGTGTACTGATAGAAGCTTACCGGCACTACGGGGTTTTCCGCCGTGTGCATATCCAAAGAAATCTCCGGGATTCTCCTCTCGATCCGCTCCTGGATCAGCCACTTGATCTGGCTTATGTAGCCTTGAGTGGTGTAGGCTTTGTGGCTGATGCGGAGGGAGTCTTTTTTGGATGATGTGATGGAGTGCATTAGTCGATCCCCGTGGTACTGAAGGGGATGGATCCGACGAGACCCAAAGATCGGACCAAGTCGGATCCTTCGCACTTTGTGTTTGATCAAGTATTCGATCCGCCTCTTAGCAAGGATCAAATCATCAGTGAGAGCCGGAGCAGCCTCGTCCCAAGAAGGTTGGGCCATGGCGGCTCCATCGATGAAAGCCGGCAAAGCAGTGGCTTTGCCGGGAGCTGGAATATCCCTATGATAGAAAAATGAGGCTGGCCATTGTTTGACCGAGTCACTGGCTAGAATTTTGGGATACGCCCGCTCGCGTCTAAGCGAAAAACTAATAGTGCCGGTGATATAAGGAACACTGGCGGTAATGGAGTTTCTCCGGACATGGAAATAGTACCAGAAGAGATTCAAACTCGGCCTAATGCCGAGAAAGCCCTCACACAGCAAAGCGTACGCGCTCATCTCTAAGAGAGAGTTGGGAGGAAGATGATGGAGTTGAACTCCGTAATGATCGATCACCTCGGAGAAGAACTCCGAGGGAGGAAACGACAAACTTCTATCGAGGTGGGTGCCGAAGTGGACCCGCTCGCCATCGTGCGGGTTAGGGACGGTTTCTTCGAAGCCGCTCCACCAGTGGTCGGCGGCGAGAAGTCCCTCCTTCTCCACGTTCTTGAGGCCCTCCTCGTTGAGGGCGCAGGGAATCCAGAGCCCGCGAAAGCTCTTCTTCTCCGCCACCGCTTCCGCTGTCGCCGCCGCCGCTGCTGCTGCCGCCAAGCCGGAGGAAGAAGATGAAGCCATTTCTCCGGCAAGAAGTTGACCTAAAAGGGGCGGCACTGGGAGTTTCTGTGGGAAGGAACGAGGGAGCTCTGAGCGCGCAGGGAGATTGGGAGGAGAAGAAAAGGCAAAGGACTGGTGGAAGGAGAAGGAGCAAATCCTAACCCCTTATATCCACCTAACTGAGCCAAGATTCGTGCAAATGCTACAGCGTAACCGCCACGCATCGTGGAAGGAGCTGGGAAGGACCTGCGCGATGATTGCGTCGCCTCGATCTCCATGCACGCATTGAAACGGCGCCTCAGTTCCGTGAACCGCGGACCCACCAACGGTCGTGCTGACGGAATGCATGTCAGATGACGTGACTTGACCATGCTTGTTTCAGGTGGCGTTAGAGACCAAGTTCCGGCTTAGTTCGAAATCGAGCTAGAAAATCTGAGTAATCTGTTGATAGGTCCGACTTATTTTTAAGACCCGGATCGTATTTTTTGTTGTGAAGTTTCAGGAACCCTTCAAGATTCTGCAAGCCGAAGATCAAGCTAGACGATGATAAATCCGACTTTGGATCTTGGAGGCCTCCGGGGGCTGCTGTTGGGGATATACTTTCCAGGTATCCTCACAGTTCCTCACTGACCAGGGTGGCCCACTTCGGGTTAGAGCTTTGCTTCACGGGCGGCCCAGTCAAGGAGAAAGACGGAGTCCAATCCGGCTACGGGAAGGCCTGAAGACTTAGGCCCATAATGTTACTTGTAGTTCAAGATGTACTCTGTAATCGACTCTTAGTCGTAGCCGGATAGATCTCTCCTGTAAACCCTAGGCCGGATATCTATATAAGCCGTCCTAGGGAGAGCCTTTAGGGCACCCGATACTTTAGACCCACAACTCGCACAGGCGAAACCCTTGTAACCCATATTCCGGCTCTGCCGTATTACTGGATTGCTAGCAGGAGTAGGATCTATCCAAAGCCGGCGGATTCGAACTTGGATAAACTTGTGTGCTCACCGTCCCGGAATACTGAACGTCTCACACCCCTCTCTTCCGCATGCCTCGAGGACCCCCTCATGGCGTACTTGTCCTCAAATCCGACGACACCTATCATAAGCATCTTTAGGTGATTAAGGTTAAAGTGAACAAATATGAGGATATGCTTGACAAGTTATAAGTTGAAAATCTCATGCCCCTTGCTTACGAGAGTACCGAACCTCATGCTACTCAACTTTAGTCATGAGTAATTTCTTGTCATTGTAAGTACATGTGTATCATAGAGAACCGCCAACAGGGTACCCCTTGCCCCATGATACAGGAGCTTTCCCATATCAAAATGACAAGGCAGCAGAGAATGAGCATCTCAACAATCTTTTTATTTCCTATTTGCATAGGCTTCTTTTTTTATTGAGGATGCTTCACAGATTGCTCACTATGGTTATGCTGCGAGTTTCCACCATGATTAGGCATGGCTTAGGCTAGCCGCCCAGGCGTTTCTCTAACACATATACAAACTCCATGAGGTTTACAAGCTCCCCTTTTATTTCACACCGCTGGGATCCATAAGAAAAAGAACATGATATCAACTAAATAAAGTGCAATGTGGAAAGCGTTCCCCATGATAACATGGTTCTTCTAATTCACAACTTACAAAGCAAGAATATACACAACATAGATGGGCACAATGGTTCAAGTTTATTAAGTGCAATAAAGTAAAGTGCGCCATCAAGTTTGTGAGAGCTTTAATCACTAATTTTCACATAACTAGTTTAATTCGGAAGGTAGATAAAAACATGAATATACTTGGAATAGCAATTATGCTAATAGGTAGGTATGGTGGACTCTTTGGAATAACTTGGTTTTATTTGGAGTTGGATGCATGAGTGGAACTCATACTTGGTACATGTGGAGGATAGCAAAAGACTGGGAGCGACCAACTAAGAGAGCAATAATGTCCATAATCATGCAAAGCGACAAAACATTATTAATTAAAGCATAAAGTGATATTATAAGTCGAAAACTAAATGATCATAGAGGCTATGGTGACTTGGTATAGTCTTAACATGGTGTGAGCATGCGCCAAGTCAACCCAAATAAAGCATCAAAGGAGAATACCACAATATTATGCTTTTGTATGCTAAAACAACGCATGATTCTTTCAAGGCACATTAAGCAATCTCAATTGTTTGTAACAAGTCATGCTACGGCAATAATCACTAAGCATAAAGTCATAGCAATATCAAACATGACATGATAAAGTCTAGGCCGCAGTTAAAACAAGACTCCTTTTGTACCACTTATAAGCATGAACTTTCCTACTCTTTTCCAACACCAATCGAAAACTAAAGCTAAATGCAGTGCTAGCAAAGGAGTACACTCGCAAAACAATAAGAGTGAAAACTAGAGTGTTCTAGGCAATGAATAATAGGGTGTGTCTCTCTCCAAAAGGAGTGTGCTGGGATCCAACCAAATTATTTAAGAAAACCAAACAAAAGAAAACTAAAAATAAAGACGCTCCAAGAACAACACATAGTGCATAAGGTAATAAAAAATAAAGTGTCTTGAAAGAAGACCTGAGATTATTGATGAAGAAGGGGATGCCTTGGGCATCCCCAACTTTTGACGCTTGTACTTCTTGAATATTTCTTGGGGTGACACGGGTAGCATACCCAAGCTTGAGCTTTTGTCCATACTTCATCTCATCACATTATTTTCTCCCTACACTTGAAAATTTCCTTCATACAAAACTTCACACAATCTTCATTAGCAACATTAGTGTATTCAAGATAATAAGTCTTTGGGCTTAGTTTCAACACAAGTAAAACTTCCATTAAAACGTAAGCTATTGTAGCAATTCCTTCTAAAAATTCAAGTGATCAAAAAGAACTCAAAGAGAAAGAGATTAAGAGGCAAATGCAAATAATGGCAGAAATCTGTCAAAACAGACCAGTAGGTAAAAATCGATTTTTCAGAAGACCTTATGTTGCTCAAATCGAAAAGTGCTAAACTAACGAAAGTTATATAATAACGTGGGGTATAAGCACAAAAAATTACAGCTCAATCCGACGTACAGGGATTTTCACGATTTTTTATAGTGAAGCACAAAAATCTGTTTCAGGACAACAACTTTCCCAAGTCTTACTTCTCTCTCATTAGAGGTTATTATTGGCACAAAAACCACACAAAAAGAATAAGGAGAGGTTATTAATGAGGAAATAACTTCCAAGACTCAACAAAACAAAAATAAACTGAAAGTAAAAATATAATGAATTGTCTCCCAAAAGCTCTTTCTTTATAGCCATTAAGATAGGCATGATAATTTCGATGATGCTCACATAAGAAATATGAATTAAAGTAAAAGAGAGCATCAAGAAGCAAATATGGAACAATTTTAAGTCTACTTCCTATGAAAAATAATCTTGTAAAGAAACAAGTCATGAAAGCACAAATCAACAAGCATAGGAAAGCAAAACAAGTGCAACTTCAAAAAAATTAACATAAAGAGGGGAAACTTAATATTGTTGAGATACATAAAGAGGCATATTGTCATCATAATTAATTTTCTCCTCAATAGTAGGTGGACTGAAAATATCATACTCATCATTGTAATCATCATATATCGGAGGTATAGTATCATCAAAGTAATTTTTCTTCTCCGTGCTTGGGGGACTAAAAATATCATGCTCATCAAAACCAGCTTCCCCAAGCTTAGACTTTTCCATAGCATTAGCAATAATGGTCTTCAAAGAATTCATACTAATAATATTGCTATTAGCATGCAAATAAAGTTCCATAGGTTTTTAAATTTTCTCTTCAAACACTTCATGTCCTAACTCAAGATAAATACTATAAAGCTCTCTAATTTTGTTGTTATTTTCCATTAAGCCTAACTAGTGGAAATAAAAACAAGAAACAAAAAAATATAATTGCAGAATCTAAAGGAAATAACTTCGAGCACTCACACACCAGCAACAGTACTAGAAGATAGCTTAGTATCCAGAGGATGTGAGTACCTTTTATCTTACCTCCCCGGCAACGGCGCCAGAAAATAGCTTGATGTCTACGCACGCTTCTATTCTTGTAGACAGTGTTGGGCCTAAGTGCAGAGGTTTGTAGAACAACAGCAAGTTTCCCTTAAGTGGATCACCCAAGGATTATCGAACTCAGGGAGGAAGTGATCAAAGGTATCCCTCTCAAGCAACCCTGCAATCAAGATACAAGAAGTCTCTTGTGTCCCCAACACACCCAATACACTTGTCAGGTGTATAGGTGCACTAGTTCGGCGAAGAGATAGTGAAATGTAAGTAATATGGATGATTATAATTGGTAATTGCAATTTGAAATAAGAGTGGCAGCAAGCAAACATGTAACAAAACTGATTGTAAACGGTGTTTCAATGCTTAGAAACAAGGCCTAGGGATCATACTTTCACTAGTGGACACTCTCATATAAATATCTTCTCTTCATGATGCTACCCTAAACTACTCTTTGGTTGAACGATGTAGGGCTATAACAGCACACCTTAAAGTTCGCATTCCCCATCTAGATAACCCCTCACTATCACCTTGAGCGCTAGATGGTTCCAACAAACATCACAATCTCATAGAGACATCCAACTCAAATTATACTCATGATAAGTATTTATGTAACCTTAGCCAAATTGCCACACAGTGTGCACACTGTCAACTTCACACACGTGGGGATAGGCAGAGAATAATTAAAGCACTTGAGTAGCAGAATATATCTATATATTACAAAGCTCATGATCTCAATAAGATCACACATAGAGAGAGAGAGATGAACACATAGCTATTTGTAGAGCCCTTAGCCTCGAGAGAGAACTACTCCCTCCTCATCATGGGAGTCAGCAACAGCGATGGAGATGGCGGTGGAGTCGATGGAGATGGATCCGGGGCACTTCCCCATCCCGACAGGGTGTCGGAATAGAGACTTATGTCCCTTGAATCTCCTCTTCGGTGGCGGCGGTGTTGTGGAACTTTTTGCGGAATTCTAATCTGGTACTTAGGGTTTTCATCCTGGGAGGTCTTTATAGGAGGAAGGGCGTTGTCAGAGGGTGGACCAGGGGCCCACACCACCTAGTGGCGTGGCCAGGGGGACCTACGCCACCCTATAGTGTGGCCAGCCCCTGGCCCTCCTCCGTCTCTACTTTGGACTCTGTCTCGTGTCAGGAAAATAGGAACTTCAGGATTTGTTTCGTCCAATTCCGAGAATATGTCTTTTCTAGCTTTTCTAAAACCAAAAACAGCAGAAAACAGGCAACTGGCACTGCGACATCTTGTTAATAGGTTAGTTCCAGAAAATGTATAAAAATGGCTCAAAGTGTAGGCAAAACATAAGATAGTTGATACAAAACAAGCATGGAGCATCAAAATTATAGATAAGTTTACGACATATCACCTCTCCACACAGAAACGCCCACCAACCCCGATCTTGCTCAGTCGCCTTGGATAGCCACCTCATGACCTACTCAAATAGAAGTGGGGCAACAACATCACTCCAGCTAGATGGGACAGACTCCAGAGCGGGCCCACGCGTCGCCACCAGTGCCTAGTGCAAGACCGCATGTAGGAGTTACCATCGTCAACTCCAACATGAAGCCAAGCCAACAATGGTAGTGGCCCTTATGGCCCAGATTCGGGCCCAGATCGCAGACCGTATGTCAGCGCCATATCTCCTAGAGCAACAACATGTTTTTGCCGCTACATGGCACCATCGGTGTCCACCACTTCGCCCTACACCACCGCTCTGCCACTCCTCCAACTTTCGTCTCCCAAGACCCATCCCACACCACTTCTTTGCCCAAAGAAACATAGATGCGCGTCCCGTCTACCCTTCAGCCTTTAGCAGGCTAGGCGCCGCCACCCTCTTGCACTATTTTGATATTGCATCTGAAACCAATTTTAGCAATTTGACCCGAAACAATTCCGTTGCTTATGGAATCTCAGCATCTATAAAACCTTTCTTTGATATATTTTAGCTACCCATTAGTGTCAGTGTACCTTAAATGTGTCACCCTATGGTTCGTGAATAATGTAGACATGATAGAGACATTTCTCTGATAAATAATCAGCAGCGGGATATGGAGATCTGTATTGACTCCCACACATTAAATGATGACTCTTGTGATCGTGTGAACCATTAATGTTGTACCCAATTCCTTCTGTCTCGGGATATTTTACTTGTCCGAGATCCGATCACGGGTATCAATCATACCTTGGTTCGATCTCGTTACCAACAAGTACTCTTAGCTCGTTCTGTGATACAACATCCTTGTGACCCAGTCACATGCTTGCAAGCGGTGTTCATGTGATATCACCGAGAGGTCCTAGAGTATATCTCTTCGTCATTTGGATGGACAAATCTGATTCTTGATTCATGAGCCTCAACTAATACTTTCATAATATCCAATAACACTTTTATAATCACCTTGTTGTGGTGTGACGTTTGATGCCATCAAAGTACCCTTTCGGAATTAGCGATTGACATAATCTCATGGTCGAAGGATTATGGTTACTTTGTATGTGTTTGATGTAGCAATGTAAACATAATGACTAGATCGTTATTGCTTTACATACTTTGGGAGTCCGTTCATCATAACATTCTTATAATGATATGATCCTATTATTAATAACATTTAATGTTCATGATTAGGAAATCTTGATCATCTATTAATCAACGAGCTAGTTAAATGATAGGCATTACTAGGAACTTTAGTTTTTATTAAACACACATGCATTACTGTTTCCAATTAATACAATTCTAGCATGAAAAATAAACATCAATCATAAACTTGGAATAAGATAATAACAATTTTATTATTGTCTCTCGGGTATATTCCCTTCACTTCATCTGAGTATAGTTTGCTATGGGCGTGTGCAGCAACTCAAGAAGCTTTGGGCATGCCTAAGAGTGAGAAGATAATATGTTCCTGCACTTCAATGTATGAATCACGAAGAACTAAAAACGTTAGACAATGGCATGGCATCTTAACACGAGGAGCTACTTCAGCACGTCGTAATCGTCAACCATGAAGGTCGTGCTCTCCGAACACCATCTCACGCCATATTTGAGTCTTAGCTTGAGTATCATATTCCATTTGATTCTCCACTTCCTCATGTGGTTGTAGAGCTGAAGAGTGGTCTTCGTGACCTCGATGAGGTCTAGAACATCATTGGTAATCTTCTGCATGTGCCTCTCTCTAAACCCGTTGGTGCAGTCTGTCCCGTTCCGGACGAGCCCAACCATCCTATCGAGGATGAACTCTGACAAAGAAGGTTCTCAAACCATTGGTGGTTTAGGGGTACACTTAACTGACATCTTGGTGGGATGCATCCAACTCATGTTAATGCTTCGCACTGCCAGAGCAGCCAAGTCGGGGGAGGTAGTAGTATCAATGTTCTACATTCATTTAAGCATGGTACGTACAAAATAAAATGGTATGTAGCTTTCGCAATGAACAATGTTAATCATGATACAATGGTTATCGCGTATTACCAACAGACACACCGTACAAGTACGACAAAAATGGGTGGAAGTATTTCTTACACCAGCATGAGTAGACTTGAGTGTAGAGGTCGAGGAAATGGGGGAACCCGGCAGCACAACCATGGTCCTGCTCGAAGGGGAAGCTGACATCACAATCATGGTCGTGCTCGAGGGGGAATCCGGCAAGACCACCATTGCCATGCTCGAAGGAGATGGTGGAGTGACCTATAATCGACCATGAGTAACATGAGATATGAATGCAGATCCATACATCTTGCTGAAGGAAATATGTCCTGAGAGGCAATAATAAAGTTGTTATTATGTATTCCTTATATATGATAGATGTTTATTTTACATGCTAGAATTATATTGATCAGAAATATCAATACATATGTGTTTAATAAACAAAAAGGGTTCCTAGTTATGCCTCTCTTATAGACTAGCTTGTTGATTAACAAGATGATCAAGGTTTCCTGATCATGGACATTGGATGTTGTTAATAACAAGGTCACACCATTGGTGGAATGATGTGATGAACATTCATCCGAAGTATAGCATTACGATCAAGTCATTATGTTTATATTGCTATAACATCATACGAAGTAATCTTTATCCTTAGACCATGATATCATGTTAATTGCTAACACCTGAAGAGTATCTTGATAACATCAAATGTCACACCGTAAAAGGGTGACTATAAAGATGGGTTCAGTACTACGAAGGTGTTATGTTGAGGGTCATGGATCAAGAGTGGAATTTGTCAATCTCGATGACGGATAGATATACTATGGGCCCTCTCGGTGATATCACATTGAGATAGCTTGCAAGCAAGTCATGTGATCACTAGAATGTTATATCACGGGAACGAGAAAAGAGTGCATGTCAGTAACGAGATCAAACTAGGTATGGAGATACCTATGATCGAATCTCGGACATGTAATATATCGCGAGACAAAGGGATTTAGTTACAAGCGTTAAAGGTTCTCACGATCACAGAAGTCATCGTTGAAAGAATTGCAGTACGGATCTCTGCCAGGTCCCGCTGCTGATTATTGATCGGAGAAGGGTCTCGATCATGTCTGCATTATTCACGAACCATAGGGTGACACACTTAAGAGTTACTGGACACCATTTTGGAGCACATACGTTTCAGACGAAAGAATTGCAAAGCGCAGGAATTGTTTCAATAGAAACCGGAAATTGTTTCGGGTGAAATTGCAGAAAGTGGTTATGCATGTGATATTGAAATATTGCAAGGGGCTATATGTGAATGTTTGTTAATTAAAGTAATTAACAAAATTCTGAATAAATTTAATAAAAGAGTTTTATTAAATGAGAGAGCATTAAACTTGGAGAATTTTAATGCATTTAAAGTGGAGACTTTAAAAGGGAATGTGAAGAGGCATTTCAATGTGGAGGGGTTACCACCACATGAATGGGGGATGTGAGGGGTCACCCCCCATGCGCCGGCCATGGAGAGGAGGGGCACCCCCCTCCTCCTATAAAAGGCCACCCATTCCCTCCTTCATCCACACACCTCCTTGTGAAGGATCTCTCCCCCTCTAGAATTATTCCCCTATGGTCTCGGATTAGCGAGATACATGTTCCCGGTGGCATTTCGTCTGGAAGGAGTTGTCGCTTCATGGATCGCTGAGCGAGGAGGTGGAGGTTGTCCGGTGGCTTGAACGCGTGTGTGCAGTACGGATGCTGGCTTGAGTTGTGGCGCTCGGACTTCCTCACGATCTTGAGATCGGCAAGTGTACGACTACATCAACCACGAGTTCCTACTCGTTAACAAAACTCGTTGTCTTCGAGGGTAAGTTCTCGATGGATATATGTCCACCCGTTGCTCTGTACCTAGTAGATAGATCTTGGCGTGTAGTTCTCATCGTAGGAAATTTTTTGTTTTCTATGATGCGGACTCAACAGTGGTATCAGAGCCAGATCTATGCGTAGGTGCTTTGCAGGGTAGTACACATATGTTTATATGTGGGCGATGATGATCATGTTATTGCATCTTCTATGTATTTTGGATATTGGTGGCATAGTGGGATGAAGCGGCCCGGACTAACCTTACATGTCATCGCACATGAGACCGGTTCCATGACTGACATGCAACTTGTTTTGCATAAGTGGCTGGCGGGTGTCTGTCTCTCCTACTATAGTCAATATCTGATTTACAACGAGTTGCTAATAACTTGGTTATCCTCGTTGTGGTTCATGTTCGTAGGTAAGAACGGTTCTATCTTCGAAAGCCCTAAGCCACGTAAAACTTGCAATTGATAAATTAGAGGCGTCTAGTTTAGATCGTTGCTGGGCTAGTGTATTGATATGGTATTGTTGTAAGTAGATGTATGATAGATATTCTTACAACACATTCAACGTGTAAATTCCATAGACCTTGGCCTTACACACAAAAGAATGATAGAGATCATACCACGATGCAAATGATAGACATCAAATGCATGGACCATATCATCTCACTTTACACATTAGATGTTAGCATCTTATACTGCTAGTTTGGCGCTTTTGGTAGCATTGTAAGATGACCTCTCATTTATATATCAAGATAAAATGTGTTCTTCCTTGAGTATGCACCGTTCTATGGATCGTGTTTCGAGACATCACGTGATGATCGGGTGTACTCGACTCTACGCTTTCATACAACGGGTGTAAGACAGTTTTACACACGCGAGTACTAAGGTTCTTACTTGGAGAACCTAGCATGTACAAACATGGCCTCGGAACACGGACCGAAAGGTTAAGCATGAGTCATATGGTTGATATGATGCCCATATAGATGCTCGCCTTTGAAGCTACACCGACTCACGTGATGATCGGACTTGGTGTAGTGGATTTGGTTCATATAATCACCAAAAAGGCACGAGAGATGTTGTTTTTGAGTGGGAGTTCATTAGTAATTTGGATTAGTTGAACTCAATCTATCATAAACTTAGTCTAAATAAACTGTACAAATTCTATTGTAGATGGCACCACCTGCTTTTAATTTCAATGTGTTCATGGAGAAAGAGAAACTTGCTGCGAATGGTAGCAACTTCACCAACTGGGCTATGAATTTGAGGATTCTCCTCACTGCTGCACAAAAGCAATATGTGCTAGATGCGCCGCTAGTCCCCCCACCAGCTCTTGATGCCCCTGACAAAGAAAAGAATGTCTATGTGACTCGTCAGGAGGACCACAACTTAGTTCATTGCGGCATACTGTATGGGCTAGAGCCAGAACTTCGAAAGCGTTTCTAAAATGGCAATGCCTTTGATACCACGGGAGAATTGAAAATGATTTTCGATACCCATGCTGCCGTAGAGAGTTATAATGCTACTGAAAAGTTCTTTAGTTGCATGATGGAGGAGAACAACTCCGTTAGTGAGCATGTACTCAAAATGTCTAGGTACGCCGATAAGCTTGTGTCCTTGGGAATAACGATTCCCATTAACTTAGGCATACGTCGTGTTCTCCAATCTCTGCCACCTATCTACAAGAGCTTCGTGATGAACTATAATATGCAGGGCATGAAGAAGACTCTTCCCGAGTTTCTATCAATGCTCAAGACTGCATAAGTGGAGATTAGGAAAGAACATCAAGTGTTGATGATCAATAGGACCACCGGTTTCAAGAAGGACAAGAAAGGCAAGCACAAGGGAAAGAAGGGTGGCAAATCTATTGCCGCGCCTGAAAAGAAACCCCGAGCTAGCCCTAAGTCCGTCTGAGTGCTACTACTATTGCAAGCGGACGCCATTGGAAACGAATCGCCTCTAAGTATTTGGCGGACAAGAAGTCCGGCAAGGCAAACAAAGGTATATGTGATATACATGTTATTGATGTGTACTTGACTAGTACTCGCAGTAGCACCTGGGTATTTGATACGGGATCAGTTGCTAATATATGTAACTCGATTCAGGGGTTGCGGAACAAGCGACAACTAGCAAGGGATGAGGTCACGATGCGGGTCGGCAATGGATCAAGAGTTGATGTGATCGCCGTCGAAACGCTGCCTCTTCATATGCCATCAGGATTAGTCATAAACCTAAATAATTGTTATTTGGTGCCTGCACTTAGCATAAACATTGTATCCGGATCATGTTTGATGCAAAGTGGTTATTCGTTTAAATCTGAAAACAATGGTTGTTCGATTTATATGGATAATATCTTTTATTGTCATGCACCTATGTTGAATGGTTTATTTCTGATGGATCTCGATAGTAATATTACGCACATTCATAATGTTAATGCTAAAAAGATTAAACTTGATGATATATCTGCATATATGTGGCACTTCCGTCTAGGTCATATTGGCGTTAAACGCATGAAGAAACTCCATTCTGATGGACTTTTGGAATCACTTGATTTTGAATCATTTAATACATGTGAGCCATGCCTTATGGGCAAGATGACTAGAACGCCGTTTTCCGGTTCAATGGAACGGGCGACAGATCTATTGGAAATCATACATACTGATGTGTGTGGACCAATGAGTGTGTCGGCGCGAGGTGGATATCGTTATTTTCTTACTTTCACGGATAATTTGAGTAGATACGGGTATATCTATTTGATGAAACACAAGTCTGAAACTTTTGAAAAGTTCAAGGAATTTCAGAATGAAGTGGAAAATCATCGTAATAGAAAGATCAAATTTCTACGGTCTGACCATGGAGGAGAGTATCTAAGTTACGAGTTTAGCACACACATGAAAGAGTGTGGAATAGTTTCACAACTCACGCCTGCCGGAACACCACAATGTAATGGTGTGTCGGAACGTCATAATCGTACCTTATTGGATATGGTTCGATCTATGATGTCTCTGACTGACTTGCCACTGTCATTTTGGGGTTATGCACTGAAAACAGCTGCATTCACTTTAAATCGGGCACCATCTAAATCCGTTGAAACGACACCGTATGAATTATGGTTTGGAAACAAACCTAAGCTGTCATTTCTTAAAGTTTGGGGATGCGATGTTTATGTGAAGAAACTTCAACCGGATAAACTCGAACCCAAAGCGGAAAAATGCGTCTTCATAGGATACCCTAAGGAAACGATTGGGTATACCTTCTATCACAGATCCGAGGGCAAGGTTTTTGTTGCCAAGAATGGATCCTTTCTTGAGAAGGAGTTTCTCTCGAAAGGTGTGAGTAGTCGGAAGGTAGAACTCGAAGAGGTTATTGAACCTTCTCTTCATGAAATGGCGAGTGGCGCAGCACCGGAAGTTGTTTCGGAGTTGACTTCACCTAATGAAGAGAGAGCTAATGATATTAATCATGAAACTCCGAAAGAGGAAACTACTGAACCTCGCAGGTCAAGCAGGACACGTGCAGCTCCTGAACTGTACGGCAATCCTGTTGTGAATTTCATGGTTGATGAAATGGATGACCCTGCGACGTATGAAGAAGCGATGATGAGCCCGGATTCCAACAAATGGCTAGAAGCCATGAAATACGAGATGGAATCCATGTACGAGAACCAAGTTTGGACCTTGGTAGACTTACCTCACGATCGAAAGGCCGTTGAGAATAAATGGATTTTCAAAAGAAAAAATGATGCTGATGGTAATGTGACCATCTATAAGGCTCGACTTGTCGCAAAGGGGTTTCGACAAATTCAAGGAGTTGACTACGATAAGACATTCTCTCCCATAGCGATGCTTAAGTCAGTTAGGATTGTGTTAGCAATTGCTGCGTATTTCGATTATGAAATATGGCAGATGGATGTCAAAACTGCGTTCCTCAATGGTAATATTGAAGAAGAGTTGTATATGATACAACCTAAGGGTTTTGTCGATCCTAAGGATGCTAATAAGGTATGTAAACTTCAGCGATCCATCTATGGACAAAAGCAAGCATCCCGGAGTTGGAATCTCCGCTTTGATGAGGTGATCAAAGAGTTTGGATTTGTCCAAACTTATGGAGAGGCTTGTATTTACAAGAAAGTGAGTGGGAGCAATGTGGCATTTCTGATATTATATGTGGATGACATATTATTGATTGGAAATGATATAGATCTTTTAAACAGTGTTAAAAGTTATCTAAACAGCCAATTTTCGATGAAAGACCTTGGTGAAGCATCATATATATTAGGCATTAAAATCTATAGAGATAGATCAAGGCGCCTAATTGGGCTATCGCAGAGTACATACCTTGATAAGATATTAAAGAAGTTTAATATGGACGAAAGTAAGAAGGGGTTCTTACCTATGTTGCCAGACAAGACATTGAGTAAGACTCAAAGTCCGGCTACGGCGGAAGAAAGAGAGATGATGGATAAGATCCCCTATGCCTCGGCCATAGGCTCTATTATGTATGCCATGCTATGTACAAGACCGGATGTGGCACATGCTATTAGTTTGACTAGTAGGTACCAATCTGATCCAGGTTCAGAACACTGGATAGCGGTAAAGAACATCCTAAAGTACTTGAGAAGAACTAGGGATATGTTTCTTATATACGGAGGTGAAGAAGAGCTAGTCGCTAAGTGTTATGTCGATGCTAGCTTTGACACCGACCCAGATGACTCTAAGTCTCAATCCGGATACGTATTTCTCTTGAACGGAGCAGCAGTTAGTTGGAGGAGTTCTAAACAACCTGTGGTGGCTCGATCAACGACAGAGGCGGAATATGTTGCTGCTTCAGAAGCAGCGCAGGAAGCGGTTTTGATGAAAGAGTTCATTACGGAACTAGGTGTGGTTCCTAGTGCATTGGACCCAATGGTGATATATTATGACAACAATGGAGCCATAGCCAACGCAAAGGAACCGATGTCTCACAAGAATTCCAAGCATATTAAGCGCCGGTTTCACTCCATCCGTGAGCATGTCAAGGATGGAGATATAAAGATTTGTAAAATACACACGGACCTAAATGTAGCAGATCCGTTGACTAAAGTTCTCCCTAGGGAAAAACATGATCAACACCAGAACTCCATGGGTGTTAGATTTATCACTATGTGAACTAGATTATTGTCTCTAGTGCAAGTGGGAGACTGAAGGAAATATGGCCTGAGAGGCAATAATAAAGTTGTTATTATGTATTCCTTATATATGATAGATGTTTATTTTACATGCTAGAATTGTATTGATCGGAAATATCAATACATATGTGTTTAATAAACAAAAAGGGTTCCTAGTTATGCCTCTCTTATAGACTAGCTTGTTGATTAACAAGATGATCAAGGTTTCCTGATCATGGACATTGGATGTTGTTAATAACAAGGTCACACCATTGGTGGAATGATGTGATGAACATTCATCCGAAGTATAGCATTACGATCAAGTCATTATGTTTATATTGGTATAACATCATACGAAGTAATCTTTATCCTTAGACCATGAGATCATGTTAATTGCTAACACCGGAAGAGTATCTTGATAACATCAAACGTCACACCGTAACAGGGTGACTATAAAGATGGGTTCAGTACTACGAAGGTGTTATGTTGAGGCTCATGGATCAAGAGTGAAATTTGTCAATCCCGATGACGGATAGATATACTCTGGGCCCTCTCGGTGATATCACATTGAGATAGCTTGCAAGCAAGTGATGTGATCACTAGAATGTTATATCACGGGAACGAGAAAAGAGTGCATGTCGGTAACGAGATCAAACTAGGTATGGAGATACCGATGATCGAATCTCAAACATGTAATATATCGCGAGACAAAAGGATTTAGTTACAAGCGTTAAAGGTTCTCACGATCACAGAAGTCATTATTCAATGTGTAGGAGTCAATACGGATCTCCAGGTCCCGCTGCTGATTATTGATCGGAGAAGGGTCTCGATCATGTCTGCATTATTCGCGAATCGTAGGGTGACACACTTAAGAGTTACCGAACACCATTTTGGAGCACATATATTTCAGACGAAAGAATTGCAAAGCATAGGAATTATTTCAATAGAAACCGGAAATTGTTTCGAGTGAAATTGCAGAAAGTGGTTCTGCATGTGATATTGAAATATTGCAAGGGGCTATATATGAATGTTTGTTAATTAAAGTAATTAACAAAATTCTGAATAAATTTAATAAAAGAGTTTTATTAAATGAGAGAGCATTAAACTTGGAGAATTTTAATGCATTTAAAGTGGAGACTTTAAAAGGGAATGTGAAGAGGCATTTTAATGTGGAGGGGTTACCACCACATGAATGGGGGAGGTGAGGGGTCAACCCCCCATGCGCCGGCCATGGAGAGGAGGGGCACCCCCTCCTCCTATAAAAGGCCACCCATTCCCTCCTTCATCCACACACCTCCTTGTGAAGGATCTCTCTCCCCCTCTAGAATTATTCCCCCATGGTCTCGGATTAGCGAGATACATGTTCCAGTGGCATTTAAATGCGGAAGGAGTTCTTGCTTCGCTGGATCGCTGGAGCGAGGAGGTGGAGGTTGTCCGTGGCTTGAACGTGTGAAAAGCGGATGCGCTGCTGAGTTGCGACGCTCGGACTTCCTCACGATCTTGAGATCGGCAAGTGTACGACTACATCAACCACGAGTTCCTACTCGTTAACAAAACTCGTTGTCTTCGAGGGTAAGTTCTTATTGGATGTATGTCCACCCGTTGCTTTGTACCTAGTAGATAGATGTTGGCGTGTAGTTCACACTGTAGGAAATTTTTGTTTTCTATGCTGCGGACCCAACACTTGCCACATCATCAGACCTATGCAAGATCGAGGGTTCAAGATACAGCAAGCGGAACTGCATCTAGCACATAGGTCAGGGAGGAGGGGGATTCCAGCATGCCGAAGTCGGCCTCCGTCGTCGTGGTCGAGGTCCAAGCTCCCGCCATGGCCATGGAAATCAGAGGAGGAGGAAGGGGAAATGGTGAATTTGATAGGGGCAAATTTTGGACGAGCAGTGAGCGAAATTCTGGCGGGAAATAATCGAAATAATCCATCACCGCCCACCGCAATTTCGCTAGAGTGAGAGAGCTCGGGCATCATCCCGCCATCTTTGATGGCTGCATCTGCGGGGACGCTGTGTTCCCCATTTTGGCTGCAACGAGGGTGGCTCACTGGAAACGGCCGATTCAGCAGTTCCTAGCGGGCCTGATCTAGGGGTGCTTTAACCATCGTGCGGGCCACGACGTGGAGTGCGTGCAGGCATCCAATCTGCCCAGTGTCATTGCCCCGGGGTGTGTCTGACCATCGGGTACCCTGACAAATGTGCCCCAAGGCACCAAATGCCGCTAGGGAGCTCAGTTGGCAAAATGGGCATGCCCCTTGTTAGGACACAAGCAGGGTTAAATCCGTCACTTGAGGAAAAACCAAATGCTCCTAGAATCTTTTCTGGTTTTAGCTCGACCTCCATGATGTTCCCACCCATTGTGGTGAATGCCACTCATCTTGTTCATCATCCTCTACTTTCAGGAACTTTGTGAGTCCTTCACAAATTGCTCACAAGCCGCTCGGAGCATACTCAGCAGGGGTCTACTTGAAGAAGCAAGTGAGTTTACGCATGAAGCTTTCAACCAAATCACGAAGGACTCACTTGACGAGCATATGAAATACCCACTATGAAAGGAAGACGTCTAACCCAAGGAACCAACAAGGTGGGCCTTATCGATCCAAGACTAGTCATGTTGCTAGGATAGGCCATGACATTCCATGAAGCCTAGTTTCAGGATATGCACCGGGACAGACAGACTCACAAGGACGACTAGGCGGTGGTACGTCGATCAATTTGTGGTATGTCAAAACAGCTAGATCGCGACCATTAGATGACACACAATCTATAGTGTAATTGACTCCATTCATAACCACATATTACTTAGGGCTTGTAACTCCCATCTGACCAGTCTTATAAGGCAGGTGAGACCCCCGCCCTCTATAGGACAAGAAACATAGCCAGTTCGGAGTACAGCATTCACTGATCAATCAAATACCACCACAAACATGAGTAGGGTCGTTGCTCGCACTCATCCTGGGGCCGAACATGTATAAACTTTTGTTTATGATGTGTGCTAGCCCATCGGATCTTAGCCTCATACCACCCTACAAATCTATTGCCGGATAAAAATATCTACAGTTGAGTTGATTTGTTGTGGCTAGAGTGATACTTTTATGTCCTACAACCGTGGCTATGCTGCTATGCACTTGACACCTAATTGGTGGAGAAAATTAAAAAAACCACCACCTTATAGGTTAGGGTTTCAAAAAGCCACCACTTTACGCTAGAGTTTCAAAAAACCACCACTTTAGAGTGAGTTCGTGACAGATAGCACTGATTCGTCTGAGATGCTCGTCTAACCATGAAACTGACAGGCGAGACCCACTCTTAGGCTGACGTGGCATGATGAAAATGGTCTAGGGTGACAAAAGTTAGATTGATTTCAGTTTTGGGTCTTTTTGTCAATTTCAGAGGGACCCACTTATCAAATCAGATCCTCTCTTCTCTCCAAAAAAAAGGCTGGCAGTGGAGCATGACCGTACACCGGGGACAATGGGGACGGTGAGGGGGTCGCCGGCTTGCTACTGCTGCTCTTCCTTCGCTGGTCGGAGGCAGTCGGGAGGGGAGGAGGAGGGGGACGGGGATGGGTCGGGATCGACAGAGAGGTCCATGAGCTGGTCCGGTGACCCCCATCGCCGACGACCTACTGGAGCGCAAGCGCCGCCGCAGCTCCCGACCCCGGCGAAATCGCCCCCTTCCACGCAGGCTAACCTCATCTACCTCCTTCCCGTCCGCCGCACCCTGCTCCTCCCCGGCGGACGTGCCCTGCTCCTCCCCTAAGCCGGCCGCCCACCCGCGTCACCCGCTTGCTGAAGCTCGGCCAGAGCTCGCCGCGCGCCGGCCCTGCTGGATCTCGCCGGTGCCTCCCGCGGCCAAAGCTCGCCCGCGCCTCCCGTGGTCGGAGCTCGCCGGTGCCTCCCGCGGCCGGAGCTCGCCCGCGCCGCCACGGGCCGGAGCTCGCCGTGCGCCATCCCTACCGAAGCTCGCACACGCCTCCCATGGTGTTCTCGCGCTCGTGGGGGGGAGGGCGGCGCTGCAGTCGGTTGCCGGCGGTGAACGGCACGGCCATGCTCCACCCCGATATTTATTTTTTATGAAATAAATAAAAAAGAGAAAAGAAAATCTTATATAAGTGGTTTCTCACAAAACAACCCAGAAGTAGAACCAGTCTATCGTGCATCTCCATTGACTGTTTTCATTGTGCCACATCATCCTGACAGGTGGGATCCATCGGTCAGTTTTGTCATTAGACCAGAGTCAAACCGGTATCAGTGCTATCTGTCACGAACTCACTCTGAAGTGGTGGTTTTTTAAAACCCTAGCGTAAAGTGGTGTTTTTTTAAACCCTAGCATGTAATGTGGTGTTTTTTTTTTAATTTTCTCTAATTGGTAACTATGCATTTGCATCGATGATTGAGATGCTAGCCGTGAGTCCCTTCTTGGCTACAAGTTACCAAGTTGGGTACTCCACCATTGTGTGCAAGCCTCGGCTAGTGTGGGTAATAATCCTTGATGCTTTATTTTTAACGATTAGAAGGGTTAAGTCATATAGTGGGTTGTATCTCTATGTGGGCTCTAAGATATCGCACAGCAAAGGGTGATCAACAATCTACAAATTTCAGGTCTACGCGGGCTCTAAGATACTCCATGGGCTTTGATCAATAATACCGTGGCTGAAATAATTCTTTTTCTTAAATGCATCGTGGGTTTTAATCTTTTAATTAAGATTATGCATTAATATGACTGTTGATATAAACAAGATCATTTGGGCTTAGTTATTATTGGTTCTTCCATACAATTAGAGCAAAATTAAATTAAAATATAGGCTTTCCCTTTTATAGGAACTTGCCTAGATTAGAGGGAACAAAACTATATTTCCATGTTGCCTTAATAAAAAGGGATCAAATTATGATGCCTTTGTCCCTTGTTGCCTTGACGATCATACTTGCCTCTCTTGACCCAAGTATGATCCAAACATGATCCATTTGACCTTAATGTTTCCTAAGATGCTTAAATCTTAGTCTAACTCACTTGGTTAGGGGAGTGGATGTACGACCCAGCTGCCCAAGTTCAAGTCCTCATGGATGCACGCTTTTCTTTTTAAAAAAGATGCTTAAATCTCTCTCATCAACATATTTGAATTGTTGTAAAATACCCAAAATAGTCAATAAAGCCTTTAAATTTTAATTGTATTTTTATTTTATTTTTTACACATTACCATGTATTTTTAATGATTAACACATATTATTTATTTACAATTTCTCCAACTTTATTCTTAATTCAAATGACATCATGTATTAGTTTTCAATTGTGATCAGAAGTTAGCATCTGGCAAAGATCCTGTCAAATTTATCGTAATCAAATCAATGATTAAACACTAACTCGTCGACTTAATCAAAATCTTGAAGAAAAGAATAAGATCCGTCAGGTGAGCAATTGATTGTAGGCTTTTGTATCAATCAGGTGTGCTTTTGTTCCGCTGATAATAGGCATGCCTTGCCAGAAAAAAGTTTATAGATTCAGCTCGTAACAACGTTTAAGTGGTATTGTTCATGCCAAAACAAATTGGGCCGTGACAGGATACACATCACGCAGTTTTCAATTTTCTATTCACTCATGATGGGGTCTGACCTGGTCGACCCAATCAAACTATTTTACCCTTTTTCAATGGTCATGTAGATAGATTTTTTTTATTTTTATCTAGGGAGTCACAACTGAGGTCGTGATAAATCCATGAATTTGATTCGGTTTGTTTTTCTTATACTATAGAAATCAACATTTAAATTAAGCATTATTCCATGACTCCTACTTTAAAAGCCTATCTTTTAAGAGAAAAATGAAAATAAAAGTAACCCATCTATTCTCGTTTCCTCTCTATTTCATGGGTGGAAGAACAAAAATAGAGGATTCTTCAAAAAATGGATTTTGGAAACACGTCCTAGGAGTACTGTGCCATTGACGCTGTAATAGGCGATTATACCAAAACGGTTTTGCAATAAAAAGACACGCCCTAGTTTTTTTAGGTAACACACCCTAGCTTCTAGTTATTCGAGTGAACAAGCAATTCATATAGACGTGTGACTCGCTCACTTAGAGCATCTCTAACCCAACCCCTAAAACTTAGAGGACTAAAAGAAACACTCTTCATGGATGAGAAAAAGTATTCTCCTCTAAACGGTGGCCGCCGGAATTGATCCCCTAAAACTAAGCCCCAAAATTTTGATTCTCATGTACCCATTCAAACAAACATCTTGTATGCACCCGAGAAAGGCACCACCACCGCGTAGTTCCCGTGCTCCACGAACAGACCAAGGACACCGGCGGCCCTAGGGTGAGCTCGCCTTCTTTTCCCCCCACTCCATCTTCCTCCTCTGTGAACTACAAGCACCCATGGCTATCGAGCCCAAGCTCATTCTTTTCCCTAATTGAGGTAGCCTTGTGGGAGGTACACGACGTGCCGCCGGGTCTCGCCTGCTCGAGGCACACTGCATCGCCGGTCCTCGCCTGTTGGTGGTGCGCAGGCGGGCCAGAGCTCGAGGCACACCGCGCCGCTAGGCCTCGCCTACTGGTGGTGTGCAGGCAGCGGGGGGAGGCGTGGCCACGGAGCTGGCTGGCTGTGGTGGGGCAGCGGCGGTATCCTCCTTCGCCCGTCACCGAGGATTCCTCCTCGTCCTCCTCCATCGTGTCGAGGTTGATCCCTGCCATTGCACGCAACAGCAAGAGCGCGGCGGAGGGAAACGGGGGTTGTGTCGTCGATTATGGGCCTCCACCGACGCATGCTTCGACGAGGGGGAAGATGGAAGCGGGGCGGAGCTTCTGCCGTTCTCGGACGGGCACGAGATGGCCTGCGGCGGCGGCGCGACGACCGGACGCCTTGAGCTGAGTGGTGCGGGGAGTTTTACTCATCGGCCTCAAGGCCGAGCAAATATAGGAGAGAGATGGGGACTTTTCATAGTTGGTTCCCTATATTTAGTCATTTAAAAGTTTTTATGCTTTCGGTTAGAGGCCGCTTTGGCCGTTAGAGGATTAAAAGTAGTCCTATAAAGGTTTTTTGGCTATGGGTTAGAGATGCTCTCAGTGAGTTGTGTTTGCTCACTAGTGTAATTTCTTTTCCTTTGGATTCTGTTTTTTTAAGATTCTGGTGGTTTTTATATGAAATCGACGGCGTGTTCCGTTTGGCCAAAAAAATATAGACGTGTCTCGTAACGTGTCCAGCAAAAAAAACTGCAAAACCAAAACCAGAAAATGTGAAAAGAAAAAACTGAAAAAGAAAACAGAAAACACTAATTGCGCTAACCTTCGGATGTATTAGACTTTTTTGGTTCCTACTCCCTCTGTCCACAAATAAGTGTATTTCTAGTTTTGTCCTAGGTCAAATTTAGTAAAGTTTGAATTTTATAAAAAACACATGAATAGTTATGACACTAAATTGGTACCACTAGATTTGTTTTCAAATTTAATTTTATAGTAGACAATTTCATATAATATATGTTGTTATATTTATTTAGAAGGTTGGTCAAATTTTATAAAGTTTGAAGCAAAAGTTAGAATACACTTATTTGCGGTCACTGTGTTCTGCTCGTCGAAATTGACCACTTCAACCTCACCGATCGGACGCTTCTCTGCAACCCAACGGGCGTGCCGAAACAGACAGCGGGAGGCGGCGCCGTACGTCCTACTCGTCCCGTCGCCGCGCTCACATCCGGCTCCTCCCCGGATTCCGTCTCGAAACCCATCCCGGACTGATCCCTGACCCCGACCAAATAAAAAGAAATCTTGAGCTAGCTCCCAAACGCGATTTGCACCAGCTACCACCATGGCGGGATCGTTCCTTGCCTCCTCTTTTATCCCGCCAAGGGTTGCCGCCACCACCAGCATCCCCCCTCGCTATCCCGCCTGGGTTCTCCTCGACAGGAAGGCCTACTTCGCCGACCTCGAGAACGCCACCACTGCAACGGCCACGTCAAGGACCACCGGCCACACCGTAAGGGTCACCTTCTGCCTCGCCGACCCGCCGTCGCTCTCCCACTTCTGCGTCCATGGACCTACCGAGCACTTGGCCGCTGAGCCCCAGGTCGTGTTCTCGGACAAGGACCTCGTCCTCCTCGTCTTCGCCTTCACCAGCGGCGACTCCGTGCAAGACTGCGAGTACTTCATCTACAAGGCTGGCCGAGGCAACAATCCGTCGTCGCTGGAACCCATCCCGGGTCCTCCTCCCCCGGGCACGAGGAACACAAGGTGCAATGTCAGCATGGTGGTGCGCGACGACGGCGAGTTCCTCCTCGCCCATCTCTCTCTTACATCTGCCATCTCATACTATGACCTCAGCATCTTCTCGTCCAAGACGGCGAAGTGGGTCACTAGGACGTTGCAGGTGCAGGCGCCCGCTAGTGAGCTCAGGGCAGAGGACCTGTTGGCCAAATCTCACAAGGTGATCTCGCTCGGAGGAGGCATGGTCGGGTGGGTCGACCTCTGGTGTGGAGTCGTCGCCTGCAACCTTCTCGCGGAGGACCCCTACATATATCTCATCCCGCTGCCCAAGCCCGGCTTCAACCTGCCCCGGGTGGGCGACCCGAAGCCGGTCCGGGATGTTACCGCCAGCAATGGCGTCATCAGGTTCGTCGAGATGGAACATTATTTCAGACGGGAGGTTGTTGATGTCGTCGATGAATACGCTAGCAATAACACGTTCAAGGTGACAGAGGATCTTGATACTCTAGACAAGATTTTTTTTTTCCATACGGCTCCACGAGCCGGGTTCCATTATCAAAAGACAACAGAACAAGGTTTTTTCTAGCATCCAACACAAACAAGACAAAAACAGAAACAGGAAACTGCCTAGTGAAAGCCTAACCAATTCACCTCAAGGGAGATCAGACGACCGCCACAAACCAGATCAATCCTCAGACACCTGGAAAATTTTAAGACCACATAGCTACAAACTCAAAAAAGGCCAAACCAACATCCCCATGTAAACTGCAGTTTTCCTACATCAGTATCAAACAACCCGGGTCCCCCGAAAGGATAGTTCCTGCAGCTCAGTTCGCAGGATCATCATCAGCCACTTCGCCCCCTTTACCGATCCGTAGCGTAGTAGCCCGTCGTGTCATGTCATGGACCTGAGTAGTCATGCTCTGCAACCTATCAGCGTCCTCCATCAGAATCCCACTGTCTTGTTCAGACTGTAAACCTGCCCAATAAAGCAAAAACACACACACATGTAACAAATCAAACCCAAAGGAGAGGACGGGAGCTTCCCCTCGAAACACGCACGATTCCTAGTTTTCCAAATTGCCCAACAAAGAGCAGCAATACAAATTATGTGAAAATTAGATCCAAAGAGAAGAAATTCCACAATCCATCAGAAATATTGAGTGAAACAAGTTGGTCTAGAGGGCGCCCCTATCAACCTAGCAACACAACTCCACATATAAACCGCAGCAGGGCAACTGAAAAACAGATGATTGATCGATTCATCCGCAGGACAAAAACGACACACATAACTGGCAACCCACTTTCTCCTCTTCATATTATCCTTTGTAGCAATTGCATTATGCCAGATAAGCCATAGCCAAAGTTTAATTTTTAGAGGCAACTTAGCTTTCCATAACTGCCTAAAAGATCTATCAGGACCAACATCAGAGATTTTATTGTATAACGACTTAACAGAGAAACCCCCAGATTTGATATACTTCCATTTAGGTTTGTCCATTTCATCATTTAACCTTAAATGGGGCAGTGTGCACCTAATCTCCTGCCAATGGGCCTGCAACCTGGGAGATAGCCATCTTCTAAAAGTAAAAAACCAACCCAGATCATACATCTCTCTGACTGTGCCAGATTGTTGATTACAAACATCAAAAAGTTCAGGAAATTTTTCACAAAGGGAAAAATCCCCAACCCACTGATCATGCCAGAAGTCAGTTTCCCTTCCACCACACACTTCCATTTTTCTCCCAGACAAATAGATCTGTTTGATTTTAAGTAGGTCCTTCCAAGCAGCAGAGTCATTTTGTTTAGCTCTGATTCGCCAGATACCATGAGAAATCCCATATTTTGATTTGACAATCCTTTGCCACAAACCATTTCCAACCTCCAGCTTCCACCACCACTTACACATAAGATAGATATTGAACAGCTTTAAATTCTTAACACCTAACCCACCTTTCTTTTTTGGTCTACATATCAAGGACCATTTAACCATATAATACTTCTTTTTTTCACTCACCCTTTTCCAAAAGAATTTCCTAACGATTTTGGTATATTCATCCAGGTTAGTGTTAGCCATGAGATACATGGACAAATGGTAAATGAGTAGACTGCTCAAAAAAGATTGAATAAGAGTAAGCCTGCCCCCAATCGAGGATGTATTACCTACCCATCCTTCCAATTTTTTCCTAAGTTTATCCGTCAAAGGTTGTAGATCCGCCACATGAAGCCTAGTGCCACAAACAGGGACACCTAGGTACTTGATGGGCCAACTACCAAGCTGACAGCCAAACATTTCCGCATACCTCAATCCTTTCTCACTATCCTCCATTACCAACATGATTTCACTTTTGTTAAAATTGATCTTTAAGCCAGACATAGCTTCAAACATGTACAGGATTAGTTTTACATGCCTCAAATGGTCCACATCATCCTGAATAAGCAAGATGGTATCATCTGCATACTGTAAAATGGCAACACCCCTATCAATCAGATGAGGTACAAGTCCAACCACCAACCTAGCACATTGTGCCTGAAAGATCATTTTAGCCAAACCTTCTACAGCTAAGTTAAACAAGAAAGGGGAAAAAGGATCACCTTGCCTCACCCCTCTATGGCTACCAAAATCAACCCCCTCTTATCATTGATTTTAACACAGAGAGTACCATTTTTCAACACTTTACTGATCAACTGGCACCAGAGATTACTAAAACCTTTCTGTGAAACACAATTAAGCAAATACCCCCAGTCTACTTTGTCATTGAAGGGTTTCGCAGCATAGTAAATCAAATTTTTCTACGGAAGCGAACAGAGGGAAAGCCAAGATCTGATCTAGGAGATGCAAACAACGAGAGAGATTGGATTAGATCTTCATACCCTTGAAGATTCAAGACAATGGAACGCTCATTAACGTGGGTGATGTA
Source organism: Avena insularis (assembly GCA_023614405.1). NCBI lineage: Eukaryota > Viridiplantae > Streptophyta > Magnoliopsida > Poales > Poaceae > Avena > Avena insularis. The sequence continues at coordinate 590,945,105 of CM042686.1, forward strand.
GTCGTACTCGCTTCTCCTCCTCGCGATCCGATCCGATCTAGCACCACAAGTGGAGGTGCCTCCGTGAGATGCACATGTGCAGCACCTCGACGTCTCCTCCTTCCTCGGACCAACAAGTAGGGTGGAGAGATAGATTGGATCTACAACACGACGGCGTGGTGTATATGGTGGAGAATTTCTGCAGCAGGGCTTCGCCTACAAACAGTCGGGAGGGAGAGAGGACGGCAGCAGGGCTACTAGGGCTTGGAGGGAGGTGTGTGTGTGTGGGGGGGACGGGGGCGCACCAGCCCTCTATATATAGAGGGGGTGCCAGCCTGCCCATCCTCCAAGCCTATCTCTAGTTTAAACGATTTAAACTCTCCTTCTAGAAACCCTATCTTATCTCTAGTTTAAACGATTTAAACTTATCTAGGATCGGCTGGGCCCTATGGGGCCTTGTGCCCTGGCCCAATGCGGCCAGGACACTCCCTCATAGGCCCATGCCCCTCCGGAAGGTGGGGCCACGTTGGTCCCTTCCGAAGGTTCTAGAAGCTTCGTACAATACCGATTAACTTTAACTATTCGAACTCCAAAACTGCACCGCCTTTATATGAATCTTATTCTCCGGACCATTCCGAACCTCTCGTGATATCCCGGATCCCATCCGAGACTCGAACAAAAATTCATAAACCAATTATCCAATCTATCCTAGCCGAGACACGTTATGTGTGACCTGCGGGTTCGAGAATATGCGGACATGATCTTCTATCAATAATCAACAATGGGTCTGGGCACCCATATTGACTCCCACACATTCATCGATGATCATATCGGATGAACCACGATGCCAGGATTCAATCAATCCCATATATATATTCCCTTCGTCTCGCGATATTTTACTTGCCCGAGATTCGATCGTCGGTATCGTCATACCTAGTTCAATCTCGTTCACAGCAAGTACTTTACTCGTTCGTAATCCGATATCACTTTGTGATTAACTCCTTAACCACATGCTTGCAAGCGGTGTTGATATCGACACGAGTGGGCCCAAGTATATCTCTCCGACTTGGGAGGGACAAATCCCATCTCGATACATACAACCCAACAGATACTTTCCGATCACCTGAGAGACACCTTTATGATCACCCTCTCATAGGATGACGTTTGATGACCTCAAAGCTTTCTTCCGATATCAGGGAGTTGTATTATCTCATGGTCTAAGGAATACAATATTTGACATGAGAAAAGCTTCGCAAAGACGAACACGATGAAACGATCTAATAGCTTTGCTTAGTTTGGGTCTGTCCACCATATCATTCTCCCAATGATATGATCTCATTATCAATTGACAACTCATGTCTATGGTTAGGAAACCTTAACCATCATTGATCAATGAGCTAGTCCATAGAGGGCATAGGGACACGGTGTTGTTCACAAACCACACAAGTATTAAAGTTTCCGCTTAATACAATTCTAGCATGGAATATAAACTTTATCATGAACAAGAATTATAATAATAACATCTTTATTATTGCCTCTAGGGCATAATTCCAACAGTCTCCCACTTGCACTAGAGTCAATAATCTAGTTTACATTTGGCAACAATCTCACACCCATGGCACTGAGGTGCTGATCATGTTTTACACGTGGAAGAGGTTTAGTCAATGGATCTGCGACATTCAGATCTGTATGTACTTTGCTGATCTTCAGATCTCCATCTGCTATATAATCTCGGATTATATGAAACTTAGTTGATATGCTTGGTCTTTGGATGATATCTTGGTTCCTTAGCGAGTGCTATGGCGCCAGTGTTGTCACACAATATCTCCAGTGGGTCCAATGCACTTGGAACCACGCCAAGCTCAGTGATGAAGTTTCTGATCCAAACTCCTTCACTTGACGCTTCTGCAGCAGCCATGTATTCCGCTTCTACTGTAGATCCCGTGATCACACTTTGCTTGCAGCTTCTCCAACTCACAGCTCCTCCATTCAAAATATACACGTATCCTGTCTGAGATTTACAATCATCCTTGTCGGTGTCGAAACTAGCATCGACGTAACCTTTTACGACGAGCTGTTCATCACCCCCATAGACTAAGAACATTTCTTTAGTCCTATTTAGATACCTTAGGATGTTCTTCACGGCTGTCCAGTGTTCCACTCCTGGATCACTTTGATATCTCGTCACAAACTAAGAGCATTGGACACATCCGTCTAGTACACAAGATGGCATACATGATGGAACCTATGGCGAGGCATAAGACACTTTGCTCATAGCTTCCCTATCATTTCATCAGAGCTGGACACTGAGCCTTGCTCAATATCTTCCCTGAAAACATAGGCACTGAACCTTTCAATGCCTTATCCATTCTGAACCTTTTCAGAACTTTGTCTAGGTATGTACTCTGGCTTAAAGCTATCAGGCGTCTTTGTCTATCTCTATAGATTTTGATGCCCAATATATAAGCAGCTTCACCTAGGTCTTTCATTGAAAAACACTTGTTCAAATAACTCTTCACATCGTTAAGCATGTTGATGTCATTTCCAATAATCAATATGTCATCCACATATAGTACCAGAAACGTCACCGAGCTCCCACTCACTTTCTTGTAGATGCAAGCTTCGTAGCAATTTGGAACAAATCTAAAGCTCTTGATCACTTGATCAAAACGAAGGTTCCAACTCCAAGATGCTTGCTTCAGTCCATAAATGGAACGCTGAAGTTTGCATACTTTATCAACATCCTTAGGATCGACAAAACCTTCGGGTTGCATCATATACAACTCTTCATCAATGTTGCCATTGAGGAAAGCAGTCTTGACATCCATTTGCCATATTTCATAATCATGAAACGCAGCAATTGCTAATAAAATCCGAATGGACTTAAACATCGCTACGGGAGAGAAAGTCTCATCGTAGTCAACACCTTGAACTTGTCGAAAACCTTTCGCAACAAGCCGTGCTTTATAGACGGTAACATTACCATCCGCGTCCGTTTTCTTCTTGAAGATCCATTTGCACTCAACGGCCTTTCGGTCGCTAGGAGGGTCCACCAAAGTCCATACTTGGTTTTCGCTCATGGATCCCAATTCGGATTTCATGGCTTCTAGCCATTTCTCAGAGTCTAGGCTCATCATCGCTTCCTCATAGTTCGTAGGTTCACTGTCTTCTACTAACAAGACTATCAAGACAGGGTTGCCATACCACTCAGGAGGGGCACGCGACCTTGTCGACCTGCGACGTTCAGTAGCAGCATCGTCCGAAGCTTCATGATCCTTGTCATTAGCTTCCTCTATTGTTGGTGCAGGCGGCATTGGAACAATTTCAGGTGCTGCGCTACTCTCCAATTCAAGAGAAGGTTCAATAACCTCGTCTAGCTCTACTTTCCTCCCACTCACTTCTTTCGAGAGAAACTCCTTCTCAAGAAAGGAACCGTTCTTCATAAAACACTTTGCCTTCGGTTATGTGATAGAAGGTATACCCAATAGTTTCCTTAGGGTATCCTATGAAGACGCATTTCTCCGCTTTGGGTTCGAGCTTGTCCGGCATCAACTTCTTGACGTAAGCTTCGCATCCCCAAACTTTAAGAAACGACAACTTAGGTTTAGCACCAAACCACAGTTCATACGGTGTCGTCTCAACGGATTTAGATGGAGCCCTATTTAAAGTGAATGCAGCGGTTTCTAATGCATAACCCCAAAATGATAACGCAAATCAGTAAGAGACATCATCGATCGGACCATATCTAATAGGGTTCGATTCCGCTCGTACACACCATTGCGCCTGTGGTGTTCCGGTGGCGTTAGTTGTGAAACGATTCCTCTTGCTTTGAGATGCTTGAGAAAATAATAACTCAAATAGTCTCCCGCACTTTCTGATCGTAGAATCTTATTATTTATGTTACGATGGTTCTCCACTTCATTCTGAAATTCTTTGAACTTTTCAAACGTTTCAGATTTATGTTTCATTAAATAGATATACCCATATCTACTTAAGTCATCGGTAAAAGTGAGAAAATAGCGATATCCACCGCGCGTCGAAACACTCATCGGTCCGCATACATCGGTATGTATGATTTCCAACAAGTCCGTTGCTCGCTCCATCATACCGAGAACGGGTTTTGATCATCTTGCCCATGAGGCATGGTTCGTGTGTCAAATGATTCAAAATCAAGAGACTCCAAAAGTCCATCGAATGGAGTTTCTTCATGCGCTTTACACGATATGACCTGAGCAGCGATGCCACAAATAAGTAGTATTATCACTATCTACTTTGCATCTCTTAGCCTCAATGTTATGGATGTGTGTTTCATCCCTTCGAGATTTAGAAGAAATAAACCATTCACAAGGGTGCATGACCATAAAAGATGTTACTCATATAAATAGAACAACCATTATTCTCCGATTTAAATGAATAACCGTCTTGCAATAAACACGATCCAGAAATAATGTTCATGCTCAACGCAGGCACATAATAACATTTATTAAGGTTTAAAACTAATCCCGAAGGAAAAACTAAGGAGAGCGTCAACGGCCATCACATCAACTCTTGATCCGTTGCCAACGCCATCGTCACCTCATCCTCGTAAGCCGTCGTTTATTCCGTAGCTCCTGCTTCGAGTTACAAATATTAGCAATCGAACCAAGATCAAATACCCAGCACTACAACGAGGGATAGTAAGGAAAACATCAATAACATGTATATCAAATATACCTTTGATGGTGCCACCTTCTTGTCCGCTAAGTACTTGAACGATTCGCTTCCAAAGTGACCCTTGTCCTTGCAATAGAAGCACTCTGTCCGGCTTAGGACCAGACTTGAGCTTCTTCTCCCAGGGCAACGCGCTTCTTGCCTCCTTTCTTGAAGGGCTTCTTTGCACCTTTACCTTTCTTAAAGGAGGGCTTGTTGACCATCAACACATGATTATCCTTCTTGATGTCCACCTCGCAGCCTTCAGCTGCGAAGAGCTCGGTGATCGTATCGATGGAACCAATCTGATTGTGAGTCACTACAAAACTTTTGTAGCTGGGAGGAGTGATTGCGAACCTGTCAATCTTGAGCTCCTCTCGGAATCTTGCGATCCAGTTGCTCAAGGCGTTGAGTGTAGCCCGACATCTTAATGGCGTGCTCACTAACGGAACTCCTTCCTCCATCTTGCGATTAAAGAACTTCTCAGAGATCTCATATCTCTCAGAACGGGCCTGAGTCTGAAACATGGTTTTCAGCTCCTCGAGAATCTCAAAGGGCCCGGGATACTCTTCAAAACGATTTTGAAGTTCCGGTTCCATAGCAAACAATATGGTGCTCTTAATCACACCATAATCATCTTTGCGCGACTGATAGACAGTTTTCTCATCAGCCGGCGCAGTAGCAGCAGGGGGATTACCTAACTCTTTCTCAAGGACATAGTCCTTTTGTCCGCAGATGTAATGATTCTTAGATTGCGGAACCAGTTGGTGAAGTTAGACCCATTGTTTCTAAGCTTTTCTTTCTCAGCAAAAACGTTGAAGTTGAAGTTGGACTTGGCCATTGGATCTACAGTATTTGCAAGTACAATTTAGACTATGTTCATGATAAATAGTTCAACTTAATCAAATTACTAGATGAACTCCCACTAAATTCAACATCCCTCAAGTTGTTTAGTGAACACGATCCAAATTCACCACACCTAATCCGATCATCACGAGAAGAGATGTGGTTTCAATGGTGGACAACGAAGTGTCGATCATATCATTCATATGACTCATGCTTAACCTTTCGGTTCTTGTGTTCCGAGGCCATGTCTGTACATGCTAGGCTCGTCAAGTTAGACCCAAGTATTTCCGTGCAGCAAAACTGGCTTGCACCCGTTGTATGTGAGCGAGAGTCTATAGCACCCGATCATCACGAGATGCTTGGACACGAATTTAACTTTGCAACGTGCATACTTGGGGAGAACAGTTTTATCTTGATCTTTAAGTGAGGAATCATCTTATAATGCTACCATCGCGATCTAAGCATAATAAGATACATAAAAGGATAAACATCACATGCATATAACTTTATGTGACATGGTATAGCCAATCTTCGCAAGAATGATCTCCATCTTGTGCGTTCCGCATGATCTCCATCACTCCACCATGATTGCCTCCACCACGAATAGCAACTACAACTATTGCTAACTACTTAGCGATAAAGTAAAGCTATTACATGGCGTATAAGAAGTTGACTCGCAGGTCATACACAATTATAAAGACAACCATATGGCTCCGGCCGGTTATGTACTCATCGACATGAAAGTCGTGAAACATTACAAAACATGATCATCGCATACAATATACACATCACATCTTGGGCCATACCATATCACGAAACACTCCTGCAAAAACAAGTTAGACGCCTCTACTTTGTTGTTGCATGTTTTACGTGGCTTATGGGAGTAGATGCTAAGAACGATTCTTACCTACGGAAAGCCACAACGGTGATATTATGGTTGCCAAACTCCGGTGTTAATCCCATGACAACTATAGTGAGAGAAACTGACATCCACCAGCCGCATGTGTGGTACAAGCCACACGTCCAGTGCGGAGCCGGTCTCGCGAACGACGTCGCGTAAGGTTGGCCTGGACCGCTTCAATCTCACTATCCCGGCCATAAGAAGAACACAAACAAGAGGCTTGCAACAGAAAACATCAACGCCCGCAACAACCATGTTATGTTCTACTCGTGAATCACATCTACGCATAGATCTAGCTCGATACCATCAAGGGTTTCGCATAGTAAATCAAATTTTTCACGGAGCGACAGAGGAAAGCCAAGATCTGATCTAGGAGATGCAAACAACGAGAGAGATTGGATTAGATCTTCATACCCTTGAAGATTCGCAGACATGAACGTTCTGGCTTAACGTGGGTGATGTAGTCGTCGCTTCTCCTCCTCTCGATCCGATCCGATCTAGCACCACAAGTGGAGGTGCCTCCGTGAGATGCACACGTGCAGCACCTCGACGTCTCCTCCTTCCTCGGACCAGCAAGTAGGGTGGAGAGATAGATCGGATCTACAACACGACGGCGTGGTGTATATGGTGGAGAATTTCTGCAGCAGGGCTTCGCCTACAAACAGTTGGGAGGGAGAGAGGAAGGCAGCAGGGCTACTAGGGCTTGGAGGGAGGTGTGTGTGTGTGGGGAAGGCGCACCAGCCCTCTATATAGAGGGGGGTGCGCCAGCCTGCCCATCCTCCAAGCCTATCTCTAGTTTAAACGATTTAAACTCTCCCTTCTAGAAACCCTATCTTATCTCTAGTTTAAACGATTTAAACTTATCTAGGATCGGCTGGGCCCTATGGGGCCTTGTGCCCCTGGCCCAATGCGGCCAGGACACTCCCTCATAGGCCCATGCCCCTCCCGAAGGTGGGGCCACGTTGGTCCCCTTCCGAAGGTTCTAGAAGCTTCCGCATACAATACCGATTAACCGGAACTATTTGAACTCCAAAAACTGCCTCGCCTTATATATGAATCTTATTCTCCGGACCATTCCGAACCTCTCGTGATATCCCGGATCCCATCCGAGACTCGAACAAAATTCATAAACCAATTATCCAATCTATCCTAGCGTCGAGACACGTTATGTGTGACCCTACGGGTTCGAGAATATGCGCATGATCTTCTATCAATAATCAACAGCGGGGTCTGGGCACCCATATTGACTCCCACACATTCATCGATGATCATATCGGATGAACCACGATGCCAGGATTCAATCAATCCCATATATATATTCCCTTCGTCTCGCGATATTTTACTTGCCCGAGATTCGATCGTCGGTATCGTCATACCTAGTTCAATCTCGTTCACAAAGAAGTACTTTACTCGTTCCGTAATCCGATATCACTTTGTGATTAACTCCTTAACCACATGCTTGCAAGCGGTGTTGATATCGATTACCGAGTGGGCCCGAAGCATATCTCTCCGACTTGGGAGGGACAAATCCCATCTCGATACATACAACCCAACAGATACTTTCCGATCACCTGAGAGACACCTTTATGATCACCCTCTCATAGGATGACGTTTGATGACCTCAAAGCTTTCTTCCGATATCAGGGAGTTGTATTATCTCATGGTCTAAGGAATACAATATTTGACATGAGAAAAGCTTCGCAAAGACGAACACGATGAAACGATCTAATAGCTTTGCTTAGTTTGGGTCTGTCCACCATATCATTCTCCCAATGATATGATCTCATTATCAATTGACAACTCATGTCTATGGTTATGAAACCTTAACCATCATTGATCAATGAGCTAGTCCATAGAGGCGTACTAGGGACACAGTGTTGTTCACAAACCACACAAGTATTAAAGTTTCCGCTTAATATAATTCTAGCATGGAATATAAACTTTATCATGAACAAGAATTATAATAATAACATCTTTATTATTGCCTCTAGGGCATAATTCCAACAGTCATAGGCTTTTTCAAAATCAATCTTCAATACCACCCCCCGGCAATTTTTTCTACGAGATTCATGTAAAATTTCATGCAAAGACATAACCCCATCCATAATGTTTCTGCCTTTAATAAAAGCAGTTTGGCAACTAGAAATTAACTTGTCCATAAAAGGTTCAACCCTAACAGTAAGAACTTTAGTGATCAATTTGTACAGAACTTGTAACAAACAAATAGGTCTGTATTTAGAAATAATGTCAGCATCAGGAGATTTCTGGAGAAGGATAATCATCCCAAAATTAATCCTAAACAAATCCAAATTACCAGAGTGCAAATCCTAAACATGGACATAATATTAGATTTAATAACCAACCAGCAAGATTGATAAAATTCAAGAGGAATTCCATCAGGGCCAGGAGCTTTATTTTTCACCATAGAATCTAAAGCACATTTAACCTCATCTTCTGAGAAAGGTTTGTCTAAAGCAATATTATCCTCATTATTCAACTTTTCATTATCAGACCAAACACCAGGATCTAACCCCAACAAATCACCTTCTCCCTTACCAAACAACACTTTATAAAAATCAGTAGCATGCAAAAGGAAATCAGAGGTCCCCTGGATAACCACATCATCACACTTTAGAGAAAACATCATATTTTTCCTTTTCCTACCATTAGCAATTCGATGGAAATAAGCTGTATTATTATCCCCCTGCAACAACCATTTAGCACTAGATCTACTAAACCAGAATTTATCTTCTTCTTCATACAACTGCAGCAATCTAAGTTGAATATAGGTTTTCCTTTTAAATTGCTCACCAGATAACAAAACATCTTCTAGATTTTCTAACACTTCTAATTCCAACAAAAGATTTTTTTTCTCTCTGATGAACTGGCCCCTCACATTAATCCCCCAACCTTTCAAACTGTTTTTGACCATTTTAAGTTTATTTTGAACCAGACTAATACTATCAGACAGTCTACAAGGTGAATTCCAAGTAACCTGCACCCTGTCAAGAAACTCAGGGTGATCCAACCAAGTTTTTTCAAATCTAAACTCCCTAGAAATATTCCTAGACCCTTCACCAGTATCAACCACCAAGGGGTTGTGGTCAGACATAACTCTAGGAATTTTCATCACCTGAGTCAAGGGAAACAAATCCTCCCATTCACAATTAACCAGAATCCTATCAAGCTTTTCCAAAGTGGGAATACGATGATTATTAGACCAAGTAAACTGACTCCCAGAAAAGTGAATCTCCCTTAGAGCATACGTGTTAATAATTGAATTGAAAATATTAGAAAATTTTGAGCATGCCCCAGGTTTGTTTTTCTCACAAGCCAACCGAATAATGTTGAAGTCACCCCCAATCAGGGTAGGAATATGCAAGTCTGCACAAACTCCAGCAAACTCTGACAAAAACAACTCCTTATCACTAATTTGTGCCCCCATAAACAATAATGAGGAACAACTCCTTCAGCAACTTATTATCAAACACTCTAGCTTTAACCAAAAATCGATTTATAATTATATTAAGGACTTTAAATCTAGAGGATTTAATGCCACAAACGATTCCACCAGATTTTCCCACTGAGGGGGACCAAAGCCAAGTAAAACAACGATCAGGATCAAACTTTCTGCACACAGAATAATCAAATTTTTTCTTCATGGTTTCCTAGAGCCCAATAAAATCAAGACCATAATCCACAATCATATCTCTAAGACAAAAAGAAAAACCCTTCTTCCCCACTCCCCTGCAATTCATTATTAAGCCAATCATGTGTATTTATTATTCCTAGCTCTCAATCTTGGACCAGACAGAATATCACACATAGGGTGATTTTTTTCTATCAAACTAACTTTTTTAGTACCACCAAGGGGTACCCCTCCAGATTTCTTAACAGATTGTTTAATATTTTTTCTCATATGTTTTTTTGTCTTCCTTGAAATGACTGGAGTAAAATGTTCATCAGAAAACTCATCACTACCATCACACACACTATCCCTCTCTAGTTCACTTGTAATCACACCCCCATCCTTAATATAGCCACTAGATTCCTCAATAGACACACAGTTTTTCTTAATGTCCAAATTATTTCTAGCATTTTCTAAATCTTTCAGCAAATGAACAGTAGACAAGGACAAATTTGACACATCAACACCAAACTCCAGAGCTCTATCAACAATCTCATTATCACTTAAAACAGAGAAAGAATTAGCAGAAGCAATAATTTTGTTACCTGCATTATCCCTTGCACTGATATGATCCATGGCTCTAGTCAGAATGGGCAAATTAGCCGCACCTGAAGCCTGAATCCTGGCACTTGTCCTTAGGGGAATAGGCTGATCAGGAGTAGGAATGGTTGGCACAGAGGGCCTAACCAAAGAAGAAGAATTATCAGCCTCAGTAACATCAGATGGCAACTCAGTAATTCTGACAGTTGAAGATTGCACAAGAGGATGTGACTTCTCCTCAGAAAGGCCATCACTGTCAACAAAAGATCCATCCTAGAATCATCTTCACTCCCCTGAGGCGATTCCACTACTGGTTCTAGATTCCCACCAGTCAACTGAGACAAGTGTCGTCTCCACTCCACATTTTTATCACTGCTTGTTTCCAGGAGCTGTTTAAGAAATTCCTCATATGACAACTCATTCTGCAAAGGTTCATCTGGGTTTTCAACCACACCAGGAGCCAAAATTCTTGGCCTTTTAATGAAATCCACATACTGCGCATAGTAATCCACAGCAGGTGCAACAGAAGTAGTTGCTCTTGAGGAGGACCCAGAATCAATGATACAACCCTCATGTAGAAGGCCTTTCTCACGCAGCACATGTTCCAGGGAAGGAGCATCATCATCACTATCTACCTCCTCCAAATGTTCATCAACAACTTTCCTTTTTCCATGCTTATCATTGAAGTCCTCCACTTCCACCCCACCAACAGCAACAGAATTATATCCAGCCCCAGCAACACCTGCCCTGCGAGCATCACCCATAAAGCCTCCAGGTGCTGATGCAGGAACCCTACCAGTACCACCCTCCATTCTAGCTCTTTTCGGAGTATGCTGCAGATTTGGATTGGGCCTATTATCTTCCTTGATATCAACAGCCCCAGGTGCCCTACTTATTGCATTTTTCCCTCTTGGAATTTCCCTGGTGAACTCAATATCATAACAACATGAGCCAATGTTTACATTAGACACAACAGGAGGTACCAAGGACACATCCATGTTGCCAATCTGAATCCTCACATAGTCCACATTATTCAGACTATGCTTATCAATAGCAAGGGATCTACCAACCAAGCTGCCAACAAAGGCAGCAGTGGGGCAGTTTCTATTATCCAAAGGGATACCCTTGACCTGAAACCAGGCAACATCAAGTTCTCCAGTAGCACCATAGCTTGGAAACCAGTTATCAACCTGAATAGTAACATTCAACATTGTTTTCAGTTGAGTCCTCCCAAAATGTTTCCATGCATCAATATCTCTGGGACTGGGAAATCTCATCAGATAACTGCTACTATTCATTGGCTTAGCATACCACCTCCAGTTGCACCTGGCCCTAGCCCACTGACTAAATTCTTCCTCAATATGTCTAGATGAAATAGATCCTTCCACCACTTTAATCACAGCCTGATAGATGTCTTTTGCAGGAGCAACATTCCTAGTGTCAGGAACCACGAAAAACCCATTTCCAGGGAGAGTTGAACCCACAAAGGGAGTTGCAATCTCCCAGGGTTTCTGCTCATTAAAGATAAACCTGTCAACATGCACATCACCACACAGCAAACACAATTCACCTGGCTCTAGGACCTGATTGAGTGATTCATGGATCAGAACCCTAGCATTCCCAGGCTGAGCCCCCACCTCATGAGTAGCAGCCGGAGGAATGTTCCGTTGCTCCACCGGACCAGCACCCCTGTGATCGAAATTGGAAGCAGCTACAAAGGAGCCGCTAAGATTATCCTCCCTATAGATGGGGAAATTTTCCTGGTGGTCATTAGTGGAATTGTCAGACCCATCTTCCCGCATCTCAGCACGGTGAGCCCATCTGCCCCTGCTTTCGGCATTAACATTGTCCTTCTGTGGATCCCGACTCCTAGGAGCCACCGCTCCAAGCCTACTGTTGTTCCCATCACGAGAGGGACGGGATTCAGATCTAGCAGCATCACGACTGCGAGAGCGATTATCCATTTAATTTCTCCTGAGATCCCCCATCTCACCAGATGGAGCATGATACAAAGGATCATGCCGCACAGGATCCCTCCCCCTAACCTCTCTAGGGTTTTCAGATCAAACCTGATTTGACATCGGCGGCGAGGGATCAAAAGCCCTAGGGGCGAAACCACCAAGAGGACGATAATGGGGGTATCTAGATCTCCCAGTACCCCTCCCCCTCGCACCACCACCGCGACCATAGTTGAACGCCATCTCTCTTGGCGAGGCAACCACCGATGCAAAACTTCTATGATCTCCCGAGTGCGTCCCTGCCCAAGGAACAGAGGTCGCTAGACGGAGGATCGACTTGAGAATAGGTCTATCAACGAAGACAACCCGCGGAGGACCAGCCGCTCTCCCACGCTCCCAGATATGGTGGAACCTAGAAACCGCCGCCGCCTGAGAAGATGTGAAAAATGGAGAAGGACCAGAAGAAACTACTACAGATGCAACAGATAAGGACTCAGTCTTATTATTGTTTTTGGTCTCGTTGCGGCCCACACGCTGAGGACGTGGGCCTTGACCCATCACACCCAACAAATCCAACCCAGCAACTTTAACAGGCCCACCCCCAGGCCCTGTCTGCGCAAAACATTTTGAATATTTCTCCGGCATGAGATTATCCCCCTTCTTCTCCGGCGATCGCCGGAAAAGTTCACGAGGACCCAATCGACGACCTGATCTCAAAGGAGATGGATCCGCCGACCTGGGACAATCCACAAATCTAATACGAGCCTCAGGAATTGCAACGTGAAACGGAAAAACCAATTTAGAGTCTGAATGAACTTCTTCCCCTTTCTGCAATTGTCTCGTGTCTACCGCAATTCCGTCCATCCCCACCAGCACCACACGCCGTTCCTCACAACGAAGGATGACCATCCCAAGCATCCGAACATCTGATTCATTGGTTTGATACGAAGCCAACCAGCGGATTGAAACCGGCGAAGCAGGCCACACCGCGCTACCCAAAATCGGAGGACGACGCACCGAAATTGAAGGAGAAATCGTCGGATCCAAAACACGAATCAGAAAATTGGGAAATAGCAGTGTCTTCCCCACCGCAATCGACTCCTCTTTCCCCCACGGTCTCCCATCAAGCTCCAACCCAGATAGATCGCGGAGAACAAAACGACGAGCCATAGGATAAGAAAGCAGAATCCCCTCCCTGAATCGATGAATCCTACGAACCCCGAGCATCGGAATCGGAGAAAAACTCACCACCCACCTTATGGTCGTCTCCGACACCAATGGATCTACCTCACCGTTAGCTTTCCCCGGCACCGCAAGCTCCAAGTCCGCGCCTCCACTCGTACCACCAGTGCGTTCGGACACACCGCACCCATCAGCCTGACGCTCACGCGAGAGACCATGGGACGATGCGGAGCGCGAGAGGGCGGCTGCGAATGCGGGAGGACGCGAGCGGAGAGGGCGCGAGCAGAGATGCGAGCAGAGAGGCGTCGCCATCGTTACTCCACGCCCGTTAAACGTATTTGGTTGGCCTGACCCGTAAAGGGATACCCTGTAAACATATTACAACCCAGCTTCGTCCTCACGACAAGATGTACGACATGGATCTGCTCCTCCTCCCTCACGAGAGTTTCGCCGAGGCGGCGGGCGAGCAGATCGTTTATTACCATGATGGTTGGAAGATCCGGACATGTTACGGGAGTATTCACTGGGAATATTGGCGCAAGGGCCACTGTGTTCATGTTGATGATATCTCCACCAGCAACCCGAAACGTTCTAGTGCGGTGGTGCCTCAACTAGTTGATTTTGATGGAAAACCAACATTCAGAGACCTCGCAGCGGCGTACCCGACCCTTGGCATGAATAATGGTGACGACCATGTAGTCTACCTCATGTCAAAGCTGGACGATGCTGGTAAGCATGCATGGATGGTTGGTGTTGACCTTCAAAACAAGATGCTGGAAATACTTGAACAATATCCTGCTGAGCGAGCCCGCCAATTCAAGCTAGACTGCGTCACATGTGCTTTCTCTGAATTTCTCAACGCAACTTCAAGATAATGATACTTTTTTTTTAACTTTGATGTGTAATTTTTTTTCATGGACATTCTTACACAATAGTAACTAATTGTCTTAACTTTTCGGCCTAATGAATGCACAGTTTATATGTAGCTAGTTTCGAAATAAGAGTATCGAACCATAGAGAGTTATTGATAGAGGTATTAATGCCCATTGTTTACTATTCACCGTAGAGTGCTTTGGGGTTGTCTTTGGATTTTAAATAGAGGTGTTTAAGAATGTTTGTGTATGTGAACATGGCAATATTAAACTAGTATAAATAGAGAGATAATCTATGTAAATAGTATGAAACTGCAATAGAGCCAAATCATTCTCATGGAGTGTTAGACACTAGTACGGAGAGACGCTAAGGATACTCCGATTAGAAACGACAGTGTTACGGCCCACAGACAAACGAATGCTTCATTGCCGATGAGACCCTCCTGATACGGGTCGCACATTTTAGGCCACGGAGAAATATTAGTCTCCATTACCGATATATTATCAATGATTCTTTCATGAAGCTCCTTTCCGATAGAGCTTCTACTGAAAAGATTTCTCAAGAGGCCCGTTGCCGATGTGTCTGGCCCCTCTATTTACTGCGTCACATGTGCATTCTCTGAATTCTCAACACAACTTCAGGATAATGATACTTTTTTCTTTTCTTTTTTACTTTCATCGTATATATAACTTTGTTTCATGAACATTTTTACACAATGGTAAATAGTTGTCTTAACTAGATCGGTTGCATAAATGTTGCCTGTTATTTTTCTTATTTCATTTTGATATTTCAACCCGTGGTATTTGACATATATACTTGCTTTCCGTTGTATGCTTAAGGTCACATGGTACGAGGAGGCCACCAGCTTCTCTCGGTATTTTGGATCTTGTGTATGTGCACACCACTATGTGATGTACTACAATCAGAGACCCTTTGCTAGAGGCCTGTTTTTACTACCTCTAATTGTATGCATTTTGTGGCACTTTGACACATGGTGCCTGTTGTCGTGGTGAGCCCGCTTCACGAGCTTCTCGGTCCACCAACTCAGCCCAACTGGAGACCAACACGAACTTATATCAGACTTTGGATCCTCTCCTCCCAAAAGACTTGACTGTTAGGGGAGTCACTCTTAGCCTTATAAGTCGCTCCCAATCTTCTCTCACAACTCACAACTGATGTGGTACTAAAACCACCAAATCTCCTCATTACACATCGGTCACCTGGTGGAGGTCTTACTGAGCCGAATTCCAGTTCGACAAGTATGTACCCAACGCGTCTGTCATGATTTTCATCATGTCTACAGACATGGTATTTATCCGGTAGAGCGAAGCGGATGCGATTGACAGGCCATCATATTGGATATATAGGTCTTATCTTTGTGTCGACATCCGGATGTTTATCACTGCAAAGGCGATTCGGGTGGGCAAGGAGATGCTATCTCTGAACTTGATAATTGTGTATAGTGGACGAAGCCACTAGTACATTCGATTGTCACGAATAAGGAGTCAACATTGCAGATGCATTTGACATAATGGACAATTACTGTGAATCCTTGTTTTTTATAGGGTGTACGACCATCGCTCCCTATGGAAGTAGTCCCGAGTGTCTGCTCGAGTCGACTTATAGTTGTTGGTTGCCCGATCATTAGTCGACATTGTTGACGCAGTCGACACAATGGACTTCATAGATTTATTCAACAGTTGTCAGTCGACAATTTTCTTCAACAATGATCTGAAAGTACCTGGATGACATCACGAATGTAATCGACGTAGGTGCTTCTTTTATTTTCAAATGCGCGATTAACACTCCCTATGAGAGTAGCCCCCGAGTATCCGGCCGAGTTATAAAATCGAATAGATACTTGAGTTTTGTACTTTGTAAGCTCAGTCGATAATTTCATAGGCATTCACTGGACCTAGAAGTTCATCGGGTGCGCAACCATCGCTCCTGATAGGAGTAGCCTTCGAGTGCCTATTCGAGTTGTAGACTCAGTTCTTGTCTCTTATCAAAAGCCTATTTTTCATGGCATCCGAGGAGTTTGCTCGACTCAATTGTCTCAGTTGTAGATTCAGTCGAATGCTTCATTGGATCCTTTGGATGGATATGATGAATTTGAATGATTGATGACACCCGGTGAGCTCAACCGTCTACCCAGATTGATGATTATCGTCCTTGGGACATAAGGATCGCTCTTCACTTTGACGCGTCCGAGCTGGTCTATCTTTAGCATCAGCTAGAGGAGCGACAACATCAACAAGATCAACGTGGGAATCATCAAGACTAGCCGTGAACTTGTCGGATGATGTATTCTGCACATAATGCAAATATGTAAAATATGGTGTAAAGGATATTGGTGCATGTTGTATACAATTTCCTTGTGCTATTCGACTTGACTCGAATTTTCGTGTCCTAAGCCTTTTTGTTAGCCTGATGCCTTAGTCTCGGTGCCTTGTCAGCCTATCAGTTGGGCTGCAACTAGGTTGGAGTTTTTAAGGATTCAATGTTTTGGACTGAGTCAGCTACTTGAGTTGTCGGTTGGGATGTTCTCGAATGCGAGGAGTCGATAGCGTATTAGGTTGCTCGAAGAGGCGTAGCCACCAAGTGTGAGATGCAGTAAAAGTAAAAGGGGGAGGAATCTATTCTCAGTAGAGGAACTTATCTTTATTTATTGTTAGTAGAATGTACATGTTTCGGCCGAGTAGTCTAGCTAAGTAGCCTTATTAAAATGTAAAAATATCTTAGTGTAGAAACCGCGCAACTACACGACGTTTCAGAGGTTGGAGTATGCAACTCTAGTTTCTAAGTCCTTTAGCGATAGGTGCCACCTCGGATCACTTCCGTGATGATGTAAGGTCCCTCCCAGGGAGATTACATCTTGAGGTGGCCATTTTGTTTGAGCCATAGCACGAGGCCTTCACAGCGTTGAGTAGATACTCATCGAACTGGAATTCGGCTCAGTAAGGCCTCCACGACATGAGTCACAGTCTGATGGCCTGCTTAACACGATGTTTCTAGCCCATAAACCACGACCAACCAATATGAGTACACTTGAGATTTGCATTCAGGAACCTGTCTCTGATACCGATTGTTATCGTGGTTGGCCCGCTTCACGAGCTTCTCAGCCCACCAACTCAGCCCAACCAGAGACCAACATGGACTACATTAGGCTTTGGGTCCTCTCATGTTGGGGAGTCACCCTTAGCTTTACAAGTCGCTCTCAATCTCCTCCCACAGCCGATGTGGGACTAAACCCAACAAATCTCCTCCTCACACATCGCTCACCATGATCCCTCTTAATACAGTGTTTCCAGCCCATGAACCATGACCGACCAACATGAGTACACTCAAGATTTGCATTTGGGAAAACCTGGCTCTGATACCAATTGTTATCATGGTGGGCTCGCTTCACGAGCTTCTTGGCCCACCAACTCAGCCCAATTGGAGACCAACACAAACTTACATCAGGATTTGGTCCTCTCCTCCCAAAATACTAGCCTGTTAGGGGAGTCACCCTTAGCCTTATAAGTCGCTTCCAATCTCCTCCCACAACCGATGTGGGACTAAACCCAACAATGCATTAAAATGTTGAATTAAAGGAAGTTTTAAAACTACCACAAAAACTTAACCTTTAGAGAAACTATCAAGAGTGACTCCAATGGTTTAATCTTTTGAGGAACATCTGAGTGCCTCTAATTGTCAACTATTTGTGGAACTTTTATAGGTGCCTCAAAATTATAGTGTTATAGTGACACTATTGGAAAAATGTCTAAAAAATACAACATTCGAGGCACAACTGAAACTGTCTTAACTAGTTAATCATTCGTGGCACTTTCGAGTGCCTCTAACGGTTGACTAATTGTGGCACTTATAGTTGTTCTTGAAAATGACAGTCCTTTTGAGACATTATTGCAATAGTGGCTTAAAAAGTATAGCATTTGAGGCACATATGATAGTGCCTCTAATGGTTAACCATTTGTGACAGTTTTATATGCCTAAAATGGATGATCCTTAGAGGCATTTTCAGATGTGCCTCAAATGGATGATCATTTGATGCACTTTCAAATATGCCTCAAATGGTCATTCATTTGAGGAACTTTCATATATACCTCAAAACAGTACATGCCCGAATAAACATAACCTCCCACACATTACACAACATAAACAACTTAGAGGTCTAGTCGTACTTAGTAGTCCATGCATACTTGTTACATTCCATAATTATATATTTAGGAGTCCATACTTACATACATAATGTAGTCCATATATCATACCTAGTAGTCCAACATAAACAACTTGAGGTCTAGTCATACTTAGCAGTCCATCGTACTTAGTCTTAGAACTGACACCACCAAAAAAAGCACTAGTTATCACTGTCACAAACATACCTTCTTCATCCTAGGAAGAAGGTCTATGGTGGAAGCTCCTTCAAGAGAATATACATATTTCCATCATCACCTTTGAAAGGGAATGTATGCCGCCATGTGTGGTTTTGGTAATTGAATACAATCTCTATGGACTAATGTGTAAATTGAGTTTCACTTGTAGGTTTGTCCATTGGCATCGCTTGGACCATGTGTTGGTTTCAAGGTTGAAAAAGAAGAAGCAATGTCCAAGGGTTTTGTGCCTATTGGATCAAGTAGAAGAAGATCAAGAGTGTCTTGAAGAAGAAGATGGATCAATTTTTCTCTCTGCCGGTCACTTGGCCGGTCTTCTTTTTTTGGTTTACCGATCATAGATCGGATTGAGTCGCCCACCGTCATCGTCATCACCGTGCCTCTACTCCAACCATCGACATCGATGATCTAGACCACACCCATGCGCTTGCCTCCATTTGCTGCCTCACAAAGAAGTCGTCGGTATCGGCACCTCGGCCGACGACTACGGCTTCCTCGGTAGGCTGCTGCGGCCGTCCCCCTTGGATCGTCTTCACTGTCATCGCCCGAGACTTCACCCACAACACCGCCATCGATTCCGATTTACGCGTCATCAATGCCATAGCGCATAAGGCGGACCGTCGGTCTGATCAACCGATCTCGCGCCTGTCTATGTCAAGCACATCCCCGAGCACGCGCCTACCACCGATCGAGCTACGGGCTAGCGCTGTGTCGCCCCTTCGGGCCACAGCGCCACCGCCTTGGGTCCATGCTACCATCTTCCAAACGCGTCTTCCTTGGCATGTACTTCACTGGTGGTGTCCCAGCCGCTACACCGACTTGCGCCCTGCAACTATGCTGCCCCAATGGGTCATAGCATCGCTGCACGCAGTCTACATCACCATCCTTGTGCACCGACGCCCCAGGCTATCTCCGCACCACCTCCACAGTGCAGGTCGTCTACGTCCGTGCATGGTCTTCGTCACGTCAGATTCTTCTTCGCCTACATCGAGTACCCCTGCCGCACCAATCTCAGGTCGTCTACGTCCGTGCATGGTCTTCGTCACGTCAGATTCTTCTTCGCCTACATCGAGTACCCCTGCCGCACCAATCTAGGCGTCCAACATGACCACTCCAGGCCGCCGTTGGTTTCACTTCCTTCTACGTCTTCGTCCCTGCCCTTGCGTTCCCGATATTAGCAACACCGGTGCGTGCCTTTGTCCTCGATGCGTCCCCGAGCCTGGCAATCTCGGATCGGCACCTCGTCTTCGTCGGCCTCGACAAAGTCTTCTTTGGCATCGACACCTTCCTCTACGACTGCCTCGACCACGTCACCGACAAGCTCTTCTTTGCGTACTTGGTTCTAGCAACACCAAAGTGTGCGTTCTTCCCCGATGTGCGCCTAGTTCTGGCAAAACTATGGTCGCACCTCGTCCTCGACGGCTTGGACTGCATCGACTTCGGCATCGACACCCCTCGGCAAGCTGTCGTGGCCCCACGGCAAGCCTCAACGGACCCTCGGCAAGTCTTCGCAGACCCTCGGCAAGCTGTCGCGGCCCCACGACGACTGCCTCAATGCGTCTCCGTCATCCTCCTCGCGCACTATGCGCATGCGGCTTCACGTGCGACTACCTCGACACCGACATCCTCGACCACGATATCAACCACAACGATCCCTCACAACGAATACCCGACCTCGGCACTGCCTCAAGCTCTCAGCTCCCACGACATCGGCATAGGGGCTATCACCTTGCCTGAGCATCTCACCAGCTTCCTCTACAGTCCAAGCTACCGCGACGCGACACCGTCCACGATGTTCCCGCTCGGACAACGAGGGATGTCAGCCTACTGGATGCTACTTCGGTTTATCTTTAGTCTGACCACCCACGACGTTCCAGTTGTTCACGACGCTACCGCTACGACTGCGGTGTGTTAGAGTATTAGGCATATACGGTTGTTATGATTATTTAGATAGAGGTAGGATCTGTTTATATATAATCCTAACTTGACTTGTATTCCAAGATAATCCATTGTACGTCTATATATACTCGCCCATGTGGCTCAATAATATATCTAATGCGGGATCTGATAACTTCTGATGGCACGCAGGGGAATATGGCTAGTTTGTTTGCACTTCTTTAAAACCCGGACACGGGGTCTGAACTTCGTTTTATAGTTCGCGTTTTTACGGGCACAACTAGAAATGCTTTTAGTTGTACATGCACAGTTTTTGGAAATAGAGTGACATGGATCGAATATCGGTGAGAAGTAGGAGCGAAGACCTAAATTTCCCTTTTTATTACAACCAAGAAGAGTAATGCTAGTAGGAGTACCTGTTTTAATTATTTTTAAATTTCTTTTGCCAGCGCAGTCTCACAACGCAAGCAGAAATCGGCGAGACCGTACCGAGCAGGCAAAGGGAAGTCCGCTAATAGTACAAATTACAAGTGGACAAAAGGACGGAAGAAATAATAAAGGCCGTAAATTAAAAAATAGGAAAAAAAGAAAAAAAAGTCTCCGATTCGTCGGTGGGGCGTTCCTCCCTCTCTCTCTCTCTCTCCCTCGTCTGCCGGCAGACGCAACGACGCGACGCGAGATCGAGGCAGGCAGGCAGGCAACGTGGCCGCGAGGCGCGCTACCTTTGCTTCCCTTCGCAGCGACGCGAAGCCAAAGCCAGTGCCCAGTGGGTTGCTGCTGGTGGACTGCTGGCTATAAAACGGGCGCGAGATCCAGATCTGGAGCCGATGCGCCCCACCCCCACCCTGCTCTCCCTCACCCTCGACGCCGCGCTCCTCCGCATCGCCACCCTCCGCGACCTCTCCCGACTCCCCGACCACATCCTCGTCGACCTATTCCGCGTACGTACCTCTAAATCTAATCCTCGTAGACCTGCTCACCGGTCATCGCCGATCACTACTTCACTATGTGCTGGCTGTGTGGCTTATTCGCCCCCCTTTCGTTTCGGGGGTGATTAGTTTCTGATTTGGGCGTGGTCCGCTGTGTGGTGCTGCTGTTGCCTGTGTGATTCATTCATTCATTTTAATCATCTCCTCGAGTCTAGAATGTGCCGTTTTCATCCGAAACATAGCTAGGGAACTACTAGAGCGCATGGTATGGTTGGTTAGTCTCCACAGATGTTTTCTCGTGGCCACTTTGTGAACTGCACTGCCAGAAGTTACTTGTCGCTCTCTCAGTATTAGAGTGGTTAGAAATTTAAATCTGATGCTCTCTTGATTATTAGAATATCTGATGGTTTCTGTGTTTGGTGCTTTGGGGGCATGCTGAAAAATGTATCCTCATGGTCCCATTTAGGGTCTGCTTTTGGTTTGTGCAAATTTTATAGGAGGCTGGACATGAACTAGAACAATCATCAGTTGTAGTACTCTTCTAGTCTTATTTTCCATGTTGGGAAACCCTCTGACGTCGTTTTGATGGCAGAGAACTCTTAGCGCCGGTAAGCTCACAGAGAAGGTGCTCAAGTTGTTCCTCGCAACCGACTGCGAGGAGATCATCTTGCTCGTTCAGATCCTCAACATTAAGCAGCCACTTGTACCGGTCCTTCCCACAAGTACGCCTGTTTACCCTCTGCTTGCCTGCCTGCCTGCCTGCCTGCCTGCCTGTTTCAATGACATGTCAGAAGGATACCTGCTTATTTGGCTCAATATCCTCTGGTTTGTTTGTTTGCAGGGTGCTCCAATAAGTTCTAGAAGATGACTGTGGAAGTTCATGATAGCGAGGTTGACATTGTGATTGCGGCACTCCAGCCCAACCTGACCCCTTTCTTCGAGGCCTGGAAGCCATTCTTCTCCCGGTTCCACGTCATTGTCGTCAAGGATCCCGAGTTGGCAGCAGAACTTCAGATCCCTTCAGGTTTCGATGTCAAGGTTTACACAAAGTCTGACATCCAAGGACTGCTAGGCGCCACGTCCATCAACTTCTCTGGCCATTCGTGCCGTTACTTTGGGTACCTCGTCTCACGCAAGAAGTATGTCATCTCAATCGACGACAACTGCCTCCCAGCAAAGGACCCTGCTGGGATGACTGTTGATGCTGTCACACAGCACATGGTCAATTTGAAGACTCCTGCTACACCTTTCTTCTTCAACACGCTGTACGACCCGTACCGCAAGGGTGCTGACTTCGTCCGTGGATACCCGTTCAGCCTGCGTGAGGGTGTTGAGTGCATGCTCTCGTGTGGCCTGTGGCTACACAACGCAGATTATGACCCAATGACCCATGTCGTGAAGCGGAACCAACGCAACACGAACTACGTGGATGCTGTGATGACAGTTCCTCTCGGTGCCATGTTGCCTGTGAGCGGGATTAATGTTGCGTTCAACCGTGAGGTTCTGGGACCCGTGATGTTCCCTGGCCTGAGGATACGCAAGGAAGGGAACCACAGGTGGGATACCCTTGAGGACATATGGAATGGCCTGTGTGCCAAAATTGTGTGCGACAGCTTGGGCTACGGCATGAAGACCGGACTGCCTTATGTGATGAGAAGTGATGCAGAGGCAGGCAAGGCCCTGGAGAGCCTGAAAGACTGGGAAGGGGTGAAACTGATGGACGATGTCCTCCCCTTCTTCCAGTCTGTCAAGCTGTCGAGGAATGGAGTTACTGTTGATGGCTGCGTTAAGGAGCTAGCCGGCATCGTGAGGGAGAAGCTGGCACCGAAGAATCCCATCTTCGCCAAAGCTGCTGATGCCATGGAGGAATGGACTAAGCTGTGGAAATCTCATGGAGCTCAGAGCGCGTAGTGACTAGCCATCATCAGGAACACCTAATTTTTTTTTCTTATAAGACTTTTAAATTTCCATATGCTGTCATGAAGCTGAATAAACAATGTTCCTGTGCTAGAAATTTGTGATGTAGTAACCAGGTGAGTTCGGCTGTGTATGCTCAAGAACCGTGTTCCTGCCAAAATATTTACAAGATCTACAGGAAAGTGTTATGTTGCACCTCCTCTGTTTGTCCATCTATGTTTTTTTGCTCTGAAACCAAGTGTTCAATGTTGCTCCTCCTTCGTTTGGTGAGATAAGTGCTTTGAGGATACTTAGCCCCCTTTAAGTACTCCTTCCGACCCAAATTAGTTGACTTAGATTTGTCTAGATTAGAATGTATCTAGACTTGTTTTTATGCTAGATACCTCCGAATCTAGACAAAACCAAGTCAACTAATTTGGGTCGGAAGGAGTATTATTTTTGGGGGGGATGCATAGAATTCAGGGAGTTGAAATGCATTTGCTTGTTTCTACATCTGTGGTAGCATCATCAGTGTTAGGCCATGGACGAGTTGGTAAAACTGATGCCTGACTTTGCAATTAAGTTAGCGTTGCTGATGTATGGCAGAACCAACCATTGGTTGTAGATAGATGGCAGAACCAATCCTTTGTTTATTTCTGCTGTTTTATCAGCTTCTACGATGCTCGCCTAGATGTTTTTTTAAACTTGTATGCTCGTCAGATGTTGAAGCGCTAGCTGTGTTAATTTAATCAATGGCGAAGCTCTCCAACTCAAGATGTTAGTGTGATATGCCACCATTTATACATATAATTTAGGATGTTGAAATGCATTTGCGCATGACAACATAATTTGAAATTGTTGAACAAAAAAAGAGCATGAGACAAGTAACATCTCTAACAGCTTTATTTTCAACTTAAGGAGCATATAGCTCCCAACTTGATAGAAGCTGATAATAAAACAGCAGAAATAAACAAGGATTCACAAAAGCAAATAGTCACCCACGCCACCCAGCTGTTAACAACTAGAAAATGGAAAACTTGAAAACGATTACTCTGCTTTTCAGATCTATAAACAGGACAAACTACCAGCAAACGAAGCTATACTATAGCAACTGACAAACTAGTTCAAAGAAAGATCTGCAAATTCCAAACTCACTTGAACCTCCTCACCATTGGCGCCCAACACCTGCTCCTGTGGTAGAAGTCAGAGGCCATCACTAACAATTTCTCATCACCAAAAAGTCACAACTTACAAACCAGATCATGAACTCATATCCATTCAAGTGACGACATATCTGAAAGTTTCTGCAGGTAAAACTAGTTCGGGGTCTCTGTCAGGCAAGGTAGTACGTTCACTGGTTCTGATCGTTGGACCAGCCCAAGGCAAGTTCTTTGGGTTAGGATCCGCGGTAAACCAAGGAAACCCCGCCGGAATCATCATATTGAAAAAAGAGGAAACGCCCCGAAGAATGTCAGGAAACGACGGAGTCTCTCCGCTCTTCGAAGAGGCGAACAGGCGAAAGCAGTTGCAGCTCCAGGAGCAGACGATCCAGCGGTGCTATGGGAGATCAGAAGACAAGCTATTCAGTTTCATAATCTTACACAGCCTCTCAAGCCTTGTGTGTTTCACATCCCGAGAGTAGCTCACTGCTGTGCTCATCAGGCGAAAAGATCATCTCATCTCGATCTCAGCCTACATGTTCTTGCAGGAACATAGCTCATCTCAACTCAGCTTGCCCGGTTCTTGCAGTACTTGAGGTGCTACAGCAATCTGGCTATCGAATAACAGATGTACTGTACAATGTTTCTGAGTTGAAATAGAAGTTTGGGTGGTGGGTGCTCTGCACCCTCTCTCTCGTTCAAAAAAAAAAAAAAATACTACTCATTGATAGTTTTCTCACCTGTGCGTTTGTCTGCAGGAACAAAGGCGAATTTTGTTTTCAGGATAAGAGTATTAACCATTGGTGGAAGGTGAAGCGGAAGTGGCGACATGGGGCAAGTCTCACCTGCATTGTAAGTATTGCTCTTCCTACTTTCTGCTCATGATTGATTTTTGCCCTGTACACGTGGTTTTCTGTGTGTTTTTGTTTTGTTTGATTAGCTTGATTTTGACACCTGGTTTTCTGCTTCTCCTTTCATTAGGCGTAAATGATTCTGGTAATTCAGGACAGGGAGACTTGGTACTAGACCCATGTCGTGAAGCGGAACCAACGCAACACAAGCTACGTGGATGCTGTGATGACAGTTACACTCGGTGCCACCTGTGACTGTGAGTGGGATAAATGTTGCATTCAACCACGAGGTTCTAGGGCCTGTAATGTAATGTTCCCTGGCCTGCGGATCCGCAAGGAAGGGAAGCACGGGTGGGATACCCTCGAAGACACATGGAATGGCCTGTGCGCTAAGGTGGCTACGGACTGCCTTATGTGATGACAAGTGATGCAGAGGCTAAAAGATTGGGAATATACACAGAATTTCGGATGTTGAAATGCAGTTGCTTGTTTCTACATCTGTGGCAGCATCAGTGTTAGGCCCTATACGAGTTGGTAAAACTAGCGCATTGATGCCTGACTTTGCAATTAGTTACCGTTGCTCATGTATAAATGTATGCCCGTTGAGCAGAACCAACAAAAATAGAAGGGGTTGTTGTACCTTTAGTCATTAGGAATCAAATATTTCACTAATGTATTATTGAAGTGATAAACGATGCTCCTAAAATGGTGAGGCGCTACCTTGTGTTGATTCAATCAATGGCGAAGCTCTGCAACTCAACATGTCCGTGTGTTATGCCACCATTTATACAGACTATACAGAAAATTCGGAGGATTATATCGAGCCAAACTTGCACATCAGATCTTATACATAGTATAATTTAGCATGTCAAAATGCATTTTCTGTTTTACCCACTTGCGCACGATGGCATGATTTGAAACAGTTGAACAAATAAACAGCATGAGACAAGCAACATCTCGACAACTTCTCAGTAGCAAGATGATGAACTACTAGGGCAGACTAATGACCTCATATTCAAGCTGAAAGTTTCTGCTGGTAAACTAGTTCTGCGTCTCCCTGTCAGACAAGATATGTTCAATGATGATTCTGATCGTTCCACCAGTCCAGGGCCAAATTCTTGGGCTTAGGATCCGCGGTAAACCAATGGATACCCATCGGAATCATATGGAAAAGAGAAAGCGCCCCCAAGAATGTCAGGAAACGATGGAACCTTTCTACTCTTCGACACGAGCGCCTACGATTAATTAAGCAGATGATTATAAATATAAATACAGAAACAGAATTTTTGAAATAATAACGAGAAGAAAAGGTACATATGCATGAAAGGGTTTGAGGTTGTACCAGTAGGTATCGCTTGTTCTAGGCTCGATCTGCACGGAGAGTTGCTGCAGCAGCAAGGCATTACGTTCTGCTAACCTGCGGCCCTTCCAGCTCCAGGTCCAGTCACGAACCTTGTACCCCCTTTGGAAGTCAGCCATCAGATTGTACAGCTCTTCTTTCTTCTGATGAATTTGCCCCAAGTGAATAGCAGCTTCTCTTTTCTCATCTTTGGTGCAGGGCTATAGAATTAGAAAACTGCATTAGTAATATAGTCACTCGATAGAGAAAGACTCCAGAAAATACTAGTAGAAGGCATTGATCTGGGTTAATCTCAATTGGTGTTGCTAGCCAGTCCAGAACAACTCTGAAGACCCTAGGAAATACTCACTCGATAATGACTACATCGACCAGGCATAGATTAGCTTCCCTTTTTTTTACTCTTAAATTAAGGCAAGATATAACGAAAAGAAGATGAATTATTAATTTCTAGCTATGGGAACAAGATCCAGAACAAGGACCCTAAGAATTCGGAAGATATCTCGAGAAAAAAGGTTTTACTCGACCTTGCATCGGTCGATGGCTGGGGGACACGATAAAGAAAACAGAGAGAATATAGCTCACCCTGCTATGAACAGGCCTTGCCGGCATTAACCGCCCCCGAGATAGGAGTGTTCTTTGCTGGACAGCCCGAAGCGCCGCCGCCGCCATCAATTGGTATTCGCTGGTTTCTTGGATCGATCAGATCCTCGCCGAGTCGTCCTGTTTCGTCCCGTATGGAACTATGGATTAGGAGTAACTATGAGGCTTCGCTTTCTCTATATATGGGGATCGGATAAATCGTGGGATCCGACAAGGCGAGGAATTGTTGAGTACCTTGCGGCATTAGTAATATAGTCACTCCAGCAGCTAAAACCGTCTGGGCTGTATCCGCGAGCGACCCGCAGCGTGCACCGCCTACATCAATCAAGCTTCAAGCCCAAGCCCATAAGTCCAACTTAACTTAAAGCCACTAGACTATAGAGAAGTGCGGAAGACACAAGCCGACCTAGGAGCATCTCCACTCGGGATCCCGTCAGACGGCCAGCGGTTATTTTTTAGGCAGAAGCGCATGACGAATCAGAAATGGAGGCGGCGGCACTATGCATCCCAAACCGGCCATTTTTTTATTTTCTAAATTATTTCAACACAAGCAATCAATTAAATTGGAACATAAATTCAACACAATTATTCAACCAGTTCAACATAGTACACAAATAAATTATGTTTAACACACCACACAAATTAAACAAGTTTGAATCACAATGAGCAACAAACTAGAGAGCTGCTTTTATGTTCCACAAATGCTCGATCAAATCATTTTGCAGCTGTTGATGAGTGTTGGAGTCTCGAAGTTCTTAGGGCATGTACAATGCTAGAGAAGGCATGCCTTCTCTTAGCTCTCCACATCATTTAGAGAAGACACAAGATATAACTTGTACAATGCATTATCTTTTATTGATGTCTCTAGCAATTAATGAGAATTAACTATTTTTAGTAAGAAATTGGTTGGCTAAGGGAAGCCATATGGTACAATGGAGAAAATAGTCTTCTCTTATTTCTAAGAGATCATCCCTTAGCTAAGGGAAGACAACCTTCTCTTTCTTGTTTCTCTCTCCTCCAACTAGACAAAAATCCAACGTGACAAGCATAAGGAAAGGCTGATGTCACCGCATTGTACATGCCCTTAACGCTTGGCCAGGAAAGAGGCAAAGGCAGTAGGCACCTGATGATCAACATCTGCAAGAGGACCCTGGCGATAGTATGGTTGAGTGTTGAACACTAGGTTCTCCCACTCGCTCTCGATGATCATGTTGTGCAAGATGATACAAGCAGTTATGACCTCCCACATTTAATCCTTGGACCATGTAAGCGCAGGATACCAACAATGGCAAATCGAGCTTGCAGCACATCAAATGCCCTCTCCACATCTTTCCTGCAAGCCTCCTGGCACTGAGCAAACCAAGCTTTCTTCCCTCCAGGCACTGCATTTGAAATGGTCTTGACAAATGTTGACCACTTTGGATAGATACCATCAACCAGATAGTAGCCCTTGTCATATTGGTGGCCATTGATCTCATAAGCCACGGGAGGAGAATTGCCTGAAACAAACTTGGCAAACACATCCGAGCACTGGAGCACGTTGATGTCATTATGAGATCCTGCCATCCTGAAGAAAGCATGCCAAATCCAGAGATCCTTATCAGCCACTGCCTCAAGAACCACATTGCATGCTCCTTTGTGGCCCTTGTACATGCCCTGGTTTGCAAACGGATAGTTCTTCCATGCCCAGTGCATATAGTCGATGCTTCCAAGCATCCCATGGAACCCTCTGTCTGCATTCTGTGCCAGCAGACGAGCAGTGTCACCTTTATTGGGTGTGCGCAGATATGTGTCGCCAAACACCGCCACAACTGCCCTGCAAAACCTATACATGCAATCAATGGCCATGGACTCGGCCATGCGCATGTAGTCGTCCTGTGTGTCTCCAGGCATTCCATATGCTAGCATCCGAAGGGCAACTGTGCATTTCTAGATAGTGGAGAAGCCAAGTGTACCGACAGCGTCCCTCTTCAGCTTGAAGAAGTCATCGAACTCCCTTAGCTTCTCGACGATCTTGAGGAAGAGCTTCCTGCTCATCCTAAAACGGCGGCAGAATGTGACATCGCCGTGCACTGGATCATCGGATGAGTAGTCTGCATACAACATGCAGTACCCTTCCATCCTCTGCCTCGGCTTGCTCTTGCGGCGTCGAGGCGACGAGCCGCCGCGGACCGGCTTGTACTCCTCGATGATCATGGACATGAGGGCGAGGAGGATAGACAGGTGCTCGTCGTCCCCGGCCACGGCTGCATTCATCGCAGCGCCCTCCTCATCCATCAGAGCGGCCATGACCTCCTCGTCGTCCGAGTCCATCGCCTTGGCAAATGATCGAACACCTTGTGTGCAGGGAGGAAGTCGGGTGGGAGCAGAGGTTCGCTGGCCGGCGGTTGGATGCAAGGACGGCGGAGGAAGAGGCGGCGTGGTTTTTTTTGGCGGTGGGGAGTGCTACCGGATGCGGGTTCCCGACGGCAGGGTAGGGGTAGTCGCGGCGGCCGCCAAAGGGTCGGGGGGTTCGAAAGGGTATAGGACAGGTTTTCTGGTCGTTTGTCACCGACAAGGCTGGCCCACACCATTTTCTCGATGTGCCGGCGCCCCCGCTCGCCTTCCTGTACATTGGATTTCGCCTGGGACTGCCGGCTAAATAATTTGGCCACGTCGGCGGAAATTCTGAAATGAGGGTCGTTGCTGGGCGCTTTTTTGGTGTAGGTGGCCCTCATAGGGCTTTGGGGGGCTTTGAGGACCCCGAGTGGAGATGCTCTAACTCCTGCTGGCGATCTTGGAGGCGGAAGGCAAACTCCGGTCTTGATATCGTTCCTGCTTCCTCCTTCGTCACTCCCCTGCTCGGGCTGATCAAGGGGACACCTCGTGCATCTTCCCAGCCTTGGCGGGTGCGAGAGTTGGGAGGCAGGGGCTGGGAGATTGATTCCGCATCGTGGCTGGGATATCCATGGTGGCAAAGATACTCATAGAGGAGGGCTCGTCCAGACCCAAGCCTGCGGCGGACCTGCAAGATCTGTTGAAGAAACTCGTCCTCAAGGACGAGGAACTTGACGATATCGTTCTACCTAGGGAGGAGTTCGTCAACCTGAGAGAGGGCGCACGATGGATGGTTGTGGAAAAATTGCACACCACAAAACACTTTGGTAACCAGCCCTTCTTTGAAAAGATGGATGTGGCCTGGGGTTTCGCACGACAATGGACGATAAGGCCGGTGGAGGATAATCTGTTCGTGCTACAGGTTTCGTGTCTGGGTGATTGGAACAGGGATATGCTGGAAGGCTCGTGGATATTTCGACAGATGGGTGTGATGCTAGAGCCATACGGCGGGATTGCAGATCCTTCGTTAGTGATCCTAAACCGAATCCATGCATGGGTGCAAATCTGGGGATTCCTCCTCTGTTTCGCGGGGAGGAGATCATGCACGACATGGTGGCGCGCATCGGGGAAGTGCTGAGTGTTGATCAGTATCACTTGGGTGCGAGCGGTACTAGCTTCGTGCGATTTAGGGTGAAGCTCGATGTGAATAAGCCACTGACCAGGGTGGTGGGCCTACATCCCGAGGGCAGTGAGAGGATGGCATTCATGGTAAACTATGAGAAGTTTTCCCAGCTTTATGAAGTCTGTGGTCTTTTCAGCCATGGAGATCTAGAGTGTGGCGACAATGTCCATGAGGAAGCAGCTAAGCAGTATGGCAAGTGGCTGACAGTGTCGGTCGAGGACTAGCATCCTCAGTCCATGGGTGTGAGGCTCAGAGCACCTCCGTGTGATGATGTCCAGGGAGGCCATGGCAGAGGACGCGATAGAGGAGATGGCGGGTCTAAGCGCCCACGAGCGAAGTCACCGCCGGCTAACAGTAAAGATCCGAGATGGCTTGCTATAGATTGCTGATGGCTCTATCATGCAAGTGGAGGATACAATCGTGAGTGCCAAGAAATATTTGACTGAGGCACTCGAGGCTGAGGCGAAGAACGGAGGGCTGCCGATTTCACCAGTGAAACCTGATCCGAAAAGGGCTAGGACAACGGATACTACAAACAAGGAGGTAGGCTCCACGGAGGAGCACCGCCAGGACAAATGAGTTGTATCTGTTGGAACTGTTGCGGCCTTGGTAGCGACGCGATAGTTTGTGAGCTTTGCGATCTCGTAAAGTGTTTTAAGCCTACCGTGTTGTGTTCGGTGGAAACTCAACTACACAAGTCTCGTGTTGAAGTATTAGCTAGAAGATTGGGATATGAGAGATCCTTTGCTGTCCGTAGTTCAGGCCGTAGTGGCGGCCTTGCAATGTACTAGAGTAATGAAATCGAGATTGAGATTTTGCCGTACTCTCAGTATCATTTAGATGCAAGGGTTACAGAGAGGAACCGCGAGCCGTGGCGTCTGACATGCGTCTACGGAGAGGCCCAGGTTGCGGAACATTGCAAAATCTAGGACATGTTAAAACACATAAAATCGTCAAACTCGCTGCCTTGGATGTGCATCTGTGATTTCAACGAAGTGCTCCACCAACACGAGCATGTCGGAGTTGCAGAACAGAGCCTTTCTTAGATCGGAGGTTTCCACGAGGCCATTGATGTTTGTGAATTGAGTGACTCAGATACGAGGAAAGGAGTTGGACATAAGAGAAACATGTTGCTAGGGGTCCATTTTACCGAGTTCGCCTAGATAGGGCGCTGGCTACGACTGCATGGAGTGATATGTTCCCGCTAGCGACACTGTCGCACTTGGTAGGAGTAACATCCGATGACAAGAAGACCTTAAGTAAGGTAATTAAAGAATTGCATGTCGGCATCGTAGAGATGTCCACTCGATTCGTGTGTATTGCTCGAGCTTGCAGTCTCAAGGCAGATGAAGAATAGGAACATGATGACTTCTTTACTCCCAAGAAGGAGTAAGTAATCACAAGGAATTATTTGATCCACCCGGCTTGATTCCAAGCTTGGGGGATCTGAAAGAGCCTTGTAATCTATCTTATAGTTTTTAGCATGTTTCCTTTTCTGCACGCATGTTAGACTTAATTCTAGAATTTTTATTAGCTGCATCAACTTCGACCTCCCTTTGTTCAAGAGAAGATTTATATCCGTTGAGTTGCGAGACTTTATGGTAATTGAAGTTCTGTTTTGATTCATGATTATTATATTAGATGATTGAACTAGGTTGAGTGTTATGATACTTGTACAACTGTCATGATTTTAGGGACTTCCACACCAATAAAAGTATTGATTAAGTTATGAGAAGAAGAATTCTGGTAGCACATTATGATTAAGAGTTTTTAAAAGCCATTGAGGTAGTGAGCATGATCGAATAGCTGTACTATAAAAAGAGGAAGGAAGAGAAAGTAAAAATATAAGCATAAAAAAGAGGAGATAAGAAAAGAAGAAATAAGATAGAATAGCTATAAAAAAGAATCAAGTATAGAAGAAAAGGAATGATCATGAATCTTCATTACTGAACTTAGTGATCGATATCTCTAAACTTTGTTATTATATGATATGCTGAATCACTAGAAGTTTCTTATAATTTCATTAATACTAGAAACAGGTGTGGAAGCCTCCAAGTCATGTAATGTGTAAGGGTATGGTAATACCCCCGAAGTATCTCTACATCCGATGTTGTATTCCTGTTTTAATTTCTACTTCATTTATTGTAACCACTCGTGTCTCATGAACATGATGATTTGTCCATAATCCACCATCTTGCTCGAGGACGAGCAAGAGCCTAGCTTGGGGGATTGATGAGTCCAAAATTGAAGCATATTTACCTTTTGTTTTTGCATAAATAGAGTAGAGATCTTTGTATTTCACTGTGTTTGCACACACCATTTTGTTCTTGTTTTAACAGGATCCCAAATCACTAAGTCTTATATGAACATATCAATTGGAACTATCATATTGTGTTATAATATGATATTTCTAAGTGATAAAAGTCATTGTATGAATTTACCTTCGCACCTGGGAGAATACCAAGTGAGGAGAAGCAATCAATACCAATAACGACCGGTGGTACTGGTGGAGCCCGCTCGTACTAGGTGTCACCGTGATCGCCTCGTCAAATACTTTCTCCTAGCGAAGACAAGAGGAGGATCTGACATTCAAAGCCACCAGAAACCACGAAAAACCACATCTTAAAGGGATCTGAAGGAGGAACTTGGTTGGTGCAAAATCCTAGATACTTCACGAATTATTGGAGGACAACGCATCATCCCCTTCATCATAAATCACTGCATCTCCATTACCACCATTACCCTCGTCTCTCATCTATTAGATCTTATTGTAATTCTAGATTCAATTATGGTTTGCATTAGATCTATCTCCGTACTTTTTATCCATTCATTTGATTATGATGATGTTGTTGATTGCTTCCATGCGTGAGTAGTTCCTTTGTTCTTGGAGAGATGGAGAAACCCTAGCACCATTATGAATTTGTAATAAAGATGATCTATTCTTGTGTCCATATGATTTGCCGGACTATGATAGATTTATGATTTTTGTTTGATCTCTCTCTTTAGATGGTATGTGTAGTCGACCACATATCATTTGCCCTTGGGACTAAAGGGAGGGAGAAATCCTTTAGACGTGTTTTGGGATCGTACCCAGAATGGCCCCGTGACAGATCAGTGTCGGCTCGTAACCTACACGGTCAAAGGAGGATAAAAGAGAGACTCTCTAAGCTAATTGCGATATCCACGGGGAAACCCTTAATTGCGGTGTTTTGTATGGGTGACTGCTCTCAGACATCGCAGTGGTTATTTAGAGGTGACCTCACTCTTGGCTCAACAAAGTGGCTTCCTACGAGCCTTGTAGTGAACATCTTATTATGGAGCTCTCTCCACACATCTCATGACACAAGAAGTATGTTATCTTGATTATTAATAATTAATAATATCATGCTAGTGGTGTATCCTACATCCCCGAGAATGTTTTAACCCTATTGAGTTTAACCGCATTTTCATACTGACATGAGTATACCCTACAGGTACTCGAGTTTGGTATATAGGGCCCGGATACGGCAGAATCCCGCGACATTGCCAAGGCCCAATACAGAATTTGGGTGACCCACAGACTCTTCGATTGCTTGCAACGCAAGATGAAGCTTAAGATAGAAAGTTTAAAGGGGCAAACCCTAATCTATAACCGACTCGACCTGCTATCCGAGACCTAGCCTATCTATATAAAGGCTAGGAGGGGGCGGCAAGGAGGACAACCACAACCCTAGTTTCCACAACTCTCGCCAGATTGCATCTGCGCACCCCTATAATCCTCGATTCCTTCATTAATTCCAAGAGCAGACAAGCAGGAGTAGGAACCTCTACGAGGCTTAAACCTGGGTAAAACTTGCGTCCATGTGTGCTTGTTTGCTAGCCGACTGATGCCTCCAGCGCTCCCTCCTTCTTCAAAACCCAAGTCCATAACAATGGGCATTGACGAGTTAAACCCTCGTCAATTGACGCTGTCTGTGGGAATTGGGAGTGCTGATGTTGCGGCTTCTTCGGCCCCATCAACCGCGATCTACAACTTTGCAATAGTGGAGATTCGCCAGCTCTTCGGCGCTTTTGACTTCACCGTCCACACGCCAGCCACTCGCCCGGCTTTCGAGTCCGTGGGCGAAGAGTACCTTAGCTTCTATCATCAAGGAATTGAAATCAAACAAGGCAAAGACACCAGAGGCTGTTGAGAAGACTTTGTTTCAGAAATACGATGAGGCGTTAGATTGCTTTGACAAAGCTACCAAGTTTCCTGACCGGGTGAAGGAGCAAGTCAACAGAGTTTTGCGCTATGCGGCTGCCATGGAGGCGTTGCTGCTCTGGATTGGTTCACCTTATTATTCTCCAGAAATGAAGCAACTGGCCCGTAAACTTGAAGAACTAAAAGAGACACGCGATGGTATGAGCTTGATTGATGGAACATACTCTGAAATCGTGAAGAAGGCATCAAGTTATTCCTAAATGCACTTACTTATTATGTTCTGCCTCTATTGTTACTGATTGTGTTCTGTCTCTATTGTTACTGATTATGTTCTGCCTCTATTGTTACTGATTATGTTTTGCCTTATTATTCTCAAGAAATCAAGCAACTGGCATGTAACCTTGAAGACCTAAATGAGACATGCAATGGTATGAGCTTGATTGATGGAACATACTCTGAAATCGGGAAGAAGGCATCAGGTTATTCCTAAGTGCACTTACTTATTATGTTCTGCCTCTATTGTTGCTGATTATTTTCTGCCTCCATTTCTTTTTAGAGTTGTTGTACCAATTCTATGTTCCTGGGGTTACTGCTGTGTTCTCTGTTGATGAAAATGATGGACCTGTAAGTTGTAATTTGTTTTTTGCTACTAGACGCATTTTGTGTTCTGTCTGTTTTTAATTGGTCAACATGTATGTATGGTTAGATATTCCACCTCCCCATGAGGAATAGACTGCTGGCTGATGTGACACTTGAATCAAAAGCAACACTTGACAACAGCGTATGTTTCTGTTCAACTCAGCACCTGTTTCTTTATTAATGTCTTCTATTACTAAATTGCCTCTTATCAAATTTATAATGCTAGTGTATGGATATAATCCTTAATGTCCGAGACGTGTACTTCCCATATGTGAAAGGCAGTTTGACCACACCTCTTCCTTGGCGTAGTCCGCAGGTAATAGTTTTAGTTGGTGATGTAAACTTGTTTAGGATTACATTGTCAATATCTCTCACATTGATTTTTGTTTGTAGGCACACCTGCAACTACTGCATCTCTTCCCTCCTTTCCCGTTGTCCAGCTCCAACTCATTCCTCCCTGGACCCTGACGACCAAGCTCCCTCCCTCCGAGCTGAGCCCGTGCAGGACAGGAAGAGGAGCGGAGCCCTAGCTTCTCCACTTGCAGAAGCTCCTCTACGGCCACCTCCAGCTGTTGCCCCTTTGGCGCATGCCTCCATTTTTGCGCGTCCTCGGTTATGCATGCCCAATCTGGTGGTTAAGTTGACTACTGAGATATCGGTTTCTTGTACTAGCAAAAAATAGGCTAAATGTTTTGCATTGCAAGAAGAGAGGCCATTGTTCTCTAGTTCGCATGGTAATTTTGTTGGGCATATGATAGCTTGGGCAATCTACTTCTGGTGGTTATGAATTCCATAGTTTACTTCACGGTTCCTTTACCTGGGAGGGGATTGCAGAGGATCTTGTGACTGTAAATTCATACAGATACAGAGACTAGTTACTTTAGTAACAGATTTGTAGCCAAACCAGTGCTAGCTACAGCTTGTGTTGAATTGATATTTAAGAGTTTTGATGGAGGTTTCCCACTCCATGCTTTGGTGTTTGGGGATTAGCCACTCGATGTCTCACTAACATCTGGCCTGCCAGGTCAGTTGTCAGTGAGACAGTTGGGTGTCAATTCCTGAGGTTTCCCTAATGGACCAGTGTTCATCGTATGCACATCGTGGAATGATCTCTGTGCTTCAGTTTACTGCTAAAGACAATTTGTTTTCTTTTTTAGGTAAGCTAACAGATCAGTAAGCTTAAGATATGTTCTAAGAACGGCCACGGTGGGGCACTTTTCTTCCTGTTAATAAATGCTTTTAATCCTCTTGTTGAATTTTATAACTAGCTTAACATCAATATATTTTTTGGCCTCTTGTTGATCTTCTCTTTATTTTATAATATTCGTGTGGTACTGGATGCTATCTAGTCATTGGTTTTGGTTTCGTGCTGCTAGTTGATCACGTGTTAGATCAGCTAGTTGGAGCGAGAGCTCTTTCCCTGTCACTCCCTAACTATACCGTGTTTAGTTTTTGTCTGAACGTATTTGAGAATCTAGTTAAATTATTTGTTTAGTTTTAAGGTGGTTCTGGCCTATTAGAAACAAGTAAATTGAACATATCTTTAACAAGTTGTTTTAACTGTTAATACTCTTCTGGTAATCTTTGCAGCTTGTTGCACCCCTTTCTCAGCGAGGAGTCTATGAATCATTTGCCTACATTTTTGCCAGCATTCTTTGGTGCTTTTAGTAACCAAAGTCCAGATGTCCGAAAGGTGGGTCCTAATGTACTGTAGATATTACCATGGTGTATTCCATTCTATAATTTTTCATTGGTTCAATATGTCTCAAGTTAGAATCTATGAGTTTGGATTTTGTAACGAGTTCAGTTCATGTACTTTCTACATAATGGGTTAATTACCACTGGGAGGATGTCCAGGATTCAGAGGATTGAGATGATGAAATGGGGAGGGTAGATAAGCAGATAAATTAACTATTTCTCGTCTGCTAAAAATAAACTACTGGGAGGATGTTCCGTATGGCTCTTCTAGGTTATTGTGCCAGCTCTAAACCTCCTAACAAGAATAATCATGTATGAAACTATTGATACCTTATAACTAACTAATGTAGCACCATTTCAGCCAACTCTTGTGCGGTCCCCAAAAATGTTATGGCTGCCCCTGCTGGTTGTAGGCCCATAATCCACATCCCTAGCAGTATGCCTCGCAAAAACTATGGCTCATGATCCAACTATGTTAAGCCTGTGGGTAGAGCAGGAACAGGAAAAAGAAGAGCATGAACGGAATCATGCCATTTCGCTGAGAATTAAGTTCATTAGGGATGCCACTTCCAGGTTCCCTTTTTGTATGGTTCCTGAGTACAAAGTCACTTGCATGATCTTGCCAACTGAAAGTTCTACTGATCTGAAACAAGAAAGTCATAGTTTGTGAATTAGGATGCCAAAATGAACTTAGCATGAAACTGATTCTCTGTAAAATGTTGTATTTCTCTCATCCAATACATGATGTACTTCCATTTTTTGGGCACTGCATTCTAGTTGTTGTATGCGCATGCCATGTAGTTTATTCTATGATAATTAGCACCATATCATGTTAGTCTACCATTATTTTATATTCTGATCGTAATTCTTAGACAACCAAAATCTTTTTATGGATTAACTATATTTAGCTTAAGAACTTACAATACTTTCTCATAGCACCTTGTATTAGAAGAATTAATTTCCTACTTTTTTTCAACTTTTCTTTCTAATTAATTGAGTTGCAGTAGGCGACTCTTTACAATGCCGATCTTAATTCTGCTATTCTGTGTGAGGTGCAGAAGTGGAGCAATGTGAAGCAAAGGATAACGTAAACAATGCACTGTTGTTCAAACCAAGCCACCGCCGCCAAGCTGCTGGCCCCCAGGTACAAGAAGAACATCCCCTCCATGCTCTCCAAGCGTCTCAAGGTTATATCATTCCCTCGATCTTCTTGCTTAACTGTTACCTATAGAGCATGGTTACAACATCAATTTCGTGTTAGTAACTGTACATTGAACACATGGGTAACTCTAAAGTACTAGGTTGGTAACATTCCAAAAAAACAGTTACCAGTTTCCTTCAGCCTTCCTTGGCCCTGCTCCAATTTCCTGACCCGCTCTGCATCAAGCAGCCTCGCCCCTCTCCTCTGAACCTCCCCTTTAGCGCCGGGTCTGAACTTAGCATGTCGTTTTGTACAATTGTACTGCTGCAGGTGGATCGTCGAGCCTGCTCCGGTAGTTTATTTTTTCTATAAAAGTTCACAGTTGGGTCCTGAAGCAGTTGTCTATGGATTCTGGAGCAGTTTTTTTTTATGGATTGTGTTTTTTTTTGGTTTAGGAGTTGTATTGCAAAAGTGCTTTAAATGGAAACCTTGCGCCTGGGAAAGTGCACATTTTTTATCGATAGCATCATTTGAGGATCACCTGTTGTGGCACCCGTACTGCATATACATAACCAGTGATCAAGTTCTTTTTTACTAACGAATCAATATCTTATTATTTCTTGCTGCAAGGCTGATTCCAGTGATTTGTCTTCAGAAGAAAATGGTAAGATTTTTTTTCTTTTGTTGTTTGTTGGAGGATATAATATGTAAGATTTCATACAGTTGAATCAGTGGATGTTACATCTCGCTACACTTGTGGCATTGAGTTAATTTAATTAATCATGCCGCTCTCTGATCTCATGCAAAGCCAGCACCAAATGAGTGATATATGTCATGACCATGGCCAGAGAGAAGCCAATGGGCCAAGTCATGACATGGACTGGGTTTGGTACTGGGCTCGGGCTGCTGGAGTGGTTCCGGAGCTTTATAAAGGAAGCAACACCCCGAGCGTGGCGTAAGGGAGCGCGAGCTCCATGGAGCTCGGTACTTTAAACTGCACCACAAATTCAAATTTGAAGTTTCAAAAAAATAGGAGAAAAATACCGGCATGTAGGTAATGTCATACACTATGTGTGTACCAAAAACATTGGGTAGAAATACGTTGTATTTTGGTCTCAGAAAAAAGTGAAGTTTTCATATCTGAGATGTGAATAGTACACATACGAAATTTGATAAACTTGTCTTTTTTTCTGCGCCGAAATTACAGGGGGTTTTAAATTGAAACTTTGCAGATGTGTAGTGCGGAAAGTTGGCTATATGCTGGTATTTGTTTCGAAATTTTTTGAAGCTTTTTTTAGAAGCCCAAATTCGACCCAATTTGAATCGGAGGAAGGAGATAGCGCGCTCAGTGTAGCTCGCGCGCCGACGCGCGCAATCGGCAACACCCCTACGTATGAGAAAGGCATCGACTGAATGAAAGGTCTCTGAACTTCTCTCCCTTGCTCTGTTCCTC
Source organism: Avena insularis (assembly GCA_023614405.1). Taxonomy (NCBI): domain Eukaryota; kingdom Viridiplantae; phylum Streptophyta; class Magnoliopsida; order Poales; family Poaceae; genus Avena; species Avena insularis. The sequence continues at coordinate 590,985,460 of CM042686.1, forward strand.
ACCTTCTGCTCCTATTCCTCACCTCCTTTTCTTTTTGCTGATTTCCCACCCCAAACTCCCCTTGTATCCTCAATTTGTACCCAAATATCGGTGCTGATCCAACTGTTCGTCCCATCCCGGCGTTGGGTCGTGACAATTTGGTATCAGAGCCAACAAAATCCACAAAAAATCACCACCCCACTCCCTGCCTACCACCTGTTCGACGAAATGTCCATGATTATGCTCCATCCTCGTATGCTCTGGTTGCTTGAGCTGAGGCAAACGAGAAATGTGGTGGAGTACACGACTGCGTTCTGGGAGCGTCTACACCGTGTGCTGGATCTCAACCCCAATCTCAGCACCAAGTGCTTCATCCTCCACCAGTATGTTGCGGGCATGTGGGATGATATTCAAGCAGCTGTGCGGTCGCGGTCTCCTTCGAGCCACCGGTGCATCGGCCCTTGCTCGGATAAGGGAGGACGATATGAGGAAGGATACAGCGATGGATGCCAACAATTTGGGTGTCAGCGATGGCCTCATGCCTATGGAGAACCTCATCGACGTCTTCCCTGAGCCCGCTGCTAGCAGTACAGTGCAGGGCAGACCACAGTGTCACCACAATTGACATCAGCTGTCATTCTCCTCTGACGCCGACCACATGCTCGATCGAGTGCTCGAGCAGTGATGCCACCATCGGTGTCTTCGCCAAGCTCGCTGCCTCGGCAGAGAGCGGCGAGGACCTTGAAACCGTCAGTGTCGTTGCACCAACACCCGACACCTGCTCGACGGGTGTCCTGACACATGGTCGTGACGGCGACAGCCTCTCCACAGTGTCCCTGGTCCTCTGGACGACGACCCCATCCTCCAAAGCTCCTGCAGAGGCCGCACCAACCAAGTTACAACAGCCATTTTCCATCCTCGAGCTAGGCACACTGCAGTCTACAAGGTGTTCAAAACTACGCTTGAGCGATGGCATTGGTGTGCTGACACCCATGTTCCAGCTAGATGTGACTTCGAGTATCAAGCATCAAGGGCAGATGCTCAGGCCATCGTCATCAAGGGCCGAGAAGGCAAGTACAGCTCACAGTGGCATCCTCGAGCCGCCACCGAGCGCCGACACTGCGTCGAATAGGGATGTGGTTCCCTATTTGACCTTGCCACCGCTCCTTTCCACACTCAAGGCGTCTCCGACGCTCTCATCTGGGAGTGGACATGCAGGCCCTGTCGGGCACTGTGAAGCATTACCTTACCGGGGGTCTGTATCAAGGGTTATCACTGCCTTGGTACCACCTCCGGTCACGGATATTATGCCCGAAAATATTCACCATGCAAGGGTGTGTCAAGGGAATCCTGTTTTCTGGCCTTGGACTGAAAATCAGTTGAAGCATCTAAGGTTGGCACCATGGTTGTCTAAAGAAATTCCCGTGGAAGCTGCAGTTAGTACAAAGCTTTCAGCATAAACCAAGATGGTATTCAAGCTGCAGGTGATTATCATGTGTACAAGAAGCTGCTGTGCATGTTCAGAAAATTATCTATGGGAGTTGTTAGTGCAGATTTTCACGAATGGTTAATTCTTATCAAGAACATCTTGGTCCGTTCACTATACTGGCTTCGAATTATGAAGAGTTCAGTTGCTGCGGGAGAGACATGCTGTGGGACTGAGGGTACTAGTGGAATTGAAGCCTTGGCCTCCTTGGGAAGTCAATTTTTGTTGTGACACCATGGCTTTCTTTCGGTGGTGGTATCTTCAGAATGCATTCTTTTTTTTTGAGAAAAACACAAAGGAGTCTTTGCGTTTTATCTTCAGAATGCATTCTCATCAATATTTTCTTGCACTACATCAAATATGCTTTGGTTATCGAGTCATCTCTCAAACTCTCCTAGTAGTACCCTCGTAAATGCTCAGAAAAATTCTAGTGTGATTTGGTGCTTGAAGGTTGTGTTCGAGAGGCTACAGAAATGGTGGCCGCATACTCAATGTGTTCAGACAACCAGTGTGGTCTTCAACACAGAGCTTAATTGGGAAACTGAAATTTTGTCCACAGAACTCTTATCTGGTGGATATACTGAACTGAAACTGTTGAATGGATTTTTTATCTAGTGCAGCCAGCTCAGCTTGATTATCTCCTACCACCGGCTAAACCTCCTGAGAGTAGCAAAGGATATGATGAAACTATGCTCAGCTGTGATCAGTTCACTACAAGAGAAGTTAAGGTGCACAGTTTGATGAGAGGCCAGTTCACTTATGCTAGGAATATATGTACAAAGTCATGGCAAACTAGCTGTATTATTCTCTTGTCCATGCTTAGAGCAAAGTTACAGGCTTGAAGAAAATATTGAAGTCTTAATCTTCCCGAGTATGGTACTGTGTAGTGAGAAGGAACATCGTAAAGTGGGGAAGAAACCTCAGGGAATTACAAGGATACATTCACAACATATCGCTCTTCGGGTGTTCACTGATTCTCCATTCCCTTACAAGAACAGCAGGTTGACGGTTTGCTGCACATGTGGCGCCATGAGTAAAAATCAAGATGTATCATGCAAGCCAGCGAACGAGCAATCAAATTATATGTTACATATTTTGTCCCCTTCCAGCTATCTTGGTATGACTGGTAAGATGCGAGCTGTATTGGATATATTACAGAGCATGGTGTCTGTTACTAATGGCATATGGAAACGGAGGGGAATACTAGTATGCAATTGTCAAGGGGTTCAGAAATGCTCAGCACATATTTCCTGAAGGGCTGCGATAACTCTCCATTGCAACTGATTGATACTTCCTCTCTAGGAAAGATTTGGCTTGTCCATGGACTCAACGGACAATGGGACCCTGCGTGGCTTTCTCTTCATGTCCAATGGTGACATTGATAATTCACTTTCTGAGAAGTACTATATACTAGGGGTCCTCTTCAGGTTGTCAGCTCTTATACACATATAATAAGTAGAGCCCAATATCTCTTTCATTTCTGCAATATCTTACGGGATGAAGTTAGCTTGTGCGCCTTGCTTATCTCAGTAGCATGTACTATTGGTTCAAGTGAAGAAAACTGCTGATCTTGTTAGACCTATGGATCACTTGAATGATGGACAAGGAATACAAAATCTGGAGATGACAACACCGAGGGAGAATGCAGATTGTTGGATTGTTACTTACATCAGTATCGGCGCAGCTGAAGTGTGATAGTTACTGAATATCACTTGTATCATAGTCTAAATCCACAAATCTGGGCACTGCAAGTAAAGCATCATCTGGTTAAGGTTGGCTGGCAGAAATTCTTGTTACAGCACCATGTTGGTAGGCTCAATGGGATTTGGGTAGTGTCCACTTGCTGGACACTCTTGGAGTTGTCGTTGAGCTGCAAGTGCCATGGGATCCATGTGTTCATTCTGTTCTTGGTGAGTTTGTGGCATCGGCTTGTGGTCAAGGGGAAGCAAATGTCATGACCATGGCCATGGAGAAGCCAATTGGCGGCCAAGTCATGACATGGACGGGGTTTGGTACTGGCTTGGGCTGCTGGAGTGGGTTGGGGAGCTTTATAAAGGAAGCAACACATATGCGAAAGGCATGGAATGAATGAAACGTCTCTGAACTTCTCTCCCTTGCTCTGTTCCTCACCTCCAGCTCCTATTCCTCACTTCCTTTGCTTTTGCTGATTTCCCACCCCAAACTCCCCTTGTATCCTCAATTTGTACCCAAATATCGGTGCTGATCCAAGTGTTCATCCCATCCCGGTGTTGGGTTCGTGACACATGATACCTTCGACTGTTCAGTTTCTAGATAGAATTATACTCATGTTTGTGGTTGTGGATAACATAACTTGTCTTTTTATTTGCTCATGTGCAGCTGGTTCTGTGAACATCAGCAACAATACTGACTGGAAAATGCTTGGCCAAAATAAAGGCTCTACGGATAGAGGAATACATAAAGTGGAACATAATAAAATGAGAAATTGAAAGATTTCGTTGGGGGATTTCAGCAAGCAAAAGAAGACATGGAAGTTCCAGAGTACAGCTTAGGCTACGGCGTGAAGACCGGACTACCGTCCTTATGTGAGTCACACGAAGTGATGCAGGGGCAGGCAAAGCCTTGGAGATCCTGAAAGACCGGTAAGGAGTGAAATTGATGGACGATGTCCTCCCATTCTTCCAGTCAGTCAAGCTGTCAAGAGGAATGGAGTTACTGTTGATGGCTGTGTGAAGGAGAGGGAGAAGCTGGCACCCAAAAGTCCAATATTTGCCGAAGCTGCTAACGCCATGGAGGATTGGACTAAGCTCTAGAAATCTCATGGAGCTCAGAGTGCGTAGTACTACAGGACTGTAGCCATTTATCCATCAAAGGATACCTCCTACTTTTTTTTGAGGGCGATCTGTGATGCTCTGGAACCGTGTAGCTATCAAACAATGCCGGTGTTGTGCTGTGTAACCTCAAGAACCGTGTACCGATCAAAAGATTTGAGTAGTACGTACAGGATTTGCGAGAAAGCTGCTGTGTTGCACCTCCTCTTTTTCTTGTCAAGAGGTGTTTCATCCATCTTCTTTACTCTGAAAAATTCATCTGAAACCATGTGTTCCACCCACAGCGTGTTCTGTAAAAAAATTCAGTTCCGTGTGCTCTGTAACTTCAGTTGGTGCATCTGTTTCAGCAAGATCAGCAGTTCAGCTGTACAAAGTAGTACGTACTCTCGTAGAAACTGTCCGGGTCCGGCTTGTATTTCGTACCGCTAAGGTCTATTCCAAGTTTCCAACCCCACCTCGACCAGATCGATCCGCCATGATCGCGAGCAGCAGCAAGCGCCGCCAGCGAGCGGAAACCACCCCGGCGGAACCGGACGACGCATCATCGTCTCCGTGGGCGTCTCTGCAGGGCGACCTGGTCCAGCTGATCGGATGGCGGCTGCTGGAGGACACGGTCGGCGGCGACCTTGTGGACTCAGGGACGTCCGCCTCCGCGCCGCCTGCGCCCACTGGCGCTCGTCCACCGTCTCCCCGCACATCGCCGACGCGCGGTTCCACCCGTGGCGGTGGATGATGCTGCCCGAGGGCCACGGCCTGCACCCGGGCCACGGCAAGCTGCGCGGGTACGTCCGCTTCATCAGCCTCTCCACGGGCGCCATCGTCCGCGCGAGGCTCCCGCTCTTCCGCCACCACTGCGTCCTCGACTCCGCCGACGGCCTCCTGCTCCTGCAGCGGGACGGCGACACCGCCGTGCGCCTCCTCCACCCCTTCACGGGCGACGTCGCAGAGCTCCCGCCGCTCGTCACCCTCGTGCGCCGGCACTGGCCTGATCACTCGCCCGTCGCGGACGACAGGGAGACGAGAAACGTGTGGTGCAAGTACAGGGAGGTGGGCTCCACCTGCGTCAGCGTGGGCGCCGACGGGGTCATCACCGTCATGGCCGTGGTCACACGTATGAACCTCTTGGCCTTCGCGTCCACCGTCGACCGGCAATGGACGTTCGTGGCCGACCTGACCGTCTCGCACCTCAAGAGGCCATTATCGTTCCGGCCTTCGGGGGCAAGCTGTACATGCTGGACTACAGCTCCTCCGAGGCGACTCGGATCATCGCGATCGAGCCGCCGCCGGAGCAGCACGACAAGGGCTCTGCTGCTGCCTCGTCGTCGTCTCCGGCGCCGCTCCCACCACCAACACCAAGGCTGGTCGCCACGCTGCCACCTAACAGCGAACCTCGCAGCCGCGTGTACTACCTGCTGGCAGAATGCGACGCGGAGATCCTCCTGATCGACATCGGCGATCCCCTCTATTCGCGCCTCACGGTCTACAGGGTAGCCGACCTTTTCGCGCTAGGCAGGCTCGTCCCGGTGACGAGCATCGGGGACAATGTCGTGATGGTCTGCGAAAGGGCCCTGAGCGTCAGCGGCAGGGTGCTGCCTAACGTGGAGGGCGACTCTGTCGTGATGGCCCATGGTGATCGCGAGTACCCGTTCTTTGGTCAGTACCAGCTCGGCAGCGCCAGCGCCGCCTGGTCGCTGGCAGCGGATGAACGCAACTGGCACGGTGTGCCGAGTCCCTGTTGCCTCATCTATCATATCTTCACCTGCTGCCGTCCTGGTCTATGGTGAGCTCGTGTCACTCCCTAGTTTAGGTCTTCCTGAACTGGAGCCAGCATTTTGTGAGCTACAGAGTAGTAACAGTGTCTTCTCACATGTGTGCTTGTCTCCAGGAACAAAGGCGAAATTTGTTTTCAGGGTAAGAGTAACCATTATTCGTGGAAGGTGAAGAGGAAGTGGCGACATGGCGTAAGTATCACCTGTATGTGTTTTTGTTTGACACCTGCTTTTTTGCTTGTTTTTCTATTAGGCGTAAATGATTCCAGTGATTCAGGACAGCAAGATTGATATCCTGATCTCAGCAATGCGGCAAAGCCTGACCAGGGATGCCATCCCTTTTCCTCGCACTCCTCCATACTTGCACTAGATTTTCAAATGCCTTCATACACAAAGTTTACGCCTGGTGCGACGTCCATCAACTCCTCCAGGACATCCACGACCATTACTCTGTGCACTCCCTGAAAATGTTTCTGAAACCAAGTGGTTTGATGCAAAATGTACTAGTGTTTGAAACAAAGGTGATCCCGTTCATGCAAAATTTCAGCATTCCAGACAGAAATAGACATGTACTTCTAAACTTCAAAGCAAACCATGTACAAATTCAAACAACAGGTAAAATTTCACTAACAGAAGATGCCGACACAAATAAGTCTACACCAGCTGTTCTATTGAAAATTTCAGGCAACTTCACTAACAGTACACTCACTAAGTACAAACAACCATGCAGGGATTTACAGACCCCGTTATCTTTGCACCGGACCGTCAACCCTTTCTCCCGATAAAAGAGGGAGCAGGTGCAACAGGCTGTCCGGTGCTCATGACAAGGGAAATCACAGCTGGGAAAAGAAAGGAGAAACTTTTTCCTCCAGAGCAAACATGTACAACTTGAGAGGAAAAATAAATCACAAGACTGTATTGATGTGCAGCGCTTTCAACAGCGAGGTGGCCATTTGTTTGACCAACACTTGTTGACCGCCACGCTGCCCATCCCTGCGTTCTTCAATTAGGTTCTGTAGCTTTTGGGGAAGATCGTTCTCTACTATGAGCTGCTTTGGTCGAGGATGATGCTCATAGACAACCTGGAAAAGGTTGCATACAGTTACATATTACTTACAAGTTTTTGCATCATATGTAACTAAATGAAACATTTCACTGATATATAGAACCGCTTGATCATGAAAGGCGAAGAATAAACTACAAACCTTTATTAGTTTCAGCAGAGTCAGCCGCGCGATAGCTTCTCGATGGTCAAGCCTTGCAATAAGCAATGACGTCAATCCATTCATGGCTATTGCAGTATTTAACCGAGATGATTTCCTGTGGTGACATTGCGTAAATATGCATCTATCAATACACTCTGTCATTATAAACAAGATAACATCCAACATGAAATGATACCCTCTGTGTTCTTACGTGATTATCTTGAGGAAAGCATCCAGTATATGGACAAAATACTGTTCAGGGCAGTCTCGGAAAAACTTCACCAATTTCTCGATGGCATCATTCTTCAACAAGGCTTGTTCTACTTTTTTGTGATCATTGTCATGAGCCAAGCAAACAGCAATGGAATCTAAAGCAGTACATGCCCATGCATCGTCCTCCAACAGGTTCAAGTACACATCCAACCCTCCATGAGCCCGTAACTGCTCTCTGGAGTTGCGAGAGGCGTGAGCCATATCACAAAGCAGAGGCAAAGCATACTGCCTAAGGGGTGAGTCTGACATGACAAAATTCATCAAGTGAGGGATGATCCCATTTTCAGCTGCCTGTTCCTGTCGCCTTTTATTGATCTTACAAAGGTTGAACAGAGCATTAAGGACCTAAATACAGAAGGGAAAAGGCTGTTATGATGTGCACAGAAACTTACATCAGAAGACAAATTGTGTACCTCTCCTATTTCAGATTTTGGATAACCAACCGTCATTAAGATTATTCTCAAAATAAGGCATTAAGATTGTTTTTCTGGCAAACTAAGCATGTTTAAGTCACTCACCTCACTATGTATTTGATAAATTAGAGGTCCATCCCGAAGTTCAAGAATTGGTATCAGATGCTTGATAGCATCTGTGCGTTGAAGTGTTTCCAAACAATTAGGATCACCAGACAAATGATTAATGCACCTAAGAATCTGTAGAAAAAAAAAGACAAATTGTTTCATATCAGAGATGGAAAACACAAACCTCGCCTGAAAAGTTAGCAGAAACAGTTTGTAAATGCTTCAAGCCTTACCTTCAGAAGAATAGGAGATTCTATCTTGTTGAACATCTGAAACAGCCGTGCTAGAAGGCTTGGACTAGACATTTGAGATTTTACGACGGTGTCTGCTTGTGCAAACTCCAAAAGAAGATCTGCCACTTTGTCTAGATACTCGCGTGCAACATCTGCACTCATAGAAACCATTTGAGCTAATAGACCAGATGATGTTGTACTTCCTGGTGGTCTTGCATTGAGCACTCCTGATCCAGATAACACACCAGATGCTGTCTGTGATGCTGCTCCGGATGTTGATGTTCCCTCGTTGGAAGCTGTTGGACCGATTGATGTTGCATACTTCATACTTGGAACTCTGTTGGCAGCTTTTATATTAGAATCACTGTTACCATTCTCTCTTCCCTGTCTAGAAACCTCTGCACGAAATAGAAAGAGCAATTAGAACATACAGAAAGGTTATATTATCACATTAAACCTCTTCACATTACTTGCACAGTTTTTTTTAGATCACTTGCACAGTATTTTAATAGTACCAACACTGCATGATTCACCCGCACCCACAACAAAGAGTCACAACAAAATACAATGTACTTTTAGTTAGTGTGACTGGGGATTTATATACAAGTAGTTTAGAATTAAAAAAAACACTAATCTGTGTATTTTTTGAAACACCAGGTAACTTGTAAAGTCAGCAGCAGGGGAATAGTTGAAGCAAAGTACCAATGGACAGGAGATGGTGAGCAGAACAGCAACGACTGATCCTTGCACTGCTATGATTATCTTGGTTTGAATTATTGAAACTTTGGAGGGTCCTTCCATGTCTCTATCTGGTTGTTTTTTAGTTTTAGCTATGCTACTCGTGACTCGTCCCTTCTGCTAAGTCTCTATTCTACCTTTTTGTTTCATTAGAATGCAAACCAGGGTACACAAGGTCCAGCAGACCAGCTTGCCCCGAAATTGTTTCCTGGTGGTTAAAGGGAGCTGCTGTAACATCCAGAATCAGGCTCCATGTTGTTTTCGACAGACTGGTCTGACGAGTTTAGCAATAACACAAGCTAACCCATAAGAAAAATAAAGGAGAAGGAAAAAAATCAGGCAGGACGACAAAAATATAGAGTAGGTTCTGCCTTCTGACCAAACTTCATTTTTTTCTTCTGAAACCAGGTTTGTAAACCCTGATGACAACATGTGTTGGATGGTCATAATCTCAATACGAACTCTTCCCTGATAAGAGAAGGGCAGCAGCGATTGCCTCTCAACAGGTTGCACCATGCACGATATAGTCTGCAACGTGTTACACATCTCCTACTCTCCATTCCCCATATTTTTCCCAGCTGGACATCTCCCTACCTCCCAGACCCTTTCTCCTCCACCCACAACGTGCTTGCCATCAGCACCCCTGCAACCACAACCAACCTCTTTTCGAAGCTCATCTGTAAACCCAAACTTTAACCCCTCACTGATCAAGGGAGGTAGGGGAGAAGCAGACAAGTAGCAGAGCCCTGAGGTAGGAACAGAAGGCAAAGTAGTAGCAAGCCGCGCTGTAAGGGCATATCCTAAGCATTGATGGAAAAGGAAAGGAGAGAATGGTACATGACTGTTATCATAGTATAGCAAAACTCTACAAAAAGGGGAGATGTTTGAAAGAGAAAAGTCAGACATGAAAATAATTGTATAAGTGACAGGAACTAGAACAATGAAGGCAGATCTATAATATTCTAAAAAATAAAATAAAGAATCGGAATTAAGAACTGTACCAGCAAATTCTGCCATTAACAAGTCAAGTTCACCATTTGTTTTCCTCTCTGTTGAATGTAATAATGGCAAAATACTTTCATGCCTTTCTAATCCAGACATTTGACGGAAATAATCAAGTTGTCCAGATACATGCCGAGAGGGTGGTTCTTTCTCCAACAAACTAAGTAGAGGTCGGATTTGATCGTTCTGACCACTACTGTGCCCATTTGATACTAGTTCTATATGCCTCGGAGATCTGTCTGTTGATGACCTTCCTCCAGAAATACTAAGCCTTTGTGGTCTAACCAGGTCATTGTCATTTCTATCGATGTGACCAGCAGCAGTTATATCGCCAAACCTAGGTGATGCTGAAGGTTCCAATAAAATATTATGCTTATCTCCATCTGCTTGTACAGACTGCAGGGAACCAGATGAATGGTAATGATCCAGCCTTGCTTTAGAACTTTCTAGCATTGGCAGATCTAATTGGCCAGATTTTAGTCGGGGGGTGGAACCATTCTGTGTGACTGAAACACCTGACCCAGAGATAGAAGCATATCGTGTTGCTTCATTCAAGCTATGGAGAGTATTGACTAGCCTGAGGAGTATTCCATTTTTTGCTGCTATGCGGCAAAAATCATTTCTCGGAGTTGAATGCTGAAGCTTGAAGACCTGCCAGATGCCATCAATTGCAAGATGAACCATTTCCCTGCTAATTTAGAATATTATGGAATATATTAATCATGAAAAATTAGTAATACGAAAGGATGCAACAGGAAAATGTAACTGAAATGTTTGAGACAAAAATGTACAGACTTACCTGAATTTTGCATAATCAGGCTCCAAAAAACTCACCAATACAGGGATCCCTTGGCATGCAATGAACATTTGCAACGTCAAGGTGCTGGAGATGGAAAACTGACAATTAGCGCCAAACCTTCTATTCTATTGACTTGGGTTTAAATATAGTTAGACACCGCTATGTCAGGAAATAAACCTGGCCTGGCAAAGCTGCTGAAGAAAAAAGGATGCTTGCATCCGGACTTCCTTTGCACGATCTGGCACAGCAAAATTCATCACCAGAGGAATCTGCAAATAAATTTCTAATATCAATCATCTATTCTACGATGTCAACACAATTTATAGGTCATAAATTACTTCGGAAGTGGAGCAAAAGTCTCACAAGGCCAACAAGACAGGCATTTTCTAGGAAGCCTGTATTATCTTTTACAATGTAGTTGATGAGTTGCAAAACAGAGCATATAATCTGCAGGAAATAAACAGACAATTTTCAGCATAAAGACCACCAAAAAATACTTTGTAAAACTAAAGTAAAACTCCATACACGGTTTTTGGGAAGTTCAAGAAGCTCCATCAATGGAAGGAAACCGTTCTGTGACACATAAATCTTTTTTTGCTCTGGCCGGTGATTGAAGAACAGCATAAGCTTTTGGCATGCTGATAATATTACTTCTTCATTTTCCCCAGGATTCAGCTGTGCTACTATTTTGCTGTACTCCACAGACTGCAAACACAGGCAATGAAAACACTTCAAGATCAAGACAGGATAACAACTAGAAATGTATGAAAACCAAAGTAATGTAAATACATCGCATTTCACTTAAAACACCTTGAAGAACAACATATCTAGGTCTAGACAATTGAAATTTAATGTGGACTGTGAATTTGCAACCAAGCAGTGGATCGCTGCCGCTGCCAAGAACCAAGGTAAATCAATGCCATTTCTCAGCTGCTACTGAAGCTGGACACTTCACCATATGTAAAATTTATGGAATATAAAATGATTTAGAAGGACGGTTGCCACAGATGAAAGTGCTCCTCATAAATAAATGCAGTTATTTGTTGCCAAATGTATCACAGCTCTAGCATAGGGCACACCTGTAAAGGAAAAAGATTCTCTCCTGGAATGTTGTCGTGAAATTCCTGCACAATGGGTTTGATGATAATATCATGTCAGGTACAGTCATCAAAATCTCATCTATCTTTTGATTTTCTAAAAGAAGGGAAAGTAGAACACATAGTAGTGAAAGCAATACCGCTCCATCAAGATCGCCATCCCTAAAACGCAATAATTGAAGAAGTTTCCCACCATTCATGGGCTCATTTTCATTTTCCTTCTGCTTCTCTGCCATCCTAGCCTTGAGCTCCTTGGCAAGGTCATTTTGTCGACCATTATACTGAAGCTCTTGGGCAGTAGTGGATGTTGAAGCTTCATCCCCGTGATCTCCCCGCTTGTCAACTGGGAATAAATCCTCGAAAGAGGCGTCTCCAGGAGTGTCACTGAACCTACTTAGTCCATTATTTCCCTCAACTAAAGGTTTTGCCTCCTGTAAAGACACAATATAAATGAATGCCATAAAGAATCAAGTATCTGCATTCTTGACCAAGAAAGCACTAGATTTTTTCTGCGTGCAAAGCCAAATTACCATACAGAGAGTTCTAACCTTTGGGAAATTGATATTCTGTCTCCCAGCCTGGAAGGAGAAAGCATCGTCATCTTCAAAACTTGAACGGTCTTTACCTTCAAGCTCTAAATGATTGCTGTCACCCTTTTTTGATTCTTGGCTGCTCCTAACTACCTTACTTGGCAGACCATCTGGGGATAGTTCATGTAATACCTTACCATTTAAATCAGTAACTCCAGAAGAAGATTCCACTGCTAGTTTTTCATGAAAAACTAATGTAGGGTCTTTATTGGGAACCACATTATCGTTCATAAGTTCCACAGTTTTTGAACTACTGCTTTCGGCAGGTTTTCCATCATGAAGCTCGTCAGATTTACCATGTCCAGCAGATTCAGAAACGAGCTCTTTTGTTTTATCGTCCTAGAAAAATAAATAAAAAGTTAATATACTGAGACCACTATAATCTCGTGGGAGACCCATGAGACTTTAAACGGATACCATGCAAGGAAAATGAACATGGTGTGAAAAGAACCCTGAAGAGCTTACCTGTTCAATGTCAGAAGCCACGGGCGATTGTGTATCTCCTGGTGGGCCAGAAAACCCAGCATGATTATCACCACTTGGGACTGGATCATCCTCGTCAACATGCCTTATTTTACGAACAAATCATGAACATTTTATGTTTAGTAGTCTATCAATCAAGGTTACTTTCAAAAGACAATAGAAGCAATGTTGGTAGCAGTTATGTGGACAATTAATCTGGTTGAGATTTACAAATTATACATTTGTAGATTTGATTGTCACATTACTGTAGTTGTTAGTATCCAATATTTACAAATGGTGAGAAATGCCATGAGATAGAACAATCGGAATGAGCATGGAACAGACATATTCAATCGTAGCAAGAGCGCGATACATGCTTGTTAGTAAGAAAAGAACAGTTAAAAGGTGCAAGTGGCATATGATTCATCTATACCTATACCTATATATAATAATAAAGGACGGAGTGTTTCGCCTCCTTCCCACACTTTTTTGGACGATTTTATCCTCACACCAAACTAAATTTAACACACTATTGCCACGGTAACGGTTCCATCTTTTTTCTTCTCTCCCTGACCAAACGACACACAGCTTCTTTTTCTTCGGAACCGGTCGAGGAGAGACCATGGCGGAGCCATGTAGAACAGCAGTGGCAGAGCCATGTAGAACCAGCGGCGGCGGCTGAAACTGCAAAAGACCAAGCTAGGGTTGGCAGGTCGCGTGCAAAAGACCAAGCTAGGGTTGGCAGGTCACGTGCGTACAGGCGCAGACATATGTGGCAGGGAATTGGTGGAGGAGACCAGGGCCGAACCTCGCCAGTGTGCGGCGGCCAGAGCGGCAGGCAGTGGCACGGACGTCGTCAGTTGTCAAGTGAGAAAAGGAGGATCGAGAGATAGACGTGCGGGTGTGTGTTTTTTCTCTGAGATCTTGCATGTGCGTGCATGGGTGCTGTGTAATTGTGTGTGTGAGAGCCCTTTGGGATGGGCCCAATCTGTGTGAGCAAGGTACGTGTTTGCCACTAGGCCTATTTAGTTCTACCCAAATAAATTTGTGCCTATTTCTATAGAAATAATATTACAGTCTAAAAAGTTACTCGTCTAATTTTTTAGTGTCACCCATAACATCAGAATGAATGATCTTATCAATTTTGAGTTACCTCGGTTCTCGAACAGGCTGTCGTCTCGAGTTCTGCAGCCATGGGTGCATCAATAATGTCTTTGCATCAGGTCGTTGTATCGCATCCTACAAGTGCTTCTTGAAGTCAGAACAACAAGCGATTAGAAAAAATAAATGAGCCCTCTAAAAAATAGTAACGAGATACAATAAAAAACCTTTTTAAAACATTGACGCAGAAAATCAGTGCTCTCAGGAGAGAATCCTTCTGGTATTGGTGGATGCACATCCTGTATTACATGAGTAGAAGAATTTTTAGGTAATATGCACTTGTAGCTGGATGAACAGTGTCTTTGAAGGGAAGAGATGAAACAGCTGCAGCTAATTAACCTGAACAATGCGAAACAGTGCAGGCATGGGCTGTAGTTCGTAATATGGTGGGGCACATGTCAGTAGCTCAATAACAGTGCAGCCCACACTCCAGATATCAGATGCAGCACAAACACCAGACATTTCAATGACCTAATGCAGAAAAGAGATGATGAAGATTGAAGAGAAGTCAAAATATCATGATAATATATGCAGAAAAGAGATGATGAAGATTGAAGAGAAGTCAAAATATCATGATAATATATGCAGAAAAGAGATGATGAAGATTGAAGAGAAGTCAAAATATCATGATAATATGACATAATAGCAAGGATTTTAAGTCAAATGGAACCTCAGTCGACAATTATAACTGCCACATACTAGCACCTTGCAATATTAACTATAGCCAAAAGTTAAGATTTGATCGATTTTGGCTGCTAACGCCTGCTGTGATGCTATCATATCAGCAGTATTGGTTTGACTATGTTATACTAGTATTCCAGATGCTAATAGCACTTCGTGCAATTTAGGAAATTTACTAAGTTTTTTCTTATCCTGGTCTCCTGGAGCAGATCCAGTGGATGAAGTCTTACTTTCGCACCATACATTTGCTGGTTTTTTGTGTCAAAATTATCGCCATGGAAAAGAAAATATCACCGTTTGCCAAAGCGTCTTATAATATGAAACAGAGGGGTAATTTGATCACTCAAGTCATCTGCCACACTGGCAGAATAAGTTCCTTTACCACATACTCACAGTTTCAACAAATTCTATCGGCAACAAAAAGGAGGAATATTAAATTTAATTATGCTCATCTAGGTAAATGGTTTTTTTCCTGAAGTGATGCTTGTACTATTTCTATGTAATGCTTCAAATTTGATTACAAAGTACAATGGAACAGGACAACACCTTTAAGACAACTAACAATTAAAAAACTACTCCCTCTGTCCGGAAAAGGATGCTTTTTCTAGATTTGCATGTATCTAGATCATGGTTTAAAAGGCGTAGCCTAGCTTAGGCGTCCAAGCGCTCCTCCTCCGCTTTGGAAAAATGGCCGCTTTAGGCGCCTAGGCATCCAAAGCGCCCGCCTAGGCGTCAGAGCGCCCCTAGATCTCCTTAGGTCGCCTTAACACCTTAAAAACCATGATCTAGATGCATTTCAGTGTGTAGATACATGTGAATCTAGACAAAGTTGAGAAATCCTTTTCTGGACACAGGGAGTACAACTAACAAGTTAAGAAACTAATCCGGCGTGCCAGTGGACCTAACAAATAATTCAGCAGCCATAGAAGGTACAGGAAATTAGCATACCTCAGGGGCCATCCAGTATGGTGTTCCAACCACTGAATGTGTGTTTACATCAGCTTCAGTTAATTTAGTAGCAACTCCGAAATCAGCAAGTTTAACTAGGCCCTAAACAACAAAATGTAGATAAATGAGAGCTTCAGGGGAAAATAGTAACATATCACAATAAAATATGACTTCTAATGCCCTTTTGGTCGTGCACCATGGTAGGTGTAGATTTCAAGTTTGATCTTGTGCCTCATCAATCATATTAAATATTTCTGTGCAACATATTACTGGCTAAGTAGCTACTTCCTCCATGTGACTACAACTGAGGGATCATGCTTGCGGCTATCAAGGATTGGCGGCTATTACACATACTAGTACTGTACCAAGTGAAAGAAGTACAACCAGATTATAGCAAATATTAATCAAGTTGTGTGCTTCCTGGTTATGCGCATAATATTCACTCTACAGCAACAAAAAATGTCATAGGTTCCAACATACTAACATGTAGCTTGAGAATCATCATATTGTAACTGATGCTGGATTTGTCCTTTTTTTTACTACCCAAAGGCCAAAGCATCAAGAGCAGACAATAAAACCAGCTAATGTTATAGTACATCTGTAGTTATCTATTCCAACAAAAAATGCCAGGCTGCGATATCTCCACGAGTTCATCCCACGATGCCCATTCCATGCATCTTTTTATTTTCTTACTAACAGAAAGTTCATTCAAAAGATTGATTTGAAACATAATATTCACAGAACTGTAGAAAGATTTCATATCCCTTCTATAGTTTTTGCTTATAAGCTAATACTGTCGCCTGACTTCAGCATCACTCATCAGAAGTAATAAAACCAAATAAAAACCATGCTCAAATATGCAAGTGATGGAGCCATTTACCTCTTTCGTGGTCAATATATTTGCACCCTTGATATCTCTATGTATGACACCTTGCTCATGCAGATAAACAAGGCCTTCCAACACCTGGTAAGTAATGTATAAGTTAGAAGCGGACATAGCCAAAAAAATGTAAAGTCACAGTAATCACCGTATATCCACCTGAGCGATGTAAACAGCAGCCAATGATTCAGGAAATGGTCCGAATTTGTTTGGCTTTATGATATTGGCAAGTGAACCATTTTCCACATACCTTACATCATCACACAGTATCAGTGCTAAAATTTACTGTTATGCATGTACTTCTTATCAAACATTGTCGGCGAAGATTCGAGATTTCTTACTCTAGAATTATGTGGAGGTGGCTCTTTGTCTTCAATGATCCAAGATACTTCACAATATTTTTGTGATTAAGATTCTGTATGAAGTAAGAAAACCTTCAGCTCAAAGCAACGCAATTCTCGAAAACATTTGCATCAACTAAAGGAGCAAAATAGATGTTCAAAAATCAAGGGTCTTTTAACAATAGGTATGATATGAGGGATAAAAAAACAAGGACATAATATCTATATTAAAAATCAAGAAATCAAGACCCTTTCATACACTTCTGATCATCCACGTTAATTTCTACTCCCTCAGTCCCAATTTAGGTGGCGTACACACTTTTCGAGCTCAAAGTTTGACCAACAAAACATGAATCGTCTGTCACAAAAATTATACCATTGAATACATACTCAAATAAAGTTTTTAATGGTATAATTTTTACAACAAATGATACGTATTATTGGTCAAATTAGTGGTCAAAGAAAAAACACTCAAATCTATGGCGCCACATGCCATTGGGACAGAGGGAGTATCATGTGTTTACATAGCTAGCTGAGCATTCAAAAATAAGTTCACATAATTTATGATGTCAACTGAGGGAAGGGTGCCTCTCATTGTTCTTCAGCATAAATTTGGCACACAGAACTTTGACTATAGTAGAAAATGACAACAGCAAAAATTAAGTAAACACGAAATGGGGGAAAATGTAACAGAGTAGGAGTAGGGAGGGATACGAGATGAGTTAACAATGAAGGAAAATACGGGGCTAATTGTCTTATTGAATCAAAACGTAGTACTGTTGAAACACTTACTTTCAGTAGATCAATTTCTTGCTGAATTGGCCACACCGGCAAACCATGGAGAACAGTTAACAGAACATACACAAAAGATAGTTTGTTAGAACCAAATATAACGGTGATGTAAAGATAGTGTAGAAAATGGTGATATTCCAAGAAAAATACCAAAAGCTAAAAGGCTGAATAAGAAAAGGATATGCAGATCCAAAAAGTTGATACACATATTTTACAATGTTGAAACAAATAAGAAGGGCGTGAGACATGAAGCGTCTAGGAACCCGGTGTTCTAAATAGAAGCAGTTAAGTAGCAGTCAACCTACCATGTATATGACCCTCTACACAGCCTTGTATTCACTGAATTTAACAAAGATATATTATGTGTACAATTGCTTGTAGTACATGACAATTGCTTAAAGGTAAATACTCGTTTCAGCACTAAACCTATATGCGCACCAAGTAACAAAAGGAAACAAAAGTGTGGCATTAGTGTCATTCCACTTCCACGAGATTAACACTAACAGGATAAACTTCTAAAATTAATCTCGAGTATATTCATGAGTAGTACATAGCCATATAACTTATACAAACTACTAGTACTTTATAGTTTGTATTAATTTTTGTGAACCACGACAATTATATGACTTCAACAGTTGGCTCACGATTGGCCCAGCAAAAATGTCAACCAGCATGGTTTCCCATTTAAACAGTCCAGCCAATGAAACCAGATGCTACAGGAAGAACGTGAAGGTTCAAGAGCTCATGGTGCTTACAAGTTACAAGGTTTTGTACAAGCATGAGTATTCTGTAACAGATGAGGAAACAATCGAATCCCTGTGGAACATTTAATGGAATGTTACTAATACTATGTCTAGCTAATCGAGTTCCGGAGGTGGGGCAGGGGGGCTATTTAGTGCATGTGTTATCTGGGAAACAACACCAATCACATAAATATAGAAGATAATGAAACAGCAGTGGACAGCATTTGACTATGTCAACTGTCATGTTTCTTTCCCAAGTCCATGTTTGCCGAAGTCTATGTCATCTATTTTGAAAAAGGGAGCTCACAAGCTCCATATGACAGCACTTGACAGACACACGACGTTAAACATTTGTTAAAATCTATGTCATGAATTTGGAAAAGAGATCCTCCATATGAGTATATGACCGCGCTCGACAAACATACGACGTGGTACATTTGTCAAAATCCATGTCATGTATTTGGAAGAAAAAAGAGTCCACGTGCTCCATATGACTGCCCTCGACCAAACACACAACGCGCTACGTAATTAAATCATCAAGTCCAAGTACAGTCCTAGTATACGTGTCCCGGACTATAATTACAAGTTCAGGCACTTTAAATAGGAAGCTCGCTGAGGACAAGCATAACTATGTTAGCATAAATATGCCCTAGGATTTAGTTCCACGTCACACTACCGAACAACAAGCTGCATTTTACTCTAGCTACCAGTCTCATCTTACCGTCCATTGTTCTCAACTGATGCTGCCTGATTCTTATCTCCTGACAACCGCATTTCTTATAATCACCAGGTCCAAGTATGTAACCCTAGTATGTGTGTCCTGGTCTATTATTACAAGTCAGAGCAGTTTAAATAGGAAGCCCGCTGACGACAAGCGTAACTAAGATCGCATAACGACGCCCTAGGGTTCAGTTCCACGTCACGCTAACCAACAGCAAGCTGCATTACTCTAGCTTTCAGTCTCATCTTAGCGTCGACTGATGCTGTCTGATTCCTATCTCCTGAAAACCGCATTTCATGTATCCGCACGAACTTGTGGCTGTGGGGGCATGCTAGGCGTCACATGAGAAGCCAAAAGAAGAAGAAATTCTCACCATGATTATGTTGAGATCCTCTTGAGGGATGTTCTCGAGCGAGACCTGCTTGATGGCCACGAAGTCGCCGTTCTCCAGGTCGAGCCCCTTGTAGACGCGCCCGTACGCCCCCTTCCCTATCTCATCTCCCAGCATCTGCGCCCGCCCACACACACAGACATAAACACAGTGAGTGAGAGAAGCATTCCCCCGAAACAAGAATTCTCAACTCAAAACAACAATTCCGCCGGATCCGAGGCGGGGTGGCGGGGGTACGCTCACGTATTTGTTGTCGAGCGTCTTGGATTTCTGGTTGTGCGGCCGCGTCGCCATCTCGACTCCTCCTCCGAGATTCGGGCCGCTGCGGCTCGGCCCGGCCGGGGCCGGCGGGGGCGGGGCGGATCGGCGGTCACTGGG
This sequence comes from Avena insularis, assembly GCA_023614405.1. NCBI lineage: Eukaryota > Viridiplantae > Streptophyta > Magnoliopsida > Poales > Poaceae > Avena > Avena insularis. Next base: position 591,005,460 of record CM042686.1, read on the forward strand.
GATGACACAGAGCCTCCGGGGAGCTCGCGGCGAGAGCCATTCAGGTTTTTAGGGTTTGGGGTGGGAAGGGAATTGGAGTCAGGAGCTGGAGGAGGAAGAAGGCGACGAGGGCAGAAGAGAGACAGAGAAGTAGCGAGGGGCTTGCCTGTAATTAATCTTTTTTTTTTTTTGCAGGCGGTGGGAAAGTAAGGGAAATGAGGAGGACGGGATTTTATAGTGGGATGTGTACTTTTTGAAGTGTGCGGAAGCCAACGAGGATCCTGGGAGGATAGCGGGGCCGCCCAACTGTCAATTAGCTGTCTTCGATTAGCGTCTTGTTCATCATCCGGGGCCCTCTCCCGGTTTCCTTTTCGCATGGAGATCTCACTGAGTTCTGCTCTATCCCCTGCCTCCTTATGTTCTCTTTCCATCTTTTTCATCTCCTTACTTTAATTGGCTCACTTTCTCTTTTTATTTCTATCCTAGAATACCTGTCTTTTTTTCTCGTTTGTTTCTATGTCTTTTCTTTATTCGGAGATTTTAAGGATGGTGGGAAATTGTGTATCTCTCATAGTCTTTTTCTTGGCATATTCATTTTCATATGACGATGACAATTGAGTTATCTTGGCCAATACTGATAATGAGCTTCTCGTATTCTCTTAACTTGCAATAATGTTATTCTATATATGGAGTTTCATTTCCAATCACACTCGTTAGGTAAACACATTTCTTCTCAACCAGGTGGGCCATGGTGGCAATGGTCACGACGGAGACGACATCCGCAGGCATTGTCTTCCTCGTTGGAGGCACCGCCGAGGTTCCCCATCACCCTCCCTTTCCATGCTTCTAGGGTGAAAACCCAATTGCCCCTCCGAAGGGGTGGCGACAACGTATCGACGTTGTGCCCTTCCCGAAGACATGGGAACAAGGGCGGGTATGAGCTAGTTCATATCTGGTAGACAGATGGTGGCGGATCTCTTTTGCATCACTCTCCGCTTCGGTGCCCTTTCGCCCTGTTTGATGATGTTTGCTCCCATCCGATGCACAAGTGGAAGTCCAGTCCGGCACATGGAGTCGCCAGCACACCTCGGTGTTATGCTTGCCGAGAAACGCAGTCGTGGTCAGCGGGTCGCCTTCCACCGTCAATGTCGGTGTTGTGATGGGGTTTGTGAAGGAGATATGCCCTAGAGGCAAATAATAAAGAGGTTTTTTTTGTCATATCTCAATTAGTTTATAATAGTTTCATATTGTGCTATATTGTGCCAAGTAGAAACATTGGTACAGGTGTGGTATGAAACAACAAAGTCCCTAGTAGCCTCTATTCATACTAGTTCGTTGGTCATGAGGATGATCTGGGTTTCAAGATCATGGGCATTTATGTCGACTGACAACGGGATCATATCATTGGAGAATGATGTGGTTGGACATTCCTCGAAGGATTGCAACACGATCAAGTCATATAGTTCATTGTTGCAATATCTATGTTGAGAAGCGCAATGGAAAACGTTCCTCAACAATTCTCTCCACAAAGGAAAGAATCAATGATAATGATCATTGTGTTTTCCCCACTAGTGTTTTCACTACATGAAGTAGGATTCAAAATGTAGCCCATATCTTGTATGGAGACATTTGTGAATCATTTGTCATGATTACTAGAATATGACATACCTACGAACTACTAAGGAAATAATGGTAAACTAGAATTATGAGAAATCCTAGAAGCAAAATTCCCTTAAGATTAGAAAGCGTTTCGTCGCTGCATCTCACAAGGAAAGGAGTTACTTGGATTTTCCCAAATGACTGCAAATGCATAGTGGAAAAAGGGGGTGAATGACAAAAGCACAATTTGTCAAGTATTGGACGAATTCGAATGAATTTGATTCAAGTGTGCTAAATGTCTAGTGGATTTAAAACTAGTAAAAGTACTAGTATCTCATAGTATATCTCCAAGTTTGATATTTGATCAAAGGATTTTGAAATTGGTCAAAATAGTGAGTGGATATGCAATTTGCATGAAATTGAGTGGGAGCTATAAAAGTCTTCCTAAAACAATATGTGCATGACATATTTTTGAGTGGAAGCAATATAAGTCTCAAATTCAAATATGTAGAAACATAGTTTGAGTAAGAGTAGTGACTCATACCAAAATATGTTAGGAACATATTTTGAGTGGGAGCTTATAGAGTAATTCTTAAGTGTGTTAAGAATAAAAGCGCAAGTACTGATAAATAATGATTTATGAGGTGTAGAAGTTGATAATAAGTGTATTATGATATTATATAGTATTCCTTGAGGGATTCTAAAAAGGGTTTCAGAATAGAAGTTAATTAAGGAACTAGTCCTTAATAACTCAAGTTAGAAATAGTATTAAGTGTAACAGCAATGGTTGAAAGAAAGAAAAGGATGATCATTATCCACTATGTTGAGACATAGGTTCTATCTTAGAAAACCATGATGATAACTTAACATAATATATGATCCAATAAGGAACATTTAAAAGTGATTAAGTTTGAATCATGGAATGTTGAGCTAATTTTGTCCACGGTGTCTAATAGATAACTGCAAACATATTTTCTAGATCCATAAAGGATGACATATCTTAAAACATAAAGGGTTATGTTATAAGGGAATATGTTGGAAACTCCCGTAATACCGATTAGAGTCAAGTAGGAAGCAAGGTGAACAAAACATTGAAAGCTGCACATAGTGCACTCGTGTTTTGATGATTACATTTATAATAATAGATAAGGGTACCATCTAAAGTGTTGTATAATGTTATGGCGGGGCTAGTTCGCTTTTAACGTAGAAAGCCCTCGAGGTTGATCTAAAGTCACTGTAGGCTCCTAGAACCAGGCCTCATTCTGCTGCCATAGCGACGATGCATACACACAGATGTTATCATGTGATGATAAAGTATTAATGTCAATCAAGGAGACATTAGTAAGTTGCAAAGGATTTGGGATTGTAAAGTACATGCCCAAGACTCAACCTCTTCCATGAGTAAGCATGTTCAGGGTACCGATATATGGTGCCAATGATTAATAACAAATGCAGCTAGTTTATTTGTACTCTAGTGCAAGTGGGAGACTATTGGAAATATGCCCTAGAGATAAATAGTAATAAGGACTATTATCATATTTCATAAAGTTTATAATTAAGTTTTATATCATGCTATAACTGTATTGAGTGGAAACATCAATACAAGTGTAATATATAAACAACCAGGGGTTCCCAGTGAAACTCTAGTCACTGGTTCATTGGTTAACAGATGATCAAGTTTCCTGATCATGTGGCATTTATGCCAGTTGGAAATGGAGTCAACTCATTTTGTGAATGAGATGATGAACCAATACCCAACCTAAACATCGTGACCCGATCATGTCACGAAGTTCAAGTTATGATGATTAGAAATGGATCCTCATAGACTATTCCTTAGACCGTGAGGCTATATCAATCACTGTCTCTCGAGAGTGCTTAGATAGCATCAAGCGCCACTTGGTAATACAGTGGTTATAAAGGTGTGTTCAGGTACTCGGAGGAAACCGTAGAGGCAATATATGTCAAGAGCGGGATTTGTCTGTCCACGTGACAGAAAGATACTCAAGGGCCCACTCGGAGAAGTTATTTCCAATAGCTGCACAACGTGTGATTTGATCACAGGGATATCACTTGTCGGAACGAGTCATGTAGCATTGTTTAGTAATGAGATTGAACACGACATGGTGATGTCATTGATCAGATCTCGGGCAATGCGAGTGTCGAGAGACAAAGGGAATAAGACATGATCGTCCCGTTTCAAACGACGAAAGATCTTCGTGGAACGCACAGGGGTCACATGGCCATCTAGGTCCCTCTGTTGATCATTGGTACGGGAGTGTCCCGACCATGTCTGGAGTGTTCTCGAACCGTAGGGTATCACGCTTAAGGTTTTGATGATGCTTAGAGAGTGTTTATAGGATCGGAAGAATTGCCGAAGAATAGTAGAGAGAAAACCGGAAGGGTTTCGGTAAGTTCGGAGGACGTCCTGAGTGGAGGTGGAAGGTGTTCCATAGCCACGGAGATTGAATAATATATGAATTAATGTTAAATATTGATTTCATCATTTATTCATAATTATTTAATAAAAGAGACTTAATGGGCCAATTCCGGAGGGAAGAGGGCCCATTAGGAAAAGGCAAGAGGGAGAAGGGCCAGAGAGGGTGGCCGGCGCCCTAGTGGGCCAGACCCCCACACAGGGCCCATGGGGGTGGCCGGTGGTGCCACCCCTCCCCCTCTCCTCTCCTTTAGTCCCACCCCGGGACTTTGAGGGAGGTAGTACCTCCCCTCCCCCTATATATAGTGGGGGTATTTGGCCAGATAAATACACACAATGTTCAATAAAGGTTTCCTCAGTTTTGGGGAGACCTCCAATTGATATTCTCTCTCTCTCGTGATTGTGGTCCCAAGTTCGGAATGAAGGAAATATGCCCTGAGAGGCAATAATAAAGTTGTTATTATGTATTCCTTATATATGATAGATGTTTATTTTACATGCTAGAATTGTATTGATCGGAAACATCAATACATGTGTGTTTAATAAACAAAAAGGGTTCCTAGTTATGCCTCTCTTATAGACTAGCTTGTTGATTAACAAGATGATCAAGGTTTTCTGATCATGGACATTGGATGTTGTTAATAACAAGGTCACACCATTGGTGGAATGATGTGATGAACATTCATCCGAAGTATAGCATTACGATCAAGTCATTATGTTTATATTGCTATAACATCATATGAAGTAAACTTTATCCTTAGACCATGAGATCATGTTAATTGCTAACACCGGAAGAGTATCTTGATAACATCAAACGTCACACCGTAACAGGGTGACTATAAAGATGGGTTCAGTACTACGAAGGTGTTATGTTGAGGCTCATGGATCAAGAGTAGAATTTGTCAATCCTGATGACGGATAGATATACTCTGGTCCCTCTTGGTGATATCACATTGAGATAGCTTGCAAGCAAGTGATGTGATCACTAGAATGTTATATCACGGGAACGAGAAAAGAGTGCATGTCGGTAATGAGATCAAACTAGGTATGGAGATACCGATGATCGAATCTCGGACATGTAATATATCGCGAGACAAAGGGATTTAGTTACAAGCGTTAAAGATTCTCACGATCTCAGAAGTCATCGTTGAATGTGTAGGAGTCAGTACGGATCTCCAGGTCCCGCTGCTGATTATTGATCGGAGAAGGGTCTCGATCATGTCTGCATTATTCGCGAACCGTAGGGTGACACACTTAAGAGTTACCGGACACCATTTTGGAGCACATATGTTTTAGACGAAAGAATTGCAAAGTGCAGGAATTGTTTCAATAGAAACCGGAAATTGTTCCGGGTGAAATTGCAGAAAGTGGTTCTGCATGTGATATTGAAATATTGCAAGGGGCTATATGTGAATGTTTGTTAATTAAAGTAATTAAAAAAATTCTGAATAAATTTAATAAAAGAGTTTTATTAAATGAGAGAGCATTAAACTTGGAGAATTTTAATGCATTTAAAGTGGAGACTTTAAAAGGGAATGTGAAGAGGCATTTTAATGTGGAGGGGTTACCACCACATGAATGGGGGAGGTGAGGGGTCACCCTCCCCCATGCGCCGGCCATGGAGAGGAGGGGCACCCCCCTCCTCCTATAAAAGGCCACCCATTCCCTTCTTCATCCTCACTCCTCCTTGTGAAGGATCTCTCTCCCCCTCTAGAATTATTCTCCCATGGTCTCGGATTAGCGAGATACATGTTCCCGGTGGCATTTCGTCTAGAAGGAGTTGCTGCTTCCGCTGGATTGCTGGAGAGAGGAGGTGGAGGTTGTCTAGTGGCTTGAACATGTGTGCGAGTACGGATGCACTGCTGAGTTGCGGCGCTCGGACTTCCTCACGATCTTGAGATCGGCAAGTCTACGACTACATCAACCACGAGTTCCTACTCGTTAACAAAACTCGTTGTCTTCGAGGGTAAGTTCTCATTGGATGTATGTCCACCTGTTGCTTTGTACCTAGTAGATAGATCTTGGCGTATAGTTCACACCGTAGGAAATTTTTTGTTTTCTATGTTGTGGACCCAACAGTGGTATCAGAGCCTAATCTATGCGTAGGTGCTTTGCTCGGGTAGTACACATATGTTTATATGTGGGCGATGATGATCATGTTATTGCATCTTCTATGTATTTTGGATATTGGTGGCATAGTGGGATGAAGCGGCCTGGACCAACCTTACATGTCATCGTACATGAGACCGGTTCCACGACTGACATGAAACTTGTTTTGCATAAGTGGCTGGCGGGTGTCTGTCTCTCCTACTATAGTCAATATCTAATTTACAACGAGTTGCTAATAACTTAGTTATCCTTGTTGTGGTTCATGTTCGTAGGTAATAATGGTTCTATCTCCGAAAGCCCTAAGCCACGTAAAACTTGCAATTGATAAATTAGAGGCGTCTAGTTTAGATCGTTGCTGGGCTAGTGTATTGATATGGTATTGTTGTAAGTAGATGTATGATAGATACTCTTACAACACATTCAACGTATAAGTTCCATAGACCTTGGCCTTACACACAAAGGAATGATAGAGATCATACCATGATGCAAATGATAGAGATCAAATGCATGGACCATATCATCTCACTTTACACATTAGATGTTAGCATCTTATACTGCTAGTTTGGCGCTTTTGGTAGCATTATAAGATGATCCCTCATTTAGATATCAAGATAAAATGTGTTCTTCCTTGAGTATGCACCGTTCTATGGATCGTGTTTCGAGACATCACGTGATGATCGGGTGTACTCGACTCTACGCTTTCATACAACGGGTGTAAGACAGTTTTACACACGCGAGTACTAAGGTTCTTACTTGGCGAGCCTAGCATGTACAGACATGGCCTCGGAACACGGACCGAAAGGTTAAGCATGAGTCATATGGTTGATATGATGCCCATATAGATGCTCGCCTTTGAAATTACACCGACTCACGTGATGATCGGACTTGGTGTAGTGAATTTGGTTCATGTAATCACCAAAAAGGCACGAGGGATGTCGTTTTTGAGTGGGAGTTCATTAGTAATTTGGATTAGTTGAACTCAATCTATCATAAACTTAGTCTAAATAAACTTTTACAAATTCTGTTGTAGATGGCACCACCTGCTTTTAATTTCAATGTGTTCATGGAGAAAGAGAAACTTGCTGCGAATGGTAGCAACTTCACCAACTGGGCTATGAATTTGAGGATTCTCCTCACTGCTTCACAAAAGCAATATGTGCTAGATGCGCCACTAGGCCCCCCACCAGCTCCTGATGCCCCTGACGAGGAAAAGAATGTCTATGTGACTCGTCAGGAGGACCACAACTTAGTTCATTGCAGCATACTGTATGGGCTAGAGCCAGAACTTCGAAAGCGTTTCGAAAATGGAAATGCCTTTCATACCATGGGAGAATTGAAAATGATTTTCAATACCCATGCTGCGGTAGAGAGTTATAATGCTACTGAAAAGTTCTTTAGCTGCATGATGGAGGAGAACAGCTCCGTTAATGAGCATGTACTCAAAATGTCTGGGTACGCTGATAAGCTTGTGTCCTTGGGAATAACGATTCCCATTGACTTGGGTATACATCGTGTTCTTCAATCTCTGCCACCTAGCTACAAGAGCTTCGTGATGAACTATAATATGCAGGGCATGAAGAAGACTCTTCCTGAGCTTCTGTGAATGCTTAAGACTGCAGAAGTGGAGATTAGGAAAGAACATCATGTGTTGATGATCAATAGGACCACCGGTTTCAAGAAGGACAAGAAAGGCAAGAACAAGGGAAAGAAGGGTGGCAAATCATTGCCGCTGAAAAGAAACCCGAGCTGGCCCTAAGTCCGATACGAAAGTGCTACTATTGCAAGGGGACCAGCCATTGGAAGCTGTTGCCCCAAGTATTTGGCGGACAAGAAGTCCAAAGGCAAACAAAGGTATATGTGATATACATGTTAGTGATGTGTACTTGACTAGTACTGCAAGCACCTAGGTATTTGATACGGGATCAGTTGCTATATGTAACTCGATTCAAGGGCTGCGAGAACAAGCGACAACTAGCAAGGGATGAGGTCACAATGCGAATTGACAATGGATCAAGAGTTGATGTGATCGCGTCGACGCAGCCTCTCCATATGCCATCGGGATTAGTCATAAACCTAAATAATTGTTATTTGGTGCCTGCACTTAGAATGAACATTGTATCCGGATCATGTTTGATGCAAAGTGGTTATTCATTTAAATCTGAAAACAATGGTTGTTCGATTTATATGGATAATATCTTTTATGGTCATGCACCTATGTTGAATGGTTTATTTCTGATGGATCTCGATAGTAATATTACGCACATTCATAATGTTAATGCTAAAAAGATTAAACTTGATGATGATATATCTGCATATATGTGGCAATCGCCGTCTAGGTCATATTGGCGTTAAACGCATGAAGAAACTCCATTCTGATGGACTTTTGGAATCACTTGATTTTGAATCATTTGATACATGTGAGCCATGCCTTATGGGCAAGATGACTAGAACGCCGTTTTCCGGTTCAATGGAACGGGCTACAGATCTATTGGAAATCATACATACTGATGTGTGTAGACCAATGAGTGTGTCGGTGCGAGGTGGATATCGTTATTTTGTTACTTTCACGGATGATTTGAGTAGATACGAGTATATCTATTTGATGAAACACAAGTCTGAAACTTTTGAAAAGTTCAAGGAATTTCAGAATGAAGTGGAAAATCATCATAATAGAAAGATCAAATTTCTACGGTCTGACCATGGAGGAGAGTATCTAAGTTACGAGTTTAGCACACACATGAAAGAGTGTGGAATAGTTTCACAACCCACGCCTGCCGGAACACCACAACGTAATGGTGTGTCGGAACGTCGTAATCGTACCTTATTGGATATGGTTCGATCTATGATGTCTCTGACTGACTTGCCACTGTCATTTTGGGGTTATGCACTGGAAACAGCTGCATTCACTTTAAATTGGGCACCATCTAAATCCGTTGAAACGACACCGTATGAACTATGGTTTGGAAACAAACCTAAGCTGTCATTTCTTAAAGTTTGGGGATGCGATGTTTATGTGAAGAAAATTCAACCAGATAAACTCGAACCCAAAGCGGAAAAATGCGTCTTCATAGGATACCCTAAGGAAACGATTGGGTATACCTTCTATCACAGATCCGAGGGCAAGGTTTTTGTTGCCAAGAATGGATCCTTTCTTGAGAAGGAGTTTCATGAAAGGTGTGAGTAGTCGAAGGTAGAACTCGAAGAGGTTATTGAACCTTCTCTTCATGAAATGGCGAGTAGAAAGACCACGGAAGTTGTTTCGGAGTTGACTTCACCTAATGAAGAGAGAGCTAATGATATTGATCATGAAACTCTGAAAGAGGACACTACCAAACCTCATAGGTCAAGCAGGACACGCGCAACTCCTGGACTGTACGGCAATCCTATTGTAAATTTCATGGTTGATGAAATGGATGACCCTGCGACGTATGAAGAAGCGATGATGAGCCCGGATTCCAACAAATGGCTAGAAGCCATGAAATCCGAGATGGAATCCATGTACGAGAACCAAGTTTGGACCTTGGTGGACTTACCTCACGATCGAAAGGCCGTTGAGAATGAATGGATTTTCAAAAGAAAAACTGATGCTGATGGTAATGTGACCATCTATAAGGCTCGACTTGTCACAAAGGGGTTTAGACAAATTCAAGGAGTTGACTACGATGAGACATTCTCTCCCGTAGCGATGCTTAAGTCAGTTAGGATTATGTTAGCAATTGCTGCATATTTCGATTATGAAATATGGCAGATGGATGTCAAAACTGCGTTCCTCAATGGTAATATTGAAGAAGAGTTGTATATGATACAACCTAAGGGTTTTGTCGATCCTAAGGATGCTAATAAGGTATGCAAACTTCAGCGATCCATCTATGGACTGAAGCAAGCATCCTGGAGTTGGAATCTCCACTTTGATGAGGTGATCAAAGAGTTTGGATTTGTCCAAACTTATGGACAGGCTTGTATTTACAAGAACATGAGTGGGAGCAATGTGGCATTTCTGATATTATATGTGGATGACATATTATTGATTGGAAATGATATAGATCTTTTAAACAATGTTAAAAGTTATCTAAACAACAAATTTTCGATGAAAGACCTTGGTGAAGCATCATATATATTAGGCATTAAAATCTATAGAGATAGATCAAGGCGCCTAATTGGGCTATCACAGAGTACATACCTTGATAAGATATTAAAGAAGTTTAATATGGACGAAAGTAAGAAGGGGTTCTTACCTATGTTGCAAGGCAAGACATTGAGTAAGACTCAAAGTCCGGCTATGGCGGAAGAAAGAGAGATGATGGATAAGATACCCTATGCCTCGGCCATAGGCTCTATTATGTATGCCATGCTATGTACAAGACCGGATGTGGCACATGCTATTAGTTTGACCAGTAGGTACCAATCTGATCCAGGTTCGGAACACTGGATAGCGGTAAAGAACATCCTCAAGTACTTGAGAAGAACTAGGGATATGTTTCTTATATACGGAGGTGAAGAAGAGCTAGTCGCTAAGTGTTATGTCGATGCTAGCTTTGACACCGATCCGGATGACTCTAAGTCTCAATCCGGATACGTATTTCTCTTGAACGGAGCAACGGTTAGTTGGAGGAGTTCAAAACAACCTGTGGTGGCTGGATCAACGACGGAGGCGGAATATGTTGCTGCTTGAAGCGGTAGCGAAGCGGTTTGGATGAAAGAGTTCATTACGGAACTAGGTGTGGTTCCTAGTGCATTGGACCCAATGGTGATCTATTGTGACAACAATGGAGCCATAGCCAACACAAAGGAACCGAGGTCTCACAAGAATTCCAAGCATATTAAGCGCCGGTTTCACTCCATCCGCGAGCATGTCAAGGATGGAGATATAAAGATTTGTAAAGTACACACGGACCTAAATGTAGCAGATTCGTTGACTAAAGTTCTCCCTAGGGCAAAACATGATCAACACCAGAACTCCATGGGTGTTAGATTTATCACTATGTTAACTAGATTATTATCTCTAGTGCAAGTGGGAGAATGAAGGAAATATGCCCTAAGAGGCAATAATAAAGTTGTTATTATGTATTCCTTATATATGATAGATGTTTATTTTACATGCTAGAATTGTATTGATCGGAAACATCAATACATGTGTGTTTAATAAACAAAAAGGGTTCCTAGTTATGCCTCTCTTATAGACTAGCTTGTTGATTAACAAGATGATCAAGGTTTCCTGATCATGGACATTGGATGTTGTTAATAACAAGGTCACACCATTGGTGGAATGATGTGATGAACAGGGTGACTATAAAGATGGGTTCAGTACTACAAAGGTGTTATGTTGAGGCTCATGGATCAAGAGTGGAATTTGTCAATCCAGATGACGGATAGATATACTCTGGGCCCTCTCGGTGATATCACATTGAGATATCTTGCAAGCAAGTGATGTGATCACTAGAATGTTATATCACGGGAACGAGAAAAGAGTGCATGTCGATAACGAGATCAAACTAGGTATGGAGATACCGATGATCGAATCTCGGACATGTAATACATCACGAGACAAAGGGATTTAGTTGCAAGCGTTAAAGGTTCTCACGATCACAGAAGTCATCGTTGAATGTGTAGGAGTCAGTACGGATCTCCAGGTCCTGCTGCTGATTATTGATCGGAGAAGGGTCTCGATCATGTCTACATTATTCGTGAACCGTAGGATGACACACTTAAGAGTTAACGGACACCATTTTGGAGCACATATGTTTCAGACGAAAGAATTGCAAAGCGCAGGGATTGTTTCAATAGAAACCGGAAATTGTTTCGGGTGAAATTGCAAAAAGTGGTTCTGCATGTGATATTGAAATATTGCAAGGGGCTATATGTGAATGTTTGTTAATTAAATTAATTAACAAAATTCTGAATAAATTTAATAAAAGAGTTTTATTAAATGAGAGAGCATTAAACTTGGAGAATTTTAATGCATTTAAACTGGAGACTTTAAAAGGGAATGTGAAGAGGCATTTTAATGTGGAGGGGTTACCACCACATGAATGGGGGAGGTGAGAGGTCACCCCCCATGCGCCGTCCATGGAGAGGAGGGGCACCCCCTCCTCCTATAAAAGGCCACCCATTCCCTCCTTCATCCTCACACCTCCTTGTGAAGGATCTCTCCCCCTCTAGAATTACGGATGTGCTGGTTGTCCGGTGGCTTGAACGTGTCTGCGAGTACAGATGTGCTGCTGAGTTGCGGCGCTCGGACTTCCTCATGATCTTGAGATCGGCAAGTGTATGACTACATCAACCACGAGTTCCTACTCGTTAACAAAACTCGTTGTCTTCGAGGGTAAGTTCTTGTTGGATGTATGTCCACCCGTTGCTTTGTACCTAGTAGATAGATCTTGGCGTATAGTTCACACCGTAGGAAATTTTTTGTTTTCTATGCTGCGGACCCAACACGGACTGCACGAACGAAAGACATCTTCACCGCGGAGCGCCATTACGTTGCGGGATTTAGATCCAGGAGCTCTACTTCCGCAACTACTACTGGATCGGGGAAGTGGGACATTTGAGGCACTCAAGTCATTGGAGCCACAGGAGCGCAATGACTTCATCATGACCTTGAGGTCGGCTTCGGCTCGTCTACATCAACCACGCTCTCCTGAGCGTTGACAACGCTTTTCGGTCATCAAGGGTAAGTTCGTGAAAATCCCCTCTCGTAACTACATTACTAATAGATAGGTCCTGGCAGCATCAGGGGTTCAGAGGCATAGGGTAAAATTATTGTTTTCATACGCGGAACCCCTTTAGGTATGCCATTTGCAAAGGAGGGCCCCAAAAGGGGTGTAGTATAGACAACTACTTGATCAATGTTGTGGTGTAAGTTCATAGGTAAGAATCGGTTCTTGTGCGAAAGCCCTAGCAACCACGTAAAACATGCAAAGATAAAGTAGAGGCATCTAACTTTGTTTTGCAGGGGCGTTGTGATGTGATATGGTAGTAGTCAAGGTAAAGTAGTTTACTTTCTGTTGCTAAGTTATAGTAACAATCATGGTGATGATATACTACCATGCCGGAGGGCACCGGTACCCTGGCGCCGGTTCCGAAGGCGTGGGATGGAGATCACAGCGTGAAGGCCATATTGCATCACACTTACATTCAATGTTTGCTGTTTGTGCATCTTATTGTATGCTAGTATTAGATACTCGACGGTAGCATAATAAGATAATCCCTAAACAAAATACCAATGAAAGTGTTCTCTCTTAGTGTGCACCACCAAGAAAGTTCTCCGTTATGAGGAACGCCGTGATAATCAGGTGTCACACATAACTGCATTCACATACAATGGGTGTAAGCCATGTTGCACAGCAAGAACCACGTAAGTTTAAGTTGGCGAGCCTAGTGATGGCTCGTGATTGATGAGCTCGTTGGGGAACCTCAAGAGGAAGGTATGATGAGCACATAAGTAAGTTTCCCTCAGTTATGAAACCAAGGTTATCGAACCAGTAGGAGCAAGGAAACACCCCAAAGGTGTTGCTAGATGAGCCTTGGCAGGGCGCACTACCGGTGCTAGTAGCAACATGGAGACCTGCACAACACAACCACAGAACTCTGTCCCCAACTTGCGATGAGGTTGTCAATCTCACCGGTTTTGCTGAAAACAAAGGATTAAACGTATCGAATGGAAGGAAGTAATAGTTTGCAGAAAGTAAACACAAAGCAATAAACAATTTGTAGATTGTATGTAAAAGAAAGGACCGGGGTCCATAGTTCACTAGAGGTGGCTCTCCTTAAGATAGATAACATGCTGGGTGAACAAATTACAGTGGGGCAATTGACAAACATCGAGAAAGCATACAAGCATATACTAATCATCTTGACTCCTTTGAGATTCGATTGGGCATTACAACATTATACATAGACCACCATCCAACTGCATCTATGACTAATAATCAACCTTCAGGTTATCATCCGAACCCCCTCCAGTATTAAGTTGCAAGCAACAGATTATTGCTTTACGAATTGCGTGTAAAGTAAACAATACAATTGTTCTATGAACAAAGGATTGTTGTTTTCTCCCTAGTAGCAACAACACATCTAGTACCTTAGAGATTTCATCACTTCCCAGATTACGGAGGCATGAACCCACTATCAAGCATAAATACTAACTCTTGGAGTTGCTAGCATCTGCTTGGCCAAGATAGCTACTCACAACAGAAAGCATGCAAGATCACAAATAACAAAGACATGATAGAATCAATAATCAATCTGAAATAGCATCTCAATATCCATTGGATCCCCGCAAACACAACATGGAGAATTACAAATAGATGATCTTGATCATGAACATAGCTCACAAGATCTAGACATGAAAGCACAAAGGAGGAGAACCAGCCATCTAGGTACTACATGGACCCATAGTCCAGAGATGAACTACTCACGCATCACACCGGAGGCTTGCATGATGATGAAGAAGGCCTCTGGGTGAATTCCCTCTCCGGTGGTGCGAAGAGCTTCAGATCCCTCCCGATCTAGGGATGGAGATGACAGCGGCTACAGACTCTTTCGTGGATTTTTGATCGGGTACTTAGGGTTTTGGTACCGAGGGCAATATATAGGCGGAAGGATAGGCTGAGGGGGTGCTAGGGTCGGCCAGACCACCCCCTGGCGCGGGTCAGGCCTGGCCGCGCAGCCAGGTGGTGTGGCTGGCCCCCAGCCCTTCTCCGTCTCGTATTCAGGTGATGTCTTCCGAAAAAATAGGCACTTTGGCTTTTTTCCTGTCCAATTCCGAGAATATTCATTTTTTGACTTTCCTGGAACCAAAAAAACAGCAGAAAACAGGCAGCTGGCACTGTGGCTCTTGTTAATAGGTTAGTCCAAGAAATCATATGAAAAGTACTCCAAAGTGTGGACAAAACACAAGAAAGTAGATAAAACCAAGCATGGAACATCAAAAAATATAGATACATTTGCAATGTATCAACATCCCCAAGCTTAACTCCTACTCGTCCTCGAGTAGGTAAGTGATAAAAAGAAAGAATAATTTTTGAGGTGACATGCACCATCAAAGACTTGATCAAAGTATTTGTAAAACATTCAAAGCTAGGATCATAGTACTTCAATCATAGCATGAAAGACAAAGTTCTAGCAATAAGACAAAGAAACTATGATGCAACATGAAAAGGCACAAACAAAAGGTTCATGAATAACAATGTTTTGCAAGACGTTTGTTTGTTTCACATAAAGAAAACATAGCATAATAGTATTCAGCTTGTCCCTCATAGAGTAGCAAATATAGATGCATAGGACACCTTCAAAGTTCATAAGAGTGACTAGATACAAATAGTTTAAAACAAGCAATATCAAGTTATGCATCAATCAACTAGTCTTGGGACAATGCACATAGAACTAAGAATGGCCACTATGCTCTCAAAGTATGTGCATAAAGGTAGAAGGTGGAGACTCAATATAATGGTGGAAGAAAGGCCTTCATAGAAGGAAGCAGAGATTCAAGTTTCATAAAGAGCTTCCAAAAATTATGGTACTTATAGCTTTCAGCTCTCATTGCCCCTATCATAAGCATCTTGAAGGTGATTAAGGTTAAAGTGAACAAACTATGGTGTACATGCTTGACGAAGTATAAGTTAGAAATCTCATGTCCCTTGAATACGAGGGCCGCTCCTCATGCTACTCAAGTTTAGTCACCGGTAAGTTCTTGTCATCGTAAGTACATGTGTATCATAGAGAACCGCCAACGGGGTACCCCTTTCCCGATGATACGGAAGAATCCGCATATCAAAATGACAAGGCAAGCAGACAACGAGCATCTCAACAATCTTCTTATTTACCATGGGAATATGGTTCTTTTTTCTCTCTTTCCTCTTTTCATAATCTTATTTTTCCTTTTTCTCCTTTTTCTCAATATAGGACTCTTTTTTATAAGAAGAATGCTTCATAGACAGCTCATTATGGTTACGTTATAGGTTTCCACAATGTCAGCATGGATTAGACCAGCAACCTAGGCATTTCTCTAACACATATACATAACTCCATGGACTTACAAGCTCCCCTTTCATTTCACATCGATGACATCCATAGACAAAAGAACATGATATCAACTAGGTACAAAGTACCAAGTGCAATTTTGAAAGCGTTCCCCATGACATCATGGTTCTGCTAATTCCCAACAAATAAGTGCAAGCATATACAACATAGACGACAAAATGGTTCAAGTTTATTAAGGGCAAGAAAAGTAAAGTGTGCCATCAAGTTCGTGAGAGCTTTAATCACTAGTTTTCTCATAACAAGTTTATTTCGGAAGGTAAACAAAAACATGAATATACTTGGAATAGCATAAGCTAGTAGGTAGGTATGGTGGAATCTTTGGAATAACTTGGTTTAGGGAGTTGGATGCATGAGTGGAACTCATACTTGGTTGTGGAGGCTAGCAAAAGACCGGGAGCGACAAACTGAGAGAGCAATAATGGCCATAATCATGCAGAGCGACAAAACATCATTGATCAAAGCATAAAGTGATACTACAAGTTGAAAACTAAAGGATCATAAAGGCTATGGTGACTAGAGATAGTCATAACATGGTGTGAGCATGCGCCAAGTCAACTCAAATAAAGCATCAAAGGAGAATACCACTATACTATGCTTTAATATGCTAAACCAACGCATGATTCATCCAAGGCACATTAAGCAATCTCAATTGTTTATAACAAGTCATGCTACAGCAAAGAATACACATAAAGCCAAAACAATATCAAGCATGGCATGACCAAGCATAGGCCACAGTCAAAAACAAGCTCTTTTTACCACATAAGCATGAACTTTTCTACTCTTTTCCAAACCAAACCAAATTATTTGAAAACCAATGTATGAAAGAGGGGGTCCAACCAATTTATTCATCAAACTAAGCAAACCAAGCAAACAAAAAACCAAAATGAAAACAAAAAAGAAGACGCTCCAAGAACAACACAACTGTGCATGAAACAATAAAAATGAAGTGTTTGGAAGAAACCTGGGATTTTTATTGATGAAGAAGGGGATGCCTTGGGAATCCCCAAGCTTTAACACTTGTACTTCTTGGATATTTCTTGGGGTGACACGCATGTCAGCCCCAAGCTTGAGCTTTAGTCCATCCTTCATCTCATTACTCATTCCTTCCATACATCTGAAATTTTTCCTTCATACAGAACTTCACACAATCTTTATTAGCAACATTAGTGCACTCAAGGTAATAGGTCTTAAGGTTCAGTTCTAACACCAAATAAACTTCTATTAGAACACTAGCTACTGAAGCACTTCCCTCAAAAAGCTCAATTCCCCAAAAGAACTAAAAAAGGAACCAACAAGAAGCAAATGCAGAAAATGGCAGAAATCTGTCAAAACAAACCAGCAGGTAAAGACGAATTTTTTCGAAGACCTTGTGTTGCTCAAATCAAAAAGTGTTGAACTAACGAAAGTTAGATAACAATCTGGGGCAGAAGCACAACAATTCACGCCTCAAAAGGACGTACAGAGATTTTACACGAATTTTTGCGGTGAAGCACAAAAATCTGTTTCGGGACAGCAACTTTCCCAATCATTACTTCTCTTTCATTAGAGGTTACTCTTGGCACAAAAAGCAAATAAAAAGGATAAGGAGGGGTTATATCCCAATAAGTACTTTTCTTTAACGCCTTTAAGTTAGGCATAAGAAGCAAGAAAAAGAATCAAGTGTTCTCAAATGAAGAAGCATTAAGACCAAAATTTGTTTTCATAGGAGAGGCAAAAGAAATCTTCTCTCTCTTCTTAGGGAAGTGTTCTATACCTTTCTTGAGTGGGAGTTGATATTTAATGGTGCCTTCTTTTATATCAATAATGGCACCAACAGTTCTAAGAAAAGGTCTTCCCAAAGTAATAGGACAAGAAGCATTGTATTCAACATCCAAAACATAGAAATCAACGGGGACATAGGCATTGTTAACCATAATAAGAACATCATTAAGACTCCCCATGAGTTTAGTTTTAGCATTATCATCAAGTGGGACATTCAAATAACAATCTTCAAGTGGAGGCAAATCAAGCATATCATAAATCCTTCTAGGCATAATAGAAACACTACTATCAAGATCACATAAAGCTTTGAAATCAAAGTCATTCACTTTCATATTAATGATGGGTTCCCAACCATCTTCTTGTTTTATAGGAATAGAAGCTTTATGTTTCATCTTTTCTTCTTTAATCTTTATGAGAGCATCAGTAATGTGTTTTGTAAAGGCCATGTTCATAGCACTAGCATTAGGACTTTTAGCAAACTTTTGTAGGAACTTAATAACTTCAGAGATATTGCAACCATCAAGATCAAAATCAAAATTATCATCTAGAGTAGTAGAACTATTACTAGACTCAACACTAGTGGTGGTGATAGTAGAAACACTAATGTTTCTAGCAATTTCATCTTCTCTTTCCCACTTAGCATGTAATTCGGCTAATAGTCTAACATTTTCATCAATTCTTACTTGTATGGCATTAGTAGCTGCAAAGGGATTATCATTAGTTTCAGGTTTAGCGGCCATTTTACTAAAAGAAGATTGAGCTTCAGCCATAGATGATATATTCCTTTCGGCATTAGAAAGTTTCAATTGTAAACTAGGAATTTCCCTATTTAGACTCTCAAGTTGATGGCTAATGTTCTTCAAAATGGTAGATTGTTCCTCCATAGTCTTAGTGAATAGTTGATTTTGCTCATACTGCATTTGCATGAAATTCTTAGTGGCTCTTTCAACTTCTAAAATTCTTCCTTCACTAGGTAACCCAGGTTTGCCATTACAACCATAAGTATTACTAGGAGGGTAAGGCCTATAATTGTTATTACCATAAGCATTGTTGCCAAAATTGTTATTTCTTATGAAGTTCACATCAACTTGCTCTTCTTGAGCAACCAAAGAGGCTAAAGGAACATTATTTGGATCAATATGGGCTTTCCCATTAACAATCATACACATAATAATATCAATTTTATCACTCAAGGAGGAGGTTTCCTCAACAGAATTTACCTTCTTACCTTGTGGAGCTCTTTCAGTATGCCATTCAGAGTAGTTAACCATCATATTATCCAGAAGCTTTGTTGCAGCACCCAAAGTAATGGTCATAAAGGTACTTCCAGCAGTAGAATCCAATAGGTTCCTTCAAGAGTAGTTCAATCCTGCATAAAAGGTTTGGATGATCGTCCAAGCAGTCAGTCCATGAGTGGGACAATTCTTTACCAAAGATTTCATTCTTTCCCAAGCTTGAGCAACATGTTCATTATCAGATTGTTTAAACTTCATTATTTCACTTCTCATAGATATAATCTTAGCAGGAGGATAGTGTTTTCCAATGAAAGCATCTTTGCATTTGGTCCAAGAATCAATACTATTCCTAGTTAAGGAATTCAACCATTCTTTAGCTTTTCCTCTCAAAGAGAAATGAAACAATTTCAGCTTAATAATATCACCATCTATATCCCTATGCTTTTGCATCTCACAAAGTTCAACAAAGTTATTTAGATGGGCAGCAACATCTTGATGGCTCAATGCACGGCGCCCAGAAAAGTGCTGGTGCGTGGTTGATGTAGAGCTCGTTGGGAACCCCAAGAGGAAGGTTTGATGAGCACAGCAGCAAGTTTCCCTCAGTTATGAAACCAAGGTTTAATCGAACCAGTAGGAGCAAGGAAACACCCCAAAGGTGTTACTAGCTGAGCTTTGGTAGGGCGCACTACCGGTGCTAGTAGCAACGTGGAGACCTGGACAACACAACCACAGAACTTTGTCGCCAACTTGCGATGAGGTTGTCAATCTCACTGTGTTTTGCGGAAAACAAAGGATTAAACGTATCGAATGGAAAGAAGTAAAAGTTTATAGAAAGTAAACACAAAGAAGTAAACAGTTTGTAGATTGTATGTAAAACACAAGGACCGGGATCCATAGTTCACTAGAGGTGGCTCTCCTTAAGATAGATAACATGGTGGGTGAACAAATTCCAGCGGGGCAATTGACAAACATCGAGAAAGCAATACATGCATATACTAATCATCTTGACTCCTTTGAGACTTGATTGGGCATTACAACATTATAAATAGACCGCCATCCAACTGCATCTATGACTAATAATCCACCTTCAGGCTATCATCCGAACCCCTCCAAAGATTAAGTTGCAAAAGCAGATTATTGCTTCTTAATCGTGTAAACTAAACAATACGATTGTTCTATGAACAAAGGATTGTTGTTTTCTCCTAGTAGCAACACACATCTAGTACCTTAGAGATTTACTCACTTCCCTAGATTACCAGAGGCATGAACCCACTATCGAGCATAAATACTAACTCTTGGAGTTGCTAGCATCTACTTGGCCAAGATAGCTACTAACAACGGAAAGCATGCAAGATCACAAATAACAAAGACATGATATAATATATAATCAATCTGAAATAGCATCTCAATATCCATCGGATCCTCGCAAACACAACATGCAGAATTACAAATAGATGATCTTGATCATGAACGGAGCTCACAAGATCTAGACATGAAAGCACAAAGGAGGAGAACCATCCATCTAGCTACTACATGGATCCGTAAGCCGCCGCCGTTCCCGTTGTCCCAAGGTGGGTTGTTATTGGGGTCCTCCCTTGCTCGTCTCGCCTTCTCAATCTCTTTGAGAGAGTGGCAATCAGCGGTGGTGTTGGTGGTGGGTTTTCCCTCCCTGCTATGGTAGATGCAGGGCTGATTGAGCAGGGCAGCGGGGTCGAATTTCGGCCTTGCTGTATTGTTGGAGCGGTAGTTTCCGTTGTCGCGGTAATTTCCTCCGTCGCGGCGGTAGCTCTTGGGGTCGCGCTGGCCGTAGCCGGCGTTGGCGACAAAGTCGACTCGCCCGTCTGTGCGGCGCTTGCCGGTGATGCGGGTGTTGCTGTAGCGCATGTCGCGTAGGCGCCCGCTATCGTGGATGTTGGTTCAACGCCGTCCTCCCAACTCATCGTCAGAGTCTTGGTTGGGGTCCTCCTTCACGTAGCGCTTGGCGATCTCGAGGAGGTCGGGGACGTTGTCAAGCGTCCGGTAGACCCTCTTGATCTTAGCGACCAGGGGTTCATACCGGCACGCGTTCTTGAAGCAATGTATCGCCGTGTATGGGTGGATGCCGGAGGCGTTGATCCACAGTTCTTGCCATCTTTGGATCCAATGGCGAGTCGACTCGCGTTGTCCCTAGATGCATCGCTCCAGATCTTCTATGTTGGTGGCGTGGGTGTAGGAGCCCTCGAAGTGCCTGATGAAGGCGTCCCGCATTTCTTCCCAGGAATCGATGTTGTCGGCGGGGAGGGTGTTGATCCATTGCCGGGTCGCACCTTCCATCATCAGGGAGAGGTAGCGAGCGGCGAGCAGGTCGGTGTGGCCTGCGATTCCCATTGCCATGAGGTATGTGTCCAGCCATACGACGGGATCGTACGTCAGGTCGTACTTTTCGATCTCCTTGGGAGCCTTGAAGTTGGCGGGGTATTTTTTCCCATGGATCATGGGCCCGAAGCATTGCAGCATGACTCGACTGAGCGAGCCTCTTGGTTCCGGGTCGCCGCGGTTGGTGAGGGTGTGCCTCAAGTCATTGGGCTGGCGCGCCCGCCACACCTGGTTGTTGATGATGTTCGTTCGGGCATCAAGGGGCTGCCCGTTGGCAACGACCGTGTTATTCGCCGGTCACGGCTCGTTGGTGGTCAACGCGGGGTTGGCAGCCCGTGGTTGGTTCGCCAGGGGCTGCGGTGGTGGGCAAGTCAATGCGTTGGCGATAGTGGGGTGGCCGCTTGATGCCGCCCTGCTTGCTGAGGAGCGGGAGTACATCTGCCCCCGCGGGTCAACTCCCGCAGCTTGTTGCTCGAAGGCCCTGACGAGCAGGGCCTTGGCGTACTAGATCTGTAGCATGCCGTCGCCTTGGATGTCGAGGTTGGCGATCGCGGCGTCGGCCGCGACGACGTTGTCCATCGGGGTGGAGTATAGTGGTAGTCCGTTGGCGTCGTGGGCTTGAGGCGAGATGATGATCCGCGGTTGGTCTGGCGGGGGCGTGCGGCCGATGGGTGGTGGAGGGGCTCCGGTCGCCGGTGCGCCGGGTGGTGGTCTCGCGGGGTTGCTTCCGCCTGGCGGCGCGTTCTCGTAGTATTCGCGCTCGGTGGCACGTGTGGGGTCGCTTTCGTTGTTGAAGTTCAGGACACGGCCCTACACGTTGGAGTTCAGGCGGGTCCTGATGCGGCGCTGGTGATAGAGCGATAGCTCCCACACCGTTTCCCGCTCGAGGCGGTATTTCTCACGCTCGGTGAGTTTGTTGCGTTGCGCCTCCACGAGCCGTAGGCGGGCTTCCTCCACCTCTGTGGCCGTCGCGGTCGGCGGGATCGGCGTGGCGAACGGATCTGGCGGGGCGACCGTGCTACCCGCCATGTAGATCGCGTTGAAGCGATTGGATCTGGCGCGGAAGTCTTCGGGCGATTCCGAGCCGGAGTCGGAATTGAAGATCTCGAGGATGGAAGGGTCCTCGAAATCCTCCGGGTTGGAGACTCGCGTGATGGAGTCCTCTCGTGACGCGGCGGTGATAGATCCATCGACCGAGGCAGGGGTCGCGGAATTGGCGTCGTCATTTAGGGCCTCGTCGTTGGTGGCGGCGTTGGTCTCGGCCGCGTCGCTGGCGGCCGAGTCGTACTCGGTGATGAGGCTCCTGATGGAGCGGACTTGCTCCTCCGAGAGCAGATCGCGGTGCGGCGGCGACCCGCCGACGATCACCGTTGCAGCCGGGTCGACCGTGCCGGTGAAGCCGACGAAGAGGTTGATGGAGCCGACCGACATCACCGCGCCGTGAGTGACCGGGCGTGACGCCGGATGTAGCTGCTGGGTAGGATCTGTAAGATCCCGCTGATGGCGATCATGCGACCAGTGGCGAGCGGCCGATCGATCGGCAAGTAGGGTCTCGCCGCAGAACTCATGCCAGTCCCGCTATGCCCCACGGTGGGCGCCACTGTCGTGGAAATGGCCACGGCAGTCGCTGCCACTGGTAGCGATTGATTGTAACGTGAGGAAGAGTTGGCGGCCATCTGTGGTGCGAGATGGGGGCGAATGCACATGGGTTTACCCAGGTTCGGCCCCCCTGGAGGGTAAAGACCTACTCCGACTTGTTAGCAGGGTTACCCTTCCGGCTTGGCCTGGGCAGGGTTATGGACGCCATTGGTTATTCTTCAGGGCTCTTAGCCCCATTTGCATCTTGTCCGTACTCGGACGCTGTATTGTTTTCAAGGTGATTTGGATCTTTGTAGTGTAAATCGGTATTCTTGACTCTTGGAGTCGTGTTGTATATATATTCTGTTATGTGGGTCCCATCGAGGACTGTTGTGTAATGTTATTACTTCGTTTTACACCCGCACGAAAGTGCCTGGTGGGCGTCCTTGAATCGTTGCTATGTGGGTTTGGCGGAAAGGGCTAAAACTTGCATAGGGCCGATTCGAGGGTGTTACAGAGTGGTATCAGAGCTCAGCAGTTGCGATACCCCACAAGTCCAGCCTGTAGGATAACCTTGCTAACGGCCGAAGTAGAGTGTCAAAACTATTTTGCAAACTCGGTTGGATAGATCTGATTAGGTCAGCCTTTACTCCTTACCCTCTGCTATTCTCATCTCACCTCTGCGGGTTGAATCTGCTCTCTTATCTTTTCTTCGAGTCTAGGATTTCTCGTGGTTGGGTTTCCGTCGTGCCTTTAGGGTTTTGCTTCCTCTTTTTGGTAACTGTGCTTCTACATCCGGTCTTTATGTTATCTGAGGAATCCTTCATCTGTTGGACTTCTCTTTGTTCCTTCTTGTGCCTTCGGTGTTTTCCGACGAGACGATATTCTCTACGCCAGATCCGATGCCGAGCTTGCATCACCTCTTTTATTTCCGAACCTTGCTTGTCGAGATCTCCAGTCTGATTCCGAGAGTTGGTTGCATAATTCTCCTATTTGTGTGCAGAGTAATGGTTTGGGTGCGCGATGGACTGATCACCATCCGACTACTCTTATCATTCGCTCTTGTACATCGAATCGGCTGATCCAGCAATTTTACTCCTTCCACAGAAGCTAGAGGTGGCCTTATCTTTTGATGCCTTTACCTTCGTCCTTTGTCCTCCGGAGAGTTCTCTCGACAAACGTGAGCAACGACCCCTTGTTGGTGGTGTCGCTGATTTCAAGATAGAGAAAGAATCATTGTTAGTGGTGTCGCGAGGATCTACACGAAGAGAGAAGATTCAGATCGCCGACCTTCTTCCCGGTACCATGAGGCGGTTCTCGAGGGCGAGATCCATTGTTAGTGGTGTCGAATTGTGGCGCCCCGCAAAAACCACTACTAGAAAATCGCGGTGTTTTTGTGCATTGCATCATCATGACCGCATGCTCATGTCATCATGCCACATTGCATTTGAGCATCGTCATCATCATGCATGGTTTATCTAAAACTATTTTTCGAAAAATCTGTTTTTGTTTTCTAAACGCCCCGTCTTTATTTCAAATTAAAACCCGGTCCTTCCGGATATTTTTCTTTTGTCTAAATACTATTTACGAAAGGCTTTTAAAATCAAAAAAAAAATAGTTTAACAAAAATAAAAGATTTTGTCCGGGGAGGCAGTCCAGCCAGTCAGGCCAGAGGCCCAACTGGCCAAACCGCCTACCACCCGGCCCAAAAGAAACCCTAGAAATCCTACCCTAGACCTAAATCCACCCGCCGCCAGCCGAACTTCTCCCAGCCGCCACCTGCTCATCCCCCACCACATGGTCCCTCCTCCACCGACCGGCCCCACATCCCTCCACCCCTCCACCTCACCACATCCACTCACCGCCCGCCACCTCGCCTCCCCTGGCCCACCACCTGAACCAACCCCGCTCAATCCCCTCGCCACCTGCATGCACGCTCCCGCGCTCCCACCCACGCGCCCAGGCACCCAGACCCACCTCACCGCCACACGTCTGTCACCGGTACCACCCAGCGATGGACAGAGCGGCCCGAATCCCCACCTACCCGCCGATCCTGGGCTCCTCCTTCTCGCCTCGCTCCGGCGCCCGCCGCCGGGCCGCCCTGCCCTTCTCTCGCCTCTCCCTTCTGCGCCACGGCCCCCTCCTCCTTCAAGCCACCCGCTGCCGTCTCCTTCCCCGTTGCCTCACAGGGCCCCGCCGCCGCTTGCTGCTGCAGCTCCGTCCGCCGGGCCGAGCGCATCCAACGGCCGCCCCTCCGTCGACCCCGCCGCCAGACGCCTCAGCTGCCGACGCCAGGCCTGGCCTCCTCGACCCCTCCTCCCGGCCGACCGTCTTCATACACGGCGTCGCCCTCCTCCAACCTGACGCCAACACCGTCCTCCTTCTCGCTAAGCTCTCTACACCGACGGTGCCTCTCCATTCCAGCCAGGTCAACATCACCCTGCCTCGGCCTCCGTCTCACCGTCGGCCGCCCCGCCATCGAGCCGCCGCCATCGCCTCCTTCTCGTGAGCAGGCCGCCTCCCTGATGCACCTCCTTGTCGCGTCCTCCACGCTCGCCGGCAACACAACCCCACGCCCGATCTCGCAGCCCCGGCGCATCAGGTCCCCTGCGTCCTTCCGCCGCCACCACCTTGCCGTGGTTCTCCTCCGGGCCGCCGTGTGCCCAGCGCTACCGTCCCCACGTCCCTTCATCCGGGTGTCGCTCGCCGGCCTCGCACCGTCCCCAACACCCACGTGCGCCGCGCAAGCGTCCGAAGGCCTTCTCCGTCGCCATGGCGCCATCCCCTCCCCCGGAGCGCTCCTTCTCCTTCAAGGTCGTCTTCTGCCATGTATCGATCTTGCTCCTACAACACTTGCAGCTAGCTAGTTGTGTTGCTAACTGCATGTATCCGTAGTGTGCTGTTTGAGTTTTTCCTCCAGGCACACCGCCTCGCTTTAGTTTAGTTGAGGCCAATCTTGGTTCTTCATCACGAACCCGAAGCCCAAACCACAAGGACGCCAACACAAGATCAAGACTGTGAACACCGAGGACCCCTTCTCGGAGCTAAAGGCCCTGATCCAAGGCCCCGAACCCGGAGACCAAGTTCGTTGAGACCCCGGGTGCGTCGTTCCCGGTGTCCGAAGACTGATCCCAGAGAACGTACCCGATCCCTGTTGAACCTTTGGAGCCAAGATCTTCGGACCCCAATGTGTGACCCCTATCCAAGATCCCCCTTATCTTTATAAAATATGACATTCGTCTGATGCATATTAAGTTGTTCATGAGGGCATACATATTCATGTGTTCGGGGGTATTTGACCGACTCAACTAATAATTAAATATGGAGTCCATCTGCGGGATACTTTTGTCTTATTCCGGACTCCATTTAAATTTGCGTAGCGAACCGATGCCATGTTTTGTCTTGCTAAGACAACATTTAAATTGCGGGGGTTCTAAACAACTTGAACCGTCTAATTAATTGTCGGGACCCCGGCTCCGCTTAATACTGCCTAATTGCACCGCATCTGCATCATATCATAATCATGCCGGATCTTCTGCCGTAGTATTAAATATTGCATCCGGTGTTTCTTCTAGTGTTTGCTTCTTCGCGGATTAGGCCGATGAGTTGATGCGAGTATCGACAACTTCTCTGGATATGAACCTTCGGCAGTGTTTCCCAGGCGAGCATCTCCCCCCCTTCTACCTATTTTGCATTTATAGTCTTTATTTCCTCCTGTTGATCTATTGCTATCCGTGTCGCGATGCTTTAGTGTTCCGTACCAGTTATATCCCGTGCAGCCTCTATATTGCCTTGGACACCTCCTATTGCCTGTGTTTGGTAGATAGCTGGCCTTGCGAGTCGTAGTTGCTTGCTTAGGTGCGATCCCGTGTTGTCAAGTACCACAGTTGTTGGAAGGTTGGCAGATGCTTAATGGTGGAGTTGTTTAGTGGTGGAGATGATCATGACTTTAAATACAACTATTAAAATGCTAGATTTAACTAATGCAGAGGCATCGGTGGGCAATAGATGTTATTTGGTTCTTCCACGCTCACTTGTGTCCCGTAGGACCCCGAGTACTTGATACCTGTTCCTTGATTTTTCGCACTATCCACATCCGGGAGGCCGTGGACCCCCCTGAGCTAGAGCTTGATTCATTTCTATTTCTTGGGGCCACAAACTAGTTTGGGGCTTTATTACTATCCTGTACTTATGCCATGCTTTACTGTTTTATTTAAGATTGTGCGTGGAGCACCTGTACTGTTTAGGATCGTGACACGTTTATTTGTATCGACAAGCCTCACACTTTCGGGTTCCTAGTCGTTTACCGTCCACACAAACCCCGGTCCGTTTTGGAGCCGCCAACTTCGTTGGTAGCTTAGTGGGGTGGCCCCTGAAATATTTCGAATCTGTGATCGCTTTGTCGTGAATGCCTCGTTGGGTTTTGAGTTGGTTTTTCCGAGGTTGATCGAGTGTGTGTTGCTATTTGTGCACCCCTGCAGGGTAAAACTTTCTGAAAGCCGTGTCCGCGGTTATGGACGACTTGGAGCACAGTATCTCGATCATAGACAAGCATAACTAAAGTAGTGCTATAAATTTGACTTAATGTATCTGACTAGTAATCAGCTTCACTACAATGAAATGGATATTAAAAATGCCAACAACTGGTGGATCTGGGTTGTTTCGTGACATGCTGTACCTGCCTAGTAAGTATTGCAACTCCAATGGAATGTGATAAAAGTGCCAACAATTGCTGGGTTTTGGGATTCCTCAGGACAAATATATCTGACTAGTAAATGTTCCAACTACAACGGAATGGTAATTAAAACTGCCCCCTATTTATGCTTCAGGATGACTCATGTTATCTATATCTGACTAGTAAGTGCTTCAACTATAATGGAACAAATAAAACTGCCAACTGTGTGAGTTCCTCGGTCCGACTTCCTTGTTTGGTCTCGAGGGGGAAATACCAGGATGGGTATGATTGGTGTTAGTATCAGGTGGTTCCGAATAGGTCTTTCTTATCTCTCTCTAATAGCCGGCAGTTGTACTGAGTCTCTATAGGTTGTTTAGTGCTGCTGCGCTGCTGCTTCAGTCCATCATACCTATGTAGGCGAGAGCCGCCGAATTCTAGCCTCGCTGCAGTATCGGCCTCGATCTTGACGCTTCTTTTTCCTTTGCCCTTTGTCGGCACCCCTTTTGTTTTAGCAGGTTTGAGATCGACGTCGTTAGCAGGGTTACCCTTCCGGCTTGGCCTGGGCAGGGTTATGGACGCCATTGGTTATTCTTTAGGGCTCTTAGCCCCATTTGCTGAAGGGTTTCGCAGCATAGTAAATCAAAATTTTCTACGGAAGCGAACAGAGGGAAAGCCAAGATCTAATCTAGGAGATGCAAACAACGAGAGAGATTGGATTAGATCTTCATACCCTTGAAGATTCGCCTGTTGAACGTTCGTCGGAACGTGGGTGATGTAGTCGTACTCGCTTCTCCTCCTCGCGATCCGATCCGATCTAGCACCACAAGTGGCGGTGCCTCCGTGAGATGCACACGTGCAGCACCTCGACGTCTCCTCCTTCCTCGGACCAGCAAGTATGGTGGAGAGATGGATTGGATCTACAACACGATGGCATGGTGTATATGGTGGAGAATTTCTGCTGCAGGGCTTCACCTACAAACAGTCGGGAGGGAGAGAGGAAGGCAGCAGGGCTACTAGGGTTTGGAGGAAGGTGTGGGGGGTTGGTGCGCCCCCACCCCTCTTTATATAGAGGGGGGGTCGCAGCCCTAGCCCCTCCCCCAAGCCCAAACCGGCGGCCCCAATGGATAAGGAGTGGGGGGCAAGAAAATCCCCCCTTCTAGAAACCCTATCTCTAGTTTAAACGAGTTTAAACTTATCTAGGATCGGCTGGGCCCTATGGGGCCTTGTGCCCCTGGACCAATGCGGCCAGGACACTCCCTCATAGGCCCATGCCCCCTCCCGGAAGGTGGGACCACGTTGGCCCCCTTCCGGAAGGTTCTAGAAGCTTCCGGTACAATACCGATTAATCCGGAACAATTCCGAACTCCAAAAACTGCACTGCCTTATATGAATCTTATTCTCCGAACCATTACGGAACCTCTCGTGATATCCCGGATCCCATCCGAGACTCCGAACAAAAATTCATAAACCAATTATCCAATCTATCCTAGCGTCGAGACACGTTAAGTGTGTGACCCTGCGGGTTCGAGAATATGCAGACACGATCTTCTATCAATAATCAACAGCGGGGTCTGGGCACCCATATTGACTCCCACACATTCATCGATGATCATATCGGATGAACCACGATGCCAGGATTCAATCAATCCCATATATATATTCCCTTCGTCTCGCGATATTTTACTTGCGAGATTCGATCGTCGGCATCGTCATACCTAGTTCAATCTCGTTCACAAAAGTACTTTACTCATTCCGTAATCCGATATCACTTTGTGATTAACTCCTTAACCACATGCTTGCAAGCGGTGTTGATATCGATTACCGAGTGGGCCCGAAGTATATCTCTCCGACTTGGGAGGGACAAATTCCATCTCGATACGTACAACCCAACAGATACTTTCCGATCACCTGAGAGACACCTTTATGATCACCCTCTCATAGGATGACGTTTGATGACCTCAAAGCTTTCTTCCGATACCAGGGAGTTGTATTATCTCATGGTCTAAGGAATACAATATTTGACATAAGAAAAGCTTCGCAAATACGAACACGATGACACGATCTAATTGCTTCGCTTAGTTTGGGTCTGTCCACCATATCATTCTCCCAATGATATGATCTCATTATCAATTGACAACTCATGTCTATGGTTAGAAAACCTTAACCATCATTGATCAATGAGCTAGTCCATAGAGGCGTACTAGGGACACAGTGTTGTTCACAAACCACACAAGTATTAAAGTTTCCGCTTAATACAATTCTAGCATGAAATATAAACTTTATCATGAACAAGAATTATAATAATAACATCTTTATTATTGCCTGTAGGGCATAATTCCAACATTTGCATCTTGTCCGTACTCGGACGCTGTATCGTTTTCAATGTGATTTGGATCTTTGTAGTGTAAATCGGTATTCTTGACTCTTGGAGTCGTGCTGTATATATATTTTGTTCTATGGGTCCCATCGAGGACTGTTGTGTAATGTTATTACTTTGTTTTCCACCCGCACGAAAGTGCCTGGTGGGCGTCCTTGAATCGTTGCTATGCAGGTTTGGCGGAAAGGGCTAAAACTTGCATAGGGCCGATACGAGGGTGTTACAGAGGCTTTCTGACCTAATCCGACTGGGCTTCAGTTATGCTTCTGGGCCTTCAGCTTCCAGCTTCTCCTTCACCGTAGTCTAGTCACGCCGTTTCCTCCTCACACTCTCACAGCCTTATTAATCATCGAACGCTCACTGGCATACCCCCTTTGGCATATCCCCATCACTTCCACAACCTCAAGCGCATGCTCTCCTCCCCACCAATACTGGCAGACCCCGCTACAAAGGATCCAATGCTGATGTACATTGCAGCTACCAACTAGGTCGTTAGTGTCGTACTCATGGTTGAGAGGCCGGAAGAAGGAAAGGTGCAGCCGGTGCAGCGCCCGGTGTACTATCTGAGTGAGGTACCCTCGCTATCAAAGAAGAACTACCCTCACTACCAGAAGCTGGTGTATGGCATGCACATTGCCGCCAAGAAACTGAAGCACTACTTCCAAGAGCACCCCATCCGGGTGGTGGCGCTAGCACCACTGTTGGAGATCACAGGCAACAAGAATGCCATAGGCTGGGTGGCGAAATGGGAAATAGAACTCGCCGCCCACATCATCCATTACGAGCCAAGAATGGCGATTAAGTCTCAAGCGCTGGCGGATTTCTTGGTGGACTGGGCAGAGACGCAGTACCTACTGCTGGTTCCGGACTCAACACACTAGAAGCTGCACTTCGACGGCTCCAAGATGTATGGGGGGCTCGAAGCCGGAGTCGTCATCACCTCTCCAAAAGGAGACCAGCTGGAGTACATGCTACAGATCCACTTCCGTGCATCCAACAACATCGTCAAGTACGAAGCGCTAGTCCATGGCCTCAAAATGGCAAAAGAGATCAGCATCTGGCTTATCCTTTGCTTAGGTGATTCGGACCTGGTGGTACAACAAGTATCGGGTGATTGGGATGCTAAGGATGCAAACATGGCCCTATACCGCTTCTTCGTGCAACAGCTGTGTGCCTGCTTTGAAGGATGTGAATTCCACCATGTTCCCTGAGCCAACAACAAGGCCGCATACACGCTCGCCCATGTCGTATCAACAAGGCAAGCAATTCCATCTGGAGTCTCCCTCGAGCACCTGCGCAAGCCGTCCATCACACCGTCTCCGGAATCCGACTCCATCATACTAGACGCAGACCCATGGACTGCCGGCTCTAAGCAACCAGAAGTTGTCTCAAAGGACCTGGGGACTGCCGCGCCAAACCCGGGGACTGCCGCGCCAATCCTGGGGACTGCCGGGTCAAAGGCCGTGAAGCTCCCAACCAGCTCTAGCAGCCCGGGGACTGCCGGCTCCACTCTTCCACCCGGTAGGCCACCCGACGAACTCAAGTCGGCCGTGCGCGAGGGAATCAAGCTGATCATGGAGACTGTGTACGCCATCCGGGAAACCCCTCCATGGGCCAAGCTGTTCATGAACTTCCTGACCAAAGGGGAGCTACTCGACAAACAGGTTGAGGCAAGGCAAGTAAAGCGTAGAGCAAGCACGAACACCATCATCAACAATGAGTTGTACAAACGTAGCATTGGAGGAATCTACCAGTGTCGCATCGGCCAAGAGGAAGGAATCCGGCTGCTGGTGGACATCCACCAAGGCGAGTGTTGCCATCACGCATCATCGCAAGCCATAGTGTCAAAAGCACCCCGCCACGGTTTCTACTGGCCCACTGCACTGGAAGACGCCGAGCAAATGGTGAAGGCATGTAATGGGTGCCATTGATTCAGCCAGCAAAAGCACACTTTGGCTGTGGCCTTTAGGACAATCCCCATCACCTGGCCATTTGCCGTCTGGGGGATGGACATGGTCGGGCCCTTCAAAATAGTGCGATCCGACATGACACACTTGCTGGTGGCGGTGGATAAATTCACCAAGTGGATTAAGGCAAAGATAATCAAGAAGCTGGACAGACCAACAATGATCAAGTTCTTCACAGACATCATCACGCGGTTTGGCTACCCCAACAACATCATCACCGACAATGGAACGAACTTCGCCAAAGGGGACTTCGCGCGCTTCTGCGGAGAAAAGGGCATCCGCCTAGACCTCGCTTCCGTCGCTCACCCCCAGTCCAATGGGCAGTGCGAGCGAGCAAACGGCCTAGTCCTAGCCGGAATCAAACCTCAGTTGATCGAGACACTGATGAGATCCCCGGATGCTAGATAGAAGAGCTATTGGCTGTGCTATGGAGTTTGCGCACCATGCCAAACCGCTCCACCGGCTACACGCCATTCTTCCTCGTCTATGGAGCGGAGGCGGTCCTGCCAACTGACATTGAGTTCGACGCACCCTACAAGCTGTTATACACAGAGCACCAGGCCAAAGAAGCACGCGAGGACAACTTCGGCCTCCTCAAAGAGGCACGCGAGCTGGCCTTGTCCAGATCCGCCATCTACCAGCAGAACCTGCACCATTACCACGCTAGCTGGATCCGCAACGTCTCGTTCCGAGAGGGCAACTTCATGATGCGGCTGGCACAAGACACCAAGGGGATACACAAGCTGTCTGTGCCTTGGGAGGGGCCATTCATCATCATTCGAGCATTGCAAAACAACTCATTCTACCCCATCAATGCCCGCCAGCCGGTAAAGAACAAGATGGACCGCTCCGTTGAAGAAACTGAGCGCCCATGGAATGTGAACCCACTTCGCTCATTTTACACTTAAACAAGAAGTGTATGTATCTTACTTTTATGCAATGAACAAGTTGAGGATCCTCGACACAGTCTCGGGGACTCCGTGATCATTTGGCATTTCTTGCTGCACCATTTGGTATTTTCTGGCTACATTATTTTTTAACCCCGGATCCGGCGATCTCTAGCGGGGACTCACTGGATGGCCCAGATAGCCACGCATTCCATACGATGAAGTAATGCATGTGGCTCTAAGAATTTCCTCTTTGATTCCAGCTGCAGACCGCAAGTCAGCTGATAGATCCGGCAAGAGCAGAAAACTCGAAGACTCCTACACGAAAAGTCATAAGGAAAACAAAAATGTCTGGACGTTCCGATTGTGCTCGCTCGCTCTACGCTGATAACAGAAATCCGAAGTATCGTGCAGTACGCTCACTAGCTACCCCTTTGGTTCCGGCTATAGACCGCAATCCGGCTCGTGGCCGGCAAGGACACATCTTAAACATCCAATGCTCACTGAGAAAAGGACCAAGTTGTTGGCCTAGTGCAAAACAACAAAGTTTCCAACCCCAACGTCTGAACTATAAACTATATTTCTCTTATGCATATCTAACGCGGAAGCCATTACTTGTGTTCCATTTTTGCATGAGTCAAAATCCAAGCCAAGTACCAGGGTCGGGTACTAATCACCCCTAGGCGGCAGAAGGCACAAAGGAGCTTCAACCCGGCTAGATCCTCTAGCTAGCCTAAACCTTGAGGACTACACCCTGTGGGTGCGCTAGCGCGCCCCACACAGAAACAAGCATGGCAACAAACGCAAGCCAAGAAATCAGAAAGTGCAAACAAAAGAGCACAAGACAAATGTCATACAGGGAGACAAAGCTCCCATCAAAGTTCTACATAACACAAGAACAAATTGTTTGCACGCACCAATAGAAGGAC
The DNA here is from genome assembly GCA_023614405.1 of Avena insularis. Classification (NCBI taxonomy): domain Eukaryota; kingdom Viridiplantae; phylum Streptophyta; class Magnoliopsida; order Poales; family Poaceae; genus Avena; species Avena insularis. The sequence continues at coordinate 591,039,386 of CM042686.1, forward strand.
AAGTTTTCAACCAATAAAAATACTCCTAGCATCCCAGGGATCATGCTTGGGGTTCGACAGAGGGGTCAGAGGCATCCGTCGAGCTTGGCTTCTGGAGGCGATATCGGCTGGGTCGGAGATTGGCGCGGCCGAGGCATTAGTCTACGCTGGAGCCGGAAGCGGGTCGTAGGAGAACGGCTCCATGCCAACCGGGTCGTTGAAGTCCTGGTCCAGATGGACGAAGCTCCCAATCTTGACACCACAGGAGCAGATGCCAAGAACCTCGACGCGAAGCTAGTCATAACTGGTCCCCTGCCGGAACCCTTGGGAAAGGCTCCGAAGATCCACGTCAGGATACCAGGACTTTAGTAGCGCAAGTACCATCTTCGCGCCACCGCGCGCCGCCCACTCCGACACTACGTCCATGAGATCAGGAGCAGAGCCAAGCTTGATGGCCAAAGCATACATTGAAGGAGGAGGGGCGGTGTCAGGATAGACGTAGGCGAAGACGTCCAGAGCAGCCTGGTGCAGTCGGTTGGCCTCCTCACTTACCACCACCACCAGCTCCTTCGGATGGAAGTCACGTCCAACATCCGTCTCAGGCATGCGGGCAAGAGCTTGATCAGTCACCTCGGGATATTGAGCTGCACCCGACCAAACAGCAACTGCCAAAAACCGGCTATAGCAAACGGAGAACAAGTTCGGCAGATGAAGAGTAACTCAACGATGAAGCCAGCCTTCGCGCCCGCATCGGGAAACTGACCCACTCCCGCGCGGTTATAGAAATCGACTCCAACTCCGCCAAAGGCAGCCTTCTCCCAAGCCCTAGCATCCTTCAGGGCCTCCTCCTGTTTTTTGTACAGTCCCTCAAGCTGCTTGAGAGATTCGGCGCGAATATCGGCGGTCTTCTTGGCCTGACCAGCTTTGACCTCCATTTTCTTTTGGTGCTCCACTAGCTTGCCAATCTGAGCCTGATGAGCCTTGTTGGGCTCCTCCATCTAGAGAACCTCCACTTTCAGCTGCTCCACCTCGCGGTCCCTATCCGCTATTAGAGCTGCAGGAGGGTACCTAATGGTCAACAAAAAACACGAAAATTCGTGCAATCAGGAGGACATGGCAGAGCAAACAATATTACGCCCCAGGTCCTACGTGCTCCTGCAGCCTCGGCGAAAGCTTTCTGCAGGAAAGAGGGAGTAAAAAAGAGAATGGGGAAACCGGCTAAGGAGAAACAACGAAGACATAATATTTACCACCAGCGAAGCACCCAGTGCCTTGGCCTGGCCAAGTACCTGCTCCATCACCTCCACCAAGTGCCAGGCCTGGCCAAGGGCGACATGTGCCGACTCGAAGAGCTGTGCCAAGACATTGTCTGGTGTCAGCGCAACCCGGGCTGGCCGCCAGTCGGTCACCTAGAGGTCATTGTCACTGCCAGCAGCAACCCATGCCACCTCCGTCTCCACCGCTTGGGCCTCAACACCCACGCCACTGGATCCCGAAGCCGGCTGCGCGGAGAACTCCGGCGCCGCCTCCACGAGCTCCTCCACGTGGTAGGCGGCCGAATCCGTCTGAGCTTTGATCAGAACTGGGTTCGTGATAGCTCCAAATTTCATCACTTTTAACTATTGTTTTTCCTCTTGTTTATTGCCAGATTTCACCCAAGATAACCCTTTTCTACTAATGTTAACATCACAATTAACGAATCCTTGGTTTCTTGTGATAATTTTCAGGTAATGAACATTTATTGGAAATCCAATAGCATTTATGGGTTAAATGCACCAAAAGAAGTCAATCCCCAATTGGAGCCACTTTTATTGGAGGCGTCCTGTATGCATAACGACCACTAGTACGGTTGGAGCGCTCCTGTACCGCCCGCCCATACTACACGCCGACGCTTTCTTTATATCAATACAAGCAACTTTCGTGAAGAGAGAGAGAGAGACGAGAAGAACCACAGAACATAAGATACAACCGCCATAAGCCATCTAGAGGGAAGATCAAATCTAGAAGAGGAGAAGAACTTTGCCTCGTTCGATGATCCCCAACCTCTAAACCACACAATCCACCATCATTCCATCAGTACTTAGAGAGAGACAGATTGGCACTTGTAAGATTAGGGTTTGATACTTTGATCTACCTTTGGTTTGTATTTGATTTGATCTTTAATCGCTATTGTGGTTTGCTACAATAACTTTGAGATGATTTTTACTTGCAATACAATTATGCCTTTGATTTGTCTTCCTCTCATATCTGAGTAAATCCCCATAGGTGTGTGAGATGTAGGGGATTAGTGAGATATGCTATGCCTAAATCCATCCATTTTTGATCATTGTAGTGTTTTATTTAAATAGTGAGAATGATTACCTATGTTTGCCTAATGCTTGTTATCTAATTTAAGGGCTTAGGTAACATGATCCAAAGATCTCATAGCTATGAACTTGTATGCGAGTAATTCGGCGACCCCCAGTGACACAACCGATATCAATGAAGAGCTAATACTACTAGAGGACAACAAGGAACCATCAAGATTAAAGTCTTGATCCGGTTGCAAGACCTTAATTAATACGCTGACTATGACCGTGATAACAGGCAGATGGATTATTGAGACTAGAAAGAATTGGCCATGAGGACCCCTAGTCGGTATATGAGTTGCTTTCCTACTCACTTATAAATAAGAAATATCACCATCATTTATTCCACTTATTCTATTTGGCATTTTCACTATCACCATGAATTGTTTCTCTCCGTGCCTAACTTCTCATCTGCAGGACCTTCAAACACCTTTCGCATCTTTACTTTTATGCAATTTACTTATTTTCTAAGCAAGTTTTCTCTATCTTTTACTCACCACTTCCACTGTCAACCTTTGTAGTCAATTCACTCAAGACCTGTGACACCTTGGGTGCGACAGAAACACCGCATAAAAACACTTTCCTAGGCTCCTTATTGGGATCGATATAAAAACTGGAATTAATACTTCCGCAAAAACATTCTCTAACAAATCTGTGGACTTGCAGGCTATAAAGGAAATATTAATACTTCCCATCTGACATCCCGTCCGCGCGCTGACCAACTGATGTGGGGGCAGTGAGCGTCTAACTTCTGTAAGACGATTACATGACTGAATTTCTTGAGTCATGTGTTAAGCAGCCGCGTCATCAATAAACACCTCAACATAATACCAAGGGTGTTTTATTTAAAATATTATGTAAATTAAGGGACTAATAAAATACCCAATTTTGAAACAAGAGGTTAAAAGTACTCTTTTTGTGAAACCTCGGGAAATATCATGAAATTAACTCTTAATGTGAAATGCAGATGATGGTTACACTAGCCAAATTGGAAAATGTACATATGATGTGACCACACAGGACTTGAGTACATTCATGTTTTGTTTTGTGGAGTCAAGATGCAAAGCAAAATTTATTATTTAATTAAAAAATCACTGTGCAAAATAAGAAGAGGCTATAGATTTGTTTTGACATTTCCATTGCAACAAACATGACCACAATAAGAATAGAGGATCATGCACAAAGAAAGAAAATGCTCGGGTTGCTCATTGCAGTGTCAGTCTTCAGTTCATCAGTGTATATCTTTGTTAACTATGCATGCGTTTTATCTAAAGCAGGCACAACCTTGTTAACGCACTCGATTTCCTTGATGCAGTCAACCCTCAGTGCCCTACTTAGCTCAATGCGGCCGCCTACGCTTCACAATCAGTATCGGTTGAATTGACATTATACACTACATATCCTTCAAGTCGTCACCGTACCGGGGCATAGTGTTGATGGTGTAATTTGGCTGTTGCGTGGCGATTTCACGTGCCAACACATAGCTATCATGTGCGAATCAGTGCAGATTCTATTCAAGGTCCAGTTCAAACGATGAGACGACGTACAAAATTGACAGAACTTAGCTATCTCAATTCACAGCAAAATTTGATCACCAGCATAAACAATGATCAATTAACAGGAAGAGACAAGATGTATATTATATCCACCAGCATATATAGAGTGGAAGGCAAATTCCACGGCGAATAAAAAGAAATAGAAAAAAGGATACTACTACTTGGTAATTTTACTCAAATCTCTTAGACAAGAAACGAAGCATACATCATGTCCATTAAGCCAATACAGTTTCAATAACACTAGTTAGCATAATAATAGTAACGTGATGGTGGCAGATCGACCAGCAGCATTCTTCGATTCATCATACATTGATTGATACTATTAGGCATGAGGCTTGATTCATCATAGCATCCTTTCCATCACGGATGTCTTGTTAGTTCTCGCAAGCAGGAGGCTGATCCCTCCTCTTTGGCTCGGGAAGCGAGGCGTAGGCGTATCCCTGGGCGCGGTACTGCCGGATGATGTCGTTCTTGATGTCCCGCGCACTCTGCAAGGCCCGGTACGAACTCGCCACGGTCTCGAGCACCACCTCGTCCATGATCCCCGTGTCTCGACGGAGGGCCTCGATGCTGTAGTCCGGAAGCGGACTGGGATGAGGCGGCTTCTTCATGATGGTGCGGATCAACTCCTGGCTCACCAGCTCCATCATCTTGCCGTCCTCACCCAGCTTGAACGGAGGGAGGTCCATGGCCACTCCGGCCATGCGCTCCTCGATCTCCACCAGCTCGTCGGCGAAGGACTCCCGCGCGGCATCGTACTCCAGCTCCAGGTACGTCAAGTCCAGCACATCCTCCTCCTCCTCCTCGGGTCTGGGCGTAGAAGTCGGCCCGGCACACATGATCACGACGTCGATCCCCTCACCTCTTACTTTTCCCTTCTAACCTGGATGTAGATGTGCGCTACGAGAATCACATCTTTTTCTTTGAGGGTTACCACATGTATATATAGCCTAGCGAAGCCCCAACCCTAGACGGTATCGGACCCGTCTGGCCCATGAACTTCCGCTTCCGCGTTCGATCGGTCCACGACTCCGCCAACCGCCCTGCATGCGATGGCCGGTGGCACTATTTAGGGGCATTTTAGTAGAGGCACTTTTCAAAAATGCCTAGAAAAATTATATTTAGAGGCACTTTGTAGTTAATGCCCACAAAGAGCATATCCTTAGAGGCATTATATAAAACTGCCTGCAAAAATCATTTTTTGACGCATTTTCTAAAACTGCTTGAAAAGGGCCATTCTTAGGGCATTTTGCAAAGTACCTGCAATAATAGCTTTTTTAAGGCGTTTTGGAAAGTGCCGGCAATAATCAGCGGAAAGATGTAAACCGGCAAAGTACGTACTTACTATGTAGTCAAGAGAAACATCTTACTAGGAAATCACAATATCTAGCAATAGATGATCACATTGTAGTTCCTTCCTTTCACTACTAGGAAATAGCTTATAGGTAGACAAGATATTCTGTGGCGCATATGTAAAACCATGCGCCACAGATATATATCAGTGGCGCACTAGAAAAAATACGCCACTGAAGTTTGGCAGTTCAGTGGCGCCCGAAACCAATATGCGCCACAGAAGTCCATATTTTTGTGGCGCATATTTTCGTGTGCGCCACAGAAAGTGATGATTCTATGACGCATATAGATGTATGCGCCACAGAAAGTTGATGGGACCTAGCATCAAAAAAGGGGGGGAGACGGTTCTGTGGCGCATATGTGAAGTTGCGCATATGGACATATGCGCCACAGAACATGGAAAAACAGACCCCCCGTGAATCGTTTTTTCAGTTTTATAAAAAATAAACAAAAATGATAGAAACTTTAAAAAAATAATTCCTTTGAGTTGTAGTTAGATTTTAGGGTATAGATGTAGAAAAAATTGAAAAACATGAATTTTGATGTATTTTGCAAAAATAGGTCATGGCACGGTAAAACGGCTATAACTTTTGCATACGATGCTGAAAAAAATCTTTAACCTATCAAAATGATCGTCTCGAAATTCCCTACTCGAATTCAACGACCGTTCTGGATTTTACAGAATCCCTAAATTTGAAAAGAATAAAAAGTTATTTAGGATAGAAGATTTTTTACTGCAAAAAAATAAAAAAGGGGGAGAAACTTCTGTGGCGCATTTCTCCCATATGCGCCACAGAAGCCTTAGGCGGGATTTGAAATTTGAATCCCGCCGGCGCCCCTTCTCCTTATATTCCTCCACTTCTTCTCCTTCTTCTCCCCTTCTCCTCCACTTCTACTCCCCTCCATACTTCTCCCTCCACTTCTCCTCCCCTCCATACTTCTCCCCTTCTCCTCCACTTCTCTTCCCCTCCATACTTCTCCCTCCACTACTCCTCCCCTCCATACTTCTCCCTCCACTACTCCTCCCCTCCATACTTCTCCCCTTCTCATCCACTCCGGCCATGGCTACCTCGGTGACATCCTCCACCTAGGTGACCTCCTCCTCCGGTGACCTCCAACACCACTGGCGATCTCCTCCTCCTCCTCCACCACCTTCGGCGGCCTCCTCCGACCATCTCCAGCGAGCCCTTCCTCCACCTCCGGCGGCCTCCTCCTACTACTACTCTGACCACCTCCGATGGCCTCCTTCTCCTCCGGCCATCACATCTGATCCACCTCCGGCGACCCCCACCTCCGGCCAGATCTGGCCCTTTTTTTTTGAAATTTGAAAAAAAAACTTTTGTGGCACATATTGGCCATATGCGCCACAGAAGTTTGAGATCTAGCCCGCCTTTTTTTTTGAATTTTGGAAAAAAACTTCTGTGACGCATATTGGCCATATGCGCCACAGAAGTTTGAGATTTCTGTGGCGCATTTCAAAATACGCCATAGAAGATAGTTATCAGTGGCGACGTATCAGTGACGACTAAGATATGCGCCACGGATAGTGAAAAAAGGTGCGCCACTGATAAGGGGTTTCCTAGTAGTGTTTTAATAGAGGTGTATTTATCTTTCTTGAAGTCACCTTAAGGATATATAACTCTCTCATAATAGTTTAATATGCTTCTTGTGTTCATCTTCATGTGTCATGGCCAGTTTCAGTTGAAGTACCTTAATACGGCGAAAGAAGAAGCACCATATGTTAGCCCTTGTGTAACTCACACTTAGAAGAAGAAACACCATATAATAGTTTAATATCATGTTTTTGTCTGTTTTGATCTTTTTAAAGAGCAGTATAAATAATGTTGTTTAGCAGAGGATGGTGAGATAATTCTCCATTCTCCATACTGTTGCTTTATATATCTAATGATTGAATATATTCTTTTTCTTTGTATTGTCAGCACATTATATTTTGTCATATATTTTCTTGTGGGTTTATAAGTCTTCCTGCAAGATATTGCTTTGAGACAGTAGCCATTTTGTGATGCATACGTGCTACTTTTGCCCGCTTGGCTGTGCTGACACTGTGCAGTCATAGCTATTTATCAGATTGATGTTTCCTATATACTTTTGCACAAAACTAGATAATGGAAGTATCTAAGTATAAACTGGTGGTCACATAGTCTGAATTTCACACTCCTATAGTCTGACTTTGATTGCACACTTGGACAATGGTGTTCTTTGAATTAATTTGGTGCTTCTTTTTATATGCTGATAGCATGCATGTTCAAGTTCATGGTGTCTCTGGCCATTTGAATTCTTTACAGGTCGTGGGGGTCTTATTATTCAGATCAGCGTGTTTGTTGATTGGCCTTACAGGGTTAGGATTAGTTACCTGCCAGAACAAGGCAGCTCACACATTCTTAGGATAATTAGTTATGACATGAATGCTGTCTAGTCTATCTATTAAAAATGGTAAAATTAAGATAGTGAAATACTTATCAGTTCACTAGCACATGATGCACAATATATGCATTTACCTTCTCTGCGATGCTCCCCATGTGTGTATAATTTCTGCACAATAGTTTGTTAGACCTGACAATATGGACCCTGCTTCACTGTTGTGCAGCACAATGTCGGCGAACTGGTCAGATTCTTTAGTGGATCCTATGTTTGTGAAACGAGTGTTTCCAACAATAAGATTTTTTGGAGGTGAGTTTCATGTTTCTTATGTGAGCTTGCAATATAAACTCTTACATGTCTTCTTTTTAGCCATTTGATTCTAGCTTCTTGATGTGTTGATGTGAACATTCTCTATCAAAAGGAAGATAATTGGGACCATTTGCTGGAACATTTCGAGGACTGCAGGCTGAAGCCTGGATTTCTATTTTTTGAGGTCATCAAGTAGATTGATGTACAGCTTTGTAGAATGCAGACCTCTGTCAGACGATTAGACCCATTTTCATATCACCGTTTCGGTTTTTCTTGTTGATGTGATTTCTGTAGTTTTGCTAGTACATAATTCCTTAGTGCCAAATTGACCGAAATCTGTAACTTGTATCGAATAGTGCAAACGATTGAACCTAGATTAAATAGAATGCTATCTCTGTTGTAGAATCGTTAGTTGTTCATCATAATATATATGAACTGTGCCTACCACACATAGCTTGAATTCACGTTTAAAGTGCCTGAAAAGTATTGCCCTTAATAGGTTTTAGAGGCATTATTATAATGCCTACAATTGCTTTTAGAGGCACATTATTTAGAATGCCTACAATTATTTTTAGAGGCATTATTGTATAAGTGACAACAAAAAATATTAAAGGTATTCCTTGATAGTGCCTCAAAATATATTCTAGGGCAGTTTTCAAAATGCCTCAAAAAATCTATTTTAGAGGCATTTTCAAAAGTGCCTCAAAAAAACATTTTTAAAGGGAATTTTCAAAAGTGCCTTAAAAATGATTTTTCCCTACCCCATTTGATGTGGCACTTTTTAATGCCTTCAAATATGTTTTGAGGCACTTTTTGTATTTTCTAAGACATTTTTTTGTGTCCTTGAAAATCAACCGTGGTGTAGTGTGGGTGACCCACGCAACCAGCTCCGGGTAAGAATATTTCAAGTACTCTAGAAGCTCCATTGTGCTCTAAAACAAAATCTAGCTCTAATTTGGCCTAAGTAATGACAGAAACTCTTCCAATTTGCAAGAGTATGTAACATCCAAATTGAGACCTTTTCTTTCTCACATTATTAACAAGAATAAACAAGTGGTGTGTGGACTACATATTGCGCCTACGTCTAACCGTGCTCGTGGTTGTTTTTTGTGGGCGACATGAATCCCCACACACTAAGAGGTATCACACAATCACGCCTTGACTGAGTGGGCCCAGCTTAGACGAGACTTATAAGTTAGCTATGAAAAACTTTGGATCAACATGACCCTTCTTACGACGTACTCTGCATACACTTCCGTGAGATGGTGTGTGTGTGTGTGTGTGTCGGGGGTAGCCGCATCGAGGTGGTCTTTCCTAGGATCGTGCAGTCCATACGAGGATCCTCATCGTGGTTGCCAGGCTCCCATACTCCACTGCCTCTAGCTGTCTGTCCATACCCGACGCCTCTTTTACCACCGTGGCCGTTCTAAGTTAGCACCACATGTCACTGCTCCAGGGGCAGTGAGTACCAACATTAATTAGTAAGCTAAGACTTTTTTGTAACTGAATTTCTTGAGCCATATATCCTGTAGCCATCCATGACATATTAATAAAACCAGTCGTTTTGTGAAACCTTGCGGAATTGCATGGAACTGACTCTTCTGAGAAGGTTACACTAGCCAAATCGGAACAGAGTGGCATCATGTGACCAAAGAGGATTCTCGAAAATAGAAAATACAATCACAGAGGATTGCGATGCATACAATTTCCATTTTCTGAAGTGAGCCAGACGCGAAGCCAAATTATGATCTATAAAATTCACTGGACAAAATCAAACTAAGGTTAGATTTGGTTCAATTTCTCCGTTGCGAATTGCTGACAAACAGAACCACACTACAAGATCATGCACAGATACATTGGCGCAAACAATGCTCAAAGATAGTTCTGTGAGCAACTAAAAAAAGCTTAGGTTTCCCATGCAATGCAAGTCTCTTTTTTTTTACGGATGCAATCGAAGTCTTTTAATCCATCGTTGTAGATTTGACCTAATTAGAAACATGAGAACACACCAATTTTGAACTGAACATTCTTTCAAATGAGACCACTGCGCCAACCAAGTCACATCGATAACGATATCACAAACATCTCATTAGCAGCAATGATATAAACATCAGTTGAAAATACCCAACAACATTAGGCTACATAATAGTACTCCCTCCGTCCAGAAATAACTGACTTGAGTTTGTCTAGATTCAAATATATCTAGATGTATTTTAGTATATAGATATATTCGAATCTTGACAAACCAAAGTCAGTTATTCCTAGACAGAGGGAGTATATACTTCTACATACGGTTAGCACTAATTTCCCTTTTTTTCGAAAAGAGGAATAAAACCCCATATGGGCTGGAAAAGTTGCTTTGAAGCAATCAAAATAGTACTCAGCAATTGTAAAACCCTTCTACTCAACAAAGTTTAGTGATATATAACAAATTATACATAACATCACATGCCTTGATTATATGAGAAACCCATAATTGGGTGGTTGCCAATGATTGTTCAATATCAGTAATGATACAATATAAACCTATAATTGGGTGGTTGACAATATCTCTAGATGTAGAAGTCACTATATCCTAGCATTTAGTTATGACTTTTTAGAAATAAAATCATGTTAATGCAGAACATGGATTCCACAAAGACTAAATCATGTTAATGCATAACATGAATTCCTCATAGACTGGTGCAAGAAATGAACTATGATAAGATACCTGACTGGTGCAATATATCCTAGCATTTAGTTATGACTTTTTTAGAAAGAAAATCATGTTAACGCAGAACATGAATTCTTCCAAGACTAAATAATGTTAATGCAGAACACGGACATTCCTCATACAGGTGCAAGGTGCTATAAGAAGGGACCCGATATAAGAAGGCATGTAGAAATGTGGTAACATTGAAAATTTGTAATTAATCTACCTGCATATGGAAATGAGGAACTCAAAATTAGGTGGTCCTCAGATAACTTGTTTCTATCAAATATATCGCTCGCAACTGAGCAAGGGTCTTGTGATGGTAACAAGCCTATCATATGCAAACCAACAAAGTTGTTCTCCTGTGGTGATATCTTAATTTTAGCATGTGAATATTCAATGAATGGGCTAAAAAGAGAGATAACACCAATTATCAAAATTCCAAGGGACACATTTTGTACATACATGTAGTAGTATACCTCCGGTGGTAATAATTTATCCACCAAGCTAGGGATCATGGAATTCAAGTTGATTGATAAGTGTAATTTTTTCTGACAATTGACGGCAGTTTATTCTTGCGAAAAAACACGGCATCTTAAACGTTATACTATTTCTTTTACTTCTTGCAAATTTGTTGCGAAAAAAATACTATTCTATTTAGACTATGCACTAGACCGTAGCTGCTCTATTCGCAGCTTGCAAACATCCACACCATGGGAAATGTAAATGGATGGATAAAGCTTGTACATGTAGTTCTGTTGTTTTAGCCAAGAGTTTTCTGTAATCATTCAATGTAGTGCTTATCTATGTATAATATCAGGTCACTTGTTCTTTTTGTTTTGTCACTTGGCCAATCAGCTCCAATATGCATGGATTGCCTCAAATCCTGCACGACCCATCATATCAATGCTCGCGATATTCATCTAGCATTTCCATTGACAAACCCCCCTCCCCCCGAGAATATGTTAGTAATGTAACTTCTGTTAGAAACTTGATTGTTTGAGGTTTTCAGTCAAGGTTTTTACCTTCAACAGATTTTTAGTCAAGGTTTTTTTCTCACCTTCAGATCTATCACTTCTCTTGGTTCCTTTAAGATATGTAAAAGGGAAACAAAATCTCTAGGGCTCATGTCCATGTCAAAAAATAATGGCTTTGCCCTGCTCAAGGTCATGGAATCGGTCTTAAACAACCAGCTTGTTTAGTCAGATTTAGGGCTTAAAGAAAACATTCAGTTATGGACAGCCAGTTAAACCGACATACGATTCTTCATACACTGTGTGAAATTTAATTAGACTATGGTCAATGCAAAAATATTGGATGAATATCCGTTTAAAGAATAGATGTGCGTCGGACCTTTCAATTTGAATGTTGTATTGCTATTACAAAATGAGGTAAATTAGCTCAACATCGTGAATTGCTAGATGTGACACCAATAATAAACAAGCAAGCAACCTTCATTCTAGTTCTTACTTCTAGGAAGCTCTTGAAAAATTTCCTACCAAGTGGGGTACTATTATTTGTGTTTGGTTTTGCACAGTCCTTCAGACCAAGCTTAGGTGTCACCCGCCACCCGGTTGTCAAAAAATGGGTTTGAGTCGTCGCACGGGTCGTAGGGTGTGTTGGAAGTGATGACCATGATATTCATACACTCTAGCTCAACAAACTCATTTCCCCCATTCGCCTCGCCATTGCGCATGACAGAGAACACCACACGCGCATAAAAGGAATCCCACATATAATATCCCGACAATTAGAAAAACAAACATTTTCAAATCAAACTAGTTTAATGAATTTAATTTGACAGGATGTAAATAATAACGTAAGAGTTTAACCGGGAGGTTGCCATGCAGCCATGGAGGTTGGGCCTTGGTTTTATGTGCCTCCTTAGAACCTTGTCCAGCGACCAGAAGCAATACCTTCTCCTTCCTAGACAGTGCCCTCCCGCATTGCACCGTTGGGTGGGCGGCCGCTCCTACGCCACCCCCTCAATGCCATCGCAGTGTCACCTCCTTGCACCAGCTCCACCATTCTGTAAAACTGACCAGTTAATCGGCTTATGCTTAGAATCAATCTTTCACAAAAATTGGGTTCCATCAAATAATTTTATTGCTTTCAGGCTACAACCTGAATTTTGAAGTATAACAGGAAGCCCCATCAGGTCAGCCAGGTATGAAGTTTTGTACTATATAATTTCCAGTTATGGTCCTATATATCTATATCTGTTAGCTTTGCGACAAGTAAATAACGAAAACCGAAAACAAAATCACAGCAAGGGGACACAAATTTAAAGTGGAAAACCCTCTCCAACAAAGAGAGGAAAAACCCACGGGCGCTAGCTAGCCAAACTTCACTATATCGAGGAGTATTTACACAATGCCGGGGATTTTCTGAGATGCATCTTATCCCAGCCGGCAGCTTACAAGAGGTATATATAACGGTGGAAACCTAGGTCATCAACGATCCGTACCGCGGGGGTCCCTGTTGGGCACGGTATGGGCTAACTTCAGACTCCGCTCCGCTTCGGTCCAAGCCTCCGGCGACGGGCCTCACTCTGCTCCCTCAGAAGTTATCCTCCTTAATAGAATTTGGATCATAGTTCAATAAACTCCACCTTGAGACAAATTCCTTCTTGTACCATCAACAATAATCATCTCCCTGAACAAACAAAGCAAATACTTTCGGCGCCAATAGCCACTTGGGCTAATCAGTTAAACCAACTAAAGCTCAAACTTAGCAACATGAACGGGTTTAGTCATCATATCAACAGGATTGCCATGAGTGCTGATCTTGCATACCTTTAATTTACCTTGAGCAACAATGTCTCTAACAAAATGGTACTTGACATTAATGTGCTTAGTTCTCTCATGGAACATCTGATCTTTTGTAAGGTATATGGCAATTTTACTGTCACAAAACAAAGTAATGCAATAATCATCTCCACAAAGCTCAGCAAACAAACCTTTCAACCAACCATATTCTTTGCAAGCTTCAGCAATTGCCATGTATAACATTAAACACATAACCTATGAGGGATCTTCTCTTATCCAAATCGGCAGAAAAGTCTGAACCATATAGCCAACGAGTCCCTCACCGGTCTTGCCAAACTTCAAAAAAGCATTGGAAATGCCAAGAAGGTACCTCAAAACCCACTGAACAACCTTCCCATGTTCTTTACCAGGATTAGCCATGTATCTACTTATCAAACTCATAGTATATGATAAATCAGGATGAGAACAAACCATGGCATACATCAAAGAACCAACAACACTAGAATATGGCACCTTTGACATGTACTCAATCTCTTCATTAGTAGTAGGACATTGTGAAACTGACAATTTAAAATGAGGAGCAATAAGAGTACTAACTGAATTGGCACCATCCATATTAAAACGATAAAGAACTTTCTTAATATAACTTTGCTGACTAAGAAATAACAAACCAGATTTCTATCTCCGGTAATCTCCATACCTAAGATCTTCTTAGCAGCACCAAGATCCTTCATCTCAAACTCCGGCGATGGGCCTCGCTCCGCTCCGTCATAAGTTAGCCTCCTTAATAGAATTTGGATCATACTTCAACAATATCTAAGTACAAGCCATGATACTATCTTACTCTACAAACCTAATTTTATATCTAAGTTAGGTCTCAAACGCAATGGATTAATGTTCAGGTGCAACATCATACTATCACGAGCATTCTCACAAAAAAGTGTACACTTAATAATCTCCATGAAAAACTGAGCAGAACTCCTTGGTTTTCAACAACACCACAGTTCAATTCTCAAATTAAGAGGTGGGTGGGATTAGTTGCTTGCATAACATGAGGTTTGAATAAGTAAGTTGGTAGAAGACAAACCAGCCCTCAAAATAGTTTTCAATCTTATGAATTGTGATTGAAGGGCTCTATAATGCTAATGCATGCCAAGTAAAAATCACACATGATTCCTCAATGTTATCACTTGACCCTCCTACCTACGGACTGAAAACATTATCAACGGATACCAGTTCAGACTTTGGACCCTTAAGCTTTTAGCCATGGCCCATGAATGTCAACGCCATTAGGACCAGGGTCCCCATGACTCCCTGGCCTAGGGGCTCCAAGGACTGAGAGTGACGAGGGGTGACCTCGGCAATGCCCATTGTTATGGACTTGGGTTTCAGGGAAAGAGGAGCGTTGGTGATTTTATCAGCTTAACAGACAAACAAGAGAGGCGATTTGCCCAGGTTTAGGCCCTCGTAGAGGAAACCCTACTTCCTGCTTGTCTTCTCGTATTATCAGTGGAGAGTACAAATTCATTGAGTCGACTAGATGTGGTCTCCCTGAGAGAGGGAGGCTTGTGTATCTGATGTCTTTGTCTAGATCTATTGTGAGAGGGGGGGTCTTCCTCGTTGTTTCCTCCTAGCCTTTATATATGGGGAAGCTAGGTCTCGGGTACCAATATGATTTGGTTACAAGTTAGAGTTTGTATGTAATCTAGTCTTGGACTTTCCTTGTCTATGATTGGAGTCAGTGTCCTTGTAGGCTTCCTATCAGCCAAACCGTCATGAACTTCATGGATCTTGACATATCTTCGAGTGGGCCGCTTCTATGTTGACTCCGTAGGAGGGTTTTTCTATCGGGCGTGCGACCAGAGCTCCCGATGGGAGTAGCCCCCGAAGCTATGTTCGGGTTCTTGCACCAGAGCATAGACTCAAAGATTATCTTCATCCAAGGAGGTACTCGACTCGGGTATTCTTTCTTGTACCTTTTCTTTTGTGTCTACTCCATAGGAGAATTTTTTCTATCGAATAGGCGAACTGTAAGTTTAATAAATTTGTCATGGGGATACTGGTATAATGAGTATAGTGCATCCGATGGATCAAGAACTAGTTAATTTCTCGTGGGAAAAAACATCGTGAACCTTTATCAAGCTCGAGTCTCTGGACTCGAACCTGGTAAATACTAGCGTAATTCAGTTTGGGCCACTAAGGTCTTATCGAGTACTGAATTCCAGCTTTTGTGTTTCGGATACCCAACACGTCTGTCGGGGATTTTCATCGTATCGTTGATATGGAAAAGTACCAGCAACAGGCAGGATCCCGGTTTCTTATATTCATGTCGTGGACACGACATTCAGACATGTTATCGTGGCGGGCGCAGTCTCAGAACTCGAAATTTTTATTGACTCCATAGGAGGATTTTATTTTCTATCGGGTGCACGACTAGCGCTCCTGATGGGAGTATCTCCTGATGCTATGTTCGGGTGCTTGTAGCCGAGCATAGGCTCGAAGATGATATTCATCCAAGGAGATTCTCTACTCGGGTCTTGTTTGTAGCGGTGAAAGTTCTTTTTGTCGACTCCATTGGAGGATATATTTTCATCGGGTGCGCAACCAACACTCTCGATGGTAGTATCCCCCGAGACTATGTTCGAGTGCTTGTAGCCGAGCATAGGCTCAAAGTTCTATCATCTGAGGAGGTACTAGACTCATACCTTGCATTTTTCTTTGACCAGCAATATTATCGGGTGCGCGGCCAGCGCTCCTGATAGGAGTAGCCCCTGAGGCTATGTTTGAATACTTGTAGCCGAGTAGGCTCAGTGAATCTCTTCATCTGAGGAGGTTCTCGACTGGTGTTAGTTAACTCTATTGGAAGATCCCGATAGAATAGCTCGATGTCCTTGCAAAAAAACATAAAGAATCGTGAAATACTTGTGTCTTTGAAAGAATATTGGTCTTTCGGCTTATCATAACATTTTATGGTGCCATTGGACTTGACACTTTTGCTCTATATGTGAGACCTTTTCATTAGCCTGATGCTCTTGGTCTCAGTATCTTGCCCACCTGTCAGTTGGGATGGAACTGGGTCAGAGTTCAAGGATTTTACACTCAGGTAGAGTCAGCTACTCAGAAAGTCGCATACTATATGCTCGAGTGCGCGGAATCGATGGCACTTAGGTTACTCGAAGAGCCGCAGCCCCGAGTGTATCGAGTGCGAGTTAAAAAAGAATCAGCTCTTAGTAGAGGGAAACTTAGCTTTATTGGTAGTTGTCGTGGACAAAGTCGATATGGCTGCAGACGTAGTTGACACGTCAGCGGGTCGCGTGGCAAACGAAGTCGATACGGCAGCAGGGTGCCAAAGCTGATGAGGGTAGTGGGTCACCGTAGCCGATGGCGACATCGGATTGTTGCAACCGAAGATTTTTGCGGGTTGCCGCAACCAAAGATTTTAGCGGGTTGCCGTAGCCAATGATTTTAGTAGGTCACCGCAACCGACGGCGACAGTGGGTCATCAGAGCCGATGGCAGCAATGGGTCGCTACTGCCAAAATCTGTGGCAGGTTGTCGGAGTCGAAGGAGTCCCCGAGTCACCGGAGTCGAAGACCGCAACGGGTCGCTAGAGCCAAAGGAGCTCCCGAGTCGCCGGAGCCAAAGGATACCCCGACTTGCTGGATCCAAAGGCTCCAGCGGGTCCCTGGAGCCAAAGACTTTAACGGGTCGCGCAACGAAGTCGCTGCAATCCCGGGCGTAGAGTCAATGCGGTCGATGAAATCGATGCAACAGATGTGTGATCCAGGTCGATGAAGTCACGCGATGGACACGAAGTCGACGTAGCCCTCGAGTGTGGAGTCGTCGAATATTTGTTGGATAGAGTCGATGTAGTGGACGCGTACCCGACTCCTTGTAATAGTGATGAAGTAGACGATAGTTGCATGAATCTGGCAACGTCAAAGCTAATCTGGTGAAGCTGCATCAAAGTCAAAATAGTTTGGCGGCAGAGTCAAAAATAGTGTACGGTAGAGTTAAAACAAAAACAGTGTGAATCCTTGAATATTTTTTGCTAGTTGAATGCTCATGAATTGGCCCAGTGGATGGTTGTTTTCACTTAGCTGCTTTTCACACGAGGACTGCAATATTTCTGTTTTTTTCTTTCCTTGTCCTTGAACCTGTCGGATCAGAGGGATTTGATTAGTCCTATCCGTAACGGAGAATATCCTCAAATATTGGATCAGTCTTCAGTGTAGACAAAACATGTCAAAGCTTGGAACTTTATGTAGAACTTGGTTACAAGTTATAATTACAATACTAGGACTACGTCGGTTTGCCTTTGTGTCTTGTTCGTCAAGCCAAGATTTTGTCCTTTGATGCTTCCTGGACCCTTTATCCTTTATGGGTCTTATGGGCCATAGCTATGGTGAACCCGATAAGCATACCCATGTCTCTAATGTAATGATTTATTTGTTGTGTGTATTACCATATATCTCTCATCTATCTTCACTTGGTGGTGTCAAACACCTCATGACATGGGTAAACAAGGCATTTTGCATAGATCAAAACTATTACATACATCATAGAATATTTTCATAGTATGACAAGCCATAAAAGAGCTAACACAACGGTAAATGCATGCACGTATTATCTCATACCACAATATCAACCATAAGAATTCATAGATATATCCATAATCATGTAAGTCACATCATTTGGACATCAACAATGATCATACATAGAGAGATTAGATCAAGTTACCACCACAAATCCATAGTCTAGGGAGTGTACTACTCTCCTATCATAATGGAGAGTGATGAGGAGGCGTTGATGAAGGGGGAGAAATGGTCGAAGGTGATTCTGGTAGTAGTTCCCCCTCCAATCTTCCTCTAGCAGCGGCCAACAGACTCTCTGTTTTGGTGTTTTCGATCTATGCCTCCGCATGTGTCATGGACAGCCAAGAGGGGTATATATAGATGGGTTTAGGTCAAAACACGTCCATGGGCGAAAGATTGAGGCAAATCGGATGGCCAAGAGGGAAAAGACCCCAGGTGGCGAGCCCAGTATAGGAGACCGTGCCACTGGGCCTAGTTCCCAGCCCATTAATCTCCTTTGGTCATTCTTTGGCTTGCTGGATGCGTCTCAAAATTTATGAACCGTGGCCTCTGACCTTGCCCTTTTTTGAGTCCCGTAGCTCCTATAATATCAAAAATACTAACATGAGGTATATTATTCTAGACAGAGTTAGAACCAAAGGAGAGGGGATTGTTTAGAAAATCCTCGAAATCATTAAGAGCATTGACAATAACTACTAATATGATACAAATATGTGGAAATATGTATCAATAAACTAGAAAGTTCATGTATGCATTTTACATGCATCAACAATACAAAAGCATTGTTGATGCACAACAATACGTCAATACCTGACATTAACTAGACCCAAAATTTCTTTCTCAGTTAATAGGGTTTTCCAGTATTTATATGCTCTTGCAACTTGGATAGGTGCAAAACAAATTTTGAGATATATCAAGGGTGCTCCAATAGTTGGGCTTACTTTGCAGAAGTCCTCTTCTAGTTTACTTAGTGCTTTCTCAGATACAAATTGGGTAGGCTTTCTTGATGATAGGTGATCCACTAGAGGTTTTGCTATATTTTTAGAAACAAATCTAGTCTCATGGAGTGCAAGTAAAAAGGCTACAATATAAAGGTCTAGTACTAAAGATGAATACAACGCCTTGGCTAATACTGCAACTGAGTTGATATGGATTAAGACACTACTTGGCGAACTTGGTGTTGTCTTAAAGGAAAAACCATGCTTGTGGTGTGACAACTTAGGTGCAACCTACTTGTTTGTAAATCTTGTATTTCATGCCAGAACCAAACATATTGAGATTGACAACCACTTTGTTCAAGAAAGACTTGCCAACAAAATGTTAGACTTTAAGTTTATATCATGCAAAGACCAAGTATTGTTTCACAAAGACATTGGCAGTCAAGGATTTGGATGATTTCAAGCGTAATATCAACCTTCCCAAAGGTTGTGATTAAGGGGACTCTTAACATTATTTTGTACACACATTCTGTAACCACTCTCCTTTATGTATATGTGTACATATATGGAGTCTCCACCTTCGATACAATCTCTCCTTGTTCTGACACTGCGGCTTTTCCATCGCCATATATAACATGGTACCCAAAGCCCTCAAAAGGGCTATCACTTCTGCCAAACTAATAAGCACCACATGCGCCATCTCCTTCGCATGCACCGTAAAACCCTCAGTTAGCGATATCACAGAAGTGGTTCGAGTCAGTCGACGGAGGAGACGGGACGTCGAACGTCCGCGTTTGACCGCCTTACGTGGGCGTGAGCGTCCAACGTCTGTAAGACGATTATACATGACTGAATTTCTTGAGTCATGTGTCATGCAGGCGTGACATCAATAAAACCACCTCAACCGGATACCATGGGCGGTTTATTTAAACGGTTCTGTGAAGTTGAGGGAGAAATAAATACACAATTTTGAAACAAAGAGGTTAAATGTAGTACTCCTTTTGTGCAACCTCGGGGAATTACTCTTACATGAAATGCAGATGATGGTTACAATAGCCAAATTGGAAAAGGTTGATATCATGTGACCATAGAGGATTTCAATACATACATTTTTTTGTTTTCTGAAGTCAGATGCAAAGCCAAATTTATGATTTAAAAAATCATTGGGAAAAATAAAACCAAGGTTAGATTTGTTCTAAACTTTCAATTGCAACAAACAGGACCACTATAAGAATAGAGTATCATTCACAAATAAAGAAAATCCTCAGGTTGTCCATTGCAATGCCAATATTCAGTTCATGAGTGTAGACTGCTAGATGTGACCTAAGAAACAACATTAGAATCTTAGGAACTATGCATATTTTTTATCTAAAGTAGGCACGACCTTGTTAACTCGCTCGATTGCGAGGAGCATATTTTTTATCTAAAGTAGTTATTTTGTGAAACCTCATGGAATTACATGGAACTAACACTTCTATGAAATGCGGATGATGGTTACACTACCCAAATCGAAATGGGGTGTTATCGTGTGGCCAGAGAGGATTCTCGAAAAAACAAAAAGCGATCACATAGGATTTCAATGCATACATTTTCTATTTTCTGAATTGAAGTCAGACGTAAAGGGACGAATCAAAGTAAGGTTAGATTTGATTCGACTTTTCCATTGCAAATTGCCGACAAATAGAACCACACTAGGGGTATAAGATCATGCACATATACATTGGCGGAAACAATGCTCAAAGAAAGTTCTATAAGAAACATAAATATCTTAGGTTGCCCATGCAATGCTTTTAGAGATGCAATGCGATTCTTCTCATTCATCGATGTAGACAGGTGTGACCTAATTAGAAACATCACAACACTCCAATTTGGAGTGAACATTCTTTCAAGTGATACCACTTAACCAACCATGTCACCTCGATAACGATATCACAAACATCTCATTAGCAGCACTGATATAAACATCATATGAAAACACCCATCTCATTAGCAGTATATACTTCTACATGAGGTTAGCATGAATTTGCTTTTTTTTTGGAAAAGTGAATAAAACCCCATATGGCCGGGAAAAGTTAGTCAACAAAGTTTTGTGATATATAACATATGAAAGCACTATGCACACGACGACCGCTTAGACGATTTTTGTACAATGCAAATCCAACATCCTGGCTTGGTTTGGCCTTCTAAACGGAAGGCTAGTAAGTAACGGTCGTGTGCAACTCGTACACAAATCGTCATGTGCATAGCACGGCTCAATAACATATAGTAAATAACAAAACGTGCCTCAACAATAGTATGAGAAACCCATAATTGGGTGGTTACCAATAATTGTTCAATATCAATGCTAATATATAGATTTCATTCATTGCTAAGGTCACCATGTTACTGAAGTCTTTCCACCACTTTCAATTCTTGACGTATAGTAAGAAAACTAATTTAAGGCGTAGGCTCAAAGAGGTATATATTGTTCTACCCAACACAATTTCTGTTTTTTTGTGAATTACCTTATAATTGTCTTTGAACTGCCACCTCTGGTTCCTTGTCGACATAAAAAAACTCCCATCATGCATACTCCATGTCAACCGAGGTTCTGTTAGTCAATCTATAGCAACATGTTATCTAAAAGATCGTGCTGAGCGTCCGGGGGAGGCCATGAGGCTCCCAACCTTCGACTTCATAGGCTTACACGTGTCCTAACCCCGCAGGTTTTTGTGCCCCACGCGGGACGCGTGTCGCACGACGGAGGTGGAGGGAGCCAGCCTCCGCCTGCACGCCAGCATTATTCTTATCTAAAGCAGGCACAACCTTGTAAACTCACTCGATAGCCTTGATGCAATCAGTTCTCAGTGCGCTATTTAGCTCAATGTGCTGCCTAAGCTTCACAATCACAGTTATGGGTACACTTTTCATTACATTGACTATCCTTTGTCACTGTTCAAGGGACAAAGCTAGCTATCATGTGATTCACATAGAATCAGTGCAAATTGTATTCAAGGTCCACAATTCAATCCAAACAATCAGACGTACAAACTTGACAAACTTTAAGAAGAAGCTATCAATCTGTTGCAAACCGCAGCAAAATGTACACAAGGACATTCGATCAGCCAATATTTAAGGTATCTATATGATCATACACCAACAAGCATAAAAAACATCAATAACTACACGATAGGAAGCAACATGATGTATATATACCCACCAACATATAAAGTGGAATGCAAATTCCACGACCAACTCAACATGATATGTTTTGGACTGAACATTAAATAGCAGAAAAGCATCCTTGTGTTTCCTTCAAGTGACCACTGCATCAACCAAGTCACCTCGATAACCAGATCACAAACATCTCATCAGTAGTAATAGTGTAAACATCTCATCAGTAGTTATATGTGAGGTTAGCACTAATTTCCTAGAAAAGCTAGATTTACAAACAACCAAGCACAAGTAAGGGCACAAAAAACCTTCTACACAACAAGATGTTTAGTAACAAACCCGACATAACACCACATGCCTCAATAATATGAGAAACCCAACATTGGGTTTGGTGATTGCCCATGATTGCTCAATTTCGGTGTTGATGCAATAGTTTAATGATGCTACTTTAGTCTTTCGACCACTTCCCTTCTTGAATTTTGAAGTGACAGTAAGAAAACTAATTGAAGGGGTAGGCTCAAGGAGGTATAGATTGTTCTACCCAACACATGGATAATAATGCTATCATGTGATTCATATCGAATCAGTGTCAGATTGTATGCAATGTCCATAACTGGGTCCAAACAATGAGGTACAAAAAACTGACAGAACTTTGAGTAGAAGCTAGCTATCAATCTGTTTCAAACCAGAGCAAAATCGATCACACACGCAAACAATTAATGACCAATTACTGCACGACAGGAAGCAACAAGATGTAATATATCCACCAACATAAAGTGGAAGGCAAATTCCACGGCCAATTAAAAGAAGTCAAATTTTACTTGAAGAGAAGCAATCTGTTTGTTGACAACAAACGAAGCACACATCATGTCCATTAAGCCAATACGGTTTTAAAAATAACACAGAGTACACACTAGCATAAAAGTATTACAGTAGTAACATCTCGGACGTCTTGTTAGTTCCCGGAAGCTGCAGGGGGCTGATCCCTCTGGCTCTTGGGAGGGGGAAGCGAGGCGTAGGCGTATCCCTGGGCGCGGTACTGCCGGATGATGTCGTTCTGGATGTCCCGCGCACTCTGTAAGGCGCGGAACGACCGAGCTATGGTCTCGAGATCCTCCTCGTCCGTGATCCCCGTGTCTCGACGGATGGCCTCGACGCTGTGGTCCGAGAGCGGCCAGGAACGAGGCGGCGACTTCATGATGGCGCGGATCAACTCCTGGCTCACCAGCTCCATCATCTTCCCGTCCTCACCCACCTTGAACGGGGGTAGGTCCATGGCCACTCCGCCATGCGCTCCTCGATCTCCACCAGCTCGTCGGCGAAGGACTCCCGCGGGGCATTGTATTTCAGCTCCAGGTCCGTGCAGTCCAGCACCTTCTCCTCCTCCTCGGGGCGAGAAGTTGGCAACCCAGGCATGATCCCGACGTCCTCCTTCTCTTCCTTCTTCCCTTCTAACCTTTTTTCTTTTTTCTTTTTTCTTTTGAGATGTCTTCCCTTCTAACCTGGATCTAGCTGCTACGAGAATCACATGGATATGTAGCCTAGCCAAGCCCCAACCCTAGGCGATATCGGATCGGACCCGTCTTCCCCATGAACTCCGACTTCTCCGCTCGGTCCTTCTTTATTGATGTCCTGGTCCACAACTCTGTTAGAAACCCTATCCTGGATACTGGACCTGGGATGCCCACTGGGCGGACGACAAGGCCCATCCGAAGCAAGAGAATCCTGGCCCGGTAGCGCTCGTCGCTGGTACTACCTATTCCACGATATTAGCCTTTTTTTTAGCAAGTTCAAACAACTTTTTAAAAACTCTTATACTCCCTCCGATCCATATTATTGTTCTCAACTTTATCTAAATTCGGATGTACTAGTTAAGTATTCAGACTAGATGTATTTGTCAGCGGTCCTTGTTTCGTTCCCAAGGCCGCCAACAACGCCGATAGTATTGGCAGGATCCAGCGGACTAAACAACGGGTTGGAAGAAGCTAGAGTTGAGAAGGAATTGTGGCCACGGAGATTCGTGGTATGCGGGGGATGCGACTTCTCAGCGCTCCACGCAATCTGCTCCGGCCACGCCTGCACAAGAGGTAGTCGATAACCCCTTTGGTCCTGGTCCTCCTGTGGAATTGCCGCGTTTCGATGGTACCAATACCCGTCTATGGTAAACCTGATGTGAGGATTATTTTCTCTTGTGGAATACGTCTCACACCCCTTGGATTCCGCATGCATCAGCAAAATTTGATGGTGATGCTGCCAGATGGCTGGAGTCGGCACATCGCCGAGTTCCGCGAGCTACTTGGGAATAATTTTGCACCCTATTGCAGCCACATTTGGTCGGAACATCGTCACTTGCTTATTCGCAAATTATTTCACATCTAGCAAGTTACAATTATTGCTCCCTTGTTCGGAAGCCTCACTATAAGGATAGATAAAGGTGAGTAAACCAAGATATTCCTAGTCCGGTCTCTAGGACTAGCTCATAGCTTGTGGGATGTTCTGGCTACCAGATCATGGTATTGAAGTTAATGAAAATGAGAATACTAGCAACTATGAGAGTACTATTGTCAGAAACAGAAGAGTACCGAATAGATCCAAATGATGTTTTACTATAAAATTACCGTGTTATAGTTAATAGTCAAAATGTCAGATCATTATCTTATACATGAATCCATAAAACCGTGAAAATATCAAGTGACCACATGCCAGAGGACTTATCTTTGAGGTTATCCCAACACCACCTGCGAGGGTGGAAATACAGGCGATCTCAGGACACTTACGAAAGCATGGTTGGAACTTGGTTAGTTCAACAAGTGAGATCTTGCTCGTCCTAACGATGGAGAGATATACTATAGCCCCACTCAGTATTATGATGTCACTATCTTCGCGCAGTCAAAGTTATGATAAGATCATACATGACATCAGAATACAGATACGAGTAAAGAGAGTATGGACATGACAACGTTAACTATTATAGTTATCAAGTGAATGTATCACGAGGATACCAATATCTCACCTTGGTCTGTCTCATATATCGTGAAGCAAAGGGATTAGTATTTGTATAATGAGTGGGTTCACTCGATGTGATCTTCGCGTAGTAAAGTGGTAACCTTCATGGATGTCCATCTCCTAATGTTCGTTGATGATCCAAAGGTCTTAAGATTCATACCTACTTACTACCGAACCTAAACGAATCACACACTTAAGGTTTACCGATCAAGTTGTGCTTGCCATATGTATGGTAGGTAGTTAAGAGAGTCATTCAGAATGGTTTTCGGGCTTACCGAAATAGTTCTGATAGCTATGAAACTTCGGAGAAGAATCATAATAGTTCCAATGGTTTGATCGAAAACTACAAAGTGGCCCTGGTGTCATCAGAACTGGCTTCGAGGTAACTTGTAATCATCCTGAGATGTTCATTTTGTGGAAGAGCTTCTGGAATGGTTCTGGAATTATATAGGTTCATGGTTTTGGGTTCATTGGAGAAGAAACCAGAACGAATATGGTGCACTAGAAGGGTTCTGATGGACGGACTACAGGAGAGGGGCAGGCCCACCCTAGGGGTGATGCTTGGGCCTCCTAGGCCCACCCATGGTCGGCGCCCAACCTCCCAGGGTTGGCGCATGGACCCATGTGGTGCAACCTCGATTTTCCTTATTTGGTGCATTGCATAAAGAAGAAAGGTTGTAGTCAAATCTTCGTATTTGGAAGGTTCTGATCCAATATTCTTTTCATCGAAGGTGTTGCTATTACTTGATTTTCAAGTTGGAATATCCACTTATTATGGAAGGGGATGATCTCTCATTATGGGGTGATCGGGGAGCTTGCCAAAGGAAGGGTGACGTGGGGACTCCACGACAATGCCCATGGTTAGTGGACTTGGGTTTTAGGAAGAGAGGGGTGTGCTGATGAATTTGTCGGTTAATAGATAATCATGGGAACACGGTGTACCCAGGTTCAGGCTCCCGACGGGAAAACCCTATGACCTGCTTGTCTGCTCTGATTGATGATAATGAAGTGATTACAAAGTCACCAAGATGGCAGGGTTGCGAAGATTGGATCTAGCGTTCTCTACGATGGTGTGTCTCTCGATTGCTAGGGTGTCCTCTTCGGTGGCCCCTCCTAGCCCTTATATATATGAGGGAGCTTGGACTCAGGTACTGTCTGAGATGATTACAAATTAGATTTTATATCTAGAATTTCTTAAACTAAGCTTCTTCTTTCCTTGATCTCCATGTCTGGAGTCAATATCCTTGTGGGCTTAATAGTACCCGAAAGGTTCTAGGCTTCTTGTTCCTTAGCAAGTTGTCGAGTGGGACTCACGTTGGGCCAAGCCAGGTAGGCAAAGAGTAGGTGCCCTGTGGGCATACCCATGTCAGTAGCCCACGAGTGTCCAGCCGAATCATAGATTCGAGTGGCGACTATGAAGTCTCGAGTCTTGACCGTATGGTCGAAGTGAAAAATTGTATGAAGAAGGAGAACGGATCCGGAAGTGCGTAGGGTTGATAGTTGCACATCCTTAGATTCTTTGTAGTCATAGGATGCTGAGAAATGTGCCTGATGCACCTGACGGATCGGGACGAGTTAATTGCTCTTTGGCAAAAACAACTTTGTCTACTCAAAGTCGAGCCCCCTGACTCGAATTCGATATTGACTGGAGTAATTCGACTCGTATTGCGGAGCCTTACCGAGTCAATTATATCCCATGAATGTATACCCAAAGCATCCATCGGGATTTTCCTCATGCGTAGGCATGGATATTATATGGTAGAGCGCAATTGATGCGGTTTTCAGGTGAGCTGATTAGATCTGTAGGTCATATCTTTACGTCGTGGATGCATCATCCAGATATTTTTCACAATGTATGCGTTCTAGCTAGTCGAGGAAATATTATTTCTGAACTCAACAATAGTATGATGCATTGTAGGTGAGAGAAGTTGCCATGTGTATGATCATCGGATAGTCAAGAGTCGACATTGGACATAGTTGACACAATGGACAGTTGTCCAATTTTGTTTTGTATAGGGTGCACAACAAGCACTCCCTATGGCAGTAGCTCCCAAGTGTCTAGTCGAGTTGTAGACTCGATTAGAGACTCAAGTCTAGTAGAAACTGTTGGGTTCTGTAGCAGAAAACAAAAAAATTCTAACTATACGAACACTAATACCAGGATCTATACTATGTAGACATAAGTAACGGAAAAGGAAGACGGTATTCATACCCTTAAAGACCGAGGAACGCCTTACGTAGGAAGGTGTATGTTGATGAAGATGAGCAGCTCCATGCACCCCAAGTGTGGTTCCTCCGAAGTATTACACACTTCCGGTGTAGGTGGCGTCTCCCAGGCTCCGATCTAGCCAAGCAACGGAAGAGGGAGATGGCAGACCGAAGATCACACGACGGTAGTGTGAAAGTGGAGAACTCAAAACCCTCGAGGTCCTCTCCAATATTACGGAGAAATCCTCAAAGGAAATGAGAGAGAGAAGAGAGAATGGGATGATTCCAAGGGGAGGGAAAGACCCCCAATATATAGTGGGAGGGGAGGGGCACCACCCAAGGGGCAGGCAGTGTGGGACTAAACCCCAAAACCGTCGTCCACCAATGGGTAGGCACCGGCCCTAGGTGGGCCCCACATGGGCGGCCCACCAAGCCCAGGCCGGCTGGCACTCCTCCCTAGGAGCCTTGTCCCTTTGGGCCTCCCCTCTGGGTGAGGCCCGTTAGCAATGTGCTGCCTATAAAAATAAAAAATATTTTTTATATTAATTCAACAATTAATATAAAATACACAATTTATCATATTCCTTCACTCCGGAACTCCTTACGGACCCCTCGATCAACATCGGGTGTTACCCGGAACTCTTCCGGTTTCTCTCTCTTTATTTCTCCTACGGTACCGCATCTATCCCTATGCATCCCCACCCTTAAGCGTGACATCCTTCAGTTCAGAAACACTGCGGACATGATTGAGATCTCTCTCATATCAATGATCATCAGCGGGACCTGGATGCCTATGATGACCCCCGTGCATTCCATGAATCTTATCGCTTGAACCGCTAACATCGTTTCCCATTCCCTTTGCCACTTGATACCTAGTTCATCCGAGACTTGATCTTCGGTATCTCCATACCTTCGTTTGATCTCGTTACCGATGAACTTGTTTACTCGTTCCCATGTAGTTGCATTCTGTGACTCAGTCACACGCTTGCAAGCTTCGCTAATGCAACGTCATCGAGATGGCCACATGTATCTATCCGTGACATGTATTGGCAAATCTTGGTCTTGTTATGTACTCTTCTACAGGCCCCTTTGGGAAACCTGAGTGGCACATTTTTTATCACCCAATCACAGTATGATACTTGATACCATCTAAGCTCCCTCCAGAACGGTGATTTCCATTATCTCACAGTCTAAGGATCAGTTTGTGAGGTTTCTTTTATTTATCATTAATGGTGAACTTTGTAACTAGATCTCATTATGATACAACTGTCGGATGTTTGTTTATCACATCATTCAACCAATGACATAACCTCATTGTCAATTGGCATAAATGCCCATGATCTTGAAATCCTAGATCATCCTCATGACCAATGAGCTAGTTCACTAGAGGTAACTAGAGACATGGTTTGTTTACATACCACACGTGTATTAATGTTTTGTATTAATACAGTTATAGCACAGTATGAAACGTATTATGAACATAATAGATATATCAAACAATCGCTTTATTACTTGCCTCTAGGGCATATCTCCTTCAGTCTCTCACTTGCACTAGAGTACAAATTAATCTAGATTACAATAGGCAGGAACCTAAAACATATGGCATCCCGGTGTTGCCCATGCTTGGCTTGTAGGAGAGCTTTAGTCAGAGGATCTGCAACATTCAGATCCATGTGCACTTTTCAAACTTTGATTTCACCTTCGTCAACATTCTGTCGGATAACATGAAACCGTAGCTTGATGTGTTTGGTCGTGGAATTAGTTCTTGGTTCCTTTGCGTTTGCAATAGCACCCGTGTTGTCACAATAGATCGTGACTCCAGTCTTGCGCACTTGGAATATCTCCCAGTTTGATGATGAAATTCCTTATCCAAATAGTTTCATTCGCTGCATCAGCAACATCAATGTATGTCGACTCCATTCTAGACCGCGCTACTACTGGTTGCTTCTTGCACTTCTAGCTTACCGCCCCACCATTCACCAGAAACACAAATCCCGTTTGATATTTTGAGTCATCGGGATCTGAGTGCTAGCTCGCATCCACATAACAAGTTACATTTAGAGCTTCATCATTGCCTCCATAGACTAGGACCATATCCTTTGTTCTCTTGAGATACCTTAGGATATTTTCACAGCTATCCAGTGATCCATTCTTGGATTACTTTGATATTGGCTCGCCAAACTAAGAGCCAATGCCACATCAGGTCGAGTAATTAGCATTGCATACATGATAGACCCTATGGCTGAGGCATAGGGGATGTAAGACATCCTTTCTCTATCAGCATCTGTTGCCGGACATTGAGTCAAACTCAGTGTGCTACCTTTTGTTACAGGCACGAAACCCCTTTTGGCATCTTCCATTTTGAACCTCTTCAAAATCTTCTCAAGGTAAGTACTTTTACTTAATGCAATTAGGCGTCTCGATCTATCTCTATAGATTTTGATGCCTAATATGTATGTAGCTTCACCTAAGTCTTTCATGGAAAATTGATTGCTCAAATATGCTTTCACGCTTTCCATAAGTTCCACATCATTTCCTATAAGTAATATGTCGTCCACATATACTACTAGGAAAACCACTGAGCTCCCACTCGCTTTCTTGTAAACACATAACTCTTATTGATTTTGGACAAATCCAAAACTCTTGATCACTTGATCAAAATGTTGTTCTAGCTCCGAGATGCTTGCTTCAGTCCATAAATGGATCGCTGAAGTTTGCATACCTTCCCAGCATCCTTACTATCAACAAAACCTTCCGGTTTCATCATATACAACTCTTCATCAATGTGACCATTGAGGAATGTGGTTTTGACATCCATCTACCAAATTTCATAGTCAAAATGAGCAGCAATTGCTAGTAGAATCGGGGCAGCTTTAAGCATCACTACGGGAGAGTAAGTCTCATCGTAGTCAAGTCCTTGAATTTGTCGAAACCCATTTGCGACAAGCTGGGCTTTGTGAATGGTCACATTACCATGCGCATCTGTCTTTTTCTTAAAGATCCATTTATTTTCCACGGCCTTGCGGCCTTCCAGAAGATCTACCAAGGTCCAAAATTGGCTTTTGTACATGGATCCTATTTCAGATTTCATGGCTTCTAGCCATTTCTCGGAATCAGCACTTTCCATATCCTCTTTGTAGTTTGCAGGTTCTTCTTGTTCATTCAGAATGATAGTCATTATAATACTATTTTACCAATCAGGAGTGGCACGTATTCTTGCAGACTTGCAAACTGCAGGAGTTTCGATGTGGTTGTTTTGATCATCATCATTTGATTCTTCTTCCATGTTGGAGGGCGGTTTCAGAACAACTTCTGTTGCGCTACTCGGATTGTGGAGAGAAGGATCAACAACCTCATCTAGATCAATTTTTCTTCCACTAACTCCTTTAGCAAGAAAATCTTTCTCAAGAAAGGTGTTGTTCTTCACGACAAACGTTTTGCCTTTGGCTTGGTTATAGAAGGTATACCCAACGGTTTCCCTTGGGTATCCTACAAAGATACACTTTTTCCTTTGGTTCGAGTTTGTTAGGATGTAGTTTCTTGATGTAAGCCTCACATCCCCAAACTTTCAGGAATGGTAGCATTGGCTTCTTTCCATACTGATGTTTGCAAGTGCACAGATTGTTTGTATCTAGTTTCGAAGTATAGATATCGATCCCATAGGGAGCCCAAAGGTAAGTGTTTATGGGTGAAGTCTCTATCACACCTGAAGTTGTCACAGGTCTTCGAGTGAATTGACTGCAAGTGTTGAAATAAGAATGGGGTTTTTATTAAATGAGATGTATTTAAATAGAACTAAAATATAAACTTTAGAAATATAAAGCATAAAAGTAGAGAATGACTTGGTTGTTTGTTGTTTCCTACAGATGGCAAAAGAAGGCGCGGGGAGATTCAGTTCATGGTGATAGTGACTGTGCCAGGTGAACGAATGATAAATGTAACAATTATAATCTTATAAATATATGTGTAGGCGAGCAACCCATAATTAGCCGGAACTCCTCTTGGTTGATTTCATCCCAACTTCAATAATCCTACTAGCCTGTTACCAAAACCATGGTTAGACACTAGGTGATTAAGACCCTTCGGGTCGCTTAGCGATTAAGCTCCTTGGATCGGACTAATGCAATAAGCACAGTGGTTCCTCGTTATCCTCGAGTCTACTAGTTTTCCATTGATATCCCCGTGTCACCCAGGGGTCACCGCTCCACTAGAGAACAAGATCTTATCTATGTAGAACAAATCATCATGTTGTCTGGACCCTTAATTGGACAACAAGCATTAGGCATCCCACAGATAGTCAAGCACACATAATATAGTAATTAGAATTAATCACAAACTAATGGAAAATATATGAAGGCACATCACATATCACCAATCCCCTACATCTCCCACACCCAAGGGAATTACTCACACATGAGAGAAGAACGGATCATCAATAATCAAATAAAGGGAATTCGTCTTTGTATTACCATGGAGATCTACAATAAGAATAGAAAAATATCCAACATAATTCAAGATGGGAAGTAACAATCTCAAATCCTAGTCGTCTTGCAAGGTGGAGATCCCTCTCTCTCTCAAGTACAAGTAGTGGCTATGGGGGTGTATTGGCTAGGAGGTCGAAGATCGTGGAGCGAGATGAAGAACGTATTCCCCTTCTTCTCCGCGTCTCTTCTTTTAGCCTTCTAGATGGTATGGCGGCTGGTGTGTTGTGTTTTCGTCATTGGTCCCTTCACGGAAGTTGTCCCTTTTGACAAGACAAAGGCGGCGGCAACTATACGGCGGCAACTATACGGACGGAAAAATATTCCCGCCGTATAGTTGCTCGTTAAAGCTTCTGTGAGTTCCCTCGAGCGCTTCCAAAGAGAGACTTGCTTTTTTTCTCCAGAATATTGTGTTTCTCTGGTTAAAACCTTCTGTTGATATTCAGAACCTGAAACACACATTAAAAACCAAGTTTTCTTCGCTACAGAAGTATTAGCGTTAGGTAGAAAATGATCAAACCCGGCAGTAAACCATCAATAAAAGCCATAAAAATGTGTCGAATCTCACAGCTATCCACTCCCCCGAGCTTAGATGTTGCTCGCTCTTGAGTGACAAGGAAATAAGGAAGAATAGCGGAGATTGGAGACTGATAATAAAGGAACTCACAAGTTTGAATTGGTGTCAAATTCTTTTCTTCACAATCCCTGCAATCTTAAATATAATGATACAAGTATTCACAAGATTGCACCGATTCCACTTCCTAACCACGTATATCTTGTTAGCAAATGAATCATATGCCCAAGCAAGTGTTGAAAGTTTCGCTAGGAAAGTAGACAAATTCTTTTGGTGCCTCTCTTTGTTGTGAGATGATTTTTTTTATTCTTGTTTGTTTAATCAATTAAGAGTACTCAAGTTGGCATCAAAACATTTAATTTAAGAACAACTCATCTACTCCCATGTTAAAATTTCAAGATTCTCAAAGCACCTTTTTCCTTCTTTTGTCTTTCAAAAACTTCAGCTCTTTCATAGAGAAATCATGCCACTATTTTTAACATGTTAATTGAGGCTATGTTGTGCACTCGTGACCATGCCAATAAATAATTACTGAGCAATAATGGGTCAGAGGAGTACTACAACTTCACTTGGAACGTGAAACCATGAGGAGACTAAAGATTTTACCCGTCATAGCATTGCTGCTACAGACGTTTACATAACTCAATAGCCGAAATCAAGTGGTTTCCCACATTTAGATCGTTCGTTGGCCATCAGAGTTAATAGTTCCCCATAAAGCACGACAGAGTTGTAATGACACGCGTAAAACAATATCTAACGGTAATTATTAGAAAAAGTAGTGGCATAATCTCTACTACTTCAAAGCATCCATTTTATCAAACAATTTCAATCAATGGTACTATCGAGTCTATTTATATTAAGCTCAAATGGGATGGAGTAGTTCTAAAATTAAATTCTTTGGGCTAAACATGGACTCAAGTCATATGTTAGATTCTTTTTATTGTTGTAAAAATTTAGGAAGTATTTTTCACCAAGTTCATTGGTCATTGTTTCAAGGCTAAAATGAAGACACTAGCAAAGAAATAGAATTTCTAGGATAACAAGCTAAGCGGGGAGTGACTCCAGTGCAAGCAAGTAAATAATTGTAGGATCAGTTTAAGGTTGTAGAAAAGATGATGAAAGGAATGTGATACCTCTTCTTGCTTGCTTCGTTCCCGTACTTGAGTCGAACCCCCTCTGTGTTTCCCTATTGCCAAGTCACCTGAAATTAGGCAATCTCCGAGAGAAACAAAGAAACGAACTTGCAAATAAAGTTACAACTAATTTTTTTGTATTTTCGGTTCAGACATACAAAGCTGAAAATAAATATGAAAATTTGAAGAAATAAAAGAAATCAAAAGAAGACATAAAAATATGAATGCAAAGTTTGGAGGTTTTCAAACCTCCCCCAAGCTTAGGCTATTGATAGGCTCAGTTGTTGCCGTAATTTGGCGGCTGGTGTGGATACTGTTGGTCGTAGTCGGTGAAGTGGGTTATGAAGTGACTGAAGTTGTGGGTCAATGCACTCACATCTTCATTCACTCCTTGACGAGTGTGATCGATCACCCCAACGCGCTGGTTGAGCTGCTGAAATTCCTGATAGGGGATGTAGCTGTACCCCTGCTATAGCTGGTTGGGCCACGGGTCCCAGGCTCCCCCTTGCTACTGCTGCTGATGTCCCTCCCAACCAGGGTTGTGTCCATGCTCTTCCTCCTCCTCCTGCTCCTTCTCATCCTCATCCTGCTGCCCTCATTCTTCATCATCCTCTTCATTGGGCTAGAGCTCGGCCATGATTTCCATCACTTGGTCCTTGGTGAGGATCCAAGTGTCCTTCTCCACAATTGAGAAGGCTTGGAGGCAGGGCAACTAAACCTGCTCACCCTGTGCATCACCAAGATAACTGAATTGATATGCTCGGAGCCTCCGGTTAGCATGGTAAACACCAAGGAAGCCACAAGCAGTCAAATAGTTAACGTCCATGAGTTTGGAGCCGCCAACAGGTTCTATAACAGGTAGTATAATATTTAATGCATGGGCAAGGTGGGTTACCAATCCACCAATTTGAATATCACCTTTGGTCTTGTTGCTTTGGTGGCAAAGGTGCTGGATGAGTAGAGCTGCAGGATTGGGGCTTTACGGTGAAGTGGGGAAGAGAGCCTTGGTGATCATTGCCATGTCCGCATTGGCCATGGAACCGGTGTCACCTGTTCCCAGTAGTGTGTTGGCGAGGAACAAAGCATAGTAGCGGATGGTTGGGTTCTGAATGGTGGAAATCTTCTTCTGATAAAATTGCCTGCGACCATTAACAGAAATAACCTCCCAAGTCTCTCCACTTGTGACGCTATAGAGTTTAGTAACAGTAGGCTCCCAAACATGAGGGAAGCTGAAAGCATTGTAAAATTGTTCGAAATTTATTTCATAGTGTTGTCGGTTCATGGTAAAGCTTATCGTGCACATATTACCTTTCTCCCTGTGGTCGTCGTAGAAGGAGGCAAGGAACTCATGGGTAAGCTCGATGTAGGTATCGTGGCTTGTGAAGCCAAGTACCGCCACCCCCACCCTGTTGCACATGAGGTCGAAGTCCTCCTTCAACCCTGCCGCGGTGAGAAAGTTGTGGTCGTCCCAACGTGTGGGCATCACCCTCCTTGATGAGACAATGTCCAACTTGGGGTTGCGCGAGGCTCGGGACCCCGAGCTCGAGCCCTCACCCTGTTGGTGCTTGCTCGAACGAAAAAGGTTACCGATTTTGTTCATCATGATGCACTAAAAAATTTCACCATAAAACTTTAGGCATATAGTTTCTACATGATATATGAACGATCCTACGTGGAAAAATTCAATCCTAATTTGAGAAATTAATAGGAAAAAAAAATAAGCTTGAGTTCGTCCACTAGATCAATGTGAGAGTTTCAACCATGGAAATCTAAAAATAAAGCATGGATAGGGAGAGAAACATACCGATCTGTTGATTCTCCAACTCAAACGAACGAAATCCGCGAAGAATCAAGAGTTCTAGGTGGATTTTGAGAGGTTTGGAGAGAGAATATGAGAGAAATAATGAGGAGAGGTGGAAGACCTAGCCTCCCTGGTGCGATTTTGTGGTTGCACCAAACTATACGGCCGTAACTATACAAGCGGGTTATGTTGTTCCGCCCGTATAGTTGTGGCGGCGCCACCAACTAGGGTTTCTTTATGCAGAAAATAGCTATACGGACGCAACTATACGGTTGGATCACAATGATCCCGTCGTATAGTTGGTCGTTAAACTATCTGTCTCTCGAGATAAATTTCTAAAACTAGCATCGATATCTATACGACCGAAACTATACAGCCGGAATTTTTATTCCCGCCATATAGTTGGTCGTTAAACTCTAAGTACCTTTGGGATAAATTTCTACGAAGTCATCGATATCTATACGACCGGAGCTATACGGCTGGAATTTTTATTCCCTCCATATAGTTGGACGTTAAACTCTCAGTACTTTTCAGAAAATTTTGTACGAAGGTATCGAAATCTATACGGCCGGAGCTATACGGCCAGAATTTTTATTCCCACCGTATAGTTGGTCGTTAAATTCTCTGTGTCTTCAGAAAATTTGTTGATGGCAAAGATATCTATACGACCGGAACTATATGGCCGGAATTTTTATTCCCGTCGTATAGTTGGTCGTTAAACTATCAGTAATCATCAAACAATTTCTATTTCCTCGAGAATACCTTCTTATCCCAAAACTTAGCAAAATACTTTATTTTTGACAGAAAATTGATAGTAGAAACTATCGACCAACATTAGCATATTAAGAGCAAAATTTTAGCTTCTGTAGATGGAAAACTCAAACTTTTATTCTTATTATTATTCTATACTCATTCAATCGATGTTTCTACTACTTTTTGACAGCTGCATCTTCACGGGCATGCTTCCGCAAGAATGTCTATGAAAAAGTGGTAGGAATGCGATGAACTTCTTATTCTCTAATCTATTTATTGGCGAGATGAGTTGACTCCCATTAAGCATTTTATTAAGAATGACTGAGTAACTCAACCTCTTCTCTGTTCTCGAATTCTTACCTTGGGTTGCCCCTTATCAAAGGCACTTACCACATGGACTCATTTTGCCGGTGGAATATATCTTTCTCCTGCTTCTAGATTCTTTGGAAAATACTAGATGATTTTAGCATCATAAACATTGAAGATTATCTTTCCTTCAGCACAATCTACTGATGCACCTATAGTACTAAGGAAAGGTCTTCCAAGTAGTAGATAATTTTTCATCTTCTGGCATTTCAAGAATAATAAAATCAGTGGGAATAACATGCTCATCTATTCTAATTAAAACATCCTCAATCATACCAACGGGTTATTTAGTGAACTTGTCAGCCATCTGTAAAGTGATAGTAGTAGGAGAATACTCCCCTAATCCTAACCTTTTATAGAGGGAGTATGGCATTACACTAACTCCTGCTCCTAGATCACACAAGGCATTGTGAATATTAGTTTTGCCTATTGAGCATGAAATAATTGGTATTCCAGGATCTCCAGACTTAGACAGTAGCTTCCCATTAGCAGGATAACTAGTTACCATGGCAACATTTTCAGTTATTTATTTCTTTCTACTAAGAATATCAAGGAGGAATTTAGTATAAGTAGGAACTTTGATTGCATCCGCAAATGGAATTTCTAGACGAAGGTCACTAAGTGCCTTTATAAAAGAATCATAAATTACCTGATCGGGTGCTTTCTTTTTTCGATCTGGATAAGGAAATTTTTTCTCACCTGATTTACTCTTGTCTTTTACCTTTTGTGGGGGGACAGGCTCTTTTGTTGCTTTCTTTTGTGGTTGCTTATCACTTTTCTTCTTTTCTACTTCAACAACTTCATATTCCTTGCTTATCTCTTTTTCTTCTCTTGGATCAACCGTCTCCGCATCAGAGTCATAATGGTCATCCTGTGCATCATTTTGGTCCTTCTTGATTTGATCTTGTGTTTCAGTTTCATCCCGAGGATCCACCAATGTATCATCTTCTTGGCTTGCTTCGAGCAAGGCTTTTTCCGTTCGCTCCTTTTCAGCTTCATATTCCGGTGGTCCTAAAGGTCCTGTAACAACTCCACCCCTTATTGTGACAACATTAGTAGAAACAGGAATATCTTTATCATCACGAAGAAAAATTTGATAACTAGATGCTATTTGTTCACACTAGGTTTCAATCGTACTAAGATACTTGTAAAATAATTTTATTTCTTGGCCAATCTCATCATAATTTTCTGTGAGTTCCGCCAAAATAATTTTGTGTTTTTGAAAATGCTTATGCAAGTTATTATGAGATTTTACTTGTCGATGTTTTAATTCTCGAAAAACTTTTCTAGTTTCATCTTCTTCAGTTAAAACTTGTAACAAATCCAGTTTGTTTTCTGTAACACCCTCAAATCGGCCCTATGCAAGTTTTAGCCCTTTCCGCCAAACCCGCATAGAAACGATTCAAGGGCGCCCACCAGGCACTTTCGTGCGGGTGGAAAACGAAGTAATATCATTACACAACAGTCCTCGATGGGACCCACAGAACAGGTATATATACAATACGACTCCATGAGTCAAGAATACAGATATACAATACAAAGATTCAAATCACCTTCAAAACGCTAGAGCGTCCGACTACGGACAAGATGCAAATGGGGCTAAGAGCCCTGAAGAATAACCAATGGCGTCCATAACCCTGCCCAGGCCAAGCCGGAAGGGTAACCCTGCTAACGACGTCGATCTCAAACCTGCTAAAACAAAAGGGGTGCCGACAAAGGGCAAGGGAAAAAGAGGAGCGTCGATCTTGAGGCAAGATACAGCGAGGCTAGAATTCGGCTCTCGCCTACATAGGTATGGTGGGCTGAAGCGGCCGTGACACTAAACAACCTATAGAGACTCGATACAACTGGCGGTTATCAGAGAGGGATAAGAAAGACCTATTCGGATCCAACCTGAAGCTAACACCAAACAAACCCATCCTGGTATTCCCCCTCGAGATCAGACGAGGAAGTCAAACCGAGGAACTCACACAGTTGGCAGTTTTACTCATTCCGTTATAGTTGCAGCAATTACTAATCAGATATAGATAGCCTGAGTCGTCCTGGTAGCATAAGTAGTGGGCAGTTTTAGTTAACATTCCCTTGTAGTTGGAACATTTACTAGTCAGATATATTTGTCCTGAGGAATCCCAAAACCCAGCATTTGTTGGCACTTTTATCACATTCCATTGGAGTTGCAATACTTACTAGGCAGATATAACAAAACAACACAGGTCCACCAGTGGTTGGCATTTTTAATATCCATTTCGTTATAGTGCAGCTGATTACTAGTCAGGTATATTAAGTCAAATTTATAGCACTACTTTAGTTATGCTTGTCTATGATCGAGATACTGTGCTCCAAGTCGTCCATAACCGCGGACACGGCTTTCAGAAAGTTTTACCCTGCAGGGGTGCACAAATAGCAACACACACTCGATCAACCTCGGAAAAACCAACTCAAAACCCAACGAGGCTTTCACGACAAAGCAATCACAGGATTCATAAATATTTCAGGGGGCCACCCCATTAAGCTACCCGCAACGAAGTTGGCCGGCTCCGAGACGGACCCAAGGTTTGCGCCAATGGCTGTAAATGACTGGGAACCCGAAAGTGTGACTGGGCTTGTCGATACCGTGAAAACACTCAGCAATCCTAAACAGTACAGGTGCTCCACGCACAATCTTAAATAAAGCAGTAAACATGGCATAAGTATAGGATAGTAATAAAGCCCCAAACTACTTGTGGCCCCAAGAAATATAAATGAATCAAGCTCTAGCTCAGGGGGGTCCATAAGGCCTCTCGGATGTGGATAGTGCGAAAAATCAAGGAACATGTATCAAGTAGTCGGGGTCCTACGGGACACAAGTGAGCGTGGAAGGACCAAATAACATTTATTGCCCACCGATGCCTCTGCATTAGTTATATCTAGCAATTTAATAGTTGTATTTAAAGTCATGATCATCTCCACCACAAACATCTTCCAGCATTCCAACAACTGTGGTACTCGACAAGACGAGATCGCACTTGAGCAAGCAACTACGACTCGCAAGGCCAGCTATCTACCAAACACAGGTAATAGGAGGTGTCCAAGGCAATATAGAGGCTGGACGGGATATAACTGGTGCACAGAAACTAAAGCATCATGACACGAATAGCAATAGATCAACAGGAGGAAATAAAGACTGTAAATGCAAAATAGGTAGAAGGGGGAGAGATGCTCGCCTGGGAAAACACTGCCGATGGATCATATCCGGAGAACTTGTCGACACTCGCATCAACTCATCGGCCTAATCCACGAAGAAGCAAACACTAGAAGAAACACCGGATGCACTATATAATATTACGGCAGAAGATCCGGCATGATTGATATGATTCAGATGTGGTGCAATTAGGCAGTATTAAGCGAAACCGGGGTCCCGACAATTAATTAGGCGATTCAAGTTATTTAGAAACCCCGCAATTTAAATGTTGTATTAACAGGGCGAAGCATGGCATCGGTTCGCTACACCAATTTAAATGGAGTCCGGAATAAGACAAAAGTATCCCGCATATAGACTCTATATTTAATTATGAGGTGAATCGGCATAATGCCCCCAAACCACATGATATGCGTGCGAGATGAACAAATAATATGCAACAAGTTTTATATATAGCATTTATAAAATAGGGGCTCGGGAAAAAAGGTTCACACATCTGGGTTCGGAAGATCTTGGGTTCCGAGGGTCCGGGGTTCGGTCTCAGGGTTCAACGGGGAGCGGTTCGACGGGATTGGTCTCGGACATCGGAAGGAGAGCTTGGCGTTTCGGGAAGAAGGACTTGGTTTGGCGTCGAGGCGACAGTTCGCCTGGTGTCGATCTTGTCATCGCGAAGATCTTGTCGGGTCCGCGTATCGGGTCGGTCTTCGGAAATGGGGTCTGCTGGGTCTCGACCATCGGATCCGGGAAGGAGAACTTGATGATCCGTGAGGGAGTTCTTGTCAATGATTCTTCGAGCACCTCCGAGTCGGTACGATCTTGTCATCTGAGACGGAGATCTTGGGTCATCGGGTCTGTGAAGACGATCTGGTCGGTTCCATGTCGAAGGCCTCGGGGTTTGATCTTTGTTTGGCAAAAACGAGTCTTGTCATCATAGCACTCAGGTTCACATTTGTTCATTGGGGCCAAACTTCACTTAGCATCGATCACTTGGCTTCGAAGGATCTTGGGCACATGGCATCATCAGCAAAACACTGGCCTTGGCGTTGAGCAACGAGTGCATGGCAGACTTAGCTGGCGACTCCTGGACAAAACAGAGCACACACATATACGATAGAAAAAGTCACTACCAGGTTTAACACAACACCGCACTAACGCACTAGTACATGCAGAACAACCGAACAGAAGGAGCAGGATGGAACCGAGGACGGTGAGAGGAAGCTCGGGCGGCGCTCAGGCAAGGCGGAGGCTCGGCGGACGGGCACCTTGCAGGCCACGGGACGAGGAGGACACGCGGAGCTCCTGGTGTCAGAGGAAGGGCCACGGCGGCGGGCTCTCCAGGTCGGGGAAGCGGAACGTGAGGGGGCGCCGGCGGGCTGGAGCTTGGGCTCGGGGCGATCGGCAGCGGGAGGCAGAGGAAGACGCAGAGGGTGGCGGGGAAGGTCGGCAAGGCGGGGGCCCGCGACGGCGCGGCGGGCGAGCTCAGGGCTGGCAGACAGAGCCTCACGAGGCAGAGGAGGTGGACGGCGAGGCCGGGCCGACGAGGGCCACGGGTGGAGCGCGGGGCACCCTGGTGGGGCTCCTGGTGACGGCGCGCTCGGGGCGGCGGCGGTCGATCCGTGGCGGCGGTGGAGCGAGGCCGGTGGGGAGAGGCGATCGGGGGTTGGTGGCCGCGACACGAGGAAGGAGGAGGCGCGGGGGAAGGCCTAGCGGCGGCGGAGGGCCGAGGGAAGTGGGGCGCTTGGGCAGAGGAGGGAGAACGTGGGGCACGAGCGTGAGCGGGGTGGGGATCGAGGCCGGTGTCCGCGCGCGTGAGTTAGGTGGGCCACGCGTGGTTGGGTGGCATGCCCAGGTGGTAGACCTAGTCGGGCGAGGGGTGCGGTTGGTGAGCGGAGCGGGGTCGCATGGGGCGCTTGGTGGGTCCACGTGGCGGCAGGTGTGGGCGGGAAAAGGCATGAGCGGGTGGGGTTCGCTGCGGCGTGCGTGTGTGCGTGGATGTAAGTGTGTCCACCGGTGAGGTGGCGGGTGTGAGGGGAGGTGGCGGCTGGTGGTTGGCTGGAGTGAGGTGGAGGTGTGAGGTGGAGGGAAGGGATTGGTCAGGGTGAGGTGGAGGGGGGCTGGGTAGGATAGGATTGGGTGGAATTAGGACTAGATATTTTTAGACTAGGGTTTGGAGGTGGCCGGCCGGGCTTTCGAGCCTAGCGGGCTGCCTCCCAAAAATAAATTAAATACTTTACTTATTTAAAACGGGCGTTTGAAATCTGTTTGTAGACAAAACAAAATATTCTGGAGACCCGGGTTTTAATTTGAATAAAGACGGGAACATTTAGAAAACAAAACTAGGCGTTTCGAAAATAGTTTAGACAAAAACCATGCATGATGATGACGATGCTCAAATACAATGTGGCATGATGACATGAGCATGCGGTCATGATGATGCAATGCACAAAAACACAGCGATTTTCTAGTAGTGGTTTTTTGCGGGATGCCACATTTTCCTTAACAAGTTCAGAAGGCATATCCTTCTCTTTCATTGTTTTGCGTACCTCAGGCATAAGATCAGGAATTATCCGAAGTATCCCTCTTTCTAGCTTAGTGCCAAAATCAGGATTATATAAAGAATCATTCTTCGCCCTAGTAGACATCAATTACAAACATTCCTTAATAGTTAGAGTATTTATAGACCCTCCTGCTGAGAAGTCAAGCAATTCTCTACATTGAGTATTAAGACCATGGTAAAATAAATAGCAAATAGTTGATTCAGAATAGCCATGATTAGGAATACTATTGATCATCCCAAAGAATCTTTCCCAGGCTTATGGGTAGTTTTATCCCATGTTCTGACTAAAGTTGCCTATGTTATTTCTTGGTTTAGTTACCTTTTTAAAAGGATTAAACCTCTTTATGAATTTAACAATGCAGTTTTCCCAACATTTAATGTAATGGCGAGGGAGAGAATATAAGTAGTCTAGAGCTTTACCTTTAAGAGACCAACGAAATAATTTCAAACGAGAAAGGTCTGTTGGCAAACCTTTTGGTCTGAGCGATGTTATCACGTCATTGAACTCTTTAATATGTCTTCCTGGGTCTTCATCTTCCCTTCCACTGAAAGCTTTCTCCTATAAATTTTTAATAATTCCACCATCAAATCGATATTCTCTAACTCCAGGATTAGGGAACTCTATTGGCTGTTTAAGAAATTTAGAACTTGGAGCACTGTATTCCCGGAGAGTTTTCTTAGGTTTCATAAGAGTTGTTCTGTAAATAGACATGATTCCCATAATATCACTCAGATTTTCAACTTCAACTTTATTTGAACTTAAAAGTTTTTCAATAATTTCTTCGCGCCTTTGAGTAGGCACGTGCTCAATATAATACGTAGATAGGTCCTACCAGAGCGCGTAGACCCTTTGTCTCCTAGGGAGAACATTTTGTAGTAGCAACACCTAAAATGTCAAAAGACAAACACTTAGCTCCCCGGCAACGGCGCTAGAAAATAGCTTGATGTCTGCAAGTGCACAGATCGTTTGTAGCTAGTTTCGAAGTATAGATATCGATCCCATAGGGAGCCCAAAGGTAAGTGTTTATGGGTGAAGTCTCTGTCACACCCGAAGTTGTCACAGGTCCTCGAGTGAATTGACTGCAAGTGTTGAAATAAGAATGGGGTTTTTATTAAATGAGATGTATTTAAATAGAACTAGAATGTAAACTTCAGAAATATAAAGCATAAAAGTAGAGAACGACTTGGTTGTTTGTTGTTTCCTGCAGATGGCAAAAGAAGGCGCAAGGAGATTTAGTTCATTGTGATAGTGACTGTGCCAGATGAACGAATGATAAATGTAACAATTATAATCTTATAAATATATGTGTAGGCGAGCAACCCATAATTAGCCAGAACTCCTCTTGGTAGATTTCATCCCAACTTCAATAATCCTACTAGCCTATTACCAAAACCATGGTCAGAAACTAGGCGATTAAGACCCTTCAGGTCGCTTAGCGATTAAGCTCCTTGGATCGGACTAATACAATAAGCACAATGGTTCCTCATTATCCTCGAGTCTACTAGTTTTCCATTGATATCCCCGTGTCACCCGGAGGTCGCCGGTCCACTAGAGAACAAGATCTTATCTATGTAGAACAAATCATCATGTTGTCTAGGCCCTTAATTGGACAACAAGCATTAGGCATCCCATAGATAGTCAAGCACACATAATATAGTAATTAGAATTAATCACAAACTAGTGGAAAATATATGAAGGCACATTACATCTCACCAATCCCCTACATCTCCCATGTCCAAGGGAATTACTCACACATGAGAGAAGAACGGATCATCAATATAATC
Source organism: Avena insularis (assembly GCA_023614405.1). Classification (NCBI taxonomy): domain Eukaryota; kingdom Viridiplantae; phylum Streptophyta; class Magnoliopsida; order Poales; family Poaceae; genus Avena; species Avena insularis. Next base: position 591,083,300 of record CM042686.1, read on the forward strand.
AAATAAAGGGAATTCGTCTTTGTATTACCGTTGAGATCCACAATAAGAATAGAAAAATATGCAACACAATTCAAGATGGGAAGAAACAATCTCAAACCCTAGTCTTACAAGGTGGAGATTCCTCTCTCTCTCAAGTACAAGTAGTGGCTATGGGGGTGTATTTGCTAAGAGGTCAAAGATCATGGAGCGAGATGAAGAACGACCTCCCCTTCTTCTCTGGATCTCTTCTTTCTTTCTTCTGGATGGTATGGTGGCTGCTGTGTTGTGTTTTCGTCATTGGTCCCTTCACGGAAGTTGTCCCTTTTGACAAGACAGAGGCGGCGGCAACTATACGGCAGGAACTATACGTCCAGAAAAATATTCCCGCCGTATAGTTGCTCATTAAAGCTTCTGTGAGTTCCCCTCGAGCGCTTCCAATGAGAGACCTGCTTGTTTTCTCCAGAATATTGTGTTTCTCTGGTTAAAACCTTCTGTTGATATTCAGAACTTGAAACACACATTAAAAACCAAGTTTTCTTTGCTACCGAAGTATTAGCGTTAGGTAAAGCTAGAAAATGATCAAATCTGGGAGAAAACCATCAATAAAAGCCATAAAAAATGTGTCAAATCTCATAGCTATCACATACCATATCTCATATGGGGTTGTCTCCACAGATTTGGACGATGCTCGGTTTAAAATAAGTCAAAGACATCATGGACCGCACACTATCCAATAGAGTACGGTTACACTGTTCCGACACACCATTATGCTGTGGTGTCCTGGCTGGCGTAAGTTGTGGTATGATCCCACAGTCCTTCAAGTGCATGTTAAACTCATAACTAAAATACTCACCTCCCCGATCAGATCGAAGATGCTTGATTTTCTTGTTAAGTTGATTCTCTACTTCCTTCGGAAATTTCTTGAACTTTTCAGAAGTTTCATATTTGTGTTTTATCAAGTACATATATCCATATCTACTCAAATCGTCAGTAAAGGTAACAAAATAACGATAAGCATTGCACATTGAGACGCTCATTGGTCCGCACACATCCGTATGTATGATTCCCAGTAGGCCTGCAACCCTCTTCATCGTGCCAGAGAAGGGTGTCCTAGTCATCTTTCCCATAAGGCATGGCTCGCATGCATCAAGAGATTCAAAATCCAATGATTCAAGAAGTCCGTCTGAATGAAGCTTCTGCATGCACGTTACACCAATGTGACTAAGACGGCAATGCCACATAAACATGTAATTATCATCATTATGCTTACAACATTTAGCATCAATATTATGGATGTGAGTATTGCAATCAAGATCCAGTAAGAATAAACCATTACACACAGGTGCATGAACATAGAAAACATCATTCATATAAATAGAACAACCATTTGTTCCTGATTTAAATGAATAACGAACTTGCAACAAGCAAGATCGTCCTCACGGGCTACAGGTTAGGGAGAAATCTCGCGTCGATTATGTGCATCTAATTCATGGGAGCATTGTGTATTTTTTGAAATAGAGATTTGTATCTTTTGTTTCTTTTTATCTTGTCTCAATCTGCGGACTGTAGGTACCCAAGATCACATAGATTGATAAAGGCTTGCGGTGAGATACTTGGCTAGCGGCAATGTCATAGGAACCCCAAGTGACAACAAGGGTAGTACGATCTTTGCTTAGCACCCCATTTGGGACCACAACAACATCACCACTTAATGCTTTGATCTATGTTTTACACTTAATAATTGTTTGTAGCACATTGCTTCATGGTGCACTCGGTTGGATTAGAAGACTATTGCTATGCCCACTGCATCACGGGGGCTCTTGTATATTAGGATGTGTTGCCCACAAGAGATTATCCCTATTAAAACTTTACACATGAATGTGCTTATTATTATCTTTTATCCCATATGATGTGTTGGTCCGGGTGGATCTTCAACCCTGGCCTATCTCCATCCATCAATTCAACCTATTATAACAGTAAACTAGATTGGTCCGGTAAACAAAGGTAAAACAAAGAAACAAAGTCTTGTAGACGTGTACTTTTTTATTTCCTTTTAGCATTGCTTTTCAAGGTTCGATTAAACCTACGTCTTCTAGGGAAAAAGCTATTATACTACATCTATGAATTCGGATCGAAGGTATCACTGCGTCGCGTGTGCTGGATCGCACTCTGCATCAAAGTTCAGGGCACGGCCTTGAGTGGTGGGTTTGAGGCACCACAACATTTAGTGTTGGTAGTAGCGTGACAACTCCTACATGGTCTGCTTCTCGAGGCGGAAATTCTTGCACTCGACATGTTTATTCGTGATGGCCACCCCTAGCAGCTTGCAGTGTTCCTCAACCTCTGTCATCATCATAGTCGGCGGGAGCGGCATGGTGCAGGGATCCATGGGAGCATCGTTGTTTGCCATGTAGATGGCGTTGTAGCCATTGGATATGGTGTGGATCTCGTCAGGGGACTCCGACCCAAAGTTAGAGTCAAAGCTTTGTAGGAAGGATGGATCCTCGATATCACCGGTGTTGGAGACTCGCGTGATCGAGTCGGTGTGTGACGTAGCAGTGATGGATCCAGCGATAGAAGCAAGGGTCGTTGAATTGGCATCATCGTGGAGGGCCGCGTAGCTTCTATGTATGCCGCTCCTGGTCGGGTCGCACTCAGAGGCGAGGAGGGTAATGGAGTGGACTTGCTCATCCGAGAGTAGATTGCATGGGGGCGACCCATTGGTGATGTTGAATTCTGTCGGTTCGGCTGGGTCGGTGACGTCCGTGAACCCCACGAAGAGGTTGATGGCACCGATTGTCACCATGGCGGCGTGGGTGACTGGGTGTGACGCCACACATAGCTACTCAGCAGGATCTGGTAGAAACCTTCGATTGTGATCATGGGACCAGTGGCGAAAGGTCGGTCGACTGGAGTGTAGGGTCTCACCGTAGATCTAAGGTTTGACTGACCATGCCCCACGATGGGCGCCACATTTGTGGACTGGCCACGGCAGTCGCTACCCAGGGTAGCGACTAAGTCGATTGAGGCAAGGGCAAGCTAGCCATCTGAACACATAGGGGTTTTATCCAGGTTCAAACCCCCCGTAGGGTAAAGAGCCTACTTCCTGCTAGATGTATTGATATGTATGAGATTACAAGGGGCGGTGAACTCGGCATTAAGGAAAATACTCGCCTCTATGGGGTGTATTAGAGTGAATATGCATATAGAGTACCCTACGGAGGTTTATATAGTGCTACCTCCCTAGGGTTTCCATAGCCCACACCGATTCAGTTAAGGTTTCGGTTGTTTTGACCTAATCTGACTAGGCCTAGCTATGCTCCTGGGCTTCTGCTTCCAATCGCATAGTCCTCAAGTCGCAACTTTTCCAGTCATCGTGCTAGCGAGCCCACTCGTCATGGGATTGGGCCCGTCGAATCCTTCTTCTAGGTATTCCCAGATTAGCATATCGCGATCACTCTTTATGTCTCTGTAGAGAGGGAGGTTGTCCCCCTATGATGCAGTCTTGTCGGCCACTCCTGGCTTGATGAAGGGGAACTATCTTTCCTTGGAGAAGAAGACGAAGAATTCCTTGCATGGTGGGAACGTGTTGTGGCAGCTATCTTGGTGGAGGCAACCACATCCCTTTGTCTTGGAGCGCAAGTGTCCTTGCGCGGTTTCTGTGACTTGGGTGCCAGAGCGAGTATATTTCACGTACTACGCCCACTCCGAGGTGCTTCTTGCCTTACGGTGGTCCCCTTGAGGGGAGGCTTCCCTTGGAGGCCTTGTGGAGGTTGCCCTCTAATGCTCAACAGCGATGCCTCTTTGAGGCTCAGGGACTGCCCTGTCGAAGGGGTCCAACAGTAGATGGGCCAGGTTACCCTTGCTACCCTTGTCCCGACAATATCCCACGGGCGCCTGAGCTGCACGTGATCTTCAGGATACGAAGGGACAGGGGCCCTAAGATCTGCTAGGCCATGCCCATGGCATGTGGAAGTTGCAAGGAAAATAGTTTATCGCACCGGTGAAGGTCAAATGATAGGGAAATCCTCGCTATTGAAGGAGGGGTACTACGCCAATGGATCTCCTTGACAACTGCTCAGGGGTTCTTGAACTAGGTTTCCATTCCTAGGTGCTCCTGTTCCTTCCTCCCCGCCACCGTCTGCTCCGCACACCCTGCTCTCCATAGCTCCCCTAGGAGTATGGGCTCTCCTTCAAGCCTTCTCCTCAAGCGATGGCGCCTGGCAAGGGGAAGGCTCCCCGAGATGCAGATGACGAGGACAAGTTGGAGTTGACACCCTCCCAGGTGTTGTTGTACCCTACTCTCAAGACTACCGACGCCCTTCTCCAATATCAACACTTGCTGGTTGGGGAGTTCAACGAGTGGAATGCCACTGTCATCTAGCCTAGTACGATGGACAGAGGGCAAGCTTCTTGCAACCTCTTATCCCTTCTTCGCCCACACTCTATACGTGGGGCTGATCCTTCCATTCTCAGACTTCTTCCTTGCCCTCCTGGAGCATTACAAGATCCACGTGCTGCACTTGCAACCCAATTCTGTCACTGCCAGCGCCATATTCGCCTAGTTCTGCGAGGCATTCCTTGGTATTAAACCTTCAGTCCTGTTCTTTCACCATTTGTATAGTCTGCGTATCACCATGGGAAGCTATTGCTCCGGGTGTGTCTCTCCCTTCGCACATATTTTCGGGCCCTTCCTGATGCTCGGTTGAAGAAAGTGTAGAACTTTCACTTGCGCACCAAGGAGCTGAGGCGTGGGGTCACAAGGTTGATGCCTCACTACAACACCAAAGCTTTTCTCCCGGTGACGTGAGAGTAGAAAAGGGGAAGTGATGCTTCTGTTGCCAGCCCGGAGGCGGTGGAGGCAAAGCAGGCCCCACTGAGCTCCTTGGGAGGAGCGGAGGCTTCAGGAGGTGGGGATGCCCCTCCACTAAAGAGGAGACTCTACAAGAAGATTCCAACCTCATCCAGCAAAGAGAACGACGTCGAGGAGTTCTGTGTAGTGTCACCGCTACGCCTGCTTGAGGATGACCTTGACGATGATGTCACTAGCTCACTTAGTGACACTAGTGTGACCCCTGGGGCAGAGCACCATGATGAGTTAGGAGATACTCTTACGGGAATCCCCCATGACTTTCAGAAGGATGAGGATCTCGGTGAGGAGTCAGCCGCATGGGGGAGGGGTCCGTGTGATCCCCACGGGTCAAAGAGGGAGTAAGTCTTCCCATGTAGAGTAAGTTTCCTCCTTTTATGTGCTTGATTCCCTCCTCCGGACTGATGCTGACTTTGTATGTGGCAAGGATCGATCCAAAGGCTAAGAGAACGCGCCAGGGGACAGTCCTGCGACAGGCAGTGCTTCCCTTAGGCCGCTCTCCCTCGCAGGTGCGGCGATCTTGCCTGAGGTTGGGGAGCGCGTCGATCCCTGGCTGATAGAGTGGATGTGGCGGTTGCCGCTCCTCCCCAAGCTTCGCCGCTGGTGAGTGCGGATTCTGAGATCACCCCTAGGAGCAAAGCCTTGCAGAGGAGGCACACGCCAGGAAGACTCCACAGGCTACTACGACTGCATCAGTGGTAGACAAGGTTCGCCCCGCGAGGGTGGTGGCTGAAGACACCGCGAAGACATCGGCCGGCAGGGATGGGGAGCGCGCTGGCGTCAGGGCTGTGAAAAATATTGATCCCTAAAATATTGTGTTGTATTGCAATGACCCTTGTGGGGGTTTATATAGAGTTACACGGGGGGTAGGTGGAGACTTAGAGTACAAGATGTAGAGTCCTAGTCCATCTCTAGCCTATACACGTATAGGTACTCTAACATCCCCTCAGCCGGAGCGGGAGTGAAGTGGACGCTTGCGACTAGATTTGAAGGCTTACGCTTCCGTCGTCTGCACCTCCTTGTCATCATCACCTGCGTGGACATGATCATGGCTGGCACCTAGGGGTGGTGACTACGTCCCCTTCTGGTGCCTCTCTTTCCTCCCACAGTCGCAAGGGAGTGGCATGGATGCAAGCGACGACGTGGACGCTGTTGACTGGAGTTCTTGAGTTGCTATAGACGTTGTTCTTGATGTCGATGTCGAGGTAGCCGATCGTGATGTAGCCGTGGTCAAGGTTGTCGTGGTCATTGTAGCCGATAGCACGGGAGACGCAAACAATTGCGCGGTTTGTGTCGTAGGCTTTAGGTTTTTGTGCGGCGGCGGCAGGTTTTTATGCGGCAGCGGCGGGTTTTTGTGCGGCGACGGCAAGCATCTGCGGCGGCGGCGGGTTTTTAGGCGGCGGCGATAGAGATCTGTGGCGGCGGCAGGTTTAACCAGACGGGCGGGCGATCGTGTGATCGCCCTAGCAGAGCGCCTGGCTGCGACGACGGCGGTTTTGGACCACATGATGTAGACTTTGGTGATATTTTTGTTGGTGATGTAGAACTCGACCAAAATCTTAGTGTAATCGTACGGCTTGACATAGATGTTCAGTTCGATGTCGGAGAGGTCGGTGCAGAGAGAGACACCAGAAGTAGAATTTTTCATGACATTTTTTTATGACATTTTTTCATAACATCGTATGCAAAAGTTATGGCAATTTAAATTTTTCATGGCATTTTTTTGCAAATTATGTCGAAATTCATGTTTGTTAATTTTCGTAACAACTAAATTACTTAATATAACTACTGTTCGAAGGATTTTATTTTTGGAATTTTTAGCATGATTTCGAAACTAGAGAAGGCTATCTGGGGGTGTGGTGGGCAGAACCCGCCAAAGTTTTTTTTGCTAATTTTTTAGTCCCGGTTGATGTCTCAAACCGGGACTAAAGGTCTATCTTAGTCCTGGTTGGAGACACAAGCCGGAACTAAAGGGTGTTGCCCACGTTCGCACCCGCCTCCACCCCTTTAGTCCCGGTTCGTATTACCAACCGGAACTAATGGACCCGTTCGAACCGGGACTAAAGGTTGTCGGTGTCCTTAGCTGTTGAAACCGAGACTAATGTGAGCATTAGTTGCGGTTCCTAACACTTCTGGGATTAATGCTCCGGAGGGCTCTGGACGAAAGCCCGGTTTTCTACCGGTGATAAAGTGGAAGGCAAATTCCACGGCCAATTAAAAGCAGTCAAATTTAACTCGACGAGAAGCAAATCTATTTGATAGCAAACGAAGCACAGATCATGGTCCATTAAGCCAATACAGTTTTAAAAATAACACAGAGTACACACTAGCATAAAAATAGTAACTTGACGGTGGCAGACCAGTAGCTTAATTTATTCGATTCATCATCATACATTGATAATAGGCATGAGCAGGGGGCTGATCCCTCTGGCTCCTGGGAGGGGGAAGCGACGCGTAGGCGTATCCCTGGGCGCGGTACTGCCGGATGATGTCGTTCTGGGTGTCCACCGCACTCTGCAAGGCGCGGAACGACCTCGCTATGGTCTCGAGATCCTCCTCGTCCGTGATCCCCGTGTCTGGACGGATGGCCTCGATGCTGTAGTCCGAGAGCGGCTTGGAACTTGGCGGCGACTTCATGATGGCGCGGATCAACTCCTGGCTCACCAGCTCCACCTTCTTCCCGTCCTCACCCACCTTGAACGGGGGTAGGTCCATGGTCACTCCTGCCATGCGCTCCTCGATCTCCACCAGCTCGTCGGCGAAGGACTCCTTCGGGGCATTGTATTCCAGCTCCAGGTCCGTGCAGTCCAGCACCTTCTCCTCCTCCTCGGGGCGAGAAGTTGGCAACCCAAGCATGATCCCGACGTCCTCCTTCTCTTCCTTCTTCCCTTCTAACCTTTTTTCTTTTTTCTTTTGAGACGTCTTCCCTTCTAACCTGGATCTAGCTGCTACGAGAATCACATGGATATGTAGCCTAGCCAAGCCCCAACCCTAGGCGGTATCGGATCGGACCCGTCTTCTCCATGAACTCCGACTTCTCCGCTCGGTCCTTCTTTATTGATGGCCTGGTCCACGACTCTGTCAGCGACCCTATCCTGGATACTGGACCAAGGATGCCCACTGGGCTGACGATAAGGCCCATCCGAAGCAAGAGAATCCAGGCCCGGCTTGCAAGCTGAGTACGGCGCTCGTCCCTTGTATTACTTAAGTAGAGAGACATGCTCCACTCAAAAAAAAAGTAGAGAGATGCGAGAGTTAGACTTGGAACAGAAGAAACGACGAATGGCCGGAATGATGTGGATGTACTGGTGTGAGGGTGGTTAGGATGAACAATCCACAATATATTCTCCATTTTTGTCTATTTCCTTGCCCTTGATTCTCAGAAGAAATCTAGTTGGTTCTTGCAATTGGTATCAGAAACCGTTTCAATCATGGGCTTTCCGGTATACATTAGATACATGCATGATGAGAAAGCTTAGGAGTCGAGATGCGTGTGTGACACTAGGGATGGGGGGAGACAGGGCTGGCGCGCCGCTGGTGGGGCGCTCGCTGCTGTCTGGACTCTGCTCCCGCCCCTTGCTGGGGTTTGGCCGTTCGGGGGCTGCTTCTGGCCCATCGCGGATGACTCCGACGATGAGGAGATTTTGCCCTCTAGCGAGGAGGAGGCCATGTCCCCAAGGGACGCGAAGACGGTGGCTGGTGGCACAAGGGTGACCCTAGGGGATTTTGTGGTGGCGGCGGCACAGTTGGGGGGCTCGCTTCGTCCGCCCGTAGAACGGCGTTCACGCCTGGTGGACGTGGCTCGCATTTCTCGCCGGCAAGCGTCGGATCCGGGAGATGAGCGGGGGCATAATGGAGGCTGGAGCGCCACCACGCACAAGGCAAGGGGGTTGTGGCTGGCGGGGACACCACAGTGGCAGAACCTAGGCGCGGGCGCTCTAGAACCCTGCGGTGTAGAGTGGCTGGCGGGGAGGCCGTCGCCGTCGCCGTCGTGCAGTCTCGGGAACCTACCATGGAGCTGGTAGAGCTGGTGGACAGGGTGTGGGTCGGGCCATCTGATGGGCCGGGCCTAGCGCTCATTCATGTAGACAACTGTGAGGGATTTGGGCTCGACCAACCTTGGCAGTCCACGCTGGCCTAGGAGCCCGACAAGCAACCAACATGGATCTGGCTGCCATGTGGAGCGCCAGATCTCGCGCTAGGATTCCCAGCTAGGGCTAAAGTGGTACGCAAGTTTGGTCACTTGGCTCTACGCATTATTCCCCACTCTCCTTCTCCCTTGCCCATCACCCTCTCGTTCGCACAACCTCTCTCCATGGATCGCAATCATGCCAGCAACAAGCAGCGCATGGACGACCAAGTGGGGATGGGGGCGAGGCCGCATCAATAACCTCTAGCCGCGGCGCCAGGGAGGCAACCGACTAGAGCGACGGCGCCGGGTCAACATCAACAGTGGCCGGCCGAGGGCGGCGTGGCAGAACGCGAACCTGGAGCTGGAGCTTCGTAATCGGGATCTCGCGGAGCAAGGCCGCAACGCCGAGGGAGCGGCCAGGGTAGGGCACCCCCGCACGTCTGATGACTGCAAGTGCACATATCGATTATAGCTAGTTTCAAAATAAGAGTATCAAACCCAGACAGAGCTATTTGGTTAAGGTCTTTATGCCCCTCGTCACTATCTACCAAAGGATACTTGTAAGCCGCCTTTGATTTCAAGTAGAGGGTGTTTGAAAGGTTTTTGATTGAATGCAGAAAAGTAATTAAAGCAAGTAACAAAAGCGTGTAGAATGGTGGTTGATTTCAATAAGGCTAAAGTGTTCTCAGAGATGTAGGATACACCACTAGCATGTTGTAATTAATCATAATTAGGATAACCTATTTCTTATGTCATGAGATGTGTGGAGAGAGCTCCATAATAAGATGTTCACCACAAGGCTCGTAGGCAGTCACTTTGTTGAGCCAAGAATAAGTGGAATGCCACTGTCATCTGGACTGGTACGGTGGACAGGGGAAAGCTTCCTGTAACGTCTTATCCCTTCTTCGCCCATACTTTATATGTGTGGCTGATCCCTTCATTCTCGGACTTCTTCCTTGCCCTCCTAGAGCATTACAAGATCAACGTGCTGCACTTGCAGCCCAATTCTGTTACTGCCATCGCCATATTCGCCTATTTTAGTGAGGCTTTCCTTGGCATTAAACCTTCAGTGTAGTTGTTTCACCATTTCTATAGTCCGCGCGTCACCGTGGGAAGCCATTGCTCCAGGTGTGTCTCTCCCTTCACACAGATTTTCGGGCCCTTCCCGGTGCTCGACTGAAGAAAGTGTAGAACATCCAATTGTGTTGGGTCTGGATGGACGCCAAGGAGATGAACCCGTCATTCTCGACTCCGATGAGCCCAGCGGTCAAGTCCAGCGGATGGACCCAGGTGTGCTTCCCCAGTGAGGAATGGAGGATCATCACTGCACGCATATCAAACTTACGCGTAAGCATCTTGACGGAGATGATGGTTGCGAAGGACTTCCTCCGGTGGAGGATTGCTCCTCTCCAAGTTCACACGAAGAATATGTGGTCCTACTCTAGAGGGGATGGTGATGACCCATACGTATAGGGGGTGTATCATAGATACATGACCCACTCTAGAGCCTTCGTAGGAGCATAACAAGTTGCAACAAAGTCAAAAAAGCACTAATAGTAGATACTAGGCACCATGCCCTAACAATATGATGCCATTACATGAACGATATCATCCAATCCCTACCATCCCCATAGCCTACAGCGGGGGATTACTCACTCATAGATGGGGGAAACTTGGATGGTTGATGGAGCGATGGTGATGATGATGGCAATAATCTCCTCCAATTCCCCGTCCCGGCAGGGTGCCAGAACGGAGTTTCTGGTTCCGAATCGTGGAATTTGGTGGTGGCAGCGGAGCGGAACTCTTTCTGGAAAAACGTCGACCCCCCCTGGGTTTTTAGGTCAGGAGGCAACTTATAGGCGAAGAGGGAGGCCGAGGGGGTGCCTGGGGCGGCCAGACCACCCCCTGGCGCGGCCAGGCCTAGCCCACGCAGCTAGGTGGTGTGGCCGGGCCCTAGCCCCTCTCCGTCTCGTATTCTGGCTCCTGGTGTCCCTCGGTGAAAAACTGACTTTGGCTTTTGTCCCGTCCAATTCCGAGAATATTCATTTTCTGACTTTCCTGGAACCAAAAACAGCAGAAAATAGGCAGCTGGCACTGTGGCTCTTATTAATAGGTTAGTCCAAGAAATCATATGAAAAGTACTCCGAAGTGTGGACAAAACATAAGAAAGTAGATAAAACCAAGCATGGAACATCAAAAATTATGGATACGTTTGCAACGAATCAGATGGTCGCATGAAACTTCAGGAGGAGCTTCTTGACATTGCCCTAGTTGAGGAGGAGATGAAGGTGCTATTTGTTGAGAAATGTTCCATGTATCCTCCTACGAAGGCTCTCCCCATGTATCGCTTCCCCAAGGAGCTGAGGCGTGGGGTCACAGGGTTGAGGCCTCGCTGCAACACCAAAGGTTTTCTCCCAGTGATGCAACAGGAGAAAAGGGGAACTGATTCTTCTATTGCCGGCTCGGAGGTGGTGGAGGCAGAGCAGGCCCCCGCGAGCTCCTTGGGAGGAGCGGAGGCTTCAGGAGGTGGGGAGGCCCCTCCACTAAAGAGGAGACTCTACAAGGCGATTCCAACCACATCCAGCAAAGAGGACAAATGCCAAGGATTTTCGTGTGGTGTCGTTGCTATGCCTTCTCAAGGATGATCTTGACGATGATGTCACTAGCTCCCTTGGTGACACTAGTGTGACCCCTGAGGTAGAGCACCATGATGAGGAAGGAGATACTTGTACGTGGAGCCCCCATGACTTTTGGAAGGATGAGGATCTCGGTGAGGAGTCAGGCGCCTGGGGGAGGAGTCCGTGTGCTACCCACGGGTTGAAGAGGGAGCATTAGTCTTCCCATGTAGAGTAAGTTTCCTCCTTTTCTATGCTTGATTCCCTCCTCCAAACAGACGCTGACTTTGCGTGTCGCAGGGATCCCAAGATTAAGAGAGCACGCCAAGGGATAGTCATGCGAGAGGTAGCGCTTCCCTAGGCCACTCTCCCTCACAGGTGCAGCAAGCTTGTGTGAGGTTGTGGAGCGCGCCGATCCCCTGGCTGACAGAGCGGAAGTGGCGGCTATCGCTCCTCCCCCAAGCTTCGCAAAATATGAGTGCGGAGTCCAAGATCATGCCCTAGGAGCAAAGCCTTGCAGAGGAGGCACATCCCAGGAAGACTCCACAGGCTACTGCGACTGCATCGGTGGTAGACCAGGTTAGCCCCGCGAGTGTGGCGGCTGAAGACACCGCGAAGACATCGGCTGACAGGGATAGGGAGAGTGCTGACGTCGAGGCTGCTAGCATGGGAGGTGCGGCCTTGGAGGAAACAGTTCCAGGTCGGGCGATGTGGACCTCGATGATGCGAGGGCATTGTTCTGGTCTTCTCAAAGGTGTTCAAATCCGTCACATGCAAATACCACCAACAAAGCAACGAGTTCTAGGGAGGAATTAGAGAGGAAGAACAATGGTGGAAATCAACAAAAGACTCCAAGATTTTGAAGGAAATATGCCCTGAGAGGCAATAATAAAGTTGTTATTATGTATTCCTTGTATATGATAGATGTTTATTTTGCATGCTATAATTGTATTGATAGGAAACGTCAATACATGTGTGTTTAATAAACAAAAAGGGTTCCTAGTTATGCCTCTCTTATAGACTAGCTTGTTGATTAACAAGATGATCAAGGTTTCCTGATCATGGACATTGGATGTTGTTAATAACAAGGTCACAGCATTTGTGGAATGATGTGATGAACATTAATCCGAAGTATAGCATTACGATCAAGTCATTATGTTTATATTGCTATAACATCATACGAAGTAATCTTTATCCTTAGATCATGAGATCATGTTAATTGCTAACACCGGAAGAGTATCTTGATAACATCAAACGTCACACCGTAACATGGTGACTATAAAGGTGGGTTCAGTGCTACGAAGGTGTTATGTTGAGGCTCATGGATCAAGAGTGGAATTTGTCAATCCCGATGACGGATAGATATACTCTGGGCCCTCTCGGTGATATCACATTAAGATAGCTTATAAGCAAGTGATGTGATCACTAGAATGTTATATCATGAGAACGAGAAAAGAGTGCATGTCGGTAACGAGATCAAACTAGGTATTTGGATACCGATGATCGAATCTCGGACATGTATTATATCATGAGACAAAGGGATTAAGTTACTAGCGTTAAAGGTTCTCACGATCACAGAAGTCATCATTGAATGTGCAGGAGTCAGTATGGATCTCGTGTCCCGCTTCTGATTATTGATCTGAGAGGAGTCTCAATCATGTCTGCATTATTCGCGAACCGTAGGGTGACACACTTAAGGGTTGCCGGACACCATTTAGGAGCACAAATGTTTCAGACAAAAGGTTTGCAAAGCGCAGGAAATGTTTCGATAGAAACAAGAATTGTTTCGGGTGAAATTGTAGAAAGTGGTTCTCCATGTGATGTTGACATGTTGCAAGGGGTTTTATGTGAATGTTTGTTAATTAAATTAATTAACAAAATTCTGAATAAAATAAATAAAAGAGTTTTATTATTTGAGAGTTGCATTAAATTTGGTGGAAATTTAATGCATGTGAGTGGAATTTTGGGTGGAGTCAAAATTTATGTGAGTGGAGCTTCACCACATGAATGAGGAAGAGGTGGGGGCACCCCCTTTTGGCCGCCGGTCATGGGAGGGGAGGATCCCCCCTCTCCTATAAAAGGCCCCCCTCTCCTCCCTCACAAAGAACACCTCCTCGTGAAGGATTTCTCACCCATCTAGATATTCCCCCATGGTCTCGGATTAGCGAGATACATGTTCCCGGTGGCCTTGCGTCTGGAAGGAGTTGCTGCTTCCGCTGAGTCGCTGGAGCGAGGAGGTGGAGGTTGTCCGGTAGCTTGAACGTGTGTGCGAGGACGGATGCGCTGCTGATTTGCGGCGCTCGGACTTCCACACGATCTTGAGATCGGCAAGCGTACGACTACATCAACCACGAGTTCCTACTCGTTCACAAAACTCGTTGTCTTCGAGGGTAAGTTCTCCATGGATGTATGTCCACACGTTGCTCTGTATCTAGTAGATAGATCTTGGCGTATAGTTCTCATCGTAGGAAATTTTTTGCTTTCTATGCTGCGAACCCAACAGTGGTATCAGAGCCTGATCTATGCGTAGGTGCTTTGCACGGGTAGTACACATATGTTTATATGTGGGCGATGATGATCATGTTATTGAATCTTCTATGTATTTTGGATATTGGTGGCATAGTGGGATGAAGCGGCCCGGACCAACCTTACATGTCATCGTACATGAGACCGGTTCCACGACTGACATGAAACTTGTTTTGCATAAGTGGCTAGCGGGTGTCTGTCTCTCCTACTATAGTCAATATCTAATTTACAACGAGTTGCTAATAACTTAGTTATACTCGTTGTGGTTCATGTTCGTAGGTAATAACGGTTCTATCTCCGAAAGCCCTAAGCCACGTAAAACTTGCAATTGATAAATTAGAGGCGTCTAGTTTAGATCGTTGCTGGGCTAGTGTATTGATATGGTATTGTTGTAAGTAGATGTATGATAGATACTCTTACAACACACTTAACGTGTAAGTTCCATAAACCTTGGCCTTACACACAAAGGAATGATAGAGATCATACCACGATGCAAATGATAGAGATCAAATGCATGGACCATATCATCTCACTTTACACATTAGTTTCTAGCATCTTATATTGCTAGTTTGGCGCTTTTGGTAGCATTATAAGATGATCCCTCATTTAGATATCAAGATAAAATGTGTTCTTCCTTAAGTATGCACTGTTCTATGGATCGTGTTTCGAGACATCACGTGATGATCGGGTGTTCTCGACTCTATGCTTTCATACGACGGGTGTAAGACAGTTTTACACACGCGGATACTAAGGTTCTTACTTGGCAAGCCTAGCATGTACAGACATGGCCTCGGAACACGGACCGAAAGGTTAAGCATGAGTCATATAGTTGATATGATGCCCATATAGATGCTCGCCTTTGAAGCTAGACCGACTCACATGATGATCGGACTTGGTGTAGTGAATTTGGTTCATGTAATTACCAAAAGGACACGAGGGATGTCATTTTTGAGTGGGAGTTCATTAGTAATTTGGATTAGTTGAACTCAATCTATCATAAACTTAGTCTAAATATACTTTACATGCATGATGAGAAAGTTTAGGAGTCGATATGCGTGTGTGACACTAGGGATGGGGGGAGACAGGGCTGGCGTGCCGCTGGTGGGGTGCTCGCCGCTGTCTGGACTCTGCTCCCGCCCCTCGCTGGAGTTTGGCCGTCCGAGGGGCTGCCTATGGCCCCTCGCGGATGACTCCGACGATGAGGAGATTTTGCCCTCTAGCGAGGAGGAGGCCATGTCCCCAAGGGAGGCGAAGACGGTGGCTGGTGGCACAAGGGTGACCTTGGGGGATTTCGTGGTGGCGGCGCAGTTGGGGGGCTCGCTTCGGCCGCTCGTAGAACGGCGTTCGCGCCTGGTGGACGTGCCTCGCGTTTCTCGTCAGCACGCCGGATCCGGGAGATGAGCGGGGGCGGAATGGAGGCTAGAGCGCCACCGCACACAAGGCAAGGGGGTTGTAGCTGGCGGGGACACCACGATGGCAGAGCCTAGGCGCGGGCGCTCCAAAACCCCACGATGTAGAGTGGCTGACGGGGAGGCCGTCGCCGCCGTCGTGCGGTCTTGGGAACCTACCATGGAGCTGGTAGAGCTGGTGGACAGGGTGTGGGTTAGGCCATCCGATGGGTCGGGCCATCCGATGGGCCGGGCCTAACGCTCATACATGTAGACAACTGTGAGGGGTTTGGGCCCGACTGACCTTGGCAGTCCACGCTGGCCTGGGAGCCCGACAAGCAACCAACATGGATCTGGCTGCCATGTGGAGCGCCAGATCTCGCGCTAGGGTTCCCAGCTAGGGCTAAAGTGGTACACAGGTTTGGTCGCTTGGCTTGACACATTATTCCGCACTCTCCTTCTCCCTTGCGCCTCACCCTCTCGTTCGCGTAAGCTCTCTCCACGGATCGCAATCACGCTGGCAACAAGCGACGCATGGACGACCGAGTGGGGATGGGGGCGAGGCCGCATCAATAACCTCCAGCCATGGCGCCGGGGAGGCAACCGACTAGAGTGGCGGCGCCAGGTCGACATCAACAGTGGCCAGCCGGAGGCGGGGTGGCAGAACACGAACCTGGAGCTTTGTAATCAGGATCTCGCAGAGCAGGGCCGCAACACTGAGGGAGGCGGCCAGGGTAGGGCACACCTGCACGTCTGATGACTGCAAGTGCACATATCGATTGTAGATAGTTTCAAAATAAGAGTATCAAACCCACCGAGAGCTATTTGGTTAAGGTCTTTATGCCCCTCGTCACTATCTACCAAAGGATACTTGTAAGCCGCCTTTGATTTCAAGTAAAGGATGTTTGAAAGGTTTTTGATTGAATGCAGAAAAGTAATTAAAGCAAGTAACAAAAGCCTCTAGAATGGTGGTTGAACTCAATAAGGCTAAAGTGTTCTCAGGGATGTAGGATACACCACTAGCATGTTGTAATTAATCATAATTAGGATAACCTATTTCTTATATCATGAGATGTATGAAGAGAACTCCATAATAATATGTTCACCACAAGGCTTGTAGGCCGTCACTTTGTTGAGCCAAGAATGAGTGGAATGCCACTGTCATATGGACTGGTACTGTGGATAGGGGAAAGCTTCCTGCAATGTCTTATCCCTTCTTCGCCCGCACTCTATACGCGTGGCTGAACCCTCCATTCTCGGACTTCTTCCTTGCCCTCCTAGAGCATTACAAGATCCACGTGCTGCACTTGCAGCCCAATTCTGTTACTGCCATCGCCATATTCACCTATTTTAGTGAGGCTTTCCTTGGCATTAAACCTTCAGTGCAGTTGTTTCACCATTTCTATAGTCCACGCGTCACCGCGGGAAGCCATTGCTCCAGGTGTGTCTCTCCCTTCGCACAGATTTTCGAGCCCTTCCCGGTGCTCGGTTGAAGAAAGTGTAGAACATCCAATTGCGTTGGGACTGGATGGACGCGAAGGAGATGAACCTGTCATTCTCAACTCCGATGAGCCCAGCGGTCAAGTCCAGCGGATGGAGCCGGGTGTGCTTCCCCAGTGAGGAATGGAGGATCATCGCTACACGCATATCAAAGTTACGCGTAAGTGTCTTGACGGAGACGATGGTTGCGAAGGACTTCCTCCGGTGGAGGATTGCTCTTGTCCAAGTTCACACGAAGAATATGTGGTCCTACTCTAGAGGGGATGGTCACATGAAACTTTAGGAGGAGCTTCTTGACACCACCCTAGTTGAGGAGGATATGAAGGTGCTATTTGCTGAGAAATGTTCCGCGTATCCTCCTATGGAGGCT
Source organism: Avena insularis (assembly GCA_023614405.1). Lineage (NCBI taxonomy): Eukaryota > Viridiplantae > Streptophyta > Magnoliopsida > Poales > Poaceae > Avena > Avena insularis. The sequence goes on from CM042686.1 coordinate 591,100,680, forward strand.
CTCGCCGTGTACTGCTTCCCCAAGGAGCTGAGGAGTGGGGTCACAGGGTTGATGCCTCGCTGCAACACCAAAGGTTTTCTCCCAGTGACGCAAGAGGAGAAAAGGGGAACTGATTCTTCTGTTGCCGGATCGGAGGTGGTGGAGGCTTCGGGAGGTGGGGAGGCCCCTCCACTAAATAGGAGACTCTGCAAGGCGATTCCAACCACATCTAGCAAAGAGGACGCATGCCAAGGATTTCTGTGTGGTGTCGTTGCTACGCCTGCTCGAGGATGACCTTGACGATGATGTCACTGGCTCCCGTGGTGACACTAGTGTGACCCCTAGGGTAGAACACCATGATGAGGAAGGAGATACTCGTACCTGGATCCCCCATGATGAGGAAGGATGAGGATCTCAGTGAGGAGTCAGACGCCTGGGGGACGAGTCCGTGTGCTCCCCACGGGTTGAAGAGGGAGTATTAGTCTTCCCATGTAGAGTAAGTTTCCTCCTTTTCTGTGCTTGATTCCCTCCTCCAGACTGACGCTGACTTTGTGTGTCACAGGGATCCCAAGGCTAAGAGAGCGCGCCAAGGGATAGTCCTGCGAGAGGCAGCGCTTCCCCGGGGCCGCTCTCCCTCGCAGGTGCGGCAAGCTTGTGTGAGGTTGTGGAGCGCGCCGATCCCCTAGCTGACAGAGCGGAACTGGCGGTTGTCGCTCCTCCCCAAGCTTCGCTGAATATGAGTACGGAGTCCAAGATCACGCCCTGGGAGCAAAGCCTTGTAGAGGAGGCACGCGCCAGGAAGACTCCACAGGCTACTGCGACTGCATCGGTGGTAGACCAGGTTAGCCCCGCGAGGGTGGCGGCTGAAGACACCGCGAAGACATCGGCTGGCGGGGATGGGGATAGCACTGGCGTCGAGGCTGCTAGCATGGGAGGTGCGTCCTCGGAGGAAACAGTTCCAGGTCGGGTGATGTGGACGTCGATCATGCGAGGGCATTGTTCCGGTCTTCTCAAAGGTGTTCAAATCCGTCACATGCAAATCCCACCAACAAAGTAACGAGTTCTAGGGAGGAATTAGAGAGGAAGAACAATGGTGAAAATCAACAAAAGACTCCAAGATTTAGATCCAATGGTTCCGCCTCGCTTAGAGGAGGAATTGGTTGATTGGGATTAGAAATCTAGATCTCCACTTCCAAAACCCTAAAAAAAGATGCAACAATCGTAGCAGGGATGGGAGAGGAAACAAGCTAAAAGGGGTCAGCAATGATGGTCAAAAATGTGAGAAGAACCCTTAGCCACACCAGTGGGGAAAACCCCCTTTATAAGGAAAAGAAAATTTGAATATTGTGGCTAAAACCGAGTAGTTCAGCAAAATCGACAGGAAGTCCGATAGCGCCGAACTTTACACCGGATGAACCGGCGATCGACCCTGACACGTTGGTTTTCTCGCTGAACCGAACTGTCACTACGGCGATTGAATTGGCACCCCACCTAACGAGCGCTCAGTATAGCGGTTTGGCGGAAACGGGTGTAAACAGGCGGCCCACAGATTGGTTCGGCCGTAGAACCAGCGGCACAGGTTTGCGCACCGGATTTCTAGATAGAAAATGATGTTGATTAAAAGGGTAATAACTTTTGCGTCTAAACTCCGATTTTAGTAAACTTGGGCTTTTTGAAAAGGTAAGAACGAGATAAGACCAATCATTTTCCTAATTGGAATCCAAACAATCAGATGTACAAACTTGACAAACTTTGAGAAGGAGCTATCAATCAACAAGTATTTAAGGTAGCTATATTGTTGTACACCAGCAAGAATAAAGAACATCATTATCTGCATGATAGGAATCAGCAGAGAATGTATATATCCACCAACATAAATTGGAAGGCAAATCCCGTATTTTGGACTGAACATTGAACGGCAGACAAGCCTCCTTGTCTTTTCTTGAAGTGACCACTGCATCAACCAAGTCACCTCAATAACCAGATCACAAACATCTTATCTGTAGTATTAATGTAAACTTAATGTGTGAGGTTAGCACTAATTTCCTAGAAAGCTAGATTGCACAAGCAGCAAGGCACAAGAATAAGCACAAAAAACCTTCTACTCAACAATTAAGAGGTGTAGTAACAAACTGTACATAACAGCAGATGCCTCAATAATACGAGAAACCCAACATTGGGTGGTTGCCTATTGCTCAATGTCAGTGCTGATACAATACCTTAGCAATGAAGCTCACCAAGCTACTTTAGTCTTTCCACAACTTCTCTTCTCCAATTATGAAGTAACAATAAGAAAACTATCTGAAGGGGTAGGCTCAAAGAGGTATAGATTGTTGTACCCACCACAGTTTCTGTCTTTTGCAGGAATAACCTTTTGTCATGGTACCAGGTACATACATAGCTATCATGTGCGAATCAGTGCAGATCGTATATATTCAAGGTCCAGTTTAAACAATCAGATGCACAACCTTGACAAACTTAGCTAGCTATCAATCTGTTGCAAATCAGAACAAAATTTGCACAAGGAGCAGCGATTACAGTTGCCAATTTAAGGTAGCTATATGACTAGTGCTGGCAATATAAACCAGCGTAAACAATGATCAATTTACTGCACCACGGGAAGCAACAAGATGAATAATCCACCAGCATAGAGTTGAGGGCGAATTCCACGGCCAATAAATAAAAAAGCAATAAAATTTACTCAAAGAGAAGCACATCTCTTTGACAAGAAACGAAACACACATCATGTCCATTAAGCCAATATAGTTTTAAAAATAACCAAGAGTACACTATCATAAAAAATTAACTTGACGGTCGCAGACCAGCAGCATTCTTAGATTCATCATAGTACATTGATCGATAGTAGGCATGAGATAATCCTTTCCATCACGGATGTCTTGTTAGTTGCCGGAAGCAGGGGAGTTATCCGGAAGCGCGATGTAGGCGTAGCCCGTGGCGCGGTACTGCCGGATGATGTCGTTCTTGGTGTCTCGCTCACTCTGCAAGGCCCGGAACGACCTCGCTATGGTCTCGAGATCCTCCTCGTCCGTGATCCCCGTGCTCGCTCGGACGGCCGGGATGCTGTAGTCCGGGAGTGGCCATGGATGAGGCGGCTTCTTCATGATGGCGCGGATCAGCTCCTGGCTCACCAGTTGCATCATCTTCCCGTCCTCACCCACCTTGAACGGGGGGAGGTTCATGGCGACTCCGGCCATGCGCTTCTCGATCTCCACCAGCTCGTCGGCGAAGGACTCCTGCAGGGCATCGAATTCCAGCTCCAGGTCCGTTAAGTCCAGCACCTTCTCCTCCTCCTCCTCCTCCTCCTTCTCGCGAGAAGCCGGCAACCCAGGCATGATCCCCTCCTTCCTCTTCCTTCTTCCCTTGTAACCTGGATCTAGTTAGACGTGCGTGCGCTACGAGAACCACGTGTATATATAGTCTAGCGAAGACCCAACCCTAGGCGGTATCGGATCGGACCCGTCTGCCCCATGAACTTTGACTTCCGCGCTATTGATGGCCTGGACTCCGCCTTCGACTCCGCCAGCCTGCACGCGGTTAACCAGCTCCGGGTCAGAATAAATCAACTACTAGTAGTAGCTCCAATGTGCTCTAAAACAAAACTAGCTCCAATTTGCAAGAGTATGTACCCGCAAACTGTTCCAATTAGCTGACCAGTCATCTGTTCGCCTGCATTTTACTTCAGTTAAAGCATCGTATAGGCACGCCAAAGATCAAGATCCAGTTAGAAATCAATAGAGTCCAAACACAACAAGGTGTTCTACCAATACATTCTGCTCCCTCTGTTCCATAATATAAGCATTTTTAGCAAGCTAAAACAACTCGCTAAAAAATCTTATATTTTGGAATAGAGATAGTACTGAACTGACCCTTTTTATTAAGGAACTCTGAACGAAAGATGCAGTTTGATGAACTGTGACAACCACCAACACTAGTAGAAAAAGACGTAGTGGCGGCGTTCGGAAAAGGAGGTTAGTGGAGTTGAAACCGCACGCCACTAACCTCGCGCCACTGGTAGGACGTAGTGGTGGCGTCTCCAGTGAACGCCACCAGTAGGATTTCCAGTGGTGGCGTTTACTGTAAGCACCACCAGTACTTATCCTAATTATGGCGTTCGTTTTACTTTGAACGCCACAAGTGAGTTTTCGAAAAAAATTAAAAAAATCTGGTGCATCCAATTAAATATTTACTGTACAATAAGATATATTTCATAAAAATGATAACATCATTACAGTGAACTACATATGGTAGTGCTAGTTAGCTATATATAGTGTACATAGCACTAACTACTAGTCTTCAACAGGATTATCGGCAACAACGGTGCCATACCTAATGACAGCATCAGGAATCTCGTGATCTGAAGAAGCGTCAGAGTCTGTCGATGCTTCAGGGCCTCGGTAGTCGAAGTAGGTCATGCGATCTTCATAGAGATAGAAGACCAAATTCTCCTAGGCGTCCATCTCATAGGCATCGACCATCTCAGTCTACCTCGGACCACTGAAAAAGGTGCGGTTCGCCTCGTTCGTGACTTGGATCGTGTAGGTCGGTCCAGGTTGCTTTAGAGACATTATATCGACCTGAAACTGGCTCTGCTGCCCCAACGACCAATCAAAATGGTCCAAAAAATCACGTCTAAACTTGCAAGATATGTTCTACATACAGAATCATAAGAAAGCAACAACTAGCATATAATTTAGTTGCAGGGTATATATAGTTTGATTGCTTGAGAATGAACATATCATACTAACTTGCAGTCATAAGGGAGCACTATAACAACCTTCTTATTCTTGCACTCTTGGTAACCACAATGCTCACACAGATCATCATTTATTATACATATATATGATCATACAAACTTAATTATATAGACCATTTTAACTTAATTAGCATCATAAGTAGCACAATATATCAACATAACACATAAGTAAGATTAGCTAGCATCATATATAAGTAGTACGATAGGTAGCACACGAGAGTCACATGAGAACATCCTAAACTAGAGTAGACCCAGTGTCAGTGACATCGTCATCCGAGCGGTCCCAGAAAGAGGACAGGACAGACTGCAACGAGAAGTTAAATCAACCATTCAAGGACATACAACAAGGTCGTATGGGAACCTTTTCTCATTAGATAGTGTCATAGTGTAATCATCGACCATTGCAACCAGAAGTTAAACCAACCAAACATCAAGTAAGTCATTGTCCATTGCAAGTAAAAAACCCCAAATAAACATCAAATAAAGCCTCATCCTTGGGTTTGACACGAAGGAGTCTGGCTCACTTTCCTCCTCTTTGTGCACATAACCTCACTTTCCTATATCTAGAAATTGAGCCCAAATTTAATATCTCTAAAGTACTATCTAATGTTCCTATATCTAAAATTTGAGCCCAAATTTAGTATCTAAACACTACCTCTAAAACACGATCTAGCATATCTATATCTATAATTTCTAAGATCATTATCTATCATATACATCTATAATTTCTAAAGTGCTATAAAAAAGGGGAGGCGTGGCGGGAGGCTCACTGCGAGATCGGTGAGGAGGCTCGGAGACGGGAAGGTTGCAGCGACCGGAAGCTCGTGGAGGGGGATGTTGCAACGATCGATAGTGCCAGATCAACCAGAGTCATCGGATGTGGCTTGGGGAGGGGGAGGTTGTAGCGGTCGGCGGCGGTAGATCGAGTGGTGTCGTCGGATGCGTCTCAGGGAGGGGGAGGTTGCAGCGTCTGGCGGCGGCAAATCGAGTGGAGTCACGGGTTCTGGGAGAGGAGGAGAGGTGTGGCCAGGGAGCAGAGCCGGGCATCCAATGCGGGGCGGCGGCGGTGGCAGATTGAGTGGAGTTGTGGGTACTGGGAGAGGAGGAGAGGTGTGGCCGGGGAGCAGAGCTAGGCATCAATGCGGGCCAGCGGCGGTAGTCGAGCGGAGTCACGGACGTTGGGAGAGGAGGATAGGTGCAGCGGGGCGACAGCGGCGGCAAGGAGAGGGGGCATAAAGGAGGAGGTGTGTTAATGAGAGAGAGAAGTTCGATAACTAATCGTGTGTCGGCGTCCGCGTGCAGGGTGTGTTAGTGGCCACGTGGCGTTTAACTGAATCCAACGCCACCACTAGAGTACATATTGATGGCGTTTAACTGAATCCAACACAACTATTATCTTTGTCGCGAATGCGTATGGGTACCCTCCTGAAAGGTGGCATTTATTTATACGCCGATGCCACTATTAGATTTAACTTGTGGCGTTCCAAAATATTCCAACGCCGTTACTATTTCGTTTGCAAGTGGTGGCGCACATTATAATTTGGACTCCACTAGAAAAATGACTGCTACAAGGGTTTTCCTAGTAGTGCAAGTCAGGCAGTAGCCGAGCACACGGTAAAAGGAAAATCATAAACCTAAACTGAGGAGTAAATCATGACCCTAAACTGCAAAGAAAAAGGAGACCTCACCTTGAGGCACACTGAATCATCGTCGACGACGAAGTAGATGACGCCTTCGAGGCGGTGGTTCCTGGAGCAGCTGGTGGCATACACCCTTTGAGAAACAAGTTTATGCGGTTGGAGGAGAGAGAGGAAAGCGACGAAGAAGGCCAGGGAGAGGGTAGCGACGAAGCGGGCGAGAGAGGGGGGTGTAACACCCCGTACTCTCCGTGCCTGGGCTGTCATCCTTGGCAGCCTAATAGGATCTCTAGACTATCCCCCTAGACTAATACTAGTCTTTGCTACGCAATTTGCCCTCACTCCTGCGCACCCGGTACCGATTTCCCGGTCGGTCACCCATCCTCAAATTTCTCTAGGCCAAGAACGTTTAACCTTAAAGTTCTTTTCAGATGAGTTTACGAAAAAGAAGTTGCAACTTGTTGGTATGGGTATCCTATTAATCCTATTAAGCCATGCGCCAAGGTCTCACATACAACCACCCTTAGAAGATCGACGCTCTCGTATATCAACCACAAGGCAGGAACATCCCCTCTTGGCACACGTCTATGTGTCCAGTGCCAACACATGTACCATGTCGTGTCCACTCTGGGCCACACGCGCCATGCTCCACATGTCCCGCCAGTGACCCACACATGCCCGTATAACCGCGATGATCGGCTCTGAAACCACTTGTAACACCCCGGACTCTTCTTGCCTGGGTCGTCACCCCTGGCAGCTTAATAGGATCTCTAGACTAGCCCCACAGACCAACACTAATCTTTTCTGCGCATTTTGTCCTCACTCGTTCGCACCTGGTACCCACTGCCTGGTTGGTCACCCATCCTCAGATTGCTTCAGGCCAAGCATGCTTAACCTAGAGGTTCTTTTTGGATGAGCTTCCGGAAAATAAGTTGCGACTTGTTGGTATGAGTATCCTATCAATCATATTAAGCCATGTGCTAGAGTCTCACAGAGGGCACTAGTGATGCGGTGGTGAGGAGTGGGCAAGCGAGGGGAGTGACGGAGAGGATGTGCGGTCCGAGCGAGGGCATAACTGGAAAACCGGGAAATATTGTAGCGTGGCAGAACGTCACTGTGGACATCTTCCGTGACATAGAAATGTGGACAGAGGGAGTAGTTCTGCACATCCCATCTGGTCGGGCAAAGTTAGTTTCAAGCCATCCAAATAGCAATCAATAGCTGTAAATTCCTTCTACTCAACAAAGGTCAGTCATATATTGTAACAAATTGTACACAACAGAAAATGCCTCGATAATATGTTGGGTGGGCGCCAATGATTGTTTAATATGACCATAACATGTGCTGACACATAGTTTGCATTCATGGCTAAGCTGACCATGTTAAACTACTTCCCTTCTCAAATTTTGAAGTAATAGTAATAACAAAACTAATTAAAGGTGTAGGCTCAAAGAGGTATAGATTGAGTGGAGTTGTGGGTGCTGGGAGAGGAGTTGTGGGTGTTGGGAGAGGAGGAGAGGTGTGGCCGGGGAGCAGAGATGGGCATCCAATGCGGGGCAGCGGCGGCAGATCGAGCGGAGTCGCGGGTGCTGGGAGAGGAGGATAGGTGTAGCGGGGCGACGGAGGCGGCAGGGAGAGGCGGCAGAAAGGAGGAGGTGTGTGAATGAGAGAGAGAAGTTCGATAGTAATCGTGTGTCGGCGTCCGCGTGCGGGGTGTGTCGGTGGCTGCGCGGCGTTTAACTGAATCCAACTCCACTACTAGAGTACATATTGGTGACGGTTTACTGAATCCAACGCGACTATTATCTTTGTCCTAACTGTGTATGGGTACCCTCCTGAAGGGTGGCGTTTATTTATACGCGGACGCCACTATTAGATTTAACTGGTGGCATTTCAAAATATTCCAACGCCGTTACTATTTCGCTTGCAAGTGGTGGCACACATTATAATTTGGACGCCACTAGAGAAATGACTGCCATAAGGGTTTTCCTACTAGTGCAAGTGAGAAAGTAGCCGAGCACACGGTAAAAGGAAAATCATAAACCTAAACCGAGGAGTAAATCATGACCCTAAATTGCAAAGAAAAAGGAGTTCTCACCTTGAGGCACACTGAATCATCGTCGACAACGAAGCAGATGACACCTTCAATGCGGTGTTTCCTAGAGCAGTTGGTGGCATCCGCCCTTTGAGAAACAAGTTGATGCAGTTAGAGGAGAGAGAAGGCAGCGGCGAAGCAGGCCAGGGAGAGGGTGGCAGCGAAGCGGGCGAGAGAGGGGGAGGGTGTATTGGGTTCGCAGCATAGAAAATAAAAAAATTCCTACAATAGGAACTATACGCCAAGATCTATCTACTAGATACAAGCAACGGGTGGATATACATCCATGGAGAACTTACCCTCGAAGACAACAAAGCTTTGTTAACGAGTTGGAACTCGTGGATGATGTAGTCGTACACTTGCCGATCTCAAGATCGTGATGAAGTCCTTCAGGTCCAGCAGCTCCAGCACCATCAGGTCCAGCACCGTCAAGTCCAGCACCGCAAAGTAGCGGTGCATCCGTGATCGCACACACGTTCGGTCCACCGAAAAACCTCCGCATCCTCGCTCCAGCGATGCAGCGGAAGCAACAACTCCTTTCTAGATAAAGCCACCGGGAACATGTATCTCGCTAATCCGAGACCATGGGGAATAACTAGAGGGAGAAGAGAACCTTCACGAGGAGGTGGTGCAAGATGAGAGGAGGGAGTGGGGGCCTTTTATAGGGAGAGGGGGGCAGCCCCTCACCATGGCCGGCGGCCAAGGGAGGTCCCCCCACCTCTTCCACATTCATGTGGGTGGAGCTCCCACTCACATAATTAGCCACCCACTCAAAATTCCACTCACCTCCATTAAATTTCCACCAAATTTAATGCAAGTTCTCATTAAATAAAACACTTTTATTTATTTTATTCAGAATTTTTTTAATTACATTAATTAACAAACATTCACATAAAACCCCCTGCAACATTTCAATATCACATGCAGAACCAGTTTCAGCAATTTCGCCCGAAACAATTCCGGTTTCCATCGAAATGATTCCAGCGCTTTCTTAAATCTTTATCTGAAACATATTTGCTCCTAAATGGTGTCGGTATCCCTTAAGTGTGTCACCCTACGGTTTATGAATAATGCAGACATGATCGAGACCCCTCTCCGATCAATAATCAACAGCGGGACCTGGAGATCCGTACTGACTCCCACATATTCAACGATGAATCTTGTGATCGTGTGAACCTTTAACGTCGTAACTAAATCCCTTTGTCTCGTGATATATTACATGTTCGAGATTCGATCATTGGCATCCAAATACCTAGTTTGATCTTGTTACCGACATGCACTCTTTTCTCGTTCCCGTGATATAACATTCTAGTGATCACATCACTTGCTTGCAAGATATTTGAATGTGATATCACCGAGAGGGCCCAGAGTATATCTATCCGTTATCGGGATGGACGAATCCCACTCTTGATCCATGAGCCTCAACATAACACCTTCGTAGCACTGAACCCACCTTTATAGTCACCCTGTTACGGTGTGACGTTTGATGTTATCAAGATACTCTTCCGGTGTTAGCAATTAACATGATCTCATGGTCTAAGGACTAAGATTACTTCGTATGATTTATAGCAATATAAACATAATGACTCTGATCGTAATGCTATACTTCGGATGAATGTTCATCACATCATTCCACCAATGTTGTGACCTCGTTATTAACGACATCCAATGTCCATGATCAGGAAACCTTGATCATCTTGTTAATCAACGAGCTAGTTTATAAGAGAGGCATAACTAGGAACTTTCCTTTTGTTTATTAAACACACATGTATTAACGTTTCCAAATTAATACAATTATAGTATGCAAAATAAACATTTATCATAAACATGGAATAAGATAATAACCACTTTATTATTGCCTCTCGGGCATATTCCCTTTAGTCTCCCACTTGCACTAGAGTCAATAATCTAGTTTGAAAAACTTTGCGTATTGAACACCTATGGCTTTCTGGTGTTGCATATACGCGATTGCTAGTGGTTAACATAATCTCCGGCTCTGACAGTTTCAGGTTCGTGTGTATTTGCATGTCTTTGCGTCTCTACGCATCACTCATTCTTAAATGAGATGGCATTGAATAAATTTGGTCCTTTGGTAAGACCTTTAGTTCGTTCGGGTTAAAATATGTTGATATTATTGTCATACAATATATCTTCATAATATTAGCCAACTTTGAACCACACCTAGTTTGATAACAAACTACATAACACAAATGCCCTCCTTTGCTGCTACTATAGCAGTCTTATACTTAGCCTTTTGTTGTAGTATCCGTCACAATGTTTCAATTTTGGAACTCATCCAAGTCCATCATGGAACATCCTTTCCATTACATTGTGCCACCCATAGTCTAAATTGAGATAAATTTAATTTGTATCTTGTGACAAAACTAGTATCAATGTAACACTTTACAATGAACTACCTTTAACTATTTGTCACTTATTCATGATATATTCTTAGTTCTTCCAAAGCTCATAAGAATATCTTTACTATCGTTCAATGATCATCTTATGAATCATTCTGGTATGTGCTCATAACATTTAGAGTATAGGACATATCTGGATATATACATATCATGGTATAATCGATCAAAATATTCATGTGATTTTACTCACCAAGTGTTGAAACACTTGAATCTTGATACAATCCTTTCCATGCAGCAAGAACTTTTTTTGTTATTTCCATATTGAACCCTTTCAATATCTCATATATGTACGTCTGGCATAACCATATTAGCGCCTCAATCTATCCATATAGACATTGATGCCAAATATTCCGGTTTTTCCCAAGTCTTTCATCGAAATCCTATTTTAATGAAATTCTTAACTTATGTCAATGCAAGATACATCATTTCCAATCAACACCATGTCCTCTACATAATGTATTAGAAATATGTTTCGGCGCTCCCACTTAATTTCTTGCAAATGCAAGCATCTTCATCATCTCTAATGAAATTAAACTCTTTTAACATTTTCATCATGGTGAAGATTCCAACTCCGCCATGCTCACTTCAACTATTGAATTTTGCATGCCCTTTTAGCACCCTTTGAATTAACAAAACCCTTCTGAACGTGTCATGTACACGTCCTAGGTAACCATTCTATTAGAAGAACCTTGTTTTGTTTATTCATCTACCATATACCAAATTATATGTAGTGGTTGCTACATTAATCCGTCAAGACTAAATATCGCTATGAAAGATCAAATCTTGTCATAGTCAACTCCTTGAACATTGCCGTAAACTTCTTTTCGACATGTCGACTATTTCATAGATGTCAAACATCCATGTCTATTTCTTTATAGATCCAAATACGACCGATAGGCTTCACGCCTTTTCGGAGGGTCTTCTAAGTTCAGAAACTTGATTTCTTGTGTATGGATACTATTACGAATTCTATGACTTCTAGTCATTTTATGGAGTCAGGGCCCATCATCGCTTCTTTGCATGCAGTCGGTTCATCATTGTCAAAACAATAACGACTTTTATTTCAAATCTTACTATTTGATTCTTACCGACCCACATGGTTCAATAAGAACTCTAATCTCCAAGATCACACCCTTTGTAATCACGGGAGCCATGAGCATTGTGGCCGCCACCGGGACACTTTCCGGCGCTGCGCTACTCAGCACATATAGCTAAGGTTCAACAAACTTATCAAAGTTCTATTGTCCTCCCACGTAACTTTTCACGAAAAATTCCTTCTCAAGAAACTTGACGTTCTAAGCGACAAACTCTTTTGTCCTCGGTGTTATGGAGGAATTCCCAACAAATTCTTTGGGATAACCTACAAAGACATGCTTATCCGACTTTGGTTGTAAACATTTTACTTATGCATAGCATACCAAAATTTAAGAAAAGACAATTCGGGTTTTATCCCAAACCATAACTCATATGGTGTCATTTCAACGGATCACGATGGTGCTCTTTTCAGTGTAAAAGCGGCAATCTCTAAAGCTTTAATCTTTAAAACATAATGGCAGTTTTATAAATGACACCTTTGATCTTACCATGTCCAACAAGGTTTGATTTAATCTCTCGAACATACCATACTCATGTGGTTTATCGGGAAATGCAAATTCATGGAACAATTCCTGAAATCTTAGGTGTTTTGCTAAACCTGTAACTCAAATATCTTCCTTTATGATTAAATCATAAACTCTTTTATTTTCTTGTTACAATGATTTTTCACTTCATCTTGAAAGTCTTTGAACAATTTTCAAATGTTTCATACTTCTTCCTTATTAAGTAAATATATAAATATATTCACTCAAATTTCCGGAGAAAGCATATGAAGCAAAAAGATCCATCGCATATGGCTACACATAATGGACTATATACATCAACATGCATAATATCCAATAAGTTAGTCATCCGTTCCTCTCTGGCCTATGGACGGAGTTTCAATTATCTCGAGGAAAGTCTCACATGCGCCAATTGATCAAAATCAAAGACTCCAAAAATCCATCAAGATGGAGTTTCTTCATGTTTACTTTCCATTATAATTCAAACAGCTATGTCACTTCATAAGTGATCTTCCAATCATTTGTCTTACGACATTTTAGCAATAATGTTTATGGATGTGATTTCTCCAACTAGACTTGTAAAAGTTCATCCATCCTTTATGGAATACAGTAATTATTTGAACAACCATTGTTCTCATAATACCAGAACAAAATAACAATTATTAAAACAAATCTTGAAGGCTAGGTTTGACGACAACGAAAAACACAATAACACTTTATTTGTTTTCGATGAACATCATCACTCATTCTCTTGCTGGTTACTTAGGCCATTGTAGTTCATGAATTGCGTTGTCCTGTATGACACTTCATACCAACCAATTCGGTATCCAATACCAGTATCCAGTACCTAAGAACCACATTGTTTAACAAGCAAGGAATATATCCATAACATGTATATCTTCTATATACCTAAGTTGGACATCTCCAACCTTTTATTTTCTGCCAAATATTTTATAGATTCTCTTTCAGCAATTCCTTTTGTTTTAAAAGAATCTATCAACATCAATAGTGGTGTCATCAACATTACACATGGTACAAAGCGTATATAGTCAAATACTAATACCTTTGGACTTGCACTTTGAAGTGGATCACCATCATCAAATGTTTGGTGTTCTTTCAAAAATCCATTCTTTAGTAATCTATTAGTGTAGTAAACATTTTACTTACATCTTCTATTCATCCTTATCATGACAACTTTCATGATCAAGCTACTATAGCCTATAAGGAAGAACCGCGAGTATAATATCAGTTCCCAAAACCTTTTTGGTAGATTCGGATGCCTAGCATCTCCATCCTTCACAAATTCTCATACAATATGAGAACATGTATTTTGCTAAATTATACTCTATCATAATGCAACCAAAAACATTGTTTCAGATATCACAATATCTTTCACACATGATGGTTTCTAAAACAATTTTTAGCTCCAATATAATCTTGATATTAAAACAACTTTTTGAATATCAATAATCATGGAGGCAAACATGATACTTTAGATACTAACATTGGAATTCTTACTCTTGATTTAATACTACTTATTAAACTTCATGGAGTAAATAGAGTTTGCTGAAAGTTTGCAATAGGACTTATAAACTTTAAATTGACATTCGAAACAATATGATACCAGTTCATAAAGTAAATATCCAGAATTCTATAGTTCTATTATCTCAATTAAAACTAAGTATAAGGTAGTGAACAGATGCCAATGACTACAACAAATTATGAAAATTCACTTCGATTTAGTTTATGACAAATTGAGTTCGACTAATCCAAATTAGAAATGAACTCCCACTCAAAAACGACATCCCTCGTGCTTTTTTGGTGATTACATGAACCAAATCCACTACACTAAGTCTGATCATCACGTGAGTCGGTGTAGCTTCAAAGGCGAGCATCAATATGGTCATCACATCAACTATATGACTCATGCTTAACCTTTCGGTCCGTGTTCCGAGGCCATGTCTGTACATGCTAGGCTCGCCAAGTAAGAACCTTAGTATTCGCGTGTGTAAAACTGTCTTACACCCGTTGTATGAAAGCGTAGAGTTGAGTACACCCGATCATCACGTGATGTCTTGAAACACGATCCATAAAACGGTGCATACTTAAGGAAGAACACATTTTATCTTGATATTTAAATGAGGGATCATCTTATAATGCTACTAAAAGCACCAAACTAGCAATATAAGATGCAAACATCTAATGTGTAAAGTGACATGATATGGTCCATGCATTTGATCTCTATCATTTGCATCATGGTATGATCTCTATCATTCCTTTGTGTGTAAGGCCAAGGTCTATGGAACTTACACGTTAAGTATGTTGTAAGAGTATCTATCATACATCTACTTACAACAATACCATATCAAGACACTAGCCCAGCAACGATCTAAACTAGACGCCTCTAATTTATCAATTGCATGTTTTACGTGGCTTTGGGCTTTCGGAGATAGAACCGGTATTACCTACGAACATGAACCACAACGAGGATAACCAAGTTATTAGCAACTCGTTGTAAATCAGATATTGACTATAGTAGGAGAGACAGACACCCGCCAGCCACTTATGCAAAACAAGTTGCATGTCAGTCGTGGAACCAGTCTCATGTACGATGACATGTAAGGTTGGTCCGGGCCGCTTCATCCCACTATGCCACCAATATCCAAAATACATAGAAGATGAAATAACGTGATCATCATCGCTCACATATAAACATATGTGTACTACCCATGCAAAGCACCTACGCATAGATCAGGCTCTGATACCACTATTGGGTTCACAGCATAGAAAACAAAAAATTTCCTGTGATGGGAACTATACACCAAGATCTATCTACTAGATACAAGCAACGGGTGGATATAAATCCATGGAGAACTTACCCTCGAAGACAACAAAGCTTTGTTAACGAGTTGGAACTCGTGGATGATGTAGTCATACACTTGCCGATCTCAAGATCGTGATGAAGTCCTTCAGGTCCAGCAGCTCCAGCACCATCAGGTCCAACACTGTCAAGTCCAGCACCGCAAAGTAGCGGTGCATCCGTGATCGCACACACGTTCGGTCCACCGAACAACCTCCGCCTCCTCGCTCCAGTGATGCAGCGGAAGCAGCAACTCCTTTCCAGATAAAGCCACCGGAAACATGTATCTCGCTAATCCGAGACCATGGGGAATAACTAGAAGGAGAAGAGAACCTTCACAAGGAGGTGGTGCAAGATGAGAGGAGGGAGTGGGGGGACTTTTATAGGGAGAGGGGGGCAGCCCCTCACCATGGCCGGCGGCCAAGGGAGGTGCCCCCACCTCTTCCACATTCATGTGGGTGGAGCTCCCACTCACATAATTAGCCACCCACTCAAAATTCCACTCACCTCCATTAAATTTCCACCAAATTTAATGCAAGTTCTCATTAAATAAAACACTTTTATTTATTTTATTCAAAATTTTGTTAATTACATTAATTAACAAACATTCACATAAAACCCCCTGCAACATTTCAATATCACATGAAGAACCAGTTTCAGCAATTTCACCCGAAACAATTCCGGTTTCCATCGAAATGATTCCAGCGCTTTCTTAAATCTTTATCTGAAACATATTTGCTCCTAAATGGTGTCGGTATCCCTTAAGTGTGTCATCCTACAGTTCGTGAATAATGCGGACATGATCGAGACCCCTCTCCGATCAATAATCAGCAGCGGGACCTGGAGATCCGTACTGACTCCCACATATTCAACGATGACTCTTGTGATCGTGTGAACCTTTAACGTCGTAACTAAATCCCTTTGTCTCGCGATATATTACATGTCCGAGATTCAATCATTGGCATCCAAATACCTAGTTTGATCTCGTTACCGACATGCACTCTTTTCTCGTTCCCGTGATATAACATTCTAGTGATCACATCACTTGCTTGCAAGCTATTTCAATGTGATATCACCGAGAGGGCCCAGAGTATATCTATCCGTCATCGGGATGGACAAATCCCACTCTTGATCCATGAGCCTCAACATAACACCTTTGTAGCACTGAACCCACCTTTATAGTCACCCTGTTACGGTGTGACGTTTGATGTTATCAAGATACTCTTCCGGTGTTAGCAATTAACCTGATCTCATGGTCTAAGGACTAAGATTACTTCATATGATGTTATAGCAATATAAACATAATGACTCTGATCGTAATGCTATACTTCGGATGAATGTTCATCACATCATTCCACCAATGTTGTGACCACGTTATTAATGACATCCAATGTCCATGATCAGGAAACCTTGATCATCTTGTTAATCAACGAGCTAGTTTATAAGAGAGGCATAACTAGGAACTTTCCTTTGTTTATTAAACACACATGTATTAATGTTTCCAAATTAATACAATTATAGCATGCAAAATAAACATTTATCATAAACATAGAATAAGATCATAACCACTTTATTATTGCCTCTCGGGCATATTCCCTTCAGGGTGTAACACCCCGGACTCTCCGAGCCCGGGCTATCACCCCTGGCAGCTTAATAGGATCTCTAGACTAGCCCCAGAGACTAATACTAGTCTTTTCTGCGCTCATTTCCTTCACTCGTGCGCACCTGGTACCCACTTCCCGGTCGGTCACCCATCCTCAAATTGCTCTAGGTCAAGCACACTTAACCTTAGAGTTCTTTGCAGATGAGTTTCCAAAAAATAAGTTGCAACTTGTTGGTATGACTATCCTATTAATCCTATTAAGCCATGCGCAAGGTCTCACATACAACCACCCTTAGAAAATCGACACCCTCGTCTATCAACCACAAGGCAGGAACATGCCCTCTTGGCACACGTCTAAGTGTCCAGTACCAGCACATGTGCCAAGCCGTGTCCACTCTGGGCCACACGTGACATGCTCCACATGTCCCACAAGTGACCCACACATTCCTTTATAACCGCGATGATCGGTTCTGATACCACTTGTAACATCCCGGACTCTCCTTGCCCGGGCTGTCACCCCTAGCAGCTTAATAGGATCTCTAGACTAGCCCCACAGACCAACACTAGTCTTTTCTGCGCACTTTGTCCTCACTCGTACGCACCCGGTACCTACTGCCCGATTGGTCACTCATCCTCAGATTGCTCTAGGCCAAGCACGCTTAACCTAGAGGTTCTTTTTGGATGAGCTTCCGGAAAAAAGTTGCAACTTGTTGGTATGAGTATCCTATCAATCCTATTAAACCATGTGCTAGGGTCTCACAGAGGGCGCTAGCGATGCGGTGGTGAGGAGTGGGCAAGCGAGGGGAGTGAGCGAGCGAGGCGATGCCAACGAGGGAGATGATGTGCAATCCGAGCGAGGGCATAACTGGAAAACTGGGAAATGTTGTAGCGTGGCAGAATGTCACTGTGGACATCTTCCGCGACATAAAAATGTGGATATAGGGAGTAGTTCTGCACATTCCATATGGTCGGGCAAAGTTAGTTTCAAGCCATCTAAATAGCAATCAATAGCTGTAAATTCCTTCTACTAAACAAAGTTCAGTCATATATTGTAAAAAATTGTACACAACAGAAAATGCCTCGATAATATGTTGGGTGGGCGCCAATGATTGTTTAATATGACCGTAACATGTGCTGACACATAGTTTGCATTCATTGCTAAGCTGACCATGTTAAACTACTTCCCTTCTCAAAATTTTGAAGTAATAGTAATAACAAAACTAATTAAAGGTGTAGGCTCAAAGAGGTATAGATTGTTCTACCCAACACAGTTTCTGTTTTTTTGCAAAAGATAACATGCAGTTCATTCATTGTGAATAGTGATTTACCCTGCAATTGTCATCGAGGTGCCATCTTTGGTTCCTTGTTCACACCAAAAAAATTCCATCATGCAAGCCAAGGTTTCTATTAGTCAATGTATAGCAACAATTACAAACTCCATTTTCTCTGGAATTAACTTGAAAATGTACTCCCTCCATTCTGATTTAGTCTATATTCTAGAAAAAATCAGACAAATTAGCATTGCATTTATTAGTACTACTTAAATATGTGAACAACCAATCCAATATGCATTAGAAATTGTAGCACCCCATCTGTCTAACATCTGTAATGCTACATGGTCTAAGTAATATAATTGCTACTTCCTACATATAATTGTTGCATCATAATTATATCATGCTCATGTCATCATGCCACCTTGCAATTGAGCATCGTATAAAACCCTTCTTATTTTGGTTCTTATCTCATATGCATTATTAATTGTATTTGCTTCTTGGTATATTGTATTTGCTTCTTGATATAATACTTGATGCCCAAGTTGAGTTGGGGGCATATCTTTTATTAACTCCACCACATTTCTTGTCACCATCCTATAATCCCACCATCCAACTATATGTGAGCTTTGCATTTCATTTGGTTTTACCTCTAGCTCACGTGGGTTGGGATGGATCCACTTCTAATTCCACATGCATATATGCATCATGTTGTTTTCACATTATTGATATGTGGATCCACATGGCCACCTTTGCATGCTATGTGAGTGGTACCCCTTTTCAAGCTTCCATATGGGTTGATTTTGAATGAATGCTCATGTTGGAATATTTTTGAGGCTATTATTCATCTAGTGGATCATACACACTAGCATGTCTAAATTATATTCAAATATGAGCATATGCCATCTACTCCACATGGAACATCCATCTTATTTCTTTTGGATTGGCCTTAATTCCATATTGTGGGACGCATGTGAATAAATTCCATGGGGCTTTATCTTTGTTTTCACAAGATTAAACATGGCATTTATTGATTATGCATGGGCCATGCAAGATCACCACCATCTTCTCATCTTTGGATTTTACTTGGATTGTTGAAGTGGAGCATGGTTCTTTGGGAGTCAAGTCAAGTGGCTCCTTTCTTTTGTTGAGCTCCACCATTCTTAGGCACCTCCACTCCTTGTGTTGTTGAGCCATATGGCAAGCATAAACCAAGTGGAGTCTCCTTTCTCTTAAGCTCTATTCTTGTTGCTCTTACTAAAATTTTCACCATCTTGTTCTTTGTCTCCTTGCCATGTGCATCACTAAGCCTCACCCTCAACCATCTCCTTTCACCCATGCTTGATCTTGTTAGATCATATCAAACCCCCAAACCCCAAACCTACCCTACCCTACCCTCACTCCATCACACTAACCCCTTTTTGCTTGATCATATGGGCAAGCAAAACCCTAACCCTACCTCACACCCTAACCATCCCCTTCCTAGCTTCGGTAAGACCCAATCCTCTCTACCTCCTTACCCTAGCCCCGGCCACCTCACCACCCTCCATCCATGGCCACCACCCCTTGTGGTTTGGCTCGTCCTAACCCTAACCATGCCGAGCCCCATGCCCTTCTAATCCTAACCCTACCCGAGCCTCCCTCTCCCTCCTCTCTCTCTCTCTGCCACAAGGCCCACCCGAGCCAGGCCACCTCCCTGTCCTCGCCCTGGCCCCAGCTGCACCCCTCCCGAACCTCGCTGAGCACGTGAAGAGGAGGAAGAAAAGGTGGCTGGGCCACCTCCACCTTTTTCACCGTCCGCCCCATGTGCTACCCCTCTCCTGCCCTTATCTACTCCCTCCCCTAACGTGCAGCTACCCCAGATCCTCCCCAGGGGCTTTGCGCTGCACCCTTCTTCCCCATCTTCCCCTACCACCTCTCTTCTCCATCGCCGGCCATCACCTCGGCTTTGTCTTCCACCAACGGTTACAAGGAGGCGGGCGTGGAGCTGGTCTATCGAGGAAGCAGAGGAGGACCCTGGACCACCCCCTGTTCACGGCGGTGAGGAGAAGACGCCCCGTACCTGCTGCACGCCGATGCGCACCGATGAAACCCTAGCCGCGGAGCGCCTCCGGCGATCGGCTGCGCTCCTCTCCGTTCCACCACCACCATCAGCCTCGCGGTGAGCCCCCGTTTCCCCCTGACAACCTCTCGGCCCTCCTTGCGTCCTGTACTCGCCGGATCAACGGTCGAACGCTCTCTGTGCATAGCGTTCACGTGCGACTGCCTGCTGTGCGCCGTAGAAGATTCACCTCGTCCGCGTAGCAGAACCCAGCATCAACCCGTGCCTAGCCGCTTTGGTCACCGCCGCCTGCGCGCGCGAGAGAGATCACGGGATCGAGCCCTCACTGCGCCGCGCGCCGTCGACCGTCAGTTCCGTCAGAAACTTGGGAAGAAAAACAGTACCGCGTGGTACTTTTCCAGATAACCCCCCCACCTTTTTGCCGGCTCAACCCGCGCTCCCCAGGTCCCACCTGTCATCGACTGAGGCCGTTTTACGAAAAGGCACCTCGACTTTCTGCCGTCCCCAACCGCGCTCCCTCGGAACTGCCGCGTGGCATGCCCCGGCTGGCGCGCCCGCGTGTGGGTCCGCGCATGCGTGGACCCCACCCGGCAATCCCCGTGGCTAGCTTTCGCTGCGGCGAAAAAAGTTCGGGCTGCGCGCAGGTTTCGCCAGCTCAGCGCTGGCCCACATGTCAGCCGTTGTGGCTAGCTGTCTCTGTGTGCCAAAAAAACCCAGTTGTTTTCTGTTTTATAAAAATGTTTGCAAAAAATGTTTAAATATGATTTAAATTCTGTTTTTAATAACTTTTAATTTGTAATTCCATATAATACAAATAATATATGTTTTTGAATCAGAAAAATATGAGGAATTCAAATATGCCATTCAAAATATTATTTAAGCACTTTAAATTTTCGAGATAATTAAATGGCAATAAAAATGTCATTTCTTAATCAATTAATAACTTTAATTCTACAACTCCAAATTCGACAAATGATATGTCTAAATCGATCAGCACGACGTTCCCGTTCTAACTATGCATTTCGTGTTCTGAATAGCAGAATGCATCATATAAATATAAAGTATACAACAACTTATTTGGGAGCAAAACATGACTAAAACTCAATAAAATGCTTTATTCTTGTACCCCAAACCTCACCCATGCCATGCTACATTATTGCCATGTAAATTGTGCATCATTCATCATGGCATGCTTGTTTTCTTGTCACATTTTATACATATGCTTGTGCACTTATTTATGTTGGCCCTTGTTTGTTTGGTTCTTTCTTCGAATAGACGCCGAGCAGGGAAAATATCAGGAATCCCAGGAATACTACCCAGATCCGTCTCTCGCTTCAACTGAGCTGCCAGGCAAGCACTACCACATGCTTGCATACATATAGTACCTATTGCCTCTATCTTATTCTTGCATCATTGAGTCGCGATTGCATTAAATTGAATCCCAAGCACTGCATAGCCTTTACTTTTAAACCCCATCGAAGCTTGTTGCTCCATCCCATGAGCCATTACTACAGGAGTTGTTTGAGCCATACGGGTCGTAGAACAGCATGTGTAGGGTATGTGAGTGTCTGATGGATAACGAGGTACCTAATCAACTTAACCTGAGTAGTAATGGGATAACTAATGAAAGAGGCACCGGTGAGCAATATCTGTTATTTGGTTTTTTATGCTCACTTGTGTCCCGTAGGACCCCGAGTACTTGATTCCTGTTCCTTGACTATTCGCACTATCCACATCCGGGAGGCCGTGGACCCCTCTGAGCCAGAGCTTGATTCATTTCTATTTCTTGGGGCCACAAAGTAGTTTGGGGCTTTATTATTATCCTGTACTTATGCCATGCTTTACTATTTTATTTAAGATTGTGCGAGGAGCACCTGTACTGTTTAGGATTGTGGAGTGTTTTCGCGGTATCGACAAGCCCAGTCACACTTTCGGGTTCCTAGTCGTTTACCGCCATTGGCGCAAACCTTGGGTCCGTCTCGGAGCCGGCCAACTTCGTTGCGGGTAGCTTAATGGGGTGGCCCCTGAAATATTTCTGAATCATGTGATCGCTTTGTCGTGAATGCCTCGTTGGATTTTGATTCGGTTTTTCCGAGGTTGATCGAGTGTGTGTTGCTATTTGTGCACCCCTGCAGGGTAAATCTTTCTGAAAGTCGTGTCCGCGGTTATGGACGACTTGGAGCACAGTTTCTCGATCATAGACAAGTACAACTAAAGTACCGCTTTTAACCTGACTAAATACCTGACTAGTAAATAGTGCAATACGCATGAAATGGTTAATAAAACTGCCAACAGAGGGGTTGTTCGTCCGCTTTCGCTGGTGTTTAGAAGGAGGATGGATCTCATTTTTATCGTTATAACTGTTGTTACTAATTAACGGACATCCGTGTATCATTGGTTAGGCGGATGGTTAGCGAGTATCTATAGACTTGTTAGTTATTATCTTTTGCTGCAATTGCGTCACCCCAGGTATATGTCCCCTTTAGAGGCATAAAGACTTGCTGAGTACCCCTAGGGTCTCACACGATAAATTGTTTGATTCAGATGAACAGGTCTATTTGCAAGATGGATACTGGGTGGAGGAGACAGATGATGTTGGCAACGATCACTCGGTGTAGAGATTTCGGGGATGGGGATCCGCGAGATCTGTGGGAGGGATGTGTTTATTTATGTGGCATCTTATACCGATTTACTTCTTATCCGTATTCGGATCTTGTTTTCCGCTTCCTCTTGATACTCTGATGTTTGATGTATGAGGAGCTATCCTAAACTATTATCTCTATCTAGGATATTTGGATCTTGCCGTATGGCGTTGCAATATTTCTATTTCTTTTAGATGGAATGGCTCTGAGAACTGTTGTATGGTAGCTTGCATACATACTCACTTGTGTATGTAGTTGATCTCTTTGCCTGTTGCCTACGCCGCTCGCTCTTGTCCCGATGTCTTGAAAGTGGTTAGGACGGCCGACGGGTCTACACGTGGGTGGCCCCTAGGCCCCCGCTGTACTATTTTAACCACTTCCGTTTCATCCAGGCTTGAACTTAGAGCGTAGGGTCCGAGATAGTTACAGAAATGATGGCATCCAATAGAGAGAGCATAACCACTTCGTTTTCCGTGTTCTTGTTGACTAAAAGCTAGAATGTAGATTATTTCGGAATAAATTTTAAGGCTAGAATGTAGAGTATTTCAGAATGGAGGGAGTACCTGTTATATAAAGCAGGCAGAACCTTGTAAACTCAATCGGTAGATACGGTCAGTTCTCAGTGTGCCGGTTAGCTCAATACGTTGTCTAACCTTCACAATCACACGTATCGGTACTAGTTTCATTACATTACCTATCATTTTGTCACCGTTCAAGGGACACAGGTAGCTATCATGTGATTCATATTGAATCAGTGCAAATTGTTTTCAAGGTTCATAATTTGATCCAAACAATCATATGTACAAAACTTGACACACTTTGAGCAGAAGCTATCAATCTGTTGCAAACCACAGCAAAATCGATCAACCAATATTTAAGGCAGCTATATGTTTATACACCGATGGTATCTCCACGATATTAATATATGCTCTCTGTCAAAAAATATGTTTATACACTAGCAAGCATAAATAACATCAATAACTGCACGATAGGAAGCAATAGGATGTACATATATCCACCAACATAAAGTGGAAGGCAAATTCTACGTCCGATTCAACATGATATATTTTGGACTGAACATTAAACAGAAGACAAGCATCCTTATCTTTCCTTCAAGTGACCACTGCATAAACCAAGTCACATCGATAACCAGTAGTAATAGTGTAAACACCTAGCAACACTAAGATAAATAGTATATACTTATGTGTGAGTTTAGCACTAATTTCCTAGAAAACTAGATTGCACAAGCAGCCAAGCATAAGTTTAGGCACAAAAAACCTTCTACTCAACAAGAGGTTTAGTGACAAACTATACATAACATCACATGGCTCAATAATATGAGCAACCCAACATTGGGTGGTTGCCCATGATTGCTCAATTTCAGTGCTGATACAATAGCTTAGCAATGAAGCTCAACCATGCATGCTACTTTAGCGTTTCCACCACTTCCCTTGAAGAATTTAGAAGTAATAGTAAGAAAAGTAATTGATGGAGTAGGCTCAAATAAAGAGGTATAGATTGTTCTACCCAACAAGGTTACTGAGTTTTGCAAGAATAACCTTTTATTACCATTGCGGGGATAATGCTATCATTTGATTAATATAGAATCAGTGCCAGATTGTATTCAAGGTCCATAATTGGGTCGAAACAATTATGTACAAAACTGACAGATCTTTGAGCAGAAGCTAGCTATCAATCTGTTTCAAACCAGAGCAAAAATAACATGCAAGGCCGCGTTTTCCGGTAGTGAATGATCAATTACTGCACGACAGGAAGACACAAGGTGTAATATATATAGTATCCACCAACGTAAAGTTGAAGGCAAATTCCACGGCCAATAAAAAGCAATCAGATTTCACTCGAAGAGAAGCAATCTCCTTGACAACAAACGAAGCACACATCATGTCCACGCACTAAGCCAATAATACAGTTTCAATTACACAAGAGTAAACTAGCATAAAAACAGTAACTTGACGGTAATCCTACATAATAAAGAGTAAACTAGCATTCTCTTCGATTCATCATATATACGTAGTACATTAGTTGATAGCAGGCATGAGCTAATCCTTTCCATCGCGGATGTCTTGTTAGTTGCCGGAAGCAGGGGAGTTATCGGGAAGCGCGATGTAGGCGTAGCCCTTGGCGCGGTACTGCCGGATGATGTCGTTCTGGGTGTCCCGCACACTCTGCAATTCCCGGAACGAACTCGCCAGGGCCTCGAGATCCTCCTCGTCCGTGATCCCCGTGTCTCGACGGAGGGCCTCGATGCTGTAGTCCGGGAGCGGCTTGGAATGAGGCGGCGACTTCATGAGGGCGCTGATAAACTTCTTGCTCACCAGCTCCATCATCACCTTCCCGTCCTCACCCAGCTTGAAGGCGGGGAGGTCCATGGCCTTCCCGGCCATGCGCTCCTCGATCTCCAGCAGCTCGTCGGCGAAGGACTCCTGCAGGGCATCGTATTCTAGGTCCAGGTCCGTCAAGTCCAGCACCAGCTCCTCCTCCTCCTCCTTCTCGCGAGAAGCCATCAACCCAGGCATGATCCCCTCCTTCCTCTTCCTTCTTTCCCTGGATTCCTAATAATGGAATTAATTCTTTACTTACTACTTTGTGTGCTTTTTTATTATTCTTTGGTGCAGTTGCGAAATTCGCACAATTCCCTCTTCACGTATGGTTACCCGATGCTATGGAAGGACCCACTCCCATTTCAGCTCTTATACACGCAGCAACTATGGTTGCTGCGGGTATTTTTCTTCTAGC
The DNA here is from genome assembly GCA_023614405.1 of Avena insularis. Taxonomy (NCBI): domain Eukaryota; kingdom Viridiplantae; phylum Streptophyta; class Magnoliopsida; order Poales; family Poaceae; genus Avena; species Avena insularis. The sequence continues at coordinate 591,126,378 of CM042686.1, forward strand.
TCGACTTCTTCCTCTTTTCATATCTCTACCTTTGATAATGAGTAATTAACCTGGATCTTGCTAGACGTGCGCTATGAGAACCACATGTATATATAGTCTAGCGAAGACCCAGCCCTAGGCGGTATCGGATCGGAACCGTACGTCTGTATCATGGCCTGGTCCACTCGCGTCTCCGGCTTCGACTCCGCCAGCCTGCTTGCGGATAACTGCTTAGTAGAGACAATCCACACGAGGCTCGTCGCCGTGGCCGTCTTTGTTAGGCTCACAATGGGAAACCCTTACCGCTGTTAGAGATAGGATTACGTACCTGTCATAGTCATAACCGGACCTAGTCCTAAGTCCGTGTCCTCCCTGTACTCTGTAAACGCACCACCGCCCACCGGTGCCTCATATATGTACCCGCGGAGAAAATTGCACGGAATACCAATGTTTGGTAATAAAGTTGCACAGAACATAAAAACAAAACTAATTTTACGGCTGACCCCAACTTTTGGTGTAATACGTTGCAGCTAGCCCAAATAGTTATTTTAGAGCCTGTAACAGTATATCGGACACATGAACTCAGATTTTTATACAGCAGTATTCTATAACTATATGATTTAGAAAAATGATATACCACAATACTCCCTCACAAATCTGAAGGGACCAAGAAATAACCTATTATTTTGCATGTATTGAAGTTAAGAAATAAAATAAATCTAAAACAAACACAACGGTTTTGCGGTTTATTAATTAAAATTTACGCGTATATTCTCATTCAACTGTGTAACGTGGTTTCTCGAAAAAACACTTCTATATTACTTTTAGTATATAATAGATAGACTTTTAAAAATAGACAGCACAACAGCATAAGGGTAGAAAAATTATGTACCATATATTTTATTTATGCATAATGTCTATCTTTTCTACAGTTATGCCGTTCATTTTTTAAATGTGATGTGTAATTACTGTATACTGTATAAACATCTGGGTCCACATATCAGATACACTATTAAGGGTGTCCTAAAACTTGTATTTGGGCTAGCTGCAAGGCATTACACCAAAACTTTGGGTCAGCCGCAAAAGTAGTTCTGATTCTGTGTTCTATGCAACTTTGTCACCAAAGATTGGTGTTGTTTGCAATTTTCTCATACACGACACGAGGGCCTCGGTATTCTAACTGATCAATCCCGTTTTACAAAAGCATCTCCACTCGTTGAAGGCCACCAGGCCGAAATACGGCCTTTTTTTCATCGGTTTGGGTGACCATTTGGTCTAGGGGCCTAAAACTACCCAGTCACGAGCCTAGGATATGCCGACGAACACACTTGTTTTCGCGGAATTTAAATCAAAACTAGGCAAAAACAAGTAAATTTGGGCGAAATTCGTACTAGTCCAGTGATATATATAGCATATAGGCAAAATTGGTTCATTACATAGGCTATTTAGGCCGAAATTTAACAAAAATAGGTAAAAATAAACTAAATACAGCTTTCCGGCACAGGATCGACGTAGTTCATGCCGAGGCTCTAGTAGAACTGTGTGTCGTAGTCGCCGTCGTCATCGCCGTCGTCATCGCTGTCATCGTCGTCATCGCTGGGGGGCTAGCAGTTGCTTCCCTGGCCCGCGTCGCCGACTCGTGCAGGCCTGATGCTCAGCCCTTCGTCGGAGTCGTTGTCGTCCAGTACAACGACGCTGCCGCGACAGCGAGCCTGGAGATTGGCTGCGTGCAAGAGCTCCCGCTGGCGTCGGGCGTCTTCCCGCTCGTACTCCGCCTTGGACCACACGAGAGCGTCGGTGAGCCGCATCGGCGGCACGTCATTGAGGGAGGCCTCAAGTGCCACCTTGAGGATGTAGCTGTCTTGCTCGTCCTTCGGCGTATCCATCGGTTCCCTCTCACCGGACAAGGTGGAGGCGGCCAGAAGGTGGGGTTGCCTGGGGGATGGCGGCGCGTCGGGGCTGCCGAACACGGCGGCGAGGAGGGCTCGCACTTCGCCGGTAGGAGCGGTGGCGTGCCGCGCTGAGCCTCGCTGGAAGAGCGGGAGGCCGAGGTTGAGGACGATGAGGAGACGCCTCCCATCCACATCGGCAATCAGGAGCTGTCGCGCCTGCGCGAGAGGCTTGCTGGCGTCCTAGGCAGGTAGGTGAGCCACGACGTGTTGTCGGCTTCGATGTTCTCGAGGACGGTGGCGAGCATGCCCCAAGGCACACCCCAACACAGGTGTCGTCCTACAACGTTCTTCCTGGTCGCCGTCGGTGGCGGCCCCTCGTAGGCCGCCATCTCCCGCTCGCGACACTTGCGGAAGTACTCCATCCAGGCCGTGTGGTTATCGGGGTAGTACCGCGGGTACGCGCGGTCCTTGTTAGACATTCCGGCGAGCACCGCATGGATCTCTCCTATCATGTCGACGCCCTGGGGAGGGGGAATCGGCACGCCGCCGACGCTCAGTGCCCAGCCACACAACGGCGCGCGGAAGTCCGGTGGCACCGGGTAGTTGGCTTCGTACAAGAGGTGGCCCACCCACTGGTTGAGAGAGCGGCGGCCGAAGCCGTTCTCCACCGCGCCGTCGTCGGGATTGCGCTCTGCCACGGATGCTAATATTTCGCCGGTGCCTGAGGAGAAGGGGACAAGGGGTAGAGATTTTATGCAGTGAAACTGACGGCGAGGAGAGGGGCCTATTAATCGGCGATAGGGAGGTGGGAGGGGTGTAGCACGCGCAGGAAGCTGGCGGGAGAAGCCGAGGTGCTGCCTCACAGTGGTGCCCTGCGTGGACGGTGATTGGATGCGTCGGCCTGCCGCGCCTAGGAAAAGGCTAACCACTGGCGCCATTAATTCATGTGGGAGCCGAGGCGATGAAAACGAACGACCTGTCTCGCCGACATCTTGGCCCCACTTGATGGTTGGGCTATTTCTTGCCACTTCCCCTCCATCCGGCTCCCCCAAGCGAACCTCAGAGCACTGAGTTCACCAGACAGTTTTTGGGTCCAATCCAGCTAATTTCGGGCACCTAGATGCATGGCTGGGGAGTTTTTGTCGGATCGAGCCAAAAATTGGCCTGAGGGCGGCGTGGGGGGCCGAGTGGATATGCTCCACCCTGCCTCTGGCATCCATACCCGACGCCTCTTTCATCACTGTGGTCGTTCGAGGACAGCACTACACCTTCGAGCCCTCACTCTGCGCTGCCTCACGTCGCGGCAATGAGCGTCCAACATTAGTAAGATAAGATAAGATCATTTTGTATTCCCTCTGATCTAAATTAGTTGACTCAGATTTATCTAGATTCGAATGTATTTAGACTTATTTTAATGCTAGATACATCTAAATCTGGATAAAACCAAATCAACTAATTTAGATCGAGGGAAGTAATCGAATTTATCGATGCATATGTCCTGCAGCCAACCGCGGTATCAATAAAATATCATCCGAATACTGATACCCAATTTTCAAACACAAGGGGTTAAAGCAGTCGTTTTGTGAATCCTGGTGGATATTTTTTTGCCGGAAAAGATCCAGATCTATTTGGTGAGTTCGCATGAAATACAGAGCATGCCAAATATAATAAAAATTACATCAACGTTCTTGGACCATCTAATAAACACTACTACCGCTAGAGCGAGCCGCTGCCGCCGTTCCCTTACAAAAGACGGTCTGACATTGTTGATGATAGTCAGGAAGTCTTTCGCACGTGCCGCTAAGGATCAGTGTCCCAGAGCTGAAGTTGTCGCCATTGAATCCTTAAATTGATCGGAACCTTGTAACATTAAACCTAGAACACACGCAGATTGGACGAGATCCAGAACACAAGTAGACTAGACGAGATCGACCACTCCATGAAATCGATGACCAGACGAATACCCGCGCTCCTCAACGCCAGCAGAAAGATCGTCGCCGACGAGGTATACATTATTCTTGTCCCACACATTGTCACCATAGCCGCCATAACATCAATACCGGTTGACCAAACTGTAACTTTAGGAACCCTTCAACAGCACCGAGCACAGGTCCGAAGTCCCCACCCCCTCCCATCGGCGGAACGGAAGCAGAGGAGGCATGGACCCGTCGATTCAGGTCATAGACGGCTAGGAGCTTGCAGATGGCGGCGGTGGCTAGGGTGGAACCTTAGACCGCCGCCTCTATTTTGTTTTGCGGGAGGAGACTAGTCGCGTAACCCTTGAGATCGATCACCACCTTGTGGAATTACATGGAACTAACTCGTCCAAGAAATGCAGATGATGGTAACACTAGCCAAGTCGGAACATGGTGGTATCATGAAGCCACATAGAACTATTGAAAAAACAAAATGTGATCGCAGAGGATTGCGATGCATACATCTTTTTGTTTTCTGGCGTGAAGTCAGAAGGAAAGCCAAATTATGATCTAAAAAATCTCTAGGTAAAATCAAACTAAGATTAGATTTGATTCAACTTCTCAATTGCAAATTGCCGACAAAGAGAACAACAATAAGAGTACAAGATCATGCACGGATACATTGGCACAAACAGTGTTCAAAGAAAGTTATTGTGAAACTAAAAAACTCAGTTTGGTTTACCCATGCAATGCAAGTCTTTTTTTTATACAATGCAAGTATTTTAATTCATCAGTGTAGCCATATGTGACCTAATTAGAAACGACAGGCACAACGCTCCAATTTTGGCCTGAACATTTTTGCCAGTGCGGTGAGCATAAAACCACCACTTTTATGGCCATACCAAATGGTACCACTTTCCATTTCCATGAAAAAAAACCACCACATTTGGACCAAGTTTTCGTAAAAAACACTAATGGTGAATTGCACATGAATTTACGCGGATGTGACAACCGGACCCACTTACCAGGGGCTATTTGCTAACGTAGACGGGTCCCACATGTCAGGCCAACTAAAAAAAGCATACAAAATAAAAAAATTGTAGACACTAGTAAGAAAGTGCAGCTCTCCCTTTACAGGAGTGATGGAAAGGCATTTCTTCCCTCAAAATTTTCTCAACCCTATACATTCCTTCAGTTATTTGCATCCCTGGAACACCTTTACCCTCATCTCTCACATAATACATGGTATCATTCAGTTATAACCTTCGGTCTCAATCAGAGAAAGCAATTTCAGATTAGTTATTTCAGTCTTCCCTATTGTTCTCTCTAAATTTTCCTGGCCTTGAAATGAAATCTAACATCCCAAATAGCATCATCCAAGCTACAAAAATTAACACAACTATTTAATTTCTCTTCTAAACGAGAAACCCTAGAAAATTCCCCCAAATCCGCAGATCCTAATATGAAACTCTAGTGCAGCTATGATAGAGAGGGAAAGGATCATGCTTAATCTACTCCGCCACATGAGGAGGTGAAGCGGTGTCTCATCTTTGATGATGAATCTTTCCACGCCCTGGCCAGAGCCGCTGGCGCCGCCGAGATATGGTCTAGATGTGGTGCGAGAGGGTTGGAGCAGCCGCAGAAATGAAAGGAATATGCCCGAGAGACAATAATAAAGTGGTTATTATCTTGTTCCATGTTTATGATAAATGTTCCATACTATAATTGTATTAATTGGAAACGTTGATACATGTGTGTTTAATAAACAAAATAAAGAGTTCCTAGTTATGCCGCTCATATAAACTAGCTCGTTGATTAACAAGATGATCAAGGTTTCCTGATCATAGACATTGGATGTTGTTAATAACGAGGTCGCAGCATTGGTGGAATGATATGATGAATATCCATTCAAAGTATAGCAATACGATCAAATTCATTATGTTTAAATTTCTATAACATCATACAAAGTAATCTTAGTCCTTAGACCCATGAGATCATGTCAATCACTAACACTAGAAGAGTAACTTGATAACATCATAACAGGGTGATTATAAAGGTGGGTTCAGATACTCCGAAGGTGTTATGTTGAGGCTCATGGATCAAGAGTGGGATTTTTCCACCCCGATGACGGATAGATATACTCTAGGCCCTCTTAGTGATATCACATTGAGATACCTTACAAGCAAGTGATGTGATCACTAGAATGTTATATCACAAAAACGAGAAAAGAGTGCATGTCGGTAACAAGATCAAACTAGGTATGGAGGTACCGATGATCGAATCTCGGACATGTAATATATCGCAAGACAAACGGATTTAGTTACAATGTTAAAAGGTTCACACGATCACTAGAGTGATCGTTGAATGTGTGGGAGTCAGTACGGATCTCCAAGTCCTGATGCTGATTATTGATCGGAGAGGGGTCTCTATCATGTCTGCATTATTCACGAACCGTAGTGTGACACACTTAAGGGATACCGACACCATTTGGAGCAAATATGTTTCAGATAAAGATTTTAGAAAGCACTAGAATCATTTCGATGGAAACTAGAATTGTTTCGGGTGAAATTGCAGAAACTGGTTCTATATGTGATATTGAAATGTTACAGGGGTTTTATGTGAATGTTTGTTAATTAACAGAAATTCTAAATAAAATAGTTTATTTAATGAGAGTTGTATTAATTTTGGTGGAAAATTAATGCATGTAAGTGGAAATGTGAGTGGAGGCATATTTATGTGAGTGGAGCATCCACCACACGAATGATGGAAGAGGTGGGGGCATCTCCATGACCGCCGGCCATGGGAGGGGCTTCCACCTCTCCTCCTCTCATAACACACCTCCTCATGAAGGGTCTCTCTCCTCCTCTAAGAATTATTTCTCATGATCTCAGATTAGTGAGATACCTGTTCCCGGTGGCTTTATCTGGAAAGGAGTTGCTGCTTCCGCTGCATCGCTGGAGCGAGGACGTGGAGATTGTCGCGGTACCCGACGTGTGTGCGATCACGGATGCACCGCTGCTTTGTGGTGCTAGACTTGCTGGTGCTGGACCTGATGAACTTGTTGATGCTGGACCTGCTAGACTCGCTGGATTTCATCACAATCTTGAGATCGACAAGCACGCATTTGCCCCCTCCTCCCCTATCTGAACAACTGGACTATGGCGGCTGGATCCTCCGACGGTGGTGACCATGGCGGCAACAACCATGGTGGCAGTGGATGCGGCGGGCTCGATTCCTTTGGCGGCCGGTTTGTTGGCGCAGATGGAGGGAGTGGTACCTCTTGCTGTCCTCTGTCGCCGCCATAGGACAGGCGCTCGCCACAGAAAACAGCGGCGGAGGTTTTGGCGAGGGCCGTCTTGGCCTTCCCAAAGTCGACGAGCCACTGTTTCGGATCCTCATTAGGCGGCATCGAGTAAGTTTTCCTTCCCCTCCCTCCATAATCCTCCCCAATTTTTGAAACCTCCATTGTTGAATCTTGCGAATGAATTAGGGTTTTCTAAACCCTGTTAGAACAATAGAGTCACTATAATAGAAATCTTATATGCAATGTAATCATGAAATCTTGGTAGAATAATATAGCCACTGTAATTGAATATCAGTTGTAGGTTTATTTTTTCTTGTTTACTGTAACTGTAATATAGGCATTGTATTTACTCAACCAATTAATATGTGCAGCTTAGATGATGATATTTGAGACATTACATTTAATGTTCCTAGAGAGAACTCTGTGCAGTTCTGATATCACATTTCTGAATTTAGTTGCTCTGATTGAAGGCCATGGCTATGGTTACAATGATACTATGTACTATGTTGATGAAAAAGGAAAAGGTATTGAGGGGATGGTGGTAGTGAATAGCATGGCAACGATTAGGAAGATGCTTGAATTGTTTAATGACAAGAAGGTTCTTAATTTGACTGTCATTAGGCACAATGCACCAATTCTAGCAGGCCTAAACAGTGATGATTTGGAAGTCCCTGTCTAAGAAACTGAGCCATTTGTGCTTTTAGTTGACCATGGAGTAACCAACATTACAGATACTAAAGATGATATTGTCTATCCACTAGCAATGGATTTTTCAGATGTTTTATATGTAGGGACACAACAAAGCTGTAATTTTGGATAGGGGAAAGTAGTGATTCCATGTGATGTTTTGCATGTAGATGTCCTGGACTCTGAAGACGACTATCAAGATACTGAATCTTCGAGCTTTTCAAATGATAAGTGATTTGCCTTATGTAGGGACACAATGAAGTTTATATGTTTGTTAGGTTTTATATGTAGGGACACAATGAAGTTTTTTTTTTTTGAGAATAGTGCAGTATCCTAAGTGATTTGCCTACTTGGCATGTCATGTCACAAAGTGATAATAATCATCTCAGGCACTTTGCACATGATTTTAAAAAAGATAGTACAAATAAAATTGAAGCACTTCATTTATGTTAGTACATAATTTGCCTACGTGATTTGCCTACGTGGTTGTTGAAATGCTCTAATTAACCTCTTTGATGACTCCTTGAAGCATGATTTTGAAGTTCCCCAATCATGCAAGGGGTGTAAGGAATGGCCTCGAACATACCACCGCAAGGCCCTCTGTAGTAATCTTTCGGCTGCATATTGCCAAGATACTGAATCTTCGAGCTTTTCAAATGATAAGCCACTGCTATATCTAGTGATAACCCCAAGAAAATAACCTCTTTGTAGGGGTGAAACCCAAGGAAGTAGATGTTTGCACCGTAAATTATAGAATCATCTTCAATATTCACAACATTTTCATCGTCGGAATTTCATTCCATAGTTTCCCCCATTTGCATTCCAGTATGTTTTCTTCCTTTTTGTTTTTGCGCTTCTCCTACTCCTTTTTGTTCTTCTCCTCGTCCTTCCACATTGTCGTCATCATCATCATCCTCATCGTTATCCTCATCCTCCTCCTCCTCATCATCATCGTTGTCATTGTCGTCGTCGTCATCATCATCATCGTCGTCGTCGTCGTCGTCATAGTCATCATCGTCATTGTCGTCGTCGTCTAAGGTCCAAGTTTTTTTAAATCCACTGAGGTCCTGCCACACTAATGATGTCAATGGCATAAGATCAACCTGATGATTCACCACCCAATCTATTTGTCCGTCCGATTCAACAAGGTGAGAAACCCGTAATTGATCATCATATATTGTTGCAAGGGACACCCCTTTTTCTGATTTTCCAAGATACTGCATATTTTTGTTTTCCCCAATATCTCTTGGTATTTTAATAACTTCATACTTTCCACTTGACAGACAAAACCTGCAAATATCAATCCATTGACAACCAAATTGTCAACAATTTGATGTTATAGTGATCTAGTGTTTTGTGTAGAAAGATTCACACATAAGAGAAACTAGTGATGCGGGAACTGGCAAGATTTGGAAATTATAGAATCCGTAGAATATTGTTAAAAAAATGTGCTAGATAATTTTGCAAAGAAGTGCTAGATGTAATACCTTGCAACAAATGCACCGCGGCAATGCACATACAGTGATCCACCCCAATACACACCATACCGCCGCCTCGGACCACCATGATATATAGATTCTGGCTTCGGTGGGTCTACTCGAGCGCTAGTCACTGTGCCCGCAGCCTCACCTTGGCGGGCAAAGGACCTCTTCTCCTCTTGTCTTGTACTAGACGAGAATACGCTCAACGTCCAAAAGGATGGTGGCCATTCCATGGAATCGTGTGGGTCGTCTTGCGCCTCTCGCAGAAGCGCCACCTCCCTGGGTACATCAGGGATAAAAAATAGCTCGTAGTGTGGTGAGACGGCGGGGTCAAACACAAGGTATGCTCGGTAGACATCGTCCTTGCAACGGAGACAGTCCCACCGTCTCGTGGCGGGGTTGACCACGTAGCGTCCGGTAAAATCCTCGTAGAGCAAGAGGCCGTTGCAGTGATCTATGATTCTGTTATAACACGTTGTATAGCCGTGCAAGAAGCGATCTAGGTTGCCATGGATCAGGGGCTTTTGCACCGAGGGGCGCGAGAGGCAGTGCGAGCGGTCGTAATCGATGTAATTGACGAAGATGCTGTGGACGGAGTGCGGGAGGACGTGCGGGAGCAGAAGGCGGTGGATGTCGACGACGGCACGCCACGTCTTGCGGACGCAGCGGGAGGCGGCGAGGTCGCACGGCGGCAGGCGACGGAGGATGCTGGCGAGCGCGTCGTGAGGCAGCGCTTCCGTCTGGTCCATGGCTGGCTATCTTCTTCACGCGCGCAGAATAGAGGCGAGAAACGGCGCGCGGCGGCTGTTTGGTGTAGGGTTCTGTTGGGTAGACCGGAGCGCATTGCGTATAAATCTTGTCCCACGTTGCTCAAATTAACTGCCAGCCGGTCCGAACTCGGGAGAGCAACCGGGCGGCCGGGACAACGAAGACCTGACCAGAATCGGAATCGGATATACGGCGTGGCAAACCTGACTTGACTCACGCCTCCACGTCGACCTTGTGTGGGTACAACATATTACTTTCTCCTTGTACACAAACGAGACAGGACTTGAATTAATCTTATCTAATCTTGCCTTGATTTTTTTTCAGACACACATATGTGTATGCACAATAATATATACTCCCTCCGTTCACAAATACTTCGCGTTCTAGGTTTAGTCAATGTCAAATTTGGTAAAGTTTAACCAATTATTTAGACAAAAGTATCAACATTTATAATGTAAAATTTATAGTACTAGAAGTATCATAAAGTATATTTCCATGTTATGTACATTTGATATTATAGATACTAATAATTTTTGCTATATTCTTGGTCAAACTTAAAAAAGTTTGACTTTGCCTAATCTCAAAACGCGAAGTAAAAAAAACGGTGGGAGTACGCTGATCTCCCCGACCCGAATCAAGCAGAAATAAAACAAAACAGCTGATGCATCCTAGCTGTACACATCTGCAGCTCGTGCCCTCACTAGTAAAAAAGGGCCTTTCGTGTGGAGCTTTGTCTTGATACTACCACTACAGGACCGGTTCAAGGCGCCGATGGCCAACGGCTACGCCGACGACCTTTTGTTGGGATGTCGGCGTAGAAACACGACCTAGGTAGGCCAACAAACGGGCCATCGGCCAGGGTTAGTCGTCGGCGTAGACTAAGGTGCGTTGTAGGCGTAGAAGAGCCGTCGGCACAGACTAGACGGGCCATCGGTGTAGGTGGGCCTCGCGTGGGCATAGAAAGCCCAACCGTCGCCCCAGCATGTAACACTACGGCGATGGCTACATATTTTCCCCTTTTGCCACAACAAATCTAGAAAAATCATAACTAAATAATTATAATTTAGAAAATACATATAATATACCAAAATTTGTAGAAAAATAAGATCTATCTATATAAACTCAAATGTTACATTTTTTGTTGAATAAAATATAAAACAGTACATATACTTTCAGAGAAAGCTAGGGGCTAGACCAGCGGGGTCTTTGGATTAGGGTTTCGCTGGAGAAGGACCGCCTGAGTGCCGGAATGCCACGAGAATCTGTATGTGGCCCTAGCATACATGAACAAGTGTGGTGGAATGTTCCTAGATGAAATACCTAGCTTTCAGGTGTGACCGTATACGGTGCATGCAATAATATTTAAAGAAGTGCTGGACATATAGGAGAAAACTCCTGCGACGGGTAAAACAGAGGGAAACCGGTGTAACCATGGGTCCAACATTGGTTTTCCATGTAGGTATGGCCTAAACAGATGTAAACCAACATTAAATTACATTGGACAACACTCGTACAGAGGAAGATAGGGGGCGAGACCAGCGGGGCTCTCGGATTAGGGTTTCGCTAGAGAAGGACCGCCTGAGCGCCGGAATACCACGACAACCTGTGGGTGGCCCTAGCACACATGAACAAGTGTCGTGTAATGTTCCTAGATGAAATACCTAGCTTCCGGGTGTGACCGTCTATGGTGCATGCGATAACGCTTACAGAAGTGTTAGACCTGTACGAGGAAACTCAGGTTCTCGTGAGAAACATGCGGAGACAAACACGAGAAGTCATACATGTAGGACCATAGTCCACGTCACATCTTTTCGGTGACGGAATCATTATTGTCCCAGTTTGCATTACTGAGACGTCTCGAAACAGCGATACTGATGGACAGCTAGCGCGGTGCAATTTAACGTCGTACATAAATTTGCCACAGCAAAAAAAACATAAATTTGCCACAGCAAAAAAAGGCTGCCGTGTTCCTTGTAGCCGCGAATAAAACAGCTGCCATTTATCTAACTTTTGCCGGTTTTTTTGTTTATACTGCCAAAAAAATTGCCAGGTATGGACGGTATTTTCGTAGTGACCTCGATCATCGGGAGCCCCGCATTCGGCAGCCTCAGTGGTCTCTCTGATCGTGGACACCAACTTGTCAGCCTTTTCCACCGACAATTCAGCCTCATCTCTCTCTCCGGCCACCAGCGCCGGCGTAAGATCAGCCACCAGTGCCGGCGTAAGATCAGCCTCCATCGCCTCGTGCGAGCTTTCTCTAGATCTAGATGTCGGCTAGTCCATAGCGACCTTGGCGGCGGATTAAGTTTTTAGTATCGATCAAGGTTGGTTCCGGCAGCGAGGAGAACCGCACACGTATATAGTCTAGCGAACCCCAGCCGATCGGACACGTCAGCCTAGCGAACTCCGGCTCGCACCCTATAGCCATGGTGGGACACGCAACAACCTCCGGGTCAATTTCAGACCTTGACTCTCTTCCTTCCAATTTGCACGACTTTGCAACTGATGAGTACTACCACCTATGCATATGATTTTGTCAAGTGTCCAACCATATAAAGTTTGACCAATTATATATAGAAAAATTATAATGATAATAATAATATGTAGATATAATATGAATATATATTTAATAGTGTACCTAAAAGGATTGATTTAACATTGTAGAGGTTAATATTTTTTGCTTAAAATCGGTTCAAACTTTACATGACAAAATGTATAGGTTGTCATGTAAGAAACGGAAGACAGAGATAGTACAGATAAAATTGAAACTTTTGAGCCGGCAAGGTTAAATTTGAAGCACTTCATTTTTGTTTGTCTCTCAAAGCAAGTCCTAGAAGGATGCAAAGTGCGGCCAGCCGTGGATCCTCCATAGCCACCGCAATCTTTCTGGTTCGACCAGCATGTTTGTGAACCGCAAAATAACTTTCGCTATATGGGCACCTTCAGCCAAAGACACCAAACCACGTTGTGGCACATAATCCTAAAGTTTTTCAAGTATGCGCGCTTTTAGCCAAAAATAAAAATGAGATCCCAAACACATCACAGTGTCGTGGTGGTGTCACGGCAGATGCCATGGATAGGCTAAAGGTGGGGACTAATACACGCTAGGGAAATCTAGGGAGGGATAGTGGAGTGATTCTCCACACAGAAGTTTGTATTGCTATATCTTCAAGATTACAAGTGCTCCTTGAGCTGTATTGACGAGAGGAGAAAGAAGGAGCTCTCTTACTCTTGCCTAGATCTACTAGCCCTAAGGAATCACCAAACCAACTAGTGCTCAACCAACCCCCTCTACCAGAACCCTAACCCCCCTTATATAGAGGAGGTTCGGTCCTGGCCTAGGGCATACGTGGAGGCATATTCCTAAGAATATGCCCCCTCCCAAAGTGGTAACCCGACCGGGGTGCTTTTCCCCCGCGTCACACATGCTTTAGCGACGTAAGCCTCTCAGGGCGCCACACCGACGTGAGCGTCACCCTTGTCGGCCATGACCGTGGTCCTGCCCTTGCTTTATTCGCTCATGCAGTGCATGCGCACTTTTTTTTACGGAGAGATTCCTTCCTTCTCCCAGAAGCTAAGCGAGGATCCGGATCATAGTAGATCCGGCCACACCTGTTCCTACATATAAGTTAGACAAGCACTCCCGACTTATTCCTTAAGTCGGATGAGACAATGTTAGGCGACCCCCCCCTGGTCCGGGTTACTCCGTGATTCAGACTGCCTTGAGGTGACCCGGTCAGCATCCATTTGACCTTGCCGGACCTCGGCTAACTCGGCCGTTATGCCCCGGAGTGACCCTACCCGGGGGTATCCCCCCAACATTAGTCCCCGAAGCTGGTGCGGTCTTAGCTGTCTCGGCCGCTAAGGCCACATCAGGTTCATTTATGTTCGAGCCTCGGACGTTTAATTCCGAGTTAGCTCCTTATCTCGGATTGTATGAATTTACGTTCCCTTCGCACATTCCAAGTTTTCACTTGTAGGCTGGGTCACCACTTTGACTCGGATCCCATGGTTATCATGGTTTGATCCGGGGCCCGTTTCCTTCTCTCATACGCCAACCCACGTGGAGGCTAATCATTACCTTGTCTTATTTTAAGGGCCTGCACAGTAACCGCCGCAGTAATTGTCAGTTTCACTGTGCGTGGGTCACGTCATGCCTGCCTCCTCGTTTACCACAACAGCACGTCGCGTCATGGGATCACTTCTACTCTGTGGCCCCCTGTGTGGCTTTTCTCTGATTGGCTGATGCCGGTGATACACGGCCACACCGCGTGGCTCGTCGGCGTAGCGCGATCCCACTCATCGTTCACTAGGGGTGGTTAAATAGGGGAGGGGCGTGTCCCTTAGCATTTTTCCACCTCCGCGCCCCTTTGCCCGTTGCGTTTTCTCCTTCGTCTTCCCTGCGACCACGCCGCCGCCGGTGCTTTCTAGAAGCAGCGCCGTTGCCGCACCTCCCCGTGCCTCCGCACCGCAGCCACCGCTGCGCAGCTTCTTCGCCACGGGTCCATGCCAATCTAGGCCTCAGATCCCTGCTGCCGCTAGCTCCAGCGAGGATAGCGGATACGAGATGACGGAGGAGGAGCTCGTCGTCGCCGAGCAGGAGATGGAGGAGGACGCCGGCGCAGCGGCGCGTGGGCCAGGTCATGGGTCTGTCAAGATGACCTTGACTGGCTCTACCGGACCAGGCGCATTCCCGCCGGCGTCACTGCTCGTCTTCCCTCCTCGGAACTGGCCCCCTCACCCAATCCGGGTGAGTTCGTTGTATTCATGTCCCACTTCCAACGGGGATTTGGTCTCCCGGTGAGCGATTTCTTCCGGGATTGGGTTAGGACATACCACCTGCAGCCGCACCATCTCCCAGCAAACGCTATCACCTCTCTTTCCGCCTTTGCCTCTACGATCGAAGGCTACACCGGACTATGGCCCACGAAGGAGCTGTGGATCCGGTTCTTCGGTCTTCGTCGCAACGTCGTCCCCAACATCCACGTAGAGTCAGAGGATAAGCAGCTCACCCAGTTCGGAGCTGCCTCCATCTCGCCCCGGAGATTTTCAGTCTTTTCCCGGGTCACCGGGCTTGACTCCTGCAAAGGATGGGCCCGGACCTTCTTCTACGTCCGGAACAAGGGCACCGAAGACTTGATTCGGTTGCTTCCCTACGCTCCGGGTCTACCTGACACGGATTTCTGGGAGGAGGCCCCCAAGAAGCCTACCGCTCTGGCCAACCAAGTTAACAAGAGGTTCGCGGAGCTGAAGAAGCTCGGATTGCGCAACGAGGATGCCATGATCACGTTCGTGCACAACCGAATCTCTCCCCTCCAGAAGCGCTCCCACAAGTTGTGCCACATGAGCTTCGAACGCGACCCCAACCGAACCTCCTCCTTTGAATTGAGCAACACTGAGATCTTTCGCCGGGTTAAAGCTCTTTTCACCACCCACAAGGGATTTCTCCGCCGAATGGACGTGGGGAATCGAGCACTCTTGCGTGTAGGCTCCCTCCGCGTAAGCTTCAAGGGCAAACTTATTTCGGATCAAGTATGTGTCGGTTTTTGTCATATTTTTGACTCTGCTCTTTGTGCTTTTTCTCAGCTGTTTCTTCAGCAAACTCTTGAGGATGGCACGGATCCGACCCTCAAGTGGGCGCCGGACCGAGAAATCCCGGATGAGGAGGAGCCAGACCAGGAGATGTTCCTACCTATGACCGATGCCACCAAACGACCCAGCGGTAAATTCTCTTCTCTTAGAGATTGGCCCGATGATGAGGATGACTCGGATATCGACGTGATTGAACCCGTTGAGGCTGTCCCTCTTTCTTTTGCCTTTCCGGCATCAACTAACCCCGGTGGGCATATCCACGAGGATCCTCCACTTGCCACGGGCGAGCCGGTTCCGGTGGCGTCGAAGAAGAAGCACGGATCCGCATCAAGTTCTTCCTCCGAACCTTCTCAGCCCACAAAAAGGCAAAAGAAGGCCGGAGACAAGACTGCCTCCAAGCGGGCAGGCAAAGCCCCGGCACGGAGGGCCCGGAAACCCAAGGAAGCCGAGACCTCGGATGCGTAAGTCATTTTTCACTACACAACTCACTTTTCCTTGCATTGGGGTAATTTCACTCCTGACATCATTCTCTTTTGCAGGCCTCCTGTGGAGGTCCCTCAGAGTGGATCGAGCATCTCTTCTCCCCTTCGGTCCGGCCCTTCTCCTCCTCGTGACGACGAGTCACGCCCGCTAAGACCTATTCCGGAGGGCTCTGCGGCTGCTCCGGGTTCTGCAGTACCTCATCGAGAGGAACGCGACCTCAGAGCGGAAGGGGTCAGTTCGGCCGAGGCGACGACATCCACCACTTCGGCATTGCCGCAACCAGCAACCACCGAGTCTACCGCAACACCAGCACCAGCACCAGCACCAGCTCCAGTACCAGCTACCGAGCCAACACCTGTCCCGGCACCAAGGAAACCCACAGCAACTCCAGTGCCAAGTTCTTCTGCCTCGTCCGAGTCATCTCAGCCTCGGCGAGGAACTATTCCAGCAGCTTATAAAGGGAAGTCCACCGTAGTTACTTCTTCCGAGCAAGTTAAAGGCAAGAAGGCCCTGGGTACTACCAAATCTGCATCCATCGAGACCGGGCAGCGAACTCTATCGTCAATGCTTCCGAAGAAATCACCAGCAGCGAAGGATCTTCTTGCCGAGCCAGCCGATGCGCAGCAGATGGTTCTGCACACCAGCCCAGCTCTTGCCCTAATTGAGAGGAAGGAAGCTCATGCGAAGGGCTTGGTGGCACCCCACATGCCCACTAGCGAACGGTACCCTCCGAGCCTTATCGAGTTCGTTATGAACTGGAACAAGGCGGAGTTCGTCCACAACGACGATCTCCCGGAAAAGTTCGGCCCCGCAGAATTTTCTGCCCAGATGAATATTGCCGCCAAGGCAATTAACCTCGCGGGGCGAATGATGGAGGTATGTCGTTTCTCCTTTACATGCTGTAGATAATAACCATTAGTCCCCGAGCCTCCGGGGGAGTAGCTTGTTACTCGGCCGGATGCTCATTAGAAAACTAACATAGCTGCATGTAAACTTCAAATGTGCACACACCTAGAGCCGGGTTAAGTTCCACTTGGCCCGGATCTTACACACTTTGAATATGCACACACCTAGAGCCGGGTTAAGTTCCGCTTGGCCTGGATCTTACACACTTCGAACATGCACACACCTAGAGCCGGGTTAAGTTCCACTTGGCCCGGATCTTACACACTTCGAATATGCACACACCTAGAGCCGGGTTAAGTTCCACTTGGCCCGGATCTTACACACTTCGAATATGCACACACCTAGAGCCGGGTTAAGTTCCACTTGGCCCGGATCTTACACACTTCGAATATGCACACACTTAGAGCCGGGTTAAGTTCCACTTGGCCCGGATCTTACACACTTCGAATATGCACACACCTAGAGCCGGGTTAAGTTCCACTTGGCCCAAATCTTATACACTTCAAATATGCACCAAGCTAATTTTACACTTCTGTACTTTTTTCAGGTAACTACCAATCGCCGGAGCGCCGAATTCCAACGCCTGCTTGATACCCACAAGATCCTACGCGTAAAACATGTTGCACTTGGTGCAGAACATGAAAAGAGGGGTAATTTTCTCCCTCAGCACCTCTCCGTTTTTCTTTACTTGTTTCCGCCGGACTAATCTCCTCATTCGGTTTTTGCAGCTGGGGTGGAGGCTGAGAACAAAATTATGCGGAAGAACTTGGAGGAAATCCGGGGTATGTCCTCTTTTGTCCGACCTTGTTGTGTTTTCCATTTCTTCTTCTCCTTGGCTCGGCAAACATTCACTCCTTGGCTTTGCCGGGTCAACATACTATTTCAGCATCGCTTGAGGATAGTGTGCCCGTGCCTGATATGATGCTGCATTTTCTCGAAAAAGCAGGGCAGCATCAGGCCGAGCTGAAGAAGAAGAATGATGAGCTTGCTCTCCTCCGGACTAAGGACGACGAGATTGCCAAGCTCAAGGCCGAGATGGAGAAGATGAAGGCCCAGCACCGAATCGAGCTCCAAAAGGTTGGCCAGGACTTCACAGAAGAGCGTGAGCGCCTTACTCTTCAGATCTCCAAGGGCCAGGACCTACTCAGAGAATCCGACCTCCAGCTTGGGTCGGCCAACGCTGAACTTGAGCAACTTCGCAAAAGACGCGATGCCTGCATCAAGGAGTTAACCCGGATCCATAGCCATATTTCTCGTAAGTTCCTTTCCCTTATCCGACATATTTCTCCGGGTTACCTCAAATGCCTTTTCTTTACCTTCTTCCTTTGCCTTGTTTCCAGACCACTTTCCGGAGGGTACCGCCATTGCAAGCGCTGTTGTTGCCAAGTTTCGCCGAGAGAGGGGTACTCCCATTGCTCTTGATGGTGAGAACATTCCCTTGGACATGGAGGACCTATTGGTCAGCTTGTCCTCTCGCGTGGAGACCATCAAGAATTATGGCAAGGATATCCTCGACGTTGCAGTGCGCATCTTCAATACGTTCTGGCCCGGAGAGAGTAGCCCGGAGACCATCGCAACTCTCGTCGAGAAATTAATGGAAGTTGAGACCCAGCTTGACCTCTGGAGAGAATCTGCTGGTCGTGCTGCAGCTGATACCATCCTTCATCATATTCTCACATGGTACGAGAAGACCGACCTTAGCCTCCTCACACGCCGGCGCACCGGATCCAGATGGACCGATGATCCGGAGTGGGTAGCTCGGCGCCAGGCCTGTGCCTACAGCCTCGTCGAATATTCTCCTATTCATGACTGGGTTGAAGGACCGAGCTTCCTGGAATCCGCTGAGGACGAGCAGAATGAGAATGTTGAAGATGGGTCGGATGAGGACGGGGAAGATGATGCTTCAGATATTGAAGACATCGACGACGACGCCGAACCTGCTCCTCCTGCTGCTCCTTAGTTCTAAAAAACTTGAAAATTTATCAGATCCCCGGTATGCCGGGTGCAATTGTATGTTGGACATGTGATATTTTGCTACTACATTTCTATGCCGGATTAACTTGGGCGCAGTCCCCGAGTTTCATTTTCTTGTTCGTCCAATTCTCTGGCTCGGTCCGTGTCTACCTTGATTCGGTTTTACGACTTACGAATCCGAGCTTCAAAAATTGTTTTAACAATACTTAGAAACTTTGAGGCTTGGCTCAAAATAATGCAGCATAATAACTTGAAAATAAATACAGGGTTAGTCCGAAAAAACAAACGTTAGCTCGAATAAATTCGTTTCCTTAGTCGTTTTTCATGTGCTACGCAATTCCAAACTTGTTCTCTTGCTTGCCATGAAGCCAATTCTTGTTGGACAGCAGCAAGTCGAAGGGTTGGGTTTTTGGTGCTCACACATTACTAATCCGGGTTAAGTAGAACGACTTATTCCAGCTACCGCATAGGAAATTACGACAAATATTATTAGGGTAGTCCCCGAGTTACTGCTCGAGGCACTGCTATTTCATTGATAAGCTCATCGCCGACATACATACCGACATATGAGATGACTCGGATACATACACTTCTTAGCTAAGTGTAGAAGGGACGAAGTAGTGCACACACCAAGCAAAAATATCCCGATTCTCACGGAGGAAGTTGACGAGCTCGCTTTCCTATTTGTCAGTTAACCCGGCACCAATTGTTACAGTGCGCTCCGAAAACATGTTATCAACTGGAATCTTCTTGGTGTCTTTTGCGGCTTGAAATGAAACACTGCCATGCGGGTTACTTAATGCCGGCATATATTGCTGCGCGGACTAAGCTAATGCCGCCACCTCTTGGATTTTTCTTTTCTCTCGCGCAATCACGAGTGACTCGGCTAGGTTAGACCCGGCTGAAGCACACTCCATGGAACGTCGGAAATCTCCAGCAATGGTAATCACTCCATTTGGCCCGGGCAACTTCATCTTCAAATAACTGATGTGACAGCTTGCCATGAACTTGTTCAATGCTGGTCTTCCGAGTATCGCATGATATGCACTTTCCAAGTTCACCACCTCAAACTCCAGATTTTTAGTTCGGCAGTTATCCCTTGTGCCGAATAACACGTCGACCCGGACTTTGCCTATGGGCTCATAAGAAATGCCTGGTACAATGCCATGGAAAGTTGTTCTTGTAGCCTGGAGCATGTTCTCCGAGATGCCCAACTTGCGCATCGTATCCGCATACATGATGTTAATGCTACTCCCATTATCAATCAAAACCTTGGAGAACCTCACATTGATGTTCGGTCCAATGAATGTCGGATCTAACACTAACGCATATGAACCTGGGCTCGGCATAAGTTTAGGATGATCTTTGATGTTCCAGGTGATTTCCTGGTCCGACCAAGGCATGTACCTCATCACTGCTGGCATGACCGCATTAACCTCCATATGTCGGTGCTGCAAGCTCTTTCTATCTGTTTCCTCAGTCGTGAACACACAATAACTCTGGTGATGTTCCCTGTACTCATTCCTTCCCTCGTTTCCGGGGTACCTCTGATCCGGTTGTTGCTGATTTTCCACCAGATGCACTGCATCCCTTCTCTCATTGTTATCATACCTCGGCGGAGGGGGAGGCAACATTAGCTGCTACGTGTTTGCTCCGGAGAGCAAGTGCTGCTAGGGTAACTCCTGCCGAGGTTGATCATTCCGGGGTGCCTGAGCATTCCCCGAACCACCTTGCTCTATCTTTCGCATCCACTCACATTGCCTCGTCGTGTGACCCGCCGGGCTATTCGGATTTGGCGTGTGAAACTTACACGGCTGGTCCAGCATCAACTCGTAGGTATACCTCGGACGGTCTTTCTTTTCCTGCCACTGTTTCTTCTGCTCCGGATTCCATGTTTTATTGCCATCATTTCTTGGAGTCCATTGCCCTCCAGTTCTCTGGCGTTGGTTACTCCCTGATCCGGGTTGATCTTGATTCACGGCTGCAACTTGTTGCGAACCGTAACGATGATCCGGTCTATCATCTCTCCTCTTTCCTCTATAATCATTCCTCCGGGATGACCCGGCTCCATCCCTCTGATAGTATTCCTCGTTTGACTCACTTGACACGAGCCTAGGTTGAGTCGGATCGCCCAATGCATACGAATCAGCAATCTGGATCATTTCTGCCAGCGTAACTGGCATTTTCCTTTGCAACTTCATCCACAGCTCACTGCTGTATCTGCACCCTCGCACAAACCACGCTATGGCCTGTGATTCTATGACACCTTCACACGAGTTTCTCACGGTACACCACCGGGTCAAGAATTCACGATCCAACTCGTTGGGTCTTTGCTTGCACATTGCTAGGGTCTGCGGTCTATTCGGTCTCTGATATGTACTCGAGAAGTTGCTGATAAACATTTCTTCAAAATCTATCCAGCAGTTGATGCTTTCAGGTGGTAAATTATTCAGCCATACTCTGGCCGGGCCTTCCAACATCTGGGGCACGTAACGTACAGCCCATCTCAAGTTGCCAGTTGCAATTTTCACTGCCGTAGCGTAGTTTATCAGCCAATCCTCCGGCTTGGTACTGCCGTCATACGTCTTCGTGCCTCTGGGTAATTGGAAGTTGGGTACCGGTGGTTCCTTCATGATCCGGGGTCCAAAGCACGCTGGACCCGGAGGACCTTGACATTCAATCTGTTCCGACCTGTACATGCGATCCAGTTTTAACCTGGCGTCATCCGGCATTAAGTCCCTGCTTCCCAATCTTGACCCTATCACATGATAATCTGGTCTGGAGTACCCTGCGTTCACCATCTCCGAATCACCGTCGTTGTACCGGTTTTGCTCTCGTTGCGCACCTTTCTGCCGCATACCTCGGCCGGCGCTTTGCTCTTGCCTCGGTATATTCCGCTGCTGTGGTTGTCCTGCTCCTGCGGAGTTGCGCTGTCCGGCATTGTCGTTGGCAGCATTCCCTTGACCGGCATTGCCTTGGTCGTGATTACCTCGGCCAGCTTCACCTCGGCTCACACTCCGTCGATCATCACCTTTCCGCATCTCTTTTTCTTTTCCCGCACGCGTTGGGTCGTACGGGACGATCTATTTGTTCCGTCTGGCCGAGGTTACTACCTCTTCTCTCCTTGGACCGCCATGAGGCGATGATGCGGCTCCAGCGGATTTCTCCGGGTTACCCATCACCGAGTGGACGATCTTGGAAGCCCCAGCTCTCTCTGGGTTAGCTCTAAGCAGCTCCTCATTCTGCCTGTTCGCGATCCGAACCAGCTCGTTAACCATGTCTTGTTGTCTTTGACGGGCCTCACCCGTCAGACCCTCTAGCTCGGACGCAGCCGCATCTGCTGCTCTGAGGTTCTTCGCCGGGGTACTATACTTCGGCAACCCCACAGACAGATAGTTTTCCGACCCTTCTGCTCCATCATCACCTTCTCTGTTCATCTCACTTATGAGATTTCTTCCTTTTACCCTTACTGCATCAACCTTGTTTGCCTTTGCGTACTCACGCAGCGTCATGTTCAGCGACTGCTGAGCCGCGACTATTTTCTTTGCGCCCTCCAGTATCTTTTGCCGAGTTTCCTCTAGCTCGGCATGTGCCTGAGCCGGATCTACCACTGCTGCTACCGGGTTGGCCAAGCTATCCATAGCTTCCCTCAGTACGTTCTCAGGCCTCTCTAGTGGAGGTCCTCTACCTTTCCTCGGTGCCTTAGGTGTTACCTCCGGGTCTGGCGCTGGGTCCTTGCTTGCGCATGCGCCTGGCGCAGTCATCATCACCTCCGCTTGGTCCGGGGAGCGAGCGATACGCGCCCCGCGAGCCACAGTGAGGGGTGGTTCCCCCGCATCGACGACACGACGCGGATGGACGCACGAGACGTCCACAGCAACGTAGACCTTGTGCGCGCCGAGCTTGATGAAGAGGCCGTTGCGCGGAAGCGAGCGCGTGCCGAAGCAGCCAGCGTTGTCGCTGACGAAATCCAATGCTCCAAAGCGCTGAACGAGCCCGGAGACGATGCGTTCACCGGTGCCGATGAAGTTTCCCGTCCGGATCTTCACCCCTGCTAGCGCCGCTAGCCCCACGGTGGGCGCCAACTGTCGTGGTGGTGTCACGGCAGATGCCATGGATAGGCTAAAGGTGGGGACTAATACACGCTAGGGGAATCCAGGGAGGGATAGTGGAGTGATTCTCCACACAGAAGTTTGTATTGCTATATCTTCAAGATTACAAGTGCTCCTTGAGCTGTATTGGCGAGAGGAGGAAGAAGGAGCTTTCTTACTCTTGCCTAGATCTACTAGCCCTAAGGAATCACCAAACCAACTAGTGCTCAACCAACCCCCTCTACCAGAACCCTAACTCCCCTTATATAGAGGAGGTTCGGTCCTGGCCTAGGGCATACGTGGAGGCATATTCCTAAGAATATGCCCCCTCCCAAAGTGTAACCCGACCGGGGTGCTTTTCCCCCGTGTCACACATGCTTTAGCGACGTAAGCCTCTGCGGCCCCCGCGTCAGCCGACGTGAGCGTCGTCACCCTTGTCGGCCATGACCCGGTGGTCCTGCCCTTGCTTTATTCGCTCATGCAGTGCGTACCGGACCTTCTTTTTTTGACCAGAGAGATTCCTTCCTTCTCCCAGAAGCTAAGCGAGGATCCGGATCATAGTAGATCCGGCCACACCTGTTCCTGCATATAAGTTAGACAAGCACTCCCGACTTATTCCTTAAGTCGGATGAGACAATGTTAGGCGACCCCCCTGGTCCGGGTTACTCCGTGATTCAGACTGCCTTGAGGTGACCCGGTCAGCATCCGCTTTGACCTTGCCGGACCTCGGCTAACTCGGCCGTTATGCCCCGGAGTGACCCTACCCGGGGGTATCCCCCCAACACACAGTGTCATTTCTTAATCTATTTGCTGTTGAGATGCTCTAATAATTAACCTTTTTGATGACTCCTTGAAGCATGATTTTGAAGTTCCCCAATCTTGCAAGGGGTGTAAGGAATGGCCTCAAACATACCACTGCAAGGCCCTCTGTGGTAATCTTTCGGCTGCAGATTGCCAAGATACTGAATCTTTGAGCTTTTCAAATGATAAGCGACTCCTATATTTAGTGATAACCCCAATAAAATAACCTCTTTGTAGGGATGAAACCCAAGGAAGTAGATGTCTGAGCCGCAAATTCTTGAACCATCTTCAATATTCAGAACATTTTCATTGTCGGAGTTCCATTCCATATTTTCCCCCATTTGTATTCCATTGTTATCTCCTCCTCCTTTTTGTTTTTGCACTTCTCCTATTCCTTCGTAATTTTCATAATTTTCTCATATCCCTTTTCCTTCTTCTCCTCGTCCTCCCATATCGTCGTCATCATCATCATCTTCCTCGTCATCATCATCATCATCTTCCTCGTCACCACCACCACCACCATAATCATTATCATCATCATCATCATCATCTAAGGTCCAAGTTTTTTTAAATCCGCTGAGGTCTTGCCATGCTAATGATGTCAATGGCATAAGATCAACATGATGATTCACCACCCAATCTATTTGTCCGTCCGATTCAACAAGGTAAGAAACTCGCAGTCGGCCATCGTATATTGTTGCAAGGGACACCCCTTTTTCTGATTTCCCAAGAAACTGCATATTTTTGCTATTCCCAATATGTCCTGGTATTTTAATAACTTCATACTTTCCACCTGACAAATAAAACCTGCAAATACCAATCCATTGACAAACAAGTGTCAACAATTTGATGTTATAGTGATCTAGTGTTTGTGTAGAAAGATTCACGCATAATAGAAACTAGTGATACAAGAATTGACATCATAGTTTTGTAAAGATGTGCTAGATGTAATACCTTGCAACAAATGCACCGCGACAATGCACATAGAGTGATCCGCCCCAATACACGCCATACCGCCGCCTTGGACCACCAAAATACACAGATTCTGGCTTCTGTGGGTCCACCCGAACGCTAGTCACTGTGCCCACGGCCTCACCTTGGCGAACAAAGGACCTCTTCTGCTTTTGTCTTGTACTAGACGAGAATACGCTCAACGTCCAAAAGGATGGGGGCCATTCCATGGAATCGTGTGGGTCGTCTTGCTCCTCTGGCAGGGCCACCACCTCCTTGGGTACATCCGGGATGAAAAATATGTCGTAGTGTGGTGAGACGGCGGGGTCAAACACAAGGTATGCTCGGTTGACGTCGTCCATGCAGCGGAGACAGTCCCACCGTCTCGTGGCGGGGTTGACCACGTAGTGTTCGAAAGAATCCTCGTAGAGCAAGAGGCCGTTGCAGTGATCTATGGTTTCGTTATAATCCGTTGTATAGCTGTGCAAGAAGCGATCTAGGTTGCCATGGATCAGGGGCTTCTGCACCGAGGGGCGCGAGAGGCAGTGCGAGCGGTCGTAATCGATGTAGTTGATGAAGATGCCGTGGACGGAGTGCGGGAGCACGTGCGGGAGCAGCAGGCGGCGGGTGTCGACGACGGCGCGCCACGTCTTGCGGACGCAGCGGGAGGCGGCGAGGTCGCACGGCGGCAGACGGCGGAGGATGCTGGCGAGCGCGTCGTGGGGCAGGGCTTCCGTCTGGTCCATGGCCGGCTAGTTTCCGCAGACCTAGGATGGAGAGGAACGGCGGCGACGTGTTTGGGTGCAGATGCTTATGGAGATATACGATCGTGGATCGGAGCGCATTGCGTGTATATAGATCTTGTCCCACGTTGCCGAAATTATTAAGTGCCAGCCGTTCCGAACCGAACTCGGCCCGGCCGGTACCAAGCTACGGAGAAGACGTGACCAGAACCGACACATGGCGTGGCAAACCTTTTTTTTTTCTGCGGGGGGAAAAGAGTTTATTAGACATTCAAAAGTGTGCAGTCGTTTACAACAGCTTGGGCAGCTTCAGATGGTGCATGCCCCAGCCAAACAGTAGTACGTCCTTGTACCCTTCCTATCTTAGCAAGTTCATGACTTGCCATGTTTACTACTCTACTAACCTCGACTATACTAATCTCCCTCTCTCTAAGACAATCACGGATTACATTTATTCGGAAGGCATGCATTGATAGGTTTGACGTGTTGTCTATAATCAGGTTCAGGGCTTCTACACAGTCCGTCTCTACGGTGAATTTCATATTTGTCCAGTTCAGGCCCAGCTGAATCCCTTCCTCTATTGCCCTGAGCTCAGCTTCCAGCGCATCAGTGCAGTGGTGGATATGTCTAGTTGCTGCAAAGATGACTGAGCCTTCATGATCACGCATAATCATGCCCGCACCTGCGTTGCCCCCATCAGAGAAGGCGCCATCCACATTCAGCTTGGCTTCATCACTCGTCGGGGGTTCCCATCGTAGACCGAGGACAGCAGTTGCATTCGCCTTCTTCCTTGTGTTGAAACCCTCCTCTTGGTTAATGATCATCTTTCCTTTCCCTACATCAGCATCAGGAAACTGTTTTAGCATCAAAATAGAGTTTAGGTAGCTGACTAGGAATCGCCGGGATCCTTCAACGGGCGGGCATTTCTTCTCATGGGTCATTTCATTGTGGCAGTGCCAAATTCTCCACATAATCAGCATCGTTCTAGCACGTTGGTTTTCAGAAATCTGAAGGGGGAGCAGGTGTAACAGCCACTCTGGACCCGTTTGCTGATGGCGTGGCAAACCTGACTTGACTCCTGAATCAATCTTGCGTTGATCTTTTTTCAGACACACACATGTGTGCCCACAATACATTGATCGCCCGACCCGAATTAATAAGCAGAATTAAAACAGCTGCTGCTTAGCCAGGAAATTCATCAGACTAAAAAAAGGATACAGAATTCAATTATTCTTGTATTTTCGGAATTCATGAACAGAGAGGCGTCTGAATTTGCCTAGTCTGGTCGCAGCAAAGAGCAGTCCTAAATAAATCACAAGCAATCTCCAGCAACACTGGGTAAATAAAATTATTCAAAAAGTTCAGCTATATTTCTCGAGGGAAAAAGAATCGTGGGATGCTAGCGCACAGAGGGATCCGGGGTTTGGATTACCTATCAATTAGTACTAGTACCAGAAAATAAATATGACGCCAAGAGATGATTGATCCATCAACCACACTAGCTAAGCTAGCTACATGATGGAGCAGGGGTCCTGATGGTAGGCCACGGCGGCGCCGTGCTGCTCGTACGCGGGCCACGGCGGCGGCGGGACGTGGTGCACGTACACCGTCATGGGCGGCTCAGGCGCCCTCCTCTCCGCCGCGGCCGCCACCATGTACCTCTTCTCCTCCCACTGCTGCGGTTGCTGCTGCTCCGGCTTCTTCTTCTCCTCCGGCTTGGTGTTGGAGGTTGTAGAGGGTGGCGGGCCGATGGTGACGATGTCGGCGCGCTTCCCGGTCTTCCTCCTCGTGGCCTCCACCACGTCCACCGGGTCCACGCCGCCGGTCACCGTCATCGTGCCCTTCTCCGAGTCGATCTCGATCTTGTCCACGCCTTCATCATGACATGACAAACACGACAGGATCATTGGCGCAATGTACGAAATAGAGAAGAAAAAGTGGTTTTGTTTGATGATCCAGCCAGCGTGAGTGGGTGCGTCAGCGTACCATGGAGGCTGGAGACGGCGAGCAGGACCTTGCGCTTGCATTTGCCGCAGGAGGTGTCCACCCTCAGCACCGTCCTCTTCGACATGAACGAACGAATTACAAGGCCAGCACGACAACGACGGCGGCTTGCTGATGTCCAGCCAGCCCCGGGCTATATACAGATAGCTACTGTCCCGTCTGGGGTTTCAGGTGGTTGGGGACAGACACCGATGCGGTCGCTCAACTGCCCGAACGGGAAAGTCCAATTCATTCTACAACGCATTTCGCTACTAGCTCATCTGCATATCGTCGCGAGTAATGCGGGATGGCCAACCGGATTCCTAACTGTCTACTCTTGTCGTGGCAAACATGAAATCCTTCTGTCCTGCGTCTGGTTGCTGGGTGTTGGAACCACTTTAACCTGTCCATATGACTTTCGCACAGCAGTCTTGGTGCTGACTCAACTCCCGGCGCATTCTAGAATTCAGAGACACCACCATCAGAACAAGATTCAGATCCTGACCAACTGAATTCACTAATTGAGGTACACTACATCGAAAATCAGGAAGCCGTCACAAATTCATGGGAACATAAGGCAGGGCACACAGCAAACACTGTAAGCCTGCAGGGCAAGCAAAACTGAGCCCTCGTTTCTGCTGTTAAAAAGGTCTACTACAGCTTGATGTTGGTGTATCAAATTCCTGGTGTATTTTCTGCCACCCAGTATACAAGCTGTACTCTACTCATAAAACTAACAACGTCGACAACAGCAACCACTCTGCTGCAAAATAAAATCCCGACCAAAGGGAACAAGAGTTCCTCAACAAAGGAGCCGTACCTTACAAGGTTACAACAATAGCCGCAAGAAACAAGTGGACACCGATCTCGTGAGCACACTTTCCACTCCAGAGGCACAAACGAGCTTCCTCAATGTTGTGGCTGAACCTTTGTGTCATAGCTGGTGCCACCTCCCTTTGGAGAATCGCATGGAACCAGCCCGGCCTCCCCATTTTTAGTGTAGAAATCGACTATCTTCTGGTCCAATTTGAAATAAT
Organism: Avena insularis; assembly: GCA_023614405.1. Taxonomy (NCBI): domain Eukaryota; kingdom Viridiplantae; phylum Streptophyta; class Magnoliopsida; order Poales; family Poaceae; genus Avena; species Avena insularis. The sequence goes on from CM042686.1 coordinate 591,154,966, forward strand.
GTGGCATCTTGTCCAGAGGTTTCACATCAAGATCAACAAAATGCGCCTGCAATAAAGAAACAAATCCATAAGCAGGACCAATTCTTCATGCACTTAACTGAGTTGAGTGCCTGAGCTGCTGAACAAATACAGGATGAAGTTAACAGGAATACATTTCAGAGTAGAAATACCTTGTAATCATAGGTTCGGTTCACTGACTTGAGAAATACTGAATCATACTCGGAATCTGGTGTTTCACACTCTCTTGGCCGAAAGCACATCATGAGGCTACAGTCCTTTGCAGTAGCAGCGATAAGAAAGTCCCTGACAATCTTACACCTCTTGTCCAAAGAAAGAGAATGCAACACAGAGTATTTGTGCAATAGCTCAGCATCAGTTATATTTTTGCAGATCAAACAAGGCTGAGAAAGGATGTCGTAATACAGATGAATTGCCCCTTCAATGTCATGCTCATCCAGTTTTTGAGTGGCCAAAAGTTTATCCAGTACTCCAGATTTAGATATCGCCTCTGACAGGAGCTCAGTAAAGTCAGATAGTTGTAGCCCGCTATCCTTGCTCAGATCTTCAAGACACTTCTCTGTTTCATTAGGATGGACTGTATCGGCACCACCTCCCATGCCACCAAAACCTAAGGAGCCATTCACAAAAATTCTGAAGTTGTTCTGAGGAGTCGAGAAAAATGACTTGATTGCCGTGCATATTCTTTCTTTCGACCCAGAGAATAGATCGAGGGGATCATAGTCACTTATCTTCGATATCTGCAATTTGTTCAAAAGCATGTTGGGAATCAACCTGATTTCCAAAACCAATAGAGATACTGCCGTATTACGAGAATGTCAAGCCTGAATGCTTAAATAGCAAGAGTTATCAAAGATGTCTTCATAAAAAATCATCAAGACAAGTTTTCTTTTTTTTGGAGCTAAAATATGTTGCTTAAGATTGACATACCTGCCCCTCATGAAATTTGAGGTGTTGATGCATCTTATACCGTGTTACTTGTTTCTTAATAGAATTCTCCTTTGATATATATTCTGATGATGGAAGGAACCCACATTTGGCCTGGAGGCGGAGCATGTCAATTGGACATACATATATCCAAATAATGAGAAAGGGACAGGAAGCTCAGAACATACCTTTATCTCCACTGCGATGCAACTGCTACCACTAGGCTTTCCTATGATTAGAAAAGGTACTGTAAGCAAATACAAATTTAAATGCATGAAACCCATCAAGGAATTCTTAATAGCCTAGCATATATCCAATTTAAACCACTAGTGACGCATTCGTCATGATACAGGTTACCATTTCTCGACCAACTACCCTTTCTGGAAAGAAATCAAAGCTTTTGCGGTCAAACTAGACCATAGATATGCTAGAAGTCAGTAAAATGTAAGCCATTTCTCTTTCTTTATTTCTGATTAAAGGAGGTAAGAAAATACCTAGCATATGAACCAATGCAAACATGTCACAAGTTTCAAACAAAGTGACATTGGCATGATACAATACTGTTTCCTTGGAGAAAACTTGGGTGGGTGCCTATGTTCTTCATATACATTAACACTAGAAAACCTAAGCCACTATGAAACTGCAGCTTGTTTAAGTGAGACCTACGAATCGCATATTTGACGAACTTTACATACAAAGAAGCTCAACAATCAGGTAATACAAGTATAACAAACTAAACAATAGTCATGCTGCAAATGTTCTATCCAAACTTTGGTGCATCAAAGAAGGAAAGTTTCCCTTTCTTAAGCTATACAAGTTTGAATCATGCTCAGAAGAGATGAGATGCAGTATAAGAGTAAATAAAGATCAGATTCTGAAACTTTACCAGAAAATAAGGAGTGGTCAGAAATTAGAAGGGCAGAATCAGCGCTAGTATCAATTGCACTTGCATTCACTCGCCAAGCAGGACGGGAGTTGAGCACATTCTTTCCAATAATCTCCAAAAATTCCTTAGACACACGGGCACGAACCTGCACTACAAAAACATTACATTATTTACCTATAGAATGTTTGTAACCAAAAATGTCACAACAAAAAACACAACTAGGTTGAATGTAAACCGTACCCCTCCATCAACATGGTCAGCACCCAGATGTTGGCTCATGACCTGTGCATAGGCTTGTGGCAAGCAATCTTGCTTGACAGACTCGGTCAATTCTGGGATCTCGCCCCACAAAAGTTGCTCAGAACTTGAGAAGACCACACAGTTTGGTGCTGGCTGTGCCTTATCATTTAGGATCTTCTTAGCTCGCAGTACCTTGCCAAGCTATAAGCAAACCAAAAGGGGATCAGCAGGGTATATTTCCTCAAATGTATCATAAGAAGGAAAAATGCATGCACTGAAGTAAAATGCAAAATCATGGGAACCAGATACAAATTAATAAAAAACTGGTAGCAAGTAGCAACAAAGATACACCTGATGCCAGCTCTCATGTTTCTACATAAATTGAAACCATATGCCTGTGTGAGGGAAGTGACTGTATCATGTAGACAATTATGTACACAAACTCTTGAGCTAGCTATTACTCCGTATACAGTAATATGTACTCGAGTTGTAAAGGGACCATTGGAGCAACTTCTTGGCCCGCGGTACATTGCCCAGCTATAAGCAAACAAGAAGTAGATCAACAGAGTATACTTCCTCTAAATGTATCACACCAAGGAAGAAGATGTGCATGAAAGCAAAATGCAAAATCATGGGAACCAAATACAGAGAGGATGCCTGTTTCATGGCTAGAAATGGCTAAGAAGAGATACACCTGACACCTGCTCTCATGTTTTTGCAATAAAGTGAAACCAGACGCCTAAATTAAGAAGGCAACCCATACATAATTTCTTGAGAAGTGAAGTGATATGGGCGCTTAATTGAAGAAACCACTGGGAGCAATTTTAACATCTCTGATTCTAATCCATCACCCTCACGGATGGGGAAACGAGATCTACGCAGGTACAACCGCATCCGTGCAGCACACATCAAATCCAGAAAGTTACAGAGCATGATAGCGTAATGTTACCATATGCAAAATCAGAAATTTACAGAAGGAAGAATGCACTGGAGAAAGTAAAATGCAAAATCACGGGAGCCAAATACAGAGAGGATGTCTGATTCCTGGATATAAATGGCTAAAAACCTATAACAAGGTGAAATCATATGCCTAAATGAGGGCTGTGACTGTATCATGCAGACAACCATGTGCATGAGTTCTCTACTTTTAAAGTAACCATAGGAGCAACTTAGCATCTCTGATTCTAAATGCCATTCGCTGACAGACAAGGACACCAATCTAGGCTGCTACAAACGCATCCGTGCAGTCCAGAAAGTTATACAGTGCATGAATGCTAAGTAAGCAACAGACACACCGGAGAAAGAAGCTTCTCAGAGCAGAGCATACCATGGAAGTGGACGAGCCGGTGTAGCTGAGGATGAGATTCGCCGCGCCCTCTCCCTTGTAGACCCAGTCGTCGGCATCCCCCGCCTGCAGAACCACCTCCTCCATCTCCGCGCAGAATCTGCCTGCAGCTATCACAGGGTCACAGCGAGCTCGTCTCTCTTGTCGGCGCGGCATTCCGTCGAGCAGATGGCGGCGGAGGAGTGGAGTCGAGTGGGGATGCTTACCAGAGACGAGGGCTAGCCGCTTTGGACCCCGCTCCCGCGGTGGCCGGGCAAGAGGAGCGTGGCTGGGCCTGCGGCGGAGATCGCCTCTCCCGGCCCGTGCCACCTCCGCTGACGCTGCTATCGGTGCCACTGGGCGAGGTTTCAGAAGATTTGGGGGAAAGGTAGCTGTAGATTCCCGGGAGCTCGCGCCAGGCAAGGGAGACGTGGATGTCGATGAGGAGTAGCACGCCACGTACGTGGGCACTGGGCCGCCGCGTCTCTGCATGTGGTCCTGACAGCGGTGCCGAACTGCCGATGGCGCGGAAAAAGTCCATTCTAAACCCTAAACTCGTATAGCTTCGGCGGTTTGAACCCTCGACTCGAAATCCCTGTCATTCATATCCTGAAGTATTTAATCTCGGTCTAAATCAAACCCTGCGGCTGTTTGGTGCATCGGGAAAGCGACGATCCCGGCCGAAAATGTTAGCTACTCTCACTAACATGTGGACCCCACTTGTAAGAATTTTCTTACACAATTATCCTTCTCCTCTCTATCCAAATCGATATACTCCTCGCATCACGTGTGCACAGCAGCAGGCAGAGCACGACGGCACACCTCGCACCGAGGGAGCTGGCTCGAGAGAGGACGGCTCACGCGCGAGACAGGTGAGGCAACGTTTGCCGCCAGTGCGTCTCCGTCGGCAGTCGCCTCGGCAGGACCGTGTTCCCGACGCTCCTGCTTCTTCATCCGCTCCGGCCAGCTGCCTCCCGCGGCGGCCGCGCTACCATGGTCTGCATAGCTGGTTCGCATCGAGGAGGATGCACAGTATCGCTGGTTCTCATCGGTGTGAAATTTCAGGGACCAACAAATGGCAATAGATAATTTGTCCAGGGTAATTTTGTAAAATTTTGCCTATGTGGCGTCGGTCAACTTGGTCAAACAGGTCCAGGGTCTGATTTAGACCGGAATTACATACTTCAGGGTATGAACGGCAGAGATTCCAACTTTAGGATTCAAATTGACACTCTACGAGTTCAGGGTTTAAAATAGACTTTTTCCCGATGGTGTTGGCGCCACCAACAACTTCCGCGTGATTAGGAGCTCGTGTACGGCTGCCACCCTGAGAGCAACTCAGACCTAAAAAAACGTGTTTTTTTTTTGGAAAATGCTTAGATACAGTCGGAGGCGTGTCGCTGGAAAATAAACTGGCCCACCGTGTGTACGTGATCTCTTCCTCCATAACTCTATTTTATCTCTTCCTCATGCTCCCGCATCGATTTCACCTCATCATCTGTATCCACCACAGCAACAACAATCCATGGCGTGCCGCCATCCATTTGAGACTACCGTCCTCTCTCACCTTCAAGTAAGCCTGTGCAAAAAGTGAAACCGGTCAAACCGCTCAAACCGGCCAAAAAATCCCTAGTGCAATCTCATTCACAAATCTAATCCGAACTCTAGAGCTAATACAAAATTTTGAACTAGTCCAAACCGGCCAAACCGACCAAACCGGGTTTGCACAGGCTTACCTCCAAGTGAGCTAGCCTCACCACGCCGTGCCTTGCTGGGCTGCCGCCGCGTCCTCATGGCTACCTCCACCATGTGCCCGGGCACATGTTGTCGCACCCTCTGATCGTGCATCCATGGCGCGCCGCCGCGCCAAATTGGTTGTCGCCTCTGCACCTCCCTCTTTTATGCCAACGATGCGAGCCCTTACGGGGCAACCAGGGGCACGAGATGGTGATCGCCTGCTGCTGCTAATGGTGCCGCCGTGCTCCAAGGACCATGTCCATACTGCTCTTGCTAATGGTTCATGCGACTCGTACTGCTCCAAGCGGTGGCGGCGGTTGCTACAACCGGTGCACGAGGAGGCCGCAAGGACGATGGCCAGCGCGCCTATTACCCCACGGGAGTCGCGTGCTCCGAGCAATTCCGCCGCTGCTATCACAGTTTTTACGAATTTTGCATCATAGCGGGGTGGTTTTTTGATTTTACATGATGTGAAGTTTTTTTTGCTATAACCATATGTTGTTTTTCACCATACAATATGTAGATTTGCATATACGAATAACTTTTTTGCTACAAATGTTACGTGATGTTGCTATATTACTACAATGATTTTGCTACGGAATCACCGAGGAGAGTCTCCGGTGAGATTGGTTTTGCTACAATAAAAAAATTGCTACAAGATCTCCGGTAAGGTCTCCTACGAGAAATGTCGTTTTTCTAAAATAGCAAAAAAATGCGCAAAATGTTTTGTGAATTTGTATCTGTTAAATACATATTTTGTGTATAGTATATTAGCGATAAGAACCCTCCTCTATTTTATGTCTGAGGGTATGGAGGCCTTCTATTGTACCTATATATGTGTGCGGTTTGCACCACAGTAATACAACGCATGTTACAATCTTTTCTACATGGTATCAGATTCCTCTAGGTCCTAACCCTAGCCGCCGTCAAGCCGCCTCCCCCGTAACACGTGTATGGGACGACCGAACTGGGTAGACACATAGACATAAAAGAAAATGAGAGTGGTGGCGACATCTGACTTTTTACAAAGAGGAAGCGTCCACACAAAGTGAGAGAAATCATCGAGAATGACTAAGTAGTAAACAAAACTAGAATTACTTGGAATAGGAGAGATCCATACATCAGTATGAATTAACTCAAACGGAAAAGACGCAATTGTGAAAGAATTGCTAAAAGGAAGACGAACATGTTTGCCGACACGACAGGCTTCACAACTATGCGTAGCCTTTTTATTACAAGAAAATGAAAATCCCCTCATTATTTGATGAAAAGTGTTGGCACTAGGATGTCCAAGACGAGCATGCCAAAGATTGCTGCTAGCGGAGAAAGCACGAGGACCGGCGCCGGGGGTGGAAGACGTCTGGACCAGGTACAAGTCGCCGGGGCTCTCACATCGGTGGAGTACCATCCGGGTACGGGCGTCCTTAACAGAAAACCATAAGCGTCAAATTCCACAGTTACAGAATTGTCATGAGAAAGAGTTTTAACATAGACCAAATTCTGAATAAGATAGGGAGAGACAATGACATTATTTAGAGACAGTGGTTTGGAAGAAGAAGGAACATTAGCAGAACCAATATGAGAAATAGGAAGACCGGCGCCGTTACCGACAATGATGCAAGACTCGGGGGAAGTTGGAAAGGAATGAGAGAGGTTATCCGGGTGAGCGGCCATGTGAGAGGATGCGCCCGTGTCCATGAACCAATCGCCACCGTCGGTGTAGGAGCCAGGCGCAGGTGCCTGCTGGAGCGCGGCGTAGAGAGCCAGATCCCAGGTGGGCTGCTAAGGCGCGTAGGTCGAGGTGCCACCGAAAGCCAGAGTGTAGGCCGGTGGAGCGATGTTGTAAGCCGGGGCGGTGTTGTAGACCGGGGCGTAGGGAGGTGTCGCAGCGAAGAGAGCCTGATGATTCGGTGGGTGCGGCCCAAGTAGTTCGGGGGCGGGAGGGCGTGGCACCGACATGGTGTAGGCATGGACGACCCCCGTCCACGAGTTGTGGCCACCACTCCATGGTGGTGTCGGCTGCTGGTTACCACCGCCACCACCGCCGTTGCCGCCACCACCGCCTTTGCCGCCACCACTGCCGTTCGCGCCGCCATTGTCGCCGCTGGTGTTGCGGCCATCGCCACGGCGACGACGACCGCCACCCTTGCGCTACTGCTGCTCGGCGGGGAAGGGCGTCGGGGGGGCGCGGTGGCTGCTGGAAGGGCGCGGGGGCCGGGGCGCGGAACCCGACAGCGAAGGCGGTGTAGACGGTGCGGGTACAGAGGTTCTTCAAGCTGCGATCTTCAAGACAAAGATAGGCGACAGCGCGCTCAAAGGTGGGCTCGGCCATGAGGGTGAGGTTGGAGGCGGCGTTGCCGAGATCTTCACTGAGACCGGCGATGAGGGTGGAGAGGAGTAGATCGTCCCTAATTGTGAAGCCGAGGTCCTGGAGCTCGTCGAAGATCGCCTTGAGGCGCAGGCAGTAGGTGTCCAGGGTCTGGTCGTTCTTCGGTGTGCCAAAGAGTTCCTGCTGCAGGAATACGATCCGCTGGAGCTTGTTGTCGTTAAGTGCTCTTGGCTTCGATAGCTATTTCAGGAGCTCTCTTGTCCCGTCGACAAGGCCACCGTGGTCTACTGTGACAACACCGCTCCACCAGCCTACACTCCGGCTTTCGGTGGCACCTCGACCTACGCACCTCAGCAACCCACCTGGGATCCGGCTCTCTACGTCGCGCTCCAGCAGGCGCCTGCGCCTAGCTCCTACGCTGGCGGTGGCGATTGGTTCATGGACACGGGCGCATCCTCTCACATGGCTGCTCACCTAGGTAACCTCTCTCATTCCTTTCCAACTTCCACCCAGTCTCGCATCATTGTCGGTAACGGCGCCGGTCTTCCTATTTCTCACATTGATTTTGCTAATTTTCCTTCTTCTTCCAAACCACTGTCTCTAAATAATGTCATTGTCCCTCCCCATCTTATTCAGAATTCTGGTTTTGTTTACTACTTAGTCATTCTCGATGATTTCTCTCACTTTGTGTGGACGTTTTCCTCTTCGTAAAAAGTCAGATGTCGCCACCACTCTCACTTCCTTTTATGCCTATGTGTCTACCCAGTTCGGTCGTCCCATACACGCCTTACAAACTGATAACGGAAAAGAGTTCGACAATGTTGCCGTCCGCACTCTCCTATCTTCTCATGGCACTATTTTCCGTCTAACCTGTCCGTATACCTCGCAGCAAAATGGTCGTGCCGAGCGTGTCCTTCGCACCCTCAATGACTGCGTCCGCACCCTTCTCTTTCACGGTCACGTCCCCCCACCTTTTGGCCCGACGCCTTAGCCACTGCCACACTCCTCGTCAACCTCCGTCCATGTCGTACTCGCTGGAACTATGCGCCACACCACCTCCTCTTTGGTTCTCCTCCCTCCTACGACGGTCTTCGGATCTTTGGTTGTCGTTGTTACCCCAGTGTCGCCGCCACCGCCCCTCATAAACTCGCTCCTCGCTCCATCCCGTGTGTCTTCCTTGGTTACCTGGCTAACACCAAAGGCTATCGCTCCTACGACACTGTATCCCATCGGGTCATCACCTCGAGACACGTTTACTTTGATGAGTAATGCTTCCCGTTTGCACAGGAATAGGTGGCGTCCTCTTCTCCTTCCACGGGTGTTACCCCACGGCGTCGCGCACCTGCACCGGCCACGTCGACTCCGCCCTCGAGCTCGGGCGCCGCCTCGTCGACCCCGTCGTCGTCTCCCTTGATCCCTCACTAGGGTGCCGACCCGCCGACGCCGCCTACCGCACCCTCGAGCCCCAGCTCGGGTGCCGCATCGTCGACACCGCCCGTGTCGCCCTCGAGCCCTAGCTCAGGCGCCGTCCCGTCGACACCAGCCGCCGCACCCTCGAGCCCTAGCTCGGGTGCCGCCCTGCCGACACCGCCCGCGTCGCCCTCGAGACCTAGCTCGGGCGCTGCTCCGTCGATTGCATCACCCTCAAGTGGACTCACGGGTGATACCGCGCCTGCCCCTCCAGGTCCGGTCACCCATGTACGCGCTGGCGTTTTCTGCCCATTGACGTGGTACCCTATGGACGCATACGGTTGCAACGCCGCGACAGCTCCATCGCCGCCTCCGCCACCTCCGACGCCTTCTCCGCTGCCCGCCTCAGCGTGGGCGGCTCTTCATGACAATGCAGATTTGTTCGGCTCGCAGCAAACTGCATGGCAACTCTGAAATGGATCGTATGGGCACCTAGAGGGGGGGTGAATAGGTGCTACACCAATTTTTAATACTTTTTCAATTTTAGGCTTAACACAAAGGGTAAATTCTCTAGATAAACTATTAGGTGGAATTTCCCTATATGCAAACCTATCTACTAGCGAGTAAAGAGCGAGTGGAAGAGGAACGGGTAAACCGAAGTGAAGCACGCGGAGACACAAGATTTGTTTGACCGCAGTTCCTTCCTTGTTAAGGAAATACGTGCATGTTGGAGGGGTGGGCGGTACTAAGACCACCACGCCACAATAGGCCTCACCCTGTTCTTCGATGGATCTCGCCACAAAAGGCCTGATCCACCTTTCCACTATAGGTACCCTTCGAGGCGGGCACCGGCGCCTTTACACAACTAGCGGGGCAACAACTCCACAAAAAATTGGAGGCTCCCGAAATGACAACAAGCTGCCACAAGAACAAAGTTATAAAATATAATAAACAAGATATAGGTATTGACAAGAATACTAGATCAGGGATTTCTCCAAGTGAATGGAGAGGAGTTGAAGCGCTTGATTCTTGATGATGATGAACTTCTCCTCCTGCAATTCCCCCAAAGATCAAGACCTTCGGGTGGTTGAAGTAGGAGATCGAGAATGAGAGCTCTTGCACAATGTCTGGACAATTTCGAATGAATCAAGAGTTCTGAACATTGGGGAAGAAAGGGTATTTATACCCCCTTCAGAAACCAGCCGTTGGACACTTTGGGGGCCGGATTATCCGGCCCAAGTGATGGCCGGATTATCCGGCCTGGGGAAAACACCGCCCCAGACTCGGAATATCCGGCAAATGATCCGCCCCCTATCTGAGCATCACGCCGAGCTTGCCCTTGATCAACTTCTGGGGGCCGGATTATCCGGCCCATGCGACAGCCGGATTATCTGGCCTGGGGAGGAAAAACCGCCCCAGTTCGGATTTTCCGGGAGAAAATCCGACCGGATACCGAGCGACGCGCCTTAGGTCCTTTTGCTCGAAAACTGGGGGCCGGATTATCCGGCCCATGCGACGACCGGATTATCCGGCCTAGGGAGGAAAAACCGCCCCAGTTCGGATTTTCCAGGAGAAAATCCGACCGGATACCGAGCAACGCGCCTTGGCTCTCTTTGAGCAATGAGGTAGGCCGGATTATCCGGCCCTTGGTGGGGCGGATTATCCGGCCCCCCTCAAAGCTTCCTGCACACTTAGCGCACATGAATAATCTCCACAGTATTGTTATCTAACACGCAAAACATGGGAAAACATGAAATGTTCTTTCAATCTCCTCCTTTTTGGTGTTAGATGACAATACCAGGATTTGCAGGAGAAAGACACAAGACAAACAGTGATAACTATGAAAGAGACTCCCCCTCAATGTGTGCATAATAGAGTTTTGCATTGGAATACAAATGCACACAAATAGGTGAATCTATTCCATAGACAAATGAGCAATAAAAACATACCACCGAGGTAGAGAGTAGGTATCCTTGACATAAGTCACAATTATTACCGGATAACCAATATGAGCGCGCCTTCCGTGATAAACCTCCAGCAATAGGATATGAATAGATAGATCCATAAGCATAATCCATGATATGAAATCCATAGGCATAATCCAGACAACCACATAGAGTCTCAAACAACCACAAATCACAAAATTAAAGTTCAACGCTAAATGGGCATAAGCAATAAAAATGACGAATAAAAAGTGCAAGTGCTTATGCCCGACCCATGCAAATCCACGGACACCCTAATAGAACTGCTTCTCCCCCTTTGGCATCGAGACACCAAAAAGGGAGAAGAGCGATGCTAGCGCCCCATAGGATCACTCGTAGTCCTCGTCCTCGTCCTCTTCCTCGTCTTCATTCTCATCCTCATCCTCATCTTCAAGCTCCTCAGTGTCACCTTCCTCATCCTCATCATCAGCAGCAGGCGCAGAGGTGAACAAGTGACGCTCCAGCTCACCATAGTTCAACCCGGAGGAAGAGTTCCACCGAGCATACGGAGTGGGAGGTGTAGGATCTGGAGGAGCCCCGAAGCGCTGGACACGTGGTGGAGAATGAGCTGCTAGGAGTGAGCCAACTCATGGCGCCGCTTGTATGCGTTGTACTGACCCTTGCGCGTGTCCACACCCATGCAGAGAATGTTACGCTGGAACCAGTTCAGCTGCTTGATCTCACGGGCAACAGGAGGCACAGGGGGCCTGCGAGCATCCCTCATGAGACCCTCAGGAGCAGAGGAGGGGTGAGAGGTCTTCCGAACCTTAGTGTAGATCTTCTTGGCCTTATGCACCGAGTCGATGAGGAACTCCTCAGCAGGAAGCAGGTGACGAATGAGCAGCATAATGTAGGGTGCATAGGGAATGGACAAACGGTTGAACATAGCATCACACAGCTCATGGTAAATGAAGTCCATGGCATCCAGCACATCTTGACTGACTCATCTCATGAGGCAACCTCATGAGAAAATTGAAGTAGCTGAACAAGGTGACCACAGATGCTGTCATTGTTGCCCCCACTCGGAGTAATGGAGTCACGGAAGAGACTCACCAAGGCAGCATAGATGGGAGCAAGACCAGCCAAAGTGCCTACAATGCCATTGTCCATAGTGCAAGGAGAGAGAGCTGCATCTTTGTTGGGCTTGAGCTGAGTGATGATGCAGTGGCCACTGGCTCTATCCTTGCTGTGGAAAGAGTACCCTAGAACCTCAGCAAACACGTGAAAATCAGCAGTCATAGGCCTGTCATGAGTCATCCACTTCATAGTGCGAGGCTCATCCCCACAAATCACCAAAGTGGAGAAGAACTGCTTCACCACCTCAGAGTCAAAGGAGCACTGGAGAGACATGAGATGATGCAGCCCCATCCTCTCAGCCACATACATCGCATCCACAAGATGCGCCTTCTCCAAAGCATCAGCAAGTACCAGTGGGTGCATAGGCCTAATGTTCATCCTGGCATAAATGTCTTCATAGATCCCCTTTTGTTCTGCACACCAAAAACGAGTATCCCCCAGCTCATCATCACGAGGCAGCTCAGCAAACAAGTCACGGTGACGGATGGCGGAATAGGAGACCGCATCCAAAGCTCTGTAGTTGATCTTGGGCTCCTTGCCCTTCCTCTTGGACACCCCCTTCCTAGTCCTCTTTGCTTGTTCAGCCATGCGCTTCTCTTTGTTCTTCCTTCTCCTCAACTCAACTTCGTCCACTAAGTTACCATGTCCGTCGTCCCGAAAGTATTTGGCGCGAGGACGGCGCTTGTAGGTCTTGGGAACACCGGAACCACCTGTGAGGAGAATAAGGGCGATAGCAAGGGGATAAGAATACACACAAGTCCAGGAGAGAGAGCGTGGAAAAAGTAGTCAAAAAGTTCATAGGACAAAACTACTCAATGCATATTCCATAGTGAAACTGAACCAGAATCGAATCATCGGGCGGATTATCCGGCTGGCAGGCGGATAATCTGCCAAAAAAAAATCGATTTCACCTAGATTGAATGCAAAAAAAAGTAGATCGGGCCTAGAAACTGCAAGACTACAATTTCTATGCGAAAACACATCCTTCTAGACAATGTTCCACCCAACAAGTAACGCATCTAGCCAAAGATGGGGAGAGAGGGAGTTACCCTCACTCATTGGAGGAAGAACGCGGAGGAGAAGGTACCCGGAGGCTCTGAGAAGAAGATCCGGGGAGGCCCGGAAAATCCGGTGGCCGGAGAGGCTTCGGGGAGGGTGGGGGCGGTAGGCGGCGGCTGAGGAGGAGGAGAGGGCTGGGGGAGAAGTGCTGCTCGTTATGAGCCCTTCCCCTCGAGCCCCGCCCTTTAAGATGAAATCCGCCAGGGCCAGATTATCCGGCCAACACTTGGGCCGGATTATCCGACCTAAAATCTGGGATTCTGTTATACACAGAACCAGGCCCGCACGTCCCCTAACAACACCCCCACAAGGTGTACAAGGGACTTGTGTGCTAGAATAGATGGCTTAGGGGTAGGGAAAGGCTTAGGATTAAGAGAGCCAAACTGAGATGGTACTAGACACTCAAAATTGCAAAATCGAAATCAAATAAAAGCCAAGATTGAGTGTGATTCCCATAAGAACATGAGAGAGCAAATAACATCCCAAAAAGATCCAATTCTCCTCAAGGGAGAGGGCGGTGGCCAAAGCCACCTTGTTGGAGTGTATGGTGTGACACCTGAAGATATATCTTGGGTTCACGACCAATACTCATCAATAATCTCACATATCACAACATGATATTAAGAGAAATGATTTATCTTGCTATTGGCATTATGGGGGAGGGTTAGCCCAATGAGTTAGGACCACACTCCCCCTATATCCATGTCCACACCTAGACCAAAAGAAGGATTGAGATGTACGAGTGAGTGCATGGGTAATCAAGACAAGCTCTTGGAATCAATGATATTTAGCTCATTCCTCAAATAGCAGAATCTTGCTTCATCAAGAGGCTTTGTAAAAATATCCGCAAGTTGGTTCTTCATGCTCACAAAGGATAGATCAATATCGCCGCGAGCAACATGGTCTCGAATAAAATGATTCCGAATCTCAATATGCTTCATCCTTGTGTGCTGAACAGGATTGTACGCAATTTTGATTGCACTTTCATTATCACATAAAAGAGGCACTTTGTCACAATTGACAACGTATTCCTTTAAAGTTTGCCTCATCCACAATAATTGGGTACAAGCGCTGGCAGCAGCAACATATTCAGCTTTGGAGATGGAGAGATATATACAATTCTGTTTTTTAGAGGACCAACATACAAGAGATCTTCCCAAGAATTGACAAGATCTAGAGGTGGATTTCCGATCATCCTTATCACCAGCCCAATCTGAGTCAGTATAACCACATAAAGAGAAATTGGAGCCCTTGGGATACCAGAGACCAAAGTTAGGGGAATGAACCAAATATCGAAAGATCCTCTTGACCGCCACTAAGTGACTTTCTTTAGGAGCTACTTGATACCTTGCACACACTCCCACACTCAACACAATATCGGGTCTAGATGCGCAGAGGTAAAGAAGAGAGCCGATCATGGACCGGTATACCTTTTGGTCCACATGTTTATCATGTGGGTTAAGTTCAAGATGACATTTTGTTTGCATCAGAGTGGCGACACCATTTAGATCCGTCATCTTGAATCTCTTGAGCATGTCTTGGATGTACTTTGCTTGATTAATAAAGGTTCCTTCTCTAAGTTGCTTGATCTTGAATCCAAGAAAGAACCGTAATTCCCCCATCATAGACATCTCAAACCTGTAAGTCATAAGCTTTGAAAATTCATCATTAAAAGCTTTATTAGTAGAACCAAAGATGATATCGTCTACATATAGTTGGCATACGAAGAGCTCTCCCTTAACCTTCTTAGTAAAAAGAGTGGGATCGATTTGCCCAACTTTGAAGCCACGATCTAACAAAAGCTCTTTAAGGTGCTCATACCACGCACGTGGGGCTTGTTTAAGGCCATAGAGTGCCTTATCGAGTTTGTAGACATGGTTCGGAAAGTTAGGATCCTCAAACCCCGGGGGTTGCTTTACGTATACCAACTCATGTAGAGGACCGTTAAGGAAGGCACTCTTGACATCCATTTGCTGCAACTTAAAATTGTTATGTGCAGCATAAGCAAGAAGGATACGGATGGACTCAAGGCGAGCCATTGGGGCATAGGTCTCGCCGAAGTCAATGCCCTCAACTTGGGAGTAACCTTGTGCCACAAGTCTTGCCTTGTTCCTCACAACAATGCCATTCTTGTCTTGCTTGTTTTTGAAAATCCACTTGGTGCCGATAACATTGCGGCACTCTTTGGGTTTCTCCATGAGTTTCCAGACTTTGTTGCACTCGAAATTATTCAATTCTTCATGCATAGCAACAACCCAGTCTGGGTCTTCAAGAGCTTCAAAGACCTTCTTAGGTTCCACCATAGATATATGAGCTTGATGCTCACCAAAACTGGCCAATTCTCTTCTTGTAGAAACCCTTCGTCGAAGATCACCAACAACCTTGTCGAGAGTGTGACCCCTCAACTCAAGGTTTCGATCAGCCCGAGCTTTGCGACGAAGTTCAATAAGTTTGTTGTGTCTTGGAGGAGGAGATTCATCACTTGAGTCTTCATTGGAAGCATTTTCTCGACCTTGATCTGGAACTGGAATATCAGTAGCAGGTGGTGGAGACGCGTGTCCTTGAGTTGTGTCTGTAGCCGTAACAGGAGGCTGCAGAACTGGAGAGTCAGGGCCGGATAATTCGGCCGATGGAGAGGCCAGATAATCCGGCCTGGGAGTATTTGAAGCAGCTTCATCAGGAAGCCTGGGGCTTGCTTGAACTGGCGAGGGGCCGGATAATCCGGGGCTAGCCGAAAAATCCGGCCTGGAGCTTGCGTTGATATCTTCACCACCGGGAGCAAAATGGTTCGCTGGAGCGGGGTGGCCGGATAATCCGGTGTCAATCGGAAAATCCGGCCTAGAGCTTTCTGGAACATCTTGACCTTCAGCAGTTGATGGAGATGGTGTAGAAGTTGCCCCCGTGGTTGGAACATGTTGAGTATGTGTAGATGAGGTCTCTATATGAGTAGAGCATTTTCCATCCCGGTCCGCCACAAGGGGTTCCTCAATGGGGCGGAAAAATCCCACACCCATTCTTCTTATGGCATCTTGGGGTATTTCAACATCTGCATCACAAACACCAACTTGCTCCGCACGGGAACCGTCATTTTCCTCGAACACCACACTACAAGATTCTACAACAGTTCCGGAGAGCTTATTGTAGACTCTATAAGTGTGGGATTCGGCACCATAACCAACAAAAATACTTTCTAAAGCCTTAGATTCAAACTTAGATAAACGAACTCCTTTGATAAGGAAGAAACACTTACACCCGAATACCCGGAAGTATGAGATGTTTGGCTTGTTACCGGTAAGTATTTCATACGGAGTCTTGTCCAAGATCTTAAGGAGGTATAATCGGTTGGATGAATGACAAGCAGTAGAGATTGCTTCAGCCCAGAAGTTATATGGAGATTTAAATTCGGCTAACATTGATCTTGCCATATCCATTAGAGTTCGATTCTTCCTCTCGGCTACACCATTTTGTTGAGGGGTGTACGCAGCAGAATATTGATGTCTTATCCCCTCTTCACTTAGGAATTCATTTAAGGTGTAGTTCTTGAACTCAGAGCCATTATCACTTCTTATAGCCAGAATGGGGACGTTGTGTTGATGTTGAACCTCGTTGGCGAAGTCGATGACAGTTTGTTGAGTTTCGCTCTTCAACTTGAAGAAATAAACCCAAGTGTACCTTGAGTAATCATCAACAATCACTAGACAATACTTCTTCCCACCGAGGCTTGCATGAGATGGAGGTCCGAAGAGGTCCACATGAAGGAACTCCAAAATCCTTTTTGAAGAGATAATAGTTTTCCTTCGATGAGGTGAGTCATGCATTTTCCCTTCAACACACGCCCTGCAAACACGATCTTTGGCAAAGGAGACATTTTCTTTTAGTCCAAGAATGTGGCCACCCTTGTGGAGACTTTGCAAAGTTCTCATATTGACGTGGGCTAGTCGGCGATGTCATAGCCAACCCGCGTCAGCCTTTCCGAAAAGACACATCGGGCCTGTAGTGGTTTTCCCCGAAAAGTCCACCACATACAGGTCGTTTTTGACATATCCCATGAAAGCGACTTTTAGAGACTTGCTCCACAAGAGTACCACCAAATCATCATCAATATAAACTACAAAGCCCATCTTACCAAGGGCGCGAACTGAAAGTAAGTTGTACCCGAGGGTCTCAACAAGCATGACGTCCACAAGAGAGATATCGTGAGCCACCACAACTTTGCCGAGACCCAATACCTCAGATTTTGACTTGTCACCATAGGAGACGGTTATGTGATCAAGGTTTGGCCGCATCTCCGTGATGATCTCCTTGCTTCCGGTCATATGACTTGTGCAACCGCTATCGAGTACCCCTTTAGAACCACCGGACGCATAGCCCTGCAAGAAAATTACTTCTTGGTTTTAGGTACCCATTTTTCAATGGGTCCTCTCATGTTAGTAACAAGGGTCTTGGGAACCCAAATAGACCAAGGAATGTAACAATCAAAAGGGCCTACATAACTAGCATACACATCACCATAATAATCACAATATAGTTCAAAGTTAGGATTGTTGATCCTTGAAAAACCATCATGATTAGTCTTGTCATTGGTAATATTGCTAGTCTTTGGTTGAGTAGTCTTGCTCTTCTTCTTCTTATTCTTCTTCTTCTTCTTGTTTTTCTTGCTCTTTGTCTTGGGTATGTAACCAAGACCTCCTGTACTATTGTTTGTCCTTTGCCTGCTTAGTATCTCATCAATAACCCCTTTACTTTTGTGTTGAGAACTTCTTGCAAGGTCTTCTTTTCCAGAGGATGAAGTGGTGGTACTTGGCACATCATACCGTTTCAATTGAGTTTGGAGCTGGTCATGAGGCTCATTTAAAGTAGAATGATCACTCTTCAATGCCTTGTGAGCACTTTCAAGATTATCAAACTTCTCCAAAAGTCTAGCATGAACAGCCCCAAAGTCAATCTTTTCTTTCTTTAGTTTTTTTACCTTGGCAAGAGCATGGTCACGTTCTTTAATGAGCTGAGCTACAGCTTCTTCTTGTGACTCCTCAAGGGATTCGAGTCTTTCTTCCAAAGATACTCGATCTTCCTCTTCCTCTTCCAAAGCATTCTTCAAAGAAGCTATCTCCAAGGCATCTTCTCTTTCAATTCTGCCCTTTTCTTCAAGAAGATCTTCGGCTTGAGCAAGTTGTCTCATAAGGGCATCAAAATGGAGTTTGTGCTCACCTTGTAGGTTAGTGAAAAAAGTATCCAAGGCAATAACTTCTTCTTTCATTTTAAGACTGTAATGATCATCCATATCCAAAATTATGTTAGTCTTAGGAAATGAAGAGCTAGAAGTTGATACCTCGGACCCTCTTGCCATTAGGCAAGTGGCGTTGTTGTTGGTGGCGTTCTCGTTCGGCGAATCTAAGAGTGATGAGGGAGTCGATGTGGTGGCTATAGCAGCCACCTCGCGGGAACTATCATCATCCTCTTCATCTTCACTTGCGGAGGAGTATTCCTCTTGAGCTACCAAGACAATCTTGGGTTGCTTCTTGAGAGGGCCATTCTTCTTAATAAATGGCTTCTTCTTAGGTGCTTTAGAATTCTCTTTAAGAATGAGCCTGCCACCATTGTCTTCTCTATTTTGATATGGACACTCGACTACAAAGTGCATTCTATCTCCACAGTTGAAGCAAGTTCTCAATCTTGGGCCACTTTCTCTTTTTCCATTTGACCCATTCTTGCGCTCAAGTTCAGACTTGGCTTTGGCAGGGTCCTTCCAAAAGTTCCTTGCGTAAAATGCCATGTACTCACCATGAGCACGTTTGACCTCATCGGGGCAGTCCATGGATACCCCCTCAAAAGCTCCTTCATCTTCCTCTTGCTCAACAACATTGGCTTTGAGAGCCACATTGACACCCTTTTGCATTCCAATGGCCCGAGCACGGGCATCTTCAGCATTCTTTGCCGCCACTTTGAATGACGCCATTTCTTGCATGACTTCGTTGGATGTCATTTGATGATAGTTATGTCTACCTTGCAGGCTCTTCAAGTCCATTGGCTCGAAAGGCATTAAGGCACTCACATATTTCCTTTTTATCCATGCATCATCAATGTGAGTGGCCCCATGCTTTCGAAATGTTGTTGCGATGCCCTTGAGTCTTCTATACATGTCCTCATGGTTTTCACCATCCAACGTGTAGAATCCCTTAGCTTCATTACTAAGGGCATCATACCTATTTCTTCGCATGCTTTCATTTCCAACAAAGAGATCCGTAAGAGCGTCCCAAGCTTCTTTAGCTGTGTTGAGATGTTCAATGTGTGGCATGTCCTTGGGACCCACACCTAGCTGTATCATGTGGAGAGAGGTGGCATTCAACTGGCTGTCCACAACTTTTCTTCTTGTTAGGTTGGTTTGATCTCCAATATGAAGACCCTCTTCAATAATCCTCCATAATTCAGTAGAGGAGCTACAAACATGAGATTTCATTAGGAATTGCCATTGATTAAAGGAGGATGCAGTGAGCTTGGGTGGATCACCCCTATTGTTTATATGAGGATGAGGGATAGGTGGGTCGGGGGAATATACGTGGCGAACCTCACTATATTCCTCCTTACCACTTCCCTTCTTGGAGGTGGAACCATTAAGTTTTTCACCTTCCACATCATCATCCTTGGATCCGGTGTTACCCTTTTCCTTAGATGATGGTGTGGCAGCCTTAGAGGAGGATGGAGATGGGGCTATGGATGATGTAAGGCGAGCAATCATTTGATTCATATCCTCCATCTTGGCCTCAAAGGATTTCAACAAGGTTGTTTCCAATGACTTGAGATCATCCATTGTGACCTTATCCACAGCCTCATTTCCATCATCCTTGGTACCTATACTACTCTTAGGCGGTTAAGCCTGAATTAAGAGCCGGGGCTCTGATACCAATTGAAATGGATCGTATGGGCACCTAGAGGGGGGGTGAATAGGTGGTACACCAATTTTTAATACTTTTTCAATTCTAGGCTTAACACAAAGGGTAAATTCTCTAGATAAACTATTAGGTGGAATTTCCCTATATGCAAACCTATCTACTAGCGAGTAAAGAGCGAGTGGAAGAGGAACGGGTAAATCGAAGTGAAGCACGCGGAGACATAGGATTTGTTTGACCGCAGTTCCTTCCTTGTTAAGGGAAGTACATCTGCGTTGGAGGGGTGGGCGGTACTAAGACCACCACGCCACAATAGGCCTCACCCTGTTCTCCGATGGATCTCCCCACAAAAGGCCTGATCCACCTTTCCACTATAGGTACCCTTCGAGGCGGGCACCGGCGCCTTTACACAACTAGCGGGGCAACAACTCCACAACAACTTGGAGGCTCCCAAAATGACAACAAGCTGCCACAAGAACAAAGTTATCAAATATAATAAACAAGATCTAGGTATTGACAAGAATACTAGATCAGGGATTTCTCCAAGTGAATGGAGAGGAGTTGAAGCGCTTGATTCTTGATGATGATGAACTTCTCCTCCTGCAATTCCCCCAAAGATCAAGACCTTCGGGTGGTTGAAGTGGGAGATCGAGAATGAGAGCTCTTGCACAATGTCTAGACAATTTTGAATGAATCAAGAGTTCTGAATGTTGGGGAAGAAAGGGTATTTATACCCCCTTTAGAAACCAGCCGTTGGACACTTTGGGGGCCGGATTATCTGGCCCAAGTGATGGCCGGATTATCCGGCCACCCTAGACTCGGAATATCCGGCAAATGATCCGCCCCTATCTGAGCATCGCGCCGAGCTTGCCCTTGATCAACTTCTAGGGGCCGGATTATCCGGCCCATGCGACAGCCGGATTATCTGGCCTGGGGAGGAAAAACCGCCCTAGTTCGGATTTCCCGATAGAAAATCCGACCGGATACCGAGCGACGCGCCTTAGCTCCTTTTGCTCGAAAACTAGGGGCCGGATTATCCGGCCCATGCGACGGCCGGATTATCTGGCCTAGGGAGGAAAAACCGCCCCAGTTTGGATTTTCTAGGAGAAAATCCGACCGGATACCGAGCAACGCGCCTTGGCTCTCTTTGAGCAATGAGGTAGGCCAGATTATTCGGCCCTTGGTGGGGCGGATTATCTGGCCCCCCTCAAAGCTTCCTGCACACTTAGCGCACATGAATAATCTCCACAGTATTGTTATCTAACACGCAAAACATAGGAAAACATGAAATGTTCTTTCAAACTTGTTCCTCGACCACGCCATGCCAACATCATCACCGGCAAGTGGGTCTTCAAGCACAAGTTCCATCCGGATGGCACCCTCGATCGACACAAGGCGTGATGGGTTGTTTGTGGCTTTCGTCAGCGTGCCAGTGTTGACTTCACCGAGACCTTCGCCCCCGTGGTCAAGCCCGGCACCATCCGCACCGTACTCCAGCTCGCCGTGTCTCGCCGCTAGCCCGTTCACCAGATGGACGTCTCCAATGCCTTCCTTCATGGTCATCTTGAGGAGCAAGTGTTCTACCAGCAGCCCACCGGCTTCGTCGACTCCGCTCATCCAGATCATGTGTGTCTGCTTTTGCACTCATTATATGGGCTCAAGCAGGAGCCCCGCGCATGGTACCAGCGCATCGCAACGTTTCTTCACCAACTCGGCTTCCGCTCCACACGCTCTGATGCCTCGCTGTCTGTCTACCATATGGGAGACGCCACGACATACCTTCTTCTCTTTGTCGATGACATCATCCTGATAGCCAGTGACTCTACACTCTTGCAGCATCTCACCGACCGTCTTCGTGCTGAGTTCATGCTCAATGACTTGGGGCCTCTACACTACTTCCTCAGCATCGAGGTTGTGCGCTGACCGGATGGCTTATTTCTTCATTAGAAGAAGTATGCTCACGAGCTACTCGATCGTGCTAGGATGCTTAACTGCAGCCCCGTCTCCACGCATGTCGACACGAAGGCCAAGCTCTCCGCCACGAAAGGTTCTCCTGCGCTGGACACCTCGCTCTACTGGTCCATTGTTGGTGCGCTCTAGTACCTTACTCTCACCAGACCGGAGCTACAGTATGTTGTTCAGCAGGTGTGCCTTGACACGTCGTAAACGTATCTATAATTTTTGATGTTCCATGCTTGTTTTATATCTACTTTCTTATGTTTTCTCCACACTTTGGAGTATTTTTACACATTTTCTAGAACTAACCTATTAACAAGATGCCACAGTGCTAGTTGCCTATTTTCTGCTGTTTTTGGTTTCAGAAAAGCTAGTAAGGAAAAATTCTCAGAATTGGAGCGGACAAAAGCAAAAGTCAATATTTTACCTGAAGCAACACGGAGTCCGGAGGGGAGACGTAGAGGGGCCACGAGGCGGCCACACCCTAGGGTGGTGCAGCCAGCCCTAGGCACACCGCCACCTGGTCTGGGCCCCTCGAGCCTCCACCGACCTTGCCCCTTCGCCTATAAAAAGCCTCCCGGGACGAAAACCCTAAGTACCCGATCAAAATTCCACGAAAGAGTCTGTAGCCGCCGCCATCTCCATCCCTAGATCGGGAGGGATCTAAAGCTCTTCCTGACACCCTGCCGGAGGGGAGAGATCACCCTGGAGGCCTTCTTCATCATCATGACTGCCTCCACTGTGATGCGTGAGTAGTTCATCCCTGGACTGCGGGTCCATGTAGTAGCTAGATGGTTGGTTCTCCTCCTTTGTGCTACCATTTTTAGATCTTGTGAGCTCCATTCATGATCAAGATCATCTGTTTGTAATCTTACATGTTTTGTTTGCGGGGATCCGATGGATATTGAGATGCTATTTCAGATTGATTATTGATTCTATCATATCTATGTTATTTGTGATCTTGCATTCTTTCCAGTGTTAGTAGCTATCTTGGCCAAGTAGATGCTAACAACTCCAAGAGGGAGTATTTATGCTTGATAGTGGGTTCATGCCTCTAGTAATCTGGGGAAGTGACAGGAATCTCTAAGGTACTAGATGTGCTCTTGCTACTTGGGAGAAAACAACAATCCTTTGTCCATGGGGCAATCGTATTGTTTACTTTACACACTTTGCTTAATGTAATTATCTGTTGCTTGCAACTTAATACTGGAGGGGGTTCGGATGATAACCTGAAGGTGGATTATTATTTATAGATGCAGGTAGATTACAGTCTATGTATAATGTTGTAATGCCCAATCAAATCTCATAGGAGTCAAGACGATTAGTATATGCATGTATGCTTTCTTGGTGTCTGTCAATTGCCCCACTGTAATTTGTTCACCCAACATGTTATCTATCTTAAGGAGAATCACCTCTAGTGAACTATGGACCCCGGTCCATTCTTTTACCAT
Source organism: Avena insularis (assembly GCA_023614405.1). Taxonomy (NCBI): domain Eukaryota; kingdom Viridiplantae; phylum Streptophyta; class Magnoliopsida; order Poales; family Poaceae; genus Avena; species Avena insularis. The sequence goes on from CM042686.1 coordinate 591,178,249, forward strand.
TGATAAACCATCTACCATTTACTGTTTACTGTTTACTTCCTGCAAGCAATTACTACTTCCACACAATATGTTTAATACTTTATTTTCAGCAAAACCGGTGAGATTGACAACCTCACTGTAAGTTGGGGCAAAGTTCTATGGTTGTGCAGGATTCCAAGTTGGAAACAACACATTGGAGTTTTTTCCTTGCTCCTACTAGTTCGATAACCTTGGTTTCATAACTAGGGGAAAACTTCATGTTGTGCTCATCATACCTTCCTCTTGGGGTTCCCAACAAGCTCGAATATATTTTGAGCCATCAAGCCTTTTTTCTAGCTCCATTGTCGGGGAGTCAAGGCCATCTTCACAAGGGGAGTCCCTCACAACCAATCTCTTTACTTTGGTTTTTTGTTTTGCTTAGTTTATTTCTGCTTTGTTTGCTTGTTTCTTTTATCAAAAACACACAAAAATTATTTGCTCTGGTTTGCTTCTTTATATCAAAAACATAAAAAATTTTAGTCCTTTTCTGTAGTTGTCACCTCATTCTTTGCTCACCAAGTTGATCCCTAAGTTCACCCTGAAAGAACTTTTTATAGGTAGTGGCTCTATAATTGGGAAATATAATATTGAAGAATTCTTTAATCATGTTAGTAAGCATGAGGATATTGAGAATAGATCCCTAGCAGAACTTGCTCCAAATTATGAAATTTATACATCTTCTTTAGTTCACATGTTGGAAGATAGATTTGTTAACTTTAACCCCATAATGCAAGTAATGTTTCTTAAACTTAAAGATATTGAGGACACTAAAAAGAGAGATTTTATTCTAGAAACTTTTCTTAAAGAATTCTACGATGTTGCTAAGGAAGCTAGAAAAGTATTAGATCGTTTTAATATGCTAGGCTCATGTGTAGATGTTATTGGTACGCAAGAAAATATGGAAAAAACCAAACCTAAAAATGGGGAGGAAATTAAGACACTATACCTTTTAAACTCGTAGGAATACATGAAGTATTAGAAAAGAATTTTGATTGGATTGTTCCTGAAAACCTGTTTGATGAAAATTGTGAACCCAAGAGCATTGAGAGAGGATCCTCTAAAACTTATTTGGATGAGATACCTTGCCTTGTTGAAGATATTTATAGTATTGATCTTAATGCTTCTTCATTTGAGAATACTTGATTCTTGCTTCTTATGCCTAGCTCAAAGGCGTTAAAGAAGAGCACTTATTGGAAGATAACCCAAATTTTTAGTCAATAAATTTTTCTTTTGTTGAGTCTTGGAAGTTATTGCCTCTGTAATAACCTCTCCTTATCCTTTTTGTGTGTTTGTGCCAAGAGTAACCTCTAATGAGAGAGAAGTAAGGCTTGGGAAAGTTGCTGTCCCAAAACAGATTTTTGTGCTTCGTTGTAAAAATTCGTGAAAAATCTCTGTATGTTGGAATGATCTGTAATTGTTTGTGCCTCTGCCCCAGGTTGTTATCTAACTTTCGTTAGTTTAACACTTTACGATTTGAGCAATATAAGATTTTCGAAAAAATTGGTCTTTACCTGCTGGTTTGTTTTGACAGATTTCTGCCATTATTTGCATTTGCCTCTTAATCTATTTCTCTTTGAGTTCTCTTTGATCACTTGAACTTTTAAAAAGGAATTGCTACAATATCTTGTGTTTTAATGGAAGTTTTACTTGTGTTGAAACTGAACGTAAAGACCTATTATCTTAAGTACACTAATGTTGCTAATGAAGATTCTGTGGAGTTTTGTATGAAGGGAATTTTAAAGTGTAGGGAAGAACAATGTGATAAGATGAAGTATGGATAAAAGCTCAAGCTTGGGGATGCCACCCGTGTCACCCCAAGAAATATTCAAGAAGTACAAGCATCAAAGCTTGGGGATGCCCAAGGCATCCCTTCTTCATCAATAAAAATCTCAGGTTTCTTCCAAACACTTCATTTTTTTGTTTCATGCACAATTGTGTTGTTCTTGGAGCGTCTTCATTTTTGTTCTTAGTTTTCATTTGCTTGGTTTGCTTAAATAAATTGGTTGGATCCTCGCATTCATACATAGTTTCAAATAAGTTGATTTGGATTGGAAAAGAGTAGGAAAGTTCATGCTTATAAGTGGTATAAAAGGAGCTTGTTTTTGACTGTGGCCTAGACTTTATCATGTCATGCTTGATATTGCTTTGACTTTATTCTTAGTGATTATTGCTGTAGTATGAATTTTTACAAACAATTGAGATTGCTTAATGTGCCTTGAAAGAATCATGCATTGTTTTAGCATATAAAAGCATAATATTGTGGTATTTTCCTTTGATGCTTTATTTGGGTTGACTTGGCGCATGCTCACACCATGTTAAGACTATACCAAGTCACCATAGCCTCTATGATCATTTAGTTTTCGACTTGTAATATTACTTTATGCTTTAATTAATAATGTTTTGTCGCTTTGCATGATTATGGCCATTATTGCTCTCTTAGTCGGTCGCTCCCAGTCTTTTGCTAGCCTCCACATGTACCAAGTAGGAGTTCCACTCATGCATCCAACTCCAAATAAACCCAAGTTATTCCAAAGAGTCCACCATACCTATCTATTAGCATTATTGCTATTCCAAGTATATTCATGTTTTTATCTACCTTCCAAATTAAACTTGTTATGTGAAAATTAGTGATTAAAGCTCTCACGAACTTGATGGCACACCTTACTTTCTTGCACTTAATAAACTTGAACCATTGTGCCCATATATGTTGCGTATATGCTTGCATTTTGTAAGTTGTGAATTAGCAGAACCATGTTACCATAGGGAACGCTTTCAACATTGCACTTTATTTAGTTGATATCATGTTCTTTTGCTTATGGATCTCGGTGGTGTGAAATTAAAGGGGAGCTTGTAAGGCTCATGGAGTTCGTATATGTGTTAGAGAAACGCCTGGGCGTCTAGTCTAAGCCATGCCTAATCATGGTGGAAACGTGCATCATAACCATAGTGAGCAATCTGTGAAACATCCTCAATTAAAAACCTATGCAAATAGGAAAGAGAAAAAAACCCTATGCAAATAGGAAATAAAAGGATCGCTAAGATGATCATTGTCTACTTGCCTTGTCATCTTGATATGGGAAAGCTTCCGTATCATCGGGCAAGGGGTACCCGTTGGCGGTTCTCTATGATACACATGTACTTACAATGACAAGAACTTACCTGTGACTAAAGTTGAGTAGCATGAGGAACGGTACTCGTAAGCAAGGGGCATGAGATTTTCAGCTTATAACTTGTCAAGCATATCCTCATAGTTGATCACTTTAACCTTAATCACCTAAAGATGCTCATGATAGGGGCAATGAGAGCTGAAAGCTAATAAGTACCATAATTTTTGGAAGCTCTTTATGAGACTTGAATCCCTGCTTCCTTCTATGAAGGGCCTTTCTTTTACTTTTATGTTGAGTCTCCATCTTCTATTTTTATGCACCTATTGAGAGAGCATAGTGGTCATTCTTAGTTTAATGTGCATTATCCCAAAAGTTGTCGATTGATTTATAACTTTGATATTGCTTGTTCTTAAACTATTTGTATCTAGTCACCCTTATGAACTTTGAAGGTGTCCTATGCATTTATGTTGTGCTACACCATGAGGGACAAGCTGAATACCATTCTCATTATGTTTTCTACATATGAAACAAACAAACGTCTTTCAAAACATTGTTATTCATAAATCTTTTGTTTGTACATTTTCATGTTATAACATAGTTGCTATATCTTATTGTTAGAACTATATCTTTTATGTCTATGTTAGAGTACTATGAACCCAACTATCAATGTTGTACAAATATCTTGATCAATATTGTGATGGTGCATGTCACCTAAAAAATTATTCTTTTTTATCACTTACCTACTCGAGGACGAGCAGGAGTTAAGCTTGAAGATGTTGATACGTCATAAACGTATCTATAATTTTTGATGTTCCATGCTTATTTTATATCTACTTTCTTATGTTTTGTCCACACTTTGGAGTATTTTTACACATTTTCTGAAACTAACCTATTAACAAGATGCCATAGTGCCAATTGCCTGTTTTCTGCTGTTTTTGGTTTCAGAAAATCTAGTAAAGAAATATTCTCGGAATTGGACCGGACAAAAGCCAAAGTCAATATTTTACTCGAAGCAACACGGAGTCCGGAGGGGAGACATAGAGGGGCCACGAGGCGGCCACACCCTAGGGTGGCACAGCCAGCCCTAGGTGCGCGCCACCTGGTGTGGGCCCCTCGAGCCTCCACCGACCTTGCCCCTTCGCCTATAAAAACCTCCCGGGACAAAAACCCTAAGTACCCGATCAAAATTCCACGAAAGAGTCTGTAGCCGCTGCCATCTCCATCCCTAGATCGGAAGGGATCTGAAGCTCTTCCCGGCACCCTGCCGGAGGGGGACGATCACCCTGGAGGCCTTCTTCATTACCATGACTGCCTTCGGTGTGATGCGTGAGTAGTTCATCCCTAGACTATGGGTCCATGTAGTTGCTAGATGGTTGGTTTTCCTCCTTTGTGCTACCATGTTTAGATCTTGTGAGCTCCGTTCATGATCAAGATCATCTATTTGTAATCTTACATGTTGTGTTTGCGGGGATCCGATGGATATTGAGATGCTATTTCAGAATGATTATTGATTCTATCATGTCTATGTTATTTGTGATCTTGCATACTTTCTGTTGTTAGTAGCTATCTTAGCCAAGTAGATGCTAGCAACTCCAAGAGGGAGTATTTATGCTCGATTGTGGGTTCATGCCTCTAGTAATCTGGGGAAGTGACAGGAATCTCTAAGATACTAGATGTGATGTTGCACTAGGGAGAAAACAACAATCCTTTGTCCATGGGGCAACCATATTGTTTACTTTACACACTTTGATTAATGCAATTATCTATTGCTTGCAACTTAATACTGGAGGGGGTTCGGATGATAACCTGAAGGTGGATTATTAGTCATAGATGCAGTTGGATTACGGTCTATGTATAATGTTGTAATGCCCAATCAAATCTCATAGGAGTCAAGATGATTAGTATATGCATGTATGCTTTCTCGGTGTCTGTCAATTGACCCGCTGTAATTTGTTCACCCAATATGTTATCTATCTTAAGGAGAATCACCTCTAGTGAACTAGGGACCCTGGTCCATTCTTTTACCATTGATAAACCATCTACCAATTACTGTTTACTGTTTACTTCCTGCAAGCAATTACTATCTTCCACACAATACATTTAATCCTTTGTTTTCAGCAAAACCAGTGAGATTGACCTCACTGTAAGTTGGGGCAAAGTTCTGTGGTTGTGTTGTGCAGGATTCCAAGTTGGAAACAGCACCTTGGAGTTGTTTCCTTGCTCCTACTGGTTTGATAACCTTGATTTCATAACTAAGGTAAAACTTGCTGCTGTGCTCATCATACCTTCTTCTTGGGGTTCCCAACGAGCTCGAATATATTTTGAGCCATCATGCCTTCATATCCATGCTCCCCAGGATGCTCATTGGACTTCGGTAAAGCAGATTCTCCGTTACATCCGAGGCACTCTGGACCTTGGTCTCTCGCTACTTCCTTCTGCGGACACAGACATCATCGCCTATTCGGACGCGGGCTGGGCTGGCTGCCCCGACACGCGGTGCTCCACTTCGGGGTACTACGTCTACCTTGGACCCTCGGTCATCTCGTGGTCGTCCAAGCGGCAGCCTACGGTTTCTCGCTCCAGCGCCGAGGCGGAGTATCGGGCTTTTGCTAATGCTGTCGCTGAGTGCTCTTGGCTTCGACAACTACTTCAGGAGCTCTCTTGTCCTGTCGACAAGGCCACTGTGGTCTACTATGACAACGTCTCTGCCGTGTATCTCTCTGCCAACCCCGTCCACCATCGCCGGACGAAGCATATCGAGCTCGACATTCACTTTGTTCGCGAATAGTTGGCTCTTGGTCGTATACGTGTGCTACACGTATCCACCTCACAGCAGTTCACGGATATGATGACCAAAGGATTGCCTACGGCGTCCTTCGATGAGTTCTGATCCAGCCTTTGTGTCCGCTCTGCCGACGCTTTGACTGCGGGGGTGTTGAGTAGGTATTTTGTGTATAGTACACTAGCAATTAGGCCCCTCCTCTACTTTATGTCTGAGGGTATGGAGGCCTTCCATTGTACCTATATATGTGTGCGGTTTGCACAGTAGTAATACAACGCGTGTTACAATCCCTTCTATAGTATCATTACAAGACTTTTTTTTGCTGTGTGATCTCCGGCGAGCTCGCTGTCGATGTCTCCGGTAAACTTTTTTGCTACACCTGTCGAGTTATTTTTACTACATTAGCATATCAGTTTTGCTACTAGGGTTCTGACGAGATCTCGTAAGCTCCGGCGAAGTTTTCACACGAACCTTTTTTTACTACATGGAGCAAAAAAGTTTAGAGTTTTTGCTATATAGAATTAAAAGTGGGATTTTGAAGAACAGTAGACACATGTCAACCATACCAGCCAAAGGCTCGGAAGCTCGTGGCCTTCGAACGGACACTCAGCATTTTTCACAAAATGCTTAAGTGCAGTCGGAGACTCTTGGCCCCCGGTTCCTGCGTATTAGGCATGTCGATAGAAAATAAACTGGCCCACCACGTGTGTACGTCATCGTCTCCCCCACAAATTCATATTATCTCTTCCTCGCGCTCCCGTATCGATTTCTCCTTAGAATCTCTGTCCACCACAGCACCAACAGTCCATGGCGCGTCGTCGCCCCATTTGAGACTGTCGTCGTTGCACCTCCCTCCTCTCTCGCCTCCAAGTGAGCAGGGCCGGCCCTGGAGGGTGTCTCGAGGGGTGGCCGCCCCGGGCCCAGAAAATTTGGGGGCCTAGTATATATTCCAGAAAAAAATAAGAATGACTTTATCCAATTGGGCCGGGTTGAGCTTATGATTTCCCGACTGCGTGTTGTCCCGTGGAGCTTTCTTCCAATGTCCATGTTGTGTCGCTGGACCTGTCGGCGGTGGACGGCCGCAACGGCCTGCCGGAGGGCGGAGGAAGCCGAGTCCACAACGGATGTCCCGCTGGAAAACATTGAGCTCCTCAATAAAGCATTCAACAGCCTAGCCGCACCCTTCGCCGGCCTTGTCGTGGATGCATGCGCCGCCGCAAGCAGCAAGGATGCAGCGTTTCTGGCAGCCTTGTTTTGGCCAACGTCCTCGGTTTCTCTGACATGATTGGAAGAGTACTTAAAATATTTTTTTATCATCTCATATATGCATAAAATTTTTTTACTAAGGGGTCCAAAATTTTAGTTTTGTCCCAGATCCCTGAAATCTCAAGACCGGCCCTACAAGTGAGCTCGCCCTACCACGCCGTGCATCGGCGGGCTGCCGCCGCCGCGTCCTTGTGGCTACCTCCGCCATGTGCCTGGGCACCCGTCGTCGCACCCCTGACCCTGTATCTATGGCGCGCTGCTGCACCAAGTTGGCGGCCGTCGTTGCACCTCCCTCCCTTCTGCCGATGATGCAAGCCCCTACGGGGCGACCATGGGCACGAGATGGTGTTCGCCTACTGCTACTAATGGTGCTGCCGTGCTCCAAGGGCCATGTCCATGTTGCTGCTGCTGCTGCTAATGGTTCCTACACGCGACTTGTACTGCTCCAAGCGGCGGCGGCAGTTGCTACTAAATTTTATATTTAGTTAAAATCTTACACAATTATTAATAAACAGTAGCTAAAATTATTTTACATGTTACATGGATATCAAGGTGTGCTCAGAATTGAATAGTATTTAAAAGCATATGGAGCACACCACAAAGCACATAGACGTTAACATTTGAGTCTAACTTTCTTTCTATGCATTGGCATTTTATATATGAATAAATAGCAGCAAGGTTGTGGTATCCAATGCACATAATAATCAGTAGCTTACATAAATAGAATGGAAACATAAAGAGGGTTTTTATCTCTTCCTCTATCATAATTATTGCAAACATCAAAAGCAAACATAATCTCATAGTTTTGAATAGATTCACCATATAAAGACAAGTCATCTAATGAACATAATGGATCATTTAACTTAATTATATCACTTTCATCCTCTTATATATTACACATTGTTCCACATAGAGGACTACTACGCAATGAAAAATCATCATCATTATAAGAAGAGTTATTTATAGGAAATTTGTGTGTTACCCTTATTAGGAGTAGAAGATGGGTAGATACTCCATTCTTTCTCCACTTTTTTTTCTTTCTCTTCTATGTCCTTTTCTTTGGGATGCATGGGCATGCCCAACCTTATCCTTTTGTCATCTTCTTCCCTAATCATCATGATTTCTTGCATTCAAAAAGTTAGTGCCCAAGGGAATATTCAAGCTTTCAACATATTTGACTAGCATATCATACACATCATTGTGAGAGTTTTCCATTATATTTTTTTGGGGGGGTTTAATTTTATATGCAAGGTACTAAAAATAAACTAGCAATGCAAACAAGAATAGAAGCCTAGTGCTACGCTCCCTGGCAGCGATGCCAGAAAAGTATCTTGATGACCCCCCAAGTGTAGGGAATCACCGTAGTATAATTCCATAAGTATTTGAGTGTCGAACCCACGAGGAGCTGAAGGTAAACTATCTATTCTCTAAATCCCTATAACCCACTTATATGGCCTTTTATGCAAAGCTAGGATATAGAGTGTGTATGTGTGGTTGTTTTTACTATTAACTAGAATGCGGTAAATTGTTGGAAATAGTTACTATGAATAAACTAGTGCAAGTAAAATAGATCTAGTGAAGTGGAGTGATGGGAAGTTTTCTCAAGGGAGTAAATGTTTAGGCAAATTGTTGTTTCATTCATTTGGTTATCACAATTAGTGAAATACATATTATAGCTAGATGCATCAGTACTAAACACAATAAAGCATAAAGAATGTAACTACCTCGGTGAATTACGCTCTAAGTTGCATGCCTGGATGAGCAAAAGTGGTTAAAATAGTACGGTGGGGCCCAGGGGCCACTCACAGGTAGACCTTTCGGCCGTCCTAACCACTTCCAGAACATCGGGACAAGAACGGGCGGCGTAATCGGCAGGCGAAGGGATCAACTACATACACAAGTGAGTATGTATGCAAGCCTGTTGGAGATATGCCCTAGAGGCAATAATAAATGTAGTTATTATTATATCTTTGTGTTTATGATAAATGTTTACATTCATGCTATAATAGTATTAACAAGGAAACCATTAATACTTGTGTGATTTGTAAACTTAATTTGAAGTCCCTAGTATAGCCTCTATACTTCACTAGCTTGTTGGTTGATTGATGATTGTGGTTTCCCTATCATGAACATTGAGATGTTATCAACAACAAGATCATATCGTTAGGAGAATGATATGGTGGACATACTCCTATAGATAAGCGTAGCATAAAGATCAAGTCATTTCAATAGTTCAATTGCTATATGCTTTCTGATACATAGTAACCTAATTCCTTCGACCATGAGATCATGCATATCACCTTTACCGGATGGATGCTTTGATGTCATCAAACACCACACCGTAACAGGGTGGCTATAAAGGTGGTATTGAGTGTTCGGAAAGTATTGGTTGAAACACATGGATCAAGAGTGGGATTTGTCCATCCATATGACGGATAGATATTCTCTGGGCCCTCTCGGTGAAATGTCATCCAATTAGCTTGCAAGCATGTGACTGGGTCACAAGGGATCACATATCACGGGAACGAGAAAAGAGTACTTATCAGTAATGAGGTTGAACTAGGTATGCAGAGATACCGACGATCATAACCTCGGATAAGTAACATATCGTGAGACAAAGGGAAATTGGTATCGTATGTAAGTGGTTCATTCGATCGCAAAGTAATCGTAGAAATATGTGGGAGCCATATGAATTTCCAGATTCCTCTATTGGTTATTGTTCGGAGAAGTGTCTCGATCATGTCCGCGTAATTCACGAACCGTAGGGAGACACACTTAAGGATTCTACGTTGTTTGAGTAGTTATGGTATTATGAGAAAGAGACCGAATGTTGTTCGGAGTCTCGGATGGGATCCGGGATATCACGAGGTGATCCGGAATGGTCCGGAGAATAAGATTCATATAAGGAAAGTCCCGTTTCGGAGTTGGGGAATGGTTCCGGTGTTTTCATTGGGAACATTCTAGAAGGTCCCGGAATGTCCGGCACTCCGGGAGGGGGAAGGGTACATGAATGTGTCATTGTAAGTTGGAATGATTGCATCATGTACTAAGTGTTCTCGCTGTCCAAAATAAAGGGTTTATTTAAATCCTAAATTGAAAAGTCAAACGGCTAGTTTGAAAGTCAAACGGCAATTTTGGGAAGTGGGAAAAGAGGAGGATTGGTGGAGGCCGAATTGGAGGAGGGTTCCTCCCTTGGCCGGCGCCCCACCAAGCCGACTTGGGGAGGGACTCTCCTCCCCTTGGCCGGCCCCTCCACCTATATAAGGAGGGGCAGGGCTCCCTCCTTGAATACACACAAGTTCCTATCTTCTACCTCCGGTTTAGAGCCGTTTTGGTTTAGAGCTTCTAATTGCTTTAGCCAGCGGTTTAGAGCCTTCTAATTGATTTAGAGCCGTCTAAATGGTTTGTGTAATTAATATACCACTAATAGCCTCTCTCATAAGCTCCACCATACTGCACTGCTTAAGGCGAAGCCTCAGGATCTCCCTCTACTTCCGTACCACGCCACAGCCGGAATCGCGAGGAGAGTGCTACAACCTCCGCACTGCTGGAACAAGGGAGAGGAAGGTCTTCGCCGAAAATTTAACGAACGTGACCGATCAAGGGAGCGCTGCCGAACGTGGCGCTGGAAGGATCGCTCACGCGATCTTGAGATCGGAAAGAGTACGACTACATCACCCACGAGAATCTGCTCTCGTTAAACACTTTGGAATCTTCGAGGGTGAGTTATTCCATCGACTCGTTACAATCTAGTAGATAGATCTTGGCTTGTTTGATTGTATGCGATAGAAATTTTTGTTTTCCATGCTACGAAACCCACAAAGGGTATCGAGCCGTGTCTATATGTAGATCTCATTGCAGAGTAGAACACAATGGTCTTTGTGGGCATTGATGCTTTTATTGTAGATTGTTTTTTTGTGTACTTTGCATCTTGCGGTATGTTGGGATGAAGCGGCCCGGGCTAACCTTACATGACATCGCTCATGAGACTTGCTCCACGCTTAACATGCAACTTGTATTGCATAAGTGGCTTTATGGTTCGCTTTCTCCTAGCATAGTAAAGATCCAATTTACAACGGGTGATCAACAATGCTAGTATCAATGTTGTGGTTCTTGTTCGTAAGTTAGAACGACACTTATAGAAAGCCCCAAACCACGTAAAATATGCAAACAACGTAGAGGCGTCTAACTTTGTTGTGCAGGGGTGTCTGATGATGTGATATGGCCATGATTGTGATTATATTTGATGTATGCAATGTTCCTTATTGTAAGTTGGCAACCGCGGAGCCATATGGTTGTCTTTAATTTACTTAAGACCGCGTGTCTATTCAAAATAGTTGTAATAGTTGAAGCTGGTGGACTACAACCATGAAGAAGCCGCCATTGACCTTGATGCTATGCCGGTGATGATGGAGATCTTTTTCGTGCTTGATGATGGAGATCGGAAGCAGAAAGAAGAAAGGCCATATCATATCAGATATTATGAATTGCATGTGATGTTTATCCTTTATGCATCTTGTATTGCTTAGTAGACGGTAGCATTATAAGATGATCCCTCATGCACATGAATTTCAAGTTCTAAAGTGTTCACCCTTAGTATGCACCGCTGCCAAAGCTTGTCGCTCAAGCACCACGTGATGATCGGGTGTCTTTGATTCCGTGGTGAATACAACGTAAGCAAGCCAGATTTGCTTATGCGGTAGCTAAGGTTTGATCTTGACGAGCCTAGCATGTACGCACATGGCCTCGTGAACACGGATCGCCGAAAGGTAAAGCATGAATCATATAGTAGATATGATGAACATGATGATTGTTCGCCATTGAAACTATATCAACTCGTGATGATCGGTTGATGTAGTGGATTTGGTTCGTGTGATCACTAAAACAATGTGAGGGATGTTGTTTTGAGTGGAGTTCACCTAGTTTAATTTCATTAATTAATTTGAACTCAATTTGTCATAAACTTAGTCTAAACTATTGCAAATATGTTGTAGATCAATGGCAGCCCTACCATCAATTTTAATGCGTTCCTAGAGAAAGAAAAGTTGAAAACAATGGAAGCAACTTCATGGATTGGTTCCAATTTGAGGATTGTCCTCATCTTGGTAATTTGACCTATGTGCTGGATGCACCGCTAGGTGACCCTGCAGTGATGCTACCGATGAAGTAAAGAATGTTTACCTCGCCTAAGAATCAAGACTCCATAGTTCAGTGTGCTATCTTGTATGGTTTAGAATCGAGCTTGTAAAAGGTTTGAAGAGTCGATCCATATGATATTGTCGAGGATCTCAAATTAATCTTTGAGACTCATGCGGCAATTGAAAGTTATGAAGCTTCGAAAAGTTCTTTAACCGCAAGATGGAAGAGGGTAGCTGGCCGCTGAGCATGTGCTTAAGATGTCCGGGCACGCAAATAAACTTCAAAGTTTGGGTATAGTGATTCCTAATACTTTGGGGTTTACCGATCCTCCAATCACTACCACCAAGTTACAAGAACTTTGTGATGAACTACAACATGCGTAACATGAACAAAGAGTTGCCGTAACTATTTGCTATGTTAAAATCTGCGAAGTGGAGATCAAGAAAGAGCACCAAGTGTTGATGGTCAATAAGACCACCAAATTCAAGAAAGGCAAGTCTAAGGAAGGACACTTCAAGAAGGGTGGTAAGAAAGTTACCATACCGACGAAGAAGACCAAGGCTGACCCAAGCCGACATCGAGTGCTTTTACCGCAAGGGAGAAGGTCATCGAAGCGGAATTGCCCAAAGTACTTGGCGGATTTGAAGAACGGCAACATCAAGAAGAAAGGTATATCTGATATACATGTTATTGATGTGTATCTCACTAGTATTCGTAGTAGTGCCTGGGTATTTGATACTGGTTCGGTTGCTCATATTTGTAACTCAAACAGAGCTGCGAAATAAACGGAAGCTAGTGAAGAACGAGGTGACGGCGCGCCAGAGAAACGGATCAAAGGTTGATGTGATCGCTCGACACGCTACCTCTTCATCTACCATCGGGATTAGTTTTATACTTAAATAATTGTTATTTGGTGCTGCGTTAAGCATGAACATTATATCGGGATCTTGTTTATTGTAGACGGTTACTTGTTTAAATCCGAGAATAATGGTTGTTCGATTTATATGAGTAATATGTTTTATGCACATGCACCTTTGATAGATGGTCTATTCATATTGAATCTCAATAGTGGAAATACACATATCAACAACATTGAGGCTAAACGTTTGAAATCAAGCGATAATTCGACCTATATGTGGCAATCGCTGCCTTGGTCACATTGAGTGAAGCGATGAAGAAACTCCATTCGATGGACTTCTTGAATCACTTGATTTTGAATCACTTGAAAGATGCTAAGCATGTCCGATGGGTAAAATGACTAAGACTCCATTTTCGGTATGATGGAGCGAGCCATGACTTATTGGAAATCATACATACCGATGTGTGTGGTCCAATGAGTGTAGCATCGCCGTGGTTATCAAGTTATGTTCTTACCTTCACGGATGATTTGAGTAGATATGGGTATATCTATTTCATGAAACATAAGTCCGAAACTTTCGAGAAGTTTAAGGAGTTTCAAAGTGAGGTAGAGAATCAACGTAATAAGAAGATTAAATTTCTACGTTCTGATCGTGGAGGTGAATATCTAAGTTACGAGTTTGGCGAGCATTTGAAGAAATGTGGAATACTTTCATGATTGACACCGCCGGGAACACCACAACAGAATGGTGTGTCCGAACGTCAATCGAACTCTCTTAGATATGGTTCGTTCTATGATGTCACTTACAGATTTACGCTATCATTTTGGGGTTATGCATTAGAAACAGCCGCATTCACTTTAAATAGGGCACCGCCTAAACTGCTGAAACGACACCGTATGAATTATGGTTTGGGAAGAAACCTAAATTGTCGTTCCTTAAAGTTTGGGGATGCGAAGCCTATGTAAAGAAGTTACAGCCGGACAAGCTTGAACCCAAAGCGGAAAAATGCGTCTTCATAGGATACCCGAAGGAAACTATTGGGTATACCTTCTATCATAGATCCGAAGGCAAAATCTTCGTTGCTAAGAATGGATCCTTTCTAGAGAAGGAATTTCTCTCGAAAGAAGTGACTGGAAGGAAAGTAGAACTCGACGAGGTTGTCGAACCTTCTCTCGAAATTGCGAGTAGCGCAGCACCGGAAGAAGTTCCTGTGGTGCCTGCACCAATAAGAGAGGAAGCTAATGATGGTGATCATGAAACTTCGGTTGAAGTTGCTACAGAGCCTCGGAGGTCAACGAGAAATCGTACTACCTGCATTGGTATGATTCCGTTATGAATGTCATGTTGGTGGACAACACCGAGACATATGAGGAAGCGATGATGAGCCCAGATTCCAATAAATGGCAAGAAGCCATGAAATCCGAGATTGGATCCATGTACGAAAACCAAGTATGGACTTTGGTGGACTTACCGGATGGCCGGAAGGCTGTCGAGAACAAATGGATTTTCAAGAAGAAAACAGATGCTGATGGTAATGTTACTGTCTATAAAGCTCGACTTGTCGCAAAAGGGTTTCATTCAAGGAGTTGACGATGAGACTTTCTCACCGGTAGCGAAGCTAAAGTCTGTGAGGATTATGTTAGCAATCGCTGCATATTATGATTATGAGATATGGCAGATGGATGTCAAAACAGCATTCCTCAATGGAGACATTGATGAAGAGTTGTATATGATGCAACCCAAAGGTTTTGTCGATCCTAAAGATGCTAACAAGGTATGCAAGCTTCAACGGTCCATCTATGGATTGAAGCAAGCATCCCGAAGTTGGAATCAACGTTTTGATAAGGTAATCAAAAGTTTTGGTTTTATACAAACTTATGGAGAAGCTTGTATTTACAAGAAAGTGAGTGGGAGCTCTGTAGCATTCTTAATACTATATGTGGATGACATATTGTTGATTGGGAATGATGTAGACCTTCTTAATAGTGTCAAAGAGTATTTGAATAATAGTTTTTCAATGAAGGATCTTGGCGAAGCAGCTTACATATTAGGCATAAAGATTTATAGAGATAGATCGAAACGCCAAATATCATTGTCACAAAGTACATATTTGGACAAAGTTCTAAAGAGGTTTGGAATGGAAGATAGCAAGAAAGGGTTCTTGCCCATGTTGCCCAATACGACCTTGAGTAAAACTCAAAGTCCGACATCGCGAAGATAGAGAAAGGATGAGTAAGACTCCCTATGCCTCAGCCATAGGATCTCTAATGTATGCCATGCTATGTACTAGACCCGACATCGCATATGTCGTTAGTCTAACTAGCAGATATCAAAGTGATCCAGAGTGGATCATTGGACAATGGTCAAAAACATCCTTAAGTACTTGAGAAGAACTAAGGATATGGTTCTTTCTTATGGAGGTGATGAACAGCTCGTTGTTAATGGTTACACCGATGTTAGTTGGAACACCGATCCGGATGATTCTAAATCACAACTGGATACGTATTTATTTTGAATGGTGCAGTTATGGAGGAGTGCAAAGCAAAGCATTGTGGCGAGATCTTCAACTGAATCGGAATACATGGTTGCTTCGGAGGCTTCACAAGAAGCGATATGGATGAAAGAGTTCATTAGCTGGGTGTGGTTCCAAGTGCGCTGGACCCAATGTCTATCTACTGTGATAACATGGGCGCCATAGCCAATGCGCAAGAACCAAGGTCACACAAGAAGCTGAAGCATATCAAGCTGCGTTTCCACACTATTCGAGAACATATCCAGGATGGGGATATAAAGATTTGCAAAGTACACACAGATCTGAATGTGGCGGATCCGTTGACTAAACCTCTCCCGAGGGCAAAACATGACCAACACCAAACTGCCATGGGTGTTCGGTATATTACCATGTAATCTAGATTAGATGACTCTAGTGCAAGTGGGAGACTGTTGGAGATATGCCCTAGAGGCAATAATAAATGTAGTTATTATTATATCTTTGTGTTTATGATAAATGTTTACATTCATGCTATAATAGTATTAACAAGGAAACCATTAATACTTGTGTGATTTGTAAACTTAATTTGAAGTCCCTAGTATAGCCTCTATACTTCACTAGCTTGTTGGTTGATTGATGATTGTGGTTTCCCTATCATGAACATTGAGATGTTATCAACAACAAGATCATATCGTTAGGAGAATGATATGGTGGACATACTCCTATAGATAAGCGTAGCATAAAGATCAAGTCATTTCAATAGTTCAATTGCTATATGCTTTCTGATACATAGTAACCTAATTCCTTCGACCATGAGATCATGCATATCACCTTTATCGGATGGATGCTTTGATGTCATCAAACACCACACCGTAACAGGTGGCTATAAAGGTGGTATTGAGTGTTCGGAAAGTATTGGTTGAAACACATGGATCAAGAGTGGATTTGTCCATCCATATGACGGATAGATATTCTCTGGCCCTCTCGGTGAAATGTCATCCAATTAGCTTGCAAGCATGTGACTGGGTCACAAGGGATCACATATCACGAACGAGAAAGAGTACTTATCAGTAACGAGGTTGAACTAGGTATGCAGAGATACCGACGATCATAACCTCGGATAAGTAACATATCGTGAGACAAAGGGAAATTGGTATCGTATGTAAGTGGTTCATTCGATCGCAAAGTAATCGTAGAAATATGTGGGAGCCATATGAATTTCCAGATTCCTCTATTGGTTATTGTTCGGAGAAGTGTCTCGATCATGTCCGCGTAATTCACGAACCGTAGGGAGACACACTTAAGGATTCGACGTTGTTTGAGTAGTTATGGTATTATGAGAAAGAGACCGAATGTTGTTCGGAGTCTCGGATGGGATCCGGGATATCACGAGGTGACCCGGAATGGTCCGGAGAATAAGATTCATATAAGGAAAGTCCCGTTTAGGAGTTGGGGAATGGTTCCGGTGTTTTCATCGGGAACATTCTAGAAGGTCCCGGAATGTCTGGCACTCCGGGAGGGGGAAGGGTACATGAATGTGTCATTGTAATTTGGAATGATTGCATAATGTACTAAGTGTTCTTGCTGTCCAAAATAAAGGGTTTATTTAAATCCTAAATTGAAAAGTCAAACGTCTAGTTTGAAAGTCAAACGGCAATTTTGGGAAGTGGGAAGAGAGGAGGATTGGTGGAGGCCGAATTGGAGGAGGGTTCCTCCCTTGGCCGGCGCCCCACCAAGACGACTTGGGGAGGGACTCTCCTCCCCTTGGCCGGCCCCTCCACCTATATAAGGAGGGGCAGGGCTCCCTCCTTGAATACACACAAGTTCCTATCTTCTACCTCCGGTTTAGAGCCGTTTTGGTTTAGAGCTTCTAATTGCTTTAGCCAGCGGTTTAGAGCCTTCTAATTGATTTAGAGCCTTCTAATTGGTGTGTCTAATTACTAGACCACTAATAGCCTCTCTCATAAGCTCCACCATACTGCACCTGGCTTAAGGCGAAGCTCATGGGATCTCCCTCTACTTCCTGTACCACGCCAGGTCACCGGAATCGCGAGGAGAGTGCTACAACCTCCGCTGCTGGAACAAGGGAGGAAGGTCTTCGCGAAAATCGAACGTGTGACCGATCATGGAGCGCCAGGAACGTGGCGCTGGAAGGATCGTCTACGCGATCTTGAGATCGGAAAGAGTACGACTACATCACCCACGAGAATCTGCTCTCGTTAAACACTTTGGAATCTTCGAGGGTGAGTTATTCCATCGACTCGTTGCTACAATCTAGTAGATAGATCTTGGCTTGTTTGTTTGTATGCGATAGAAAATTTTTGTTTTCCATGCTACGAAACCCTACAAAGCCACCATACAACTGTTCACAAAGCCATTCCATCTAAAAGAAATAGAAATATTGCAATGCCATATAGCAAGATCCAAATATCCTAGGTAGAGATAGTATTTTAGGATAGCTCCTCATACATCAAACATCAGAGTATCAGGCGGAAGCGGAAAACAAGATCCGAGTACGGATAAGAAGCAAATCGGCATAATATGCCACATAAATAAACACATCCCGCCCACAGATCTCACGGATCCCCGTTCCCGGAATCTCTACACCGCGTGATCGTTGCCAACATCATCCGTCTCCTCCACCCAGTATCCGTCTTGCGAGTACACATGTTCATCTGAATCAAACAATTTATCGTGTGAGACCCTAGGGGTACTCAGCAAGTCTTTATGCCTCTAAAGGGGACATATACCTGGGGTGACGCAATTGCAGCAAAAGATAATAACTAACAAGTCTATAGATACTCGCTAACCATCCGCCTAACCAATAATAGACGGATGTCCGTTAATTAGTAACAACAGTTATAACGGTATAATTAACAGATCCATCCTCCTTCTCGCTTATCAACGAGAAAGCGGACGAACAACCCATCCGTTGGCAGTTTTATTAACCATTCCATGAGGATTGCACTATTTACTAGTCAAGTACTTAGTCAAATTAAAAGCGGTACTTTAGTTATACTTGTCTATGATCGAGAAACTGTGCTCCAAGTCATCCATAACCACGGACACGGCTTTCAGAAAGATTTACCCTGCAGGGGTGCACAAATAGCAACACACACTCGATCAACCTCGGAAAAACCAACTCAAAACCCAACGAGGCATTCACGACAAAGCGATCAAAGGATTCAGAAATATTTCAGGGGGCCACCCCATTAAGCTACCCGCAACGAAGTTGGCCGGCTCCGAGATGGACCCAAGGTTTGCACCAATGGTTGTAAATGACTGGGAACCCGAAAGTGTGATTGGGCTTGTTGATACCGCGAAAACACTCCGCAATCCTAAACAGTACAGGTGCTCCTCACACAATCTTAAATAAAATAGTAAAACATGGCATAAGTACAGGATAGTAACAAAGCCCCAAACTACTTTATGGCCCCACGAAATATAAATGAATCAAGCTCTGGCTCAGGGGGGTCCATAAGGCCTCCCGGATGTGGATAGTGTGAATAGTCAAGGAACAGGAATCAAGTACTCGGGTTCCTACGGGACACAAGTGAGCATGAAAAACCAAATAACAGATATTGCTCATCGGTGCCTCTTTCATTAGTTATCCCATTACTACTCAGGTTAAGTTGTTTAGGTACCTCGTTTTCCAACAGACACTCACATACCCTACACATGTTGTTCTACGACCCGCATGGCTCAAACAACTCCTATAGTACTGGCTCATGGGATGGGGGAACAAGCTTCGGTGGAGTTTAAAAGTAAAGGCTATTCAGTGCTTGGGATTCAATTTAATGCAATCGCGACTCAATGATGCAAGAATAAGATAGAGGCAATAGGTACTATATGTATGCAAGCATGTGGTAGTGTTTGCCTGGCAGCTCAGTTGAAGTGAGAGTCGGATCTGGGTAGTGCTCCTGGGATTCCTGATATATCCCCTGCTCGGCGTCTATTCGAAAAAGAACCAAACAAACAAGGGCCGACATAAATAAAGTGCACAAGCATATGAATTAAAATGCGACAAGCAAACAAGCATGCCATGATGAATGATGCACAATTTACATGGCAATAAAGTAGCATGGCATGGGTGAGCTGTGGGGTACAAGAATAAAGCATTTTATTAAGTTTTAGTCATGTTTTGCTCTCATGTAAGTTGCTGTATACTTTATATTTATATGATGCATGCTGCAATTCAGAACATGGAATGCATAGTTAGAACGGGCTCGTCGTGCTGATCGATTTAGACATATTATTTGTCGAATTTGGAGTTGTAGAATTAAAGTTATTAATTATTTAAGAAAAGGCATTTTTATTGCATTTAAACAATTTCGAAAATTTAATTTGCCCAAAAGATATTTTGAATGGCATATTTGAATTCCTCACATTTTTCTGATTCCAAAACATATATCATTTGTATTATTTGGATTTATAATTTAAAAGTTATTAAAAACAGATTTGAAATCATATTTAAATCATTTCTGAAAATGTTTTAATTAAAAAAAACTGCCAGACTTTTTATACCCAGCAAAACTTAGCCACCGCCACAGACATGTGGGACCTAGGGTTTGACCAAGCTGATGGAGGAACGTTTATACTGCTACTCGGCCCAGCCACCACGACAAGCGGGACCAGGTCATGACCCACACGTGGCGCGAATGAGGCACAGACACGTGGCTCGGACTAGGACGGCGGATTGGGGTTTTTGGAACCTGGGGTGCCTTTCTGTAAAATCTCCCGCGGAGGCAGACATGTGGGACCGAGAGGAGCGCGGGTTGAGGAATCAAAAAGGTTGGGGGGGAAGTGCAAAGTAGCCACGCTCATCGTTTCTCTTCCTGCGTTTCTCAAATCGACAGAGAACGCGAGCGGCGCGGTGGGGGCTCGAACCCGCGACGCGGTGCGTGCGTGCAGGCGGCGGTGACCACTGCGGTGGCTTGGGGGTTGTGCTGGTTTGCGGTCGCGCGGCTAGCTAAGGTGGAAACAACGAGAGGACGGTCGGCAGACGACGGAAGCTCGCCGCGCAGAGAGCGCTCGACGAAATGCACGACGCGACCAGTGAGCGAGAAGGGCCTAGAGGGTGTCAGGGGAGTAGGGTATCTCATCGCGAGGTGGACGGCGGTGGTGGATTAGGTCGGGGAGCGACGGTGCGCCGAGGATGCAGACGCTCGGCGGAGCTAGGGTTTCGGGCGGCGTCGTGGACGTGCAGGGGTTTTGGGCCTCCTCCTCCTCGCTGCTGGGCACGGGGGCAACGCAGAGGTTCGGCTTGTCCTTCCTCGACACCCAACACCACGCTCGCCCTAGTGTAACGTCGAGAGGAGGTGGATGCCGATGGTGGCCGCCGGGGTGGATGTGGGGGAGTAGGGGAGGGAGAGGAGGAAGGGCACGACCCTGGTTGGATCTGGGCGATGCCAGGACAGAGAGGGAGTAGATAAAGAGAGGGAGAGGGTAGAGGTGTCGTGGGGGATCGGGGTAGAGAAAAAGGTGGCTTCGGCCACCTTTTCCTTCCTCTCCCTGACGTGCTCGGCGTGGGAAGACTAGGGCATGGTGTGGCTGCAGGTGGGCCAGAGAGAGGAGAGGGCTCGGGTGTGGGGCCCCTTTGGCAGGGAGAGAGAGAGGAACCAAGAGAAGAGAGGGTCGGGTAGCTAGGGTAGAGGGCTCGGGTTAGGGTTAGAGATAGAGGGGTAGATGGCAAGGGGTGGGTCCCCGTTGGCAGAGAGAGAATGAGAGAGAGAGAGCAGCTAGGAGTGCTCGGCATGGGGTGGTTGAGCATGGGAGGCTCGGGTAGGGTTTATATTAGGGGTAGGTGGGGGTGGCATGAGAGATTAGAGTGTAGGTTTTTGTTCATGATCAAGTGCATGGGATATGGATGAGATGGATATGAGGGGTGAGGTATGATGCACAATGCAAGGAACTAGGTCCAAGATGATGGGGGTTGAGAGAAAAGGGGAGCTCACAAAAGATAAATATTCAAACAAAAAAATGAAACAAAAAGAGCACAAGATGGTGGTGACTTGCATGGCCCATGCATAATTAATAAATACCATGATCATTTTGTTAAAACAATAATAAGGTCTCATGGCATTTATTCACATGCATTCCAAAATATGGAGCTAAAGCCAAGCTACATTGAATTGAAAAGGATGTCCCATGTGGAGTAGATGGATATGGTCATATTTGAATATAAATGGGACATGCTAGTGTGTATGTTCCACTAGGTGTTTAATATCCTCAACAATATTCCAACATGAGCAACTATTCCAAAACACTCCATATGGAAGCTAGAGAAGGGGTACCACTCATAATACATGCAAAGGGGGCTCCACATATCAATAATGTGAAAACAACATGATGTTAGTGTGAGAGCATGTGGAAATAGAAGTGGACCCATCCCAACCCACATGAGCTAGATTAAATGCCAAAGGAGAATATACAAGCTCAGGTATAATTAGGATGGTGGAATTATAAGGTGGTGACAAGGGAAAGGTGGTGGGGTTGAATAAAAGATATGCCCCCAACTCAACTTGGGCATCCAGCATTTATCAAGAACCAAATACAATATATCAAGAGGCAATACAATTAATAATGCATATGAGATAAGAACCAAATGAAAAAGGGTTTTATATGATGCTCAAATGCAAGGTGGCATGATGACATGAGCATGATATAATTATGATGCAACAATAATATGTAGGAAGTAGCAATTATATTACTAGACCATGTAGCATTACATATGTTAGACAGATGGGTGCCGGAACAGAGACTTTCTGTCCCCCCAAATCTCCCCTTCGGTGGTGGCGGCGCTGCGGAACTTTTCGTGGATTTCTGATTGACCCCCTAGGGTTTATGGATCGGGAGGTTTCTTATAGGCGAAGAGGCAAGGTCAGTGGGCGGCCAGGGGGCCCACACCACCTGGTGGCGCGGCCAGGGCTAGCCCACGCCACCACATAGTGTGGCCGCCCTGTGGACCCTCTCCGTCTCGCCTTCTGGCTCCGTGAGTCTTTCGGTAAAATATCGACTTTGGCTTTTGTCCGGTCCAATTCCGAGAATATTGATTTTCTGACTTTTCTAGAATCAAAAACAGCAGAAAACAGGCAACTGGCACTGTGGCATCTTGTTAATAGGTTAGTCCAATAAATCATATGAAAAGTACCCCAAAGTGTGGACAAAACATAAGAAAGTAGATAAAACCAAGCATGGAACATCAAAAATTATAGATACATTTGCAATGTATCAGTCACCCCATAATTAACTTCTCTATGACAACCATAACCATAAGATCAATATTATTTGGAAGCTAAATAAAACAAGGCACATGAGAAATATACTTGGAATAGCATTTATGCTATATAGGTATGTATGGTGTACGCTGTGGGAATTGGTTTTAAGGGTTTTTGGATAAACAAGCTTTGCTTGTATAGGAATTTTTCAGCTAGCAAAAAGATCTACTAGTATGCCATTGGATACATAGTACCCAACATTTATCATCACGCAATTCTTGTTAGTATTAAACATCAATGTATATGAGCAAAAGGTATCACTACATAAGGCACTATCAAATTATCATTCATTAAAGTATTTGAGCTAGCAACACTAAGCATGACTTTGAATTTCAGCTTTTTTTGCGTTCATTCCCTTTTCTTTTGATAGCACATAACTCATTCTCATCAAGAAATTTAATCATGGGATAGATTGTTTCAGTAGATATTTCCTAAGCATGCAAAACAACTATCATGGTGGTTTCATTTATTCTCAAGGCAACATGCAAAACTAGACATAAAACTAGACAAAGACGCTTCAAGTTTCTACGATCATTCTATGTTGCCCAAAAACAAAGTTTAAAGGTTTGCAAACCAAGAGTTTGATAGGTCCAGTGGGGTTCCTTGGGCATCCATAAGTTTATGGTATTCATCATTCTTTGATAAATCTTGGTGTGGTGTTCCTCCATTCCCTGTCAAAAAACATCAACATAAAACTTTCTCCCATTTATTTTCTCTGGAGTGACATGTAGGGGTTCCGTGCATGAAAACAATAAATTTTTACCCTACGCCCCTGAACCCCTGATATTGCCAGGACCTATCTATTAGTAATACAGTAACAAGAGGGGCTTTTCGCGAACTTACCCTTGAAGACCGAAAAGCGTTGTCAACGCTTAGGAGAGCGTGGTTGATGTAGACGAGCCGAAGCCGACCTCAAGGTCGTGATGAAGTCCTTGCGCTCCATGGCTCCAACGACTTGAGTGCCTCAAGTGCGACACCTCGCGGGGAGTTACACATGTCTGGTTCCTGATGATGACTCCCGCTTCCCCGATCCAGCAGCGGTTGCGGAAGTAGAGCTCCTAGATCCGAATCCCAAGAAGACGAGGACGCCCATGGTGAAGATGTCTCGCTCACAGTCCGAACTTGGGACCACAGTCACGAGAGAGAGAGGGAGAGAGAGAGAGATAAAATATCAATTGGAGGTACTCCCAAAAGTGATAAGACCTTTTTTGAATATTGTGTGTATTTATCTGGCCAAATACCCCCACTATATATAGGGGGAGGAGGGGGTACACCCTCCCTCAAAGTCCCGGGGTGTGACTAAAGGAGGAGGAGGTGGGGGGAGGCGCAGTCGGCCACCCCTCCATGGGCCCCACGTGGGGGGCTGGCCCAATAGGGCCGCCGTCCACCCCCTTGGCCCCTCCTAGGGGTTCAGCCCCCTCTTGGGCCTTTTCCCTTCCGGGAATTGTCCCATTACGCCCTTTGACCATTTAATTGATTTTCTCTTTTATTAAATAA
Organism: Avena insularis; assembly: GCA_023614405.1. Lineage (NCBI taxonomy): Eukaryota > Viridiplantae > Streptophyta > Magnoliopsida > Poales > Poaceae > Avena > Avena insularis. The sequence continues at coordinate 591,202,686 of CM042686.1, forward strand.
TTATGAATAAATGATTAAATCAATATTTAACATTCATTCATATATTATTCAATCTCTGTGGCTATGGAACACTTCCACCTCCACTCCGGACATCCTCCAGACTTACCGAAACCCTTCCGGTTTTCTCTCTACTATTCTTCGGTGATTCTTCTGATCTAATAAACACTCTCTAAGCATCATCAAACCCTTAAGCGTGATACCCCACGGTTCGGGAACACTCCATAAATGGTCAGGACACTCCCGCACCAATGATCGACAGAGGGACCTGGATGGCCATGTGACCCCTGTGCGTTCCACGAAGATCTTTCGTCGTTTGAACCGGGACAGTCATGTCTTATTCCCTTTGTCTCGCGATACTTGCATTGCCCGAGATCTGATCAATGACATCACCATGTCGTGTTCAATCTCGTTACCAAACAATGCTACTTGACTCGTTCCGACAAGTGATATCCCTGTGATCAAATCACATGCTGCGCAAGTATTGGATATAACTTCTCCGAGTGGGCCCTTGAGTATCTTTTCGTCACGTGGACGGACAAATACCAATCTTGACATATATTGCCTCAATGGTTTCCTCTGAGTACCTGAACACACCTTTATAACCACTGTATTACCAAGTGGCACTTGATGCTATCAAAGCACTCTCAGGAGACAGTGATTGATATAGCCTCACGGTCTAAGGAATAGTCTACAAGGATCCATTTCTAATCATCGTAACTTGAACTTCGTGACATGATCGGGTCACGATGTTTTGGTTGGGTATTGGTTCATCATCTCATTCTCAAAATGAGCTGACTCCATTTCCAACTAGCATAAACGCCACATGATCAGGAAACATGATCATCTGTTGACAAATGAACCAGTGACTAGAGTTTCACTGGGAACCCCTGATTGTTTTATATCACACGTGTATTGATGTTTCCACTCAATATAGTTATAGCATGATATAAAACTTAATCATAAACTATATGAAAAATGATAATAGTCCTTATTACTATTTGTCTCTAGGGCATATTTCCAACAGTCTCCCACTTGCACTAGAGTACAAATACACTAGCTGCATCTGTTCTTAATCATTGACACCATATATCCGGTACCCTGAACATGCTTTCTCATGGAAGAGGTTGAGTCTTGGGTCTGTACTTTACAGTCCCAAATCCTTTGCAACTTACTAATGTCACCTTGATTGACATTAATACTTTATCATCACATGATAACATCTGTGTGTATGCATCATCGCTATGGCGTGAGCGAGGCTGGTTCCGTGAGCCTCACGGTGACTTTAGGTCAACCTCGAGGGCTTTCTCATGGGCACTATGCCCTGGGACACATCATTCTACATTAAAAGCGAACTAGCCCCGCCATAACATTATACAACACTTTAGATGGTACCCTTATCTATTATTATAAATGTATTCATCGAAACACAAGTGCACTCTGTGCAACTTTCGATGTTTTGTTCACCTCGCTTCCTACTTGACTTTAATCGGTGTTTACATGAGTTTCCAACATATTCCCTTATAACATAACCCTTTATGTTTTAAGATATGTCATCCTTTATGGATTGGGAAAATGTATCTATAGTTCTCTATTAGACACTGTGGACAAACTTAGCTCAACGTTCCGTGATTCAAACTTAATCACCTTTTAAACGTTCCTTCTTGGATCACCTATTATGTTTAAGTTATCATCATGGTTTTCTAAGATAGAACCTATGTCTCAACATAGTGGATGATGATCATCCTTTTTCTTTCTTTCAACCATTGATGTTAAACTTAATACTATTCCTCACTTGAGTTGTTAAAGACCAGTTCCTTAATTAACTTTTATTCTGAAACCCTTTTCATAATCCCTTAAGGAATACTACATAATATCATAATACACCTATTATCAACTTCTACACCTTATAAATCTTTATTTATAAGTACTTGTGCTTTTATTCTTAATGTGTCGAATACACACTTAAGAGTCACTCATATAAGATCCCACTCAAAATATGTTTCTAACATATTTGGGTATGAGTCACCACTCTTACTCAAACTATGTTCCTACATATTTGAATTTGAGACTTATATTGCTCCCACTCAAAAATATGTCATTCACATATTGTTTTAGGAAGACTTTTATAGCTCCTACTCAATTTCATGCAAATTGCATATCCACTCACTATTTTGAATATCTTCAAAATCCTTTGATCAAATATCAAACTTGGAGTTTTACTATGAGACACTAGTACTTTTACTAGTTTTAAATCCACTAGACATTCAGCACACTTGAATCAAATTCATTTGAATTCGTCCAATACTTGGCAAATTGTGCTTTTGTCATTTATCCCCTTTTCCACTATGGCTTTGTAGTCATTTGGGAAAATTCAAGTAACCCCTTTTTACTTGTGAGATTCAACAACGGATTTCTTTCTAATCTCAAGGGAATTTTGCTTCTAGGATTTCTCATAATTCTAGTTTACCATTATTTCCTTAGCAGTTCATAGGTATGTCATATTCTGGTAATCATGACAAATGATTCATAAATGTCTCCATACAAGATATGGATTACATTTTAAATCCTACTTCATGTAGTGAAAACACTAGTGGGGAAAACACAATGATCAATATCATTGATTCTTTCCTTTGTGAAGAGAATCGTTCAGGAACTTTTTTCGGTTGCGCTTCTCAACACTCTGACGGAGGGATTTGAATCCTCATCGTGTTTTTCACTATCTTCCAATTGCTCCATAATCGAGAAATATCACTAAAAGTGAGCTTTCTCAAGAATGTACCAAAATCCAAGCAATACTAGTTTTTCTTCCCTTTTGGTTTAGCTATGGATTTCATATTCAAAGTATCCAATGAAAACTCTACAAGGACTTATTCGCTATTGTTTTGGTTATATCGAATAACCCCAAAACTTTCACGAATTCAAATTGTTCACTATATATTCTAATTGAGTGCTAACTATTTCTCAACTAATGGTCTCTACATCTACACTACAACGATTTATTTGGTGCCATCTATTCACCCATTTTGATATCTAATATCACATTGTGATGCTTTGCATTTTGACGTTTCAAAACGCTTTGCAATTCACAATTTCTTTTATGCCAATCTTATAGAGTTGAATTTCATTACTATTGATAAAATCATAGTAATTAGATTCTCTTTTATATTTATACCCTTTGTTGATGAAACATTTTGATCATATCAAATAGTTTCATACTTATGTTTCCTTTGGTAAACTACTTTACACATTGAAACAATCATACAATGATAATTACCATTTTCGTTAAAACACAATACATCGAATATGTATTTACTTTTAATAATTCATTAAACACTTTGTATTCAAGTAATACTCGGTGTTCAGGTTATTTTGCCGAACTTAGGCATGATTTATATGTGAGAATAAATCGAATGACTTTCACATATTATCACATAACTTTGAATTTAAACAATGGTTTCATTCATTAATGAACATAACATTACAATGGGTATTTTAAGGCATTTCAATATTTTACAAATGTTCATGCATTATCAATTAGTTTCAAACAACAAGGATAATTCACACATAATCAAACAAGATATGAACACAAATATAAATCATTCATAAAAGTAGAACAACTGTTTGTTACAAACTGATATGACTAACCGTCTCGCAAAGTGTGAGACATACTAAAGAAGTTCATAATATTTTGATTACAATAACTATCCTAAACAAAAACTAAGTGATAAATGTCAAGGAAGAGTGTCGTCGGCCATCATCATCATGCTCGCCATCAACACGCAACGTCACCTCCTCTCCATCAAGCACCTCTCATGCAGAAGGACCTGTTTTCAGCAAAACAGAACAAGTATCAAATATACTTAATACTGCAAATGTGTTTGCAAGATTATAACGTTTATAAAATTCTATATCAAATATATACCTTTGCCATTGATGACCTCAGCGACATCCGGTTCAACCAACACATTCCTGAGATGTGATACGAACCGGTGGAATTCTCATTATGTTTTCTCATTATGTTTTCTATATATGAAACAAATAAACGTCTTCAAAGCATTGTTATTCATAAATCTTTTGTTTATACATTTTCATGTTACAACATAGTTGCTATATCTTATTGTTAGAACTATATCTTTCATGTCTATGGTAGAGTACTATGAACCCAACTATCAATGTTTTACAAATATCTTGATCAATATTGTGATGGTGCATGTCACCTAAAAAAATTATTCTTTCTTATCACTTACCTACTCGAGCACGAGCAGGAGTTAAGCTTGGGTATGTTGATACGTCGTAAACGTATCTATAATTTGTGATGTTCTATGCTTGTTTTATATCTACTTTCTTATGTTTTGTCCACACTTTGGAGTATTTTTACACATTTTCTGGAACTAACCTATTAACAAGATGCCACAGTGCCAATTGCCTGTTTTCTGCTGTTTTTGGTTTCAGAAAAGCTAGTAAGGAAATATTCTCAGAATTGGACCAGACAAAAGCCAAAGTCAATATTTTACTCGAAGCAACACGGAGTCCGGAGGGGAGACATAGAGGGGCCACGAGGCAGCCACACCCTAGGGTGGCACGACCAGCCCTAGGCACGCGCCACCTAGTGTGGACCCCTCGAGCCTCCACCGACCTTGCCCCTTCGCCTATAAAAGCCTCCCGAGACAAAAACCCTAAGTACCCGATCAAAATTACACGAAAGAGTCTGTAGCCGCTGCCATCTCCATCCCTAGATCGGGAGGGATCTGAAGCTCTTCCCGGCACCCTGCCGGAGGGGAGCGATCACCCTGGAGGCCTTCTTCATTACCATGACTGCCTCCGGTGTGATGCGTGAGTAGTTTATCCCTAGACTATGGGTCCATGTAGTTGCTAGATGGTTGGTTCGCCTCCTTTGTGCTACCATGTTTAGATCTTATGAGCTCCGTTCATGATCAAGATCATCTATTTGTAATCTTACATGTTGTGTTTGCGGGGATCCGATAGATATTGAGATGCTATTTCAGAATGATTATTGATTCTATCATGTCTATGTTATTTGTGATCTTGCATACTTTTCGTTGTTAGTAGCTATCTTAGCCAAGTAGATGCTAGCAACTCCAAGAGGGAGTATTTATGCTCGATAGTGGGTTCATGCCTCTAGTAATCTGGGGAAGTGACAGGAATCTCTAAGGTACTAGATGTGTTGTTGCACTAGGGAGAAAACAACAATCCTTTGTCCATGGGGCAACCATATTGTTTACTTTACACACTTTGCTTAATGCAATTATCTGTTGCTTGCAACTTAATGCTGGAGGGGGTTCGGATGATAACCTGAAGATGGATTATTAGTCATAGATGCAGTTGGATTACGGTCTATGTATAATATTGTAATGCCTAATCAAATCTCATAGGAGTCAAGATGATTAGTATATGCATGTATGCTTTCTCGGTGTCTGTCAATTGCCCCGATGTAATTTGTTCACCCAATATGTTATCTATCTTAAGGAGAATCACCTCTAGTGAACTAGGGACTCCGGTCCATTCTTTTACCATTGATAAACCATCTACCAATTACTATTTACTGTTTACTTCCTGCAAGAAATTACTATCTTCCACACAATACGTTTAATCCTTTGTTTTCAGCAAAACCAGTGAGATTGACAACCTCACTGTAAGTTGGGGCAAAGTTCTGCGGTTGTGTTGTGTAGGATTCCAAGTTAAAAACAACACCTTGGAGTTATTTCCTTGCTCCTACTGGTTTGATAACCTTGATTTCATAACTAAGGAAAAACTTGCTGCTGTGCTCATCATACCTTCTTCTTGGGGTTCCCAACGAGCTCAAATATATTTTGAGCCATCATGCCTTCATATCCATGCTCCCCTGGATGCTCATTGGACTTCGTTAAAGCAGATTCTCCGCTACATCCGAGGCACTCTAGACCTTGGTCTCTCGCTGCTTGCTTCTGCGGACACAGACATCATCGCCTATTCGGACGCGGACTGGGCCGGCTGCCCCGACACGCGGTGCTCCACTTCAGGGTACTGCGTCTACCTTGGACCCTCGCTCATCTCGTGGTCGTCCAAGCGGTAGCCTACGGTTTCTCGCTCCAGCGCTGAGGCGGAGTATCGGGGTTTTGCTAATGCTGTCGCTGAGTGCTCTTGGCTTCGACAACTACTTCAGGAGCTCTCTTGTCCTGTCGACAAGGCCACTGTGGTCTACTATGACAACGTCTCTGCCGTGTATCTCTCTGCCAACCCCGTCCACCATCGCCGGACGAAGCATATCAAGAACGACATTCACTTTGTTCGCGAATAGGTGGCTCTTGGTCGTGTACGTGTGCTACACGTACCCACCTCACAGAAGTTCGCAGATATCATGACCAAAGGATTGCCTATGGCGTCCTTCGATGAGTTTTGATCCAGCCTTTGCGTCCGCTCTGCCGACGCTTTGACTGCGGGGGGTGTTGAGTAGGTATTTTGTGTATAGTACACTAGCGATTAGGCCTCTCCTCTACTTTATGTCTGAAGGTATGAAGGCCTTCTATTATACCTATATATGTGTGCGGTTGCACCACAGTAATACAACACGTGTTACAATCCCTTCTACAGTATCATTACAAGACTTTTTTTTGCTGCGTGATCTCCGACGAGGTCGCTGTCGATGTCTCCGGTAAACTTTTTTGCTACACCTGTCGAGTTATTTTTACTACATTAGCATATCAGTTTTGCTACTAGGGTTCTGACGAGATCTCGTAAGTCTCCGGCGAAGTTTTCACACGAATCTTTTTTTACTACATGAAGCAAAAAAGTTTAGAGTTTTTCCTATATAGAATTAAAAGTGGGATTTTGAAGAACAGTAGACACATGTCAACCATACCAGCCAAAGGCTCGGAAGCTCGTGGCCTTCGAACGGACACTCAGCATTTTTCACAAAATGCTTAAGTGCAGTCGGAGACTCCTGGCCTCCGGTTCCTGCGTATTAGGCATGTCGCTAGAAAATAAACTGGCCCACCTCGTGTGTACGTCATCGTCTCCCCCACAAATTCATATTATCTCTTCCTCGCGCTCCCGTATCGATTTCTCCTTAGCATCTCTATCCACCACAGCAACAACAATCCATGGCACGTCGTCGCCCCATTTGAGACTGTCGCCGTTGCACCTTCCTCCTCTCTCGCCTCCAAGTGAGCAGGGCCGGCCCTGGAGGGGGTCTCGAGGGGTGGACGCCCCGGGCCCAGAAAATTCTGGGGCCTAGTATATATTCCAGAAAAAAATAAGAATGTACTTTATCCAATTGGGCCGAGTTGAGCTTATGATTTCCTAGACGCATACCTACCTATAAGGTCAATCGACTTCTACCTGATCTAGCGATTGATTCCTTATGTAACTCCTGCTCTCAAACTCTCGATCAGAAACAAGAGCACGCCATCACACGTCTCTCTAACATCTCCTCTTGAGCCTCTCTCTCGATAGCAATTCGCTCGGAGGTTGTTCCTTTTGTTCAATCCTTTCCCAGGGATCGTGCCTAATCTAATACATGGAACTTTGCAAAAAAAAAGAGGATGACCGCCCGTCCAACCCTATGTAGAAGGTATCAAAAGGTATATCCCGATTCTCCATGGATTTCGCTGCTAGTTTATGTATAATACTAGTTTGATTAGTAATTGTTGTTTTATTCTAGTACGGTTAACCAAGTAATGGCTCTCAACTAAAAAACTCTTGTACTAAATTTGCAGAAACTTTCTCTCGACCTAGTTCATTTGGTACATCTGATTTGAGTTAAATGAACTTATTTATTAGTTAACTATTAGAGAATGGATTTTGTGCTTGTACAAGCGGGTACATACGCTATCTCACCGTCCAAATATACATTCAGATTTGTGCATTCTATTACCTAGTAGTACAACATCTATCTTTGTCTTCATCTCTCTAGCTTAGTAGTAAACTACTGTTCACTCTGACCATTTAACTATCTTTTTTCCCACTTGTTTCTTTCTCTCCGCGTGACCCGCAAAATTTTGGTACTCCCTCTGATCCAAATTAATGTTCTTAAGTTTATCTAGATTCGGATGTATCTAGCACTAAAATATAACTAGATACATTTAAATCTATACAAATCTGAAAACGTTAATACGGCTCGGAGGGAGTAGCATGTATCCACCCAATCCCTGTCAATGCCTACTCTAGCGTCTGGAGAGAGACCATGAGCTGCCTTTTCTAGAACAGAACACCGTACCATACCCCATTGTTTTCCCCTTTATCCCCAAGCTCCTTCTAGCGAGATTCACCGCCACCTTCGTCTCCAGGCTGCGTGCTGTCCCATGGAGCTTTCTTCCAATGTCCATGTTGTGTCGCTGGACCTGTCGGCGGTGGACGGCCGCAACAGCCTGCCGGAGGGCGGAGGAAGCCGAGTCCACAACGGATGTCCCGCCGGAAAATATCGAGCTCCTCAATAAAGCATTCAACAGCCTAGCCGCACCCTTCGCCGGCCTTGTCGCGGATGCATGCGCCGCCGCAAGCAGCAAGGATGCAGCGTTTCTGGCAGCCTTGTTTTGGCCAACGTCCTCGGTTTCTCTGACATGATTGGAAGTGTACTTAAATTTTTTTTTATCATCTCATATATGCATAAAAAAAATTATTAAGGGGTCCAAAATTTTAGTTTTGTCTCGAACCCCTGAAATATCAAGACCGGCCCTGCAAGTGAGCTCGCCCAACCACGCCGTGCATCGACGGGCTGCCTCCGCCGCGTCCTTGTGGCTACCTCCGCCATGTGCCTGGGCACCCGTCGTCGCACCCCTGACCCTGCATCTATGGCGCGCCGCTGCACCAAGTTGGCGGTCGTCGTTGCACCTCCCTCCCTTCTGCCGATGATGCAAGCCCCTACGGGACGACCATGGGCACAAGATGGTGTTCGCCTACTGCTACCAATGGTGCCGCCGTGCTCCAAGGGCCATGTCCATGTTGTTGCTGCTGCTAATGGTTCCTACATGCGACTCGTACTGCTCCAAGCGGCGGCGACAGTTGCTACTAAATTTTATATTTAGTTAAAATCTTACACAATTATTAATAAGTAGTAGCTAAAGTTATTTTACATGTTACATGGATATGAAGGTGTGCTCAAAATTGAATAGTATTTAAAAGCATATGGAGCACACCACAAAGCACATAGACGTTAACATTTGAGTCTAACTTTCTTCCTACGCATTGGCATTTTATATATGAATAAATAGCAGCAAGGTTGTGGTATCCAATGCACATAATAATCAGTAGCTTACATAAATAGATTGGAAACATAAAGAGGATTTTTATCTCTTCCTCTATCATAATTATTGCAAACATCAAAAGCAAACATAATCTCATAGTTTTGAATAAATTCACCATATAAAGACAAGTCATCTAATGAGCATAATGGATCATCTAACTTAATTATATCACTTTCATCCTCTCATATATTACACATTGTTCCACATAGAGGACTACTACGCAATGAAAGATCATCATCATTATAAGAAGAGTTACTTATAGGAAATTTGTGTGTTACCCTTATTGGGAGTAGAAGATGGGTAGATACTTCATTCTTTCTCCACTTTTTTCTTTCTCTTCTATGTCCTTTTCTTTGGGATGCATGGGCATGCCCAACCTTATCCTTTTGTCATCTTCTTCCCTAATCATCATGATTTCTTGCATTCAAAAAGTTAGTGCCCAAGGGAATATTCAAGCTTTCAACATATTTGACTAGCATATCATACACATCATTGTGAGAGTTTTCCATTATATTTTTTTGGGGGGGTTTAATTTTATATGCAAGGTACTAAAAATAAACTAGCAATGCAAACAAGAATAGAAGCCTAGTGCTATGCTCCCCGGCAGCGATGCTAGAAAAGTATCTTGATGACCCTCAAGTGTAGGGAATCATCGTAGTACAATTCCATAAGTATTTGAGTGTCGAACCCACAAGGAGCTGAAAGTAAACTATCTATTCTCTAAATCCCTATAACCCACTTATATGGTCTTTTATGCAAAGCTAGGATATAGAGTGTGTATGTGTGGTTGTTTTTACTATTAACTAGAATGCGGTAAATTGTTGGAAGTAGTTACTATGAATAAACTAGTGCAAGTAAAATAGATCTAGTGAAGTGGAGTGATGGGAAGTTTTCTTAAGGGAGTACATGTTTAGGAAAATTGTTGTTTCATTCATTTGTTTGTCACAATTAGTGAAACACATATTATAGCTAGATGCATCAGTACTAAACACAATAAAGCATAAAGAACTCGATGATCAAAATCCCAAGGTACTAAATCTAGAGCAGCAATAGGATTAATTATGGACATGTGTCTAGCAAGTGACACTCCTAACCATCACATCTAACTTATATGGATAAAGGCTATTGTTTCTTCTAGGTGGAACCCTAAATCACAGAGTGGTCAACTAAATGAACTACCACACACCCTAGTGATTGGTCCCTAAGCCAAGTTAATGTGCTAACAAGGGATTCATTAAAACAAATATGTCGAACCACCGCTTTAAGTTCTAAGGTCCCCAATATATTCCTCATTAATTAACCATCAATTAATATAGCATGCATATAAGACTTGGAACACGGTTTCTGTTCAACTCCCTATGTTCCTCCTCCTAACAACATGTAACGGTGATAACCTTATGCATCCCCCAATATATGTGTGCACTTATATATCACTACATAATACCATCATAGAAGATAACAAACTTGTATGCAACCAAAACGAACTAGATCACAAATTTCCATGAACAATCACTACTCAAACATCTACATAGAGATACAATAGATCATGGGAAAGTATAATATTTCCTCATACATCATGTTTTCCAAGAGATTATAGTAGGTATATTAAGGGAATCTCGCTGTAGATGGTGATGGAGATGTGCCTCTCCAAGGAGGGGAGGCGGTCATGCTAGGAGAGGAGGCGACGTCGGCGGCAGGGAGGCGTCGATGCCCTCCTATTCATGAGGGCTGCAGGAATTTCCCAGGACTTCCACACCTTGGTTGCTAATGTAGGATTGGAGCACTTCGTGGAAGATGAACCTTGTAAATTTGTGAAACTAACTATGTATGTGGTGCAGGACTTTCGATTTAGTCACTCCTTTCCTAACCCCATGGTCCACTACAAAATTTACAATATAGCTATCGACCTTCCTCTTGATGACTTTTGTGCAGCTATTAAGGTACCTGAGTGAGGATCATGTGGAAGGATTAAAGAGCGACCTGCACCACTCATGGACTTGTATGCGGAGATTTGCCAAGGGAGCAGCTTCTCGAAGGAGAGCGGGAAAATCCGTAACATTCATCTCCTGTCTATTCGCTATTTTGCTTACTTTATTGCCAAGTGTGTTCTTGCTAGGAAAACTGCCAATAAGTTATCTTCGTATGATCTAGCATTTATCTCTGCTGCTCTTAAACGAGATAGGACTTATAATTTGGGTGCCTTCATAGCTTTCTGCCTTGCTGCTAACCGCGAGAAAGGTGGAATTTGTGGGGGGCTCATTGCTTCTCGTTTATTAGCGTTGCATGGTTTAGTGCCTCATCATCTAGACCTACAGTTTCCCATAGAAAGGCTTGACCTTAATTCCATGATACAGCATAAATTTGTTTCTCCTTGGGCTAATTTGAGTGAGTTGTCTTACAAAATAACCTTTCTCAAGGCTGGTTGGAGAAGGCGTAAGTCTGAGCGATTTGTTCTTTTGCCTGCACTTGTTTTGTTTAACCTTGATACCAGGGTAGGATGGTCACTCACTGAGGAGGAGCTTGATACGTACTTGGGAGAACTCTCCCAATAGGAGCAGGATACTAGAAGGGAGTTTACAGATGATTCGGTTCAGCCCTCGATGAGGGGGAGTCTTCATATCAGCAGCCTACCTATGATTGGGGAGCTTCTTCTTCCCAAGGGCCTAATCACGATCATTCTTACAATGACCCGCCTGCTTGGAACCCTTACTCGTATTTGGATTGATACCCACTTAGGCCAAAAGCCTAAGCTTGGGGGGAGGTACTGTTGGAATTATGCCCTAGAAGCAATAATAAAGATGTTATTATTATAATTCTTGTTCATGATAAAGTTTATATTCCATGCTAGAATTGTATTAAGCGGAAACATTAATACTTGTGTGGTTTGTGAACAACACCGTGTCCCTAAATGCGCCTCTATGGACTAGCTCATTGATCAATGATGGTTAAGGTTTCCTAACCATAGACATGAGTTGTCAATTGATAATGAGATCATATCATTGGGAGAATGATATGGTGGACAAACCCAAACTAAGCGAAGCAATTAGATCGTGTCATTGTGTTCATCTTTGCGAAGCTTTTCCTATGTCAAATATTGTATTCCTTAGACCATGAGATAATACAACTCCCTGGTATCGGAAGAAAGCTTTGAGGTCATCAAACGTCATCCTATGAGAGGGTGATCATAAAGGTGTCTCTCAGGTGATCAGAAAGTATCTGTTGGGTTGTATGTATCGAGATGGGATTTGTCCCTCCCAAGTCGGAGAGATATACTTGGGCCCACTTTCGGTGTCGATATCGACACCGCTTGCAAGCATGTGGTTAAGGAGTTAATCACAAAGTGATATCGGATTACGGAATGAGTAAAGTACTTGCTGTGAGCGAGATTGAACTAGGTATGGCGATACCGATCGAATCTCGGGCAAGTAAAATATCGCGAGACGAAGGGAATATATATATGGGATTGATTGAATCCTGACATCGTGGTTCATCCGATATGGTCATCGATGAATGTGTGGGAGTCAATATGGGTGCCCAGACCCCGCTGTTGATTATTGATAGAAGATCATGTCTGCATATTCTCGAACCAGGTCACACATAACGTGTCTCGACGCTAGGATAGATTGGATACTTGGTTTATGAATTTGTGTTGAGTCTCGGATGGGATCCGAGATATCACGAGGTTCCGGAATGGTCGGAGAATAAGATTCATATAAGGCGGTGCAGTTTTGGAGTTGAATTGTTAGGATTAATCGGTATTGTGGAAGCTTCTAGAACCTTCCGGAAGGGGGCCAACGTGGTCCCACCTTCCGGGAGGGGGCATGGGCCTATGAGGGAGTGTCCTGGCCGCATTGGGCCAGGGGCACAAGGCCCCATAGGGCCCAGCCGATCCTAGAGAGTTTAAATCGTTTAAACTAGAGATAAGATAAGATAGGATTTCTAGATAAGGGAGAGTTTAAATTGTTTAAACTAGAGATAGGCTTGGAGGAGAGGCTAGGGCTGGCCGCACCCCCCTCTATATATAGAGGGCTGGTGCGCCCTCTCCACGCCTACACCTTCCTCCAAACCCAGTTGCCCTGCCTTCCTCTCTCCCTCCCATTGTTTTGTGGCGAAGCCTGCAGAAATTCTCCACCATATACACCACGCCCGTCGTGCTGTAGATCCAATCCATCTCTCCACCATACTTGCTGGTCCGAGGAGGAGGCGTCGAGGTGCCGCGTGTGCAACTCACGGAGGCACCCCCACATGTGGTGCTAGATCGGATCGGATCGCGAGGAGGAGAAGCGATGCGACTAGATCACCCGTACGAGCGTTCATTTGTCACGAATCTTCAAGGGTATGAAGATCTAATCCAATCTCTCTTGTTGTTTGCATCTCCTAGATTAGATCTTGGCTTTCCCTCTGTTCGCTTCCGTAGAAAATTTTGATTTACTATGCTGCGAAACCCTTCAGTGGTATCAGAGCTAGATCTATGCGTAGATGTGATTCACGAGTAGAACGCAACATGGTTGTTGCGGGCGTTGATGTTTTCTGTTGCAAGCCTCTTGTTTGTGTTCTTCTTATGACGCGGGATAGTGAGATTGAAGCGGTCCAGGCCAACCTTACGCGACGTCGTTCACGAGACCGGCTCCGCACTTGACGTGTGGCTTGTACCACACATGCGGCTGGTGGATGTCAGTTTCTCTCACTATAGTTGTCATGGGATTAACACCAGAGTTTGGCAACCATAATATCACCGTTGTGGCTTTCCGTAGGTAAGAATCGTTCTTAGCATCTACTCCCATGAGCCACGTAAAACATGCAACAACAAAGTAGAGGCGTCTAACTTGTTTTTGCAGCGAGTGTTTTCTGTGATATGGTATGGCCCAAGATGTGAAGTGTATATTGTATGCGATGATCATGTTTTGTAATGTTTCACGACTTGCATGTCGATGAGTACACAACGGAGGAGCCATATGGTTGTCTTTATAATTGTGTATGACCTGAGTCAACTTCTTATCGCCATGTAATAGCTTTACTTTATCGCTAAGTAGTTAGCAATAGTTGTAGTTGCTATTCATGGTGGAGGCAATCATGGTGGAGTGATGGAGATCATGCAACGCACAAGATGGAGATCATTGCGAAGATTGGCTATACCATGTCACATAAAGTTATATGCATGTGATGTTTATCCTTTTATGTATCTTATTATGCTTAGATCGACGGTAGAATTATAAGATGATTCCTCACTTAAAGATCAAGATAAAACTGTTCTCCCCATGTATGCACCGTTCGAAAGTTCGTGTCCAAGCATCACGTGATGATCGGGTGCTATAGACTCTACGCTCACATACAACGGGTGCAAGCCAGTTTTGCTGCGGAAATACTTGGGTCTAACTAGACGAGCCTAGCATGTACAGACATGGCCTCGGAACACAAGAACCGAAAGGTTAAGCATGAGTCATATGAATGATATGATCGACACTTCGTTGTCCACCATTGAAACCACATCTCTTCACGTGATGATCGGATTAGGTGTGGTGAATTTGGATCGTGTTCACTAAACAACTTGAGGGATGTTGAATTTAGTGGGAGTTCATCTAGTAATTTGATTAAGTTGAACTATTTATCATGAACATAGTCTAAATTGTACTTGCAAATACTGTAGATCACATGGCCAAGTCCAACTTCAACTTCAACGTTTTTGCTGAGAAAGAAAAGCTTAGAAACAATGGGTCTAACTTCACCAACTGGTTCCGCAATCTAAGAATCATTATGTCTAGCGGACAAAAGGACTATGTCCTTGAGAAAGCGTTAGGTAACCCCCTTGCTGCAACTGCGCCGGCTGATGAGAAAGCTGTCTATCAGTCGCGCAAGGATGATTATGATTTGATTAAGATCGCCATGTTGTATGCTATGGAATCGGATCTTCAAAATCGTTTTGAGGAGTTCGCCGGGCCCTTTGAGATTCTCGAGGAGCTGAAAAACATGTTTCAGACTCAAGCCCGTTCTGAGAGATATGAGATCTCTAAGAAATTCTTTAATTACAAGATGGAGGAAGGGAGTTCCGTTAGTGAGCACGCCATTAAGATGACGGGCTACACTCAACGCCTTGAGCAACTGGACTGCAAGATTCCAGAGGAGCTCAAGATTGACACTCCTAGCTACAAAAGTTTTGTAGTTGATCACAATCAGATTGGTTCCACTGATATGATCACTGAGCTCTTTGCTAAGATGAAAGTAGCGGAGGTGAACATCAAAAAGAATAATCATGTGTTGATGGTCAACAAACCCCCCACCTTCAAGAAAGGTAAGGGTGCAAGGAAGCCCTTCAAGAAAGGCGGCGAAGCGCGTTGCCCTTGAGAGGAAGCTCAGTCTGGTCCTAAGCCGGACCTTTGAGTGCTTCTATTGCAAGGACAAGGGTCACTTTGGGCGCTGTCCGAAGTACTTAGCGGACAAGAAGGCACCATCAAAGGTATATTTGATATACATGTTATTGATGTTTTCCTTACTAGCCCTCGTTGTAGTGCACGGGTATTTGATACGGTTCAGTTGCTAATATTTGTAACTCGAAGCAGGAGCTACGGAATAGACGGTGACTTGCGAGGATGAGGTGACGATGCTGGCGTTGGCAAGCGGATCAAGAGTTGATGTGATGGCGTCAGACGCTCTCCTTAGTTTTACCTTGGATTAGTTTTAAACCTTAATAAATGTTATTATGTGCTGCGTTGAGCATGAACACTATTTCTGGATCGTGTTTAGTGCAAGACGGTTATTCATTTAAATCGGAGAATAATGGTTGTTCTATTTATATGAGTAACATCTTTTATGGTCATGCACCTCTTGTGAATGGTTTATTTCTTCTAAATCTCGAAAGGGATGAAACACACATCCATAACATTGAGGCTAAGAGATGCAAAGTAGATAGTGATAATACTACTTATTTGTGGCACTTTGTCGTCTAGGTCATATTGGAGTAAAGCGCATGAAGAAACTCCATTACGATGGACTTTGGAGTCTCTTGATTTTGAATCATTTGACACATCTGAACCATGCCTCATGGGCAAGATGATCAAAACCCGTTCTCGGTATGATGGAGCGAGCAGCGGACTTGTTGGAAATCATACATACCGATGTATGCGGACCGATGAGTGTTTGACGCGGTGGATATCGCTATTTTCTCACTTTTACCGATGACTTAAGTAGATATGGGTATATCTATTTAATGAAACATAAATCTGAAAGCGTTTGAAAAGTTCAAAGAATTTCAGAATGAAGTGGAGAACCATCGTAATGAAGATTAAGTTTCTACGATCCGATCGTGGCGAATATTTGAGTTATGATTTTCTCACGCATCTCAAAGCAAGTGGAATCGTTTCACAACTCACGCCACCGGAACACCACAGCGCAATAGTGTGTGCGAGCAGAATCGAACCCTATTGGATATGGTCCGATCGATGATGTCTCTTCTTGATTTGCCGTTATCATTTTGGGGTTATGCATTAGAAACCGCTGCATTCACTTTAAATAGGGCTCCATCTAAATCCGTTGAGACGACACCGTATGAACTGTGGTTTGGTGCTAAACCTAAGTTGTCGTTTCTTAAAGTTTGGGGATCTGAAGCTTCGTCAAGAAGTTGATGCGGACAAGCTCGAACCCAAAGCGGAGAAATGCGTCTTCATAGGATACCCTAAGGAAACTATTGGGTATACCTTCTATCACAGAACCGAAGGCAAAGTGTTTGTGCAGAAAGCGGTTCCTTTCTTGAGAAGGAGTTTCTCTCGAAAGAAGTGAGTGGGAGGAAAGTAGAGCTAGGCGAGGTTATTGAACCTTCTCTTGAATTGGAGAGTAGCGCAGCACCTGAAATTGTTCGATTGCTTTGCACCAACAATAGAGGAAGCAAATGACAAGGATCATGAAGCTTGGACGATCTTTGCTCTTGAGCGTCGCGGTCGACAAGGTCGCGTCGCCTCTGAGTGGTACAACAACCTGTCTTGTTGTCTTGTTAGTGGAAGACGGTGAACCTACGAACTATGAGGAAGCGATGATGAGCCGGACTCTAAGAAATGGCTAGAAGCCATGAAATCCAATTGGGATCCATGAGTGAAAACCAAGTATGGACTTTGGTGGACCCTCCTAGCGCCGAAAGGCCATTGAGTGCAAATGGATCTTCAAGAACAAAAACGGACGCGGATGGTAATGTTACCGTCTATAAATCACGGCTTGTTGCGAAAGGTTTTCGACAAGTTCAAGGTGTTGACTACGATGAGACTTTCTCTCCCGTAGCGATGTTTAAGTCCATTCGGATTTTATTAGCAATTCTTTGTGTTTCATGATTATGAAATATGGCGGATGGATGTCAAGATGCTTTCCTCAATGGCAACATTGATGAAGAGTTGTATATGATGCAACCCGAAGGTTTTGTCGATCCTAAGGATCTTGATAAAGTATGCAAACTTCAGCGTTCCATTTATGGATGAAGCAAGCATCTCGAGTTGGAACCTTCGTTTTGATCAAGTGATCAAGAGCTTTGGATTTGTTCCAAATTGCTCTGAAGCTTGCATCTACAAGAAAGTGAGTGGGAGCTCGGTGACGTTTACGGTACTATATGTGGATGACATATTGATTATTGGAAATGACATCAACATGCTTAACGATGTGAAGAGTTATTTGAACAAGTGTTTTCAATGAAAGACCTAGGTGAAGCTGCTTATATATTGGGCATCAAAATCTATAGAGATAGACAAAGGCCTTTGATAGCTTTAAGCGAGTACATACCTAGACAAAGTTACGAAAAGGTTCAGAATGGATAAGGCATTGAAAGGTTCGGTGCCTATGTTGTCGAGTAAGATATTGAGCAAGGCTCGTGTCCATTCTGATGAAATCATAGGGAAGCTTTGAGCAAAGTTCCTTATGCCTCGGCCATAGGTTCCATCATGTATGCCATCTTGTGTACTAGACCGGATGTGTCCAATGCTCTTAGTTTGTGACGAGATATCAAAGTGATCCGAGTGGAACCTTTGGACAGCCGTGAAGAACATCCTAAGGTACCTAAATAGGACTAAAGAAATGTTCTTAGTCTATGGGGGTGATGAACAGCTCGTCGTAAAAGGTTACGTCGATGCTAGTTTCGACACCGACAAGGATGATCATAAATCTCAGACAGGATACGTGTATATTTTGAATGGAGGAGCTGTGAGCTGGAGAAGCTGCAAGCAAAGCGTGATCGCGGGATCTGATGAGAAGCGGAATACATGGCTGCCGAAGCGTCAAGTGAAGGAGTTTGGATCGAAACTTCATCAGAGCTTGGCGTGGTTCAAGTGCATTGGACCCACGGAGATATTGTGTGACAACATCGGCGCCATAGCACTCGCTAAGGAACCAAGATATCATCCAAAGACCAAGCATATCAACATAAGTTTCATATAATCCGAGATTATATAATGGATGGAGATCTCAAGATTAGCAAAGTACATACGAGATCTGAATGTCGCAGATCCATTGACTAAACCTCTTCCACGTGTAAAACATGATCAGCACCTCGATTGCCATGGGTGTGAGATTGTTGCCAAATGTAAACTAGATTATTGACTCTAGTGCAAGTGGAGACTGTTGGAATTATGCCCTAGAGGCAATAATAAAGATGTTATTATTATAATTCTTGTTCATGATAAAGTTTATATTCCATGCTAGAATTGTATTAAGCGGAAACATTAATACTTGTGTGGTTTGTGAACAACACCGTGTCCCTAATGCGCCTCTATGGACTAGCTCATTGATCAATGATGGTTAAGGTTTCCTAACCATAGACATGAGTTGTCAATTGATAATGAGATCATATCATTGGGAGAATGATATGGTGGATGGACCAAACTAAGCGAAGCAATTAGATCGTGTCATTGTGTTCATCTTTGCGAAGCTTTTCCTATGTCAAATATTGTATTCCTTAGACCATGAGATAATACAACTCCACGGTATCGGAAGAAATCTTTGAGGTCATCAAACGTCATCCTATGAGAGGGTGATCATAAAGGTGTCTCTCGGTGATCAGAAAGTATCATTGGGTTGTATGTATCGAGATGGGATTTGTCCCTCCCAAGTCGGAGAGATATACTTGGGCCCACTCGGTGTCGATATCGACACGCTTGCAAGCATGTGGTTAAGGAGTTAATCACAAAGTGATATCGGATTACGGAATGAGTAAAGTACTTGCTGTGAGCGAGATTGAACTAGGTATGACGATACCGACGATCGAATCTCGGGCAAGTAAAATATCGCGAGACGAAGGGAATATATATATGGGATTGATTGAATCGACATCGTGGTTCATCCGATATGGTCATCGATGAATGTGGGAGTCAATATGGGTGCCTGACCCCTGTTGATTATTGATAGAAGATCATGTTCGCATATTCTCGAACCAGCAGGTCACACACTTAACGTGTCTCGACGCTAGGATAGATTGGATACTTGGTTTATGAATTTGTGTTCGGTCTCGGATGGGATCCGGGATATCACGAGAGGTTCGGAATGGTCCGGAGAATAAGATTCATATAAGGCGGTGCAGTTTTGGAGTTGAATTGTTCGGATTAATCGGTATTGTACCTAAGCTTCTAGAACCTTCGGAAGGGGCCAACGTGGTCCCACCTTCGGGAGGGCATGGGCCTATGAGGGAGTGTCCTGGCGCATTGGGCCAGGGCACAAGGCCCCATAGGGCCCAGCCGATCCTAGAGAGTTTAAATCGTTTAAACTAGAGATAAGATAAGATAGGATTTCTAGATAAGGAGAGTTTAAATTGTTTAAACTAGAGATAGGCTTGGAGGAGAGGCTAGGGCTGGCCGCACCCCCTCTATATATAGAGGGCTGGTGCACCCTCTCTGCACGCCCTTACACCTTCCTCCAAACCAGTTGCCTGCTGCCTTCCTCTCTCCCTCATTTGTTTGTAGGCGAAGCCCTGCGGCAGAAATTCTCCACCATATACACCACGCCGTCGTGCTGTAGATACAATCCATCTCTCCACCATACTTGCTGGTCCGAGGAAGGAGGAGACGTCGAGGTGCCGCACGTGTGCATCTCACGGAGGCACCGCCACTTGTGGTGCTAGATCGGATCGGATCGCGAGGAGGAGAAGCGAGTACGACTACATCACCCACGTTAAAGCGAGCGTTCATTGAATCTTCAAGGTATGAAGATCTAATCCAATCTCTCTCGTTGTTTGCATCTCCTAGATTAGATCTTGGCTTTCCCTCTGTTTGCTTCCGTAGAAAATTTTGATTTACTATGCTGCGAAACCCTTCAGGTACACCGACATCACACTCATCTCCTTATCATTTTCCATCGGTACTTTGTATATACATGTTTTGTTCTCTTTTTAGTTTTTGTTCTCTCTTTGTTTTTGCTTTCTAAAACACAAAAAGACCAAAAATATTTATTTTGTTTCTCTTTGTTTGCATCTTCTTCTTTTTGCCTTGGTTTGCTTTTTTGCTTTGTTTGAACTATTCGAAAAACCCAAAAATATTTTGCTTTGATTGTTCTTCCGTTTTGGTTCTTTTTAAAAAAAATCAAAAACGCCAAAAATATTTGTTGTTCTTTGGTTTTGTGAGTTTGTTGTAGGGTTCAGCAGTCCTCAGTGGAATTTGGTTTCATGATATTATTCAAGCCACATAAGTGAAGGGAAATAATGAGGATTAATGACTACTTGAGGTGTGGTGAGAAGCTGGTAACGAACTCTATTTGTTTTCATTTTTGTACATATACTCATCATTGTGGGCATGCTTAGTCCGTTCATGTAGGGTGTATGTTATTAAAGATGCTTAGTAGTTCTTGCTTTCCTATGATTAGCTCCAGTTCGCTAATAGTTTGTAGCATGTCATATGAATGTTTGCCTGCATTGCTCTATTCATAACTTGGTATGACACTGTGGCATCCTCCTCTGAATGTTTCACTTGAATTGACTTGGCACATGCTCATGCATGCATATGACTAAAACAAAAATCAGCTAAGCCTCGATGAATTATTTTGCCTCAGGGGTCTTGAATCACTTCCATGCCATGTTTAGTCATGTTTTGTTGCAAGCATGATTATGAAAGTTATTGCTCTCTCGTGTGTCGCTCCCTTACTATTGCTAGCCTTCACTTGCACTGAGTATAAGTTTTACTCGTGTCTCCAACTCCCTAAAACCAATATTGCCAAAAGTGTCCACCATACCTACCTATTAGCATCATTTGCTATTTCCGAGCATATTCAATATGCCCTGTTTTCTTTCGAATAAAATGTTTGTTTGTTATGAGAAAGTTAGTTAGTAAAGCTCTCACGAACTTGATGGCACACTTTATTTCTTGCACTTAATAAACCTGAACCATTGTGACTGTTCATGAAATTTATATGCTTGCAAATTATAGGTCAGATTAGCGAACCGTCTTTGTCATGGGGAATGCTTTCAACACCTGTAAATATATACCCAGTTGATATCATGCTCTTTTGTTTGCGGATGTCATCGGTGTGAAATAAAAGGGGAGCTTGTAAGTCCATGGAGTTATGTATGTGTGTTAGAGAAACGTCTAGGCCGCCGGTCTAATCCATGCCTAATCATGGTGGAAACCTGCAGCGTAACCATAATGAGTATCTATGAAGCATTCTTCTTATAAAAAAGGAGATAGCTATTGAGAAAAAGAAGAAAAAAGAGATTTGAGAAAAGAGGAAAGAAAAAAAGCACCATTTTCCCATGGTAAATAAGAAGATTGCTGAGATACTCGTTGTCTGCTTGCCTTGTCATTTTGATATGGGGATTCTTCCGTATCATCGGGCAAGGGGTACCCTGTTGGCGGTTCTCTATGATACGCATGTATTTACTATGACAAGAACTTACCGGTAACCAAAATTGAGTAGCATGAGGAGCGGCCCTCGTACTCAAGGGACATGAGATTTCCAGTTTATAGTCTGTCAAGCATATAACTCAGATTGGACCTCACTTTCACCTTAACCATATTAAAGATGCTTATGATAGAGGCAATGAGAGCTCAAAGCTAACGAGTATCATACTTTCAGCATTTGGAAGAATTTCAAACTATTCAAAACCTTTTCATTTCTTTGTTGAGTCACCACCTATTCTTTGAGCACCTTCTTGAGACCATAGTTGTCATTCTTAGTGTAATGTGCTTGTCTCAAAACTTGATTAATTGTGTTATGACTTTGATGCTTGTATCTTTGATATATTTACTTCTAATCTTCACTTGAATTTCAGAGGTGCCTTGGCATTTATATTTTCTCTATAATCAAAGGCACGCGAGATACCACTCTATCATACCTTTTTATGAGCATTGCAATATTGCTTATGTTTGTGTTTCATGCTACTTACTATTTTTGAGTTGGGATCTCTTCATAGCTTGCAATGACTATTAAGTAAACTTAGTTGCATACTCCTTATTATGAATTGCCTAAGTAGTTGATCATATGCTGAGAATATATACATCTTATGAAGCAAATGTGTTCGTGAAAGTTTCTTTTATCGCACTCAGTTTTCAACTGAATTGCTTGAGGACAAGCAATAAGCTAAGCTTGGGGGGAGTTGATACGTCCAAAACGTATCTACTTTCCCGGACACTTTTGCTATTGTTTTTCCTCTAAACTTGTGTGATTTGGATACAACTAACATGGACTGACGCTGTTTTCAGTAGAATTACCTTGGTGTCTAGTTTTTGTGCAGAAAATCAACTACTAGGAAAAATCCCGGAAAATATGCCAAAAATCCTATTTCACCAGAAGACTCCCGGAGCCAGAATACGAGACGGAGTAGGGCTGGGGCCTGGCCACACCACCTGGCCGCGCGGGCTAGGCCTGACCGCGCCAGGGGTGGTCTAGCCGCCCCAGGCACCCCCTCGGTCTCCCTCTTCGCCTATAAGTTGCCTCCTGACCTAAAAACCCAGGGGGTTTAACGTTTTTCCAGAAAGAGTTCCGCTGCGCCACCACCACCAAATTCCGTGATTCGGAACCAGAAACTTCGTTCTGGCACCCTGCCGGGACGGGGAATTGGAGGAGATCATCGCCATCATCATCATCATCATCATCGCTTCTCCATCGACCATCCATGTTTCCCCCATGTATGAGTGAGTTATCCCCCCGCTATAGGCTATGGGGATGGTAGGGATTGGATGAGATCGTTCATGTAATGGCATCGCATTGTTAGGGTATGGTGCCTAGTATCTACTTAGTGATTTTTGACTTTGTTGCGTCTTGTTATGCTTAATGCTTGTCACTAGGGCCCGAGTGCCATGATTTCAGATCTGAACATGTTATTGATTCATTATGATAGTATTGTTTATGGTCTTACCTGCAAGTTGTATACACACATTGTTGTCCGGAACCAAAGGCCCCGAAGTGATAGAAATCGGGATAACCGGAGGGAATGGCTTTGATGTGAGGATCACATGTGTTCAAGAGTGTTAATGCTTTGCTCTGGTGCTCTATTAAAAGGAGCACCTTAATTGCCAGTAGTTTCCTTGAGGCCCCGCTGCAAATGGGCTGGCAGGACAAAAGATGTTGTGCAAGTTCTCATTGCGAGCACGTATGACTATATATGGAACACATGCCTATGATTATTTAGTACTTGGATGCTTTATCTTATTTATCTGCAAATGCCCTATGTCTTGATTGCCATGTGAATTGTCTTGTCCATGCAACGCCCGTCCATCCATCCCTATGCCTACCACGCTTTAGTCCTACTGTTTACTACAATTCTTACTACTGTCTTTACTTTACTACTGCTATTACTTTACTATTGCTACTACAAAACTGTTGCTACTGATAAACTGTTGTGACCAAGATTGTTTCTAGGTGCAGCTGAATTAACAACTCAGTTGTTAAGGCTTATAAATATTCTTTGGCTCCCCTTGTGTCGAATCAATAAATTGGGTTTCACTTCCCTCGAAAATACTGCGATACATCCCCTATACTTGTGGGTCATCAAGAACCACCAATGGGGTACACCTTGCCCGATGATACAGAAGCTTTCCCATATCAAAATGACAAGGCAAGCCGATAATGAGCATCTCAGCGATCTTTTTGTATGCTATTTGCATAGGGTTTTCCCTTTTTCTTTTCCTTTTCTCTTTTTTTAGGATGCTTCACAGATTGCTCACTATGGTTATGCTGCACATTTCCACCATGATTAGGCATGGCTTAGACTTGCCACCCAGGCATTTCTCTAACACATATACGAACTCCATGAGCCTTACAAGCTCCCCTTTCATTTCACACCGCCGGGATACATAAGCAAAAGGACATGATATCAACTAAATAAAGTGCAATGTTGAAAGCGTTCTCCATGGTAACATGGTTCTGCTAATTCACAACTTACAAAACGCAAGCATATACGTAACATAGATGGGCACAATGGTTCAAGTTTATTAAGTGCAAGAAAGTAAAGTGTGCCATCAAGTTTGTGAGAGCTTTAATCACTAATTTTCACATAACAAGTTTAATTTGGAAGGTAGATAAAAACATGAATATACTTCGAATAGCAATAATGCTAATAGATAGGTATGGTGGACTCTTTGGAATAACTTGGTTTTATTTGTGGTTGAATGCATGGGTGGAACTCATACTTGGTACATGTGGAGGCTAGCAAAAAACTGGGAGCAACCAACTAAGAGAGCAATAATGGCCATAATCATGCAAAGCGACAAAACATTGTTAATTAAAGCATAAAGTGATATTACAAGTCAAAAACAAAATGATCATAGAGGCTATGGTGACTTGGTATAGTCTTAACATGGTGTGAGCATGCGCCAAGTCAACCCAAATAAAGCTTTAAAGGAGAATACCACAATATTATGCTTTTATATGCTAAAACAACACATGATTCTTTCAAGGCACATTAAGAAATCTCAATTGTTTGGAACAAGTCATGCTATAGTAATAATTAATAAGCATAAAATCAAAGCAATATCAAACATGACATGATAGAGTCTAGGCCACAGTCAAAACAAGCTCCTTTTTTACCACTTATAAGCATGAAACTTCCTACTCTTTTCCAACACCAATCGAAAGCTAAAGCTAAACGCAGTGCTAGCAAAGGAGAGCACTCACAAAACAATAAGAGTGAAAACTAGAGTATTCTAGGCAATGAATAATAGGGTGTGTCTCTCTTCAAAAGAAGTGTGTTGGGATCCAGCCAACTTATTTAAGCAAGCAAACAAAAACTAAAAACAAAAACAAAGACACTCCAAGAACAACACAATTGTGCATGAAACAATAAAAATGAAGTGTTTGGAAGAAAACCTGAGATTTTTATTGATGAAGAAGGGGATGCCTTGGACATCCCCAAGCTTTGACACTTGTACTTCTTGAATATTTCTTGGGGTGACACGGGTGGAATCCCCAAGCTTGAGATTTTGTCCATACTTCATCTTATCACATTATTCTTCCCTACACTTTAAAATTTCCTTCATACAAAACTTCACACAATCTTCATTAGCAACATTAGTGTACTTAAGATCAAAAATCTTTTGATTCAGTTTGAACACAAATAAAACTTCCATTAAAACACAAGATACTATAGCAATTCCTTTTAAAATCTCAAGTGATCAAAGAGAACTCAAAGAGAAAGAGATTAAGAGGCAAATGCAAATAATGGCAGAAATCTGTCAAAACAGACCAGTAGGTAAAAACCGATTTTTTCGAAGACCTTCTGTTGCTCAAATCGAAAAGTGATAAACTAATGAAAGTTATATAATAACCTGGGGCATAAGCACAAACAATTACAGCTTAATCCCACGTACAGAGATTTTTCAAGAATTTTTACAGCGAAGCACAAAAATCTGTTTTGGGACAGCAACTTTCTCAAGTATTATTTCCCTCTCATTAGAGGTTTATTCTTGGCACAAAAACCAAAAAAATGATAAGGAGAGGTTATTACAGAGGCAATAACTTCCAAGACTCAAAAAAAGAAAAATAAACTGAAAGCAAAAATATAGTGGGTTGTCTCCCAAAAGCTCTTTCTTTATAGCCATTAAGATAGGCATAATAATTTCGATGATGCTCACATAAGAAATATGAATCAAAGTAAAAGAGAGCATCAAGAAGCAAATATGGAACAAATTTAAGTCTAACCCAGTTATTATGAAAAATAATCTTGTAAAGAAACAAGTCATGAAAGCACAAAGCAACAAGTATAGGAAAGCAAAACAAGTGCAACTTCAAAATCTTCAACATAAAGAGGGGAAACTTAATATTGTTGAGATACATAAAACCATGTTTCCCTCTATCAAAATAAATTTCAGTAGCATCATGAATAAAATTAACAATATAACTATCACATAAAACATTCTTATCATGAGCCACATGCTTAAAAGAATTAATACTCTCCACATAAACATAGTTATTCTTATTAATCATAGTGGGAGCAAATTCAACAAAATAGCTATCATTATTATTCTCATCACCATAATCATCAAATATAGGAGGCATATTGTAATCATAATTAATTTTCTCCTCAATAGTAGGTGGACTGAAAATATCATATTCATCATTGTAATCATCATATATTGGAGGTATAGTATCATCAAAGTAAATTTTCTCCTCCATGCTTGGGGGACTAAAATTATCATGCTCATCAAAACTAACTTCCCCAAGCTTAGACGTTTCCGTAGCATTAGTAACAAAGGTGTTCAAAATATTCATACTAATAACATTGCTATTAGCATGCAAAGAAAGTTCCATGGGTTTTTTAATTTTCTTTTCAAACCATTTATGTTCTACCTTAGGAAAAATACTAAAAAACTCTCTAATTTTGTTGTTATTTTCCATTAAGCCTAACTAGTGAAAATAAAAACAAGAAACAAAAATATATAATTGCAGAATCTAAAGAAAATAACTTCGAGCACTCACACACCAACTACAGTACTAGAAGATACCTTAGTAGCTAGAGGATGTGAGTACCTTTTACCTTACCTCCTTTCAGAATCTAGGTCGTCGGCGTGGCTCTGGCTTTCACGCCTCCGACCATGCTTTCCGTGTCAAACACGACCTCCTCTGACTCCTCTTGAGATGCAGGTCCAACTCATCGATGCCCACGACTACCTCTGATGCTCATGCTTGACCTCGACCTCTCGGCCAGGGAATGTATGTGGGGTTGGTGTGGTGGTGCTGCTAATCTGATGATATTGTCGGGATGTATTTCTCAACCTCGACGCCGGCGGGATGGTGCTGTGGCGCAACCCCGACATTGATCTCCTTGCCTAGTTCGTCTATGATGGCTCTGATGCATCGACCATGCCTCCGGTTCGGGTAATTCTTCTGTGATCGTCCTTCGAGCCAATGAACTACGCTAGGCGCAAAATAGTAATGTTCCAGTGATTTGACCAATGAGCCAAGAACACTTTGTAGCTCTAGTAATGCTTTGTTTTTGATTTTCTGCGGTTTTGTCTAGTTGCCTAAACAAGCTGCCCAATTCTTTCAATACACTATGGACTGTTGATGTCTACGCACTTCTATTCGTGTAGACAGTTGTTGGGCCTCCAAGTGCAGAGGTTTGTAGAACAGCAGCAAGTTTTCCCTTAAGTGGATCACCCAAGGTTTATCGAACTCAGGGAGGAAGTGGTCAAAGGTATTCCCTCTCAAGCAACCTTGCAATCAAGATACAAGAAGTCTCTTGTGTCTCCAACACACCCAATACACTTGTCAGGTGTATAGGTGCACTAGTTCAGCGAAGAGATAGTGAAATACAAGTGGTATGGATAATTATAAGTGGTAACGGTGATAGAAAATATCTTGATGGCGTGTGGTTGATGTGGGAAAAGACTAAAATAAAACTGAAATAAAGATGGAAGCAAGCAAACATGGAACAGATCTAATTGCAAACGGTGTATCAATGCTTAGAAACAAGGCGTAGGGATCATACTTTCACTAGTGAACACTCTCATATAAATATCTTCTCTTTATGATACTACTCTTAACTACTCTCCGGTTGGACACTGTAATTGATGGTAGGGCTATAACAGCACACCTCAAAGTTTGCTTTCCGCATCTAGATAACCCCACGTTGTCACCTTGAGCACTAGATGATTCCAACAAACACCACAATTTAATAAAGACATCCAACTCCAAATATAACTCATAACAAGTATTTGTAATCTCTAGCCTAAGTACCACCATGGTGTGCATACTGTCAACTTCACACACATGGGGAGAGCAGAGATCTATTAAAGCACTTGAGTAGCAAGGTAGATCTATAAATTACAAGCTCATGATCTCAATAAGATCATGCATAGAGAGAGAGAGAGATGAACACATAGCTACCGGTAGAACCCTTAGCCTCGAGAGAGAACTACTCCCTCCTCATCATGGGAATCAGCAATGCTGATGGAGATGGTGGTGGAGATCGATGGAGATGGCTCCGGGGGCACTTCCCCGTCCCGGCAGGGTGCCGGAACAGAGACTTTCTGTCCCCCGAATCTCCCCTTCGGTGGTGGCGGCGCTGCGGAACTTTTCATGACTGGAGGCTTGATTCTTTAGGGTTTTTGCATCGGGAGGCATCTTATAGGCGAAGAGGCAAGGTCAGTGGGCGGCCAGGGGGCCCACACCACCTGGTGGCGCGGCCAGGGCTAGCCCGCGCCACCACATGGTGTGGCCACCCTGTGGCCCCTCTCCGTCTCATCTTCTGGCTCCGTGAGTCTTCCGGTAAAATATCGACTTTGGCTTTTGTCCGGTCCAATTCCGAGAATATTGATTTTCTGACTTTCCTGGAACCAAAAACAGCAGAAAACAGGCAACTGGCACTACGGCATCTTGTTAATAGGTTAGTCCAAGAAATCATATAAAAAGTACTCCAAAGTGTGGACAAAACACAAGAAAGTAGATAAAACCAAGCATGGAACACCAAAAATTATAGATACATTTGCAATGTATCAACTGTGTACAAAAAGATGAACATACTGTTTTCATAAACTCTTGTGTATGTCACACGCTTTAGTTGAGAAGATTGCATTATCTATGGCATTTCCTTGTGTGTGGATTCCTAATGATCTCATGACCATTAGATAGGGTGTATTGGCAAGTAATACTTATTTTTATCTACATGCTAATATTTTCTTGTATCTGATCTTTTTCTTCTAATAAGAGAAATACATGATGTCTATTTATATTAGAGGTGCAGGTGATGTTCTCTAGTACACCAATCATGCTAGAATATATATACACTCATACTAATAATTATTGCTTCACCTATTTGTACCATTGCATGATAATACAAGGATTACTATAGGTGCTAAATACTCCTGTTGTTGGTTGCTTGGCCTATAGTTCCTCTCATGTCTCATTGATTAAGTTTCATAAGATCAGCCTTTGGTTGGTTTTCCTAATCCTGATGCTTTAGTAAATTGCTTAGTAGCTTTGCTACTTGATTTCTATATTTAATTCTTAAAAGAAAATCATCTAGATGTGTTTGACATGATGTAATTCAAGTTTATACAAGTATATGATCTATTACTGATATACTTGGTGGTGATTTATTTCTGTTTATAATTATTTGTTATTAGCATCATTTGATTATTCAAATGCATGAGATATCTTCCTCGATCATGTATATATGCTACGTATCAGTGCTACTCTCCATGCCTAACCTTACTGCTCTCTCTTTCTGCAGTTAAAGTGTGAACTCCTGGTTATACCAGGGATCACCAGCTCAACTGGTTGATCTAGTTCCCCTCTCTGCTTCTTTCTGTCTCTCTCTAAACTAATAAGAACAGATCTTGAGCTTGATTTCTTGTAGTTGTGGTTCGGTGTTGGCCACTGTGGTGAACACAGTGGTGAACACCACATTTATTGAACATGCTACCAGATTGTAATCTAGAGATCCATAGTTGGTTGCCGATGATGCATAGGCTGAGGCATCAAACCTTGATAAGAATAACTGTGATTAATGTACTCTTTAATGGCTTCTACTATAGTGGATCTACTATTGTGGTGCCTCACTAGAGTGTGCACAGTAGTATACTCCATAGTGGTATGATCTGCTGTTAATTATGCTAGTTGGATAAGAACTACTATGTTTATTGTTCCAAATACTCAATGATGAGTCTTGCATACCAACTGTATGCAAGACTGAGAGTAATCTTCTCCCACAACAGCTCCTTTATTTAGAGTAATATGGACAAAAGCTAAAACTGGTCTTAGTGATCAACCTGTTGACTGTGGTGTAGCTGCTGCTATTATGGAGTTGTACTTGTGGTCCTATTGTTGACCTTGATCAGCTACTGTTGCTAGTGGTCACCCTTGTTTCCTTTCTCAATCTCCTCCGGTGATTAGCTTGTGTTGTTCCTCCTCACCTAGTGACCTTCTCCTTCTCTTAACATGAGATCTAGTGTTCTAAATAATAAGCGTGGCTTTTGGTGGTGTTGGAAATACCTTGCAATGAACTGGAATGAGCTAGATGAACTGTGGTGGTGTTTTGAAGTGACGATGTGGGTGTGATGAAACTGGTGAGGTGCTTGGGTGGTGTTATGGCTAGCTGCTACTTTTAGCTTCCTGATCCAATCCTTGTTGTGTTGACAACACAACACTTGCATGTGTTGTGTGAGTTGCTTTCCAGTGGCCCCCTTCTGGTTCAAGTTTCCACAAATAGAACTTGTCCCATATGGATCAGCTTGACTAAGATATTTCTACTCGTTAGTTGTCATTTTTGAGATGTGATTTCCTTTAACCTATGATGCAATAAGTCTGAGGCAAATACCCTGATAAGAATAGTTACTAAATGGCCCCTTTATTGCAAACTCAGTGATGAGCCTAGCATAGCAACTCTATGCCATTCTGAGAGTTCATTACCCCAAACACTCTTTTTTCTACTTTCTTTTCTTCCTATCTGTCTCATTTGCAGGGATCAACTGAGGAAGG
The DNA here is from genome assembly GCA_023614405.1 of Avena insularis. Lineage (NCBI taxonomy): Eukaryota > Viridiplantae > Streptophyta > Magnoliopsida > Poales > Poaceae > Avena > Avena insularis. The sequence continues at coordinate 591,233,795 of CM042686.1, forward strand.
AAAAGTTTAGGAAGATGAAGAAATCATCTAAAATATTAGTGTAGGATTTTAATTTAGTCTTCTGTAATTTTTATTCCTATTTTTGTATGTTTCTTTTATTTCATTTTGTAAATTGTATTATTCCATAATTGTTGTAAGTTATTCATTTGAGGATAACTACTTGTAATTTTTAACTCTTTTTGTTGTATCTCCATTATTAATATTCTGGAAGTGTAATTTCGATTCTTTTGAAACAATAATTCCAATGTGTTATATAAATCCAAAGCAAGGTGATGTTCTAGTATTACTTCATATGACTTATTTTAAATTCCAATTCTATTTCAAATTCTATTTGAGTTCAAATATATCTTTCATATTCAAATTGGAATTACTTTCCCTCAAACCCAAAGATATAGTAGAGGTCCTGCCGAAATCTATCACACTTGCCTGGATGCTTTCATCAGAACAAGAGAGATCTCGATCCCTCTACACTCTTTCAGTTTTGCGCGAAAATTCTCCATATTTCCTATGCGTGAATGCAATGCACACACCTTATCTCTACAATGTTGCAGGAAAGATAGAATTGATGTAGAGTCACTAGTGCATGGCTGCTACACTATTGAGACCTATAGGAAAGCATATGGCTACAATCTGGTGCCATTGAGAGGTAGAATGCACTGGGAGAGGATGAATGGAAGTACTCCCTCCCCTGTACACTAAAGTTATGGGAAGGCCAAAAAAGAATAGAAATAAAGCACCTGAGGAGAAACAGAAGAAAGGGGGCACCTATGTTACAAGAGCAGGTTTGACTATGCACTGCTCCGTATGTGGGAAACCAGATCACAACAAAAAATGACATTACAGATATGTTCCATCAGAGCAGGATCAGAAGATTGTTCAAGAAGAACAGGGCGAAGGTTTTGATGATCCTTCTATTATGCAGCATCTTATTCCTCAAAACCTAAAGCCAACAAATGATCCTATGCATTTAGTGCAAAGCATGGTGTACACCATGGGCCAGGAGGTAATTATGATGATTCTTCCCACAAAATTTAAATAGTGCAAATGTTGTTTGTCTATCTTACTAGCTTATTCCTGCCATGATACTACTTTAATATATTTTTCCATTTCCAGGAGAGAGCACACGTGGGTATTAGCAGGTCCTATGGCCCTATTCCTGAGATGAGCTCATTTGTTGCTGCCGCTAGAGATTCAATTCCGCCAACAAGAGTTACGGAAACTACTGCTACTGTTAGAGGGAGAAGCAAGGCAAGTGTCCGGGGAAGAGCCACAGGACATGGACAAGGTGGGAGGGGAAGAACTACAGGTCAAGGTCAAGGGAGGGGGAGGACTGCAGGTCAAACCCAAGGTGAATGCAGGGGAAAAACTACAAAAAGAAGAAGAGATATTGAAGCTTCAACTTCTGGAGCAGCAACTACGAATGATGATGCAAATGCAATTGGAAGATCAACAAGAACTACCTACAACACTGGTCCAGGTAGTGCATACCACCTCTTGTTTGGAGATGACACTCAGGCACTACCTCTTGTTTGGAGATGACACACAGTTTCCTGATCTCAATGCTCCAGTTGATGAAGTGCAATTAGAGGAAGTGCAAGTTACTCAAAATGCACCTACACGATGCTGTGATTTTGAATGCACAAGTTACAGCGACCATTGTATGTTCGAATGATCTAATCTTGAACTGGAATTTTGGTAGTCAGAAGTTACATTCTCTCTGAATAATCTTGATTCAAGGAATATTTTGATGTCATTTGGTACTGAATATGTTGAATAAATTCTTTATTTTTTCTATCATTTTGGTGAGTGAAGGTAGTAAGAACCTGACATTTTTCTGTCATCTTGTGCTATGTCAACTAGATGATTTCCCGCTACAACGGAAAGGTTGATAACGATGGCCATGTTGCTTTTGTATTCTCATAAAAGAATTGTCCCCTTGCTCTATGCATTACCAGAGATGATGTCAGTAAAGTATCGGTTGAAATAGAATGCATGCCTTAGTGTCATTGTAGACCTTTCAAAGAGATGAAGCAGAAAAACTGTTTGTGGTTGTACTATGGAACCGAACAGTTATTATAAAATACTAAAGGAATTTGAAAATAAAGAAAAGCACTTACATCTGTTGCTGCTGGAAGTCGCTATAAGCAAGAATATGCCCACCTTTTCCAGTTTTCTCTTCCATGCTCACTGTCACTGATTTAGCAAACACTTGGGGCAAATCTCAACCCTTAGATATTTAATTCTACAAAATGCAAATGTGTGCTAAATCATGTCAAGGGAAGAATATTGAACCATCTCAGAGCTTCGTCTGAGGAAAGGTCAGTCATGGCGGAGAGCTCACTGGAGACAACAAAATTTCTTGAGAACAATCTCGATCGTCATACTCGAACATGTGCTTTGTCCCGGGTTGATGGTGAGAGCATCGGAAGATGTCGTTGCAGGAGGCCTAGACGGAGGCGATCCGTTCTGCCGATAGGCTGCTCCTTTTCAGCTTCCTGAGTATGCACGTTTGGTTTCCGTCTGCATAGTATATAAAACAGAAGAGGAAGCTTGAGCGTTTAATTAGAGGAAACGGCAGAAATAAAATGTAGACGGATAGGTAGGAATCTGGCGGGCATTGTGTGGGCACTGAGCTGAATTTTTTTCTGGTATTTTCTATGTACATCCATTTGCTATCTTTCCTGCCATTTCCTACGTACAACCAGGCTGAGTTCTTTCCTGGTATTTTCTATGTACACCATGCTAATTTGGAAAGTTAAAGATCTTTCTTAGCAATTTTGTAATTTGTTTCCTGGTATTTTCTATGTACAGAAATGCTACAACAATGCTATGTAGCAACCTTATTTTTTGGTTAAAATTTTTCATATGTTCTTAATCTGTAGCATGATAAAAGGTTCATATGTTCTTTATTTACAGTCTTCGCTTAATCTTCACTTATTTCAAATCATCCATAGCATGATTCTGTCATTAAGTGACCCAAGAACACCTTAGATTGCAAATAAGAATAGGGAAATGAGAAATTATTTCTTACTCAAATTTCAAATCACAACGTCTTACACTCACTTCTTTCTGAAAATACAACGTACGCTCATATTCAGAACATGATGCCTTACGATTGCCAACAATGGCTAACAAAACCATGACATTCACATTCATGAACAACTCCCAAATTTATTCAGGATAACAACAATGGCTTACACTACACTAGACTGAAAAAATATGCACGAAAAATCAGAGTTGAGCACATACAGTACACAAGAATAAATTCAGCTCTCCAGTGTCATCAGGATGAGGATGGCTGGGGCAACGCCTCCCCACATCGGCCTCCTAGCGGCGGCAGCCGCCACCTTCTCCCTGCTATGCCTCACCTGCATTCGCCTCCCAATCTCCCCCGCCTCCTCGCGGCAGCCTCCACATCCCCCCGCTCCGCGTCCTCTCGCCGGCCGCCACCTCTAGTCAGTAGACAGTACCCCTTTCCACCCACTCCAGCTCCTCCCGCTCCGCCTCTTCTCGCTCACAACCAGGCGGTGTGACTGGTCATGACTTGGGACAGAGCAAATGGGAGAAAGATTGTGGTCTTTTTTGCGACGATAGCAAATCCCGGGGAGCTATTTGCATGTTACCTGGGCCGACCAGGAGCCACTGTGGCTTCCACCTCGAAACTACTATGCGTACGATTGATGGGGTACGATTTCTGTACTACAATACATCCAACGCTGGTCATGCATGCGACGGGTGTGAATGGATGGTTATTGGGACTAGTCTACCCCATTATGCAACTAGTAGGACTAATACACCTAGTAGACAATTATTGAACTAGTGGTATTTAGCTCGATAAATAATGCGCATGTGGCACGATGAATCAAGCCTCGTAATCTGTTGTAATACCTCTGCCCTATATTGGTCTTGTCTTTGTTTGCCGAGTTGTCACATTCATCGTGTTTTTGGAGCGAGAATGTGAGGCGTTTCGACTCTCCGAATTGGGGTGCCACAAACGCACGGAACAAATTTTCTAGTCAAGGGCAAAAATACATACAATGCAACTAATTGTTTGCTAAGTACATAAAAAATCACAAAGAAAAATCGATCTATACAAATTAATTACCTACGAAATTCAATCTATGCAAATTAATTACCTACGAACTAGTAATAGTTTGATTAGCAATTGTATCGGTACGAGAGACCAATCGGTTAAAAAAGAAATCATGCTACCTGGACAAAGTCTCACTTATAATAGACAAAAGGGCGAGCTACTCTGGCGTATACAAGTTTGTCCAGATACGAATGCATCTAATCTAAATACTTAACTAGATACAAAAGGGCGAGCTACTCTGGCGTATACAAGTTTGTCCAGATACAAATGCATCTAATCTAAATACTTAACTCTAAATATTTAACTAGATACATACGAATCTAGATAAAGTTGAGACTATTAATATGAACCGAAATACTTAACTAGATATATACGAATCTAGATAAAGTTGAGACTATCAATATGGACCGGAAGGAGCAAGAGCAATACAAGTTGAACATTCGAATTCTAGATAAAGTTAGAGGCCTTTAATATGGACCATGGACCAGAGGGAGTAATACAAGTTGTTTTAGCCTTTGTGAAACCCTTTGAGTGCTGAGTTCACTCCTAACATACATACTTAAAGATGTCTAGATACCTAAATACATTCCTTTCACGGAAGCTAAAACATCTTATATTCTGAAAAGGGGGAGTACTTTTCATCAGAGTGCAAGGCGACGAGAAATGTTAAAAGAACCACTGCCAATGATAGGATAAGCATACCACAACTGCTTGACAATAGTTACACTTAACCATCAGAAGAAAGGTTCACAGTTTGACAATATCTAAAACGTTTACATAACTTGAGTTGACATAGCTTGACAATACTAATGTCATGCACTAGACGCTCACATCCTGTCTCTTCAACAGGTTAGCAACTTCGACGGAACAAGGGACCAAGCAACAGTTATCACTGCCACAGAGCCATCATCAAGGGAACATTCACCTCTACTCATGTTCCATCTTTTGGGTGTGAAGAGGAGGACCTGAGCATCAATCTCGGGAAAGCCTGGTTGTGAATAACGCTGTATATGAAATTGCAACTTATCACCAAGTTCCACCGAAAGGACACGCCTATTCAGATCAAGGTGGCCAGCTCTCTCCTTGATCAATTCTCCATCCACTGAATCAAATACCACAGCTTGCCTAGATGGGATCCCAGCAATATCTCCAACTACGCTGCAAGGTAGTGAAGAGCAGAGAATCTTTCCACCATATGGAAAAGGCGCAGAGCCTGGTTTGCTTTTAACCACTATACTAACAATAGTAGCCTGAACAGAATTCTCAAGTTCTTCAAAGCACAACTCTATTGTGCAATGCTTGTTGTCAGCGAGGGAGGTAAAGAAATTGTCATGCTTCCAGGAGTTGATGACTGTGCTGGCCAATACTATATCTTCAGAGCTTCTTCTGCCCTTGGCTTTTAGTTCGGTTTCAATGTAAACAGTGCCCATTGAGACAATGCCACGGACAGGGCCAGTCAAGTGCAGAAAAGGATCCTGCAAGCGTCATCTTTTGCCATTAAACTAATCAACAATTATATGAAGGCGACAAATGAAAGAATAACAATAAATATCATACGTACATCTTTACTGAGCACTTGGCAGTAATTCCTTGTGCGAATGAAAATAGGGTTGCGCTGACGGTCAACAGAGTCCCGGACAGAGACCACTCCATAAACATTCAGTGGCCATGCAACTTCTTCTTCTAGGACTTCTTTGATGGAGACTTTAATGGAGTAGATCTGCAAGGTGCTCCCAGCAACAGCGTCAAGTGGGACGCAGCTTGGTTTGCAATGTGTGAACTGCATGGAGCTTAGTAGCGCTGCAGACAGCCAAGTGAAGTATAAGAAACATAAAACTGGAATTCATACAAGTGAAGTGAATTCTTAATATCAAAGAATGGCTTGCTTGAGACATGCACTCTGCAAAAAAGAAAGACTATTGATCTGATAGCACAGTACAAGTGTAGTAAACTCCTCCGATTATGATTAATCTACTAAGGAGACATGCCCAGGGTTTTCTTCCGTGTGGCACAGCCCCCTCCGTCTGATCTCCGCAGGGTCCATCCAGAACAGCCGCGTTGATATTAGTCCACCTTATCTCTTTGTACACGTCGATTCCAGCACGCGTCTCCCTCTTTTCTCTACATCCATGTCTCATGCTACAGACCTTCAGATTGGCTTGCCAAATCCAATGACCGGAGACTCTGCCCCTCACCAGTAGGAGCCAGATCTGAGTGAATTGAACTCAGATGAGGCTAGGAGGAGCTGAGGGGAGGAGACCACTGATGTGGGGAGATTAGTGCAGGAGGAATGGCTAGGTGGAGGCTTTGCAAGGCGTCAGCCACAAGGTAAAATGCTAACTTGTTGCTCTGCTGCCCCTCCAGCGTCATCCACCATGAAGTGTCCATGTGCTTGTACGTGGGAAAATTGGTTGGTGGTGGATTCTTGGGCTGGGGTTTGAGGGAGAAGCAACTAACACACAAATGAAAAAAATGTGACTGTCTTGATCCTGGAGCAGTGTATACTGTATGGATTTGATTTCACCTTTTTACCGATGTCAATACACAGGTGATGCATCCTAAATAGTGTAAGTATTGTAGTGGTGCTGTAGCATGCTACTAGTCCAACTCCTAGTTGTTGCAGCAAAATGTGTGGCCAACATACTTTCTGGGCCATTGTGTGGGCAGGACAACCACGGGAAGAAGGTGGTTGGGCGTTCACGCACGCTACAGCTGGCGTGGGCAAAGTCGCGGTGTCGTTCTGTCTGATGGGGTTAGCGCCATACGGGAACACTTCCTAGGGCACGTGCGCATAATAACAAGGTCCGTTAAAGAATGACTTGCATCAGAACAAGGTTTTTATGGCGCCGTTACGTAGTGACGATACAACGGTGCGGTGTGGTTCCAGCCTGAAGCGTCCACCAACAGCACTAACCTCCAGCCTCCGCACCTCCCTTCCGCCCCTGCCACGATTCCCTCCTCCCACCACGCCCTCCAGCTACAGCTCATCATCAAAGTCCAGATCTGCAAGCTCCGTCAGCAACTCGACTCCAATATGGCAACCAACTATGGCTCCGCAACGTGCACCAGGTCACCATCACGGTATGCTACACCTCCCCTCCCCCTCTCTCTTCTACCTGCTCTTCCTCCCCATGCTTGTGATACTATTTTTAAATGGTAGTGCCTGGTGATTTCTTTAACTTACTCCATGATTCCATGCTGCTTTTGGCTCAATGCTAAAACTTTCTACTTGGCATGCCCATGTGCAATGAATATAATATGCTAAGCTCAGTGCTTTATGCTGAATTGCTACATGCTAATTATTTAAGTATCTCCCTAGTGCTCCCTGGTATAAAGTAGTCGTGGTTTTTAGTGACTTACCGCTTGTTTATAGGTGCAGTTCGGCACAATGGCAGATGTGATTGTTGACAGTGCAGTTGAAAATAGCTAGCAGTAAGCGGGATAAAGGGAGTAACTAAGATCATGAGCATGCATGCTTACGTACTTTGATCCTCAAAACTGTAACCATTGCCCCAATGGCGCTCCCAACAAAGACGGTAAGCAGCGAATGCCGTCGCCTCTCCTGCGACTCCTTTGCCGATGCTGCTCTCCTCTTTCTCTAGGTAAGATAAGTACGATTCTGATTTCAGCGTCAGCATTCTGGACTTCACTTCCGAGTCAAGGTCAAGATCCATCCTCCGGAGCATGCTGATCTTCTCAGAGGTCCACCGCAACTTTGCAACACCACTCAGGCAAGGCTCATTTGCAAGCATAATCATGCTCCTTCGGACATCTCTGTTATCGGGAGAGAAGGTGCTCACTATTCTCCGCAGCTCATGCCTCAGCTCATCAATATCTTTGCCCAATAGTTCAAAATCGAACCCAAACTTCAACGCCACCTCCGCCTGCTTCTGAGTTCCCTTTACTTCGAGCATCCGAGCAAGGTCACAGCCTTGTGCTTCACATTTATACATGATAGCTCCGGCCAATATCTTTATCCGTTCTTCCAGAATCTCGTCTTCCGTGATTGCGCCAGCATCACGGAGCACATCATAGCTATCCAGTCCAGAAGCTGGACCAAGGAAACTGCCAGGAAAAGAACCAGCAAGCTTTAGTCAGACAACAAATCCTTCAGCGAGCAAGAATGCGTAAATCAGAACAGCAATGAAAACTCACGCAATAGGAGAGTGACCCCCCATCGAGCCTCCAGCCGCCATTGGCATAGGTGGCGAAACAGCAGGTGGAGCTGTCATACGAGGAAAATCCAAATCAACATATAATCAACTTTGACAGAAGCAGTGAAAAAATGGGGAAGAACCCAGCGAAATTCTTACGTGATTTCACATGCTTGATCTCATACGTTGAGGACTTGTGCTGCTGCTGAGACTCGTCACCACTCTGTCCTGTCGACCCCCCTCCCGTTTCCATCAGGAGACCCCTCTTGAGTCCGTAACGGGACAAGTTGCAGATATTATCCCGGAACGCAACCGCACGCGATCTCAACTCCACCAGATTCATGAGATCCGAAGCGGAAATTCCAGCCCCAATCATCTTCTTCTCCAGATAAAAGATCCGACGGACTAACTCCACAGAGAGATCCGCGGCCTGATACATCTCATTCAAAAAGGGGTTAATTTCTCTTCGAATCAACTCATCTTCCGTCACCGACTTGGAAAGCTCACCACGCTCCGTTCCTCCTCTTTCGTGTCCCTCCATCGCCCTTTCTCGCCGCCGCCGCTCTTTTTCGTTTAGGGTAAGGTAAGGATATCAGGTAGGGTTTGACGTTTCACGAACGCCAACAGAAGAGTGCTTAGAGCAAGTACAACGGTGCTTAGCCTCGGTGCTTAGGAAAAAACCCGGTTTATTTTGCCACGTCAGAGTTGATGGGTGCTTGCGGGGGGCAAATAGTGCCTAGTTTGGCTCCGATGCCTCATCGGTGCTAAAGAAAATAACTGTTGTTTTCTATGTACCGGACTGGACCAGTGTCTACACCAGGTGCTTGCTTTTCTTCTTGCACCGAATAAAGTAGTATGGGCTTGTCCGGCTCCATGCATGTGGACTTGAAACTCTTGTGTTCAACAATTATTGCTTCGTCCTGCTTTGTGCATGTGCATGTCCTGTGCATGTCAGCAACAAGACCAGGGACAATGGTGGACAGACCACATGCAGCTTTGCCTGCTAAAAAAAGAAAATACACCGCATAAATTAGGAGATATAGACTTATCTCCGAATTGAGAGATCAACCTTGACCTCCTCTCAGATAAAGGGCTATTTACTTGGTCAGATCAGAACACAACACTTCATTATCCACGACTAGAAAGAGTCATGGTAGGTGAGCTAGTGTGAATTTCAGCTATCACCATATATATAGCCTAGTGGGTGTACTACTTCCTCCATAACACAACCACTTCCAACAAAATGGATTCTAATTTAGGCTATGTACATCTGCTGAACCATGGTTTAGTTTCGTACCAGCCTGCTAGTCAAGAATTTGAAAATAATACATATGAAGCTCCATGTGGCGGAGGCGGCCAAGGAGGAGATGGTGCTGGGTCGTGCGCTGACAGCCGCCACCTGCTCCATGCGATCCGCAACGCCGGCGTCGCCGCCGACACGCGCCGTCCCTGATCTAAATCGTGATTATTAAAGCGGGGAGTAGCTGAGGCGCTGAGGTACTGTAGCTGGGAGTAGGAGAGGTGCTCAGCTGAGCTGGGTCTGGATAGCACTATTTTTTAGTACGGTTGAAGAGAGGAGTGCTTAGCCTGGGAGCTAACGAGGCAGGTCCACCAGAGAAGCACCGGAGTAGGCTTCCTCGCGTTGGAGAAAATAAAAGTTAGTCGGGTGTTTGCTGACGTTTTCACACTCTCTCTTCTTAAGCACCTCTAATTAAGTACCCTGGAGTGTACATGCTCTTATACATGTCTCTCAAACCCGGCCTATTAGATCGAAAGGAACCAGCGCAGCCCGGCACACTTATCCAACAGTTGAATCTGGGTGGTGCTATACGCCGCTTGTAGCGGCACAGCTCGACCACGCCGAGATGGGCCGGCCCATTTTACTTACGTTCCCTTGGTTCGTGTTAGTATCCTTCGTTTTTGCACGCGCTTGAATGTTCGTGTGAGGCTTTTCACAGAGCGAGTTTTTTTTAATCACAATATATTAAGTCAGCAAGCCGTTTCATTAAAAACCTCCCAGTCCCCTTAGTACCCTAGAGGAAAAGAGTGCGTCTGAAACTTGCTGCTCCTGGTTCACACAATAGTTACATCTTGTAGGAGAGTTTGTAAAAGAAAACTAAGGGGATAATCATCCCAATTACAAGAGATTTTATCAAGATAACAGTTCCTAGCTAATTCATGAGCCACCTCATTTGCTTCTCTCGGGCGGTACTTAAAAATAACTCCTCCTTGCCAAGTCAATGCAATCAGCAAAAACAGCAGCATTTTCTTCCCACCATGATTGTTCGCCTGTGCACGCTTCAATCACTTCCAACGAGTCTAACTATGCTATAATATTATTGCATCCAAGCCTCACAGCCAAAGATAGCCCGGTATGCATCGCAATGGCCTCCACAGAAGCATCCGAGGATAATTTTGGGAGATAAGTAGTTGTTGCTGCAACAAATCGTCCTTCAAAGTCCCTCAATACAGCCCCAACCGAACCTGCAAAGTCATCAAAATGAAAAGATTTGTTGACATTTACCTTGACTTGCTTAGGGTCCGGTCTAGTCCACCTTGGACGATCCTGGGGGCTATTAGTTTGCAGCTTACAAGCATTAGCAACAATGCTCAAAACAGACATGATGCATCGCTTGATTGGGGGTACCATTTCATCGTGAGTCAGCTGTCTCCTCATCCACCATAGGTACCAACATGCAACCGAGATTGTTTCTTTTAGCCCGATCGGAGACATACCAGGAAACGAGTTATCCTGGCGCTTCAAAAGGTGTTCTAGGACAGCCGACCCAGCTAGGTCCGAACCAAGGGCATCCTCTATGATCACATGTATGCCAAGTTCAGTCCACATCGCATGTGCATTGGGGCATCGAAACAATAAATGAAGTACGCCTTCCACTTCTAAATGGCACACTGGACATTCGGCACTCGAGCCCACGTGTCTATTCACCAATATTGATTTAAAGGTATAATACCGTGTAGCGCTCGCCATATAAATTTTCTGATTTTGCCTGGAATCTTTAGCTGCCAAAGAATTTTCCACACCGGATTAGTTGCCGATGAACATGGGAGAGCTAGCGATGACTCCCTCTGACATGGGTATACCCTACAGGTACTCGAGCTTGGTATATATGGTCCAAATACGTACAGACCCACGGTGTCGCCAAGGCCCAGATGAAAGGACTTGAGTAACCTGCGGACTCTCGATTGTTTGAAGGACAAGAAGAAGCTAAAGATAGAAAGTTTGAAGGGGAAAACCCTAACTTGTAACCGACTCGACCTGCTACCCGAGACCTAGTCTATCTATATAAAGGCTAGGAGGGGCGGCGAGAAGGACACACACAACCCTAGTTTCCACAACCCTTGCCAGATTGCATCTGTGTACCATTGTAACTTTCGACTCCTTCGATAATTCCACGAGCAGACAAGCAGGAGTAGGGACCTCTACGAGGCCTAAACCTGGGTAAATCCTTTGTCCCCTGTGTGCTTGTTTGCTAGCCGATAGATGTCTCCAGCGCTCCCTCCTTCTCCAAAACCCAAGTCCATAACAATGGGCATTGATGAGTTAAACCCTCGTCAATTGGCGCCGTCTGTGGGAAGTGGGAGTGCTGATGTTGCGGCTTCTTTGGCCCCATCAACTGCGATCTACGACTCCGCAACAGCAGAGATTCGCTAGCTCTTCGGCGCCTTCGACTTCACCGTCCACATGACCACCGCCCGCCTTGATGCGTAGGCGATTGAATCGCTGGCGATTGGGAGCTTCCGCTTCCAAGTTGGTCAGATGGGAACATTTCGCATGCCTGATCAACCGACAGCACCGGCGTGAGCGACGGCGTCGAGACAGGTCGTGACTGTCATCGCTGGATGAGGGCGAGGAGTAGCGCTTTGCTAGCGTTTTGCCCTTTTTTGGGTCTGGTACCGGCTCCTTGTCGAGGGCGGCCTCGATTAGCCCCAAACCCGCGATCGTAGATCGGTGCATGGCAGTTCAGGGATCTCCAGCTGGCGGCTGGTTATTGAGGAGGTACATGGTGGCTGCTGTCACCGCAGCCTGCGGCGTTCTAGGAACCACGTTGCCTCTCGTGTCGACTGTCATAGAGCCGAAGTCGAGGACTTTCGCGGCCTCTATGTGCTCTTGCTCGGTGAGGTGAGCCATCCGCGACTGCCTCTTCTTGGCGAGGTGCTCGTTGCCTCTTGAGGAGGATCCTCCGTAGGAGAAGAGCCCAGCGCGACGAAGGCTTGACTCGTCCGCTGCCTTTTTACGCGCCTCAAGTTGCGCGATTGCTTGTTTATGGCGCTTGAATTCTTCTTTTAGGAGCCAGTGGGAGCCCATCAGCAGTTCCTGCAGGGACCCGAAGGGTAGAGGTGCACCTCGTAGGGCTTCGCGGCAGCGCTCCCACTCTTGCTCGTTGAGCTTGATTAAGACGCTTTCACCGGTTTACTCATTGATTATGCTGGGAGGTTCGACTGCTCTCCCGTTGGCGCCGTTACCGCCGTTGCCACCATTGGCACCGTTGGGTGGATCGGTGCCATTGCCGGTGTTACCGCCATTGCCGCGATTGTCGGAGGTGTCGCCTGCGTTGATGACGGCGCACATGAAGTGACTGGGGAAGCTGTTGCTTCCGCAACTTTCAGATTCGGAACCGTAGGTTCCATCTTCTGTGGCCAGATCGCTCAGATCGGAGTCGCGACTGCTGTCGCTGACCGTGTTCCCGACTGCCACCGGAGCATTGAGATCGCTGAGTGTGCCGATCGATGGAGGGAACCATGATGCCGGGGCAATCGCTGGTGCTGTCGGTTGATCAGGCATGTGAAGCGTGCCCATCTGACCAACTTGGAAGCGGAAGCTCCCAATCGCCAGGCTGATTCCGTCGCCCACGGACTCGAAGGCCGGGCGGGTGGCCGGCGTGTGGACGGTGAAGTCGAAGGCGCCGAAGAGCTGGAGAATCTCCGCTGTTGTGGAGTCGTAGATCGCAGTTGATGGGGCCAAAGAAGCCGCAACATCAGCACTCCCACTTCCCACAGACGGCGCCAATTGATGAGGGTTTAACTCATCAATGCCCATTGTTATGGACTTGGGTTTTGGAGAAGGAGGGAGCGCTGGAGACATCTATCGGCTAGCAAACAAGCACACAGGGGACAAAGGATTTACCCAGGTTCAGGCCTCGTAGAGGTCCCTACTCCTGCTTGTCTGCTCGTGGAATTATCGAAGTATTCGAAAGTTACAATGGTGCGCAGATGCAATCTGGCAAGGGTTGTGGAAACTAGGGTTACGTGTGTCCTTCTCGCCGCCCCCTCCTAGCCTTTATATAGATAGGCTAGGTCTCGGGTAGCAGGTCGAGTCGGTTACAAGTTAGGGTTTTCCCCTTCAAACTTTCTATCTTTAGCTTCTTCTTATCCTTCAAGCAATCGAGAGTCCGCAGGTTACTCAAGTCCTTTCATCTGGGCCTTGGCGACACCGTGGGCCTGTACGTATTTGGACCATATATACCAAGCTCGAGTACCTGTAGGGTATACCTATGTCACCGGCAGTTCACTCGTAACATCCTCATTGATCCTGGCGGTACTCCTCACGGGAGCCCGCCAATCTTGGATTTTGGTTGGACAATCTTTCTTCCTCTGTTCTCATTCTCTTCTGATCATGTGCAGGATTTGGGCTAAGTGGCGCTTCTGGTTCAAATTGATTTACCATCTGCACTACTTTGCCAGTGACATCAGTCTGAATTATCCCCGTATCCGAGCTTGTATTTCCCATATGGACATCCCCGATCGGTTTGCCCTGATGTGGCATCCCGCTAAAACCACTACTAGAAAATCGTTGTGTTTTTGTGCATTGCATCATCATGACCGCATGCTCATGTCATCATGCCACATTGCATTTGAGCATCGTCATCATCTTGCATGGTTTGTTCAAAAACTATTTTCGAAAAGCCTGGTTTTGTTTTCTAAACGCCCCGTCTTTATTTCAAATTAAAACCCGGATCTCCGGAATATTTTGTTTCGTCTACAAATGGATTCTAAAAGCCTTGTTTGAAATAAATAAAATAATTAAATTATTTTGGGGAGGCAGCCAGCCGGGCCCGAAAGCCCAGCCGGCCACCTCCAAAAGCTAACCCTAAAACCCTACCCCATCCTACCCTAACCCCAAACCATCTCCCCACCCCACCGCCACACTCTCTCTCTCTTTCTCTCTCTCTCTCTCCTTATCTCTCCCGCCCGCCTGTCCACTTCACCACCTGGTCCACCACCTGCCTTTCCCGCCAACTCCCTACACGTACTCCCTCACCACACACACCCAGCCGGCCCCACCACTCCCTCCACCGACCAACCCCCCACGCGACCCAGTCCTACCTGCCGCCAACCACCCCACCGACAGCCCCGCACCCGGCCTCGATCCCCTCGTCCACTCCCGTGTCCCGCGCCCACCTGGCCCCACCTCCCACCGACGCGTCCCTCGCTCCCCACCGCCTGGCCTCACCCGCGCTACACGCCACCAACCCCCGCACCTCCTAGTCGCAGCCACCAACCACTGCAGCTCCTCCCGGTCGGCCTTGCCCGTGGCTTGCCCCGAGCTCTCCTCCGACCGGCGCCCCCATTCCTCTTCCCTCCTCGCCTCAAGTACGTGGCCGCCCTCGCCCCGTCCTCTGGGACGTGCGCCACCGACAGGAGCTCGCCCGCCTCCACCGGAGACCGAGCCCCGCGTCCGCCGCCCTCGCCCTCGAGTCCTGCCCCGCATCAAGCTCGCTCCGGACGCCCTTCCTCGCGAGCCCCTGGCTGTCTTGCTGTCTCTCCGTTGACCGCCCTCCATCGCTAGCGACGGCCGCGCTCTTGCGAGTTCGTCATCGAGCCGCCCGGCCGCCTCGACTCCTTTTTCCACCGAGCCTCGTCGCTGGCCGATGCGAGCCACCAGCACCGCCTGTAGCGACCTGCGTCACTTTCGCCTCTGCGCGCCTTCTAAGTCACCTTGTCGCCAAGCTCCGGCCGCCGCCGTCCTCTGCGTTTTCCCGCCTACGGCCAAGCTCGCCCTGGCCATGGCGCCTTTGTCTGCCTCCTTCGCCCCAGCCCCTGCTCTTCTGCGCGGTGTCGCTTCGATCGATCTCCTGCTCCGCCAGCGAGGCCCGCCACCTCGAGCCTGCCTTCCTGTGTCGTCCTCCCCGTCGCCCTTCTGCAGCCTGGCACCGTCCGCCCGCGCCTCCTGCACGCGTGCGTCTGTGGTCGTCTCTGCTACGGCAAGTGCTGCTACCGCCTTCCTAGGTTGGTATCACATGGGAGCCCCCCAAGGTCGCTGCCATCGTGAGTTCAAGACCCAGATGTCGTGTCTCCTCAATCTTGCGTGATGGTCTACGTTTGGTGTGCTGATGCCAAGATGTTGATGTGGTGGCACGATGATGTTTGTTCTGTTTCGCTATGAAGTGTGGTGTTGATGCGATGATGGTGGTATGTGGATCCAGAAACAGAGTGGTGGTTCTTCTCTCGGTTATTCTGCTCGTCATCGACACAAGATGGGGGTGGTGATGTTGAAGAGGCTCGAGTAGTACTACTCCGACTAGTTCCGCCTTGAGATGACCCAAGTCCGACACCAACAAAGTACGGGCGGAAGAACTTCGACACGGAACACCAAGATCTCCTTATCAAATTCCCAGATTCCGTCTACCCCAAGACCTCGGACCCGATGGCCGAGACCCTGAAGACTAATCCCGTCGAACCCCTTGGTGAACCCCAAGATCGCCGATACCCTAATGTGATTCCCTTTCCGAGACCCTTATTATTATAATATATGATACTTGCTGCATATAAATTGTTCATGCCACACACATATTTTTGTGGTTTGGGGGCATTTGCCGATTCACTTATAATTAAATATGGAGCGCATATGCGGGTTATTCCTGTCTATTAACGCCTCCATTTAAATTGTGTAGCGAACCGATGTCATATTTTGCCTTGTTAATACAACATTTAAAATAGGGTATTAAATATGATCCGGATCTTCTGCCGTAGTATTAAATATTGCATCAGGTGTTTCACCTAGTGTTTGCTTCTTCGCGGATTAGGCCGATGAGTTGATGCGAGTATCGACAAGTTCTCCGGATATGATCCGTCGACAGTGTTTTCCCGGGCGACCATCTCTTCCCCTTCTATTTATTTTGCATTTATAGTCTTTATTTCCTCCTGTTGATCTATTGCTATCCGTGTCGCGATGCTTTAGTTTCCGCACCCCAGTTATATCTCGTGCAGCCTCTATATTGCCTTGGTCACCTCCTATTACCTGTGTTTGGTAGATAGCTGGCCTTGCGAGTCGTAGTTGCTTGCTCAGGTGTGATCTCGTGTTGTCAAGTACCACAGTTGTTGGAATGCTGGCATATGTTTACCGTGGAGATGATCATGACTTTAAATACAACTATTAAAATGCTAGATATAACTAATGCAGAGGCATCAGTGGGCAATAGATGTTATTTGGTTCTTCCACGCTCACTTGTGTCCCGTAGGACCCCGAGTACTTGATACCTGTTCCTTGACTATTCGCACTATCCACATACGGGAGACTCTATAAATCCCCCTTAGCTAGAGCTTGATTCATTTCTTATTTCTTGGGGCCACAAAGTAGTTTGGGGCTTTATTACTATCCTGTACTTATGACATGCTTTACTGCTTTATTTACGATTGTGCGTGGAGCACCTGTACTGTTTTGGATCGCGGCACGATTTCGCGGTATCGACAAGCCCAGTCACACTTTCGGGTTCCTAGTTGTTTACAGCCATTGACACAAACCCTGGGTCCGTCTCGGAGCTGGCCAACTTCGTTGCGGGTAGCTTAGTGGGGTGGCCCCCTGAAATATTTATAAATCCTGTGATCGCTTTGTCGTGAAAGCCTCGTTGGGTTTTGAGTTGGTTTTTCCGAGGTTGATCGAGTGTGTGTTTCTATTTGTGCACCCCTGCAGGGTAAAACTTTCTGAAAGCCGTGTTCGCGGTTATGGACGACTTGGAGCACAGTATCTCGATCATAGACAAGCATAACTAAAGTAGTGCTATAAATTTGACTTAATATATCTGACTAGTAATCAGCTTCACTATAACGGAATGGAGATTAAAAATGCCAACCACTGGTGGACCTGAGTTGTTTTGTTATATCTGCCTAGTAAGTATTGCAACTCCAATGGAATGTGATAAAAGTGCCAACAAATGCTGGGTTTTGGGATTCCTCAGGACAATTATATCTGGCTAGTAAATGTTCCAACTACAACGGAATGCTAACTAAAAGTTCCCACTACTTACGCTATCAGGATGACTCATGCTATATATCTGACTAGTAAATGCTACAACTAAAATGGGATGGGTAAAACTGCCAACTGTGTGAGTTCCTTGGTCCGACTTCCTCGTTTGGTCTCGAGGGGGAAATACCAGGATGGAATTGTTCGGTGTTAGCTTCAGGTTGGATCCGGATAGGTCTGTCTTATCCCTCTCTATTAGCCGCCAGTTTTACCGAGTCTCTATAGGTTGTTTAGTGCTGCTGCGCTGCCGCTTCAGTCCATCATACCTATGTAGGCGAGAGCCGCCGAATTCTAGCCTCGCCGTGTACTGGCCTCAGTACTAACGCTCCTCTTTTTTCCTTTTCCCCTTGTCAGCACCCCCTTTTGTTTTAGCAGGTTTGAGATCAACGTAGTTAGCAGGGTTACCCTTCCGGCTTGGCCTGGGCAGGGTTATGGACGCCATTGGTTAATCTTCAGGGCTCTTAGCCCCATTTGTATCTTGTCCGTACTCGGACACTGTATCGTTTTCAAGGTGATTTGGATCTTTGTAGTGTATATCTGTATTCTTGACTCATGGAGTCGTGTTGTATATATATCTGTTCTGCGGGTCCCATTGAGGACTGTTGCGTAATGTTATTACTTCGTTTTCCACCCGCACGAAAGTGCCTGGTGGGCGTCCTTGAATCGTTTCTATGCGGGTTTGGTGGAAAGGGCTAAAACTTGCATAGGGCCGATTTGAGGGTGTTACAGAGTGGTATCAGAGCTCAGCAGTTACGATACCCCACTGGTCCAGCCTGTAGGATAACCTAGCTAACGGCCGAAGTGGAGTGTCAAAACTATTTTTGCAAAATCGGTTGGATAGATCTGATTAGGTCTGATTTTACTCCTTACCCCTCTGCTGTTCTCCACTTACCTCTGCGTGTTTTGAATCTGCTCTCTTATCTTTTCTTCGAGTCCAGGAATTCTCGTGGTTGGGTTTCCGTCGTATCTTCAGGGTTTCGCTTCCTTCTTTGGTGACGGTGCTTCTACATCCGGTCATCGTGCTATCTGAGGAATCCTTCATTTGTTGGACTCTTCTCTGTTCCTTCTTGTGCCTTCCGGTGGTTTTCAACGCGACGACATCATCTACGCCAGATCCGATGCAGAGTCTGCATCACTCCTTTGTTCCGAACCTCGATTGTCTAGATCTTCAGTCTGATTCCGAGAATGGCTGCCAGCTTTTCTACTGATTATGCGGAGTAATAGTTTGGGTGCGTGATGGATTGGCCCCCATGCCGACTACTCAATCTATTTGCTCTCGTACATTGAAGTGGATGAGAATGCGTCGTTTCTCTCTTTTTATCGAAGTTAGAGGTGGCTTTATTTGTTGATACCTCTGCCTTCGCCCTTTGTTCCCGGAGTGTTCTCCCGACGATCACGGACAACGACCTCTTGTTAGTTGTGTCGCAAGGATCGACACGAAGCGAGAAGATTCAGATTGCCGACCTTCTTCCCGGTACCATGAGGCGGATCTCGAGGGCGAGATCCCTTGTTAGTGGTGTCGAATTGTGGCATCCCGCTAAAACCACTACTAGAAAATCGCTGTGTTTTTGTGCATTGCATCATCATGACCGCATGCTCATGTCATCATGCCACATTGCATTTGAGCATTGTCATCATCTTGCATGGTTTGTTTAAAAACTATTTTTGAAAAGCCTGGTTTTGTTTTCTAAACGCCCCGTCTTTATTTCAAATTAAAACCCGGATCTTCAGAATATTTTGTTTCGTCTACAAACGGATTCTAAAAGCCTTGTTTGAAATAAATAAAATAATTAAATTATTTTGGGGAGGCAGCCAGCCGGGCCCAAAAGCCCAGCCGGCCACCTCCAAAAGCTAACCCTAAAACCCTACCCCATCCTACCCTAACCCCAAACCATCTCCCCACCCCGCCGCCACCCTCTCTCTGTTGCTCTCTCTCTCTCTCTCTGTTGCTCTCTCTCTCTCTCTCTCTCTCTCTCTCTCTCTCTCTCTCTCCCTCCCGCCTGTCAACTTCACCACATGGTCCACCACCTGCCTTTCCTGCCCACTCCCTGCACGTACTCCCTCACCACACACACCCAGCCGGCCCCACCACTCCCTCCACCGACCAACCCCCCACGCGACCCAGTCCTACCTGCCGCCAACCACCCCACTGACAGCCCCGAACCTAGCCTCGATCCCCTCGCCCACTCCCGTGTCCCGCGCCCACCTGGCTCCACCTCCCACCGACGCGTCCTCCTGCTCCCCACCGCCTGGCCTCACCCGCGCTACACGCCACCAACCCCCGCACCTCCTAGTCGCAGCCACCAACCACCTGCGCCGCTCCTCCCGATTCGGCCGCCGCTGCCAGCGGGCTTTGCCCCGAGCTCTCCTCCGACCGGCGCCCCCATTCCTCTTCCCTCCTCGCCTCATGCCATGGCGCCCGCCCTGACCACCTGGGGCGCGCCGCCTCTGAGGCCTCGCGCTTCCACCGGGAACCCGAGCCGCGTCCGCCGCCCTCGCCCCCGAGTCCTGCCCCGCATCAAGCTCGCTCCGGCCGCCCTTCCTCGTGAGCCCCTAGCCGTCTTGTTGTCTCTCTGTCGACCGCCCTCTGCCGCTAGCGACGGCCGCACCCTTGCGAGTTCGTTACCGAGCTGCCCCGGTCGCCTCGCCTCCCTTTTCCACCGAGCCTCGCCGGCCACTGCGGCGACCTGCGTCACCAGCCGCCTCTACGAGTCGC
The DNA here is from genome assembly GCA_023614405.1 of Avena insularis. NCBI lineage: Eukaryota > Viridiplantae > Streptophyta > Magnoliopsida > Poales > Poaceae > Avena > Avena insularis. The sequence goes on from CM042686.1 coordinate 591,254,020, forward strand.
CTTGTCGCCAAGCTCCGGCCGCCGCCGTCCTCTGTGCTTTCCTGCCTACGGCCGAGCTCGCCCTGGCCATGGCGCCTTCGTCTGCCTCCTTCGCCCCAGCCCCTGCTCTTCCGCGCGACATCGCTTCGATCGATCTCCTGCTCCGCCAGCGAGGCCCGCCACCTCGAGCCCGCCTTCCTGTGTCGTCCTCCCCGTCACCCTTCTGCAGCCTGGCACCGTCCGCCCGCGCCTCCTGCACGCGCGCGTCTGTGGTCGTCTCTACTACGGCAAGTGCTGCTACCGCCTCCCTAGGTGGTATCACATGGGAGCCCCCCAAGGTCGCTGCCATCGTGAGCTCAAGACCCAGATGTCGTGTCTCCTCGATCTTGCGTGATGGTCTACGTTTGGTGTGTTGATGCCAAGATGTTGATGTGGTGGCACGATGATGTTTGTTCTGTTTCGCTATGAAGTGTGGTGTTGATGCGGTGACGGTGGTATGTGGATCCAGAAACAGAGTGGTGGTGCTTCTCTCGGTTATTCTGCTCGTCATCGACACAAGATGGGGGTGGTGATGTTGAAGCGGCTCGAGTAGTACTACTCCGACTAGTTCCGCCTTGAGATGACCCAAGTGCGACACCAACAAAGTACGGGCGGAAGAATTTCGACACGAAACACCAAGATCTCCTTATCGGATTCCCAGATTCCGTCTACCCCAAGACCTCGGACCCGATGGCCGAGACCCTGAAGACTGATCCTGTCGAACCCCTTGGTGAACCCCAAGATCGCCGATACCCTAATGTGATTCCCTTTCCGAGACCCTTATTATTATAATATATGACATATACTTGCTGCATATAAATTGTTCATGCCGCACACATATTTTTGTGGTTTGGGGGCATTATGCTGATTCACTTATAATTAAATATGGAGCGCATATGCGGGTTATTCCTGTCTAATAACGCCTCCATTTAAATTGTGTAGCGAACCGATGTCATATTTTGCCTTGTTAATACAACATTTAAATTGCGGGTAGCTTAAACAACTTGAACCATATAATTAATTGTCGGGACCCCAGTTTCGCTTAATATTGCCTAATTGCACCGCATCTTGCCATGCCATGCATCATATCATAATCATGCCGGATCTTCTGCCGTAGTATTAAATATTGCATCCGGTGTTTCTCCTAGTGTTTGCTTCTTCGCGGATTAGGCCAATGAGTTGATGCGAGTATCGACAAGTTCTCCGGATATGATCACATCGGCGGTGTTTTCCAGTGAGCATCTCTTCCCCTTCTACCTATTTTGCATTTATAGTCTTTATTTCCTCCTGTTGATCTATTGCTATCCGTGTCGCGATGCTTTAGTTTCCGCACCCCAGTTATATCTCGTGCAACCTCTATATTGCCTTGGACACCTCCTATTACCTGTGTTTGGTAGATAGCTGGCCTTGCGAGTCGTAGTTGCTTGCTCAGGTGCGATCTCGTGTTGTCAAGTACCACAGTTGTTGGAATGCTGGCAGATGTTTATGGTGGAGATGATCATGACTTTAAATACAACTATTAAAATGCTAGATATAACTAATGCAGAGGCATCAGTGGGCAATAGATGTTATTTGGTTCTTCCACGCTCACTTGTGTCCCGTAGGACCCCGAGTACTTGATACCTGTTCCTTGACTATTCGCACTATCCACATACGGGAGACTCTATAAATCCCCCTTAGCTAGAGCTTGATTCATTTCTTATTTCTTGGGGCCACAAAGTAGTTTGGGGCTTTATTACTATCCTGTACTTATGACATGCTTTACTGCTTTATTTACGATTGTGCGTGGAGCACCTGTACTGTTTTGGATCGCGGCATGATTTCAGGGTATCGACAAGCCCAGTCACACTTTCGGGTTCCCAGTCGTTTACAACCATTGACACAAACCCTGGGTCCGTCTCGGAGCCGGCCAACTTTGTTGCGGGTAGCTTAGTGGGGTGGCCCCCTGAAATATTGATGAATCTTGTGATCGCTTTGTCGTGAAAGCCTCGTTGGGCTTTGAGTTGGTTTTTCCGAGGTTGATCGAGTGTGTGTTGCTATTTGTGCACCCCTGCAGGGTAAAACTTTCTGAAAGCCGTGTCCGCGGTTATGGACGACTTGGAGCACAGTATCTCGATCATAGACAAGCATAACTAAAGTAGTGCTATAAATTTGACTTAATATATCTGACTAGTAATCAGCTTCACTATAAAGGAATGGATATTAAAAATGCCAACCACTGGTGGACCTGAGTTGTGTTGTTATATCTGCCTAGTAAGTATTGCAACTCCAATGGAATGTGATAAAAGTGCCAACAAATGCTGGGTTTTGGGATTCCTTAGGACAATTATATCTGACTAGTAAATGTTCCAACTACAACGGAGTGCTAACTAAAAGTGCCCACTACTTACGCTATCAGGATGACTCGTGCTATATATCTGACTAGTAAATGCTACAACTAAAATGGAATGGGTAAAACTGCCAACTGTGTTAGTTCCTTGGTCCGACTTCCTCGTTTGGTCTCGAGGGGGAAATACCAGGATGGGGTTGTTCGGTGTTAGCTTCAGGTTGGATCCGGATAGGTCTTTCTTATCCCTCTCTAATAGCCTTGATTTCTGGAGTCTCTATAGGTTGTTTAGTCTTCTTTGCTTAAGCTTGATCCACCATACCTTTGTGGCGAGGCCTTGAATTCTAGCCTCGCCTTGTACTGGCCTCAATACTGACGCTCCTCTTTTTCCTTTGCCCCTTGTCGACACCCCCTTTTGTTTTAGCAGTTTTGAGATCGATGTCGTTAGCAGGGTTACCCTTCCGGCTTGGCCTGGGCAGGGTTATGGACGCCATTGGTTAATCTTCAGGGCTCTTAGCCCCATTTGTATCTTGTCCGTACTCGGACGATGTATCATTTTCAAGGTGATTTGGATCTTTGTAGTGTATATCTGTATTCTTGACTCATGGAGTCGTGTTGTATATATATCTGTTCTGTGGGTCCCATCGAGGACTGTTGCGTAATGTTATTACTTCGTTTTCCACCCGCATGAAAGTGCCTGGTGGGCATCCTTGAATCGTTTATATGCGGGTTTGGCGGAAAGGGCTAAAACTTGCATAGGGACGATTTGAGGGTGTTACAGAGTTGTATCAGAGCTCGGCGATTCGATACCTTGGTCCAGCCTGTAGGATAACCTAGCTAACGGCCGAAGTGGAGTGTCAAAACTATTTTTGCAAAATCGGTTGGATAGATCTGATTAGGTCTGATTTTACTCCTTACCCCTCTGCTGTTCTCCTCTTACCTCTACGTGTTTTGAATCTGCTCTCTTATCTTTTCTTCGAGTCTAGGAATTCTCGTGGTTGGGTATTCGTCGTATCTTCAGGGTTTCGCTTCCTTCTTTGGTGACGGTGCTTCTACATCCGGTCATCGTGCTATCTGAGGAATCCTTCATCTGTTGGACTTCTCTCTGTTCCTTCTTGTGCCTTCCGGTGGTTTTCAGCAGCGACATCATCTCGCGGATCCGATCTGATCGCATCACTCCTTTGTTCCGAACCTCGATTGTCGAGATCTTCGGTCTGATTCCGAGAATGGTTGCCCGCTTTTCTTCTGATTGTGCGGAGTAATAGTTTGGGTGCGTGATGGATTGCCCTCATGCCGACTACTCAATGTATTTGCTCTCGTACATTGAAGTGGATGAGAATGCGTCATTTCTCTCTTTTTATCGAAGTTAGAGGTGGCTTTATTTGTTGATACCTCTGCCTTTGCCCTTTGTTCCCGGAGTGTTCTCCCGACGATCACGGACAACGACCTCTTGTTAGTGGTGTCGCAAGGATCAACACGAAGCGAGAAGATTCAGATCACCGACCTTCTTCCCGGTACCATGTGGCGGATCTCGAGGGCGAGATCCCTTGTTAGTGGTGTCGAATTGTGGCATCCCGCTAAAACCACTACTAGAAAATCGCTGTGTTTTTGTGCATTGCATCATCATGACCGCATGCTCATGTCATCATGCCACATTGCATTTGAGCATCGTCATCATCTTGCATGGTTTGTTTAAAAACTATTTTCAAAAAGCCTGGTTTTGTTTTCTAAACGCCCCGTCTTTATTTCAAATTAAAACCCGGATCTCCGGAATATTTTGTTTCGTCTACAAACGGATTCTAAAAGCCTTGTTTGAAATAAATAAAATAATTAAATTATTTTGGGGAGGCAGCCAGCCGGGCCCGAAAGCCTAGCCGGCCACCTCCAAAAGCTAACCCTAAAACCCTACCCCATCCTACCCTAACCCCAAACCATCTCCCCACCCCGCCGCCACCCTTCTCTCTCTCTCTTTCTCTCTCTCTCTCTCCCTCCCGCCAGTCAACTTCACCACATGGTCTACCACCTGCCTTTCCCGCCCACTCCCTGCACGCACTCCCTCACCACACACACCCAACCGGCCCCACCACTCCCTCCACCGACCAACCCCGCATGCGACCCAGTTCTACCTGCCGCCAACCACCCCACCGACAGCCCCGAACCTGGCCTCGATCCCCTCGCCCACTCCCGTGTCCCGTGCCCACCTGGCCCCACCTCCCACCGACGCGTCCCCCTGCTCCCCACCGCCCGGACTCACCCGCGCTACATGCCACCAACCCCCGCACCTCCTAGTCGCAGCCACCAACCACCTGCGCCGCTCCTCCCGATTCGGCCGCCGCCGGCAGCGGGCTCTACCCCGAGCTCTCCTCCGACCGGCGCCCCCATCCCTCTTCCCTCATCGCCTCAAGCCCGCGGCCGCCCTTGCCCCGCCCTTTGGGACACGCGCCGCCGACAGGAGCTCGCCCGCCTCCGCCGGAGACCGAGCCCCGCGTCCGCCGCCCTCGCCCCCGAGTCTTGCCCCGCATCAAGCTCGCTCCGGCCGCCCTTCCTCGCGAGCCCCTGGCCGTCTTGCTGTCTCTCTGTCGACCGCCCTCTGCCGCTAGCGAGGGCCGCGCCCTTGCGAGTTCGTCACCGAGCCGTCCCGGCCGCCTCACCTCCCTTTTCCACCGAGCCTCGCCGCCGGCCGATGCGAGCCACCAGCACCGCCTGCAGCGACCTGCGTCAGCTCCGCCTCTGCGCGCCTTCTGAGTCTCCTCATCACCAAGCTCCAGCCACCGCCGTCCTCTGCGCTTTCCTGCCTACGGCCGAGCTCGCCCAGGCCATGGCGCCTTCGTCTGCCTCCTTCGCCCCAGCCCCTGCTCTTTCGTGCGGCATCGCTCCAATCGATCTCCTGCTCCGCCAGCGAGGCCTGCCACCTCGAGCCCGCCTTCCTATGTCGTCCTCCCCGTCGCCCTTCTGCAGCCTGGCACCGTCCGCCCGCGCCTCCGGCACGCGCGCGTCTGCGGTTGTCTCTGCTACGGCAAGTGCTGCTACCACCTCCCTAGGTTGTATCACATGGGAGCCCCCCAAGGTCGCTGCCATCGTGAGTTCAAGACCCAGATGTCGTGTCTCCTCGATCTTGCGTGATGATCTATGTTCGGTGTGTTGATGCCAAGATGTTGATGTGGTGGCACGATGATGTTTATTCTGTTTCGCTATGAAGTGTGGTGTTGATGCGGTGACGGTGGTATGTGGATCCAGAAACAGAGTGGTGGTGCTTCTCTCAGTTATCCAGCTCGTCATCGACACAAGATGGGGGTGGTGATGTTGAAGCGGCTCGAGTAGTACTACTATGACTAGTTCCGCCTTGAGATGACCCAAGTCCGACACCAACAAAGTACGGGCGGAAGAACTTTGACACGAAACACCAAGATCTCCTTATCGGATTCCCAGATTCCATCTAACCCAAGACCTCGGACCCGATGGCCGAGACCCTGAAGACTGATCCCGTCGAACCCCTTGGTGAACCCCAAGATCGCCGATACCCTAATGTGATTCCCTTTCCGAGACCCTTATTATTATAATATATGACATATACTTGCTGCATATAAATTGTTCATGCCGCACACATACTTTTGTGGTTTGGGGGCATTATGCCGATTCACTTATAATTAAATATGGAGTGCATATGCGGGTTATTCCTGTCTATTAACGCCTCCATTTAAATTGTGTAGCGAACCGATGTCATATTTTGCCTTGTTAATACAACATTTAAATTGCGGGTAGCTTAAACAACTTGAACCTTATAATTAATTGTCGGGACCCCAGTTTCGCTTAATATTGCCTAATTGCACCGCATCTTGCCATGCCATGCATCATATCATAATCATGCCGGATCTTCTGTCGTAGTATTAAATATTGCATCCGGTGTTTCTCCTAGTGTTTGCTTCTTCGCGAATTAGGCCAATGAGTTGATGCGAGTATCGACAAGTTCTCCGGATATGATCTGTCGGCAGTGTTTTCCCAGGCGAGCATCTCTTCCCCTTCTACCTATTTTGCATTTATAGGCTTTATTTCCTCATGTTGATCTATTGCTATCCGTGTCGCAATGCTTTAGTTTCCGCACCCCAGTTATATCTCGTGCAGCCTCTATATTGCCTTGGACACCTCCTATTACCTGTGTTTGGTAGATAGCTGGCCTTGCGAGTCGTAGTTGCTTGCTCAGGTGCGATCTCGTGTTGTCAAGTACCACAGTTGTTGGAATGCTGGCAGATGTTTACCGTGGAGATGATCATGACTTTAAATACAACTATTAAAATGCTAGATATAACTAATGCAGAGGCATCGGTGGGCAATAGATGTTATTTGGTTCTTCCACGCTCACTTGTGTCCCGTAGGACCCCGAGTACTTGATAACTGTTCCTTGACTATTCGCACTATCCACTTACGGGAGACTCTATGAATCCTCCTTAGCCTGAGCTTGATTCATTTCTTATTTCTTGGGGCCACAAAGTAGTTTGGGGCTTTATTACTATCCTGTACTTATGACATGCTTTACTGCTTTATTTTCGATTGTGCGTGGAGCACCTGTACTGTTTTGGATCGCGGCACGATTTCGCGGTATCGACAAGCCCAGTCACACTTTTGGGTTCCCAGTCGTTTACAGCCATTGACACAAACCCTGGGTCCGTCTCGGAGCTGGCCAACTTCGTTGCGGGTAGCTTAGTGGGGTGGCCCCCTGAAATATTTATGAATCCTGTGATCGCTTTGTCGTGAAAGCCTCGTTGGGTTTTGAGTTGGTTTTTCCGAGGTTGATCGAGTGTGTGTTGCTATTTGTGCACCCCTGCAGGGTAAAACTTTCTGAAAGCCGTGTCCGTGGTTATGGACGACTTGGAGCAGAGTATCTCGATCATAGACAAGCATAACTAAAGTAGTGCTATAAATTTGACTTAATATATCTGACTAGTAATCAGCTTCACTATAACGGAATGGATATTAAAAATGCCAACCACTGGTGGACCTGAGTTGTTTTGTTATATCTGCCTAGTAAGTATTGCAACTCCAATAGAATGTGATAAAAGTGCCAACAAATGCTGGGTTTTGGGATTCCTCAGGACAATTATATCTGACTAGTAAATGTTCCAACTACAACGGAATGCTAGCTAAAAGTGCCCACTACTTATGCTATCAGGATGACTCATGCTATATATCTGACTAGTAAATGCTACAACTAAAATGAAATGGGTAAAACTGCCAACTGTGTGAGTTCCTTGGTTCGACTTCCTCGTTTGGTCTCTAGAGGGAAATACCAGGATGGGATTGTTCGGCTTTAGCTTCAGATTGTATCCGGATAGGTCTTTCTTATCCCTCTCTAATAGCCGCCAGTTTTACCGAGTCTCTATAGGTTGTTTAGTGCTGCTGCGCTGTCGCTTCAGTCCACCATACCTATGTAGGCGAGAGCCGCCGAATTCTAGCCTCGCCGTGTACTGGCCTCAGCACTGACGCTCCTCTTTTTCCTTTGCCCCTTGTCGGCACCCCCTTTTGTTTTAGCAGGTTTGAGATCGACGTCGTCAGAAGGGTTACCCTTCCGACTTGGCCTGGGCAGGGTTATGGACGCCATTGGTTAATCTTTAGGGCTCTTAGCCCCATTTGTATCTTGTCCGTACTCGGACGCTGTATCGTTTTCAAGGTGATTTGGATCTTTGTAGTGTATATCTGTATTCTTGACTCATGGAGTCGTGTTGTATATATATCTGTTCTGTGGGTCCCATCAAGGACTGTTGTGTAATGTTATTACTTTGTTTTCCACCCGCAGGAAAGTGCCTAGTGGGCGTCCTTGAATCGTTTCTATGCGAGTTTGGCGGAAAGGGCTAAAACTTGCATAGGGCCGATTTGAGAGTGTTACACCTGATCCATTGCAGCCTTTTTCGTTCCCAGCTAGGCCTCATCCTCAGACATGTTATCTCTTTCCTCCCCATCGGATTGATACACTTGTTCATGATCGGGACGACCCTTGGCACAATGACCAAAAGTAAAGCCTCCACGCCCAGAACCACGTCTACCACCTCTGCCACGGGTTGGTCTGCCCCAGCCCTCAAGCTCCACGTAACACGCAGATCTTTAAATACAAGCTTATCCGGCGAATGCATTCCATCTCCATGGTCCTTGAATTCGTGGCCTAGATGACCACATACCTGGCACCAGTTAGGTATATTCTCATATTTGACCAAGAACAATTCTTGTTTACTAGCTCTGATCATTGACACCACAATTTTCAGCGGCTTCCTCACATCCAACTGAACCCTCGCCCGATAAAAATTTCCTTCAAAGTAATTGGAGACACCTTCATTAGCAATCCAATCTCCCACCTTGGACGCAAGAGATATCAACATCAGCGCATATCCAATAGGCAAATCGTGAATTTGGATCCAAACATCAATATGAAACAGCTCTATTAAGGAGGGTTTAGTGAAACCATCATAGGGTGCAATCAGCACAAGATTACCACGGAATTGCCAGGGTCCTCCATGCATCACCCTTTCCCAATCACCTAGGCAGGTGAATTGAAAAGTGTGAAGGTTATCCTCTAGGGTTTTTGTTTTAACCTCCTGCGCGAGGTCCCATGCCGATCTCATATTTTTATAGAACCATAAGCTGGAATATTCACCCACCGTGAACACCCTGGCTATGGCCAGCCATCTTGTTGCTTCCACCGGCTGTGGCCCTTCATCCTCAAACACCACGTCATCCAAGTCCTCTTCCCGGATCCCTAGCTTCTTCATCATTGCATCGATGTCTCCACTTTTTGGTCCTATCGGACCCTCAGCCATGGCAGCGATCCGATCTCCCCGTAGGGAAAAACCCTAAACCACTCCCAGCATCCAACCCAGTGAGACAAGACTGGGAAGCGATACGAGATCGCCCCTGGATTAGTTCGATCTCAATCGGGAGGATCCGCAGGGAGGATCGGGGAAGGAAAAAAGCTCAACGACGGCAATTGTTGGGAATATGCCCTAGAGGCAATCATGTATGAGGATATTCCTGTGTATTCATAAGGTTATGGTCCATGTATGAACTGCTAATATGTATCATCGAATATGTGATTTGATTGTGGAACTACATATTCATGTTGTTCATACTAATTGTCCTTGGTCATTGAGGTTGTGCCGGACACACAACTTAGACCAATGTGAAAGTCGACAGATGACTAGGTTCCACTTGTCATGGGCATGGAGATGCTATTCCAACTTACACGGATTCGGCTAAAGAGTTTAGCGAGTCGGACTGACCCATATTGAGATGCAACGAACAAGTCGTCATTTGCATGTCTTAATCAATGTAATCCTTAGACCTGAGGTTATTGCACAATCCGAGTTGAGGATCTCCGACTTAGGTTTTGTCAAACGATGTTCCATCACTGGGCAGTTATAAAGGCGGAGTTCGGGTCGACTGAGAATCAAGCTGCGTGATGTGAATAACCAAGACAGGATTTGGCCCCTCCCTCTGGAGAGATATTCTCTGGGCCCTCTCGGAAGATATGATTCGGAAAGCATGGCCATGCGCGTCACGGTTAAGTGTTAACCGAGGCAGTCGACTAAGAGTTAGTCGGATGAATCACTTATATTGGATCGAGAAAGAGAGTCGGACTATTTAAGGGATGACGATCATTCGCCTATAGTCCGACAAGGTATATCGTGAGGCAAAAGGGACTCAGACGAAAGTCACATTGGAAGGTATGTCGTCATGACTTATTGGTACTTGGGAGTTGGCACGTTCTGCTAGGAGCCGCTACCAATTGATCGATCACGAGTGAGACTCGGAATCGTGTCCGGGTTACCATGAGCCTGTCGGGTCACACACTTAAGAGCAGGAGCAAGTTTGGTTTAGACCCAAACAGGAAACCTATTTGGGTTGGACCCAAATAGAGACATGGACTTAGTTAGCAAGTGAGACTTGCAGTGGCTGATATAGGCCTTTTAGTGAATGGGCCACAAGTGAGTGGAGCCCACTTTCACTCCCTATATAAGCTGGGGTGCAGGTGCTTAGAGCACAAGGTTAGGTCACTCCATGTGTTGGAAACCCTAGCCCTAGTCCGTCCTGTCGCCGCCATACCGGACCTAGCAGTCCATTGCCGGCGCTCCTTCTCGTACGTGTGGATACCGATGGAGGTGCTGTACGTTCAGCACTTCGACAATCGTGAAGAAAGAACGGATCATGGATCGTGGAACCAGAACGGATCACGAGGACTACACTGCATCAAGCGACGTGCTTCATCAATTCCGCAACTACGCGTCTAGTGGTAATCCTCGTGGCCTTCTACCTGAGCTGGATCTTGGGATCACCGCGTAGGGAAAAAGTTTTGTTTATATCTACGTGGCCCAACAGTGGTATCAGAGCGCTAGCTTCTGGTTTTAGGCTCGAGATCGCGCATATGTGATATGCGGTTGGTGTTAGATTGGATCTAATTGCAGTTTTGGTGGTCGATCTATGGGATAGATCGGTTTTGTACAAAGTTGATTGGATCAACTATACTCGGGGGAATGGATGATCTGGTTTCCGTGATCTAACTGCTAAGGTCGTGGAACGACATACCCCTACCAGTCGGTTTCCGCCATCGGGGTAGACTGTGACACGTAAACCTGGATGCAGTGATCAAAGATCAAAGTGTTTGGTCGAATCGGAGTCCAGATCGGATTTGGGTAAAATTGTTTTATCCGATGATGAAATCCATGTCCGGAATGTAGATGAGATCTGCGTTTTTGAAAAAAATCGTCGGTATTTGCACCAGCGCCTGCCCTTCGATCCCGCCGCTATCCGGCTAAGCGGGACCGCCGCTTCGTCAGAATAGCCTTAGATGTCGTTGCGAGTTTCACAATGCTGGTAGATATTTTATCTATGCATAACTTGTTTTTGCAGGATGATGTTGTGAATGGTATGGCTTATGTGCATGTGATGTGTGTAATCCATACATGATCTGCGTATCACGGATTTTGTCAGCCGGCTGGAGCCTAGGTGCTGTCATCTTATTGTATAACGGCATGCGTGTCGGATTCTCTATGTAATTTGCATTACTAGCTAGTGTAGCTGTTTGGAGAATCCGGAAGGCATGCAAGTCGATGTACAAGTCGGCTACATGGTGTAAGATGGCACGTGACAAGAGTTGACACGAGTCGGATTACATGCTTTATGGAGATGGAGATCACCATGAAGAGAGCCATTCCATTTCACATTATAATTGCTTTATTTTGTGTTATTATTATGTCTCTGTTTTACCTCTATTAGATAGTTGGTAGAAAGTCATCCCTCAAAGAAGGTCTAGTCGGTTTCCCCGCCAAGTGCTGCACCATCACAAGTCGGACATTTTTGGTAGTGGGCTCATAAAATTGAGGTGCTATCAATTCTTTCCAACTAGGTGGGTTCGAGTCGGACTCTTACAGCGGAAGCACTTGGTAATCTAGACAGGTCTATCACAACGGTTGTGGGACTTGGGGAAAGGTCTGATGGAAGCCGGGGCATGTGATGCCACCCATCCAGCAGGAGTCGTATGAGATACGATTAACAAGGAGTTGTCTACCTAGATCACTTGATGGCTAGCGGTGATGCTAAAGCTCACTAGTCGACTTGCTTATTTAGGGTCCTGACTCACTAAGTAACCATCAGAGGGGTGTTGGTTCTAGTGGGAGCATAAATATTAAAGTGTTTAATATGCTTGCTCTTTTATGGATACATGTCTTAAGTGTTTTGCATATTTTCCGTTGTAGATCAATGGCACCTAGCAGTCTTCCTCAGATTTCCGGTTTTGCTTTGAGAACCATCTTAGAGAAAGATAAGCTGAATGGAACTAATTTCACCAACTGGTATCGTAATCTGAGAATTGTTCTCAAACAAGAAAAAAGGGATCGTGTCCTAGACAACCCACTTCGGCTGGCGGATGAGAATCATTGTCGCAGCCACCAATGCCTACCGTCGGATTTGTGATGAATCCACGGAGATTAGCTGTCTTATGCTTGCTCACATGGAACCGGACTTGCAACAGCAGTTCGAGAATGTTGAGGCCTACGATATGATCGAAAGCCTCAAAAGTATGTTCCAGGCTCAGGCAAAGACTGAGAGGTATCAAGTCTCTCAGGCTTTGTTGAGCTGCAAGCTTAAGGATGGCGATCCATTGAGTCCGCATGTGATCAAGATGGTTGGTTATGTGCAGTCTCTGGAAAGGCTTGGCTACCCCATTAGCGAAGAGTTCGCTACGGATATAATTCTGAACTCTGTTCCTAGTGCGTATGGCCAGTTCATATCGAACTACCACATGCATGGTATGGATAAGAAGCTCACTGAATTACATGGGATGCTCAAGCAGGCTTAGGCGGATCTCAAGAAAGGTGCCAGTCAAATGTTGATGGTACAAAACAAGGATAAGTTCAAGAAGAGTTCTTGGACTAAGAAGAAGAAGGCAAAGTCAGGAGGTAAGGCGGAGGACCCAGTCCAAAGCGCTTCCTCATGGACCAAGCCATCTCCTACAGCCAGATCCACTTGCTTCTACTACAAGTCGGATGGCCACTGAAAGAGGAATTGTAGCAAGTATCTGGCTGATAAAGCCAAGAGCGGAGGTGTGACTTCCGGCTCAGGTACGCTTGTTTGCAATGTTATAGACATTTATCTTGCTGATGCACCTGGTAGTTCTTGGGTATATGATACCGGATCAGTTATTCACATCTGCAACTCGTTGCAGGGACTGGTAAGAACTAGGAGCGTTGCAAGAGGCGAGGTTGACATTAGATTCGGAAACAAAGCGAGGGTCGTTGCGTTGGAAGTCGGCACAATGCAACTTCATTTACCTTCTGGATTCATAATGGAGCTAAATAATTGTTACTATGTTCCATTGCTTAGTCGAAACATCATTTCTGCCTCATGTTTGATGAGACAGGGCTATGAGCCGAATGTTAAGAATAATGGTTGTTTTTTTATATTTGAATGATATGTTTCATGGCTTTGCGCCCGTCCAGGACGGGTTATTTATTTTAAATCTTGAGGGTGAATCTGTCTATAACATAAATGTGAAAAGGTTGAAACAAAATGATCTGAATATGACTTACTTTTGGCATTGTCGGCTTGGTCATATAAGTTGGAAACGCATGAAGAAGCTCCATGATGATGGACTCCTAACTTCGTTCAACTTGGAGTCGTTCTAGACATGCGAATCCTGCCTTCTCGGCAAAATGACCAAGACACCTTTTGCAAAGAGTTGTGAAAGGGCGTCCGACTTATTGGGACTAGTACATAGTGATGTATGTGGCCCAATGAGCACGACAGCCAGAGGTGATTATGAGTACTTCATTACCTTCACTGATGATTTGAGTAGGTATGGATATATCTACTTGATGAAACATAAGTCAGAAACCTTTGAAAAGTTCAAGGAGTTCCAAAATGAGGTACAAAATTAACTTGGCAAGAAAATAAAGTTTCTTCGGTCGGACCGAGGAGGCGAGTACATGAGCCATGAGTTTGATGACCATCTAAAGAGTTGTGGGAATAGTTCCCCAGCTCACTCCTCCAGGAACGCCGCAGAGAAACGGTTTGTCGGAAAGGAGGAATCGGACCTTGTTGGACATGGTACGATCAATGATGAGTCGGACATATCTGCCTTTATCATTTTGGGGTTATTGTCTAGAAACTGCAGCGTTCACACTAAACAGAGTACCATCAAAGTCGGTAGAGAAGACACCTCATGAGATGTGGACTGGCAAGAAGCCGAGTTTGTCTTTTCTTAAGATTTGGGGTTGTGAAGCTTTTGTCAAGCGACTTCAGTCGAACAAGCTTACAGCTAAGTCGGATATGTGTATTTTCGTGGGGTATCCGAGGGAAACCTTGGGTTACTACTTCTACAACCGAGAAGAGGGCAAAGTGTTTGTCGCTCGAAACGGTGTCTTCCTTGAGAAAGAGTTTCTCAGTCAGGGAGTCAGTGGGAGTACGGTGCATATCGAAGAAATTCGAGAGATGCCGGCTAGCAGCGAGTCGGCAAAAGCCTTAGAGGTTGAGCCGGACATGGTACCTAGCCGGAAACTGCACCGACACTGCGAAGATCGGCTAGATTGCGAAGTGTTCGTGATATGATGTTGTTGGACAGTGATGAGCCGGCAACTTATTCAGAAGCGATGGTGGCTTCTGATTCCGAGTCATGGCTTGGAGCCATGAGATCCGAGTTAAAGTACATGGATGAAAATCAAGTTTGGAACTTGGTTGATCTGCCAGACGGTGCAAGACCCGTTGAGTGCAAATGGGTCTTTAAGAAGAAACTGATATGGATGGAAATGTTTCTATCTATAAAGCACAGCTTGTCGCGAAGGGGTTCCGACAAGTTCAAGGAGTTGACTACGATGAGACTTTCTCTCCTGTAGCGATGCTTAAATCAGTTCGGATCATGTTAGCTATAGCAACCTATTTTGACTATGAGATATTGTATATGGATGCCAAGACGGCTTTCCTTAATGGAAATTTAACCGAGGACGTGTATATGATACAACCCGAGGGTTTTGTCGATCCGGCTAATGCTGACAAGGTATGCAAGCTTCGAAAATCCATTTATGGGTTGAAGCAAGCATCTCGGAGTTGGAACATTCGCTTTGATGAGGTAGTCAAATCGTTTGGTTTCATCAAGAGTGATCATGATTCTTGTTTATACAAGAAGTTTAGTGGGAGCAAAGTAAACTTTCTGATCTTATATGTGGATGACATATTACTGATTGGAAATGATGTCCAGATGTTGCAAGAGACCAAGGAATCATTGGAAAAGAGTTTTTCGATGAAAGACTTGGGTGAGGCAACTTACATACTAGGAATCCGGATCTATAGAGATAGATCAAGGCGGCTCATTGGATTGAGTCAGAGTACATATTTGGACAAAGTGTTGAAGAAGTTCAACATGGAATCATCTAAGAAGGGGTTCTTACAGATGTCCCATGGCGTAAAACTTAGCAAGACTCAGTGTCCTTCGACAACTGATGAGCGAAGTTGGATGAGTGCGATTCCATATGCTTCTGCAATAGGATCCATCATGTACGCTATGATTTGTACTAGGCCGGATGTTTCCTATGCTCTAAGTGTTGTGAGCAGGTACCAGGCTGACCCTGGAGAAATCCACTAGGCAACGACTAAAAATATCCTCAAGTACTTGAGAAGGACTAAGGATATGTTCCTGGTTTATGGAGGTGAGGATGAACTCAGTGTAAAGGGTTACACGGATGCGAGTTATCCCACTGACTCGGATGATTCTCGTCCGCAATCCGGATATGTGTTTGTGATAAACGGAGGGGCTGTGAGCTGGAAAAGTTCCAAGCAAGAAATGGTGTCTGCGTCTATGACAGAGGCTGAGTATATTGCTGCCTCGGAGGCGGCAAAAGAAGCCGTTTGGATGAGGAATTTCCTCATGGATCTTGGTGTGGTTCAGGGCTCGTCCAATCCGTTAGACGTGTATTGTGACAACAATGGTGCTATTGCACAAGCCAAGGAACCTAGACAACACCAGAAGAACAAACATATACTCATGCGGTACCACCTTATTCGCTAGTTCGTGGATCAAGGTGATATCAAGTTATGCAAGGTACACACGGATGCAAACATTGCGGATCCGTTGACAAAGCCACTTCCACAGCCGAAGCATGAGGCGCACCTGAGAGCAATGGGCATCAGATGCCTGGACATGTGATGTCGGAAGATTGACTCTAGTGCAAGTGGGAGACTGTTGGGAATATGCCCTAGAGGCAATCATGTATGATGATATTCCTGTGTATTCATAAGGTTATGGTCCATGTATGAACTACTGATATGTATCATCGAATATGTGATTTGATTGTGGAACTACATATTCATGTTGTTCATACTAATTGTCCTTGGTCATTGAGGTTGTGCCGGACACACAACTTAGACCAATGTGAAAGTCGGCAGATGACTAGGTTCCACTTGTCATGGGCATGGAGATGCTATTCCGACTTACACGGATTCGGCTAAAGAGTTTAGCGAGTCGGACTGACCCATATTGAGATGCAACGAACAAGTCGTCATTTGCATGTCTTAATCAATGTAATCCTTAGACCTGAGGTTATTGCACAATCCGAGTTGAGGATCTCCGACTTAGGTTTTGTCAAACGATGTTCCGTCACTGTGCAGTTATAAAGGCGGAGTTCGGGTCGACTGAGAATCAAGCTGCGTGATGTGAATAACCAAGACGGGATTTTGCCCCTCCATCTGGAGAGATATTCTCTGGGCCCTCTCGGAAGATATGATTCGGAAAGCATGGCCATGCGCGTCACGGTTAAGTGTTAACCGAGGCAGCCGACTAAGAGTTAGTCGGATGAATCACTTATCTCGGATCGAGAAAGAGAGTCAGACTATTTAAGGGATGACGATCATTCGCCTATAGTCCGACAAGGTATATCGTGAGGCAAAAGGGACTCAGACGAAAGTCACATTGGAAGGTATGTCGTCATGACTTATTGGTACTTGGGAGTTGGCACGTTCTGCTAGGAGCCGCTACCAATTGATCGATCACGAGTGAGACTCGGAATCGTGTCCGGGTTACCATGAGCCTGTCGGGTCACACACTTAAGAGCGGGAGCAAGTTTGGTTTAGACCCAAACAGGAAACCTATTTGGGCTGGACCCAAATAGAGACATGGACTTAGTTAGCAAGTGAGACTTGCAGTGGCTGATATAGGCCTTTTAGTGAATGGGCCACAAGTGAGTGGAGCCCACTTTCACTCCCTATATAAGCTGGGGTGCAGGTGCTTAGAGCACAAGGTTAGGTCACTCCATGTGTTGGAAACCCTAGCCCAGTCCTGTCAGCCATACGGACCTAGCAGTCCATTGCCGGTGCTCCTCCTCGTACGTGTGGATACCGACGGAGGTGTTGTACGTTCAGCACTTCGACAATCGTGAAGAAAGAATGGATCGTGGATCGTGGAACCGGAACGGATCGCGAGGACTGCACTGCATCAAGCGATGTGCTTCATCAATTCTACAACTGCGTGTCTAGTGGTAATCCTCGTGCCCTTCTACCTGAGCTGGATCTTGGGATCACCGCGTAGGGAAAAAGTTTTGTTTATCGCTACGTGGCCCAACAACAATCGCCTCGAGAGAAGAAAACCCTAACTAGAGGGAAACACATAGCGAGTTTCTTAGCGGTGTATCCTAGCCGCTTTGCTTATGTGGCACTATAGTTAATGATAAAAGAGATTGAGGTTATATCTTAGACATTTCACAGTGGGTGTACCTTAGCATGTTACCATTAGAGTAATAAATAGCTAAGAGACAACCTATCAAATGCATTGTATCTTAGAGGTTGTATCCTAATTTAATGATTTTACTCTTATGCATGCATTTGATTGGGCTATCAAGTTTTTTTTGCCTATGATTACGTGCAAGGGATGTATCTTATATAAGATACAACAATACTCTCTCTTCTCCTTAATATACATGCCACATAAGCATTTTGCCTAGGATGCCGTGCTAAGAGACCCCCATTGTCAAAGGCCTTAGGCTGGTCATAGTGGTAGTATCATACTACTAGTATCATGCATATGATAGTAGTGTATGATAATATCTTCATAGTGCATGGTATCATATGGTAGTATCATACTAGTACAATATTTAATGATTTGTAGAATCTCAATGCAAAATTGTGTGCAAGATTTATTTGCATAAGAATTTTCTAATTTTATGTGCTATGATATGGTATTTACCTATGATACTCTAACCATCTATTTCTTCATTAATTATTGTGCCACATCAGATTTTTGCCAACATGACATGCATGATACTAGCTATGATACTCCCACTAGGACCAGCCTTAGCTAAGAAATACCTTTTGCACGAAACCATAGGCAAAAAACCGTATTAGTCCAATCATATGCATGCATATCTTTTAAATCATTAAATGTAGAGAAACCACATAAATAATCCATTGAAGGGTTGTATCTTAACCATTTATTTCTCCTATGATGATGTGCTAAGAGACACTCCATTGTAAAAGGCACGAGCTTGCTGCTGTTTTCTTTCGGGTTTCTGGTATGTGCTTTTTCTCTTTTGATTTACTTTTCTTTTATCTTGTGATAAACAATGAACATTTTTGTACCATGTATATATTTTGAGCTGATGAATATTTTCCCAAATACTTTCTCCGTTCTAAATTATAACGTATTTTGGTTGGCTAAAATACCTTGCCAAAAAAATTATATTCTAGACCTAGATAGTACATGAACATTTTTAAAAATTTGTGATCGTATATTTTGAACCTCGTGAATATTTTATTAAACTACGTGAACAATTTTTTTAATATGTAAGAAAATTTTCTTTTGAATTGATGTCTGGTTCCTGTGATCAATAACAAGGTTATTGTAGTACTTGTTGGAAGCTTTGCAAATGACAATCACGCAACCCCGCAGCCACATTGTCAATGCGGTCACGTTCGCACCCAAAATAGTATTTGAAAATAGTCTGCTCTATAGCTTAATAGAATGACAATAAACGAGTGAGGTTTAAAGTAACTAAGAGCAAAGTAAATAACAAAAGTAAACTAAAGTGAGAGAGTGTTTATAAAGTGTTGTGTGATATGATTGAAGGGTTATCAAGGAGTGTAGGATTCACCACCAGCATGGGAGAATTATATATGACTAGGATAATTTATGTATTTTGTCAGGATATGTGTGGAGAGAGATCAATAATAAGATCTTCACTACAAGACTCGTGGGCAGTCGCTTCTTGAATCAGCTATTGAGGTCATCTCTAAATAACCACTATGATGTCTGTGAGCAATCACTCCTACAGATCCATAATTAAGTGGTTCCCCATAAATATTGTAATAAGCTTAGTGAGTCTCACTTAATTCCCACTTTTATCGTGCAGGTTATAAACCAATGCTTGTAGTCACAAAAGTAGCACTAGACATACTCCCATACACATCCAAAGGGTATATCTCTCTTTAGTCCTGAAGGCAAATAATATGTGTCCGACTTCACATACCAGCTAAAGGCAGAGATCTAACACAATATCATATATCAATAGATCAAAGACCAAAGTTATAGATCATAATTATTTCAACGCATAATAATATTAGGTTTTCACCATCTCACTACTAGGAAAACGCACGTCCATGGCGCACCTGTTTTCCCCTTTCGTGGCGCATTAGGGGTGCGCCACGAGTTCTGCGCTATGGCTAAAAAGTGCCCGTAGCGCACTGCCAGGTGCGCTATAGGTATCTCGAGTTAGTAGTAGCGCACTGCTTGGTGCGCCACGGCTGTAAAAGGCAGCGCATTTCCACTGTTTTTTCCTATGGCGCATGATGTAGTGCGCTACTAATATTTGACAACGTGCGCCACTAACGTAGTGCCACTAACCAAGTATATGTGCGCCACGGCTGAGCTTTAAAAAAAAAATACTCAATACAAATGATATTCAATACGGATTATATATAATATAACTGATATACACAGATATATAGTACATAAATAAATACATAGATATACAGTACAGAAATAAATACGCAGATATACAATACAGAAATAAATACACAGACAAGATAGAAACAAATACATATAGATAAGTAACATACATAAATACACAGTATAAGTTACATTATTTCGATCAAGTTACAAATTAGCTAGTGATGACATGAATATATGTCTCAACCAAGTTAGAGCTCGGAAGACCGCCTAGACATTTAAAGTAGGAACATGCAGGACAGACAACCAAGGACGATAAGCATCACCGTGATGGAGGTGTAGGTCTTCATCCGGTTCCTCGTCCTAACTCCCGCTAGATAGCGCGCGTATCTAGCTTCCGCATCCGCCATAGCGTTGTACCCTTTGTAGCTATTGCCGCTGAAACGGTGCACCTGTCTCCAGCAGTCTTCCCAATCATCGTAGACTCCGAGAACCCGTCCCTTGTACACGACGTACCACGTCATCTACAAGTTGACAATAATAATTAAATGGTGGGTGAAAAAACAAGTAAAAGTCGCATATAAAGATATATTTATCAAATAAGGTAACAAAGTAAGCAAAAAATACCAAAAAGTAAGAAAAAAGGACCAAAGTAAGCAAAAAAGGACCAAAGAGTAAGCAAACAAACTAAGTATTGATCCATATATAACCCTAATAATAAGCAAAAGAAGTAAGCGTTGATTCATAACCCTAATAAGTAGTAGCATGTACATGTCGACACACACAAGTACTTGTGGGGATAAAGAACTACAACTAGACCAACACATCAAGACTTCTGGCTCGGCTCAGGGAATGGGAGGACGCCTTGTTTCGTCATGAACGCCCTATAATCACCCTGCATCTTTAGGCGATCTACTATATCACGGTTATTCGGGGGATTGCCTCCGTAGAAGACCCACCTGAAGTCATGACATCACGGCTGATGATTTCCCCAAACTGTTGCTGTATCTGATACATATCTTGTCTAATATCTGAATCATTGATCCTGGCCTTGGCTTCGGCCCACCGTTTGAGATGATCTGGCAGCATAGAATTCTGTTGCTCTAGTAGGAACGCCCTCATGTGATGGAGTGCATAGTAGGCTTCCTTCTGACTGCCTGCCGGCTGCTTCACACAGGGAATTCCGTCACATGGGTGAAGACATGCCTGCCAAACTTGATCTTCTTACGCACGAAGCTGGCACCTTCCGCTGAGGCATAGCCGGTGAGAGCATCATCCAGAACTTCCTTGATCTTGTCGTAGTTTTTCTTCTTTTCTTGACTCCCTGAGTCGAAATACGTAGCTTGCGAATGTTTCAGCGACAAGCAGATGAGTGTGCAGTGTTGATCTCTACACAAAACAATTCAAACGAAATGTGTTGGAAAAAGAATGATGAAAATCTAATAAAGCATGTTATGGTAGCAAGTGAAGAATGACTTACTCGGGAAAGAAAGGCACGAGAATGTATTCCTTTGTCTTGTTCGCCACCAAGATGCCTTGGAGGTACGAGGCCACGAATCGCCGTTCAATGGCGCTTCCCAAGCAGCCATCACACATGTAGTAGGGGTCCACTATAGCGATGCCCGGGGTGTTCTCTCTAATGATATGAATGGCCAGGCTGAGAGAAAACAGGCGTACCATGGTATAGTGCAGCGGATACATGTGGAACATATTGAAGATGTCGTCAAACCGTAGGAAGAACAGATCTGCGAGGACATTATCGACGAAGCGCAAGCCTCATGGCACCTTAACCATGAATACCGGGTGCGAGGGATCTTTCTTCGCAAGAAGGCGTCTCTCTATCGTCAGCACACCATCATGCACACTCCTCATTTCTAAAGTGGCGAGCCTGAGCAATTTCTTAGTTAGCATGGGATCACCCGCCACATGCATCCTCCACATAATACCCTTGGGTCTTGGTGGCCCGTCCTGAAACCTGATCGGATTCGCAGTTGACGCCACCGGCTGGCTCGAGCTGCGAGATTTTCTTTTCCTAGCCTTCTTGACTTTTGGGAACTGGGTAGGCACCGCAATCTGAGCATCGATCGCCCTATGTAGTGTGTCAGGGCTTAGAATAAAGGGCCGGTTGGATGTATCCGCTGGCTCGGTGAAGGTGCAAACTGGAGGCATCTCCTGAGAACCAAAGAGACGTTTGTTGCAAGTGGTCATCGTCATCTTCAATCTTTGGATCGCCGTACTGGTCAAAGTCTTGCTCGTTGGCGACTCCATCCATTCCGATGATGTTTCTTTTTCCTCTCCTCACGACAACACGACTAGGCTTTGTCGGGTCGGTAATAAAAAACATTGGTCCACTTTGCTAGCCAGTACCCACGATTCATTTTTCGCGGCGATGTTACTTGCCGTGACCTGGATTTGGCTGCTTCGGGTATTAACATGGTTGTGAAATACCGGTCTTCTCTTTCGATGCTCTTGGCCCATCTGACATGGAACATCAGCACCTTTTCTCCACAGTAGTCGAGCTCCCAGATCTCCTCGATCCTTCCGTAAAATCTTTCCTTCATGTTGTCATCGGTGTAGAATTCCGATGTTACGCCTGAGTTCTAATAGTCACACTTGTTGTCCTTTTCCTACATGTAGAATGTGTAGCCGTTGATATCATATGCCTTATAGGTCACCAGGTTGTGCATGGGTCCCTGCGACAAGGTGAATCTGATGTTTTACTCCGCAGAATGCGATTGCGGGGGATTATCTAGGAGCGTCTACCTAAACCAACACGTGAAATCTAAGTTTTGCTCTTTGATTATTTCTCCCTGCGTCCTCTATGTGCCCCGGTCACTGTACTTCTTCTCGATTGATCTTTTGTGCTTTTGTACCCAAGGATCGACTAGTTCTAAATGTTGTAGCACGACCGGGTTTGCTCTATCAAAGTCTGCGCGTCGACAATCAAAGTCTGCATGCAGTACGCGACGACCCTCTCGGTGACCCGATCCATCGAGCTTGCCAAGGTGCCTATTGACGGGAAGACCGACAGGGTTCTCGATGCCTAGATAATTCGTGAAGAAAGATATGTACTCTTCGGCCAGAAAGGCCTTGACTATGCTTCCATCTGGACGGGACCTGTTGCGAACATATCCTTTGATGTGTCCGTTCATCCTTTCGAATGGCATCATGCTACGGAGGAACATCGGCATGAGTTGGATGATATCCTCCACGATATGGACCAGCAGATGCACCATAATGTCGAAGAATGCGGGTGGGAAGTAGATCTCGAGCTGGCATAGTATCACCACGATCTCCTCTTGTAGCCTCCTGAGCTTTTTCACGCCAATTGACTTTCGAGAGATGACGTCGAAAAACTTGTAGAGCCCAAACAATGTTTCTCGGACATGCTCGTCCATTATACCTTGTAGTGCAACCGAAAGTATCTGCGTCATTAGCACGACACAGTCGTGAGACTTCATCCCACTAAACCTCTGCTTAGCCTCGTCTAGGTACCTGCTTATCTTGCCCGCGTAGCCGTAAGGAAATTTGACTCCTAGAAGGCACTTGAAAAACTGTTTGATCTCATCCTGGCTTAGTGTGAAGCATGAAGGGGGCAGTAATATTCGTTCTTCTTGACCTTTTTACCCTTTCGACGACCTTGTGTCGCCTCCGACTGATGATCATCGTCATCTTCCTGATCATCAGGAGTAGGGCGTCCTCCATGAAGATCCTTCCGGATGCCCATGAATATCAAGTCGTTCCTTGCTTTAGGACCATCTTTCGTCCTATCTAGCATCTTGATTAGGGTGGAGATCAGACTCTCGCACACGTTCTTCGTGATATGCATGATGTTAAGGCCATGAGGCACGCGGAGAAACTTCCAGTATGGCAACTCCCAGAAAACAGACCTTGTTTTCCATACCTTCATCAACGGCTTGTCTTGCTGCCTCTTTTGCTTCTTTCCCGGTTTAGGACACTCTTTCCAGTTTTTCAGCAATTCATCCACTTGTTCGCTGCTCCTCCGCTCTGGGATTCCTCGGGTCTCGGATTTCCCATCGAACAGATCTCCACATTTTCTCCATGCATCATTCTTTCCAAGCCACCTCCGGTGCCCCATGAACATAGTTTTCGAAGACCCTGGATCTTTCTCTAGTTGGAGATAGGTCGTGTTATCCATGCACCTAACGCATGCGTAGAATCCTTGGATAACCTGCCCCGAGAAATATCTGCAACCTGGATAGTCTTGCACCGTAGTGACCAATGCGGCTCTCATAGTGAAATAATCTTGTGTGACAGCGTCATACATATTGTCTCCGGATTCCCATAACATGGCTAGCTCCTCTTTGAACAGCCCGAGATATAGATTGATGTTGGTACCAGGTTGTTTTGGCCCTTGAATTAGCATACTCATTTGCATGTACTTCTTTTTCATGCACAACCAGGAGGGAGGTTGTACATCCATACAAACACGGGCCAAGTGTTGTGCGTGCTGCTCTGGCTACCGAACGGATTGAGTCCATCGGTGCTCGCACCTAGCCTGATGTTCCTCGAATCTCCACCGAATTCTGGGAATTCAAGGTCTAATGCTTTCCAGTGGCTAGCATCTGAAGGGTGCGTCAGCAGCTCGTCCTTTTCAGGGTCATCATCATCTCCTGGCTTCTTTCTTTCCGCATGCCAGCGCATGATATTTGCTTCCTTAGGGTCTGTGAAATAGCACTACAGACGAGGAGTGATAGGAAAGTACCATACCACTTTTCGAGGAGCTTTCTTCCCTTTCTTGTATCGACTAACGCCGCACACCGGGCATGTGGTTTTCTCCGTGTCCTCGCCCCAATAAATGATGCAATCGTTGATGCAGACGTGGTATCTAATATGCGGTAGATCAAGAGGACACACGATTTTCTTGGTGTCCTCGATACTAGTTGGACACGTGTTCCCTCTGGGAGACGATCGTGCCAGAATGCCATCATATCGTTAAAGCTTGCGTCGGTCCATTTGTGTTTTGCCTTCATCTCCATAGCCTTGAGCGTTGCATTCAACCGGGTATCATCGGGCTTGCATCCTTCATACAATGGAGTAACCACGTCTTTCTCAAGTTGTGCAAGCTTGGCTTTCTCTCTAGCGGCAGCCCTGGTGTTACTCGTCTGCTTGAGAAGTAGTTCTTGAACATAAGGGTCCCGCACCCAGCCTGACATTGTTCCATAAATGCGCTCCGGCATCTAGATCATCATCATCTGATGCCTTCGCACCTTCACCATCTCCAGGAGACTCTTCTTCATCTTGCCCATCCTCGCCGTTATCATGATCATGTTGCCCGCCTTCCTCATTTTCCGCCACCCCATTTACGGCCTCATCGTCTTCGTCATCACTTATCCACCGAGTGTAGCCACCCATGAAACCATGGTGGAGCAGGTGCGCTTGATTTCCGGAATGCAGGTCGATCAACCAATTGAGTTTGCATCTTCTGCACGGACATCTTATCTCCATCATGTTATTTCGTATCATGTCGGCCGTCACGCATTTCAAAAATCTAGCCACAATGCCTTCGCTCATTATGCGGACCATGGTTGCCTACGGAGTGTACACGATAGAATTAGAAGTTTAGTACAACCACAGAACCAATGCATGCATGCAATGGTCGATGGAAAATTTCGGCATGACCTATCCTAAAATTAGGACCTTTGCGAAATGCCAAAGTCTTGCCAAAATGGAAATGAATCAACATTTTGGAAAAACAATGCCAATATATGAGAGAGCATGCAATGCATGCTCTCCAAACCCATGAGAGCATCGATCTTCTCCATAGATATGTGACCATATCATCCATACACATAAACACATCCTCTTACATAGACAACTTACCGAGATGAGAGACCGAGAAGATCTCGAAGGAGAGGTAAGAGACCGAGAGGATGGTGACCGGAAGGAGAGCTTTCCTCTATTATGTATGTAGCATCCAAGGTAAGTTTTACATGCTACAAATTGTGAAAGAGTGGAGAAATTGAGGTGGAAGGAGGAGGGGGGCGAGATCCAAGGAGGAAGAAGGAGGGGAAAGTGAAGTGGGAGATGGTGAGATCTAGTCAAATGTGCAAAGGTATCTGCCAAAAAGTAGTAGCAGAATGCACATCCGTGGCACACATGGAGCAGTGCGCCACATGAATAAAGAACATCCGTGGCGCACATACCATCAAATGCGCCACGCGCTTCCTAGTTACATGCCACAGGGTGGCCCGATCTTGCCTCATGGCGCATGGTGGCCATGTGCACCAAGACTACCCCACACGTGCGCACTTCCACAGGTCTTCTGACTGTATGTCTATGGCCGATAGTGCCTGGCCCACACGCAGCCGTGGCGCACCACCGCATGTCGCCACGCTTCGGATAGTTAGTAGGGAACACGTGGCGGTCACGCCTATTTTAGCCGTGGGGCACCACTAGCACGTGCGCCACAGATGTGCGGATTACCTATAGACATTTTCCTGGTAGTGTCTCTTCCTAAGAACAAGGCAACTACTCATACATGAAGGGGATCAACATCATGACAATAATATGGATGATATATGAAGGTACAAATTAATACAAGATGATGATGAATATCGATGTGTAGCCCTTCAAGATGCAAGTCTCCTCTTCCTCTTGAGTGGTGTGGTGGTGGAGATCGTGCGGCGGCTATGGAGGCGGCGGAGCACCAGGGCTCTGCCCCAAAGACGTGGATGGATTATCCCCCTGGCGGCTAGGTCTCCCCTTTAAATAGGCATTCTAGAGGTCAGTTTTGCGACCGAACGGAGCTTAGGGCCGAATATGCCCATCGGACCTTCACAAATGTTGTTTCATTTGATGAAACGCGTCAAACAGAGGTAACTATCGTGGGATGACCCCTAGTAGGGTCATAAGAGGTAAAATGATAAGGTTGACTCGAACTCATCTTGATCGAGTTAGGCCGACATAGGTGGAACAACCAAAGCCGAGTAATAACGTCAATACGAAGCCGACTTATAATGTATGTCTGCACGAACGTATCTATGATTCTTACTTTCCGGTACATCAAGGCCGAGTTATCGAGGCAGGAGCCGAATCATGGATGGGGTGACGCTCCTTCATGAGCACGCCTCTGACTCCGCGCGTCACCAAACAGGCTGGCGCACCGTCCTGACCGCTCTACAAGACAACAGTACTAGGTGGGGCAAAGCTGGACGCTAAGGGAAGCATTGCCGGCTGACCTCTAAAGTGACGGGTGATGCCTAAAGGACTGGCACCTATGCTCTGTAGTGCTACAACCCTATACAACAGCGTTGACTGGGTCATGGTCCACCGACCAGGCCCTACTAGCAAGCATGTTGGGCAAACCCAAATTCCATTCTGTAAACCCTAGAACCCACATTGTAACCTACACTCCCCAAACTAGTATATAAGGGAGGGTAGAGCTAGGGTAAGAGGAGGTTGGCTAGTTCATCTTCTTCCTCTAGTTCTTACTAAGATCTTGGGAAAAATCTTAAGGAGCATATGTAACCACAATCCAGAGAGAAATAAGATATCTAACAAGGAGGAGAAGGGGTTTTCCTTATCTAGAGAGCCCTAAACCTAGGCACATCAACTATCACCATGTTTGTTTGCTGTTCTTCGTGTGCAGATCTACTGCACTCTCCCTCCCCGGATCCCTCATGCGTCCATTTAGCCCCAACATAAGCCTATCCCAGGCATCTACCGTGACACCACCACGACAGTTGGCGCCCACTGTGGGGCCAGGAGCGGCGCTTGCTGGGGTTTTCATCCAGACAGGAAACCTCGTCACAACATCGGGCGAGCACGTCCTCTCTGGCCTTGTCTAGAGATTTGGCGTGCTCAACTTCGTCAGCAATAATGTTGGGTGCTTTGGCGACAGGCCGTTCCCTAGGGGAGGTCGCTTCCTCAATTTCGGCAAGCAACAAATATGTGTTGCCCTGCATGTTGAGCGTGCATATACTGGGCGAGTCATCGTGGCAGCGGATCCTCCCTTTGTTCGTGTTGCTAGCGGCTGGCGTACCGCTAGCTCAATAGAGGTGATGATGATCGCTCCTCCTCCCTCCCGCACTCCTGTCAGTGTCGTAGTGGCTCCTATAGTGAATGATCTGGTAGAGGAAGATCCGAATGTAACTCCTAGGGTTGCGAGAACTGCTAAGTTGCTGCTAGAAAGACCAAAGAATATCGTTACAAGTAGTAGGGCGAGAGAGCTGCAAAAGGCCATAGAAAAATTGGCTGAGCCAGTGGCTCCAGTGGCAGACCCATCTCAGGCACATGCCGAGTTAGAAGCAACCCGACAAAAGGTTCTCGAGGGAGCCAAAGAGGTAGCTCGTGAAGGAAATATGCCCTAGAGGCAATCATAGAGATGATTGTATTTCATGTGTATCCATGAGTTATTATAATGTTCCTTGAATTTCCATATATCAGGCAACTTGTATGGATTGGCAATTATGTGAATTGTTTGTGAAACTCTTTACTTGTATGGTTATCTAATAGTTGTCCCTAGTCGGGGTTCATGTGAGGACACACGTGAATATTAGACTAGCACATCGATTGGTTGATGACTATGTTTCGCAAGTCATAGACATGGAGATGTCAAACCAATGATGTGGACACATGTTATGAACATGGGGTTGGACTGACCCAACATGAGACTGGCAATAATACTTGCAGCTCTCTCTACACATCGTGTACATTTTGTTCTTAGACCTGACATTGTCGCATGTACTTGAGATGTGGATCGACCTACTTTGGGGCTATCAAACACTACTCCGTAGCTGGGTAGTTATAAAGGTAGCTTTCGGGTTTGTCCTGATACATGCTACAAGGCATCGATCAATCAAGTTGGGATTTGCCCCTCTACTTGAGAGAGATATCTCTGGGCCCCTCGAGTGATCGGATCCAGAAATGCATGGCCGTGCTACATATGGTTAAGAGTTAACCTAGTAAAGGGATTCTGAATCACAATATCGAGAAAGGGAGGTCAGCTTGGAGCTAGACCAAATATCATGAGGCAAAGGGAAAGACATGTACTCAACCTTGTGATGGTTCGTCCGAATGATCTTTATATACGTTTAGGAGTTGGCACGTCTTGCTAGAGGCCGCTACCAACTATTGACATAGTAAGTGTACTCGTGTCATGTCTATACGTATATGAACCTATAGGGTCACATACTTTAGGGGCTGGAAGCCTAATAAGGATTGGATCCAAATTAGACCAGGCTTAGGCTGCTAATGGGCTACTAATGTAGAAGCCCACCAGGGATGCCTATATAAGAGAGAGTGAGGCGGGCTGAATAGGGTTGAGCATTCCACCCAGCTGCCACTCCTCTTCCGCCTGTGTTATACATGCAGACCTAGCAGTCTGGCGTGAAGGCTTCCACTCCAGACGTGTGGATACCTCAGAGGTGCTGCATCTGTAGCACTTGGACGAGTCGCGCAAAGGGGAGCTGCTCATGGGACGAGGGCAAGGAGTAGACGTAGAACATCTACACTGCCGCGACGTGCTTCATCGAGTTCTGCACATGCGCGTCTAGCGGTAATCCCGTGATCTATGACAATAGTATTCCTGGTTGACGCGGTAGAAATTTTGATTTTTCGCTAGTGTAGCCTACCCGTTCCCCTACAGTGGTATCAGAGCCGATGCTGTTCAGTCATAGGTTCAGGAAGTTTGCATATGGTGATATGTAGATTGACATGGATGATGTGATCGTCTATATGGCGGTGGTTCTGGATTGATCTATGATCTTACTTTCCGTGATCGTGATTCTAAGGTCGTCGAATGACTTACCCCTACCGGTCGGTTTCCACCATCGGGATAGGCAGTGACACATAAATCCTTTTGAATCACGCGAAGATCAATATGATTGATCGAATCGGGAATTAGATCTGAATCGACGTACCGTGATCAAAGGAGTTTGGTCGAATCGAAACTATGGTCGGTTTATGGTAAATTTGATTTGTCGATCAAAATCCTTAAAGAAAATTGTATAGATTTGATTTCTCATTTTTCACAAATGTCTGGCATGCCCTTGAACCCAGGGAGACCCCCTACACCCCCCTTAATCGTAGCTCCCTTTTGGTATCACGTTAAGGTTCATAGGTGCTACGATTTCACATGATCCGGTAGAATGCGATTCTATGCACAACTTGTTTTTGCAGGATTTATGTGATCATTATGTCCCAAAAAATGTATGTGATGCATGTATGTGTTTTTCATGACCTGCGTGTCATGAGTAGGGCAGCACGCCTGGAGCCATATGTGTTTTCAATTATTGTAATGGCCTGCGTGCCAACTTGTGATGATCCCAATACCATGTAATTTTGATTACTAGCTGTTAGGAGTAATAGCTTGTATTAGTTCTTGGAGAACTCATCACTTGGAGGATGGCTCGCATAGAGCATGAAGATGGAGATCATCATGGTGGACAGGTTCTATGGCGATGGAGATCACCATGAGAAAAATGGGCCATACTGTATCACATCTATGTGAATGCTATTCTTATACGTTTTACTACTATGCATGCTTAGATGATAGAAGTAGAATGATCCCTCACAAAGTTTAAGTTAAACCATGCCCTCCCAACCAAACCTTGCACCATCCTATGCCTTGTACAATCGTTGGTGGGTCTATGAAATTAGGGTGCCACGGTTTTCCTTGGCTGGATGGGTTTGTATCGGATACCTACACGCATAAGGGTTGGTGAGTTTAACAAGGTCATCTTAATAGCTAAGGACCTTGGGGCATAAAGGTTGGGCGCCTAGTTTTGACATAGAGATGTCACCCAACAACAAGAGTCATATGTGATATGATTAGCAAAGGTTGATTACCGATTTACCTTGTCTTCTAGCAGTGATGCTAAAGCTCACTAGTCGACTTGTTAATTGTGGATCTTGAATCACTTAGTATCAATAGCGGGATGTTGATTTAAGTGGGAGTATATGCTATTAAATTGTTTAATATGTTTTACTCTTTCATGGTTACATGGCTTAGTATTTTGCAATTTTTATTGTAGATCAATGGCACCGAACAATTCATCACCTTTTGCTTTGCGTTTGATTCTTGAAAAGGATAAACTAAATGGAACAAACTATTTGGACTGGGTCCGTAACCTGAGAATTGTTCTCAGGGCTGAGAAAAGAAGCTATGCGGATACCCCAATCCCGGATGAACCTGCTGATAATACAACTGCTGCCCTTAAGAATGCCTACAAGAAAGCATGTGATGAATCTCTTGAGGTTAGTTGTCTTATGCTTGCGTGCATGGAACCTGATCTTCAAAAGCAATTTAAGGATCAGGAAGCATACGATATGATCGTTGTGCTTATGGACATGTTCTAGACTCAGGCTAGGACTGAGAGGTATAATGTCGCTAAGTCCTTTGTGGAATGCAAGCTGGCAGAGGGAGTAGCTGTAGGCCCCCATGTGATCAAAATGGTTGGTTCTGATCAGGACTTTGGAAAAGCTTGGTTTTCCATTAGGCCAAGTTAGCCACTGATTTCATTTTGGCATCTCTTCCATCTAGCTATGGGCATTTCATTTGAACTACCATATGCATGGGGTGGAGAGGGCCTTAATGAATTATGTGGGATCTGAAAATGAGAATGCGACATTAAGAAGTGTGCGGGGCATAGCCATGTGATGGCTGTAGAATAAGCCTAGCTTCAAGAAAAGGGCACTTCTTGGCGAGAAGAAGAAGGCAAGGCTAAGGATCGATCCTAAGCCAAACCCTGCACCCAAGCGAAAGGTTGGACTGCGGAGACACTTAGTGTTTCTTTTGTCATGAATATGGCCCTTTGGAAGAAAGCGCAGCAAGTACGGGCTTCTTTGAAGAAGGGTGGAAGTAAGAGTACTTCCCACTCAGGTCGCTTGTTGTAAATGTTGTGGACATTTTCTCATGATTCGTATGTTAACTCTTGGGTATTTGATACCGGATCGGTTGCTCATATTTGCAATTCGATGCAGGGGCTAATAAGGACTAGAGAAGTGCAGAAAGGCGAAGTGGATTTTTGCGTCGGAAATAAAGTAAGGGTTGCTGCATTGTTCGTCGGCGTCATGCAACTTCACCTTCCGTCAGGATTTATCATGGAATTGAATAATTGTTATTACATTCCTAGTATGGGTCGAAACATTTTATCACCTTCATGTTTGATGAGGGATGGTTATTCATTCGCGAGTACAAACAATGGTTGTGTAATCTCTAAGAATGCTATATTTGTGGCTGATGCTCCCATTGTGAATGGGTAATTTATTTTAAATCTTGATAATGCATGTGTTTACAATGTTAGTTCTAAAAGGCTTTGGCCAAATGATTTGAGTCCTACCTATTTATGGCATTGTCATTTGGGGCATATAAGTGAAAAGCGCATGAAGAAGCTCCATGGTGATGGTCTTCTAACTTTGTTTGATTTTGAATCATACGAGACATGTCAAGCTTGTTTACTTGGAAAGATGACCAAGACACCTTTTACGGGGTTTCCCGAGAGAGCGACAGACTTGTTGGACCTCATACATACTGATGTATGTGGACCAATGAGCACGACAACCAGGGGAGGATATCACTACTTCATTACTTTCACTGATGATTTTAGTAGATATGGCTATGTCTACTTGATGAAGCATAAGTCTGAAACTTTTGAAAAGTTCAAAGAGTTTCAGAATGAGCTAGAGAATCAACGTGGCAAGAAAATAAAGGCCTTGCGATCTGATCGCGGAGGTGAATATTTGAGTCACGAGTTTAGCAATCATCTTAAGAGTTGCGGAATTGTTCCACAGCTCACGCCACCCGGAACGCCTCGAAGAAACGGGGTCTCTAAATGGTGTAATCGAACTTTGTTGTACATGGTTCGATCGATGATGAGCCAGTCGGATTTACCATTATCATTTTGGGGTTACGCGCTAGAAACATCAGCTTTCACACTAAACAGGGTACCGTCTAAATCCGTAGTTAAGACACCAGATGAGACGTGGACTAGAAAGAATCGCAGTTTGTCTTTTCTAAAGATTTGGGGTTGTGATGCATTTGTCAAGCGACTTCAGTCGGACAAGCTAACACCCAAATCGGATAAGTGCATTTTTGTGGGATACCCAAGGGAAACCTTAGGGTATTACTTCTACAACCGAGAAGAGGGCAAAGTGTTTGTCGCTCGTAGCGGTGTTTTCCTAGAGAAAGAGTTTCTCACAAAGGGAACGAGTGGAAGGTCGGTGCGACTTGAAGAAGTTCAAGATGAGCCAGTCGGGGATGCTTCTACGAGTGATGCTATTGTAGCAGAACAAGTTGAGGAACCCGTGGCAATAGAAGCACCACAGCCATGAAGGTCGGCGAGGCTCCGCGAAGCGCGAGAGTTATTATTGTTAGACAATGATGAGCCTGCGACCTATGCAGAAGCGACGGTGGACCTAGAGTCTGAGAAATGGCTGATTGCCATGGGAGACAATCAAGTTTGGAACTTGGTTGACCTGCCTGATGGTTTTAAAGCCATTGAGTGCAAGTGGATCTATAAGAAGAAGATTGATATGGATGGAAATGTTCACATCCATAAAGCTTGACTTGTTGCAAAAGGTTTTCGACAAGTTCAAGGAGTTGACTACGACGAGACTTTCTCGCCCGTAGCGATGCTTAAATCTATACGGATCATTCTAGACATTGTTGCATATTTCGATTATGAGATATGGTAGATGGACATCAAGACGGATTTCTTAAATGGAATCCTTACTAAGGACGTGTATATGATGCAGCCCGAAGGTTTTGTCGATCCAAACAATGCTGGAAAGGTATGCAAACTTCAAAAGTCTATTTATGGGCTGAAGCAAGCATCTCGGAGTTGGAACATTCGATTTGATGAAGTTGCAAAGGAGTTTGGCTTCATCAAAAACGAACAAGAACCTTGTGTTTATAAGAAAGAAAATGGGAAATCGCTTGTATTTCTAATCTTATATGTAGATGACATATTACTGATTGGAAATGACATTCCTATGCTCGAGTCTATTAAGACCTCATTGAAAAATAGTT
Source organism: Avena insularis (assembly GCA_023614405.1). Taxonomy (NCBI): domain Eukaryota; kingdom Viridiplantae; phylum Streptophyta; class Magnoliopsida; order Poales; family Poaceae; genus Avena; species Avena insularis. The sequence continues at coordinate 591,287,764 of CM042686.1, forward strand.
TTTCTATGAAGGACTTAGGAGAAGAGGCATATATTCTGGATATCAAGATCTATAGCGATAGATCAAGGAGGCTAAGTGGATTAAGCCAGAGTACGTACATTGACAAAGTGTTGAAACGGTTCAGCATGGAAGAGGCTAAGAAGGGGTTCTTGCCCATGTCTCACTGGTGGAAAAATGGCCTCTAGTCCCGGTTCATAAGGGCCATTGGTCTCGGTTCCAGAACCGAGACCAATCACTCGGGACTAATGCTAGTCCCGGTTCGCGCACGAACCAGGACCATTGGGTCTCCACGTGGGCGGGCGAGCTACGAGGGGGGGGGGGGAGAGGGTGGATCATTGGTCCCGGTTCGTGGGAAAAACCAGGACCAATGGGTCCCCACGTGGCAGCGCCAGAGACGGGCGGGGGTGGATCATTGGTCTCGGTTCTTGGCACGAACCAGGATCGTTGGTCTACGTCTGTGCATGGCGGGGTTTTTGTCTGTGACAGGATTTTTCGGGCTATTTTTCTGCCATGGCAGGATTTTTTTATAAATTTAATGGTACTACATATATACAACAATAATGAAACCACGATATATATTACACATCATGCATGATCACAAATATATACACCGTCTCATCCGTCTTCTTGGTCGAAACATATTATAATTACAAACGATACTCTCACACGAATTTGATCTAATTTACACTTCTTTTATACAATTTACCCTTCCAAATGAAGTGGGTAATAGTATTCTCCTTTCGGATCTATGACTTGTTTTAACAAGAATCCGGCAATTTCCTCTTGAATTGCTTGCATGCGTTCTTGTGATAGAAGACCGTCCCGCATCCGTTCGATCTAATATAAAGAAGAGGATCAATATATATGAATGAAACTAAACACAATTGGTGGTAATAAAATAAAGTTGTGATTATTGTTTCGGTCTGCCCCCTTCTCTTTGGTCGTCTGGCGAATGAACTCGCAGACATAGTATCCACATAAGTTATTCCCGGCTTCCTGCCTCAAGCACTTTACGAGAACGGAGTTCAATCAAAATAATAATCAAGCATGATAATGGTGGTATTGAAACTAGAATCAAAGAGATGCATGGATCTAGCAAGTAGTACTTACAGTCAATGGTTGAAATGTAAGCTCTGGCTTCCAAACACCCCTAGTTTTGGCGGTGAACCGTTTCCAAGCCCTCTGGAGGCATTCCTGCATGTCCGCCCACTTTTCTAATAGTGTGCGTTTCGAGTCCAGGACTTTTACTACTCCGGTGTCAACAGAAATGATTAAGAGAATATAGTGGAAGCTTGACACACTAACAAAATATAACACGAGTCAATTATACGCTTAACATCGAGTAATCGAAAATAGAATGTGTATAAGACAGTAACACTCACGCAGCGTTGTAAGGAAATAGTATTTCCCTTATGTTGCTGAAATACTTCAATGCTCGGAACAAGTTATCCTCTGTCTCTTTGGGATTTGTTTTTAGAGTAACTTCATGAATGAAATTACAGTCAAGAAACCCAAGGTCAAATATTTGTCCTTTGTTGCATTCTTGAATCTTCATTCTCCATATATAATTAGTATAGTGATTAGTAAGATTATACAAGCAATGAATGAGATGAGCTACAAAGACTTAATTACAGAAATTAATAATACTTACAAACAATAGGAACTGACGATAGCTTTGTCGAGGGTGTCTTGTTGGTAAAACTGAAATAATTCTGAAAATTCAATCAGTATGAAGCGATCTCTATGACCGTAATGGTGGTGTTTATATGCAGCATAGATCCAGTTTTTGGAATCAGCACAGGCTTGGATGTACCATTTATGCAATCTTCGCATTTTTGTTGGTAGATCTTTGACTAACTCGGGTTTGACGAGAGGAGCCCCGTACTGGTACACGTATGCTGTTTCTTGGTACCCCTCGAACTCATGCATACGGCTCATGTACTCAGTAATAGAAAGTCCATATAATTGGGCTTTTTCTCTGTACAGTCGAACAAACTCCGGATCAATGTTCGGATCATGCCGCTCCTGGATCATCCACTCATTGGTATCGTACACTTTGAGCGGTTCGATCGATTGATTTTTCTGTTGTCCGAGCTGGGCCACTTCTTTCCCGACTCTCCGCTCTTTTGCCTCAGCCTACTTGGTAATAGAGCGATTATAGTCTGATGTGAGCGCTATGGGTTGGTGAAGCTGAATCTTAAGCGCGGCTGCTTTGGCTTTATCTTCTGCGATGACCGGGAAAAATGCCTCTATCGGCCTTTTCTTGTTAGCCATGTCAATCTTCCACTTTTCATAATGGGCAGCTGTGGCCGCATCAGTTTCCTCATCTGTCTTCTCGCAAGGTAGCTTCTTCATATTCTGATGAGGTACTCTTGGGAGGGGCGATTGCTTACGTTTCGGTGATCGGAACGTGCTCTTGCTGCTGCTGGTGGTGCCGCCCCCCTTAGTATACTTCCGCTTTTGTCTCTGAGGCTCGGGGAGGCGGAGGCTGATGGTGGAGGCGATGGCGGTGAAAGCGGCTGAGGCGGTGAAGGCAGTTCTTGCGCTGGAGAATGGTGAGGTGGCGGCGAAGGTGGATTGCTGCTCGAGGTGGGTGGCCTTGGCGGCATAATTTGGAAGCATGATGCGCTCCTTTAGCCATAGAATAGTCCCCCTTTGTCTTCTCCTAGTTGAGTCAGCTCCATATCTTCCCCTGCGGTGGTCTAGCAGCTCCTCAAAATCTTCCTTCACCTCATACACCGTGTGACAGCGTACCCTTTTGGAACGGTTTGCAATGCCAAGTTGGGTTAGGCCCAATTGGTACCGCCATGCCGACCATTGCCTTAAGTTCATAACCTGCACCTTTAGCTCACAAGCTGTTGTCTCCGTGATATCATCCACTGGGTAGCGTTTAGGAGGAGATGTCGTCGGTGCATCATCATCAACATCATGGAGCTGCGTGGAAGCGACGCTGCTTTTCTTATTCGATGGGGCGCCGATACCCTCGAATGCAGCTTCTACCACGTGCCGCTGAGATTGGCCGCTAGTACCTTGCTGGCTAAGTATGTCGAGTTGATCCTGGTGCCGCTTTAATGCTTCTTCTACATTACGCAGCCGGTCTGCAGCGGCCGGTTTCTCAGCTGCCTCTCTTTCCTTTCTCCTCTGATGGCTTTTATCGGGACATCTCTTCATTTTCGGGGGGAAGGCAACGTTCCACGACTTGGAGCCTGGTGTGCCTCATGCTCGTCCGTCGTGTTCAGGATTTTTAAAGGCCCGTGTGAGCTCGTCATTCTCTCTATCGGGAACGAACCATCCCGCTGCAACATCATCTACTGCATTTCTAATATCATCGATGGGCAGTAGGGGATCATCTTTGTGTTTCTGATTATATATTACCCTCCCTTCTTTGTCCAACGTGCCCCCATGGCCGTAAAACCAGTTTCTCGCCCGTGCTGTCCATGTTGCGGGCTCTGGTCTGATCCCGACAGCTATGTAATTGACCTCAAGTGCATCCCACTTAGGCATGCAACCGGCGTAGCCAGCAGGCCCCATGTTATGATGGTACAGTTTCTTAGCAGCGTTCTCCGTATTTATTCTAGACCTTTCCTTAGCTTTCTCCGATGTCTTGTACTTCACAAAATCCTCCCACTGGTGTCTTAACTTAGCATAGCCGGCTTCATTGAAATTCGGAGTCTTCTCTACCTTGACAAAGTTATGGTACAGTTTCTTCTTCCAGTTCTTGAATGCATCGGCCATCTTGCTGAGAGCAAACTTCTTGAATCTTTGCACAAGCTCCCTTCTTGCTCTCTCATCTTCATCTGGAGTCACATCTGGTTCCGGCAGGAGGAAATTAGTCATGAGCTTGTCAAAAAGCTTATCTTTGGCGTTGTCGCCGACATACGGGACTCCACCGCCGCTTGGCCGATTCCATTCTTGAACGGTGATAGGGATGTAGTCCCTCACAAGAACTCCGCATTGCTTGACAAATTTTCTTGTGACATCGACAGGAGCTTGCGGTTCGCCATCTACACCGACCACGTCGATCCTATACCTCACAGTGTCATCCAACTTTTTTGTTGGGCCTCGTTTCGTTCTTACTGAAGAAGTTCTCGATCCGGAGGGGTAAAAGAAGAAAGAGTGTTAATATATGCATGTATATATAGACAACAACATTTTAATTACAAAAATACATATATACACCTCGCCGGTGTTTCTCTGTCGGAGCCGTCGCCTTCTTCCTTATCAGCTTCTCCCCTGTACCAGGCTTCGCCTTCTACCTCACCGGAGCCGTTTCCTCGGTTGAGAGACTCATCTCCCTGACCAGAATCGTTCAGAAACTCACTCGTGACATCGATATCTTCATTTTCGTAGATCATCCCTTGGAGGATATTTTCCTGATGTGTTGGATCCATAGTATCTGCAGGTTAAACAATCAACACATGGCATCGATAATGATATGACAATTTAAACATAGTTGAAATTTAACTCTAAGGCATGCTTGGCAATTTAAGTGAGATCCGAAGGGTCCAAACCCTAGTACAGGAGAGACCCCGAAATCACCTATGAGGGGTTGATTTCAATCTCTTATTAAACTTGTAATTAAAGTTGTTGAACAATGCATGATTATGAGTCTATTGTGTAGATCTCATTTTTCTGAATATTTTGATATATTATACATATTTTCCTGACTTAGAAATAATTAGTTATTGAATTTATAAGATTAAACTCTTTTCTGAAATTATTTAAACAAATATTAAACTTTTACTGCGTCATTATGACGTCAGCTCGGGGTGGGTTTTTTTTCTCCACGGCTAAACTAGCCACAGAGACTGACGCGGGGGGCCCAAGCCACCTCAGATGCCATGCTGGCGGGGCTTGGTCAGCGCCCACGTCACGCTGCCACGCCATCGCCGACGCCACCGTGGCGCCACGTAGGCTCGCCGGCGAACTTCCAGGCGGTGGTGGAAGACGGCGGAGAGAAGTGCGCGGGGTGACGCCACTGTCCCAGTTCGAACCAGCGTGTCGCGGGCTACCTAAAACGGGCGGGGCCGCTACGGGAGGTGCGCCGGAGCAAGCCGTTTGACGGTGGCCGGCGGCGGCAGGTGCTCGTGGGGAGGATCTGATGAGGAGGGAGGCGTGGGAGTGGTGCTGGAGCACCGGTGGCTCACCAGAGGCCGATGGAGGGTGCGGCGAGGCGGAGGAGGCGCTGCCGGAATCAGTGGAGAATGCGGCGTCCAGAGTCGGGGAAGGTGGGGTCGATTGCAGCGTGAGCTTCCTTGCACGTCATGGCGGCGGGCGATGGCCTTCGGCGGCGTGTCGACAACGTGAAGCGGCCGCTCTGGATTTGGGCAGCCTGCCAGCGTGATTTTGCTCCACCGCAGTTTTTCCTTAGCCGCGCGTCGATGTGCTCTGTGAATTGGGGGAGTTGGGGAGGAGGAAGGCCGGGGATGTTAACTGTACAGACCATTGGTCCCGGGTCATCCCAATAACCGGGACCAAAGGACCAACGGTCGGTTCGATGCCACCGGGACCAAAGGTGCAGAACACAGCGTTCTTTGTCTTTGCCACGTGCACGGCCGTTGGTCCCGGTTAGTCCTACGACCCGGGACCAAAGGATCAACGGTCCCGGTTCATGCCAACAACCGGGACCAAAGGCGTGTTAATGGCAGCACGCGCATCCAGGATCATCGGTCAACCGGGATCGTTGACCCGTTTTTTCAGATTTTGGCAAACCTTTTGGTCTTCCCGCCATTTTCAAATTTGTTTCTTCTTTAATTAAAAAGATGTTTCAATTTAAGATGATTATTTATTTGGAATTTTAAAAAACTTTTAACAAGAAAAGTGCTTCAATTTAAATAACTAATCAAAAACCATTTTCTGTTTTCAAATATTTTTATTTGAACTATACAATTGTACTATTTACAATTAAAATTGCATTAACAAAATATTTATTGCATAATTTGGAATTTTAAAAAACTTTTAACAGAAAAAGTGCTTCAATTTAAATAACTAATCAAAAACCATTTTCTATTTTCAAATATTTTTATTTGAACTATACAATTGTACTATTTACAATTAAAATTGCATTAACAAAATATTTATTGCATAATTTGGAATTTTAAAAAACTTTTAACAGGAAAAGTGGTTCAATTTAAATAACTAATCAAAAACCATTTTCTGTTTTCAAATATTTTTATTTTGAACTATACAATTGTACTATTTACAAATAAAATTGCATTAACAAAATATTTATTGCATAATTTGGAATTTTAAAAAACTTTTCAAGATTTGAACTACAAGTACATGATATAATGCTTGTGAATTTTTAAAAAAATCATTTATAGGTTCACAACATGCTATTTCATCAGAGATCCACTTCAAGTTCAGCGAGGCTCAGCCCTGGGCTAAGAAGCTTCATGCCCGCCGATTTGAATATAGTTTGAAACGGGCATAAGAATTTCAAAAATGATCCAAACAATGTGAAACCTTCGCGTGGTGTCATATTATGTGTCACAGATGCAAGGAAAAATATTGAACTTGAAAAATTGCAAACATCATAAAAAATCCTTCACAAAATAACCTATCATGTTCGAGGTTTCATGGCATTTAGGTCAAACCACCAATGTTATGGCTAGAATCAGGGCATAGTTTGTGATAATGTGCCCATATTGTGCACACATGTGCATATTGGGATGGCTTACGAAGTTGCAGGAGGAAGTTTTCCCTTTCGACACACGAAAAAGCCAATTTCCATTTTTGAGGTGCTGAAATCGGGTTGTTCTGTGAAGCAACTACCAAATTAAAGTTTGGCATTGGTACCAAACCATTTTTCAAAAATACTATACCACCTTATATGGACAATTTCCCAACCGGTGTATCTGGAACCTTTCTGTCCATCCCTCATGAAAAAGACAAATTCCTACTGAATCAGTAGGAGGTTGCCAAGATTTGAACTACAAGTACATGATATAATGCTTGTGAATTTTAAAAAAAATCATTTATAGGTTCACAACATTCTATTTCATCAGAGATTCACTTCAAGTTCAGCGAGGCTCAGCCCCGGGCTAAGAAGCTTCATGCCCGTCGTTTTGAATATAGTTTGAAACGGGCATAAGAAATTCAAAATTGATCCAAACAATGTGAAACCTTCGCGTGGTGTCATATTATGTGTCACGGTTGCAAGGAAAAATATTGAACTTGAAAAATTGCAAACATCATAAAAAATCCTTCACAAAATGACCTATCATGTTCGAGGTTTCATGGCATTTAGGTCAAACCACCAATGTTATGGCTAGAATCGGGGCATAGTTTGTGATAATGTGCCCATATTGTGCACACATGTGCATCTTGGGATGGCTTACAATGTTGCAGGAGGAAGTTTTCCCTTTCGACACACGAAAAAGCCAATTTCCATTTTTGAGGTGCCGATATCGGGGTTTTCTGTGAAGCAACCACCAAATTAAAGTTTGGCATTGGTACCAAACCATTTTTCAAAAATACTATACCACCTTATATGGACAATTTCCCAACCGGTGTATCTGGAACCTTTCTGTCCATCCCTCATGAAAAAGACAAATTCCTGCCGAATCGGTAGGTGGTTGCCAAGATTTGAACTACAAGTACATGATATAATGCTTGTGAATTTAAAAAAAAAATCATTTATAGGTTCACAACATGCTATTTCATCAGAGATCCACTTCAAGTTCAGCGAGGTTCAGCCCCGGTGCAACCGAGACTAAAGATGCCGGTGGGATAACCTTTAGTCCCGGCTGGTGGGTGCAACCGAGACTAAAGATGCCGGCGGGATAAGGACGCATGGGTAACCTTTAGTCCCAGCTGGTGGGTGCAACCGAGACTAAAGCTGTCGGTGGGATAAGGACGCGTGGGTAACCTTTAGTCCCGGCTGGTGGGTGCAACTGCGGGTGGATGCACTGCTCGATGAGATAAAGCATGTAGCGCACGATGCCCTATCGGAGGAACAAGACAAAGTAGAAGCAGTGTCGTGCCTATAAAAGGACCATCGATACGCCATGGCAAGCATCTCAACAAGCCAACATAGGTAGAGAGAGTTTCATCCCCATGGATGGAGGGTTGGGAAATCTCCCGTGGCGGAGCTTCTCGAAGATGTCGTTGGTGCACACGCCCTATGGCATCTTCGGAAGCTCCGCCTTGGAAAAATTTCCCCGCAAGCCCGTGAAAGACTCCATCTCCTCTAACAGTGTTGGGGAAAGGGTTGAGAAATCTCCCGTGGAGGAGCTTCTCGAAGATGTCGTTGGTGCACACGCACTATGGCATCTTCGGAAGCTCTGCCTCGGAAAAATTTCCCTGCAAGCCCGTGAAAGACTCCATCTCCTCTAACAATGTTGGGGAAAGGGTTGAGAAATCTCCCGTGGCGGAGCTTCTCGAAGATGTCATTGGTGCACACGCCCTACGGCATCTTCGGAAGCTCCACCTCGAAAAAATTTCCCTGCAAGCCCGTGAAAGACTCCATTACATAAAGTTTCGATACATCACATAAAGTTTCCATACATTACATAGATTTACATAGGGTTTAGGGTTTAGGATATGAATCCTTCGTTGCGTATGTCGATCCCTTTCCTATGATCGCTTCTTAGGCCATAACCATGGAGCATCTTCTTTGCTTAACAGGATGCTTGGGTCAGTTTTCATGGTGAAGGGCGGAATTTCATCAAACTTATCATAATCTGCTGACATGTCTGTCTTGTCCTCGACTCCCGCGATGTTTCTTTTCCCTGAAAGAACTATGTGACGCCTGGGCTCATCGTCTGATGTTATCGATTCCTTATTTTTTCTTTTTTGCGGTCTAGAGGACATGTCCTTCACATAAAAAACCTGAGCCACATCATTGGCTAGGATGAATGGTTCGTCTCTGTAACCAAGATTCTTGAGATCCACTGTTGTCATTCCATACAGCTGGTCTACCTTTACCCCTTCTCCATTCATGTTGACCCAACTGCACCGAAACAATGGGACCTTAAAAGTAGGTCCATAGTCAAGTTCCCATATCTCCTCTATGTAACCATAGTATGTGTCCTTTTTCCCATTCTCGCATGTTGCATCAAAGCGGACACCACTGTTTTGGTTGGTGCTCTTTTTATCTTGGGCAATCGTGTAAAATGTATTCCCATTTATCTCGTACCCTTGGAAAGTCAATACAGTCGCAGATGGTGTCACAGCCAACAAGTAGAGCTGATCTCCAATAGTGGTGTCATTCATGAGATGTAATTGCAACCAAGTGCCAAAAGTCTCCATGTGATTTTCTTTAATCCAGTAGTCATCCTTCCCCGGGAACTTGGAGTGTACAACATTCATGTGTTCCTCGATATACGGAGCCACGAAGTTAGAACTTTGGAGAACTATGTAGTGTGCTTGATTCAAAGAATGTCCGTCCATAAATATCATTGCTTTCTTTCCTAGCGTGCCTTTTCCACTCAGTCTCCCCTCATACCATGATTCAGGAACACCAATCGGCTTAAGGTCAGGAAGAAAGTCTACGCAGAACCCAATGACCTCCTCTGTTCCATAGCCCTTGGAGATGCTTCCTTCTGGCCTAGCACGGTTACGAACATATTTCTTTAAGACTCCCATGAACCTCTCGAAGGGGAACATATTGTGCAGAAATACAGGACCGAGAATGTAAATCTCATCGACACGGTGAACTAAGAGATGCGTCATAATATTGAAGAAGGACGAGGGGAACACCAACTCAAAACTAACAAGACATTGGACCACATCCTTCTGTAGCCTTTCCAGACTTTCTCGATCGATTACCTTCTGAGATATTGCATTGAGGAATGCACATAGCTTCACAATGGCTAATCGAACATTTTCCGGTAGAAGCCCTCTCAATGCAACCGGAAGCAACTATGTCATAATCACGTGGCAATCATGAGACTTCAGGTTCTGAAATTTTTTCTCTGTCATATGCTGCCTCTCTGCAGTCTCCCTCCACCCCACCACTTTGCCTCTCCACCGCGCCGTCGTTTCGCCTCCCCTCCCTCTCCAATCTAGCTCCACCGCGATGTCATGGAGGTGCCCACGCTCAACCACTATGAGGCGGCTGCGTTTGCGATCTACGGCATCCTCGCGCCGCCACGCGCGACCCTTCCTGCCGGATTTCACATCAGCGAGGGGGGTGTGCTGGTGGCTCCGCTCCTCAACCCCCGCGGATACGAGATGGAGTACGTCATCGCGGAGCGTCGCCGCCAACTGCCCGCCTGCTTTAGGGCGTTGACCCGGTACACGGTAGGCAGCGAGTATTGGCCCCGGCTGTTCAAGAAGGAGCGCAAGGCCAAGCTTGGCAACCCGTTTCGTGGACGGGTGCCTGGTGCACCTGGATCGCCGCAACCAAGAAGGGCGGGAGTTGTTCTGGTCTGTCCCTGGACGGACCATCTACAATGCCATCGACGCCGCTATGCGTGCAGACGAGCTCCGTCTCCCGAACAATGCCGAAATCGTGGAGATTTTGTCAGACGACGACGAGGAAGCCGGCGGCTCGGAGGACAACAGATCGGAGGACAGCGGCAGCGGAAGTGTTGTCGACTAGAAATTTAATTATAAAGTCGCATCTTTATTTGTATGGAAAAATTTGTGGTCAAATAATAAAATGTCTCAATTTAGACCTTTGTCTCGATTAATTCGTGAAAGATTTGTTCAAAAATAGTGATCAATTCAATTTCTACCTCGAATTAATTTCTGCCTCGAATTAATTTCTGTGCCGAATTAATTTACATTAATTCTGGACTCTTGTGACCGTCATTGAGTTTTTGGTCCCGGTTGTTGGCATGAGCCGGGACCAATGCCTCGCAGAGAGCCACGTGTGCATCGCGGGGTCATTGGTCCCCGTTCGTTCCATAAACCGGGACCAATGCTTACAGATGAACCGGGACCAATGCCCTGGCGGCATGAACCGGGACCGGTGCCTGGCATTGGTCCCGATTATGGAAACGAACCGGGACCAATGGAATTTGCGCGCTGGACCAAAGGCCCTCTTTCTATTTGTGTCTCACGACATTAAACTTAGCAAGACTCAGTGTCCTTCGACCACTGATGAGCGAGAGCGCATGAGTAGGGTTCCATATGCTTCAGCTATTGGATCCATCATGTATGCGATGACATGTACTCGCCCAGATGTTTCATATGCTCTAAGTGTTACGAGCAGATACCAGGCTGATCCAGGTGAGAGTCATTGGACAACGGTAAAGAATATCCTTAAGTACTTGAGAAGGACTAAGGATATGTTCCTAGTTTATGGAGGTGAGGTTGAACTCAGTGTAAAGGGTTACACAAATGCGAGTTACCTTAATGACTCAGATGACTCGAAATTGCAATCAGGTTATGTGTTTGTCATGAATGGTGGTGTTGTGAGCTGGACAAGTTCCAAGCAAGATATAATGGCCTCCTCTTCAACAGAAGCTGAATATATTGTTGTCTCAGAGGCTGCAAAGGAAGCTGTTTGGATTAGGAATTTCCTGATCGCTCTTGGTGTGGTTCAGGGCGCGTCCAATCCATTGGACGTTTATTGTGACAACAATGGTGCTATTGCACAAGCCAAGGAACCTAGACAGCACCAGAAGAACAAACATATCCACATGCGTTACCATCTGATTCGTGAGTTCATTGATGATGGTAGTGTCATATTATGCAAAATACATACGGACTCAAATGTTGCTGATCCCTTGACTAAGCCACTCCTGCAGCCTGTGCATGAAGCGCACACAAGAGCAATAGGTATTAGATACTATGTAGATTGACTCTAGTGCAAGTGGGAGACTGAAGGAAATATGCCCTAGAGGCAATCATAGAGATGCTTGTATTTCATGTGTATCCATGAGTTATTATAATGTTCCTTGAATATCCATATGACATAGGTATACCCTACAGGTAGTCGAGCTTGGTATATATGGTCCAAATACGTACAGGCCCACGGTGTCGCCAAGGCCCAGATGAAAGGACTTGAGTAACCTGCGGACTCTCGATTGCTTGAAGAACAAGAAGAAGCTAAAGATAGAAAGTTTGAAGGGGAAAACCCTAACTTGTAACCGACTCGACCTGCTACCCGAGACCTAGCCTATCTATATAAAGGCTAGGAGGGGGCGGCGAGAAGGACACACGCAACCCTAGTTTCCACAACCCTTGCCAGATTGCATCTGCGCACCATTGTAACTTTCGACTCCTTCGATAATTCCACGAGCAGACAAGCAGGAGTAGGGACCTCTACGAGGCCTAAACCTGGGTAAATCCTTTGTCCCCTGTGTGCTTGTTTGCTAGCCGATAGATGTCTCCAGCGCTCCGTGCTTCTCCAAAACCCAAGTCCATAACAATGGGTATTGATGAGCTAAACCCTCGTCAATTGGCGCCGTCTGTGGGAAGTGGGAGTGCTGATGTTGCGGCTTCTTTGGCCCCATCAACTGCGATCTACGACTCCACAACAGCGGAGATTCGCCAGCTCTTCGGCGCCTTCGACTTCACCGTCCACACGTCGGCCACCCGCCCGGCCTTCGAGTCCGTGGGCGATGGAATCAACCTGGAGATTGGGAGCTGCCGCTTCCAAGTTGGTCAGATGGGCACGCTTCGCATGCCTGATCAACCGACAGCACCGGCGATTGCCCCGACATCATGGTTCCCTCCATCGATCGGCAAACTCAGCGAGCTCAATGCTCCGGTGGCAATCAGGAACACGGTTAGCGACAGCAGTCGCGACTTTGATCTGAGCGATCTGGCCATAGAAGATGGAACCTACGGTTCCGTATCTGAATGTTGCGGAAGCAACGCTTCCCCAATCACTTCATGTGCGCCGTCATCAATGCAGGCGACACCTTCGCCAATCGCGGCAATGGCGGTAACACCGGCAATGGCACCGATCCACCCAACGGTGGCAATGGTGGCAACGACGGTAACAGCGCCAATGAGGGAGCAGTCGAACCTCCCAGCATAATCAATGAGCAAACCGGTGAACGCGTCTTAATCAAGCTCAACGAGCAAGAGTGGGAGCGCTGCCGCGAAGCCCTACGAGGTGCACCTCTACCCTTCGGGTCCCTGCAGGAACTGCTGATGGGCTACCACTGGCTCCTAAAAGAAGAATTCAAGCGCCAAAAACAAGCAATCACGCAACTTGAGGCGCGTAAAATGGCAGCGGACGAGTCAAGCCTTCGTCGCGCTGGGCTCTCCTCCTATGGAGGATCCTCCTCAAGAGGCAACGAGCACCTCGCCAAGAAGAGGCAGTCGCGGATGGCTCACCTCACCGAGCAAGAGCGCATAGAGGCCGCGAAAATCCTCGACTTCGGCTCTATGACAGTCGACACGAGAGGCAACGTGGTTCCCAGAACGCCGCAGGCTGCGGTGACAGCAGCCACCATGTACCTCCTCAATAACCAGCCGCCAGCTGGAGATCCCCGAACTGCCATGCACCGATCTACAATCGCGGGTTTGGGGCTGATCGAGGCCGCCCTCGACAAGGAGCCGGTACCAGACCCAAAAATGGGCAAAATGCTAGCAAAGCGCTACTCCTCGCCCTCATCCAGCGATGACAGTCATGACCTGTCTCGATGCTGTTGCTCACGGCGACACGATCGTGACTATGACGCGCGCAACGACCTCACGCAGCGCAAGATCGACAAGTCAAGGGCATGACGTGCTCGGTCGGCTGACTCGGAAGAGGAAGATGGGGAGCTCTGTGGCGCCAGATGCTTCAGCAGATCCATTAGGCAGAAGCGAATGCCTAAAGGGTTTAAACTCCCATCAGAGAACCTGAAATTTGACGGTCTGCAGGACCCCAAGATCTGGCTGGAGGACCACATATCCTCCGTCAGGCTACAAAGAGGCAGTCGAAGTACTGCCATGCACCCGGGCATGGCTCAGTAACCTCCCACGCGGATCCATTCGCAGTTGGGATGAGCTGGTCTACAGCTTCGTGCGCAACTTCAAGGGCACGTACAAACGACCCGCCTCAATCGAAGAACTGAGATGCTGCCAGCAAAGATCTGGCGAATCTCTGCACTCCTACATCCAAAGGTGTTCCATCATCAAGATCTTCGCGAATAACATCTCGGAAGACCGTGCAATTGATGCATTCAACGGTGGTGTCCGCCGCATGGAACTCAGGGAGGAGCTAGGCCGCTCAAAGCACCAGATCATTGACCACCTAATGGAGATCGCGAATCGGTGGGCCGATGGAGAAGATTCAGTGAAGAATCGTGCCCACTCCGACGAGGAGGCAGAACTCGAACGCAGACGCAACCGCCGGGGTAAGCGTCGCATGCGCATATACGATGATCGTGACGACGTCAACATGGTCGCAGCCGGCTACGCCGATAGACGCGATGATAACCGCAACAGCGGATACCGCAGCGGCGGATACCGCGACTCCGGGAAAATCACGCAAGTGTGGCAATGCCGCGCTCGCGATGAGGCACCCGCGACCTCCATCGAGGACAAATTATCCGGGCCATGCACGGTACATTTCTACATCGACAAGCATGATGGCAAGAGAAAGTCCAGCCACCTCCTCAAGGACTACCGCGAGTTCCTCAAACTACACGAGGGATTGGTTCGGATGAACCGCAATGCAGTCGAAAGAGGCTACAGAGCCGCTCCAGGCGCCGTGGCACATGGCGCACCACCACCACCACCTGGGCCACCCCCGAACGGAGCCGCACCGGACCAGCACAACGGTGGCGAACCGTACCCACGGGCCATGGGTACCATGATGATACAAAAGGGACGCCCCTCCAACAGGGTGCAGAAGGCCATCACTCGCCAAGTAAACCTGGCTATGCACTCGCCACCATCCACCACTGAGTACCTCAGTGGCAGTGAGTCGTGCATCACCTTCGACAAACGCGACCACCCGCCTCAGATACCTCGCCCAGGTCATTGCCCTCTCATACTCGAGGCGCAAGTTGGAGGCTTCGACATGAGTCGCGTCTTCATGGATGGCGAAAGCGGCATCAACCTCATATTCGCGAGTACCTTGCGAGCAATGAGGATCCCTCTAACCTGTTTGGAGGCATCGGACACAACGTTCCATGACATCGTCCCAGGGAAAGGCGTATACCCCCTGGGCAAAATCAACCTCGACGTCATCTTTGGCACGCCGAAGAACTTCCGGCGCGAGCACATTAACTTCGAGGTCGTCGACTGGACCTCACAATACCATTGCATCCTCAGGCGCGTCGCGTTCGCTAGGTTCATGGCAATGCCCCACTACGCCTACCTGCAGATGAAAATGCCAGGACCCAACAGCGTTATAACGATCAACGGGAACTTTGAGCAATCTGACCCTTGCGATAGGGAATTCTACAGAATCTCCTAGTCCTTCGGCATGCAGGAGGAACTCGCAAGACTGAAAGAGACGACAGACAACAGTCTACCTCCCTTGAGTAGGCCAAGCTCACCTGATCTCTCCTTCAACTCATCCGTGCACACAAAGAAGGTGCAGGTCCATCCATCGGATCTCGCCAAGACGGCCCTCATCGCCAACAACTTGAGTCCCGCATAGGAACTCACGCTCGTCGAATTCCTCTGTGATCACTGGGAAGTTTTTGCCTGGTGTCCTGCGGACATGCCAGGAGTTCCCAGGGAATTCGTCGAGCACGCACTCAACGTCTGTAGCGGCATCAAGAAGCGACTCCTCCGACCACTCGAACAAGCCGCGGGCTGCTGGCCAGACGAACTGCAATCCGTACTTTGGAGCCTGCGTACAACTCCAAACAGCGCCACGGGCTACACACCATTCTTTATGGTGCACGGAGCAGAGGCAGTACTACCCGCCGAGGTATGGTACAAAGCGCCACGCGTAGTTGCCTACAGCGAGCAGGAGTCATCCCTAGCACTCGAAGACTCCATCGACCTCCTTGACGAACAAAGTGAAATCGCCACAGAAAGATCTACGATCTACCAGCAGAACTACCACGATGAGAAGGCTTGCCCGGATCCTTCGTCGAAGGTGACTTGGTCTTGCGACTGAAGCAGCAAGGGCATCTCAAGCTCGACTCCCCCTGGGAGGGACCGTACGTGATTACAAAAGTAATCCCAGGTGGCGCCTATCGCCTTAAAGATCTAGAGACAGGAGTCGTATACTCCAACCCTTGGAACGTCGCACAACTGCGACGCTTTTACCCCGAGTAGTTTTACTTTTTACATCGCAAATAAGGCTACTCAGCCCAGGCTACTTAGCCACACATTGTACTTCGCACTGTTCTTCAAATAAATAAAAGCTAAGTGCCCCAAAACTCCGTGTTCTCCTTTACTTTGTCAATTTTTATACTCGGGGGCTACGCCACCCTACATACATCTGTTCTTCGAACCCAAAAAGCAATATCCTAAGTAGCTGGCACATCAATCGAACCCCTTAACACAAACCCAACCCAACTGCAACGCACCTGGCAGGTTGACAAAGGGACCAAGAAAAAGATGGCCAGCCTAACAAAAAGGACTCGCATAGTGCAACACACCTTACGCTTACAAAGCTATTTGTACACATTCAACAATAAATTATCTACAAATATATAAATGAACTTTACAACACAAATACACTTATGTGTAGGATACAGATTCGGCTACTATTGCAACAGAAGAACGTTGGTTTGTTCCTCGAAGAAGTCAACGATCTCCTCTGCTGGACGGTCCACCGCCTGATAATGCGGTACCATATTCCAGGCAGATCCTGCTGGCGGTCCAGAGGCAATTGCGGTGACCTCCACGTCAGGCCTGTGCAATCGCACCATTGAGAGGGCAGCCTTGGCACCAGCCACCAACTTCTGCCTCACGCACTCGCGAATCGTAGACATATCTTGAAATTTGGCCAGGAGAGTCAGCAGGCTTGACGGAGTGTCATCCAACGGGAACATCGCCCGATAAATGTTCTTCAAGGACGACTACGACTTCTTCAGGAAGAGCAGCACTCGTGAGGCATGATCCTGCAGGGTCGCCAACGCAGTCGCATGGTTATGATCTACCCAGAAGTATCCACTCTCTTGAATTTGCTCCTAGGTAAGATCATGAAGGCAAATGGCAATCCTATCCTTCTCCTCCTGCGGATGGCGTGCGCTAACAACTACAAGAAGCAGCATCAACAGCATGAGTACAACGTATCGTTGCGACTAACTACAAAGGAAAAGATGAGAATGAGAAAACTAACACTTAAACTGGTCGCCCAGCTACGTCACCTGCCAAGCAGATATTGCTCGCGGGCAGCGGCCTTTTCCGCCTTCGACTTCCACACGTCTGCGTTACCGCGGATCAGGGGCAACTCACGCTCCAGCTGCTTCACACGGTCATGAAGTCGCGATAGCAAGGATAGCTCCTCTACCCTGGAGCACGGTGGTGCCACTGTCTCACCAAAAGATGGCGAGTCCTGGGTTCCCCCCATAGGATCACTTGACGTACCCTACCACAAGTCAAGACATAGGCAAATAAGGCGACCAAATTAACACAAAGGCAAGGGGAACATATGCTTTCAAGATAAGCATAAGTGTTCACAAACACACTCGCCAGCAGGCATGTGCTTAGACCAAAAGGGCAATTCATGAACTATTACAACAAGCTAACTACAAAGCAGCTGGCTTCTTCGACTTCGACGGCTTCGGGGGCTTCATCAACTTCGTGGCAGTATCAGATGCCACTGACTTTCCGCCGACCCCTAAGGCCGAAGCTTTCGCCGCCTTCTTCGCACGCTAGAGCTCCTCCGAATACTTGGCAACGATATTTATCAAGGAATGGCCATATTTGCACAGCAAATGATGAAAGGCGAAGACTACTGCGACGTCTGCGCCAACAGGCATCGCCTTCGACACCGCAGAGGGATCTACCTTGACTCCATGGGCTTGCACCATGGCGAGTGACATGGTCGCGCCAGCCGCGCAGAGGGAGTTCTTGTAGGTGGCAGGCACACCCCCGGCGAGTGACTCCGCCAGCTCGTCCATATTATCGACCAGCTCCGCCTTCGGTATCAACTCCTCCCGGAGGCGACTGAGGGCGACCTTGGCCTTAGACAATGTATCTTGGATGGTGGCGCTTCGGTCCTCGACTACAGACACCGCGCCTGCCAGAGCGTCATCGCGACGAAGGGCCTGCGGGTCAAAGCTCAAGTCGCCATTATCTGCATAGAAAACACACACATGGATCAAACCTCCAGCGCCACCGGCAAAACTCTAGATACAGAGAAGGACAAAAACAAAATATCTACCATCAAAGGTACCTGAGAGGGCCTTGGCGACTGAGAATAGTTGCTCCTCGAACAACTTTTCCTTGGCCACAAAGGAAGCACGCAGATCTTCTTCGCGCTTCTGTGCATCATCACGAGCCGTGATTGCCTCGTCGCGCCCCTTCATAGCTGCAGCTAATGTCTTTTCCAAGGTGGCGACGTTGCGCAGCAACGCGTTATGCTCAGCTACATGGCAATCAAAGGTTGACTATCAGTCGACTATACCAAAAAAGGAGAAGACGAAAAAGAATAAGTGTAGAACACTCACTTCCGACAACGCGGTGACGCGTCTCCAGCATTGCATGCTGGCGACCCATCGCCCTCACCTGCTCCGCTACTTGCGCGACTTCCTTTACAAGGAACTGTCGCACTAGTTCTAACAATAAGACAAAGCAACTAAGTTGCAACATAAAAAGGTACAAACAAAAGATCATGAATAACAATGCATTGAAAGACATTTGTTTGTTTCACATATAGAAAACATAATAAGAGTGGTATTCAGCTTGTCCCTCATGGTATAGCAAAACATAAATGCATAGGACACCTTCAAAGTTCATAAGGGTGACTAGATACAAATAATTTAAGAACAAGGAATATCAAAGTTATGAATCAATCAACAAGTTTTGGGACAATGCACATTAAACTAAGAATGAGCACTATGCTCTCTTAATAAGTGCATAAAGATAGAACATGGAGACTGAACATAAAAGTAAAAAAGAAAAGCCCTTCACAAAGGGAAGCAAAGATTGAAGTTTCATAAAGAGCTTCCAAAAATTATGGTACTTATTAGCTTTAAGATCTCATTGCCCCTATCATAATAATCTTGAGGTGATTAAGGTTAAAGTGACACAAATATGAAGATATGCTTGACAAGTTATAAGTTGGAAATCTCATGCCCCGTGCTTATGAGTATCGAACCTCGTGCTAGTCAACTTCAGTCAAAAGTAAGTTCTTATCATTGTAAGTACATGTGTATCATAGAGAACCGCCAACGAGGTACCCCTTGCCCCATGATACATGAGCTATCCCATACCAAAATGACAAGGCAAAACACAATGAGCATCTCAACGATCTTTTTATTTTCTATTTGCATAGGTTTTTATTGAGGATGCTTCATAGAATGCTCACTATGGTTATGATGCAAGTTTCCACCATGATTAGGCATGGCTTAGGCTAGCCGCCCAGGCATTTCTCTAACACACATACAAACTCCATGAGCTTACAAGCTCCCCTTTTATTTCACACCATCGGGATCCATAAGAAAAAGAATCATGATATCAACTGAATAATAAGTGCAATGTTGAAAGTGTTCCCCATGACAGCATGGTTCTGCTAATTCACAACTTATAAAGTGCAAGCATATAAGCAACATAGATGGACACAATTGTTCAAGTTTATTAAGTGCAAGAAAGTAAGGTGTGCCATCAAGTTTGTGAGAGCTTTAATCACTAATTTTCACATAACAAGTTTAATTTGGAAGGTAGATAAAAGCATGAATATACTTGGAATGGTGTAACACATCATGCATAGGAATTTATAGTGGACTCTTTGGAATAACTTGGTGTTGGGGATATACTTTCCGGGTATCCTCATAGTTCCTCACTGACCAGGGTGGCCCACTTCGGGTTAGAGCTTTGCTTCACGGGCGGCCCAGTCAGGGAGAGAAGACGGAGTCCAATCCGGCTACGGGAAGGCCCAGAAGACTTACCGACTTAGGCCCATAATGTTACTTGTAGTTCAAGATGTACTCTGTAACAGATTCTTAGTTGTAGCCGGATTGATCTCTTTTGTAAACCCTAGGTCGGATATCTATATAAGCCGTCCTAGGGAGAGCCTTTAGGGTCCAGATAACACCCAATACTTTAGACCCTCAACTCGCAGAGGCGAAACCCTTGTAACCCATATTCCGGCTCTGTCGTATTACTGGATTGCTAGCAGGAGTAGGATCCGTCCAAAGCCGGCGGATTCGAACCTGGGTAAACTTGTGTGCTCACCGTCCTGGAATACCGTACGTCTCACCCCCCTCTCTTACGCATGCCTCGAGGACCCCCTCATGGCGTACTTGTCATCAATCTGACGACAGTTGGCGCCCACCGTGGGGCAAGTGAGCTACGGATCTGCGTTCTGAGCGAAATCTGCAAGAATTGGAATCGACGAGACCATCGCTGTCGGTCGCATCCTCTACGCTAGCGACATCCCTCTCATCGTTCTCGACGAGACTTGGATTCCGGCAAAGGACGCCCTGACTGCCTACACAATCCTGTCTTTTGGCGAGATCGATGTTTACATCGGTTTCGCTGAACCTGCCCAACCCACCCCAGCGGTGATGATAGAGGCAGAACAATTTTCTGGGCCCCCTCTGTCCGCGGAGGCGGCAGAGTTCCGGATCTCAGAAAACCCTAATCCCACCCAACCCGCACCAGTTGCGGAGATAGTGGAGAAACCCGAACCTAAAGAAGACCTAGCGGTCAACGTCGAATCTGGAGTGGATCTCCCCGGAGGAGCCGAATCCCAGATCGACCCACCCGTGGAAGTCGAAATCCAGGAGGAGCATATCAACGACACTAATTCTGGCTCTGATGATGCCGGAACAGACAAGCCTTTCCTAAGGTACACACTACGAAGTATGATACTGCAAGGCGAAAGCGCAGATGCAATCCTCGAGACCATCAAAAGTTTCGATATGGCTGATCGCGAAAGCCGCAAGTACCTCAGGAAGCACGTGTCGCACTTTGTCAGATACGTGGGATCCGGATCTGGCTCTGCCGATGCTGGAGAAAACACCGACTCAGTGCTAGAGGCAATTGGAACAAACGCCGACGTACCCGCATCCTCGGATGAGTCGATGATGTCAGCAGATTTCCGAAAGTTCTCCGCGGAATATGAAGAGGAGTACAACTCCAAAGCTGCAGAAGAAGGAGAAGCCATGGATGAAGGATCCGGGGAATAATCTCCCAAAGCGCAGGATGACATGGACGTCGGAGATAATCCCGAAGTCCAGATGTCCGAAAGTACCGATCAGAGCTTGACTCCAGGAAACGGACCCAAAGCCGTCTTTGCTACCGGTGCTGCCAAGAAGGCAAAGAAGAAGAACAAGACCCCGACAAAAGACCCTCTGATAGAGGAGGTGATTGCCAAGGAATACGAGGAAGACTCGGATGGAGCTCTTATCCCAGACGAGCCGAAAAAAGAAGCATCGGTGGATGGACACGTGATCACTGAAGGTGCTCGTAAACTCATCGATGCCACATAAACCACACCTATCCCTACAGCTGTAGAACTTACTGCAGATGAGCTGGATGAAAGGGCGCAAGCCCTAGAAGCGCGTCGTCAACAACTCCTCGATGAAGCCAAAAACATCGAGGTGGAGAAGAAACGCATGTCGAACAAGGAGTACATGTCTCGTCTGCATCAGAAGACACGGAAGCATCACATAGATGACAACCAATTCCCACGTGTCCGTGCCATCCTTTTTGGAGATGAGATGGGGAAGCCACGGAAAGATAGAAACGGAGATTGGGTATACCCAACACCAGTACAAAATATCGTGGCAGCCCGAGAAATTCGATCGGCTAATCCAGGACCAGAGGAGATCCGTTTGGGTATCAAGCTACTCAACAAGGGACTGGAGCAGCAAAAGGTCGCCCTGTCCGGAAGTCAAAAACTGGTCTCAGATGCTGACCAATGTCGCACGGATCCGGCATGGGCTGGCGTAAGACCCCATTACGTTCCGGAGTAGTATTATCGCCCCGAACGACAGGAAGACAATTATTCAAGAACCGGATCTTCAGGACAGCATCACAAAACCACACGCGGTTGGGGCAATGTCGCACCGGCGGCCGAGAAAGACGCCATTGCTGCCCTGAATCCGACGAGTCCTCCCCAACGAGAGTCTAAGGATCGAAGGGGAGAAGATAAAGAGAAACGTCGGGAGGAGGATCGTCAGAGAATGCCGCCTTCTAGACATGAGAACCGTCCGGCTGAGCCTCACTATGGTGGAACGACGGAAACCATGCAGGTACAAGCCGGCAGGAGGCTCGTCGTAGTCAAGACCCTCCCCGGAATCGGAATAATGACGTTCCGGACGGAGGCCGGCGATCAGCCGGAAACTACCCCGCTGCACCGCCCTCTCCACCACACAGTTATCACAAAGGCCCCCACAGAGGTCAAGGAGGACATGGCGGAGGAGGTGATGGCAGAAGCCGAAGTCCGGCTCCAAGGCACCGCAGCCACAGCCGGCATTTGGGACGATCCCTATCCCCGAACGACGCAAGGCATAGGATCAACTCCAACATAGAGGCTCGGCACTACGAAAACGATGACGTGTACGTGGGCCCAAAGTGCTTCGGACCACGCATCAGAGCTATAAAGTTCCCGGAAGGATTTGCTATCTCAAGACATATTCAAGCCTACGACGGCATTGCTCGGCCAGACACCTGGTTACAGGATTTCTTCCAAGCTTGCTGCATTGCCAAAGGCGGAAACAGCCTGATCGCAACTCGATATCTCCCACTCATGCTGAGGAAGACGGCATGATCATGGCTCAATGAGCTTCCGACGAACACCATCCACAACTGGTATGATTTACAAAGTGCGTTCTTTCGTAATTTCGAAGGCACATATCGGAGGCCCTGTATGGTTGGAGACCTACAACGTTGCACCTAGAAAGACAGAGAAACTTGCCGGGATTACCTCGGACGATGGATTCACACCAAGAACTCCTGCGAAGGAGTAAACGATCAAACTGCGATTGAAGCTTTCATCGCAGGTCTCCCAATTGGTTTACTGCGCCATCGCTTGAAGTGTGAAAAGGTTACTGATCTGGGAGAAATGATAGAAACAGCAAGCAAGTATGCAGATGCTGACGATGATGCAGAGGGATTACTCAATGCCCTGGTTGTGCCTCAGTCGGCAAAACAACCAAAGCAACAAGCTTAGAAGCGCAAAAATACCTCGGAAGAAAAACCCAACACGGAGACAGCGGTAGTCACTACTGTTTCCGGGTCTGGAGGATGAGGAGGACGTGGCGGAGGCCGCGGGCGTGGCCGTGGGACATCAAGGGTCCAAGGTAGAGGAGAGCAACAACCAGGCAAAACCTACACTTGGGCCGACATCGCCAATAACCCATGTGTGCATCATTTGGACGCCAATGGGGGCTCATCCCACACCAACGCTGAATGTCGTTTTAACGACGACATCAAGAGAGATGATACCGCGGGCTACAAAGCTAAGTGGAAGAAGGGAAAGAAAAATCCCAAAAAAGACAAAGAGACCAAGGAAGATTCCGACATGGAGGAAGCCGATGCTTCAAATCCCAAGTCGGAAGGGAAGAAAACTTTTCCCACCAAGAAGGATACTTACGTCACCTTCCTCGGATCTCAACCAGCAAAGGTTAAGAAAGCAGTTCTCCACGAGCTCAATGCAACAGTTCTGGCTGTCCCTCAGTATCTGGACTGGTCGGAAGTAGTAATAACGTTTGACCATGCTGATCATCCGCCTAAGCTACATAGGCGAGGAAAATACGCCTTAATTGTCAATCCACTTATTGATGGTTATGGTTTCTCCAAGACCCTCATGGACGGTGGTAGCAGCATCAATATTCTCTATGTCGAAACGCTACGCCGGATGAAGATCTCGGAAACACAGTTGAACCACAGCTTTGTGATCTTTCACGGAGTTGTCCCAGGAAGACAGGCTAATTCCCTGGGAGAGATCACTTTGGATCTTACCTTTGGAACTCCAAAAAATTATCGGACGGAGGAACTTTCCTTCGAAGTGGTCCTGTTTAAGAGCGCATACCACGCTATATTCGGATGTCCGGCTTACTGGGCTTTTATGGCTCGTCCGTGTTACATTTACAATATGATGAAAATTCTAGGTCCCAACGGCGTAATCACCATCAGGGGAGACCCGAAGAAGGCGCGAGAATGCGAGGATGGAAATTCCGCCTTTGCCGAAGCCGTGCTGCACGCCCAGGAGTACCAGGAGATCAAGAATAGCATAGATCCGTCCGAGATGCCTGCGACCAAGAAGGAGGTGACAAAGCCAAATCCGGAGTTCAAGGCATCAAAAGAGACGAAGACGACACCGTTGAAGGATGACGACCCCTCCAAGGTGACCCAGATAGGCGTAGGCCTAAGTAGAGCATAGGAAAGCGCGCTCGTCAAGTTCCTCCAAGCAAATCAAGATATCTTCGCATGGCAGCCATCTGACATGACCGGAGTACCTAGGGAACTTGCCGAGCACTCTCTAAATGTAAACCCAAACGCTAAGCCCGTCAAACAGTCCTTACGACGGTTTGGCGATGAAAAGCGTAAGGTAATAGCTAAGGAACTAGCGCGGCTCGAGTTATCCGGATTCATAGAAGAGGTCATCCATACTGATTGGTCGGCCAAACCTGTAATGGTCCCTAAAAAGGACACCACTGATTTAAGGATGTGTGTTGATTATACTGCCTTGAACAAGGCTTGTCCAAAAGATCCGTTCGCTCTACCTAGAATTGATCAAGTTATCGATTCTACGGCAGACTCGGAACTCCTCTGTTTTCTTGACGCATATTCCGGTTATCACCAAATACGGATGAAGGAATCTGACAAAGTCATGACTTCATTCATAACCCCCTTCGGAACCTTCTGTTTTGTTACAATGCCCTTTGGTCTGAAGAACGCAGGAGCTACGTACCAGCGCACGATGCAACGTTGCCTCCATGACCAACTCGGACGTAATGTACATGCATACGTGGATGATATCGCGGTCATGTCCAAAAAGAAGGAAACATTGATTTCCGACTTGGAGGAGACGTTCGCCAATCTACGAAAATATAACATCATGCTTAACCCGAAGAAATGCTTATTTGGAATACCAGCCGGAAAATTGTTAGGTTTCATCGTGTCTCAAAGAGGCATAGAGGTGAACCGCGACAAGATCAAGGCTATTCTCAATATTTCCAGGCCAACTCGCCTGAAGGACGTACAAAGATTAACTGGTTGCATTGCTGCGGTCAGTCGATTTGTAAGCCGGCTTGGTGAAAGAGCCGCACCATTATACAAACTCCTGAAGAAGACCAAAGATTTTGTTTGGACTGACGAAGCTGAAGCTGCACTATAAGACCTAAAGAAAGTACTCTCATCTGCTCCTATCCTTGCACCGCCGGAACCTCAGGAACCGATGTTGCTTTATATTGCTGCGACAAATAAGGTCGTTAGTATCGTCATGGTGGTGGAGAGACCAGAGGAAAATCAGGAACACCTGGTGCAGCGTCCGACTTATTTTGTCAGCGAGGTCTTGACAGAATCAAAACAGCGATATCCGCACTATCAAAAGTTGGCTTACGGTGTTTTCCTAGCATCTCGTAAGCTACGATACTATTTTCAGGAGCATCCAATTACCATGGTGAGCAAAGCTCCCATGAGAGACATAATCAACAACAGCGGCGCCACAGGACGTGTCGCCAAATGGGGCATAGAGCTCTCAGCTTTCGATATTGAGTACAAACCCCGGACAGCAATCAAATCCCAGATCCTTGCTGACTTTGTCGCTGATTGCACAGAGACGAAGGAGAACATGGTCCTCCCTGAGTCGGAATACTGGACCCTCTTTTTTGATGGGTCTAAGGCTCGAGGGGGATCGGGGGCTGGCGTGGTGCTCAAATCACCCCAAGGAGATAAACTATTATACGCGTTGCAGATCCACTTCACAGCGACAAACAATATTGCCGAGTATGAATCACTGCTGCACAGAATCTAGATTGCCAAGGATATTGGCATCCGACGTTTGATGTGTTACGGAGATTCGGATCTTGTTGCTCAGCAAGTCTCGGATATTTGTAATGCAAATAAGCACATGGCAACATATAAAGCTATCGTGGATGATCTATCTAAATCGTTTGAAGGGTTTGAAGTTCAACACATCCCTCGAGCAGAAAATGAGGAAGCAGATGCACTATCTCGAATAGGCTCTGCGCGGAAAGAGGTCCCGGATGGCGCATTTTTAGAGCACCTCAAAGTTCCCTCGATAAAGGGAGTAGATGAGGAATATCCGACCAAATCCGACTCACCTTTAATAGCAGTTCTGGCTGTAATTCCCAGCTGGACTCAACCCTACCTTGATTACTTGGTAGATGGCAAATTACCCGAAGACGAGGTGCTGAGCCGGCAGATTATCCGACGAGCAAAAGCCTATACTATTGTTAAAGGTGAGCTCCATAAACATAGTGTTTCTGGGGTTTTTCAGCGTTGTGTATCTCCGGAAGAAGAGAAATTCACGAAGGCGAGTGTGGTCACCACGCTGCAGCCAAATCTTTAGTGGCAAAAGCTTTTCGACATGGATTTTTCTGGCTTACAGCTCAGGCAGATGCCGAACGATTAGTCAAGACATGCAAAGGCTGCCAAAAGTACGCCAAGCAAGCTCATGTTCCAGCCGGTCAGCTGCGAACAATACCTATAACATGGCCTTTTGCGGTCTGGGGGCTTGATATGGTAGGACCTTTTAAACGAGCACCAAGTGGATTCACGCACCTCTTAGTGATGGTGGACAAATTCACAAAGTGGATCGAGGCTAAACCTGTCACTAGTTGTGATGGAGCAACAGCCAAAAGATTTGTCGAGGATGTTATAATCCGGTATGGTTATCCGCATAGTATTATCACGGACAATGAGAGTAATGTTTCCATGGGAGAATTGGATGAATTCTGCGACGAGCAAAATATCCGGCTTGACATTGCGTCAGTCGCACATCCACAGGCTAACGGACAAGTCGAAAGAGCAAATGGTTTAATTCTACAAGGCTTGAAACCAAGACTCGAAGCCCCACTTAGACGTGCTGCGGGGGCTTGGGCAGAGGAACTACCCTCTGTAATTTGGAGTTTGCGAACAACTTCGAACAGGTCAACAGGATATACACCTTTCTTCTTGGTCTATGGCGCAGAAGCAGTTCTTCCTAGTGATTTAATTCATACTTCTCCTAGAGTGGCCGCTTATATCGAAGAGGATGCCAAGATTTCTCGACAAAATGATCTCGACTTAGTCGAAGAAGTTCACATCGTTGCAGAAATGAGATCTACATCGTATCAGCAGAAGTTACGCAAGTATCATAGCCAGAGATTCCGAACTAGATCTTTTAATAAAGGTGATTTGGTTCTCCGGCTTGTGCAACAAAGAAAGCACAAACTTTCCCCAGTATGGGAAGGGCCCTTTTTAGTTAGTCGAGTATTGCACAATGGATCGTACTACTTAACTAACATGAGGCCAGTCAAAGAAAGACCTGCTACTAAGAAGAGAAAGAGAGGAGGCAAGTACAAATCCGGATGAGTTAGAGACCATGGAATATTGCTCCACGCCCTTTTATTCTTAGTTTATCCTTCTTTGTAATCATACATATGTACATGTTCTGTGAGAAATAAAAGTTTTGGTTACCTCAAAGTTTTCCTGAGAAGTTTTTACCATCTTATTTCCTAATGATCATGTCATAGTCGAAAATCCCAGAATGCTTGAAAGTACTTTATGCTCATGTTCGTTCTGGTTTAGATTTCCGACTCTAAAAACTGCTACCTTCGGGTATAACTCTAAAAAATTCTAGTCTTTACTTAGGTTATTTGTCTGATTGCTGGATGCGGGTATTTTCTGAGTAGTGAATTGTTGGTACTGGAAGCCGGCTTTGTTTCCGAGTTTAAACTGGTTTAGCAATTGAGCTCCGTTGCTCGGCAAAGTTTCCGGCTAAAGGTTTAGCCGGCTCACGAAAGAGATGAGGCGGAAAGCCAGATAAACGATAAGTAGAGACGAAAAATTCTTAGTGCTTATGCAAACTTTTCAAGCACACAAAAAGTCTAAAACAAAAGTGCTGAATAGATAAAAAAAACTCAGCACTAGCAAAAGCCATAGTACTTCATATTTACAAAACGCATCATGTTCTTTCACAAAATAATACATAAGTTTGTGGTCTATGATGCAGGAGGAGATGAAGGATCTACTGGCTCGCTGGTCACTCCGCCTTGATATCGTTCCGAGATGTCCGGATCCGAGGTGGTCCGTTCATCGTCGGAAACTTCTTCGGCATCTTCTGGAGGAGGTGGCGGAGTATCCACGTAGGTGAAGAAGGGGATCTCGTAGCTGGTCAGATCAGCTACGTGGCACCCATATCCGGCGCAGGAGTGCATGATGGCTTGAAGGTCCTGCTCCTGGCCGTCTTCATCTACCTTGCAGTACCCTTTAGTCACTTGCCATATTTCCATGTTTCCATGGTGGCTCATGACCATGGAGAGGGCATTCTGCGCGGCAGTCCGCGCGTAGGACATGTTCCAGTCCCGAACGAGCTACGACATCTCCTTGTCCTTCTCCCGCACCTAGAAGTCCGACATGCTTGGCATGTTCGGAATCTTGAGAGACTCGCCAATATCCTCAAGGGATTGGCGGTAGTCATGAAGAAGATCACCGACTTGGGTAAGCCAGTGAGTGCGGGGCTCGGACGAGGAGGAGTTCGTCAAGTTCAGAGGACCTATACACAAAATGAAGATAAGGAAAACCGACATTGATAAAAGTCGAGGAAATGATAAGTCATATAGATGGAACTTACCAAGAATGACGTCGTCAATCTTGGCTTTCTCCTCCAGGAGACTCTGGAGTTCAGCCCGGAGTGCTTGGGAGATATCCTTCTCTCTATCAACCTCATTCTTGAGGTCCGAGATAACTTTATCTTGAGCGGCAATCTTGTGATCGCGCTCTTCAGTGGCCATGGAGGAGGATTCTAGGACTTGAGCTATGCTCGTTTCATGATCCACCTTGAGCTTTTCCATCTCTTGGCGAAGTCCTTTGTTCTCCACCACCAAGGTCTTGAGGTTCTCGGCCTCTTCAATCATAGCGATGGATTGTTTCACCAACGCTGTAAGTCAAAAAAGAACAACAGTTCAGAAAAATTCGACATTAAAAAGCAAAAGGCAAGGTTTGAATCTCGAAATGTTTACCTTCGGCTTCGTCCTTGGTTACCTTGAGCTCAGCATTTTTAAGCGGGAGAGCTTTGATCTCTCTCCGCTTATTACAGACATTGGACAATAATTCCTGGTTATAGGAACATACTTTCTGTAAGTCAGAATACCCAAAGTCAGAAAGCTACTTAAGACTTGGGCTAATATTTTTACTAAATATCAGCACGAGCCTTGGGGGCTACACTAGTTCATTCTTTGGCATCCTAATGAAAGCATAAACTCGGATTCTATATCCTACTTCATGCTTGGGGGCTAGAGGATATGATATAACATAATGTAAAAACAAGAGTTGGAATTCCGACTTACATATTGCTCGCAGGTGAGTTTGTCTAAACCCGCGTTCACTTCAGCTGCCACCTTCTCGGCGAGAGTAAGAGGGATCACTGGAGTTGTTGGAAGCTCGCCAGTCCTGATCCTCTCGTCGTGAAGGCGGACTTGAGTAAGAAGGTCGGAGAACTTGACGTCCTCTGCTTCTTGCGCCTCCTCTTCGGGGGATAGATGTCTTTTGTCTAGGACTTGCCTGGCCAGCTGCTGGATCTCCTCTGCAGACTTCCAGGTCAGGCCAAATTTGGCAAGACCCGGATTGTTGAGGAGGTTGTCGGCGAAGACTTCAGCCGAGGGATCATTACCCGAAGAGGGTTCACCCTTATCTTGAGATGACGCACTGGTGGTGATGTCAGTATGCGAACCAAGGATCGTCGGCTCCGCTTGAGGAACCGGATCTTCTGCAATCACCGGAGAAGGGATGATCGCTAGAGTTGCAGAAGGTTGAGGGACCGGAGTTGGAGGAGCCACGGCAGGGGAAGCTATTGTAAGCTTCGTCTGGCGCAAGGGCTTCAAAGAAGTCCCCTTCCCCTTGCCCTTGATGATTGATTTTTCTCTGAGAGAGTAGTAAAGTCGGAAACATTACATCTCGGAAAGAAACTTGAGTAAACAACAAAGGTGGAAAAGTTGTGACAGAAGGTTACCTCTTGACCGAGTCACTGGCAGAAATTTTGGGATATGCCCAGTCTCGTCTAAGAGAAAAACTAATGGTGCCGGTGATGTAAGGAACACCGGCAGTGATGGAATTCCTCTGGACATGAAAGTAAAACCGGAAGAGAAGCAAACTCGGCCTAAATGCCGAGAAAGACCTCGCAAAGCGCAGCATATGCACTCATCTTTAGAATGGAGTTGGGAGGAAGATTGTGGAGTTGAACTCCATAGTGGTCAATCACCTCGGAGAAGAACTCCGAGGGAGGAAAGGACAAACCTCGGTCCAGATGGGTGCCGAAGTGGACGCGCTCGCCCTCGTGCGGATTAGGGACGGTCTCGCCGGAGCCGCTCCGCCAGTTGCCGGCAGCGAGGAGCCCCTCCTTCTCCACATTCTTGAGGCCTGCTTCGTCGAGAGCGCAGGGGATCCATATTCCCCTGTGGCTTTCTTTCTCTGCTGCTGCTTCCGCCTTCGCTGCCGCCGCTGCTGCCGCCAAACTGGAGGAAGAAGATGAAGCCATTTTCTCCGGTGGAAGGGTGACCTTAAAGGGGCGGCGCTAGAAGCTTTGTGGAGGGAGAACGAGGAGTCTCTGTGCACGCAGGAGGATTGGGAGGAAAGGAACGGCAAGGGACTGGTGGAAAGGAGAAGAAGAAATCCGAACCCCTTATATCCACCTACCTGCGCTAAGATTCGTGCAAACGCT
The DNA here is from genome assembly GCA_023614405.1 of Avena insularis. Taxonomy (NCBI): domain Eukaryota; kingdom Viridiplantae; phylum Streptophyta; class Magnoliopsida; order Poales; family Poaceae; genus Avena; species Avena insularis. The sequence continues at coordinate 591,318,623 of CM042686.1, forward strand.
ATAGTGTAACCGCCACGCGTCGTGGAAAGAACTAGGAAGGGCCCGCGTGATGATTGTGTCGCCTCGATCTCCACGCACGCATTGATACAGCGCCTCGGTTCTGCGGACAAAACGTCTGTCAGATGACGTGACTTGACCATGCTTGTGTCAGGTGGCGTTAGAGACCAAATTCCGGCTTAGTTTAAAAGCGAGCTGGAAAATCCGAGTAACCAATTGCAAGGTCCGACTTACTTTTAAGACCTGGATCGTATTTTTTGTTGTGAAGTTTCAGGAACCCTTCAAGATTCTGCAAGCCGAAGATCAAGCTAGATGATGATAAAATCCAACTTTGGATCTTGGAGGCCTCCGGGGGCTGTTGTTGGGGATATACTTTCCGGGTATCCTCACAGTTCCTCACTGACTAGGGTGGCCCACTTTGGGTTAGAGCTTTGCTTCACGGGCGGTCCAGTCAGAGAGAGAAGACGGAGTCCAATCCGGCTACGGGAAGGCCCAGAAGACTTACCGACTTAGGCCCATAATGTTACTTGTAGTTCAAGATGTACTCTGTAACAGACTCTTAGTTGTAGCCGGATTGATCTCTCCTATAAACCCTAGGCCGGATATCTATATAAGCCGTCCTAGGGAGAGCCTTTAGGGCACCAGATAACACCTAATACTTTAGACCCTCAACTCGCACAGGTGAAACCCTTGTAACCCATATTCCGCTCGCCAGACATCGATTGCTAGCAGGAGTAGGATCCGTCCAAAGCCGGCGGATTCGAACCTGGGTAAACTTGTGTGCTCACCGTCCCGGAATACCGTACGTCTCACCCCCCTCTCTTCCGCACGCCTCGAGGACCCCCTCATGGCGTACTTGTCATCAATCCGACGACACTTGGTTTTATTGTGGGTTGGATGCATGAGTGGAACTCATACTTAGTATAGGTGGAGGCTAGAAAAAGACTGGGAGCGACCAACTAAGAGAGTAATAATGGCCATAATCATGCAAAGTGACAAAACATTATTAATTAAAGCATAAAGTGATATTACAAGTCATAAACTAAATGATCATAGAGGCTAAGGTGACTGGTTCATAGTCTTAACATGGTGTAAGCATGCGAGAGTCAACCCAAATAAAGCATCAAAGGAGAATACCACAATATTATGCTTTTGAATGTTAAAACGACGCATGATCCTTTCAAGGCACATTAAGCAATCTCAATTGTTTGGAACAAGTCATGCTACAGCAATAATAACTAAGCATAAAGTCAAAGCAATATCAAACATGACATGATAGAGTCCAGGCCACAGTCAAAACAAGCTCCGTTTGTACCACTTATAAGCATGGAACTTCCTACTCTTTTCCAACACAAATCAACTTATTTGAAACCACATATGAATGCGGGGGTCCAGCCAATTTATTTAAGCAAACCAAACAAAAGAAAACTAAAAACAAAAATAAAGACGCTCCAAGAACAACACAATTGTGCATGAAACAATAAAAATGAAGTGTTTGGAAGAAAACCTGAGATTTTTATTGATGAAGAAGGGGATGCCTTGGGAATCCCCAAGCTTTGACGCTTTTACTTCTTGAATATTTCTTGGGGTGACACGTGTGGCATCCCCAAGCTTGTGCATTTGTCCATACTTCATCTCATCACATTACTCTTCCCTACACTTTAAAATTTCCTTCATACAAAAGTTCACACAATCTTCATTAGCAACATTAGTGTATTCAAGATAATAAGTCTTTAGGTTTAGTTTCAACACAAGTAAAACATCCATTAAAACACAAGCTACTGTAGAAATTCCTTATAAAAGCTCAAGTGATCAAATAGAACTCAAAGAGAAAGAGATTAAGAGGAAAATGCAAATAATGGCAGAAATCTATCAAAACAGACCAGCAGGTAAAACTCGATTTTTTAGAAGACCTTCTGTTGCTCAAATAGAAAAGTGATAAAATAACGAAAGTTATATAAACACCTGGGGCATAAGCACAAACAATTACAGCTCAATCCGACATACAGGAATTTTTCACGATTTTTTACAGCGAAACACAAAAATCTATTTCGGGACAGCAACTTTCCCAAGTCTTACTTCTCTCTCAATAGAGGTTATTCTTGGCACAAAAACCACACAAAACGGATAATGAGAGGTTATTACTGAAGCAATAACTTCCAAGACTCAACAAAAGAAAAACTTAATGAATAAAAATTTGGGTTATCTCCCAATAATGCTTTCCTTTAACGCCTTTCCGCTAGGCATGAGAGCAAAGTTCAAGTATTTTCAAATGAAGAAGCATTAAGAGCAAATTTTGTTTTAATAGGAGAGGCAAAAGGTATTTTTTCTCTCTTCTTAGGGAAGTGTTCTATACCTTTCTTGAATGGGAATTAATATTTAATGGTGTCTTCTTTCATATCAATAATGGCACCAACAGTTCTAAGAAAAGGTCTTCCCAAAACAATAGGACAAGAAGCATTGCATTCAATATCCAAAACATAGAAATCAATGGGGACATAGGTATTGTTAACCATAATAATAACATCATTAATACTCCCCATGGGTTTCTTTTTAGCATTATCATCAAGTTGGAAATCTAAATAACAATCTTCCAATGGTGGCAAATCAACATTTCATAAATCTTTCTAGGAATAATAGAGACACTAGTACCAAGATCACATAAAGCTTTGGGATCAAAATCATTCACTTTCATATTAATTATGGGTTCCCAACCATCTACTAATTTCCTAGGAATAGAAGCTTTATGTTTCAATTTTCCTTATTTAATTTTTATAAGAGCATATGTAATGTGTTTTGTAAAGGCCATATTCATAGCACTAGCATTAGGACTTCTAGCAAGCTTTTGTAGGAACATAATTACTTCAGAAATATTGCAACCATCAAGATCAAACTCAAAATTACCATCCAAGGTAGTAGAATTATTGTCTCCCATATTTCAAAGAATTTTAGCATTTTTATTGGGAAAGGTTCCATTGGTTTTAGGTATTGTTGCAAAAGGAATGGGGACTTCATGTGGTTTGCTAGCATCAACATTGGTGGTGGTAATAGTACAAATTCTACTATTTCTAGCAATTTCATCTTCTCTTTCCCACTTAGCAAGCAATTTAGCTAACAGTCTAACATTTTCATCAATTCTAACTTGTATGGCATTAGTAGCAGCAAAGAGGTTTTCCACAGTTTCAGGTTTAGCAGCCATTTTATTAATCAAAGAGGATTGTGCTTCTGAGAAAGATGATATATTTTTTTCAGCATTCAAAAGTTTTTCCTCAATAGTTTTATTGAAAGTAGTTTGTTTACTAATAAAATCATTAAGCATGACTTCAAGTTCAGAGGGTGCACTTCTATTGTTGTTGTAGGAATTTCTGTAAGCATTACCATTATTGGGAGGATATGGCCTATAATTATTACTACCTAAATTGTTCCTATAGGCATTGTTGCTAAAATTGTTACTTCTAATGAAGTTCACATAAACTTGCTCTTCTTGAGCAACCAAAGTGGCTAAGGGAACATGATTTGGATCAATATGAGCTTTTCCATTAACAAGCATAGACATTATAGCATCAATTTTATCACTCAAGGAGGAGGTTTCTTCAACAAAATTTACCTTCTTACCTTGTGGAGCTCTCTGATCAGTGTGCCATTTATAATAGTTAACCATCATATTATCAAGGAGCTTTGTTGCAACACCCAAAGCAATGGTCATAAAGGTGCCCCTGGCAGCAGAATCTAATAGATTTCTTGAAGAATAATTCAGTCCTGCATAAAAAGTTTGGATAATCATCCAAGCAGTCAGTCCATGAGTGGGGAAATTCTTCACCAAAGATTTCATTCTTTCCCAAGCTTGAGCAACATGTTCATTATCAAATTGTCTAAATTTCATTATTTCACTTCTCATAGATATAATGTTAGCTGGAGGATAGTATTTTCCAATGAAAGCATCTTTGCATTTAATCCAAGAATAAATAATATTTCTAGTTAGGGATAGCAACCATTCTTTCGCTTTTCCTCACGAAGAGAAAGGAAACAATTTAAGCTTAATAATATCTCCATCTATATCCCTATGTTTTTGCATCTCACAAAGTTCAACAAAGTTATTAAGGTGAGCAACAACATCATCAGTACCAGCACCAGAAAATTGTTCTCTCATAACAAGATTGAGTAAAGAAGGTTTAATTTCAAAGAAAGTAGCTTCAGGAACAGGTGGAGCAATAGGTGTGCACACGAAATCATTGTTGTTTGTGCTAGTGAAGTCTCACAACTTAGTGTTTTCAAGAATCGTCATTTTTTTAGATTAAAGCAAGCCAACCGAAATAGAAACTAATTTTTTTTGTTTTTTTATAAAGGAAAGCAAACTAGTACAACTAATTTTTGTGTGTTTTTGATAAAAAGAAACAAGCAAACAAAGAAGAAATAAACTAAGCAAAACAAAAAACAAAGTAAAGAGATTGGTTGTGAGAGACTCCCCTTGTGAAGCTGTCCTTAACTCCCTGGCAACGGCGCCAGAAAAAAGGCTTGATGGCTCAAAATATATCGAGCTCGTTGGGAACCCCAAGTGGAAGGTATGATGAGCACAGCAGCAAGTTTTCCCTCAGTTATGAAACCAAGGTTATCGAACTAGTAGGAGCAAGGAAACAACTCCAAGGTGTTGCTAGCAACTTGGAATCCTGCACAACACAACCACAGAACTTTGCCCCAACTTATAGTGAGGTTGTCAATCTCACCGGTTTTGCTGAAAACAAAGGATTAAACATATAGTGTGGAAGATAGTAATTACTTGCAGAAAGTAAACAGTAAGTGGTAAACAATAGATGGTATAGCAGTGGTAAAGGCATCGACCAGGGTCCATAGTTCACTAGAGGTGTTTATCCTTAGGATAGATAACATGTTGGGTGAACAAATTACAGCGAGGCAATTGACAGATTTGAGAAAGCATAACAATGCATATACTAGAAATCTTGATTCCTATGAGATTTCATTAGGCATTACAACATTATACATAGACCGTAATCCAACTACATCTATGACTAATAATCCACCTTCAGGTTATCATCCGAACCCCCTTCAGTATTAAGTTGCAAGCAACAGACAATTGCATTAAGCAAAGTGTGTAAAGTAAAAAATACGATTGTTCTATGAACAAAGGATTGTTGTTTTCTCCCTAGTAGCAACAACACATCTAGTACCTTAGAGATTTCTGTCACTTCCCCAGATTACTAGAGGCATGAACCCACTATCGAGCATAAATACTCCCTCTTGGAGTTGCAAGCATCTACTTGGCCAGGATAGCTACTAACAACGGAGAGCATGAAAGATCACAAATAACATAGACGTGATAGAATCAATAATCAATCTGAAATAGTATCTCAATATCCATCGGATCCCCCGCAGACACAACATGTAAGATTACAAATAGATGATCTTGATCATGAACGGAGCTCACAAGATCTAAACATGATAGCACAAAGGAGGAGAAATGGGAGTGCGTGGGGATGGAGAAATACGAAGATTCGCCTCTCCCTCTACCATCCTCCTTATAAAGGTGTGCTACCCACCAATTTCAGGATAGCCGTTACCCCACGGTAATTGCGCCGAAGTTACCGTTGGGTTACCCAACGTCTAATTTGACCAAGATGACGGTCCAACTTCATTCACTCGACTCGCCTGCTGGGATTCCTTATCCACTCGATAGGATGCAGCAACTCGAGCTTAATTCCACTTGCCAAAGCTGCGACTGAAGACATGCTGGAGAAACTTCCTCCTTCATCGAGGGAGTCCATCGCCGATTCGAATGGGCGTCCAAATTGGAATCACATACTCCGACTGCCGAATGTACACCTGCGCTGAACCAACGTTGGCCTCGGGGACTACTGATGGGGATATGCCAAATGGGGTATGCCCTGCAGGACATTTCGACTAGGTCGAGGCCTCTATGAGTGGGCATGTGGGACGGTGACTGGAATACGACTGAGAGGGAGCCTGGCAACTAGAAGCTGGAGGCCTAGAAGCGTAGCTGAAGCCCAGTCGGATTAGGTCAAAACCAAGCAAACTAAAAACTAAAACAAAAATTAAAAAGAAGACGCTCCAAGAAAAACACAACTGTGCATGAAACAATAAAAATGAAGCGTTTGGAAGAAACCTGGAATTTTTATTGATGAAGAAGGGGATGCCTTGGGCATCCCCAAGCTTTGACGCTTGTACTTCTTGGATATTTCTTGGGGTGACACGCGTGGCATCCCCAAGCTTGAGCTTTAGTCCATCCCTCATCTCATTACTCATTCCTTCCATACACCTGCAATTTTTCCTTCATACAAAACTTCACACAATCTCATTAGCAACATTAGTGCACTTTAAGATAAATAAGTCTCGGTTTAGTTCTAACACCAAATAAACTTCCATTAGAACACTAGCTACTGTAGCACTTCCCTCAAAAAGCTCAATTCCCCAAAGGAAGTCAAGAAGGAACTAACAAGAAGCAAATGCAGAAAATGGCAGAAATCTGTCAAAACAGACCAGCAGGTAAAGACGAATTTTTTCGAAGACCTTATGTTGCTCAAATCAAAACGTGTGGAACTAACGAAAGTTATATAACAACCTGGGGCAGAAGCACAAAATATTACAGCTCAATCCGATGTACAGAGCTCTCTCAGGAATTTTTACGGTGAAGCACAGAAATCTGTTTTGGGACAGCAACTTTTCCAATCATTACTTCACTCTCATTAGAGGTTACTCTTGGCACAAAAAGCAAATAAAAAGGATAAGGAGAGGTTATTACAGAGTTAATAACTTCCAAGACTCAACTAAAACTCTTGGGTTATCTCCCAACAAGTACTTTTCTTTAACGCCTTTAAGTTAGGCATAAGAAGCAAAGAAAGAATCAAGTGTTCTCAAATGAAGAAGGATTAAGATCAATACCAGAAATATTTTCAACAAGGCAAGGTATATCATCCAAATAAGTTCTAGAGTATCCTCTCTCAATGCTCTTAGGTTTACTATTCTCATCAAAAGGGTTTGCAGGAACAATCCAATCAAGATTCTTTTCTATGGCATCATGTATTGCGACTAGTTTGAAGGGTATTGGTATCTTAGGTTCCTCCCCATTAGGTTCGGTTTTGTTCATCCTTTCTCGTGTACCAACCACATCTACACATGAGCCTAGCATATTGAAACGTTCAAAAACTTTTCTAGCTTCTTTGGCAACATCATAGAACTCCTTAAACAAAGTTTCTAGAATAAAATCCCTCTTTTCAGGGTCTTCAATTTCTTTGAGCTTAAGAAAAATTACTTGCATTAAGGGGTTGAGGTTAACAAACCTAGCTTCTACCATGTGAATTAAAGAAGCTGCAGCAATCTCATAGTTTGGAGCAAGTTCTACAAGGGATCTATCCTCAGTATCTTCATGCTTACTAACATGATTAAAGAATTCTTCAATGTTATCTTTCCCAATTATAGAACCACTACCAATTGGAAGGTCTTTCAGGGTGAATGTAGGGATCAACATGGTGAGCGAAGGGAGAGGTGACAACTAAAGAAAATTTAATTTTTTTGTGTTTTTGATAAAGAAAGCAAACAAGTAAAACTAATTTTTTTTTGTGTTTTTGAAGAACAAAACAAGCAAACTAAGCAAAACAAAAACAACAAAGTAAAGAGATTGGTTATGAGGGACTCCCCTTGTGAAGATGTCCTTGACTCCCCGGCAACGGTGCTAGAAAAATGCTTGATGGCTCAATGCACGGTGCCCAGAAAAATGCTTGATGGCGGTGTTGATGTAGAGCTCATTGGGAACCCCAAGAGGAAGGTATGATGAGCACAGCAATAAGTTTCCCTCAGTTATGAAACCAAGGTTTAATCGAACCAGTAGGAGCAAGGAAACACCCCAAAGGTGTTACTAGCTGAGCATTGGCAGGGCGCACTACCGGTGCTAGTAGCAACGTGGAGACCTGCACAACACAACCACAGAACTTTGTCCCCAACTTGCGATGAGGTTGTCAATCTCACTGTGTTTTGCGGAAAACAAAGGATTAAATGTATCGAATGGAAAGAAGTAAAAGTTGCAGAAAGTAAACACAAAGCAGTAAAAGATTGTAGATTGTATGTAAATAAAAAGGACCGGGATCCATAGTTCACTAGAGGTGGCTCTCCTTAGATAGATAACATGATGGGTGAACAAATTACGGCGGGGCAATTGACAAACACCGAGAAAGCAATACATGCATATACTAATCATCTTGACTCCTCTGAGACTTGATTGGGCATTACAACATAATACATAGACCGCCATCCAACTGCATCTATGACTAATAATCCACCTTCAGGTTATCATCCGAACCCCTCCAAGATTAAGTTGCAAGCAACAGTTATTGCTTTACAAACTGTGTAAAGTAAACAATACGATTGTTCTATGAACAAAGGATTGTTGTTTTCTCCTAGTAGCAACAACACATCTAGTACCTTAGAGATTTCTGTCACTTCCCAGTTACGGAGGCATGAACCCACTATCGAGCATAAATACTAACTCTTGGAGTTGCTAGCATCTACTTGGCCAAGATAGCTACTAACAACGAAAAGCATGCAAGATCTCAAATAACAAAGACATGATAGAATCAATAATCAATCTGAAATAGCATCTCAATATCCATCGGATCCCCGCAAATACAACATGAATGGATTACAAAAAGATGATCTTGATCATGAACGGAGCTCACAAGATCTAAACATGAAAGCACAAAGGAGGAGAAACCAGCCATCTAGCTACTACATGGATCCGTAGTCCAAGGATGAACTACTCACGCATCACACCGGAGGCTTGCATGGTGATGAAGAAGGCCTCCAGGGTGAATTCCCCTCTCCGGCAGGGTGCCGGGAAGAGCTTCAGATCCTTCCTGATCTAGGGATGGAGATGACGACGGCTATAGACTCTTTCGTGGATTTTTGATCGGGTACTTAGGGTTTTCGTCCCGAGGGTAATAATATATAGTCAGAAGGAGAGGCCGAGGGGGTGCCGGGAGCGGCCACACCTTCCCCTGGCATGGGCCAGGCCTGGCCGCGTGGCCAGGTGGTGTGGTGGCTCCCTGGCCCTTCTCCGTCTCGTATTCTAGCACTTGATCCCTTCCGAAAAAATAGGCACTTTGGCTTTTGTCCTGTCCAATTCCGAGAATATTCATGCAAGAACACAAATAGGCACTTTGGCTTTTGTCCTGTCCAATTCCGAAAAAATAGGCACTTTGGCTTTTGTCCTGTCCAATTCCGAAAAAATAGGCACTTTGGCTTTTGTCCTGTCCAATTCCGAAAAAATAGGCACTTTGGCTCTTGGAGTTGCAAGCATCTACTTGGCCAGGATAGCTACTAACAACGGGGAGCATGCAAGATCACAAATAACATAGACGTGATAGAATCAATAATCAATCTGAAATAGTATCTCAATATCCATCGGATCCCCCGCAGACACAACATGTAAGATTACAAATACATGATCTTGATCATGAACGGAGCTCACAAGATCTAAACATGATAGCACAAAGGAGGAGAAATGGGAGTGCGTGGGGATGGAGAAATACGAAGATTCGCCTCTCCCTCTACCATCCTCCTTATAAAGGGGTGCTACCCACCAATTTCAGGATAGCCGTTACCCCACGGTAATTGCGCCGAAGTTACCGTTGGGTTACCCAACGTCTAGTTTGACCAAGATGACGGTCCAACTTCATTCACTCGACTCGCCTGCTGGGATTCCTTATCCACTCGATAGGATGCAGCAAATCGAGCTTAATTCCACTTGCCAAAGCTGCGACTGAAGACATGCTGGAGAAACTTCCTCCTTCATCGAGGGAGTCCATCGTCGATTCGAATGGGCGTCCAAATTGGAATCGCATACTCCGACTGCCGAATGTACACCTGCGCTGAACCAACGTTGGCCTCGGGGACTACTGATGGGGATATGCCAAATGGGGTATGCCCTGCAGGACGTTTCGACTATGTCGAGGCCTCTATAAGTGGGCATGTGGGACGGTGACTGGAATGCGACTGAGAGGGAGCCTGGCAACTAGAAGCTGGAGGCCCAGAAGCGTAGCTGAAGCCTAGTCGGATTAGGTCAAAACCAAGCAAACTAAAAACTAAAACGAAAACGAAAAAGAAGACGGTCCAAGAAAAACACAACTGTGCATGAAACAATAAAAATGAAGCGTTGGGAAGAAACCTGGAATTTTTATTGATGAAGAAGGGGATGCCATGGACATCCCCAAGCTTTGACGCTTGTACTTCTTGGATATTTCTTGGGGTGACACGCGTGGCATCCCCAAGCTTGAGCTATAGTCCACCCCTCATCTCATTACTCATTCCTTCCATACACCTGCAATTTTTTCTTCATACAAAACTTCACACAATCTCATTAGCAACATTAGTGCACTTTAAGATAAATAAGTCTCAAGGTTCAGTTTTAACACCAAATAAACTTCCATTAGAACACTAGCTACTGTAGCACTTCCCTCAGAAAGCTCAATTCCCCAAAGGAAGTCAAGAAGGAACTAACAAGAAGCAAATGCAGAAAATGGCAGAAATCTGTCAAAACAGACCAGCAGGTAAAGACGAATTTTTTCGAAGACCTTCTGTTGCTCAAATCAAAACGTGTGGAACTAACGAAAGTTAGATAATAACCTGGGGCAGAAGAACAAAATATTACATCTCAATCCATCATACAGAGCTCTCTCAGGAATTTTTACGGTGAAGCACAAAAATCTGTTTCGGGACAGCAACTTTCGCAATCATTACTTCACTCTCATTAGAGGTTACTCTAGGCACAAAAAGCAAATAAAAAGGATAAGGAGAGGTTATTACAGAGGTAATAACTTCCAATACTCAACTAAAACTCTTGGGTTATCTCCCAACAAGTACTTTTATTTAACGCCTTTAAGTTAGGCATAAGAAGCAAAGAAAGAATCAAGTGTTCTCAAATGAAGAAGCATTAAGATCAATACCAGAAATATTTTCAACAAGGCAAGGTATATCATCCAAATAAGTTCTAGAGTATCCTCTCTCAATGCTCTTAGGTTTACTATTCTCATCAAAAGGGTTTGCAGGAACAATCCAATCAAGATTCTTTTCTATGGCATCATGTATTGTGACTAGTTTGAAGGGTATTGGTATCTTAGGTTCCTCCCCATTAGGGTCGGTTTTGTTCATCTTTTCTCGTGTACCAACCACATCTACACATGAGCCTAGCATATTGAAATGTTCAAAAACTTTTCTAGCTTCTTTGGCAACATCATAGAACTCCTTAAACAAAGTTTCTAGAATAAAATCCCTCTTTTCAGGGTCTTCAATTTCTTTGAGCTTAAGAAACATTACTTGCATTAAGGGGTTGAGGTTAACAAACCTAGCTTCTACCATGTGAATTAAAGAAGCTGCAGCAATCTCATAGTTTGGAGCAAGTTCTACAAGGGATCTATCCTTAGTATCTTCATGCTTACTAACATGATTAAAGAATTCTTCAATGTTATCTTTCCCAATTATAGAACCACTACCAATTGGAAGGTCTTTCAGGGTGAATGTAGGGATCAACATGGTGAGCTAAGGGAGAGGTGACAACTAAAGAAAACTTATTTTTTTTGTGTTTTTGATAAAGAAAGCAAATAAGTAAAACTAATTTTTTTTTTGTGTTTTTGAAGAACAAAACAAGCAAACGAAGCAAAAAGAAAACTAAGAAAAACAAAAACAACAAAGTAAAGAGATTGGTTATGAGGGACTCCCCTTGTGAAGATGTCCTTGACTCCAACATGCGCCCAGGAAAAATGCTTGATGGCTCAATGCACGGTGCCCAGAAAAATGCTTGATGGTGGTGTTGATGTAGAGCTCGTTGGGAACCCCAAGAAGAAGGTAAGATGAGCACAGCAGCAAGTTTCCGTCAGTTATGAAACCAAGGTTTAATCGAACCAGTAGGAGCAAGGAAACACCCCAAAGGTGTTACTAGCTGAGCTTTGGCAGGGCGCACTACCGGTGCTAGTAGCAACATGGAGACCTGCACAACACAACCACAGAACTTTGTCCCCAACTTGCGATGAGGTTGTCAATCTCACTGTGTTTTGCGGAAAACAAAGGATTAAATGTATCGAATGGAAAGAAGTAAAAGTTTGCAGAAAGTAAACACAAAGCAGTAAAAGATTGTAGATTGTATGTAAATAAAAAGGACCGGGATCCATAGTTCACTAGAGGTGGCTCTCCTTAGATAGATAACATGATGGGTGAACAAATTACAGCGGGGCAATTGACAAACACTGAGAAAGCAATACATGCATATACTAATCATCTTGACTCCTCTGAGACTTGATTGGGCATTACAACATAATACATAGACCGCCATCCAACTGCATCTATGACTAATAATACACCTTCAGGTTATCATATGAACCCCCTCCAGTATTAAGTTGCAAGCAACAAATTATTGCTTTACAAACTGTGTGTAAAGTAAACAATACGATTGTTCTATGAACAAAGGATTGTTGTTTTCTCCCTAGTAGCAACAGCACATCTAGTACCTTAGAGATTTCTGTCACTTCCCCAGATTACCAGAGGCATGAACCCACTATCGAGCATAAATACTAACTCTTGGAGTTGTTAGCATCTACTTGGCCAAGATAGCTACTAACAACGAAAAGCATGCAAGATCTCAAATAACAAAGACATGATAGAATCAATAATCAATCTGAAATAGCATCTCAATATCCATCGGATCCCCGCAAATACAACATGAATGGATTACAAAAAGATGATCTTGATCATGAACGGAGCTCACAAGATCTAAACATGAAAGCACAAAGGAGGAGAAACCAGCCATCTAGCTACTACATGGATCCGTAGTCCAAGGATGAACTACTCACGCATCACACCGGAGGCTTGCATGGTGATGAAGAAGGCCTCCAGGGTGAATTCCCCTCTCTGGCAGGGTGCCGGGAAGAGCTTCAGATCCCTCCCGATCTAGGGATGGAGATGACGGCGGCTACAGACTCTTTCGTGGATTTTTGATCGGGTACTTAGGGTTTTCGTCCCGAGGGTAATAATATATAGTCAGAAGGAGAGGCCGAGGGGTTGCCGGGAGCGGCCACACCTTCCCCTGGCGCGGGCCAGGTGGTGTGGTGGCTCCCTGGCCCTTCTCCGTCTCGTATTCTGGCACTTGATCCCTTTTGGAAAAATAGGCACTTTGGCTTTTGTCCCGTCCAATTCTGAGAATATTCATTTTCGGACTTTCCTAGAACCAAAAACAGCAGAAAACAGGCAGCTGGCACTGTGGCTCTTATTAATAGGTTAGTCCAAGAAATCATATGAAAAGTACTCCAAAGTTGGAACAAAACACAAGAAAGTGGATAAAACTAAGCATGGAACATCAAAAATTATAGATACATTTGCAATGTATCACCTAGCCGCCGAGCTCGCCACCCCTGTAACTCACTCGCCAATAATACAATCTAGCATGAGTAGTTCTTTACCCTACGGGGGCGGACCTGGGTAAATCCTTGTGTCTTTTCCCTCATCTTGCTCCGCAGATGGCTGCCCGCTCTTGCCCCAAATCCTTCCAATCGCTACCCCTGGTATCGACTGCCGTGGTCATTCCCACGACAGTTAGAGTAAGGATTTTTATTAGTATGATGATTAGTTGTTGAAGATCTTTCTCTAGTTCTTTTAGTTAAGCGAGTCTTCCCTTGGAAATAATAATGCCAAGCAAGTACAATAGGAAAAGTCTGAAATTTACGACTTGTTTGATGAATGATTGTCTTGAGAGTATACCCTTGATTATACTTAACCCCATAGATATTTTGACAGTCTTGATGACACTCATGAGAGGAATTGTTTGACTGAAATAAAGTCTAATGGTAATTGTGATGCATGGCAAAGCTAACCTTGTGGATCAAACCGCGGTTCTAGCTCAAAAAAAGAGAAAGATGCGAGACAACCTTGTTCTATGTCTCTAATGCACACCTTTGGGATGCCAACAACTCCGCTAGCTTTTGAATGATCTCTGGTATAACCCCGGATTTCGGCTATGAGTTGATGACATGATTGCATCTGTGTCAATGTATGGGCAAAAGTATTGGTACTCTCAAAGGTTGTGCAAACACTAGCAAAAACAAAAAATAGCGATCCTTAGAAAATGAGATGAAAACGAAAGAACAAAAAAATATATCTATGAGGATCCACATAACAAGTCCTTGGCATGGTCTCATTACTACTTTATGAATTTTTCTTGAAAGGCAATGTTTGGATTAGAAGTGTTTTAGATTGACTTGATTTATTGAGGTGGGTGTAAATAAGACACTTCATTGTTATACTACTTGGGACATGAAACTCTCTTACTCAATTATGTTATTTAAACATCCTGGTGTTCCTTGGCAAGCTGAGAGTTAATTAGAGGAATTGGATTAACTGCTACACTTCTAGTTATTTATACTTATATTAAACTTTACTTTGATTATCTTGACTTAACGAAGCTTGTATGGTATTCTTGTCATCTCTCTAACTTTGATAAGCTTCACAAATGAATGAAGTGTTTAGAACATACAACTACCGATTGTAAGTGAACTCTTGTTCTTGTTATTTCAAGTTTAAACGTTGAATTCCTTATAGTTCTTTTGGTTCTTCTTGCTGGAGGACAATCAAGGTTTGAGCTTTGGGGAAGTTGATGGCTTCGATTTTTTCCAACTTCCACTACGTTTAAACATTGTTTTTGGTTAAGCAATTGCTAAAGAAACTCTCAACTTTTGCCACTAATGACTAATAATTGCAAAGATATGCAAATTCCTTCTTTGATTTATGTTGTGCAGGAAATCACTGCTTTTAAGGAGAAATAAGGAGTCATAATGTAGGATTTTGAGGAAGTACACATGGCCAAGTAGTTGGAGAAGCCAACCAGGGCGTCAACATGCTTAACTACCACTTTGCAGTCCGCCTGCATACGCCCGCTGTGGCAACGGCTTCGTCTCGTCAAACCCTACAACTTTTGTGAAGACGCCTATATATTTCGAGGCTCCAGCCACCGGCCAGAGAGCTGCCATTCTTAGGTTGCATCACAACACCCCCAAAGGAGATCCACACCATTGTTCATCCATTGTTCATCACTTCCACCATCCATCTCACCACTAGACATAGCCATTGCTTTGTACTTTTAGATCTCCTTGTGATTTGGCGACCATTGTAAGAATATTTGATTTCAATCTAAGTATTTGCATGATGTTTTCTATCTCCGATCTATTTGTTATGAGTGAGTAGTCCTCATGGGCTGCGGGTTGGGAGAAATCTCGCAACAATTATGTGCATCTAGATCATGGGAGAATTGTATTTTGTTTCGATTCGTGATTTGTATCTTTTCTTTCTTCATCTCTCATCTCGATCTATGGACATGTAGGTACCCAAGATCCCATAGATTGATAAAGGCTTGAGGTGAGATACTTGGCTAGCGGCAATCTCATAGAAAACTCAGTGACAGAAAGGGAGGTACGGTCTTCGCTTAGTGCCCAGTTGGGATCAACAACAACATCACCACTTAAAGCTTGAATCTCTGTTTAGACTTAATAATCGTTTATAACCCGTGGTTTTGGCATACTCTCGGTTGAATTAAAAGTCTATTGTTATGCCTGCTGCATCACGGGGGCTCTAGAATATTAGGATGTGTTGCCCACAAAATATTATCTCAATACAAACACTATACATGACTATGCTTATTATTATCTTTTATCCCATTTGATGTGCAGCTGCAGGTGGATCTTCAATCCTGGCCTATCTCCATCCATTGATTCAAACCTGTTATAATGTAAACTACAATGGTCCGGTCAACTAAGGTAAAATGAACAAACAAAGTCTGGTAGACATGTCCTTTTTATTACCTTTTAGCAGTCCTTTCCGAGGTTCAATTAAACCTAGGTCTTCTAGGGAAAAAGCTATTATACTACATCCATGAATCCGGATTGAAGGTATCACTGAGTTTGTCTTTTCTTAAGATTTGGGGTTGTGAAGCTTTTGGCAAGCAACTTCAGTCGGACAAACTTACGGCCAAGTCGGATAAGTGTATTTTCGTTGGGTATCCGAGTGAAACCCTGGGTTACTACTTCTACAACCGAGAAGAGGGTAAAGTGTTTGCCGCTCGGAATGGTGTCTTGCTTGAGAAAGAGCTTCTTAGTCGGGGACTTAGTGGGAGTACAGTGCAACTCGAAGAAATTCGAGAAGTACCAACCAGTAGCGAGTCAGCAAAAGCCTTAGAGGTTGAGTCGGTCATGGTAGATGAGCTGGTAGCTGCACCTACACTGCAAAGATTGGCGAGATTGTGAAATGTTCGTGATGTATTACTGTTGGACAGTGATGAGCCGACTAATTATTCGGAAGCGATGGTGGGATCTGATTTTGAGTCATGGCTTTGAGCCATGAGATCCGAGTTAAAGTCCATGGATTAAAATTAAGTTTGAAACTTGGTTGATCTACGATACGGTGCAAGACCCGTCGAGTGCAAATGTGTCTTTAAGAAGAAAACTGATATGGATAGAAATGTTTCTATCTATAAAGCACGACTTGTCGCAAAGGGGTTCCGACAAGTTCAAGGAGTTGACTACGATGAGACATTCTCACCTATAGCAATGCTTAAGTCAGTTTGGATCATGTTAGCTATAGCAGCCTATTTCGACTATGAGATATGGTAGATGGATATCAAGACGGCTTTCCTTAATGGAAATTTAACCGAGGACATGTATATGATATAGCCCGAGGGTTTTGTCGATCCGGCTAATGCTGACAAGGTATGCAAACTTCAGAAATCCATTTATGGGTTAAAATAGGCATCTCGAAGTTGGAACATTCGCTTTGATGAGGTAGTCAAATCGTTTGGCTTCATCAAGAGTGATCATGATTCTTGTTTATACAATAAGTTTAGTGGGAGCAAAATAAACTTTCTGATCTTATATGTGGATGACATATTACTGATTGGAAATGATGTCCAGATGTTGCAAGAAACAAAGGAATCATTGGAAAAGAGTTTTTTGATGAAGGACTTACAAAGCAGCATAGAAAACAAAAAAATTCCTATGGTGTGAACTACACGCCAAGATCTATCTACTAGGTACAAAGCAACGGGTGTACATACATCCAACAAGAACTTACCCTCGTAGACAACAAGCTTTGTTAACGAGTAGGAACTCGTGGTTGATGTAGTCGTACACTTGCCGATCTCAAGATCGTGAGGAAGTCCGAGCGCCGCAACTCAGCAGCGCATCCGCACTCGCACACACGTTCAAGCCACCGGACAAGCTCCACCTCCTTGCTCCAGCGATCCAACGGAAGCAGCAACTCCTTCCAGACAAAATGCCACTGGGAACATGTATCTCGCTAATCCGAGACCATGGGGGAATAATTCTAGAGGGGGAGAGAGATCCTTCACAAGGAGGTGTGAGGATGAAGGAGGGAATGGGTGGCCTTTTATAGGAGGAGGGGTGCCCCCTCTCTCCATGGCCGGCGCATGGGGGGTGACCCCTCACCTCCCCCATTCATTTTGTGGTAACCCCCCACATTAAAATGCCTCTTCACATTCCCTTTTAAAGTCTCCACTTTAAATGCATTAAATTTCTCCAAATTTAATGCTCTCTCATTTAATAAAACTCTTTTATTAAATTTATTCAGAATTTTGTTAATTACTTTAATTAACAAACATTCACATATAGCCCCTTGCAATATTTCAATATCACATGCAGAACCACCTTCTGCAATTTCACCCGAAACAATTTCCGGTTTCTATTGAAACAATTCCTGCGCTTTGCAATTCTTTCGTATGAAACATATGTGCTCCAAAATGGTGTCCGGTAACTCTTAAGTGTGCCACCCTACGGTTCACGAATAATGCAGACATGATCGAGACCCTTCTCCGATCAATAATCAGCAGCGGGACCTGGAGATCCGTACTGACTCCTACACATTCAACGATGACTCCTGTGATCGTGAGAACCTTTAACGCTTGTAACTAAATCCCTTTGTCTCTCAATATATTACATGTCCGAGATTCGATCATCGGTATCTCCATACCTAGTTTGATCTCGTTACCGACATGCACTCTTTTCTTGTTCCCGTGATATAACATTCTAGTGATCACATCACTTGCTTGCAAGCTATCCTAATGTGATATCACCGAGAGGGCCCAGAGTATATCTATCCGTCATCTGGATTGACAAATTCCACTCTTGATACATGAGCCTCAACATAACACCTTCGTAGTACTGAACCCATCTTTATAGTCACCCTGTTACGGTGTGACGTTTGATGTTATCAAGATACTCTTCCGGTGTCAGCAATTAACATGATCTCATGGTCTAAGGATAAAGATTACTTCGTATGATGTTATAGCAATATAAACATAATGACTTGATTGTAATGCTATACTTCGGATGAATGTTCATCACATCATTCCACCAATGGTGTGACCTTGTTATTAACAACATCCAATGTCCATGATCAGGAAACCTTGATCATCCTGTTAATCAACAAGCTAGTCTATAAGAGAGGCATGACTAGGAACCCTTTTTGTTTATTAAACACACATGTATTGATGTTTCCGAATCAATACATTTCTAGCATGTAAAATAAACATCTATCATGTATAAGGAATATATAATAACAACTTTATTATTGCCTCTCAGGGCATATTTCCTTCAGTCTCCCACTTGCACTAGAGACAATAATCTAGTTCACATAGTGATAAATCTAACACCCATGGAGTTCTGGTGTTGATCATGTTTTGCCCTAGGGAGAACTTTAGTCAACGGATCTGCTACATTTAGGTTCGTGTGTACTTTACAAATCTTTATATCTCCATCCTTGACATGCTCGCGGATGGAGTGAAACCGGCGCTTAATATGCTTGGAATTCTTGTGAGACCTTGGTTCCTTTATGGCTATGGCTCCATTGTTGTCACAATAGATCACCATCGGGTCCAACGACCGGGAACCACACCCAGCCCGTAATGAAATCTTTCATCCAAAGCGCTTCTGTCGCTTCAAGGTGAACATATTCCGCCTCCGTTGTTGATCCAGCCACCACAAGTTGTTTGGAACTCCTCCAACTAACTGCTGCTCCGTTCAAGAGAAATACGTATCCGGATTGAGACTTAGAGTCATCCGGATCGGTGTCAAAGCTAGCATCGACATAACACTTAGCGACTAGCTCTTCTTCACCTCTGTATATAAGAAACATATCCTTAGTTCTTCTTAAGTACTTGAGGATGTTCTTTACCGCTATCCAGTGTTCGGAACCTGGATCAGATTGGTACCTACTAGTCAAACTAATAGCATGTGCCACATCCGGTCTTGTACATAGCATGGCATACATAATAGAGCCTATGGCCGAGGCATAGGGGATATTATCCATCATCTCTCTTTCTTCCGCCGTAGCCGGACTTTGAGTCTTACTCAATGTCTTGCCTTGCAACATAGGTAAGAACCCCTTCTTACTTTCGTCCATATTAAACTTCTTTAATACCTTATCAAGGTATGTACTCTGCGATAGCCCAATTAGGCGCCTTGATCTATCTCTATAGATTTTAATGCCTAATATATATGATGCTTCACCAAGGTCTTTCATCAAAAATTTGCTGTTTAGATAACTTTTAACACTGTTTAAAAGATCTATACCATTTACAATCAATAATATGTCATCCACATATAATATCAGAAATTCCACATTGCTCCCACTCACTTTCTTGTAAATACAAGCCTCTCCATAAGTTTGGACAAATCCAAACTCTTTGATCACCTCATCAAAGCGGAGATACCAACTTCGTGATGCTTGCTTCAGTCCATAGATGGATCGCTGAAGTTTGCACACCTTATTAGCATCCTTAGGATCGACAAAACCCTTAGGTTGTATCATATACAACTCTTCTTCAATCTTACCATTGAGGAACGCAGTTTTGACATCCATCTGCCATATTTCATAATCGAAATATGCAGCAATTGCTAACATAATTCTAACTGACTTAAGCATCGCTATGGGAGAGAATGTCTCATCGTAGTCAACTCCTTGAATTTGTCGAAACCCCTTTGCGACAAGTTGAGCCTTATAGATGGTCACATTACCATCAACATCAGTTTTCCTTTTGAAAATCCATTTATTCTCCACGGCCTTTCGGTCGTGAGGTAAGTCCACCAAGTTCCAAACTTGGTTCTCGTACATGGATTCCATCTCGGATTTCATGGCTTCTAGCCATTTGTTGGAATCCGGGCTCATCATCGCTTCTTCATACGTCACATGGTCATCCATTTCATCAACCATGAAATTCACAACAGGATTGCCGTACAGTTCAGGAGCTGCACGTGTCCTGCTTGACCTGCGAGGTTCGGTAGTGTCCTCTTTCGGAGTTTCATGATCATTATCATTAGCTCTCTCTTCATCAGGTGAAGTCAACTCCGAAACAACTTCCGGTGCTGCGCCACTCGCCATTCCATGAAGAGAAGGTTCAATAACCTCTTCGAGTTCTACCTTCCGACTACTCACACCTTTCGCGAGAAACTCCTTCTCAAGAAAGGATCCATTCTTGGCAACAAAAACCTTGCCCTCGGATCTGTGATAGAAGGTATACCCAATTGTTTCCTTAGGGTATCCTATGAAGACGTATTTTTCCGCTTTGGGTTCGAGTTTATCTGGTTGAAGTTTCTTCACATAAACATCGCATCCCCAAACCTTAAGAAATGACAGCTTAGGTTTGTTTCCAAACCATAATTCATACGGTGTCGTTTCAACGGATTTAGATGGTGCCCGATTTAAAGTGAATGCAACTGTTTCCAGTGCATAACCCCAAAATGACAGAGGTAAGTCAGTCAGAGACATCATAGATCGAACCATATCTAATAAGGTACGATTACGACGCTCCGACACACCATTACGTTGTGGTGTTCCGGCAGGCGTGAGTTGTGAAACTATTCCACACTCTTTCATGTGTGTGCTAAACTCGTAACTTAGATACTCTCCTCCACGGTTAGACCGTAGAAATTTGATCTTTCTATTATGATGATTTTCCACTTCATTCTGAAATTCCTTGAACTTTTCAAAAGTTTCAGACTTGTGTTTCATCAAATAGATATATCCATATCTACTCAAATCATCCGTGAAAGTAACAAAATAACGATATCCACCTCGCGCCGACACACTCATTGGTCCACACACATCAGTATGTATGATTTCCAATAGATCTGCCGCTCGTTCCATTGAACCAGAAAACGGCGTTCTAGTCATCTTACCCATAAGGCATGGCTCACATGTATCAAATGATTAAAAATCAAGTGATTCCAAAAGTCCATCAGAATGGAGTTTCTTCATGCGTTTAACGCCAATATGACCTAGACGACAGTGCCACATATATGTAGACATATCATCATCAATTTTAATCTTTTTAGCATTAACATTATGAATGTGCGTAATATTACTATCGAGATCTAATAGAAATAAACCATTCAACATAGGTGCATGACCATAAAAGATATCATTCTTATAAATCGAACAACCATTGTTTTCAGATTTAAAGGAATGACCACTTTGCATCAAACACGATCCAGATACAATGTTCATGCTCAGTGCATGCACCAAATAACAATTATTTAGGTTTATAACTAATCCCGATGGCAAATGGAGAGGTAGCGTCCCGATGGCGATCACATCAACTCTTGATCCATTGCCGACCCGCATCCTGACCTCATCCCTTGCTAGTTGTCGCTTGTTCCGTAGCCCCTGAACTGAGTTACATATATTAGCAACCGATCCGGTATCAAATACCCAGGTGCTACTGTGAGTACTAATCAAGTACACATCAATAACATGTATATCACATATACCTTTGTTTGCCTTGCTGGACTTCTTGTCCGCCAAATACTTGGGGCAGTTGCGCTTCCAATGGCCAGTCCCCTTGCAGTAGTAGCACTCGGTGTCAGACTTAGGGCTAGCCCAGGGTTTCTTTTCAGGCGTGTCAACAGACTTGCCACCCTTCTTCCCCGTGTGCTTGCCTTTCTTATCCTTCTTGAAACCGGTGGTCCTATTGATCATCAAAACTTGATATTCTTTCCTAATCTCCACTTCTGCAGTCTTAAGCATTGACAGAAGCTCGGGAAGAGACTTCTTCATGCCCTGCATATTATAGTTCATCACGAAGCTCTTGTAGCTAGGTGGCAGACATTGGAGAACACGATGTATGCCTAAGTCAATGGGAATCGTTATTCCCAAGGACACAAGCTTATCGGCGTACCCAGACATTTTGAGTACGTGCTCACTAACGGAGCTGTTTTCCTCCATCATGCAGCTAAAGAACTTTTCTATAGCATTATAACTCTCTACGGCAGCATGGGTATCGAAAATCATTTTCAATTCTCCCATGGTATCAAAGGCATTACCATTTTCGAAACGCTTTCGAAGTTCTGGCTCTAGCCCATACGATGTCGCAATGAACTAAGTTGTGGTCCTCCTGACGAGTCACATAGACATTCTTTTCCTTGTCAGGGGCATCAGGAGCTGGTGGGGGGCCTAGCGGCGCATCTAGCACATATTGCTTTTGTGCAGCAGTGAGGAGAACCCTCAAATTCATAGCCCAGTTGGTGAAGTTGCTACCATTCGCAGCAAGTTTCTCTTTCTCCATGAACACATTGAAATTAAAAGCAGGTGGTGCCATCTACAATGAATCAGAAAGTTTATTTAGACTAAGTTTATGATAGATTGAGTTCAACTAATCCAAATTACTAATGAACTCCCACTCAAAAACAACATCCCTCGTGTCCTTTTGGTGATTACATGAACCAAATTCACTATATCAAGTCCGATCATCACGTGAGTTGATATAGCTTCAAAGGCGAGCATCTATATGGGCATCATATCAACCATATGACTCATGCTTAACCTTTCGGTCCGTGTTCCGCGGCCATGTCTGTACATGCTAGGCTCGCCAAGTAAGAACCTTAGTATTCGCGTGTGTAAAACTGGCTTACACCCGTTCCTATGAAAGCGTAGATTCAAGTACACCCGATCATCACATGATGTCTCGAAACACGATCCATAGAACGGTGCATACTCAAGGAAGAACACATTTTTATCTTGATATCTAAATGAGGGATCATCTTATAATGCTACCAAACGCGCCAAACTAGCAGTATAAGATGCTAACATCTAATGTGCAAAGTGAGATGATATGGTCCATGCATTTGATCTCTATCACTTGCATCATGGTATGATCTCTATCATTCCTTTGTGTGTAAGGCCAAGGTCTATGGAACTTACATGTTGACTGTGTTGTAAGAGTATCTACCATACATCTACGTACAACAATACCATATCAATACACTAGCCCAGCAACGATCTAAACTAGACGCCTCTAATTTATCAATTGCAAGTTTTACGTGGCTTAGGGCTTTCGGAGATAGAACCGTTCTCACCTACGAACATGAACCACAACAAGGACAACTAAGTTATTAGCAACTCGTTGTAAATCAGATATTGACTATAGTAGGAGAGACATACACCCGCCAGGCACTTATGCAAAACAAGTTGCATGTCAGTCGTGGAACCGGTCTCATGTACGATGACATGTAAGGTTGGTCCGAGCCGCTTCATCCCACTATGCCACCAATATCCAAAATACATAGAAGATGCAATAGCATGATCATCATCTCCCACATATCAACCATATGTGTACTACCTGTGCTAAGCACCTACGCATAGATCAGGCTCTGATACCATTGTTGGGTCCGCAGCATAGAAAACAAAAAATTTCCTACGGTGTGACCTACACGCCAAGATCTATCTACTAGGTACAAAGCAATGGGTGGACATACATCCAACGAGAACTTACGCTCGTAGACAACGAGCTTTGTTAACGAGTAGGAACTCGTGGTTGATGTAGTCGTACACTTGCCGATCTCAAGATCGTGAGGAAGTTCGAGCGCCGCAACTCAGCAGCGCATCCGCACTCGCACACACATTCAAGCCACCGGACAACCTCCACCTCCTCGCTCCAGCGATCCAGCAGAAGCAGCAACTCCTTCCAGATAAAATGCCACCGGGAACATGTATCTCGCTAATCTGAGACCATGGGGGAATAATTCTAGAGGGGGAGAGAGATCCTTCACAAGGAGGTGTGAGGATGAAGGAGGTAATGGGTGGCCTTTTATAGGAGGAGGGGGGTGCCCCCTCTCTCCATGGCCGGCGCATGGGGGGTGACCCCTCACCTCCCCCATTCATTTTGTGGTAACCCCCCCCCACATTAAAATGCCTCTTCACATTCCCTTTTAAAGTCTCCACTTTAAATGCATTAAATATCTCCAAATTTAATGCTCTCTCATTTAATAAAACTCTTTTTATTAAATTTATTCAGAATTTTTTTAATTACTTTAATTAATAAACATTCACATATAGCCCCTAGCAATATTTCAATATCACATGCAGAACCACCTTCTGCAATTTCACCCAAAACAATTTCCGGTTTCTATTGAAACAATTCCTGCGCTTTCCAATTCTTTCGTCCGAAACATATGTGCTCCAAAATGGTGTCCAGTAATTCTTAAGTGTGCCACCCTATGGTTCGCGAATAATGCAGACATGATCGAGACCCTTCTCCGATAAATAATCAGCAGCAGGACCTAGAGATCTGTACTGACTCCTACACATTCAACGATGACTCCTATGATCGTGAGAACCTTTAACGCTTGTAACTAAATCCCTTTGTCTCTCGATATATTACATGTCCGAGATTCGATCATTGGTATCTCCATACCTCGTTTGATCTTGTTACCGACATGCACTCTTTTCTCGTTCCCATGATATAAGATTCTAGTGATCACATCACTTGCTTGCAAGCTATCCTAATGTGATATCACTGAGAGGGCCCAGAGTATATCTATCCGTCATCTGGATTGACAAATTCCACTCTTGATCCATGAGCCTCAACATAACACCTTCGTAGTACTGAAACCATCTTTATAGTCACCCTGTTACGGTGTGACATTCGATGTTATCAAGATACTCTTCCGGTGTCAGCAATTAACATGATCTCATGGTCTAAGGATAAAGATTACTTTGTATGATGTTATAGCAATATAAACATAATGACTTGATCGTAATGCTATACTTCGGATGAATGTTCATCACATCATTCCACCGATGGTGTGACCTTGTTATTAATAACATCCAATGTCCATGATCAAGAAACCTTGATCATCATGTTAATCAACAAGCTAGTCTATAAGAGAGGCATGACTAGGAAACAAAAAATTTCCTACGATGAGAACTACACGCCAAGATCTATCTACTAGGTACAGATCAACAGGTGGACATACATCCATCGAGAACTTACCCTCGAAGACAACGAGTTTTGTTAACAAGTAGGAACTCGTGGTTGATGTAGTCGTACACTTGCCGATCTCAAGATCGTGCGGAAGTCCAAGCGCCGCAACTCTGCAGCGCATCCGTACTCGCACACACCTTCAAGACACCGGACAACCTCCACCTCCTCGCTCCAGCGATCCAGCGGAAGCAGCAACTCCTTCCAGACGAAATGCCACCGGGAACATGTATCTTGATAATCCGAGACCATGGGGGAATAATTCTAGAGGGGGAGAGAGATCCTTCACAAGGAGGTGTGTGAAAGAAGGAGGAAGAGGGGGCCTTCTATAGGAGGAGGGGGTACCCCCTCCATGGCCGGCGCCTCATGGAGGTGACCCCTCACCTCCTCCATTCATGTGGTGGTAACTCCCTCCACATTAAAATGCCTCTTCACATTCCCTTTTAAAGTCTCCACTTTAAATGCATTAAAATTATATAAGTTTAATGCTCTCTCATTTAATAAAACTCTTTTATTAAATTTATTCAGAATTTTGTTAATTACTTTAATTAACAAACATTCACATATAACCCCTTGCAATATTTCAATATCACATGCAGAACCACTTTTTGCAATTTCACCTGAAATAATTCTGGTTTCTATCGAAACAATTCCTGCGCTTTGCAATTCTTTCATCTGAAACATATGTGCTCCAAAATGGTGTCCGGTAACTCTTAAGTGTGTCACCCTATGGTTCGCGAATAATGCAGACATGATTGAGACTCCTCTCAGATCAATAATCAGAAGCGGGGCCTGGAGATCCATACTGACTCCTGCATATTCAACGATGACTTCTATGATCGTGAGAACCTTTAACGCTAGTAATGTAATTCCTTTGTCTCATGATATAATACATGTCCGAGATTCGATCATTGGTATCCAAATACCTAGTTTGATCTCATTACCGACATGCACTCTTTTCTCGTTCCCGTGATATAACATTCTAGTGATCACATCACTTTCTTGCAAGCTATCTTAATGTGATATCACCGAGAGGGCCCAGAGCATATCTATCCGTCATCGGGATTGACAAATTCCACTCTTGATCCATGAGCCTCAACATAACACCTTCGTAGCACTGAACCCATCTTTATAATCATCCTGTTACGGTGTGACGTTTGATGTTATCAAGATACTCTTCCGGTATTAGCAATTAACATGATATCATGGTCTAAGGATAAAGATTACTTCGTATGATGTTATAGCAATATAAACATAATGACTTGATCGTAATGCTATACTTCGCATGAATGTTCATCACATCATTTCACAAATGCTATGACCTTGTTATTAACAACATACAATGTCCATGATCAGGAAACCTTGATCATCTTGTTAATCAACAAGCTAGTCTATAAGAGAGGCATAACTAGGAACCCTTTTTGTTTATTAAATACACATGTATTGACGCTTCCAATCAATACAATTATAGCATGCAAAATAAACATTTATCATAAACATGGAATAATATAATAACCACTTTATTATTGCCTCTCAATCTTCGCCCAACATCAAAAACCCAAAAAAATCAAGATAAAGTCAACTCACCCGCAGATGCTTGGAGTCGTTGATTGGCTTCATGTGCACTCTACATTCACGTTCTAGGTGTTCCTTAGTGGCTTGTCGATCGGACGATTCCCTTTGCAGGACCTTAAGACAAAAAACAATGAGAGATTGGATAGTTAGGGATAGCAACCATTCTTTAGCTTTTTCTCTCGAAGAGAAAGGAAACAATTTAAGCTTAATAATATCTCCATCTATATCCCTATGTTTTTGCATCTCACAAAGTTCAACAAAGTTATTAAGGTGAGCAGCTGCATCATCAGTACCAGCACCAGAAAATTGTTCTCTCATAACAAGATTGAGTAAAGAAGGTTTAATTTCAAAGAAAGTAGCTTCAGGAACAGGTGGAGAATTAGGTGTGCACACGAAATCATTGTTGTTTGTGCTAGTGAAGTCACACAACTTAGTGTTTTCAAGAGTAGTCATTTTTTTAGATTAAAGCAAGCCAACAGAAATAGAGACTAATTTTTTTTTGTTTTTTTATAAAGGAAAGCAAACCAGTACAACTAATTTTTGTGTGTTTCTGATAAAAAGAAACAAGCAAACAAAGAAGAAATAAACTAAGCAAAACAAAAAACAAAGTAAAGAGATTGGTTGTGAGAGACTCCCCTTGTGAAGCTGTCCTTAACTCCCTGGCAACGACGCTAGAAAAAAGGCTTGATGGCTCAAAATATATCGAAGTTACCGTTGGGAACCCCAAGTGGAAGGTATGATGAGCACAACAGCAAGTTTTCCCTCAGTTATGAAACCAAGGTTATCGAACTAGTAGGAGCAAGGAAACAACTCCAAGGTGTTTCTAGCAACTTGGAATCCTGCACAACACAACCACAGAACTTTGCCCCAACTTACAGTGAGGTTGTCAATCTCACCGGTTTTGCTAAAAACAAAGGATTAAACATATAGTGTGGAAGATAGTAATTGCATCTATGACTAATAATCCACCTTCAGGTTATCATCCGAACCCCCTCCAGTATTAAGTTGCAAGCAACAGACAATTGCATTAAGCAAAGTGTGTAAAGTAAAAAATACGATTGTTCTATGAACAAAGGATTGTTCTTTTCTCCCTAGTAGCAACAACACATCTAGTACCTTAGAGATTTCTGTCACTTCCCCAGATTACTAGAGGCATGAACCCACTATCGAGCATAAATACTCTCTCTTGGAGTTGCAAGCATCTACTTGGCCAGGATAGCTACTAACAACGGGGAGCATGCAAGATCACAAATAACATAGACGTGATAGAATCAATAATCAATCTGAAATAGTATCTCAATATCCATCGGATCCCCCGCAGACACAACATGTAAGATTACAAATAGATGATCTTGATCATGAACGGAGCTCACAAGATCTAAACATGATAGCACAAAGGAGGAGAAATGGGAGTGCGTGGGGATGGAGAAATACGAAGATTCGCCTCTACCTCTACCATCCTCCTTATAAAGGGGTGCTACCCACCAATTTCAGGATAGCCGTTACCCCACGGTAATTGCACCGAAGTTACCGTTGGGTTACCCAACGTCTAGTTTGACCAAGATGACGGTCCAACTTCATTCACTCGACTCGCCTGCTGGGATTCCTTATCCACTCGATAGGATGCAGCAACTCGAGCTTAATTCCACTTGCCAAAGCTGCATGAAGACATCTTTGGAGAAACTTCCTCCTTCATCGAGGGAGTCCATCGCCGATTCGAATGGGCGTCCAAATTGGAATCGCATACTCCGACTGCCGAATGTACACCTGCGCTGAACCAACGTTGGCCTCGGGGACTACTGATGGGGATATGCCAAATGGGGTATGCCCTGCAGGACATTTCGACTAGGTCGAGGCCTCTATGAGTGGGCATGTGGGACGGTGACTGGAATGCGACTGAGAGGGAGCCTGGCAACTAGAAGCTGGAGGCCCAGAAGCGTAGCTGAAGCCTAGTCGGATTAGGTCAAAACCAAGCAAACTAAAAACTAAAACGAAAATGAAAAAGAAGACGGTCCAAGAAAAACACAACTGTGCATGAAACAATAAAAATGAAGCGTTGGGAAGAAACCTGGAATTTTTATTGATGAAGAAGGGGATGCCATGGACATCCCCAAGCTTTGACGCTTGTACTTCTTGGATATTTCTTGGGGTGACACGCGTGGCATCCCCAAGCTTGAGCTATAGTCCACCCCTCATCTCATTACTCATTCCTTCCATACACCTGCAATTTTTCCTTCATACAAAACTTCACACAATCTCATTAGCAACATTAGTGCACTTTAAGATAAATAAGTCTCAAGGTTCAGTTCTAACACCAAATAAACTTCCATTAGAACACTAGATACTGTAGCACTTCCCTCAGAAAGCTCAATTCCCCAAAGGAAGTCAAGAAGGAACTAACAAGAAGCAAATGCAGAAAATGGCAGAAATCTATCAAAACAGACCAGCAGGTAAAGACGAATTTTTTCGAAGACCTTCTGTTGCTCAAATCAAAACGTGTGGAACTAACGAAAGTTAGATAATAACCTGGGGCAGAATAAAAAAATATTACATCTCAATCCATCGTACAGAGCTCTCTCAGGAATTTTTATGGTGAAGCACAGAAATCTGTTTCGGGACAGCAACTTTCGCAATCATTACTTCACTCTCATTAGAGGTTACTCTAGGCACAAAAAGCAAATAAAAAGGATAAGGAGAGGTTATTACAGAGGTAATAACTTCCAATACTCAACTAAAACTCTTGGGTTATCTCCCAACAAGTACTTTTATTTAACGCCTTTAAGTTAGGCATAAGAAGCAAAGAAAGAATCAAGTGTTCTCAAATGAAGAAGCATTAAGATCAATACCAGAAATATTTTCAACAAGGCAAGGTATATCATCCAAATAAGTTCTAGAGTATCCTCTCTCAATGCTCTTAGGTTTACTATTCTCATCAAAAGGGTTTGCAGGAACAATCCAATCAAGATTCTTTTCTATGGCATCATGTATTGCGACTAGTTTGAAGGGTATTGGTATCTTAGGTTCCTCCCCATTAGGTTCGGTTTTGTTCATATTTTCTCGTGTACCAACCACATCTACACATGAGCCTAGCATATTGAAATGTTCAAAAACTTTTCTAGCTTCTTTGGCAACATCATAGAACTCCTTAAACAAAGTTTCTAGAATAAAATCCCTCTTTTCAGGGTCTTCAATTTCTTTGAGCTTAAGAAACATTACTTGCATTAAGGGGTTGAGGTTAACAAACCTAGCTTCTACCATGTGAATTAAAGAAGCTGCAGCAA
Organism: Avena insularis; assembly: GCA_023614405.1. Classification (NCBI taxonomy): domain Eukaryota; kingdom Viridiplantae; phylum Streptophyta; class Magnoliopsida; order Poales; family Poaceae; genus Avena; species Avena insularis. The sequence goes on from CM042686.1 coordinate 591,348,806, forward strand.
TCTCATAGTTTGGAGCAAGTTCTACAAGGGATCTATCCTCAGTATCTTCATGCTTACTAAATGATTAAAGAATTCTTCAATGTTATATTTCCCAATTATAGAACCACTACCAATTGGAAGGTCTTTCAGGGTGAATGTAGGGATCAACATGGTGAGCTAAGGGAGAGGTGACAACTAAAGAAAACTTAATTTTTTTGTGTTTTTGATAAAGAAAGCAAACAAGTAAAACTAATTTTTTTTGTGTGTTTTTGAAGAACAAAACAAGCAAACGAAGCAAAAAGAAAACTAAGCAAAACAAAAACAACAAAGTAAAGAGATTGGTTATGAGGGACTCCCCTTGTGAAGATGTCCTTGACTCCCCGGCAACGGCGCCAGAAAAATGCTTGATGGCTCAATGCACGGTGCCCAGAAAAATGCTTGATGGTGGTGTTGATGTAGAGCTCGTTGGGAACCCCAAGAGGAAGGTAAGATGAGCACAGCAGCAAGTTTCCGTCAGTTATGAAACCAAGGTTTAATCGAACCAGTAGAAGCAAGGAAACACCCCAAAGGTGTTACTAGCTGAGCTTTGGCAGGGCGCACTACCGGTGCTAGTAGCAACATGGAGACCTGCACAACACAACCACAGAACTTTGTCCCCAAATTGCGATGAGGTTGTCAATCTCACTGTGTTTTGCGGAAAACAAAGGATTAAATGTATCGAATGGAAAGAAGTAAAAGTTTGCAGAAAGTAAACACAAAGCAGTAAAAGATTGTAGATTGTATGTAAATAAAAATGACCGGGATCCATAGTTCACTAGAGGTGGCTCTCCTTAGATAGATAACATGATGGGAGAACAAATTACAGCGGGGCAATTGACAAACACCGAGAAAGCAATACATGCATATACTAATCATCTTGACTCCTCTGAGACTTGATTGGGCATTACAACATAATACATAGACCGCCATCCAACTGCATCTATGACTAATAATCCACCTTCAGGTTATCATCCGAACCCCCTCCAGTATTAAGTTGCAAGCAACAGATTATTGCTTTACAAACTGTGTGTAAAGTAAACAATACGATTGTTCTATGAACAAAGGATTGTTGTTTTCTCCCTAGTAGCAACAGCACATCTAGTACCTTAGAGATTTACATCACTTCCCAGATTACCAGAGGCATGAACCCACTATCGAGCATAAATACTAACTCTTGGAGTTGCTAGCATCTACTTGGCCAAGATAGCTACTAACAAAGAAAAGCATGCAAGATCTCAAATAACAAAGACATGATAGAATCAATAATCAATCTGAAATAGCATCTCAATATCCATCGGATCCCCGCAAATACAACATGAATGGATTACAAAAAGATGATCTTGATCATGAACGGAGCTCACAAGATCTAAACATGAAAGCACAAAGGAGGAGAAACCAGCCATCTAGCTACTACATGGATCCGTAGTCCAAGGATGAACTACTCACACATCACACCGGAGGCTTGCATGGTGATGAAGAAGGCCTCCAGGGTGAATTCCCCTCTCTGGAAGGGTGCCGGGAAGATCTTCAGATCCCTCCCGATCTAGGGACGGAGATGACGGCGGCTACAGACTCTTTCGTGGATTTTTGATCGGGTACTTAGGGTTTTCGTCCCGAGGGTAATAATATATAGTCAGAAGGAGAGGCCGAGGGGTTGGGGCCACACCTTCCTGGCGGGCTGCCAAGGCCACGGTGGTGTGGTGGCTCCCTGGCCCTTCACCGCCTCGTGATCGCACTTGATCCTTAGGAAAAATAGGCACTTTGGCTTTTGTCCCGTCAATTCGAGAATATTCATTTTCGACTTTCTGGAACCAAAAACAGCAGAAAACAGGCGGTAATCATGGCTCTTATTAATAGGTTAGTCCAAGAAATCATATGAAAAGTACTCCAAAGTTGGAACAAAACACAAGAAAGTGGATAAAACTAAGCATGGAACATCAAAAATTATAGATACATTTGCAATGTATCACCTAGCCGCCTAGCTCGCCACCCTTGTAACTCACTCGTCAATAATACAATCTAGCATGAGTAGTTATTTACCCTACGGGGGCGAACCTGGGTAAATCCTTGTGTCTTTGCCCTCATCTTGCTCCACAGATGGCTGCTCGCTCTTTCCCCAAATCCTTCCAATCGCTACCCCTGGTAGCGACTGCCATGGTCATTCCCACGACAGTTAGAGTAAGGATTTTTATTAGTATGATGATAAGTTGTTGAAGATCTTTCTCTAGTTCTTTTAGTTAAGCGAGTCTTCCCTTGGAAATAATAATGCCAAGCAAGTACAATAGGAAAAAGTCTGAAATTTACGACTTGTTTGATGAATGATTGTCTTGAGAGTATACCCTTGATTATACTTAACCCCATAGATATTTTGACAGTCTCGACGACACTCATGAAAGGAATTGTTTGATTGAAATAAAGTCTAATGGTAATTGTGATGCATGGCAAAGCTAACCTTGTGGATCAAACCGCGGTTCTAGCTCAAAAAAAGAGAAAGATGCGAGACAACCTTGTTCTATGTCTCTAATGCACACCTTTGGGATGCCAACAACTCCGCTAGCTTTTGAATGATCTATGGTATAACCCCGGATTTTGGCTATGAGTTGATGACATGATTGCATCTGTGTCAATGTATGGGCAAAAGTATTGGTACTCTCAAAGGTTGTGCAAACAGTAGCAAAAACAAAAAATAGCGATCCTTGGAAAATGAGATGAAAAAGAAAGAACAAAAAAAGATATCTATGAGGATCCACATAACAAGTCCTTGGCATGGTCTCATTACTACTTTATGAATTTTTCTTGAAAGGCAATGTTTGGATTAAAAGTGTTTTAGATTGACTTGATTTATTGAGGTGGGTGTAAATAAGACACTTCATTGTTATACTACTTGGGACATGAAACTCTCTTACTCAATTATGTTATTTAAACATCCTGGTGTTCCTTGGCAAGCTGAGAGTTAATTAGAGGAATTGGATTAACTGCTACACTTCTAGTTATTTATACTTATGTTAAACTTTACTTTGATTATCTTGACTTAACGAAGCTTGTATGGTATTCTTGTCATCTCTCTAACTTTGATAAGCTTCACAAATGAATGAAGTGTTGAGCACATACAACTACAGATTGTAAGTGAACTCTTGTTCTTGTTATTTCAAGTTTAAACATTGAATTCCTTATAGTTCTTTTGGTTCTTCGTGCTCGAGGACAATCAAGGTTTGAGCTTTGGGGAAGTTGATGGCACCGATTTTTTCCAACTTCCACTGCGTTTAAACATTGTTTTTGGTTAAGCAATTGCTAAAGAAACTCTCAACTTTTGCCACTAATGACTAATAATTGCAAAGATATGCAAATTCCTTCTTTGATTTATGTTGTGCAGGAAATCACTGGTTTTAAGGAGAAATAAGGAGTCATAATGTAGGATTTTGAGGAAGTACATATGGCCAAGTAGTTGGAGAAGCCAACCAGGGCGTCAACATGCTTAACTACCAGCGGCACGCACGCAGTCCGCCTGCATCACTACCAGGTGGCGGCTCAATCTCATCAAACCCTACAACTTTTGTGAAGACGCCTATATATTTCGAGGCTCCAGCCACCAGCCAGAGAGCTGCCATTCTTAGATTGCATCACAACACCCCCAAAGGAGATCCACACCATTGTTCATCACTTCCACCATCCATCTCACCACTAGACATAGCCATTGCTTTGTACTTTTAGATCTCCTTGTGATTTGGCGACCATTGTAAGAATATTTGATTTCAATCTAAGTATATGCATGATGTTTTCTATCTCCGATCTATTTGGTATGAATGAGTAGTCCTCATGGGCTGCGGGTTGGGAGAAATCTCGCAGCAATTATGTGCATCAAGATCATGGGAGAATTTTATTTTGTTTCGATTCGTGATTTGTATCTTTTCTTTCTTCATCTCTCATCTCTATCTATGGACATGTAGGTACCCAAGATCCCATAGATTGATAAAGGCTTGAGGTGAGATACTTGGCTAGCGGCAATCTCATAGGAAACTCAGTGACAGAAAGGGAGGTACGGTCTTCGCTTAGTGCCCTAGTTGGGATCAACAACAACATCACCACTTAAAGCTTGAATCTGTGTTTAGACTTAATAATCGTTTATAACCCGTGGTTTTGGTGTACTCTCGGTTGAATTAAAAGTCTATTGTTATGCCTGCTGCATCACGGGGGCTCTAGAATATTAGGATGTGTTGCCCACAAAAGATTATCTCAATACAAACACTATACATGACTATGCTTATTATTATCTTTTATCCCATTTGATGTGCAGCTGCAGGTGGATCTTCAATCCTGGCCTATCTCCATCCATTGATTCAAACCTGTTATAAAGTAAACTACATTGGTCCGGTCAAATAAGGTAAAATGAACAAACAAAGTCTTGTAGACATGTCCTTTTTATTACCTTTTAGCTGTCCTTTCCGAGGTTCAATTAAACCTAGGTCTTCTAGGGAAAAAGCTATTATACTACATCCATGAATCCGGATTGAAGGTATCACTGAGTTTGTCTTTTCTTAAGATTTGGGGTTGTGAAGCTTTTGGCAAGCAACTTCAGTCGGACAAACTTACGGCCAAGTCGGATAAGTGTATTTTCGTTGGGTATCCGAGTGAAACCCTGGGTTACTACTTCTACAACCGAGAAGAGGGCAAAGTGTTTGCCGCTTGGAATGGTGTCTTGCTTGAGAAAGAGCTTCTTAGTCGGGGACTTAGTGGGAGTACAGTGCAACTCGAAGAAATTCGAGAAGTACCGACCAGTAGCGAGTCGGCAAAAGCCTTAGAGGTTGAGTCGGTCATGGTAGATGAGCTAGTAGCTGCACCTACACTACGAAGATTGGCGAGATTGCGAAATGTTCATGATGTATTACTGTTGGACAGTGATGAGCCGACAACTTATTCGGAAGCGATGGTGGGATCTGATTCTGAGTCATGGCTTTGAGCCATGAGATCTGAGTTAAAGTCCATGGATTAAAATTAAGTTTGAAACTTGGTTGATCTACGATACGGTGCAAGACCCGTCGAGTGCAAATGTATCTTTAAGAAGAAAACTGATATGGATGGAAATGTTTCTATCTATAAAGCACGACTTGTCGCAAAGGGGTTCCGACAAGTTCAAGGAGTTGACTACGATGAGACATTCTCACGTATAGCAATGCTTAAGTCAGTTTGGATCATGTTAGCTATAGCAGCCTATTTCGACTATGAGATATGGTAGATGGATGTCAAGACGGCTTTCCTTAATGGAAATTTAACCGAGGACGTGTATATGATATAGCCCGAGGGTTTTGTCGATCCGGCTAATGCTGACAAGGTATGCAAACTTCAGAAATCCATTTATGGGTTAAAATAGGCATCTCGAAGTTGGAACATTCGCTTTGATGAGGTAGTCAAATCGTTTGGCTTCATCAAGAGTGATCATGATTCTTGTTTATACAATAAGTTTAGTGGGAGCAAAATAAACTTTTTGATCTTATATGTGGATGACATATTACTGATTGGAAATGATGTCCAGATGTTGCAAGAAACCAAGGAATCATTGGAAAAGAGTTTTTTTATGAAGGACTTTGGTGAGGCGACTTACATACTAGGAATCCGGATCTGTAGAGATATGTTGGGTCCGCAGCATAGAAAACAAAAAAATTCCTACGGTGTGAACTACACGCCAAGATCTATCTACTAGGTACAAAGCAACGGGTGGACATACATCCAACAAGAACTTACCCTCATAGACAACGAGCTTTGTTAATGAGTAGGAACTCGTGGTTGATGTAGTCGTACACTTGCCGATCTCAAGATCGTGAGGAAGTCCGAGCGCTGCAACTCAGCAGCGCATCCGCACTCGCACACACGTTCAAGCCACCGGACAAGCTCCACCTCCTCGCTCCAGCGATCCAACGGAAGTAGCAACTCCTTCCAGACGAAATGCCACCGGGAACATGTATCTCGCTAATCCGAGACCATGGGGGAATAATTCTAGAGGGGGAGATGGATGCTTCACAAGGAGGTGTGAGGATGAAGGAGGGAATGGGTGGCCTTTTATAGGAGGAGGGGGGTGCCCCCTCTCTCCATGGCCGGCGCATGGGGGGTGACCCCTCACCTCCCCCATTCATTTTGTGGTAACCCCCCACATTAAAATGCCTCTTCACATTCCCTTTTAAAGTCTCCACTTTAAATGCATTAAATTTCTCCAAATTTAATGCTCTCTCATTTAATAAAACTCTTTTTATTAAATTTATTCAGAATTTTGTTAATTACTTTAATTAACAAACATTCACATATAGCCCCTTGCAATATTTCAATATCACATGCAGAACCACCTTCTGCAATTTCACCCGAAACAATTTCCGGTTTCTATTGAAACAATTCTTGCGCTTTGCAATTCTTTCGTCTGAAACATATGTGCTCCAAAATGGTGTCCGGTAACTCTTAATTGTGCCACCCTACAATTCACGAATAATGCAGACATGATCGAGACCCTTCTCGGATCAATAATCAGTAGCGGGACCTGGAGATCCGTACTGACTCCTACACATTCAACGATGACTCCTGTGATCGTGAGAACCTTTAACGCTTGTAACTAAATCCCTTTGTCTCTCAATATATTACATGTCCGAGATTTGATCATCGGTATCTCCATACCTAGTTTGATCTCGATTCGACATGCACTCTTTTCTTGTTCCGTGATATAACATTCTAGTGATCACATCACTTGCTTGCAAGCTATCCTAATGTGATATCACCGAGGGCCCAGTATATCTATCCGTCATCTGGATTGACAAATTCCACTCTTGATCCATGAGCCTCAACATAACACCTTCGTAGTACTGAACCCATCTTTATAGTCACCCTGTTACGGTGTGACTTTTGATGTTATCAAGATACTCTTCCGGTGTCAGCAATTAACATGATCTCATGGTCTAAGGATAAAGATTACTTCGTATGATGTTATAGCAATATAAACATAATGACTTGATCGTAATGCTATAGTTCGGATGAATGTTCATCACATCATTCCACCAATGGTGTGACCTTGTTATTAACAACATCCAATGTCCATGATCAGGAAACCTTGATCATCCTGTTAATCAACAAGCTAGTCTATAAGAGAGGCATGACTAGGAACCCTTTTGTTTATTAAACACACATGTAATGATGTTTACGAATCAATACATTTCTAGCATGTAAAATAAACATCTATCATGTATAAGGAATATATAATAACAACTTTATTATTGCCTCTCAGGGCATATTTCCTTCAGTCTCCCACTTGCACTAGAGACAATAATCTAGTTCACATAGTGATAAATCTAACACCCATGGAGTTCTGGTGTTGATCATGTTTTGCCCTAGGGAGAACTTTAGTCAACGGATCTGCTACATTTAGGTTCGTGTGTACTTTACAAATATTTATATCTCCATCCTTGACATGCTCGCGGATGGAGTGAAACCGGCGCTTAATATGCTTGGAATTCTTGTGAGACCTTGGTTCCTTTGCGTTGGCTATGGCTCCATTGTTGTCACAATAGATCACCATCGGGTCCAACGATCGGGAACCACACCCAGTTCGTAATGAACTCTTTCATCCAAACTGCTTCTGTAGCTTCCGAAGCGAACATTTTCCGCCTCCATTGTTGATCCAGCCACCACAGGTTGTTTGGAACTCCTCCAACTAACTGCTGCTCCGTTCAAGAGAAATACGTATCTGGATTGAGACTTAGAGTCATCCGGATCGGTGTCAAAGCTAGCATCGACATAACACTTAGCGACTAGCTCTTCTTCACCTCCGTATATAAGAAACATATCCTTAGTTCTTCTTAAGTACTTGAGGATGTTCTTTACCGCTATCCAGTGTTCCGAACCTGGATCAGATCGGTACCTACTAGTCAAACTAATAGCATGTGCCACATCCGGTCTTGTACATAGCATGGCATACATAATAGAGCCTATGGCCGAGGCATAGGGGATCTTATCCATCATCTCTCTTTCTTCCGCCGTAGCCGGACTTTGAGTCTTACTCAATGTCTTGCCTTGCAACATAGGTAAGAACCCCTTCTTACTTTCGTCCATATTAAACTTCTTTAATATCTTATCAAGGTATGTACTATGCGATAGCCCAATTAGGTGCCTTGATCTATCTCTATAGATTTTAATGCCTAATATATATGATGCTTCACCAAGGTCTTTCATCAAAAATTTGCTGTTTAGATAACTTTTAACACTGTTTAAAAGATCTATATCATTTCCAATCAATAATATGTCATCCACATATAATATCAGAAATGCCACATTGCTCCCACTCACTTTCTTGTAAATACAAGCCTCTCCATAAGTTTGGACAAATCCAAACTCTTTGATCACCTCATCAAAGCGGAGATTCCAACTTCGTGATGCTTACTTCAGTCCATAGATGGATCGCTGAAGTTTGCACACCTTATTAGCATCCTTAGGATCGACAAAACCCTTAGGTTGTATCATATACAACTCTTCTTCAATCTTACCATTGAGGAACGCAGTTTTGACATCCATCTGCCATATTTCATAATCGAAATATGCAGCAATTGCTAACATAATCCTAACGGACTTAAGCATCGCTACGGGAGAGAATGTCTCATCGTAGTCAACTCCTTGAATTTGTCGAAACCCCTTTGCGACAAGTTGAGCCTTATAGATGGTCACATTACCATGAACATAAGTTTTCCTTTTGAAAATCCATTTATTCTCTACGGCCTTTTGGTCGTGAGGTAAGTCCACCAAGTTCCAAACTTGGTTCTCGTACATGGATTCCATCTCGGATTTCATGGCTTCTAGCCATTTGTTGGAATTCGGGCTCATCATCGCTTCTTCATACGTCACAGGGTCATCCATTTCATCAACCATGAAATTCACAACAGGATTGTCGTACAGTTCAGGAGCTGCACGTGTCCTGCTTGACCTACGAGGTTCGGTAGTGTCCTCTTTCGGAGTTTCATGATCATTATCATTAGCTCTCTCTTTATCAGGTGAAGTCAACTCCGAAACAACTTCCGGTGCTGCGCCACTCGCCATTCCATGAAGAGAAGGTTCAATAACCTCTTCGAGTTCTACCTTCCGACTACTCACACCTTTCGCGAGAAACTCCTTCTCAAGAAAGGATCCATTCTTGGCAACAAAAACCTTGCCCTCGGATCTATGATAGAAGGTATACCCAATTGTTTCCTTAGGGTATCCTATGAAGACGCATTTTTCCGCTTTGGGTTCGAGTTTATCTGGTTGAAGTTTCTTCACATAAACATCGCATCCCCAAACCTTAAGAAATGACAGCTTAGGTTTGTTTCCAAACCATAATTCATACGGTGTCGTTTCAACGGATTTAGATGGTGCCCGATTTAAAGTGAATGCAGCTGTTTCCAGTGCATAACCCCAAAATGATAGAGGTAAGTCAGTCAGAGACATCATAGATCGAACCATATCCAATAAGGTACGATTACGACGCTCCGACACACCATTACGTTGTGGTGTTCCGGCAGGCGTGAGTTGTGAAACTATTCCACACTCTTTCATGTGTGTGCTAAACTCGTAACTTAGATACTCTCCTCCACGGTCAGACCGTAGAAATTTGATCTTTCTATTACGATGATTTTCCACTTCATTCTGAAATTCCTTGAACTTTTCAAAAGTTTCAGACTTGTGTTTCATCAAATAGATATACCCATATCTACTCAAATCATCCGTGAAAGTAACAAAATAACGATATCCACCTCGCGCCGACACACTCATTGGTCCACACACATCAGTATGTATGATTTCCAATAGATCTGTCGCCCGTTCCGTTGAACCGGAAAACGACGTTCTAGTCATCTTACCCATAAGGCATGGCTCACATGTATCAAATGATTCAAAATCAAGTGATTCCAAAAGTCCATCAGAATGGAGTTTCTTCATGCGTTTAACGCCAATATGACCTAGCAGCGATGCCACATATGTAGACATACCATCATCAAGTTTAATCTTTTTAGCATTAACATTATGAATGTGCGTAATATTACTATCGAGATCCAATAGAAATAAACCATTCAACATAGGTGCATGACCATAAAAGATATCATTCTTATAAATCGAACAACCATTGTTTTCAGATTTAAAGGAATGACCACTTTGCATCAAACACGATCCAGATACAATGTTCATGCTCAGTGCAGGCACCAAATAACAATTATTTAGGTTTATAACTAATCCCGATGGCAAATGGAGAGGTAGCGTCCCGACGGCGATCACATCAACTCTTGATCCATTGCCGACCCGCATCCTGACCTCATCCCTTGCTAGTTGTTGCTTGTTCCATAGCCCCTGAACCGAGTTACATATATTAGCAACCAATCCGGTATCAAATACCCAGGTGCTACTGCGATTACTAGTCAGGTACACATCAATAACATGTATATCACATATACCTTTGTTTGCCTTGTTGGACTTCTTGTCCGCCAAATACTTGGGCGATTCTGCCCAATGGCGATCCTTGCAATAGTAGCACTCGGTGTCAGACTTAGGGCCAGCCCGGGGTTTCTTTTCAGGCGTGGCAACAGACTTGCCACCCTTCTTTCCCTTGTGCTTGCCTTTCTTATCCTTCTTGAAACCGGTGGTCCTATTGATCATCAACACTTGATGTTCTTTCCTAATCTCCACTTCTGCAGTCTTAAGCATTGACAGAAGCTCGGGAAGAGACTTCTTCATGTCCTGCATATTATAGTTCATCATGAAGCTCTTGTAGCTAGGTGGCAGACATTGGAGAACACGATGTATGCCTAAGACAATGGGAATAGTTATTCCCAAGGACACAAGCTTATCGACGTACCCAGACATTTTGAGTACGTGCTCACTAACGGAGTTGTTTTCCTCCATCATGCAGCTAAAGAACTTTTCTGTAGCATTATAACTCTCTACGGCAGCATGGGTATCGAAAATCATTTTCAATTCTCCCATGGTATCAAAGGCATTACCATTTTCGAAACGCTTTCGAAGTTCTGGCTCTAGCCCATACAGTATGCCGCAATGAACTAAGTTAGGTCCTCTGACGAGTCACATAGACATTCTTTTCCTCGTCAGGGCATCAGAGCTGGTGGGGCCTAGCGCAAGATCTAGCACATATTGCTTTTGTGAAGCAGTGAGGAGAATCCTCAAATTCATAGCCCAGTTGGTGAAGTTGCTACCATTCACAGCAAGTTTCTCTTTCTCCATGAACACATTGAAATTAAAAACAGGTGGTACCATCTACAACAGAATCTGTAAAGTTTATTTAGACTAAGTTTATGATAGATTGAGTTCAACTAATCCAAATTACTAATGAACTCCCATTCAAAAACGACATCCCTCGTGTTCTTTTGGTGATTACATGAACCAAATCCACTATATCAAGTCCGATCATCACGTGAGTTGATATAGCTTCAAAGGCGAGCATCTATATGGGCATCATATCAACCATATGACTCATGCTTAACCTTTCGGTCCGTGTTCCGAGGACATGTCTGTACATGCTAGGCTCGCCAAGTAAGAACCTTAGTATTCGCGTGTGTAAAACTGTCTTACACCCGTTCCTATGAAAGCGTAGATTCGAGTACACCCGATCATCACGTGATGCCTCGAAACACGATCCATAGAACGGTGCATACTCAAGGAAGAACACATTTTTATCTTGATATCTAAATGAGGGATCATCTTATAATGCTACCAAATGCGCCAAACTAGCAGTATAAGATGCTAACATCTAATGTGTAAAGTGAGATGATATGGTCCATGCATTTGATCTCTATCACTTGCATCATGGTATGATCTCTATCATTCCTTTGTGTGTAAGGCCAAGGTCTATGGAACTTACACATTGACTGTGTTGTAAGAGTATCTACCATACATCTACTTACAACAATACCATATCAATACACTAGCCCAGCAACGATCTAAACTAGATGCCTCTAATTTATCAATTGCAAGTTTTACGTGGCTTAGGGCTTCCGGAGATAGAACCGTTCTCACCTACGAACATGAACCACAACGAGGATAACTAAGTTATTAGCAACTCGTTGTAAATCAGATATTGACTATAGTAGGGGAGACAGACACCCGCCAGCCACTTATGCAAAACAAGTTGCATGTCAGTCGTGGAACCGGTCTCATGTACGATGACATGTAAGGTTGGTCCGAGTCGCTTCATCCCACTATGCCACCAATATCCAAAATACATAGAAGATGCAATAACATGATCATCATCTCCCACATATCAACCATATGTGTACTACCCGTGCTAAGCACCTACGCATAGATCAGGCTCTGATACCACTGTTGGGTCCGCAGCATAGAAAACAAAAAATTTCCTACGGTGTGAACTACATGCCAAGATCTATCTACTAGGTACAAAGCAACGGGTGGACATACATCCAACGAGAACTTGCCCTCGTAGACAACGAGCTTTGTTAACGAGTAGGAACTCGTGGTTGATGTAGTCGTATACTTGCCGATCTCAAGATCGTGAGGAAGTCCGAGCGCCGCAACTCAGCAGCGCATCCGCTTTCGACACACGCTCAAGCCACCGACAACCTCCACCTCCTCGCTCCAGCGATCCAGTGAAGCAGCAACTCCTTCAGCATTTAAATGCCACCGGGAACATGTATCTCGCTAATCCGAGACCATGGGGGAATAATTCTAGAGGGGGAGAGAGATCCTTCACAAGGAGGTGTGAGGATGAAGGAGGGAATGGGTGGCCTTTTATAGGAGGAGGGGGGTGCCCCCTCTCTCCATGGCCGGCGCATGGGGGGGTGACCCCTCACCTCCCCCATTCATTTTGTGGTAACCCCCCCACATTAAAATGCCTCTTCACATTCCCTTTTAAAGTCTCCACTTTAAATGCATTAAATTTCTCCAAATTTAATGCTCTGTCATTTAATAAAACTCTTTTTATTAAATTTATTCAGAATTTTGTTAATTAATTTAATTAACAAACATTCACATATAGCCCCTTGCAATATTTCAATATCACATGCAGAACCACCTTCTGCAATTTCACCTGAAACAATTTCCGGTTTCTATTGAAACAATTCCTGCGCTTTGCAATTCTTTCGTCTGAAACATATGTGCTCCAAAATGGTGTTCGGTAACTCTTAAGTGTGCCACCCTACAGTTCGCGAATAATGCAGACATGATCGAGACCCTTCTCCGATGAATAATCAGCAGCGGGACCTTGAGATCCATACTGACTCCTACACATTCAACGATGACTCCTGTGATCGTGAGAACCTTTAACGCTTGTAACTAAATCCCTTTGTCTCTCGATATATTACATGTCCGAGATTCGATCATCGGTATCTCCATACCTAGTTTGATCTTGTTATCGACATGCACTCTTTTCTTGTTCCCATGATATAACATTCTAGTGATCACATCACTTGCTTGCAAGCTATCCTAATGTGATATCACCGAGAGGGCCCAGAGTATATCTATCCGTCATCTGGATTGACAAATTCCACTCTTGATCCATGAGCCTCAACATAACACCTTCGTAGTACTGAACCCATCTTTATAGTCACCCTGTTACGGTGTGACGTCGATGTTATCAAGATACTCTTCCGATGTCAGCAATTAACATGATCTCATGGTCTAAGGATAAAGATTACTTCATATGATGTTATAGCAATATAAACATAATGACTTGATCGTAATGCTATACTTCGGATGAATGTTCATCACATCGTTCCACCAATGGTGTGACCTTGTTATTAACAACATCCAATGTCCATGATCAGGAAACCTTGATCATCATATTAATCAACAAGCTAGTCTATAAGAGAGGCATGACTAGGAACCCTTTTTGTTTATTAAACACACATGTATTGATGTTTCTGAATCAATATATTTCTAGCATGTGAAATAAACATCTATCATGTATAAGGAATATATAATAACAACTTTATTATTGCCTCTCAGGGCATATTTCCTTCAAGATAGATCAAGGCGACTCATGGGATTGAGTCAGAGTACATATTTGGACAAACTGTTGAAGAAGTTCAACATGGAATCGTCTAAGAAGGGGTTCTTACTGTTGGGTCCGCAGCATAGAAAACAAAAAATTTCCTACGATGGGAACTACACGCCAAGATCTATCTACTAGGTACAGAGCAACAGGTGGACATACATCCATCGAGAACTTACCCTCAAAGACAACGAGTTTTGTTAACGAGTAGGAAGTCGTGGTTGATGTATTCGTACACTTGCCGATCTCAAGATCGTGCGGAAGTCCGAGCGCCGCAACTCTAAAGCGCATCCGTACTCGCACACACGTTCAAGCCACCGGACAACCTCCACCTCCTCGCTCCAGCGATCCAGCGGAAGCAGCAACTCCTTCTAGACGAAATTCCACCGGGAACATGTATCTTGCTAATCCGAGACCATGGGGGAATAATTCTAGAGGGGGAGAGAGATCCTTCACAAGGAGGTGTGTGAAAGAAGGAGGAAGTGGGGGCCTTTTATAGGAGGAGGGGGTACCCCCTCCATGGCAGGCGCCTCATGAAGGTGACCCCTCACCTCCTCCATTCATGTGGTGGTAACTCCCTCCACATTAAAATGCCTCTTCACATTCCCTTTTAAAGTCTCCACTTGAAATGCATTAAAATTCTCTAAGTTTAATGCTCTCTCATTTAATAAAACTCTTTTATTAAATTTATTCAGAATTTTGTTAATTACTTTAATTAACAAACATTCACATATAACCCCTTCCAATATTTCAATATCACATGGAGAACCACTTTCTGCAATTTCACCTGAAACAATTCCGGTTTCTATCGAAACAATTCCTGCGCTTTGCAATTCTTTCATCTGAAACATATGTGCTCCAAAATGGTGTCCGGTAACTCTTAAGTATGTCACCCTATGGTTCACGAATAATACAGACATGATTGAGACTCCTGTCAGATCAATAATCAGAAGCGGGGCCTGGAGATCCATACTGACTCCTGTATATTAAACGATGACTTCTGTGATCGTGAGAACCTTTAACGCTAGTAATATAATCCCTTTGTCTCATGATATAATACATGTCCGAGATTCAATCATTGGTATCCAAATACCTAGTTTGATCTCGTTACCGACATGCACTCTTTTCTCGTTCCCGTGATATAACATTCTAGTGATCACATCACTTGCTTGCAAACTATCTTAATGTGATATCACCAAGAGGGCCCAGAGTATATCTATCCGTCATCAGGATTGACAAATTCCACTCTTGATCCATGAGGCTCAACATAACACCTTCGTAGCACTGAACCCATCTTTATAATCATCCTGTTACGGTGTGACGTTTGATGTTATCAAGATACTCTTCCGGTGTTAGCAATTAACATGATCTCATGGTCTAAGGAAAAAGATTACTTCGTATGATGTTATAGTTTATAAACATAATGACTTGATCGTAATGCTATACTTCGGATGAATGTTCATCACATCATTTCACAAATGTTGTGACCTTGTTATTAACAACATACAATGTCCATGATCAGGAAACCTTGATCATCTTGTTAATAAACAAGCTAGTCTATAAGAGAGGCATAACTAGGAACCCTTTTTGTTTATTAAACACACATGTATTGACGCTTCCAATCAATACAATTATAGCATGCAAAATAAACATTTATCATAAACATGGAATAAGATAATAACCACTTTATTATTGCCTCTCAATCTTCGCCCAACATCAAAAACCCAAAAAATCAAGATAAAGTCAACTCACCCGCAGATGCTTGGAGTCGTTGATTGGCTTCATGTGCACTCTGCAGTCACGTTCTAGGTGTTCCTTAGTGGCTTGTCGATCGGACGATTCCCTTTGCAGGCCCTTAAGACCAAAAACAATGAGAGATTGGATAGTTAGGGATAGCAAACATTCTTTAGCTTTTTTTCTCGAAGAGAAAGGATACAATTTAAGCTTAATAATATCTCCATCTATATCCCTATGCTTTTGCATCTCACAAAGTTCAAAAAGTTATTAAGGTGAGCAGCTGCATCATTAGTACCAGCAACAGAAAATTGTTTTCTCATAACAAGATTGAGTAAAGAAGGTTTAATTTCAAAGAAAGTAGCTTCAGGAACAGGTGGAGCAATAGGTGTGCACACGAAATCATTGTTGTTTGTGCTAGTGAAGTCACACAACTTAGTGTTTTCAAGAGTAGTCATTTTTTAGATTAAAGCAAGCCAACAGAAATAGAGACTAATTTTTTTTTGTTTTTTTATAAAGGAAAGCAAACCAGTACAACTAATTTTTGTGTGTTTATGAGAAAAAGAAACAAGCAAACAAAGAAGAAATAAACTAAGCAACACAAAAAACAAAGTAAAGAGATTGGTTGTGAGAGACTCCCCTTGTGAAGCTGTCCTTAACTCCCTGGCAACGGCGCTAGAAAAAAGGCTTGATAGCTCAAAATATATCGAAGTTACCGTTGGGAACCCCAACTGGAAGGTATGATGAGCACAGCAGCAAGTTTTCCCTTAGTTATGAAACCAAGGTTATCGAACTAGTAGGAGCAAGGAAACAACTCCAAGGTGTTGCTAGCAACTTGGAATCCTGCATAACACAACCACAGAACTTTGCCCCAACTTACAGTGAGGTTGTCAATCTCATCGGTTTGGCTAAAAACAAAGGATTAAACATATAGTGTGGAAGATAGTAATTGCTTACAAAAAGTAAATAGTAAACGATAAACAATAGATGGTATAGCGATGGTAAAGGCATCGACCAGGGTCCATAGTTCACTAGAGGTATTTATCCTTAAGATAGATAACATGTTGGGTGAACAAATTACAGCGGGGCAATTGATAGATTTGAGAAAGCATAACAATGCATATACTAGAAATCTTGATTCCTATGAGATTTGATTGGGCATTACAACATTATACATAGACCGTAATCCAACTGCATCTATGACTAATAATCCACCTTCAGGTTATCATCCGAACCCCCTCCAGTATTAAGTTGCAAGCAACAGACAATTGCATTAAGCAAAGTGTGTAAAGTAAACAATATGATTGTTCTATGAACAAAGGATTGCTGTTTTCTCCCTAGTAGCAACAACACATCTAGTACCTTAGAGATTTTTGTCACTTCCCCAGATTACTAGAGTCATGAACCCACTATCGAGCATAAATACTCCCTCTTGGAGTTGCAAGCATCTACTTGGCCAGGATAGCTACTAACAACGAAGAGCATGCAAGATGACAAATAACATAGACATGATAGAATCAATAATCAATTTGAAATAGTATCTCAATATCCATCGGATCCCCCGCAGACACAACATGTAAAATTACAAATAGATGATCTTGATCATGAACAGAGCTCACAAGATCTAAACATGATAGCACAAAGGACGAGAAATGGGAGTGCGCGGGGATGGAGAAATACGAAGATTCGCCTCTCCCTCTACCATCCTCCTTATAAAGGGGTGCTACCCACCAATTTCGGGATAGCCGTTACCCCTCGGTAATTGCGCCAAAGTTACTGTTGGGTTACCCAATGTCTAGTTTGACCAAGATGACGGTCCAACTTCATTCACTCGACTCGCCTGCTGGGATTCCTTATCCACTCGATAGGATGCAGCGACTCGAGCTTAATTCCACTTGCCAAAACTGCGACTGAAGACATGCTGGAGAAACTTCCTCCTTCATCGAGGGAGTCCATCGCCAATTCGAATGGGCGTCCAAATTGGAATCGCATACTCCGAGTGCCGAATGTACACCTGCGTTGAACCAAAGTTAGCCTCGGGGACTACTGATGGGGATATGCCAAATGGGGTATGTCCAGCAGGACGTTTCGACTAGGCCGAGGCCTCTGTGAGTGGGCATGTGGGACGGTGACTGGAATGCGACTGAGAGGGAGCCTGGCAACTAGAAGCTGGAGGCCTAGAAGCGTAGCTGAAGCCCAGTCTGATTAGGTCAAATCCTCCAAGTCCCTAATCGATTCAGTTGTATATCTATAAACCCTAGCGAGGTACCACCTATATAAACCTCCCTAGAATACTCTCTATACTTATGTTCCATCATACACCCCATCCAAGTGACCCGCTGCCTAGCCGCCGAGCTCGCCACCCCTGTAACTCACTCGCCAATAATACAATCTAGCATGAGTAGTTCTTTACCCTCTGGGGGCGAACCTAGGTAAATCCTTGTGTTTTTGCCCTCATCTTGCTCCGCAGATGGCTTCCCGCTCTTGCCCCAAATCCTTCCAATCGCTACCCCTGGTAGCGACTGCCGTGGTTATTCCCACGACAGTTAGAGTAAGGATTTTTATTAGTATGATGATTAGTTGTTGAAGCTCTTTCTCTAGTTCTTTTAGTTAAGCGAGTCTTGCCTTGGAAATAATAATGCCAAGCAAGTACAATAGGAAAAAGTCTGAAATTTACGACTTGTTTGATGAATGATTGTCTTGAGGGTATACCCTTGATTATACTTAACCCCATAGATATTTTGACAGTCTCGACGACACTCATGAAAGGAATTGTTTGATTGAAATAAAGTCTAATGGTAATTGTGATGCATGGCAAAGCTAACCTTGTGGATCAAACCGCGGTTCTAGCTCAAAAAAAGAGAAAGATGCGAGACAACCTTGTTCTATGTCTCTAATGCACACCTTTGGGATGCCAACAACTCCGCTAGCTTTTGAATGATCTATGGTATAACCCCGGATTTCGGCTATGAGTTGATGACATGATTGCATCTGTGTCAATGAATGGGCAAAAGTATTGGTACTCTCAAAGGTTGTGCAAACACTAGCAAAAACAAAAAATAGCGATCCTTGGAAAATGAGATGAAAAAGAAAGAACAAAAAATATATCTATGAGGATCCACATAACAAGTCCTTGGCATGGTCTCATTACTACTTTATGAATTTTTCTTGAAAGGCAACGTTTGGATTAGAAGTGTTTTACATTGACTTGACTAATTGAGGTGGGTGTAAATAAGACACTTCATTGTTATACTACTTGGGACAAGAAACTCTCTTACTCAATTATGTTATTTAAACATCCTAGTCTTCCTTGGCAAGCTGAGAGTTAATTAGAGGAATTGGATTAACTGCTACACTTCTAGTTATTTATACTTATATTAAACTTTACTTTGATTATCTTGACTTAACGAAGCTTGTATGGTATTCTTGTCATCTCTCTAACTTTGATAAGCTTCACAAATGAATAAAGTGTTGAGCACATACAACTACCGATTGTAAGGGAACTCTTGTTCTTGTTATTTCAAGTCTAAACGCTGAATTCATTATAGTTCTTTTGGTTCTTCTTGCTCGAGGATAATCAAGGTTTGAGCTTTGGGGAAGTTGATGGCTCCGATTTTTTCCATCTTCCACTGTGTTTAAACATTGTTTTTGGTTAAGCAATTGCTAAAGAAACTCTCAACTTTTGCCACTAATGACTAATAATTGCAAAGATATGCAAATTCCTTCTTTGATTTATGTTGTGCAGGAAATCAGTGCTTTTAAGGAGAAATAAGGAGTCATAATGTAGGATTTTGACGAAGTACACATGGCCAAGTAGTTAGAGAAGCCAACCAGGGCATCAACATGCTTAACTACCACTGGTACGGGCATGGTCCGCCCGTACCGCCCGCCTGTACCAGGTGGCGATGGCTTCGTCTCGTCAAACCCTACAACTTTTGTGAAGACGCCTATATTTTCGAGGCTCCAGCAACCGGCCAAAGAGCCGCCATTCTTAGATTGCATCACAACACCCCCAAAGGAGATCCACACCATTGTTCATCCATTGTTCAGCACTTCCACCATCCATCTCACCACTAGCCATAGCCAGTGCTTTGTACTTTTAAATCTCCTTGTGATTTGGTGACCATTGTAAGAATATTTGATTTCAATCTAAGTATTTGCATGATGTTCTCTATCTCCGATCTATTTGTTATGAGTGAGTAGTCCTCATGGGCCGCGGGTTGGGAGAAATCTCGCAGCAATTATGTGCATCTAGATCATGGGAGAATTGTATTTTGTTTCGATTCGTGATTTGTATCTTTTGTTTCTTCATCTCTCATCTCGATCTATGGACCTATAGGTACCCAAGATCCCATAGATTGATAAAGGGTTGAGGTGAGATACTTGGCTAGCGGCAATCTCATAGGAAACTCAGTGACAGAAAGGGAGGTACGGTCTTCGCTTAGTGCCCCAGTTGGGATCAACAACAACATCACCACTTAAAGCTTTGGTATGTGTTTAGACTTAATAATCGTTTATAACCCATGGTTTCGGTGTACTCTCGGTTGGATTAAAAGTCTATTGTTATGCCTGCTGTATCACGGGGGATCTAGAATATTAGGATGTGTTGCCCATAAAAGATTATCTCAATACAAACAATATACATGACTATGCTTATTATTATCTTTTATCCCATTTGATGTGCAGCTGCAGGTGGATCTTCAACCCTGGCCTATCTCCATCCATTGATTCAAACCTGTTATAAAGTAAACTACATTGGTCCGGTCAACTAAGGTAAAATGAACAAACAAAGTCTTGTAGATGTGTTCTTTTTATTACCTTTTAGTAGTCCTTTCTGAGGTTCAATTAAACCTAGGTCTTCTAGGGAAAAAGCTATTATACTACATCCATGAATCCGGATTAAAGGTATCACTGAGTTTGTATTTTCTTAAGATTTGGGGTTGTGATGCTTTTGGCAAGAAACTTCAGTCGGACAAGCTTACGGCCAAGTCAGATAAGTGTATTTTCGTTGGGTATCCGAGTGAAACCCTGGGTTACTACTTCTACAACCGAGAAGAGGGCAAAGTGTTTGCCGCTCGGAATGGTGTCTTGCTTGAGAAAGAGTTTCTTAGTCAGGGACTTAGTGGGAGTACAGTGCAACTCAAAGAAATTCGAGAAGTACCGACCAGTAGCGAGTCGGCAAAAGCCTTAGAGGTTGAGTCGGTCATGGTAGATGAGCTAGTAGCTGCACCTACACTGCGAAGATTGGCGAGATTGCGAAATGTTCGTGATGTATTACTGTTGGACAGTGATGAGCCGACAACTTATTCGGAAGCGATGGTGGGATCTGATTCTGAGTCATGGCTTTGAGCCATGAGATCCGAGTTAAAGTCCATGGATGAAAATTAAGTTTGAAACTTGGTTGATCTACGATACGATGCAAGACCCGTCGAGTGCAAATGTATCTTTAAGAAGAAAACTGATATGGATGGAAATGTTTCTATCTATAAAGCACGACTTGTCGCAAAGGGGTTCCGATAAGGTCAAGGAGTTGACTACGATGAGACATTCTCACCTGTAGCAATGCTTAAGTCAGTTTGGATCATGTTAGCTATAGCAGCCTATTTCGACTATGAGATATGGTAGATGGATGTCAAGACGGCTTTCCTTAATGGAAATTTAACCGAGGACGTGTATATGATACAGCCCGAGGGTTTTGTCGATCCGGCTAATGCTGACAAGGTATGCAAACTTCAGAAATCCATTTATGGGTTAAAATAGGCATCTCGAAGTTGGAACATTCGCTTTGATGAGGTAGTCAAATCGTTTGGCTTCATCAAGAGTGATCATGATTCTTGTTTATACAATAAGTTTAGTGGGAGCAAAATAAACTTTCTGATCTTATATGTGGATGACATATTACTGATTGGAAATGATGTCCAGATGTTGCAAGAAACCAAGGAATCATTGGAAAAGAGTTTTTTGATGAAGGACTTTGGTGAGGCGACTTACATACTAGGAATCCGGATCTGTAGAGATAGATCAAGGCGGCTCATGGGATTGAGTCAGAGTACATATTTGGACAAAGTGTTGAAGAAGTTCAACATGGAATCGTCTACGAATGGGTTCTTACTGTTGGGTCCGTAGCATAGAAAACAAAAAAATTCCTACGATGAGAACTACACGCCAAGATCTATCTTCTAGGTACAGAGCAACGGGTGGACATACATCCATCGAGAACTTACCCTTGAAGACAACGAGTTTTATTAACGAGTAGGAACTCGTGGTTGATGTAGTCGTACACTTGCCGATCTCAAGATCGTGCAGAAGTCCGAGCGCCGCAACTCAGCAGCGCATCCGTACTCGCACACACGTTCAAGCCACCGGACAACTTCCACCTCCTCGCTCCAGCGATCCAGCGGAAGCAGCAACTCCTTCCAGATGAAATGCCACCGGGAACATGTATCTTGCTAATCCGAGACCATGGGGGAATAATTCTAGAGGGGGAGAGAGATCCTTCACAAGGAGGTGTGTGAAAGAAGGAGGAAGAGGGGGGCTTTTATAGGAGGAGGGGGTACCCCCTCCATGTCCAGCACCTCATGGAGGTGACCCCTCACCTCCTCCATTCATGTGGTGTTAACTCCCTCCACATTAAAATGCCTCTTCACATTCCCTTTTAAAGTCTCCACTTTAAATGCATTAAAATTCTCTAAGTTTAATGCTCTCTCATTTAATAAAAAATATTTATTAAATTTATTCAGAATTTTATTAATTACTCTAATTAACAAACATTCACATATAACCCCTTGCAATATTTCAATATCACATGCAGAACCGCTTTCTGCAATTTCACCTGAAACAATTTCGGTTTCTATCGAAATAATTCCTGCGCTTTGCAATTCTTTCATGTGAAACATATGTGCTCCAAAATGGTGTCCGGTAACTCGTAAGTGTGTCACCCTACGGTTTGCGAATAATGCAGACATGATTAAGACTCCTCTCAGATCAATAATCAGAAGCGGGGCCTGGAGATCCATACTGACTCCTGCATATTCAACGATGACTTCTGTGATCGTGAGAACCTTTAATGCTAGTAATTTAATTCCTTTGTCTCATGATATAATACATGTCCAAGATTCAATCATCGGTATCCAAATACCTAGTTTGATCTCGTTACCGACATGCACTCTTTTCTCGTTCCCGTGATATAACATTCTAGTGATCGCATCACTTGCTTGCAAGCTATCTTAATGTGATATCACCGAGATGGCCCAGAGTGTATCTATCCGTCATCGGGATTGACAAATTCCACTCTTGATCCATGAGCCTCAACATAACACCTTCGTAGCACTGAACCCATCTTTATAGTCACCCTATTACGGTGTGACATTTGATGTTATCAAGATACTCTTCCGGTGTTAGCAATTAACATGATCTCATGGTCTAAGGATAAAGATTACTTCGTATGATGTTATAGCAATATAAACATAATGACTTGATCGTAATGCTATACTTCGGATGAATGTTCATCACATCATTTCACAAATGTTGTGACCTTGTTATTAACAACATACAATGTCCATGATCAGGAAACCTTGATCATCTTGTTAATCAACAAGCTAGTCTATAAGAGAGGCATAACTAGGAACCCTTTTTGTTTATTAAACACACATGTATTGACGTTTCCAATCAATACAATTATAACATGCAAAATAAACATTTATCATAAACATGGAATAAGATAATAACCACTTTATTATTGCCTCTCAATCTTTGCCCAAAATCAAAAACCCAAAAAAATCAAGATAAAGTCAACTCACCCGCAGATGCTTGGAGTCGTTGATTGGCTTCATGTGCACTCTGCAGTCACGTTCTAGGAGTTCCTTAGTGGCTTAACGATCGGACGATTCCCTTTGCAGGCCCTGAAGACCAAAAACAATGAGAGATTGGACGACTAAAAGTTCTAAGTGTCTAGCCACTGAAATTCAGCGACTAGACCCTCGAGGACTGGACGACTAAAAGTTCTAAGTGTCTAGCCGTTGAAATTCAGCGACTAGACCCTCGCAGACTGGACATACCTGTATAGCAGCACCTAACATGCTATGAAGCTCGCTAGCATCCGTCGAAGAAGTCACAAACGACGTACTTCCGCGATGTTGTCCGGCGTCGCCATCAACAACCTCAATAACCTGTGGTGACTGCGTTGTAGTTGCCGCGGCAGAGGCCCTCACCACAAAGCAAGGGAACGACGCGGTCATTGCTGCCGGAGTGCTAGCTGCAAGCACTGGTGCCTTCGTTGATATGGTCGGTTTGCTCGGCTCCGAGCTGGCGGCCACTTCACCTTCAGCAGAAACGGCAAACCCGCCCTTCCCCATGATTTCTCCCGCCACGACAGCGGAGTCACCCTCCTTCTTCTTCGCGCCTTCGCTTAGCGCATCCACCATGACGACCTTCCTCTTCTTGGAGGAGTCAACCTTCCCCTCGGTGTCGGCTAGCAGAACCTTGGCCACTGAAGGGCGGTCGATCTTCTTGACACCGGATCTATGAAATCTCCTCGGTTATCAAGCTGATGATACAAGAAAATATCGAAACATGAGAAAGAAAGCATCAAACTTACTTGGCGATGGGCAGAGCACGCAAACCGTTGCTAATATGGGCAGGCTTCTCCAGCTCCGGGCCCAACCTACGCGTGAGCCCCTTCTCAAACACGCTCGCAGCCCATGACACCGCAGGCTTCTTTGATGTCAAGGTTGTGGTTGCGGGAACCTCTGGCCTGGGTGAGATGGGCACCCCCTCCGGTGGTGGGGATTTCGACCTGTGTTTTCAGCAGCCCCTGGCTCTAGGGCCGCCGAGACTGTCGGCGTGATCACGGCAAGCGGAACTATCAATTCCACCACCACGTCCGTGGTCCCCGATCCCTTCATCGGAGTTGGGTCCTCTGGGATCCTGGCCGAGACATCAGCCTCCTCGTCACCGGTCTCCTTGTCTGACTCAAAATCCGCCACCGCTCTCGGTGGCGATGCTAGCTTTGCCGATGGCTTCTTCACAAGCGACTTCAGCTTCCGTGCAGGCTTTGCTGGCGTAGCCACGCGCCGCGAGCTATGCTCTTGCATGTTGTCGTCATCACTATCGTGCTCTTCAAGGCTACGACTCGCCTCAATTTCACGCTGCTTCTGCATGCGAGTCTTCCGAGCTGCAGGCATAGGCGCGGTGACCTCCACCACTTCATCCTCGCTGTCGGAGGATCCTTCTTCCTCCTCGTCGAGCTCCTTGGGAACTTCCTCATCAAGGGGGGAAGCCAGTTCTCCAAGATCTAGAACAGCTGACAAAGATAGAAAAGTGATCAAAACAGCGATTGCAAACTACGACTACGAAACCCACGACCGCAAGACTGTGACTGTGAAATCAAAGAAAGGAAAGGAAGCTTATTGTGGGGGCTTGACACTTCCTGGTCGCGGTGTATGGAGAAAGTCCGGCCTTCGGGTCGTTGTACTCCACCTTCGTTATCTACTTTAGTGTGGCGATGTAGTAATAGGCCTCCCAGACCTCCTTGCTCGCCTTCGTGGCATCATCCTTGCTAGTATACTGGTACATCCAGTGGGCTCGGGTGGCTAGTGGAACCAGCCGCCGCTTGAGCCAGCAGTTATATAGATTAATGGTCTCAAGACCCTTCTTCTTCAACTCCTTGATCCGCGTTAGCATTTCGTCGATGGCCATCCTTTGGTCTTCGGGAATTGTGGTCACCGACAGCCGGTGTGGCTCGCTTCTCTCGGTGGTATACGTCGGGAGCTCCACCTCACCATTGGGAGTGGACTCCTTTACATAGAACCAGCTCTTCTTCCACTCGCTCGCCGCCTTCTTCGGCAGCAGAAGCTTCACAAAAGCATGACGCCGCCCGCCGAGAGGATGGGACTACCATCTCCTTCGCTACTGACACGGCCGTGGAATAGCTCTAGCCACAAGGGAAAATATGGGTGACATCCGAGATAGCTCTCGCAGAAGGCGACGAAGATCGCGAGCTGCTCCACCCTGTGTGGCCCTAGGTCCGATGGCTTGATCGCATAGTAAGCATAGAATCGCCGGAACAAGATAGAAGTGGGGAATCCCAAACCCCACTCCAGATGACTCGGGAAACAAATGAACTCCCTGGGGCGAGGCTTGGGTTCCATCTCGCTGGATCATGGCTCAAAATATATCGAGCTCGTTGGGAACCCCAAGAGGAAGGTATGATGAGAACAACAGCAAGTTTTCCCTCAGTTATGAAACCAAGGTTATCGAACCAGTAGGAGCAAGGAAACAACTCCAAGTTGTTGTTAGAAACTTGGAATCCTGCACAACACAACCATAGAACTTTGCCCCAACATACAGTGAGGTTGTCAATCTCAACGTTTTTGCTGAATACAAACGATTAAGCGTATAGCGTGGAAGATAGTAATAGCTTGCAGAAAGTAAATAGTAAACGGTAAACAGTAGATGGTATAGCAATGGTAAAGGCATGGACCAGGGTCCATAGTTCACTAGAGGTGTTTCTCCTTAAGATAGAAAACATGTTGGGTGAACAAATTACAGCGGGGCAATTGACAGATTTAAGAAAGCATAACAATGCATATACTAGACATATTGATTCCTATGAGATTTGATTGGGCACTACAACATTATACATAGATCGTAATCCAACTGCATCTATGACTAAGAATCCACCTTCAGGTTATCATCCGAACCCCCTCCAGTATTAAGTTGCAAGCAACGGATAATTGCAGTAAGCAAAGTGTGTAAAGTAAACAATACGATTTCCCCATGGACAAAGGATTGTTGTTTTCTCCCTAGTAGCAACAACACATCTACAACCTTAGAGATTCCTGTCACTTCCCTAGATTACTAGAGGCATGAACCCACTATCGAGCATAAATACTCCTCCTTGGAGTTGCAAGCATCTACTTGTCCAAGATAGCTACTAACAACGGAGAGCATGCAAGATCACAAATAACATAGACATGATAGAATCAATAATCAATCTGAAATAGTATCTCAATATCCATCGGATCCGCGCAAACACAACATGTAAGATTACAAATAGATGATCTTGATCATGAACAGAGCTCACAAGATCTAAACATGATGGCACAAAGGAGGAGAACCAACCATCTAGCTACTACATGGACCCGTAGTCCAAGGATTAACTACTCACGCATCACTTCGGAGGCTTGCATGGTGATGAAGAAGGCCTCCAGGGTGATCTCTCCCCTCCGGCAGGTTGCCGGGAAGAGCTTCGGATCGCCCTCCCCGATCTAGGGATGGAGATGGTGGCGGCTACAGACTCTTTTGTGGATTTCTGGTCGGGTCCTTAGGGTTTTCATACCGAGAGGCTTTTATAGGCGAAGGGGCAAGGTCGGTGGAGCACCAGGGGGCCCACACCCCCTGGTAGCGCCCCACCCCCACCCCCTCTAGGCCGCGCTGCCACCAGATGTGGCCACCCTGGTGCGCCACTTCGTCTCCCCTTTGGTCTCCTTATTGGTTCGGGTAAAATATTGACTTTGGATTTTGATCCGTCCAATTCTGAGAAAATTTCTTTACTAGCTTTTCTGAAACCAAAAATAGTAGAAAACAGGCAACTGGCACTACGGCATCTGGTCAATAGGTTAGTTCCAGAAAATGTATAAAAATTCCTCAATGTGTAGACAAAACATAAGATAGTTGATACAAAACAAGCATGGAGCATCAAAAATTATAGATACGTTTACGACGTATCAAGCATCCCCAAGCTTAACTCCTGCTTGTCCTCGAGTAGGTAAGTGATAAAAAGAATAATTTTTGAGGTGACATGCACCATCACAATCTTGATCAAGGTATTGTAAAACATTGATAGTTGGGAACATAGTACTCTAACATAAACATGAAAGATATAGTTCTAACAATAAGACAAAGAAACTAAGTTGCAACATAAAAATTTACAAACAAAAGATCATGAATAACAATGCATTGAAAGACATTTGTTTGTTTCACATATAGAAAACATAATAAGAGTGGTATTCAGCTTGTCCCTCATGGTATAGCAAAACATAAATGCATAGGACACCTTCAAAGTTCATAAGGGTGACTAGATACAAATAATTTAAGAATAAGGAATATAAAAGTTATGAATCAATCAACAAGTTTTGGGACAATGCACATTAAACTAAGAATGACCACTATGCTCTCTTGATAAGTGCATAAAGATAGAAGATGGAGACTGAACATAAAAGTAAAAAAGAAAAGCCCTTCACAAAGGGAAGCAAAGATTGAAGTTTCATAAAGAGCTTCCAAAAATTATGGTACTTATTAGCTTTCAGCTCTCATTACCCCTATCATAAGAATCTTGAGGTGATTAAGGTTAAAATGACACAAATATGAAGATATGCTTGATAAGTTATAAGTTGAAAATCTCATGCCCCGTGCTTACGAGTATCGAACCTCATGCTAGTCAACTTCAGTCAAAAGTAAGTTCTTATCATTGTAAGTACATGTGTATCATAGAGAACCACCAACGAGGTACCCCTTGCCCCATGATACAGGAGCTATCCCATACCAAAATGACAAGGCAAAACACAATGAGCATATCAACGATCTTTTTATTTTCTATTTGCATAGGTTTTTATTGAGGATGCTTCATAGAATGCTCACTATGGTTATGATGCAAGTTTCCACCATGATTAGGCATGGCTTAGGCTAGCCGCCTAGGCGTTTCTCTAACACACATACAAACTCCATGAGCTTACAAGCTCCCTTTTATTTCACACCGTCGGGATCCATAAGCAAAAGAATCATGATATCAATTGAATAATAAGTGCAATGTTGAAAGTGTTCCCCATGATAGCATGGTTCTGCTAATTCAAAACTTATAAAGTGCAAGCATATAAGCAACATAGATGGACACAATGGTTCAAGTTTATTAAGTGCAAGAAAGTAAGGTGTGCCATCAAGTTTGTGAGAGCTTTAATCACTAATTTTCACATAACAAGTTTAATTTGGAAGGTAGATAAAAGCATGAATATACTTGGAATGGTGTAACACATCATGCATAGGAATTTATAATGGACTCTTTGGAATAACTTGGTTTTATTGGGGGTTGGATGCATGAGTGGAACTCATACTTGGTACAGGTGGAGGCTAGAAAAAGACTAGGAGCGACCAACTAAGAGAGTAATAATGGCCATAATCATGCAAAGCGACAAAACATTATTAATTAAAGCATAAAGTGATATTACAAGTCATAAACTAAATGATCATAGAGGCCAAGGTGACTGGTTCATAGTCTTAACATGGTGTAAGCATGCGCCAAGTCAACCCAAATAAAGCATCAAAGGAGAATACCACAATATTATGATTTTGAATGTTAAAACGACGCATGATCCTTTCAAGGCACATTAAGCAATCTCAATTGTTTGGAACAAGTCATGCTACAGCAATAATAACTAAGCATAAAGTCAAAGCAATATCAAACATGACATGATAGAGTCTAGGCCACAGTCAAAACAAACTCCTTTTGTACCACTTATAAGCATGGAACTTCCTACTCTTTTCCAACACAAATCAACTTATTTGAAACCACATATGAATTGGGGTCCAACCAATTTATTTAAGCAAACCAAACAAAAGAAAACTAAAAACAAAAACAAAGACGCTCCAAGAACAACATAATTGTGCATGAAACAATAAAAATGAAGTGTTTGGAAGAAAACCTGAGATTTTTATTGATGAAGAAGGGGATGCCTTGGGAATCCCCAAGCTTTGACGCTTGTACTTCTTGAATATTTCTTCGGGTGACACGGGTGGCATCCCCAAGCTTGCGCATTTGTCCATACTTCATCTCATCACATTACTCTTCCCTACACTTTAAAATTTCCTTCATACAGAAGTTCACACAATCTTCATTAGCAACATTAGTGTATTCAAGATAATAAGTATTTAGGTTTAGTTTCAACACAAGTAAAACATCCATTAAAACACAAGCAACTGTAGCAATTCCTTCTAAAATTTCAAGTGATGAAACAGAACTCAAAGAGAAAGAGATTAAGAGGAAAATGCAAATAATGGCAGAAATCTGTCAAAACAGACCAGCAGGTAAAACTCGATTTTTTAGAAGACCTTATGTTGCTCAAATATAAAAGTGATAAACTAACAAAAGTTAGATAAACACCTGGGGCATAAGCACAAACAATTACAACTCAATTCGACGTACAGGAATTTTTCACGATTTTTTACGGTGAAACACAAAAATCTATTTCGGGACAGCAACTTTCCCAAGTTTTACTTCTCTCTCAATAGAGGTTATTCTTGGCACAAAAACCACACAAAACGGATAATAAGAGGTTATTACTGAAGTAATAACTTCCAAGACTCAACAAAAGAAAAACTTACTGAATAAACATTTGGGTTATCTCCCAATAGTGCTTTCCTTTAACGCCTTTTAGCTAGGCATGAGAGCAAAGTTCAAGTATTTTCAAATGAAGAAGCATTAAGAGCAAATTTTGTTTTAATAGGAGAGGCAAAAGGTATTTTTTCTCTCTTCTTAGGGAAGTGTTCTATACCTTTCTTGAATGGGAATTGATATTTAATGGTGTCTTCTTTCATATCAATAATGGCACCAACAGTTCTAAGAAAAGGTCTTCCCAAAATAATAGGACAAGAAGCATTGCATTCAATATCCAAAAAATATAAATCAATGGGGACATAGGTATTGTTAACCATAATAATAACATCATTAATACTCCCCATGAGTTTCTTTTTAGCATTATCATCAAGTTGGACATCTAAATAACAATCTTCCAATGGTGGCAAATCAAGCATTTCATAAATCTTTCTAGGAATAATAGAGACACTGTACCAAGATCACATAAAAACATCCAATTTCATATTAATTATGGGTTCCCAACCATCTATTAATTTCCTAGGAATAGAAGCTTTATGTTTCAATTTTTCTTATTTAATATTTATAAGAGCATATGTAATGTGTTTTGTAAAGGCCATATTCATAGCACTAACATTAGGACTTCTAGCAAGCTTTTGTAGGAACATAATTACTTCAGAAATATTGCAACCATCAAGATCGAACTCAAAATTACCATCCAAGGTAGTAGAATTATTGTCTCCCATATTTCAAAGAATTTTAGCATTTTTATTGGGAAAGGTTCCATTGGTTTTAGGTATTATTGCAAAAGGAATGGGGACTTCATGTGGTTTGCTAGCATCAACATTGGTGGTGGTAATAGTACAAATTCTACTATTTCTAGCAATTTCATCTTCTCTTTCCCACTTAGCATGCAATTCAGCTAACAGTCTAACATTTCCATCAATTCTAACTTGTATGGCATTAGTAGCAGCAAAGGGGTTTTCCATAGTTTCAGGTTTAGCAGACATTTTATTAATCAAAGAGGATTGTGCTTCTGACAAAGATGATATATTTTTTTCAGCATTCAAAAGTTTTTCCTCAACAGTTTTATTAAAAGCAGTTTGTTTACTAATAAAATCATTAAGCATGACTTCAAGTTCAGAGGGTGCACTTCTATTGTTGTTGTAGGAATTTCCGTAAGCATTACCATTATTGGGAGGATATGGCCTATAATTATTACTACCAAAATTGTTCCTATAGGCATTGTTGCTAAAATTGTTACTTCTAATGAAGTTCACATCAACTTGCTCTTCTTGAGCAACCAAAGAGGCTAAGGGAACATGATTTGGATCAATATGAGCTTTTCCATTAACAAGCATAGACATTATAGCATCAATTTTATCACTCAAGGAGGAGGTTTCTTCAACAGAATTTACCTTCTTACCTTGTGGAGCTCTCTGATCAGTGTGCCATTTAGAATAGTTAACCATCATATTATCAAGGAGCTTTGTTGCACCACCCAAAGCAATGGTCATAAAGGTGCCCCTGGCAGCAGAATCTAATAGATTTCTTGAAGAATAATTCAGTCCTGCATAAAAAGTTTGGATAATCATCCAAGCAGTCAGTCCATGAGTGGGGAAATTCTTCACAAAATATTTCATTCTTTCCCAAGCTTGAGCAACATGTTCATTATCAAATTGTCTAAATTTCATTATTTCACTTCTCATAGATATAATGTTAGTAGGAGGATAGTATTTTCCAATGAAAGCATCTTTGCATTTAATCCAAGAATAAATAATATATCTATTTAGGGATATCAACCATTCTTTAGCTTTTCCTCTCGAAGAGAAAGGAAACAATTTAAGCTTAATAATATCTCCATCTATATCCCTATGTTTTCGCATCTCACAAAGTTCAACAAAGTTATTAAGGTGAGCAGTAGCAGCAGCATCAGTACCAGCACCAGAAAATTGTTCTCTCATAACAAGATTGAGTAAAGAAGGTTTAATTTCAAAGAAAGTAGCTTCAGGAACAGGTGGAGCAATAGGTGTGCACACGAAATCATTGTTGTTTGTGCTAGTTAAGTCACACAACTTAGTGTTTTCAAGAGTAGTCATTTTTTTAGATTAAAGCAAGCCAATAGAAATAGAAACTATTTTTTTCATAAAGGAAAGCAAAACTAATTTTTGTGTGTTTTTGATCAAAAGAAACAAGCAAACAAAGAAAAAATAAACTAAGCAAAACAAAAAACAAAGTAAAGAGATTGGTTGTGAGAGACTCCCCTTGTGAAGCTGTCCTTAACTCCCTGGCAACGGCGCCATAAAAAAGGCTTGATGGCTCAAAATATATCGAGCTCGTTGGGAACCCCAAGTGGAAGGTATGATGAGCACAGCAGCAAGTTTTCCCTCAGTTATGAAATCAAGGTTATCGAACTAGTAGGAGCAAGGAAACAACTCCAAGGTGTTGCTAGCAACTTGGAATCCTGCACAACACAACTACAGAACTTTGCCCCAACTTACAGTGAGGTTGTCAATCTCACCGGTTTTGCTAAAAACAAAGGATTAAACATATAGTGTGGAAGATAGTAATTTGTTGCAGAAAGTAAACAATAAACGGTAAACAATAGATGGTATAGCGATGGTAAAGGCATCGACCAGGGTCCATAGTTCACTAGAGGTGTTTATCCTTAAGATAGATAACATGTTGGGTGAACAAATTACAGCGGGGCAATTGACAGATTTGATAAAGCATAATAATGCATATACTAGAAATCTTGATTCCTATGAGATTTGATTAGGCATTACAACATTATACATAGACCATAATCCAACTGCATCTATGACTAATAATCCACCTTCAGGTTATCATCCGAACCCCCTCCAGTATTAAGTTACAAGCAACAGACAATTGCATTAAGCAAAGTGTGTAAAGTAAACAATACGATTGTTCTATCAACAAAGGATTATTGTTTTCTCCCTAGTAGCAACAACACATCTAGTACCTTAGAGATTTCTGTCACTTCCCCAGATTACTAGAGGCATGAACCCACTATCGAGCATAAATACTCCCTCTTGGAGTTGCAAGCATCTACTTGGCCAGGATAGCTACTAATAACGAAGAGCATGCAAGATCACAAATAACATAGACGTGATAGAATCAATAATAAATCTAAAATAGTATCTCAATATCCATCGGATCCCCCGCAGACACAACATGTAAGATTACAAATAGATGATCTTGATCATGAACGGAGCTCACAAGATCTAAACATGATAGCACAAAGGAGGAGAAATGGGAGTGCGCGGGGATGGAGAAATACGAAAATTCGCCTCTCCCTCTACCATCCTATTTATAAAGGGGTGCTACCCACCAATTTCGGGATAGCCGTTACCCCGCGGTAATTGCGTCGAAGTTACCGTTGGGTTACCCAACGTCTAGTTTGACCAAGATGACGGCCCAATTTCATTCACTCGACTCGCCTGCTGGGAATCCTTATCCACTCGATAGGATGCAGCGACTCGAGCTTAATTCCACTTGCCAAAGCTGCGACTGAAGACATGCTGGAGAAACTTCTTCCTTCATCGAGGGAGTCCATCAGCAATTCGAATGGGCGTCCAAATTGGAATCGCATACTCCGACTGCCGAATGTACACCTGCGCTGAACCAACATTGGCCTCGGGGACTACTGATGGAGATATGCCAAATGGGGTATGCCCTGCAGGACGTTTCGACTAGGCCGAGGCCTCTACGAGTGGGCATGTGGGACGGTGACTGGAATGCGACTGAGAGGGAGCCTGGCAACTAGAAGCTGGATGCCCAGAAGCGTAGCTGAAGCCCAATCGGATTAGGTCAAATCCTCCAAGTCCCTAATCGATTCGGTTGTATATCTATAAACCCTAGCGAGGTACCACCTATATAAACCGCCCTAGGATACTCTCTATACTTATGTTCCATCATACACCCCATCCAAGTGACTCGCTGCCTAGCCGCCGAGCTCGCCACCCCTGTAACTCACTCGCCAATAATACAATCTAGCATGAGTAGTTCTTTACCCTACGTAGGCGAACCTGGGTAAATCCTTGTGTCTTTGCCCTCATCTTGCTCCGTAGATGGCTTCCCGCTCTTGGCCCAAATCCTTCCATTCGCTACCCCTGGTAGCGACTGCCGTGGTCATTCCCACGACACTTAGAGTAAGGATTTTTATTAGTATGATGATTTGTTGTTGAAGCTCTTTCTCTAGTTCTTTTAGTTAAGCGAGTCTTGCCTTGGAAATAATAATGCCAAACAAGTACAATAGGAAAAAGTCTGAAATTTACGACTTGTTTGATGAATGATTGTCTTGAGAGTATACCCTTGATTATACTTAACCCCATAGATATTTTGACAGTCTCGACGACACTCATGAAAGGAATTGTTTGATTGAAATAAAGTCTAATGGTAATTGTGATGCATGGCAAAGCTAACCTTGTGGATCAAACCGTGGTTCTAGCTCAAAAAAAGAGAAAGATGCGAGACAACCTTGTTCTATGTCTCTAATGCACACCTTTGGGATGCCAACAACTCCGCTAGCTTTTGAATGATCTATGGTATAACCCCGGATTTTGGCTATGAGTTGATGACATGATTGCATCTGTGTCAATGTATGGGCAAAAGTATTGGTACTCTCAAAGGTTGTGCAAACAGTAGCAAAAACAAAAAATAGCGATCCTTGGAAAATGAGATGAAAAAGAAAGAACAAAAAAAGATATCTATGAGGATCCACATAACAAGTCCTTGGCATGGTCTCATTACTACTTTATGAATTTTTCTTGAAAGGCAATGTTTGGATTAAAAGTGTTTTAGATTGACTTGATTTATTGAGGTGGGTGTAAATAAGACACTTCATTGTTATACTACTTGGGACATGAAACTCTCTTACTCAATTATGTTATTTAAACATCCTAGTGTTCCTTGGCAAGCTGAGAGTTAATTAGAGGAATTGGATTAACTGCTACACTTCTAGTTATTTATACTTATATTAAACTTTACTTTGATTAGCTTGACTTAACGAAGCTTGTATGGTATTCTTGTCATCTCTCTAACTTTGATAAGCTTCACAAATGAATGAAGTGTTGAGCACATACAACTACTGATTGTAAGTGAACTCTTGTTCTTGTTATTTCAAATTTAAACGCTGAATTCCTTATAGTTCTTTTGGTTCTTCTGGATCAAGGACAATCAAGGTTTGAGCTTTGGGGAAGTTGATGGCTCCAATTTTTTCCAACTTCCACTGCGTTTAAACATTGTTTTTGGTTAAGCAATTGCTAAAGAAACTCTCAACTTTTGCCACTAATGACTAATAATTGCAAAGATATGCAAATTCCTTCTTTGATTTATGTTGTGCGGGAAATCACTGCTTTTAAGGAGAAATAAGGAATCATAATGTAGGATTTTGAGGAAGTACACATGGCCAAGTAGTTGGAGAAGCCAACCAGGGCGTCAACATGCTTAACTACCACTGGTACGTGCACGGTCCGCCCGTACCGCCCGCCTGTACCAGGTGGCAACGGCTTCGTCTCGTCAAACCCTACAACTTTTGTGAAGACGCCTATATATTTCGAGGCTCCAGCCACCGGCCAGAGAGCCGCCATTCTTAGATTGCATCACAACACCCCCAAAGGAGATCCACACCATTGTTCATCCATTTTTCATCACTTACACCATCCATCTCACCACTAGCCATAGCCATTGCTTTGTACTTTTAGATCTCCTTGTGATTTGGCGACCATTGTAAGAATATTTGATTTCAATCTAAGTATTTGCATGATGTTTTCTATCTCCGATCTATTTGTTATGAGTGAGTAGTCCTCATGGGTTGCGGGTTGGGAGAAATCTCGCAGCAATTATGTGCATCTAGATCATGGGAGAATTGTATTTTGTTTGGATTCGTGATTTGTATCTTTTGTTTCTTCATCTCTCATCTCGATCTATGGACCTGTAGGTACCCAAGATCCCATAGATTGATAAAGGCTTGAGGTGAGATACTTGGCTAGCGGCAATCTCATAGGAAACTCAGTGACAGAAAGGGAGGTACGGTCTTCGCTTAGTGCCCTAGTTGGGATCAACAACAACATCACCACTTAAAGCTTTAATCTGTGTTTAGACTTAATAATTGTTTATAACCCGTGGTTTCGGTGTACTCTCGGTTGGATTAAAAGTCTATTGTTATGCCTGCTACATCACGGGGGCTCTAGAATATTAGGATGTGCTGCCCACAAAAGATTATCTCGATACAAACACTATACATGACTATGCTTATTATTATCTTTTATCCCATTTTATGTGCAGCTGCAGGTGGATCTTCAACCCTGGCCTATCTCCATCCATTGATTCAAACCTGTTATAAAGTAAACTACATTGGTCTGGTCAACTAAGGTAAAATGAACAAACAAAGTCTTGTAGACGTGTCCTTTTTATTACCTTTTAGCAGTCCTTTCCGAGGTTCAATTAAACCTTGGTCTTCTAAGGAAAAAGCTATTATACTACATCCATCAATCTGGATTGAAGGTATCACTGAGTTTGTCTTTTCTTAAGATTGGGGTTGTGAAGCTTTTGGCAAGCAACTTCAGTCGGACAAGCTTACGGCCAAGTCGGATAAGTGTATTTTCGTTGGGTATCCGAGTGAAACCCTGGGTTACTACTTCTACAACCGAGAAGAGGGCAAAGTGTTTGTCGCTCGTAATGGTGTCTTGCTTGAGAAAGAGTTTCTTAGTCAGGGACTTAGTGGGAGTACAGTGCAACTCGAAGAAATTCGAGAAGTACCGACTAGTAGCAAGTCGGCAAAAGCCTTAGAGGTTGAGTCGGTCATGGTAGATGAGCTGGTAGCTGCACCTACACTGCGAAGATTGGCGAGATTGCAAAATGTTCGTGATGTATTACTGTTGGACAGTGATGAGCCGACAACTTATTCGGAAGCGATGGTGGGATCTGATTCTGAGTCATGGCTTTGAGCCATGAGATCCGAGTTAAAGTCCATGGATGAAAATTAAGTTTGAAACTTGGTTGATCTACGATACGATGCAAGACCCGTCGAGTGCAAATGTATCTTTAAGAAGAAAACTGATATGGATGGAAATGTTTCTATCTATAAAGCACGACTTGTCGCAAAGGGGTTCCGATAAGGTCAAGGAGTTGACTACGATGAGACATTCTCACCTGTAGCAATGCTTAAGTCAGTTTGGATCATGTTAGCTATAGCAGCCTATTTCGACTATGAGATGTGGTAGATGGATGTCAAGACGGCTTTCCTTAATGGAAATTTAACCGAGGACGTGTATATGATACAGCCCGAGGGTTTTGTCGATCCGGCTAATGCTGACAAGGTATGCAAACTTCAGAAATCCATTTATGGGTTAAAATAGGCATCTCGAAGTTGGAACATTCGCTTTGATGAGGTAGTCAAATCGTTTGGCTTCATCAAGAGTGATCATGATTCTTGTTTATACAATAAGTTTAGTGGGAGCAAAATAAACTTTCTGATCTTATATGTGGATGACATATTACTGATTGGAAATGATGTCTAGATGTTGCAAGAAACCAAGGAATCATTGGAAAACAATTTTTTGATGAAGGACTTTGGTGAGGCGACTTACATACTAGGAATCTAGATCTGTAGAGATAGATCAAGGCGGCTCATGGGATTGAGTCAGAGTACATATTTGGACAAAGTGTTGAAGAAGTTCAACATGGAATCGTCTAAGAATGGGTTCTTACTGTTGGGTCCGCAGCATAGAAAACAAAAAATTTCCTACGATGACAACTACACGCCAAGATCTATCTTCTAGGTACAGAGCAACGGGTGGACATACATCCATCGAGAACTTACCCTCGAAGACAACAAGTTCTATTAACGAGTAGGAACTCGTGGTTGATGTAGTCGTACACTTGCCGATCTCAAGATCGTGCGGAAGTCCGAGCGCCGCAACTCAGCAGCGCATCCGTACTCGCACACACGTTCAAGCCACCGGACAACCTCCACCTCCTCGCTCCAGCGATCCAATGAAGCAACTCCTTCCGCATTTAAATGCCACCGGGAACATGTATCTTGCTAATCCGAGACCATGGGGGAATAATTCTAGAGGGGGAGAGAGATCCTTCACAAGGAGGTGTGTGAAAGAAGGAGGAAGAGGGGGGACTTTTATAGGAGGAGGGGGTACCCCCTCCATGGCCGGCGCCTCATGGAGGTGACCCCTCACCTCCTCCATTCATGTGGTGGTAACTCTCTCCACATTAAAATGCCTCTTCACATTCCCTTTTAAATTCTACACTTTAAATGCATTAAAATACTCTAAGTTTAATGCTCTCTCATTTAATAAAACTCTTTTATTAAATTTATTCAGAATTTTGTTAATTACTTTAATTAACAAAAATGCACATATAACCCCTTGCAATATTTCAATATCACATGCAGAACCACTTTCTGCAATTTCACCTGAAACAATTCTGGTTTCTATCGAAACAATTCTTGCGCTTTGCAATTCTTTCGTCTGAAACATATGTGCTCCAAAATGGTGTCCGGTAACTCTTAAGTGTGTCACCCTACGGTTCACGAATAATGCAGACATGATTGAGACTCCTCTCAGATCAATAATCAGAAGCGGGGCCTGGAGATCCATACTGACTCCTGCATATTCAATGATGACTTGTGTGATCGTGAGAACCTTTAACGCTATTAATTTAATCCCTTTTTCTCATGATATAATACATGTCCGAGATTCGATCATCGGTATCCAAATACCTAGTTTGATCTTGTTACCGACATTCACTCTTTTCTCGTTCCCGTGATATAACATTCTAGTGATCACATCACTTGCTTGCAAGCTATCTTAATGTGATATCACCGAGAGGGCCCAGAGTATATCTATCCGTCATCGGGATTGACAAATTCCACTCTTGATCCATGAGCCTCAACATAACACCTTCGTAGCACTGAACCCATCTTTATAGTCACCCTGTTACGGTGTGACGTTTGATGTTATCAAGATACTCTTCCGGTGTTAGCAATTAACATGATCTCATGGTCTAAGGATAAAGATTACTTCGTATGATGTTATAGCAATATAAACATAATGACTTAATCGTAATGCTATACTTCAAATGAATGTTCATCACATCATTTCACAAATGCTCTGACCTTGTTATTAACAACATACAATGTCCATGATCAGGAAACCTTGATCATCTTGTTAATCAACAAGCTAGTCTATAAGAGAGGCATAACTAGGAACCCTTTTTGTTATTTAAACACACATGTATTAACGTTTCCAATCAATACAATTATAGCATGCAAAATAAACATTTATCATAAACATGGAATAAGATAATAACCACTTTATTATTGCCTCTCGGGCATATTCCCTTCAGTCTCCCACTTGCACTAGAGTCAATAATCTAGTTTGAAAAACTTTGCGTATTGAACACCTATGGCTTTCTGGTGTTGCATATACGCGATTGCTAGTGGTTAACATAATCTCCGGATCTGACAGTTTCAGGTCCATGTGTATTTGCATGTCTTTGCGTCTCTACGCATCACTCATTCTCAAATGAGATGGCATTGTATAAATTTGGTCCTTTGGTGATACCTTTAGTTCGTTCGGGTTAAAATATGTTGATATTATTGTCACACAACATATCTTCATAGTATTAGCCCACTTTGAACCACACCTAGTTTGATAACAAACTACTTAACACAAATGCCCTCCTTTGCTGCTACTATAGCAGTTTATACTTAGCCTTTTGTTGTAGTATCCGTCACAATGTCTCAACTTTGGAACTCATACAAATCCATCATGGAACATCCTTTCCATTACATTGTGCCACCCATAGTCTAAATTGAGATAAATTTAATTTTTATCTTGTGAAAAAAATAGTATCAATGTAACACTTTACAATGAACTACCTTTAACTATTTGTCACTTATACATGATATATTCTTAGTTCTTCCAAAGCTCATAAGAATATCTTTACTATCGTCCAATGATCATCTTATGAATCATTCTGGTATGTGCTCATAACATTTAGAGCATAGGACATTTTGGATATATACATATCATGGTATAATCTATCAAAATCTTCATGTGATTTTACTCACCAAGTGTTGAAACACTTGAATATTGATACAATTATTTCCATGCAGCAAGAACCTTTCTTGTTGTTTCCATATTGAACCCTTTCAATATCTCATATATGTATGTCTGGGACAACCATATTAGCGCCTTAATCTATCCATATAGATATTGATGCCAAATATTCTCGGTTTGCCCAAGTCTTTCATCGAAATCTTTTTTAATGAAATTCTGAACTTGTGTCAATACAAGATACATCATTTCCAATCAACAATATGTCCTCTAAATAATGTATTAGAAATATGTCTCAGCACTCCCACTTAATTTCTTGCAAATGCAAGCATCTTCATCATCTCCGATGAATTTAAACTCTTTTAACAGTTTCATCATGGTGAAGATTCCAACTCCGCTATGCTAACTTCAACTATTGAAGTTTGCATGCCCTTTTAGCACCCTTTGAATTAACAAAACCCTTCGGGTCGTGTCTTGTACACGTCCTAGGTAACCATTCTATTAGAAGAACATTGTTTTGTTTGTTCAACTACCATACATCAAATTATATGTAGTGGTTGCTACATTAATCCGTCAAGACTACATATCGCTATGAAAGATCAAATCTTGTCATAGTCAACTCCTTGAACATTGTCGTAAACTTCTTTCTGACATGTCAACTATTTAATAGATGTTAAACATCCATGTCTTATTTCTTTATAGATCCAAACACGACCGATAGGCTTCACGCCTTTCCGGAGGGTCTTCCAAGTTCAGAAACTTGATTTCTCGTGCATGGATACTATCACGGATTATATGACTTCTAGTCAATTTATGGAGTCAGGGCCCATCATCGCTTCTTTGCATGTAGTCGGTTCATCATTGTCAAAACAATAATGACTTGCTTATCAAATTACACTATTTGATTCTTACCGACCCACACGGTTCAATAGGAACTTTAATCTCCGAGATCACACCCTTTGTAATCATGGGAGCCATGAGCATTGTGGCCGCCACCGGGACACTTTCCGGCGCTCCGCTACTTAGCACATATAGCTAAGGTTCAACAACCTTATCAAGGTTCTATTGTCCTCCCACTTAACTTTTCACAAAAAATTCCTTCTCAAGAAACTGGACGTTCCAAGTAACAAACTCTTTTGTCCTCGGTGTTATGGAGAAATTCCCAACAAATTCTTTGGGATAACCTACAAATACGTGCTTATCCGACTTTGGTTGTAAACATTTTACTTATGCATAGCATACCAAAATTTAAGAAAAGACAATTCGGGTTTTATTCCAAACCATAACTTATATGGTGTCATTTCAACGGATCACGATGGTGCTCTTTTCAGTGTAAAAGCCGTAGTCTCTAAAGCTTCAATCCTTAAAACATAATGGCAGTTTTATAAATGACACCTTTGATCTTACCATGTCAAACATGGTTTGATTTCATCTCTCGAATATGCCATACTCCTATGGTTTATCGGGTAACACAAATCATGGAACAATTCCTCAAATCTTAGGTGTTGTTGCTAAACATGTAACTCAGATATCTTCCTTTATGATCGAATCATAAACTCTTTATTTTCTTGTTACAATGATTTTCCACTTCATCTTGAAAGTCTTTGAACAATTTTCAAATGTTTCATACTTCTTCCTTATTAAGTAAAAATATTGATATATTCACTTAAATTTCTGGAGAAAGCATATGAAGCAAAAAGGCCCATCGCATATGGCTACATATAATGGACTATATACATCAATATGTATAATATCCAATAAGTTAGTCATTCGTTCCTCTTTGGCCTATGGACAGAGTTTCAATTATCTCGAGGAAACTTTCACAAGCGTCAATTGATCAAAATAAAAGACTCCAAAATTCCATCAACATGGAGTTTCTTCATGTTTTCTTTCCAATATAATTTAAAACAGCGATGTCACTTCATAAGTGATATTTAATCATTTGTCTTGCGACATTTTAGCAATAGTGTTTATGGATGTGATTTCTCCCACTAGACTTGTAAAAGTTCATCCATCCTTTATGGAATATGGTAATTATTTGAACAACCATTGTTCTCATAATACCGGAACAAAATAACAATTATTAAAACAAATCTTGAAGGCTAGGTTTGACGACAACGAAAAACACAATAACTCTTTATTTGTTTTCGATGAACATCATCACTTATTCGTTTGCGAGTTACTTAGGCCATTGCAGTTCATGAATTGTGTTGTTCTGTATGACACTTCACACCAACCAATTCAGTATCCAATACTGGTATCCAATACCTCAGAACCACATTGTTTAACAAGCAAGGAATACGGCCATAACATGTATATCTTCTATATACCTAAGTTGGACATCTCCAACCTTTTCTTTTCTACCAAATATTTTATAGATTCTCTTTCAACAATTCCTTTTCTTTTAAAAGAATCTATCAACATCAATTGTGGTGTCATTCACATGACACATAGTACAAAGTGTATATAGTAAAATACTAATACCTTTGGACTTGCACTTTGAAGTGGATCACCATCATCAAGTGTTTGGTGTTCTTTCAAAAATCCATTCTTTAGTAATCTATTAGTGTAGTAAACATTTTACTTACATCTTCTATTCATCCTTATCATGACAACTTTCATGATCAAGCTACTATAGCCTGTAAGGAAGAATCGCGAGTATAATGTTAGTTCCCAAAACCTTTTTGGGACATCCGGATGCTTAGCATCTCCATCCTTCACAAATTCTCATACAATATGAGAACATGTATTTTGCTAAATTATACTCTATCATAATGCAACCAAAAACATTGTTTCAAATATCACAATATCTTTCACACATGATGGTTTCTGAAACAATTTTCAGCTCCTATATAATCTTGATATTAAAACAACTTTTGAATATCAACAATCATGGAGGCAAACATGATACTTTAGATACTAACATTGGAACTCTTACTCTTGATTTAATACTACTTATTAAACTTCATGGAGTAAATAGAGTTTGCTGAAAGTTTGCAATAGGACTTATAAACTTTAAATTGAATTTCAAAAACAATACGATACCAGTTCGTAAAGTAAATATCCAGAATTCTATAGTTCTATTATCTCAATTAAAACTAAGCATAAGGTAGTGAACAGACGCCAATGACTACAACAAATTATGCAAATTTACTTTGATTTAGTTTATGACAAATTGAGTTTGACTAATCCAAATTAGAAATGAACTCCCACTCAAAAACGACATACCTCGTGCCTTTTTGGTGATTAAATGAACCAAATCCACTACACCAAGTCTGATCATCACGTGAGTTGATGTAGCTTCAAAGGCAAGCATCTATATGGGCATCATATCAACTATATGACTCATGCTTAACCTTTCGGTCCGTGTTCCGAGGCCATGTCTGTACATGCTAGGCTCGCCAAGTAAGAACCTTACTATTCGCGTGTGTAAAACTGTCTTACACCCGTTCCTATGAAAGCGTAGATTCGAATACACCCGATCATCACGTGATGTCTCGAAACACGATCCACAGAACGGTGCATACTTAAGGAAGAACACATTTTATCGTGATATCTAAATGAGGGATCATCTTACAATGCTACAGAAAGCGCCAAACTAACAGTATAAGATGCTAACATCTAATGCGTAAAGTGAGATGATATGGTCCATGCATTTGATCTCTATCATTTGCATCGTGGTATGATCTCTATCATTCCTTTGTGTGTAAGGCCAAGGTCTATGGAACTTACACGTTGAATGTGTTGTAAGAGTATCTATCATACATCTACTTACAACAATACCATGTCAATACACTAGCCCAGCAACGATCTAAACTAGACGCCTCTAATTTATCAATTGCAAGTTTTACGTGGCTTAGGGCTTTCGGAGATAGAACCGTTCTTACCTACAAACATGAACCACAACGAGGATAACCAAGTTATTAGCAACTCGTTGTAAATCAGATATTGACTATAGTAGGAGAGACAGACACCCGCCAGCCACTTATGCAAAACAAGTTGCATGTCAATCATGGAACCGGTCTCATGTACGATGACATGTAAGGTTGGTCCGGGCCGCTTCATCCCACTATGCCACCAATATCCAAAATACATAGAAGATGCAATAACATGATCATCATCGCCCACATATAAACATATGTGTACTACCCGTGCACAGCACCTACGCATAGATCAGGCTCTGATACCACTGTTGGGTCCGCAACATAGAAAACAAAAAATTTCCTACGATGAGAACTACACACCAAGATCTATCTACTAGGTACAGAGCAACGGGTGGACATACATCCATCGAGAACTTACCCTCGGAGACAATGAGTTTTGTTAACGAGTAGGAACTCGTGGTTGATGTAGTCGTACACTTGCCGATCTCAAGATCGTGTGGAAGTCCGAGCGCCGCAACTCAGCAGCGCATCCATACTCGCACACACGTTCAAGCCACCGGACAACCTCCACCTCCTCGCTCTAGCGATCCAGCAGAAGCAGCAACTCCTTCTAGACGAAATGCCACCGGGAACATGTATCTCGCTAATCCGAGACCATGGGGGAATAATTCTAGAGGGGGAGAGAGATC
Organism: Avena insularis; assembly: GCA_023614405.1. Lineage (NCBI taxonomy): Eukaryota > Viridiplantae > Streptophyta > Magnoliopsida > Poales > Poaceae > Avena > Avena insularis. Next base: position 591,393,607 of record CM042686.1, read on the forward strand.
CTTCACAAGGAGGTGTGTGAAAGAAGGAGGAAGAGGGGGGCCTTTTATAGGAGGAGGGGGATACCCCCTCCATGGCCGGCACCTCATGGAGGTGACCCCTCACCTCCTCCATTCATGTGGTGGTAACTCCCTCCACATTAAAATGCCTCTTCACATTCCCTTTTAAAGTCTCCACTTTAAATGCATTAAAATTCTCTAAGTTTAATGCTCTCTCATTTAATAAAACTCTTTTATTAAATTTATTCAGAATTTTGTTAATTACTTTAATTCACAAACATTCACATATAACCCATTGCAATATTTCAATATCACATGCAGAACCACTTTCTGCAATTTCACCCAAAACAATTCCGGTTTCTATCGAAACAATTCCTGCGCTTTGCAATTCTTTCGTCTGAAACATATGTGCTCCAAAATGGTGTCCGGTAACTCTTAAGTGATTCACCCTACGGTTCGCGAATAATGCAGACATGATTGAGACTCCTCTCAGATCAATAATCAGAAGCGGGACCTAGAGATCCATACTGACTCCTGCATATTCAACGATGACTTCTGTGATCGTGAGAAGCTTTAACGCTAGTAATTTAATCCCTTTGTCTCATGATATAATACATGTCCGAGATTCGATCATCGGTATCCAAATACCTAGTTTGATCTTGTTACCGACATGCACTCTTTTCTCGTTCCCGTGATATAACATTCTAGTGATCACATCACTTGCTTGCAAGCTATCTTAATGTGATATCACCGAGAGGGCCCAGAGTATATCTATCCATCATCGGGATTGACAAATTCCACTCTTGATCCATGAGCCTCAACATAACACCTTCGTAGCACTGAACCCATCTTTATAGTCACCCTATTACGGTGTGATGTCTGATGTTATCAAGATACTCTTCCGGTGTTAGCAATTAACATGATCTCATGGTCTAAGGATAAAGATTACTTTGTATGATGTTATAGAAATATAAACATAATGACTTGATCGTAATTCTATACTTCGGATGAATGTTCATCACATTATTTCACAAATTCTCTGACCTTGTTATTAACAACATACAATGTCCATGATCAGGAAACCTTGATCATCTTGTTAATCAACAAGCTAGTCTATAAGATAGGCATAACTAGGAACCCTTTTTGTTTATTAAACACACATGTATTGACGTTTCCGATCAATACAATTATAGCATGCAAAATAAACATTTATCATAAACATGGAATAAGATAATAACCACTTTATTATTGCCTCTCGGGCATATTCCCTTCACTTACCGATGCCTCATGGCGTAAAACTTTGCAAGACTCAGTGTCCTTTGACAACTGATGAGCAAAGTCGGATGAGTGCGATTCCATATGCTTTAGCAGTCAGATCCATCATGTACGCTATGATTTGTACAAGGCCAGATGTTTGCTATGCTCTAAGTGTTGTGAGAAAGTACCAGGCTGACCCTAGAGAAATCCACTAGGCAGCGACTAAAAATATTCTTAAGTACTTGAGAAGGACTAGGGATATGTTCCTCGTTTATGGAGGTGAGGATGAAATCAGTGTAAGGGGTTACACAGATGCGAGTTATCTCACTGACTCGGATGATTCTCGTTCGCAATCCGGATATGCATTTGTTATAAATGGAGGGGCTGTGAGCTGGAAGAGTTCCAAGCAAGAGATCGTGTCTGCATCTACGACAAAGTCTGAGTATATTGCCGCCTCGGAGGCGGCAAAGAAAGTCGTTTGGATGAGGAATTTCCTCATGGATCTTGGTGTGGTTTAGGGCTCGTCCAATCCATTAGACGTGTATTGTGACAACAATGGTGCTATTGCACAAGCCAAGGAACCTAGACAACACCAGAATAACAAACATATACTCATGCGGCACCACCTGATTCGCCTGTTCGTGGATCAAGGTGATATCATGTTATGCAAGGTACACATGGATGCAAATATTGCGGATCCGTTGACAAAGACGCTACCACAGCCGAAGCATGAGGCGCACTTGAGATCTATGGGCAGACATGTGATGTCGGATAATTGACTCTAGTGCAAGTGGGAGACTGTTGGAAATTTGCCCTAGAGGCAATCTTGTATGATGGTATTCCCAATGTATTCATAAAGTTATTGTCCATGTATGAACTGCTGATATGTATCATTGAATATGTGATTCGATTGTGGAACTATATATTCATGTTTATTCATACTAGTTGTCCTTGGTCATTGAGGTTGTGCTGGACACACAACTTAGACTAATGTGAAAGTCGGTTGATGACTCGATTCCACTTTTCATGGGCATGGAGATGCTATTCCGACTTACATGGATTCGGCTAAAGAGTTTAGCGAGTCGGATTGACCCACATTGAGATAAACCGAACAAGTCGTCATTTGTATGTCTCAATCAATGTAATCCTTAGACCTGAGGTTATTGCACAATCTAAGTTGAGGATCACCGACTTAGGTTATGTAAAATGTTGTTCCATCACTGGGCATTTATAAAGGAAGAGTTTGGGTTGACCGAGATTCAAGCTACGTGATGTGGATGAACAAGATGGGATTTTGCCCCTTCAACTGGAGAGATATTCTCTAGGCCCTCTCGGAAGATACGATTCGAAAAGCATGGCCATGCATGACTCGATTAAGTGTTAACCGAGGCGGTCGACTAAGAGTTAGTCGGATGAATCACTTATCTTGGATCAAGAAGAGAGTTGAGATATTTGAAGGATGATGATTATTCGCCTATAGCTTGACAAGATGTATCATGAGGCAAAACAGACTCAGACAAAAGTCGTATTGGAAGGTATGTCATCATGACTCTTTGGTACTTGGGAGTCAGCATGTTCTGCTAGGAGCCTCTACCGACTGATCGATTACGAGTGAGACTCAGATCGTTTTTGAGTTACCATGAGCCTGTCGGGTCACACACTTAAGAGTGAGACCAAGTTGGGTTAGACCTGAACCGGAAATGTATTTGCGTTGGACCCAAATCAGATATGGACTGAGTTAGTGAGTTGGACTTACAGTGACTTTTATGGGCTTTAGTGAATGGGCCACAAGTGAGTGGATCCCACTTTCACTCCCTATATATACTAGGGAACACTTACCTAGAGATGGTGTGATTATGTCATTCCAAGCGTTGGAAAACCCAAGCCCCAGTCCAGTCCTACTGCCGTATCAGATCTAGCAGTCCACCAACGGTGCTCCTCCTTGTACGTGTGGATACTGGCGGAGGTGTTGTACATTTAGCACTTTGACGATCGTGGATCGAAATGGATCGTGAGGACTGCACTACATCAAGCGACTTGCTTCATCGATTCCGCAACTACGCATCTAGTGGCAATTCTCGTGGCCTACTACCTCAACTAGATCTTGGGTTCACCGCGTAGGGAAAAGTTTTGTTTATCTCAACGTGGCCCAATAGATCTATATGCCGTTAATCACGCTGTTGGGTCCCAACATGTTAGCCTCTCATTAGAAGAATTGTGTGTATGATGAATTTTTTTCCTTCGCTCCCTACCTTGTTCCGAACTTGATAGCGCTGCTATATGCATCTACCGTTTTTCCTTGCCTCGTGCCTCTGTGTTAACTTGATAGTGTTGCTCGCTGCATCATCCGTTTATTCAGGCTGGTGGGTCCCCTATGTCAGCCTCACATTAGAAGAATCGTGTGCATATGATTGAATTTTTTGTTCTCTAGTGCTACCCTGTTGCGAACTAGATAGCGTTGCTCGACGAATCTACTATTTTGGTCACGCTGTTGGATCCCACATGCCAGCATCTCACTAAAAGAAACATGTGCATGTTGGACTTTTTTCTTGCTCGTGCCTCCCTTATTCAAACTAGCAACGTTGCTCGATGTAACACATGTATAAGGTCTCTCCAGTGGGTCCCACATGTCAACCTCTCTATAAATGAGACGTGCTATGATGAACTTTTTTGGCCGCCTCGGTTGTTCTGACCTTGGTCCATTGTTGGGTCCCGGATGTCAGCAATTTATGTGCAGGAAACGTGTCTATGTTGGATCCTAGATGTCAGCCTCTATTTAAAAGAAACGTGTGTATGTTGGACTGATTTTGGGTGGAGTCTGCCATTCTGACCTTGGCAACATTGCTAGATGCAACAACAGTTTATCTGGGTCCCAGGTATCAACCTTAGAGTACAAAAAATATTAATCTATATACTTCGTTGCCGGGTCCCACATGTCAGCCTTAGTATATAATAACAGGAATTGCCACGACCGCTATCTTGACCTTGGTATGTTGTCGGGTCCCATATGTCATCCTCCTCTGTGCAGGAAACATGTCTATGCTGGGTCCCAGGTGTCAGCCTCTATTTTGATAGAAACGTGTGTATGCTGGACTCTATTCAGGCCAAGTCCGCCATTCTAACATTGGCAACATTGCTAGATGCAGTAGCAGTTTATCTGTGTCCCAGATGTCATCCTTGGAGTACAAAAATGTGAATCTTATAATAGAGTAAATTGACTAGGATTGGAACTCGAGACCTTGCAGCTGTTAACTGTGTGCCTTGCCACTGCGAAAGACACAATTTATACAATACAAACGTTAAATGGTACTTCTATAACTCACGAATTTGTCTTCTTAACAAGACTTTATTTGTTTATGTTTATATCCCTTCAAATAATAAGGCGACGCTCTGGCAGCTCAACTAAAAACGGCTACATATGCAATCGTTTCTACATAAAAAATATAGGTAGGCGAAGCTTTTTTTTGGGAGGGGAGGGGAGCGCTCCTGGCATGTCAATTTATAAAATGCCACAAAATGGAGTAGTTTCTTAAAAACATGGGCACGCAGAGTTTTTATTTTGAGAGTTGGGGGCAATGCCAAAAGACCGAATTAAAAAGAGTTTGGCTTTTCTGCATGGGCTGCTCTACATGGGTTATACTACATAGGCTATGGTGCATAGGCTCCTTTCTCAAAATCCACTGGGCTGCGCTCAGCAGTCCCCTAATCCCTAAAAGGCCGAACTAAAATGTTCAGGGCTATGCTCCATGGGCTCCTTTCTCAAATTTCTCTTGGTTGTGGTCAGCAGTCCCCTGACCCCTAAAAGGCCGACTGAAGATGTTCTAGGTTATGCTCCATGGGCTCCTTTCTCAAATTTCTCTAGGTTGTGGTCAGCAGTATCGTGACCCCTAAAAGGCCAAATTAGAATGTTTTGGGCTAAAGAGGGGCCGAATGGGCTAGATTTCTTCTTCTGGTTAATAAAAACTACATTGTGTTGTGGCTCGGACGGATTCTAAACAAAGACCTCATAGAGGGAGGGGGAAAGGGGATAATTCTTTTTAGCAGCTACAGTATTCATGTAAAAATTCAACAGTAGAAAATAAGATAAAAAATTATCGATGGATTCGCAGTTCATATTCAACAGCACTTGACCAATTCAGCACCGTTTTCAAAGTGACCGATTCAGCAATACAGACATTGAAATACAACAGCAGTATAGAGAGAACCAATTCTTATTTTAGCTCTAAAAATCTTGTTGCTCGATTAGTTTGCCATTTTCTCCAAAAACACTCAACCATTGGAGCATGCTAAACTGACTATCAATGCCTGTGTGACCCCTGTATGCAACCCAAAATGCCCAAGTGTAACATCCCAAATTTTACAATTCCAGATATTACTAGAAGCATGCATCATATCATATGCATCATGGAATCACACAATAAAAGTTGCATCAAATACTTTTCCTAAACCCTATAGTCATATAAAGACAAAAGGGGTTATTCAAAACCTAACCTTCTAAATACTTGCAAAACTATTATTTTATAACCCCATATTGATCTCCTTATTTTTACAAAATTTTAGAGACCAATTTTATTAAATTTGGAGTCCGTTTGCAAAAGTTATTAAACAAATAGTAAAACAGAAAAGGAAAAAGGTATAATACAAAAAAAACTAACTAACCTAGGCGGGCTAGCTAGACCAGCCCGCGAACTAACCACTTCAGCGCCCTAGGCGAAGCGCATCGCTGCGTCACCTAGATGGGCCGGCCCAGCCCACCCCACCAAGCCGTCTGCGCTGCTTGATCGCCCAAGCAGTGGGCCCCACCCCGTCGTCACCTCCGATGAGTTCGGAGCGAACTCCAACCACCGCCGCCGTGTCTGGAAACGGATTCCCGGCTGATTCGGAGGGGAACTCCGCGACCCCTGCCCCAAGTCTCTAGCCTTTTTAAACCCTGCACCACGATGCCCTAAACCCTAGATTTCTTTTTGCCATTCCTCCACTAGTCTGCCGCTCGCGAGCTCACCACCGACCTCGCCGGAGCAGCACCGCCATCACCTCAACGGTGGATATTCCGAAGACCTCCGCTGCTCTTTTTCTTTCCCCTGCAGTACCGATTCGGCTCATGCCTTTTTCCCTCTCTGTAGCACACCACAGCGAGAACAATTCGTCGCCGGAGCTTCGCCAGAATCCGCGAAGGCCAGCCGCCGTTTGCCGCCAATTCAGGAGGAGGAAGTCGACGCCGTCCCTAGGAACAGAACCGCGAGGAGGAGGCCGATGCCGTCGTCTACTTCGTCGAGTCGGGAGCCAACCGCATCGCCGCCACCGAGCACCTCCACCCGACCACGTCACCATCGTCCTTCGTCGTCATCGATCTAGGATCACCGCCAGGTAAGAGCCACCCCCCTGTCCGTTAGATCGAGAATGGAGGGCGTAGATTAGACCCCTTAAAGCGAAGGGGTATCGCCTTATCGCATCGCGCCACGTGGCACTCGCCACGTCAGCACGCCCGCGTTAGCTCCGCGTCAGCACCGCTGGCCAACCCCGCGCCACCACATGTCGTCCACGTAGCCGCCCCGTCTGTTTTATTTTAAAATAGACAGATAATTTTTTTATCTCGTTTAATTCATAGTAAATCGGATCCTTGGCCAAAAATTACGTATAATATACCGTTGGATTCATAAAATTGAGTAGAACATAGATCTGCAATAATATTGCTAGTTTACTGTACTGTTTTTGTGGTAGGATTTAAAGTTTAGTTTGGCGTATTTTAATTATAGGAAAATAATCGTAACTCCGTTTTAGTTTATTCTTGTTGCGTTGGCTTTGTATCTACAAGATCTACTTTGTAAAATTGGTATACCATGCTTAGAGTATTTAGATCTATTTTGAGATAGATTGGAAGTGTAGATCCATTTATGAGCATATTTAATTAAGTATTAATCCAAAATACTTAAAATCTCTAGGAAATCGATACTAATGACATCCCCAACTCAATAACACCCCTGAATAATATCCTTGGTAAATTTTGAACCCATCCTTGCATATTACCATGTTGCATGCATGCATAATTACCTTCGTGGCATTGTTTTGTGCAAATTGTGATTGGATCTATGTTTGTGTTTCGTTAGATTGTTCGGAGTGCGCTGAGGAGTACTGTTGTGTAGAGTGTTGCTCAGATCAAGGCAAGTTACACCACTTGTTCATGTTTAATGTCCCAGTTTTTGACTATGCATTTTTACTCTTCAAATCTTGTAGTATGCATGTGTAGGTTTTTAGTAGTTTTCTTGGTACTATTTTTGCAAGTGCGATTTTGTAGTATACCATGAGTAGCTTTATACTTAGGAATTCCCATCCTAATAGGTTTTCCCTATTTTCGCTAAGTATTGCTTGCTATGCTATATATATACTAAGTACCGTTGGGTTCGAAAGACTCAAAACATTTCTAAGTATAAAGCTCTCTCGAGCGAACCTTTTCCTCTCAAAACCCCCTTCAAAATAAAACTAAGTTTTCTTCTGGGCGGAATGGTTGTCGGGTCAACGAGTGGAATTTGGTGGAGGACGGCCGCCCAGGAATCAAAGAAGTCTTCCACGTTTTAGAACTCAGAAGCTTCCAGTGCAACCACAATACATATGGGCTCTGCCTTGGCCTAGTACTTAGTGGAAAACCTCACCGGGGTACCAATATTTGGAGGTTCTTGGCACGGTTGTATCCGGTTGGTAGAGGGGCTACTAAGGGAAAGCCTCGCCATGGTCTTGTCTGTAAAAATACTTCATCGTGGATTGTGGGGAAAGTACATGACCTCTCGAGAGTATTGCAATCTGATCGATCAGCCGAGTTCACGGAAAAGAACACTTTGAGCATCTGAAGGATGGAGCCTCTGGAAGATCTTCCTCTCTCTTTTCCAAACTTAAAGTTTTATAAACTCCAGTGCGTGAGTAATATCGTCATTGGGTGGGATTTTGGGGACTTGGTGCGTAATATCCAAGTGCTAGGTTGATTGGACACTTGGTGAGTAATATCCTCGTGTTCCATTCGACCCTATACTAATTAAACAATGTTTACAAAGTAGGGTAAACTCTTCCTCTTTTCTTCTTACTTAGAGAAAATTGGCCTTATGCAAAAGAACCCCAAAGCCTACACTTAGCCTTGCATGTAGAGATAGTCTTATTCTTTCCTTGGTGTAATTTGCCAATACATTCAAAGTATTGACCCATTGTTGGTTGCACGTCTTATGTGCAGAATCCGAAGACTGAAAGGTGCATAGGGATTGCGGATCTCCACGCAACTAGCCTGAGGCGTTGATGGACCCAAGTTTTATTAAGTTTCCGCTGTTTTATTTGAGCTAGCTGCAAGCTGTGCAAGTTGTAATAAGTGTACTCTAGATTATTCGTGTAATAATGACTTGTGTTTTACATGATATTCATCGATTGTGAAATGCTAGCTATTGATCCAGGGACTAGCATGTTAATCACAGGGACTTAGGATCCTTAACGATCCGAGGTCACAACACCAAGTCTCATCTAGATTGCGACAATGCCATGTTTCAAAAGAAAAGCAAGACTTTCGACCACCCTTGATTTAAACAAGTATCGGTACATCAGTATTAGTTTCACAAAATGCTTTAGTAATAGCAACGATAGAACATCTGAGAGATTCAGTAGCTTTCCTGCTTGAAATTCAATAGGAGTACATAGAGAATAAGTTCTTGTTCCGGCTCAGAAAACCTTGGCGCACGACCAATTTTCCATGTTCTCCGACCAGAGTCGATCATTGGAGCAAGTAAAACTGACGATCAAGTCTGCTTCTGTGCGAATACCACCTCATTTTTTTAATGCCTGTGTGACCCACCATATGCAACCCAAAATGACCAAGACTCGTCTAGATAATTGTAACAATACTACGTTTCAAAAGAAAAGCAAGACAATTTGTTGCACTTGATCTAAGAAAGTAACAGTATATCACTATTAGTTCAACAAAATACTTTGGTAATAGCAATGATAGAACAAAGGCAAAGTAAGACTATCTCCTGCCTTGACCTAAACAAGTACTACCAGTATATAGTACAAAATACTCCGAAGTACAAGAACTAGTACTATACTAGTACTACTATGCATCCAAAATGCACCCTCCAACACACAGAGATCCCTGAGCGGGATAAATGAATTCTTTGTCAATTAGGAATTCTCCCCTCGCGATTGATGCATATTAAGTAATGCACGCCTTGGGTAATATAAGATGTTTCATGGTACGACACTAGGGAATGATTTTCCTTCTGTATGATGCCCGACATCGCCCTGCTCCCAGGCGTGGAGGAACTACAGATTGCACCTGCCCAAAACCCTAGCTCTATTGACGGGTGATAGGCAGTGAACTGCACATCGTACAAGGGCGACGAGCACGCGTCCTGCCTGACGCACACAACGGATATGATGATATCGCCCGACTCGCCTATGTCAAATAGCATAGCAAACACTGTACCATCGTCCCATGATCCGATGTTCTTTACTCTCGATGAGGACGGTGCCAACAACGGCTGGAGTTACTAAAGGAAGTAAGAATCGGCGGACTAAATTGCAGCATGCTAAATATTATAAGAAAAAAGATAAAGTAAATATGAGTAACCTGGCTGCGATAAAACATACGTAGTACTCCCTCCGTTTCAAAATATAAGATGTTTTAGCTTTTATGAAGTGTATCTAGACCCCTTTACATGTGAGACCTCTTGGAAAACTTCCTATGTGTCTATGACAACTATGCCATGTACTTATACCCTACAAATTTACTGTGTTTTTCCTGTGGTGCAATCAAATAGCTAATTTTACTGATCCCGCAGGGGTCTCCCCACCTCACCGCGGCTTCGTTGTCATCGAATTGGATGCTCTCACGCAGGCGGCAAGGCACCAACAGCGGGGAACTCGAATTGGGCGCTAATCCTCGTGATCGCCCAAATTCCAAGACGTCCTTCAAATTCATAATCAAGGATTGGATATTGCTGGCAATGAATTTCAGTAAAGAAGTAGGTCCTGTTACCAAGTAACCAAGTACTCACCAAGCTAGTGTTGTCCAGGCATAACCAAGATTGATCAATGAATTTGCAATTCATAATCAAGGAGGATATTGTCCAGTACGTGTTATAGTGAACACAATTTTCCTTCATGGAGCCCAGATTGTCACGGGCTATCCAAAGGTTCCTGTTACGGAGAATAGAGGAAGGGTCAGGATCATATGTCTGTTTTGTAGTTCTTTTTCCCTGTAGAACAAAGCTCTGATCATACAAGAAGAAGTGCCACAGATACTCAAATTACCCACTGCTAGCTTGGACTAGCCATTATGATATATCTGAATCAAAAATCATGCATAAGCTCAAGCATACATCTGTTTAATTTACTGAATGTGTGAGATGATCTGTAAGTTACTGAATATACTACAGAATTCTAGCCTAGTATGAGCATATTGTGTGCACAAGGAAAAGAAATTCAAATCTATTGTGAGCTCTGATCTTGCTTTACTTTAGTATCAGACAAATTGGTCAATGGATCTTCGTGTACTGCAGTAGAAGTAAACTAAACACCATATCTAACATCTAACTGACACCTCCAGTCGTGCATATGTGCTCAGTATTGCTTTCTCTGAATTTTAGAACTGAATTTCTAACAATTATAAAACTGAATATAGAGTGCAAACTTAATATTTGGGCAGCAACACTAACTTTGAAGGAAAACAGTAAATAGCCCAACCAAATATAGGTTTCATAGGCATATCATTTTCTTTGTCATATCATTTTCTTTGTCATACCAAATATAGGTTTCATAGCCCAACCAAATATAACTCGCCAAAAGGTTTCTACATTCATAATGACATGAGTACATCATCTTCTTTGTCATATCATTTTCATAATGCATATATCACTAACTTTGTTGCTAGCATGGAATCACTGAGTTGATGATTTAATTTTAGGAAACAAAACAGCAGACTACATGATCAATGGATGTCGATGGTGTACCTGATCTAAACGTGAGAGCACTGGATGATCAAGAGATCGATGGTGTACATCATGCAAACATGAGAGCACCATACGATGAAGATGTCAACGGTGTACCTGATCTAAACATGAGTCTACAAGATGATCAAGATGTCGACAATGTACCTGATGCAAACATCAGAGCACCGGATGATCAAGATGTAAATCGTGTACCTGACCTAAACATGAGGCAACCAGATGATCAAGATGTCGATGGTGTCCCTGATACAAACATGAGAGCTCCAGATGATCAAGATATCGACGATGTACCTGATACAAACATGAGAGCACCGGATGATCACGATATACCAGAAGATGATGAAGAATATGTACATATTCCAGAAGATGATGAAGAATATGTACACATACCTGGAGGAGAACATGTAGATGCTGAGCGGCCCAGCCATGCATATCTGCCCGAGACACATAATATGCAGTATATATTGCCTTGAAAGCACTCGGACTCGTCCATGGCAGAAAAATTGACATGAAAGACAAGCAATTTACAGATCAAATTGAGCAATGACTATGAGAACAAATTGATCTAGCTACTATTATGATTACACAATTTATTTACGGAGATATTCACAATAGGGAAGCTGGCTACTGTTATGACAGGAAATATATAATCAGGGGTCTTCCAACAAAACAGAAGTTCATATTAAATGACCAGCTCCCTGCTATATGCTTATCAGGTTCATTTTACTCAGACTGTAATTAATGCTGTATTCCTAATTATTTACTCATTCTGTAATTAATATCAGGTTCTTTTTAAACCCAATACTTATCAGAAATGACCACAAATTCTACAGAAGCAATTGAAGACATTCCACTTAACGAAGATATTTTATCATCTGATGAGCACTTCAAACAACTTGTACACGCAAGTGCAGAGGAGAGTGAAGAAAGTATCATAGCGAAATGTCACAGGGTGTCTCACTGATGTATCTGAATCGAAATTGAAGCTATTCCCAGGCGTTGCAGATGAACGCACATTCTCCCAGGTGTAGAGCCACGCCGCTGCAGTGGCACAAATATTCCCGCAGAAGTTCCAATGAACAGAACATTCTGGACAAAAAATGGTGTTGTGCCATCTGTGTTGTAATTGCTTGTTTGTAAATTGACACAATATAAATTCATGAAAGGAACTATGTGGTGAACTATGTCATTGGTTCAAACAAATATGTTCCCGTTTCTTTTTTTGTGTTGTTTGCTTCTATGTACATGAACTAGAGTAGTTCTCATTGTGCTATATATACACAATCTTGTCCATGTTTTGCAAATATGTTCACATAATGTCACTAAACAAGAATATAACACAAGCAAAATATAGACATGGATCTATTTTTGTTTTAGACAGGAGGAGAAAGCATAAGGGCATTTAAAAATATACCATACTACAGATGCTTACAATGTGTTCTCCCTTAATCTATCTTATCACCTATAAGGACATCAGAAAGGTCGCCTACTATTATTTGTTCAGCTTAGCTTAGATGCTGTATAGCTATTCCTAGCATGAACCGGTCGTCTATTTAGACACTAAGAACATATAAAAGTGTGGGCATCTAAATGATTCTGGAGTTTTATGGTGCAGGTGGAGACAACATATATGTCACCAAGGGGGTTGTTTCTAGAGTTGAACTAACACAATATGCACATGGTGCGACTCAGCTCATGGCTATTCAAATAGATACAGCTATTAATCCAGGAAATAGTGGAGGGCCTGCAATCATGGGCGATAAAGTGGCTGGAGTTGCTTTCCAAAATCAATCTGGATCAGAAAATATTGGGTGAGTACTCTACTATTTTGATCTTTGCACCAACTAAATCTTTATTTTACCCAGAATTTTGTGCCTAACCTTTTTTTGCAGGTATATTATACATGTGCCCATAATTATCTGTTTTATTTCTGGAGTGGAAGAGAGTGGTAAATATTCTGGGTTTTGCTCTCTTGGAATATCTTGCCAGGCCACTGGAAACATCCAAATAAGAGAGTGCTTTGAGGTCTTAATTCAGGTTTCAGGTTCTGTCAAACAAGATTATCTCAGATGCTTCTTCAACTGGTAAATCAAGAGATACAAGATCAATCGGACGGATCTTTAAAGAGTAAGAGATCCATAATAATAATTCCGATTATGCCCAACAGATTGGCCATCTTCAGATTAAGAAAGTGAGATACAGTCAACCAAAATCACCTTTTCAGTTACTGGGAACATCAAATGCTTTGATGAGCATCAAGTACGATCGATTCAGTTACTGGGAACATACATACCCTACTGCATCAAGTGCTTTGATGAGCATCAATCTTGCTCAATTTGTAGATCAATTAAACATACAGGGAACATACACACCATACTGACTGCAGGTGCTGGGCATCCTAGCGTTATGGCGGACGTGCTGGGCCATCCTGGCGCTGTGGCGGACGACATCCAGCGCGTACAGCATGAGGGCGACTCCTGCAGCCTACCGACACTGCTGGTTCTTCCGAAAAGCACCCAAGGTTGGAGGCGCTTCCGAGTTGGTGTTGACGATGGAAGACCCAAGGTTGGATTCGAACATCTACGAGCTCGATGGTCGGCAGATCTTGAAGAATATCAGGGATTTGGGGAGGTGGAGTGGAGCTTCTGCGTGCAGAGCGTCCAAGTTGTGTGTTTTGCAGGAAAAGGGAATCCCTTTCCTCTTGATATCCCGTCCTCGTGGGTTCTGGATGGCCGGCGAGGAAGAAGGAAGTTGGCTAGAGAGGGAGAGGAGGAGGAGGCAGCGCGGGCGAGGTCGTGGCGGAGCAGGCAGCGAGGGAGAGGGCAGCGACATGAGAGCACAATTTGGGGAAGGAGACGACGGGAGTGGAGAAGGACCGTGGGTTCGGTCGGAAATTCATCGAGGGCCTTTTCACAAAATGGCGGTCGCGACAGGTATTTTTGGGCCTGAGGGAGTATGTGATATCAACAGTCAGAGCAACATGTCAATCACGTGCAACTTTGCTGCCAGCTTAGTGCTGTTACAATTAGAAATCAACAACAAAAACACAAAGCTATATCTCCAACCAACAGTTTCCTGATATGAAGGTATCCAAACCAGAAATAAAGACTGGCTGCCCTGAGCATAGGCAAAATCCAGATATAATATGCTCCAGCAATATAAGCTAGGTGTACCAACGAAAAAGTATACATAAGTTGCTGACAACAAATAGGGATAAACATCAAAATAGACACCACTGGTTACTACCACGTGCATATACACAAAGCAGACAAGACTTGTGAATTAACGCCATAGTTAAGCAGCTAGAACATAAACAGGCTAGTCTCATCATATTACAAAAACAGGTAGACAAGTTCACGGAGGAGTAGTAAGAGTAGTTCACATGACATATCATGCATGACTTAATTTTACAATTGCTAACACATCATCAACAACTCCCGCCTTCAGTATCTTCAACCAACTTCATGAACGGGGAAGTTGTAGGTACAATGAGAGCCTTTGTGTAGCTCATCATCAGCATGTCCTGCTCGTCCTCAACAAGGAAAGACCAAGCAACAGTTATCTCCAATTCACAATCACCAAGGAAGCATCGTTCTTGACTTATGTTGCTTAATTCAGGTTTAAAGACAACACTTCCTCTCATGACATCAGTCTTTGTGACAACTTCCAGTGTTTCTTTCAATTGTACAGAAACAACCTGCCTTGACAACTCCAGGTACCCCTCTTCATCTACGGGTGCTGCTCCATCTTTTCCATCAAGCAGAACAACAGAGTTAGGTGTGTGCTCAGCTTCGCCTTCAGCATCCTCTTCAGGCAGTGAAGAGCAAATAACGTGTACACCGTTTGCAGAAAGCAATGAGCCTTTCATAACACGGATACTAATTATAGTTGCTTGGATCGAGCCTCTGACATGCTCACAGCATAACTCTATCTTGGCAAAACAACCATTGATGGAATGTGTGATAAGAGTATCAGAAGCATCATGATCACAAGTAAAAGCTTTAGTAATCAAGTTCCTGTCTTCTGACTTCATAGTGCCCTTCACTTTCAGTTGGATTTCAATCTGAACAGGGTCCGTAGACAAAATTGCACGAGACGGGCCAGTCAAGTGCAAATAAGAATCCTGCAACCATCATCATTTGCAATTGACTTGTCAACACCAAATCAGGCAACAATAGGAATAAAAATCAGGAAAATACCCATGTGTACCTTTTCGAGGAATTGGCAGTTATCCCTACTGCGAAGGAAAAGATTATTGCGACGATAGTCCACACCATCCCTGGCAGCAACCATGCCGTATACTTACAAAGGCCAGTTGAAGTTGAAGCCTCTCAATTCTGTGATTTTGATTGAGAAGATTTGCATTGTCCGCATGAGATCAGCAAACAATGGGTGGTGGCCTGGCATATAGTGTGTGAACAGCATTGAGCTCACTGTAGCTGTATATGGCAAAGTGAAATAAATGTGTTAGAAATACATACATGGAACAGCAGAATAATCTACGAGGTACAAAAGGTAGATTTAAAGAACTTGGCTATAGATTGTTTTTGTATCATATTTCAACCAAGAAACACATTGTCCAAAAGAATTAGCAACATCTATTACCACAACTACCAAACAATTTCAAACTGGGCAACAGATAAGGAAGCGATATCAGAAAATAAAAATACAAAGGCCAGCATTAGTAAAGTATGGCAAAAATATCCAATCATAACATGATTACAAATTAGGAATTCTTAAAGCATGGCATTAGTAATTCCCACATCATATTTTTACTAGCAAAGAGAACTAATAGCTACTATGTGCATGCCTAAAGAATATCCTAGGCCAAGATGCCAACTAGAGAGATGCAGCACAACATTTACCATCATTACCAACAGTAAGACAACAGAGATATATTGAGCAGAAAAATGATAAGAGAAAATGGTATGGAATCATGACTTCAAGATGAAGTTCCTATAATCAATCAATAAAACATGTAATTCTATGCTCAGAACTATAAATTACAGGAAGACTAACTTATGTAAAGCTGTAAACTGAAACACATGGACCTCAAAAGACCCTATGCAGTGAAAAAAGAGTCGAAACTGGTAAAATTCTCACAGGTTCACTCATGTGTCCGGAAATCGCACTTTATGTTTTAATAAATCTCATGTCCTGAATTGTAGATAGGTTTCTTATAATTATGATATGGACACGGACACCTGCATAGGGCCTGATTTAAAACTTGAATAATCTAAGGAAGTATGCTTTCAAGTATACTCACAAAGCATACTTGGTCCAGAACTACGAAAACAACAGGAGAGAATCCCAGGAGGAAGGGCCACCGTCCCTAGAAGGTGCGGCCATTCCTAACGTAGGGGATATGATCCCAGATATCTTTACATTTGGATTTTCAATTCTTTACTCGAGGTTGTCACTTTTCATCCTTAAGTTTGTAAAAGCCAGCAATATATTATGACAAATCCTAATTAAGGGGACAAGGATCCCAGCTATCATTGAGTTCGGAATTCCTGTTTATCTTCGAGTTCATGATTCCCAGTTATCTTTAAATATCTTAAGAGTTCCCAGGGTTTTTATGTTCCATACTTAAGTTTGAACGAGGGGCATATAATGCCTATCCTTTCAAACTGGGGCACAACACATAAGGAAGTGGTATCAGAAACTAAACAAATAAAAAGAACAACAGCATGGAAAAAATATCCAATCATGATTTCAAATTAGGAATTCATAAAGCATGGGCATTAGTATTTCCACGTCATATTCTATTAGTAAAGAGAACTAACAGCTATTCTGCACATGCCCAAAGAATATCCTAGGCCAAGTTCATGCCAACTAGAGAAATGCAGCACGACATTTACCATCAGTGCCAAACGACCCAAGAGAAAAGGGTACAGAATCCTGACTTCAAGATTGTTCATATAATAATTAATCAATGAAACATGTTACTCTACGCTCAAAATGAGAAATTACAGGAAGACAAACTTATGTAAGCTGCAAACTGAAACAGATAGACCTCAAAAGACCTTATGCATTGAAAGAAAAAGTCAAAACTGGTCAAATTCTCACAGGTTCGCTCATGTGTCCAGAAATAGCCACTTTATTGTTTCATAAATCACATGTCCTAGTGTATAGGTTTCTTATACATACGAAATGTACACCTGCATGGGGCATGATTTAAAACTTGAACAATCAAAGGACCAAGTATGCTTTCAAGTATACTCACAAAGCATACTGGTCCAGAACTATGGACACAACAGGAGGGAATCCCAGGAGGAAGGGCCAGCGTTCCTAGAAGGTGCAGCCATTCCTAATGGAGGAGATATGATCCCAGATATTGTTACGTTAGGATTTTCAATTCCATACTCAAGTTTGTTACTTTCCATCGTTAGGTTTGTAAGCCGGCTACAAGGATCCGAGCTATCATTGAGTTCGGAGTTCCCAGTTATCTTTTGAGTTCAGGATTCCCAGTTATCTTTAAATATCTTCAGAGTTCCCAGGGTTGTTATGTTCTATACCTAGGTTTGTAAGTGGGGTATAATTCCAATCCTTTCAAAGGATCAACACATAAGGAAGCGATATGCCGATATCAGAAACCAAACAAATAAAAAGAACTACAAAAACAACGCATGACAAAAATATCCAATCATATCATGATTTCAAATTAGGAATTCAGAGCATGACCATTACTAATTCAAAGTCATATTCTACTACTAAAGAGAACTAACAGCTATTCGGCTCATGCCCAAAGAATATCCTAGGCCAAGTTCACGCCAACTAGAGAGATGCAGCACAACATTTACCATCAGTTCCAAGAGCAAGACAACAGAGATATATTGAGCAGAAAATCGACGCAAGAGAAAAGGGTAACCTGATTTCAAGATTAAGTTCCTATAATTAATCGATGAAATATATTATTCTACACTCAAAACAAGAAATTGCAGGAAAACTAACTTATGTAAAGCTGTAAACTGAAACAGATAGACCTCAAAAGACCCTCACCCTATGCATTGAAAACGAGTCAAAACTGGTAAAATTCTCACAGGTGTCTGGAAATCACCACTTTATTGTTTCATAAATCTCATGTCCTAAATTGTGGATAGGTTCGTTATACATACGAAATGTACACCTGTGTGGGGCCTAATTTAGAACTTGAACATCAAAGGACCAAGTATGCTTTCAAGTATACTCACAAGTCACAAAGCATACTGGTCCAGAACTATGGACACAACAAGGGAATCCCAGGAGGAAAGGCCAGCGTCCCTAGAAAGGTGCAGCCATTCCTAACGGAGGGGATATAATCCCAGATATTGTTACGTTAGGATTTTCAATTCTATACTCAAGGTTGTTACTACCTTCGTTCCAAAATAAGTGTGTCAACTTTGTCTAGATATGCATGTATCTAGAAGCGTTTTAGTGTGTAGATACATGCGAATCTAGAAAAAGTTGACACTTGGAACAGAGGTAGTACTTTCCATCCTTAGGTTGATATATAATGTATAGCTCTACTTTTACCACTCAAGCAATATATTATGACAAATCCTAAATAGGGGGATAAGGATCCTAGCTATAATTAAGTTCAGAATGCCCAGTTGTGTTTGAATTCAGGATTCCCAGTTATCATTATTTAATATCTTAAGAGTTCCAGGGTCATTATGTAACATACTTAGTTTGTAAGTGGGGCATATAATGCCTATCCTTTCAAACTGGGGCAACACAAAATGTGGCGGTATCAGAAACTAAACAAATACTTAGAACAACAATAACAAAGCATGGCAAAAAATATCCAATCATATCATGATTTCAAACTAGGAAGTCTTAAAGCACGGGCATTAGTAATTCCTCAGCATACACTAGAAGAGAGAACTAAGAGCTATTGTGCGCATGCCAAATAAAATCGTAGGCCAAGTTCATGCCAACTAGAGAGATGGAGCACAACATTTACCATCAGTGCCAGCAGTAAAAAAACAGAGATGGACATGTATGAATACTGAAATTATATTAGCTTTTTTTGCCAACAAAGGATAAGAAACATTGCAGTCAACATAGAGAAAACTGAAGTAATTTCAAATGTCATGTTTTTAAGAGTGTGTGGCAGAGAACCCACAACAAATGTGGATTACTCCACAGCAAGTACCCTGCTGCCACCGGCAAGATGGCCTACAAGGGTCCGCAGCATGCAGAACAATTGGAAATTACTTGGGCTCTGAAGGTATTGCAGCAACCTTCTTAATTGAAGTCATTTTGCAAAAGGATTCGACATGTGCTAAAGCTAGCAAGAAGGATCCTTGGATAAAATGTCTTATTTCAACTGGCATGACATGACGGCATTTGTGCAATAAAATATGACAAAAACGAATAGCAATGTTAACAGATAGGGAAGGTCTTGAGTAGATTGATATGGTTATACAGTTACACAGATGTTACAGTCCTCATTGAGAAATGTATGAACATAGGTCAGTGTATCAACTATATGATTCCCTTGCTCCGTTTTAGCATAATATTCTACGACCATTGTGTAAGGTTTCTATCTCCATATTGTAGGTGAACTTGCTTTTGCAATCCATTCAAGAAGAATAAATACGAATTAATATGGCTGCAAATCAAATATGAAGTATGGTTATGTATGCTTACTGGAATCCTCAAAGGTTATGGAATTGTTGCGACGGTGAAGTCGGTCCCAGCTGTTTATGTAGGCAGCAAAATGGGCTTCCTCCATCTCTGCTCCTTTCATCATTTTTTTGTCCATCGGATCATTCTTTTTGATCCGCTTGAATTTCTGGTCGAACTCAGGTACCCATGTACATAGCCAATCAACATCTTGGGAACACAATTGCAGTTTGGACACATGGTCCGCCATCGTGTTAAGCATGGATGTAGCTAAGAATGCTGCAACTGTTGAGACTAGCAGCTCAAGCTGACGCACGTTGTCCCACATCTGGTTGAAGAGGAAGGAGATCGAACCCAATTCGAAGCTACCCTTCTCCTCCGTCGATCTGGCTTCCGACTTGTATACACTTATGAGCATTTTCTTGAACTTATCACCAAGCTCGCTATCGGCCCGAGCCTGCTGCAGCAGCAATTCGACGACTTCCATAGTGCTCCCCTTGGACTCCCAAACCGTCGTGGCAATCTGGCTCTGGGTCTCTCTCGACCTCCCTTTATAGCCGATCCTCTTGGCTGCCAGTGCCTCCGCCGATTCGAACTCCAGACGGCTTCCAATCTTTCGCTTGATCTCCAAAGCGCGCAACTTCACCTTTGTATCGGTATCGGCCAGCCGGAACAGAAAGTTCAACAACACCAGAATGTCCGATTTCAATCCGAACAGACCTTTCCGATCCTGCTCGCCGATGCGCAATTTCAATCCGAACAGCCCTTTCTCACGAACCTCGAGCCGGCTGAGAACCTCCTCCATGAGGACCGCGACATCATAGAGCTCCGTCGCCATCGCACAGTCCTCACCACCCTTCCTTGTCCCCGCCGCCGCTCTTTTTCGTTTATAGGGGAAGGTACAAGGATACCAGCTAGGGTTTCCAAGATTCGCTGCTAGGGATGTAAACGGATCGGATCGGATCGGATATTGCTATTACCACATCCTTTACCATATTTTTTTGGTGGATTCGGATCGGAGCGGATAATAGCCGGATGCGGATTCGAATGCGGATTATATCGGATTGTGGATATGGAGCGGATTCGGAGCGGACTCGGATCGAAAGAAGATAATCGAACAAATACACGTAGAAAAATAAAAATTTATTTAGTTTATACAAAAGAAATGACAAGAAAGCGTGCAACACTAGATAACAGTAGTATAAAAGTACAAGATTGGTAATAGCATAGTATAACATGTATATGTAGCATGCATAGCTAGCCGATACACAAATAGATTGTCTAGATATTGGGGTTGTGCTAAATTTATCAGATTATCCTATTTAAGTACCTCGGATAATCCGCATAAAATATCGGATTATCCTTATCCGTCGGATATCATCAATACCATATCCGCTACCACATCCGTCGGCTATCCGCTCGATAAATATCCGCATCCGCATCCATATCCGCTGGATATCTAAAAATGCATACCATATCCTGAAAAATAGATGCGGATACAGATTCGGAGCGGAAATTATCCGTACCATTTACATCCATATTCGCTACGAACGCAAGAGTGCTTATTACAGTGGCATGTCTCTCAGCCCGGCCCAGTAGATCGAGACGATCAGGCCCAGGCGCCTAGTCCATTTAGAGGCTGTTTGGTTTAGTTGCTATCAAGTGGATGACAAAAGATTTTTTTTTGTGGTTATCAAGTGTTTGGTTTAGAGAATGGAGTGAATATGGATAACCACTTTTGGCTTAAAATGGTGGTTGAGCATATCCCACAAAAAGAGTTGGATGAGCTCAACCACTTTTGGATAGCTCATCTGAAGCATTTTTTTGTTCCTTCATCCTTCCTCTCGAGAGGAAATAAGCATCTTTTCTCGCCTATGGGGCTCGACAGGGAGCGACAACAAGGGCGGTCATAGCCTAGCCGTCAGGCAGAGCGGGTGTTCGAATGTGCACGCGGACGTAGGCCGCCGGGCAGAGGGGGCCCAGGCAGGCAGGTCGACACGGGGTCGACATGGGCAAAAGGGTGGCGAGCTTCCGGCGATCGTGGCCGCTGCTAGGAAAGTGGTGAGACGGATAAAGAAGACAAGGAGAAAGGGAGAAAATGGAAAAAAAGAATATAGTTGGGCATGTAGATTTTGACTGGCTATCCATAACCAATTTTTATCCCACTTTAGTCTAACAGAAAAAATGCCTATCCCTAACCAGCTGGTTAGGGATATCCTCATCCGCTAAATGACATCCTCTACCAAACAGCCCCTTATTCCGCCGCGCCTTGATTCCATCTCACGTGAGGCATCCAAAGGTGTAATTGGCATACCAGGATGATTAGATGATCTGGACCGTTGGATCAAATTCCTAGAACACATCGCATCCGTTTGTCAATGGTAATTCGTTTCTACCCTCATCAGCAGTAAGACCGACATGTCTCTCTGCCCAGCTGTGTTCCTTACCACCCATAATACACCCGGCCCCACAAGTTCGCCTCCTACGTAATGTCTTCAATAGGCCTATGCTGGTGCGTGTGGTCTGGGCCATGACATCAATCTCCCCTGTGACGTGAAAATAGGTTGGATACAAAGCTAAACCTAGCAAATCCCCACCATCCGCCTCCCCTAATCCCTGCACTCCTCCTGGAAGAGCCGTCGTCGCCACCCTGCCTGTCCTTCTCCCCCGCGTCGAGTCGGCGCCTCCCCATCTTCCAAGCGAGCTCGTCGCCTCTCCATCCAGTCTCTGCAGTTCCAACGCAGGCCAAGACTTGATTTGGTGTCCATGGCGGCAGTCGTGCGGGAGCCGGTGGTGGTGGTGCTGCATGGTGGCGACCGGCTTCACCACGAGGAGTTGTGGTGGCCGGCTGTAACACCCTCGAATCGACCCTATGCAAGTTTTAGCCCTTTCCACCAAACCCGCATAGAAACGATTCAAGGACGCCCACCAGGCACTTTCGTGCGGTTGGAAAACGAAGTAATAACATTACACAACAGTCCTCGATAGGACCCACAGAACAGATATATATATACAACAGCGACTCAAAGAGTCAAGAATACAGATATACAATACAAAGATCCAAATCACCTTGAAACGTTAGAGCGTCCGACTACGGACAAGATGCAAATGGGGCTAAGAGCCCTGAAGAATAACCAATGGCGTCCATAACCCTGCCCAGGCCAAGCCGGAAGGGTAACCCTGCTAACGACGTCGACCTCAAACCTGCTAAAACAAAAGGGGTGCCGACAAAGGGCAAAGGAAAAAGAGGAGCGTCAGTACTGAGGCGAGTACATGGTGAGGCTAGAATTCGGCGGCTCTCGCCTACATAGGTATGGTGGGCTGAAGCGGCAGCGCAGCGGC
The DNA here is from genome assembly GCA_023614405.1 of Avena insularis. Lineage (NCBI taxonomy): Eukaryota > Viridiplantae > Streptophyta > Magnoliopsida > Poales > Poaceae > Avena > Avena insularis. Next base: position 591,416,793 of record CM042686.1, read on the forward strand.
ACTAAACAACCTATAGAGACTCAATACAACTGGCGGTTATCAGAGAGGGATAAGAGAGACCTATTCGGATCCAACCTAAAGCTAACACCAACAAACCCATCCTGGTATTTCCCCCTCGGGACCAAACGAGGAAGTCGGACCAAGGAACTCACACAGTTGGCAGTTTTATTCATTCGATTATAGTTGAAGCACTTACTAGTCAGATATAGATAGCATGAGTCATCCTGATAGCATAAGTAGTGGGCAGTTTTAATCACCATTCCGTTGTAGTGGAAACATTTACTTGTCAGATATAATTGTCCTGAGGAATCCCAAAACCCAACAGTTGTTGAAACTTTTATCACATTCCATTGGAGTTGTAATACTTACTAGGCATATATAACAAACAACCCAGATCCACCAGTTGTTGGCATTTTTAATATCCATTCCGTTATAGTTGCATCGTTTACTAGACACACATTAAGTCAAATTTATAGCACTACTTTAGTTATGCTTGTCTATGATCGAGATACTGTGCTCCAAGTCGTCCATAACCGCGGACACGGCTTTCAGAAAGTTTTACCCTGTAGGGGTGCACAAATAGCAACACACACTCGATCAACCTCGGAAAAACCAAATCAAAACCCAACGAGGCATTCACGACAAAGCGATCACAGGATTCAGAAATATTTCAGGGGGCCACCCCAATAAGCTACCATAGCGAAGTTGGCCGACTCGAGACGGACCCAGGGTTTTGCGAACGGTCAGCGATCGGGAACCGAAAATGTGGTGGGCTTGTCGATACCGCTAAATCGTCCCGCATGATCCCTAAGCGATAGGTGCTCCTCGCACAATCTTAAATAAGCGATAAAGCATGGCATAAGTACAGGATAGTAATAAAGCCCCAAACTACTTTGTGGCCCCAAGAAATAAGAATGAATCAAGCTCTGGCTCAGGGGGGTCCATAAGGCCTCCCGGATGTGGATAGTGCGAAAAATCAAGAAACAAGTATCAAGTACTCGGGGTCCTACGGGACACAAGTGAGCATGGAAGAACCAAATAACATCTATTGCCCACCGATGCCTCTGCATTAGTTATATCTACCATTTTAATAGTTGTAATTAAAGTCATGATCATCTCCACCATTAAGCATCTCCACCATAAACATCTGCCAGCTTACCAACAACTGTGGTACTCGACAACACGAGATCGCACCTGAGCAAGCAACTACGACTCGCAAGGCCATCTATCTACCAAACAACAGGTATTAGGAGGTGTCCATGGCAATATAGAGGCTGCTCGTGATATAACTGGTGCACGGAAACTAAAGCATCGCGACACGGATAGCAATAGATCAACAGGAGGAAATAAAGACTATAAATGCAAAATAGGTAGAAGGGGGAGAGATGCTCGCCTGGAAAACATAGCCGAAGGTTCATATCCGGAGAACTTGTCGATACTCACATCAACTCATCGGCCTAATCCGCGAAGAAGCAAACACTAGAAGAAACACCAGATGCAATATTTAATACTACGGCAGAAGATCCGGCATGCTTATGATATGATGCATGGCATGGCACAGGTGCGGTGCAATTAGCCAATATTAAGCGGAACTGAGGTCCCGACGATTAATTAAGAGGTTCATGTTGTTTAGGTACCCCACAATTTAAGTGTTGTATTAACAGGGTGAAACATGGCATCGGTTCGCTACACCAATTTAAATGGAGTCCAGAATAAGAAAACTATATCCTGTATATAGACTCCATATTTAATTATAAGGTGAATCGGCAGAATGTCCCCATCCCACAGACAGGTATGCATGCATGAACAATTTAATATGCGACAGTTGATAATGTCATATTATAAAAAATAGGGGTCTCGGATAAAGGGGTCATACATCTGGGTTCGCCAGATCTTGGTTCCGAGGGTTCGGGGTTCGACAGGATCCGGATCTGGGGTTCGGTTTCCAGGGTTCAGGGTCTTTTGATTCCATGAAGGAGATCTTGAAGTCCTTGACGAAGACCTTCGGCTTACTTCTTCATATCCCCGCCTTTCGAAGAGCTTGGTGGTGGTGTTTGCAACTACCCGAATGATTTCATGACCAGATAATTTCCATGGCGAACGACGGTCTTGGACTCGGACGAAACATCGCGTGGAGCACCTATTTGGTACAGCAACTCGAACTAGAACCAAACTTGGCCGAGGAGTACGAACAACCTGCATGATAGGATCTGGTCACTTCTCTGCAACATCTCCCACGAGGTTACAAAACAACAAAGTACCAGCATGGTACTACCCAGGGGAGCCTGCACTCGTGTATGAAAATAGGCATCGTGCGCGCGACACGGGAAGCAGAACGGGCGGCCGGGGAGGATGTCGATCTTGCGGGACCGAGGACGCGTGGCCGTCGATGGCGCTTGCAGCACCATGGCTCGAGCAGGGACGGAACAGGTCGCAGGGACGGCGGCGGGGCTCTGGCCGGAGCTCGAGGCGGAGGATGGTCAGAGGCAGGAGATTGCCACGCCCTAGCGTCCAGAGGAGGCGCGGGAGGGCCGGCGACGACAGTAGGCCGGAGAGGAGGAGCGGGCCGCAGCGGCCTGCGAGCCAGAGGGAGGCGCCGGCAGGATCTCGTTGTAGAACGGCGGCGACCGGGATCGGGTAGAGGCGGCGGAGGACGTAGCGGCTTCGGGCGGTTGTGCTCCGGCGAGAGGCGCTGCCGAGGGGGCCGACGGAGGAGGCCGACGCGGGCGGCGCTCGAGAGAACGGTGGCGGCAGTCGGCGACGTGGGTCAGAGGCGGGGTCGAGGAAACCGAGGAGAGAGGGGGCACGGGGCTGGCGGGGTTTGCATGGTGGGGTGCGGATCGAGGTGGTCGGGGCGTGCGGCAGGTGTGAGGGAGTGGGTGGCAGGTGAGAGGGGGCCTTGAGACCAGTGGGCCAGGGGGCTGTGTGAAGGAGAGGGTGGGGTGGCCAAGTGGTGTGTGGGGTGTGTGGGCGGGCAGGCGGGTGAGGTGGCGGTGGTTGGCGGGAAAAAGGGAGGGGCTGGTGATGTGGAGGAAGGGTATTGGCTGGGGTGCGGTGGAGGGGCTGGGTAGATTAGGTTTGGGTAGAAAAGGGTTTGGGGGATCTGGGTTAGATAGGATTTTATCTGGAGGTGGCCGGCTGGGCGTTCGGGCCTGGCTGGCTGCCTCCCAAAAATAATTTAAATGTTCTACTGTTTAAAACGGGGCTTTTGAAATCCGTTGGTAGACAAAACAAAATATTCCGGACAGACCCGGGTTTTGTGTTTGAAGTAAAGACGGGGTATTTAGAAAACAATAATAGACTTTTCGAAAATAGTTGAAGACAAAACCATGCATGATGATGACGATGCTCAAATGCAATGTGGCATGATGACATGAGCATGCGGTCATGATGATGCAATGCACAAAAACAGCACGATTTTCTAGTAGTGGTTTTTGCGGGGCACCACACCGGCCACCAAGTCGCGTCCCTTGTTGGCGCTGGTGACCTCAGGCTTTGGACCGGCGACGACCACGTCCGGCTGCCACAGATAGATTTGGCTCCAGCCAGTCCTCCTCCTCATTGTCGTTCCCCACCTCCAGGACATCCTCAAGCCCTCCACCAACACACTCACCTCCGATTTGAAGCCTCTCAATGGAACTCGCTCTTTTGTGGTGCTCAGCTAACCGCGGTATGCCACCCTCGACGAGAGCCGATGAAGATGATGCTAAAGAAAGGGAGATGGAGCAGGGAAGAAGAGATGGCAATGGAGTAGGGGAAAGAGGGGCCTGCAACGGGAGAGCCACATCATGGATCTCCAATCTATGCGCATTTGATGGCCAATAGAAGCTACATAAAAGGTACGGTTAAATGTTTAGACATTCCCACTGCCATGGATCCATCCTTTCATTTCAGATAGGTTTAGTAGTGATCTTGCTTCACCTATCGCTAGATCTTGCTTATTAGGAAGTCCCAACCTCATATTGTTACTTCTTTTTGGTGAAGTTTGCAGTAACGTGCTGGTTATCTTGGATAGGACTAGTAGCGTGCTGGTTATCTTGGATAGGAGTCAGACTAATGAATTTGGCTGCATCTTGTTCGCATGGTTTTAATCTGCCTTATGGGCACTTATGTTCGGACATTCTTACAGAAATTGGAAAATATTGATGTGGCTATTTTTGTTGGTATACTTCTAATGATTTTGCACAATCTTGGACTACTGTACTGAATCTAGCTGTTTTGAATGATCTGGCTGTTTCGAACGTTCATTGTGTGCTAATATAATTTACATTTTCTTCTGTTAAAAATGCTTTAGTGTACGGTTTAATTGGATCTTGATTTCTTGTCGCCTAAGAGTTTGCGGGAGTCTGCTCGCATGGGCCAAGAGATGCGATGCCAGCCAAACTATAATGATGCAAAACTGAAGATGCTCGAGGTACCTCACAACTGAGTCGGTGGTCAACTGATCAGTTGCTTTATGACTGACACCATTACCATTTGATTGCGCAGGAACCGGATATACCTCGGTGGAACCGTCAGCAAGGAGTACCTCAGGCAGAAGAAGGTTGTTCACCTCTTCAAGAAGATCAAGGACGACATATGGTTGCAGCAACAAAGATCAAACTACTCCTAGTTAAAATAACAATACGGCTGCTCATTCCCAAAATTCAGTGACCAGTTCAGTATGTTTTGAAAATCAAGGACCACTATAGCGAGAATATCATTTTGCGGCCCGAAAGTTGGGTCGCCCAGACAACGCGGTACCCAAGTTGATTTTTATCACCGTGATTCGAAAAGTTGGGGCGCCAATTGCTAAGAGGGGTCTTTCGAGTGAATGATGGTCAAACCCAATATTTTCAAATCGCGCCCGTTAAGTCAGGATATTCCGTAACACTAGTTCCTGATGTGCCCCTTCTTCGTCGGTCACTCTTCTTAGCCACCCTGCACGTGTCGTAGGGGCAAATCTATTACTGTACTTTCCTAACTCTCGACACTGAATCTTGCTGCGGTGGCGGCGGTCTCTTTTCTTCTCTTCCCCGACCCTAAATCTGCCGGCGGTGGAGGACCTTTTTTCTTCCTCCCCCGACACTGAATCCGACGGCGGTGATGACCCACAAGTATAGGGGGTGTATCGCAGTATTTTCAATAAGTAAGAGTGTCGAACCCAACGAGGAGCAGAAGGTGCTGGCTAGTGGTATGTATCAGGAATTTTCTGCAAATACTTATGTAACACCCTCGAATCGGTCCTATGCAAGTTTCAGCGCTTCCCGCCAAACCCAAATAGAAACGATTCAAGGACGTCCACTAGGCACTTTCGTGCGGGTGGAAAACGAAGTAATACCATTACACATTAGTCCACGATGGAACCCACAGAACATATATATATATACATCAACGACTCCATGAGTCAAGAATACAGATATACGATACAAAGATCCAAATCACCTTGCAAATGATAGAGCGTCCGACTACGGACAAGATGCAAATGGGGCTAAGAGCCCTGAAGAATAACCATTGGCGTCCATAAACCTGCCCAGGCCAAGCCGAAAGGATAACCCTGCTAACGACGTCGATCTCAAACCTGCTAAAACAAAAGGGGGTGCCGACAAAGGGCAAGGGAAAAAGAGGAGCGTGATCTGATGCCGATTGCAGCGAGGCTAGAATTTGGCGGCTCTCGCCTACATAGGTATGGTGGACTGAAGCGGCAGCGCAGCGGCACTAAACAACCTATAGAGACTCGGTAACACTGGCGGCTATTAGAGAGGGGTAAGAAAGACCTATTCGGATCCTGCCTGATACTAACACTAAACATACCCATCCTGGTATTTCCCCCTCGAGACCAAACGAGGAAGTCGGACCAAGGAACTCACACAGTTGGCAGTTTTACTCATTCTGTCATAGTTGCAGCATTTACTAGTCAGATATAGAGCTTGAGTCATCCTGATAGCATAAGTAGTGGGCAGTTTTAGTTAACATTCCGTTGTAGTTGGAACATTTACTAGTCAGATATAATTGTCTTGAGGAATCCCAAAACCCAGCAGTTGTTGGCACTTTTATCACATTCCATTGGAGTTGCAAAACTTACTAGGCAAATATAACAAGACACAAGGAACCCCAGCTCCACCAGTTGTTGGCAATTTTAATATCCATTCCGTTGTATTTGAATCTGATTACTAGTCACATATTAAGTCAAATTTATATCACTACTTTAGTTATGCTTGTCTATGATCAAGATACTGTGCTCCAAGTCGTCCATAACCGCGAACACGGCTTTCAGAAAGTTTTACCCTGCAGGGGTGCACAAATAGCAACACACACTCGATCAACCTCGGAAAAAACCAACTCAAAACCCAACGAGGCTTTCATGACAAAGAAATCACAGGATTCATAAATATTTCAGGGGGCCACCCCATTAAGCTACCCGCAACGAAGTTGGCCGGCTCCGAGACGGACCCAAGGTTTGTGTGGACGGCTATAAACGACTGGGAACCCGAAAGTGTGACTGGGCTTGTCGATACAGCGAAAACGTGTCATGATCCTAAATAGTACAGGTGCTCCACGCACAATCTTAAATAAAGCAGTAAAACATGACATAGGTACAGGATAGTAATAAAGCCCTAAACTAGTTTATGGCTCCAAGAAATAGAAATGAATCAAGCTCTGGCTCAGGGGGATCCTATAGGGTCTCCTGGATGTGGATAGTGCGAATAGTCAAGGAACAGGTATCAAGTACTCGGGGCCTACGGGACACAAGTGGACATAAAAACCAAATAGCATATATTGCCCACCGGTGCCTCTTTCATTAGTTATCCCAGCAAATTAATAGTTGTATTTAAAGTCATGATTATCTCCACCATAAACATCTGCCAGCATTCCAACAACTGTGGTACTCGACATCACGAGATCGCACCTGAGCAAGCATCTACGACTCGCAAGGCCATCTATCTACCAAACAATAGGTATTAGGAGGTGGTCCATGGCAATATAGAGGCTGCACGGGATATAACTGGTGCACGGAAACTAAAGCATCACGACACGGATAGCATCGGTTCGCTACACCATTTTAAATGGAGTCCGGAATAAGACAAAGATATTCCGCATAAACACTCCATATTTAATTATGAGGTGAATCGGCATAATGCCCCCAACCCACATGAGAGGGAGAACTTGGCGGTCTTCGGATCCGGGAAGTAGATCTTGTCGCACGGTGTCCGGGTAGGCGATCTTGGTAGGTTGGGACGATCTTGTCGGTTCCATGTCGAAGGCCTTGGTGCTCCGGATCGGTCTTCGGGTCCATGAAGGCGTTCTCGGGCCCGGGGTTCTTCGGCTCCGTGAAGAAGATCTTGTCGATTAGGCACCACCACCTTCGATCTCCGGTTGGAGTCTTGTCGTCCATCATTGTCGGTGGCGAACTTGAGGGGATCGGGTACCGGTGGTCTTGGAGTGGTACTCTGGGGCTGCTTTGGGTTCCTGGCGATGGTCTTGTCGTCCACGACGGCGAACTCAAAGTCCCGAGATGAAGCGCTTGTCGTTTCCGTGAAGCGATCTTGGCGGTCATCGGGTCCGAGACGAAGAACTCGTGGAGATCGGGAAGGAGAGCTTCGCGCTATCGTATCCATGAGGGGGTACTTGTCGGTGACGTTTTCGAGCATCTCTGGGTTGGTACGATCTTGTCCGCCGAGGTGGTTCGAAGACCCGGGTCGAGGCTGATCTTGGAGTGAACGCGTAACATCTTGTCGGGAAGAACTCGTGTATCACTTGAGGTTATGGCGGGAGGACTGACTATACTCAAACATGATAGCGCAAACAGCAGGACACACTTGTGTTGGGCATCCACACAGAATGGGAGCAGCAACAACGCTTGCAACAAGGTAGGAGGCAGGCACGGGTCCTTGCGGCTCTTGAGGAGGGCACCACGACGCCATGGGCAGAACAGAGGCGACTGCACCGGGACGGGCGGAGGAGGAAGGTGACGATGGAGACGAGGTCGAGGACGGCCTTGTCGGCTCGAAGGGCTCGCGCGGTGCGGAGCAGAGAGGCAGCCGGCGACGCTCGGTTCGGTGGGGCTCGCAGCAGAGGGGAGAAGGCGTCGCAGCCATGGTGACGCCACAAAGGAAGGTCGGGTGGCGACCAGTGATACGGAGGCCGGGGCGGAGCGAGGTCGCGGGGATCCGGTGAGGCGGGAGATGGAGGCGCGTGGCGACCCGAGGTAGAGGAGGCCGACTGACGGCGTGAGGCGGAGAAGCAGGCGGCGGAGTCTGGTGACAATCTGGTCGAGGCGACCCTAGGCGCGGAGAGGAGAGCGGGCGCGGGGACGGCGAGCTGAGCGGCGGTGGGGGTCCCTGCAGCGGCGAGGATGGATGCGGGATTGCAGGGTAGGTGGGATTGGATCGAGGAGGGGCAGGTGGTGGGGAGTGGTGGGGCCGGGCGGGGTTGGTGGAGACACGGGCATGGGGATCAGTTCTAGGGGCTGGGGGGTTGGGCGCGTGCGTGTGTGTTGTGCTGTGTGCGGGGTGCGTGTCCGCCGCGTGGGAGTGGGGCTAGGTGGGGTAGGTGGCGATCTGTGGGAGGAGGGAAGCGACCAGGTGGGGTGGGGGGTTGTGCAGGTGGTGGGCCAGGGCGAGGTGGACAGGCGGGGTGAGAGAGAGAGTGGCGGCAGGGCAGGAGGGAGTTATCGGCTGTGGGGAGTAGGTAGGTGTGGGTTAGGGTTTTCGAGTGTGTGGGGTGGTAGGTAGCTGGCTGCTGGGCCTTGGGCCTGGCGGCTGGCTGCCTCCCCCACTTAATAAAAATATTTTATTTTTATTTAACTTTTAAAATATTTTATGAATAATTTTTTAGACAAATAAAAGATCCGGCAGAGACCGGGGTTTGATTTGGAATAAAGACGGGGGTATTTAGAAAACAAAGGTAGGCTTTTCGAAAATAATTTTAGGCAAACAAATGCATGATGTCATGACGATGCTCAAATGCAATGTGGCATGATGACATGAGCATGCGGTCATGATGATGCAATGCAGCAAAAACACAGCGATTTTCTAGTAGTGGTTTTAGCGGGATGCCACAATTCGACACCACTAACAAGGGATCTCGCCCTCGAGATCCGCCTCATGGTACCAGGAAGAAGGTCGGCGATCTGAATCTTCTTGCTTCGTGTAGATGCTCGCGACACCACTAACAAGAGGTCGTTGTCCGTGATCGTCGAGAGAACACTCCGGGAACAAAGGGCGAAGGTAGAGGTATCCACAGATAAAGCCACCTCTAGCTTCCGTGGACGGAGTAAAATTGTTGGGTCCACCGATTCGATGTACAAGAGCGAATGATAAGAGTAGTCGGATGGTGATCAGTCCATCGCGCACCCAAACCATTACTCTACACACGAATAGGAGAATTATGCAACCAACTCTCGGAATCAGATTGAAGATCTCGACAAGCGAGGTTCAGAAACAAGGAGGGATCCAGACTCTGCATCGGATCTAGTGTGGATGATGTCGTCGCGTTGAACACACCGGAAGGCACAAGGAGGGGCAAATATAAGTCCAACAGATGAAGTATTCCTCAGATAGCACGAAGACTGGAGGTAGAAGCACCGTTACCAAAGGATGAAGCGAAACCCTGAAGGTACGACGGAAAACCCAACCACGAGAAATACTAGACTAGAAGAAGGTAAGAGAGCAGATTCAAAACACGCAGAGGTAAGAGGAGAATAGCAGAGGGGTAAGGAGTAAAATCGGACCTAATCAGATCTATCCAACCGATTTTGCGAAAATGGTTTTGACTCTCTACTTTGGCCGTTAGCTAGGTTATCCTACAGGCTGGACTTGTGGGGTATCGCAACTGCTGAGCTCTGATACCACTCTGTAACACCCTCGAATCGTCCCTATGCAAGTTTCAGCGCTTCCCGCCAAACCCGCATAGAAACGATTCAAGGACGCCCACCAGGCACTTTCGTGCGGGTGGAAAACAAAGTAATACCATTACACATTAGTCCACGATGGAACCCACAGAACATATATATATATACATCAACGACTCCATGAGTCAAGAATACAGATATACGATACAAAGATCCAAATCACCATGCAAATGATAGAGCGTCCGACTACGGACAAGATGCAAATGGGGCTAAGAGCCCTGAAGAATAACCATTGGCTTCCATAACCCTGCCCAGGCCAAGACGGAAGGGTAACCCTGCTAAGGACGTCGATCTCAAACCTGCTAAAACAAAAGGGGGGTGCCGACAAAGGGCAAGGGAAAAAGAGGAGCGTCAAGATCTTGAGGCCGATGCACGGAGGCTAGAATTCGGCGGCTCTCGCCTACATAGGTATGGTGGACTGAAGCGGCAGCGCAGCAGCACTAAACAACCTATAGAGACTCGGTAACACTGGCAGCTATTAGAGAGGGGTAAGAAAGACCTATTCGGATCCTGCCTGATACTAACACCAAACATACCCATCCTGGTATTTCCCCCTCGAGACCAAACGAGGAATTCGGACCAAGGAACTCACACAGTTGGCAGTTTTACTCATTCTATCATAGTTGCAGCATTTACTAGTCAGATATAGACCTTGAGTCATCATGATAGCATAAGTAGTGGGCAGTTTTAGTTAACATCCGTTGTAGTCGGAACATTTACTAGTCAGATATAATTGTCCCGAGGAATCCCAAAACCCAGAAGTTGTTGGCACTTTTATCACATTCCATTGGAGTTGCAAAACTTACTAGGCAGATATAACAAGACACAAGGAACCCAGCTCCACCAGTTGTTGGCAATTTTAATATCCATTCCGTTGTATTTGAATCTGATTACTAGTCACATATTAAGTCCAATTTATAGCACTACTTTAGTTATGCTTGTCTATGATCAAGATACTGTGCTCCAAGTCGTCCATAACCACGGACACGGCTTTCAGAAAGTTTTACCCTGCAGGGGTGCACAAATAGCAACACACACTCGATCAACCTCAGAAAAAACCAACTCAAAACCCAACGAGGCTTTCATGACAAAGCAATCACAGGATTCATAAATATTTCAGGGGGCCACCCCATTAAGCTACCCGCAACGAAGTTGGCCTGCTCCGAGACGGACCCAAGGTTTGTGTGGACGGCTGTAAACGACTGGAAACCTGAAAGTGTGACTGGGCTTGTCGATACAGCAAAAACGTGTCATGATCCTAAACAGTACAGGTGCTCCACGCACAATCTTAAATAAAGCAGTAAAACATGGCATAGGTACATGATAGTAATAAAGCCCCAAACTAGTTTATGGCTCCAAGAAATAGAAATGAATCAAGCTCTGGCTCAGGGGGATCCCATAGGGTCTCCCGGATGTGGATAGTGCGAATAGTCAAGGAACAGGTATCAAGTACTCGGGGCCTACGGGACACAAGTGGACATAAAAACCAAATAACATATATTGCCCACCGGTGCCTCTTTCATTAGTTATCCCATCAAATTAATAGTTGTATTTAAACTCATGATTATCTCCACCATAAACATCTGCCAGCATTCCAACAACTGTGGTACTCGACATCACGAGATCGCACCGGAGCAATCAACTACGACTCGCAAGGCCAGCTATCTACCAAAAACAGGTATTAGGAGGTGGTCCATGGCAATATAGAGGCTGCACGGGATATAACTGGTGCACAGAAACTAAAGCATCACGACACGGATAGCAATAGATCAACAGGAGCAAATAAAGATTATAAATGCAAAATAGGTAGAAGGGGGAGAGATGATCGCCTGGGAAACAGAGCCGAAGGTACATATCCGAAGAACTTGTCGATACTCGCATCAACTCATCGGCCTAATCCGCGAAGAAGCAAACACTAGAAGAAACACCGGATGCAATATTTAATACTACGACAGAAGATCCGGTATGCTTATGATATGATGCATGGCATGGCACAGATGCGGTGCAGTTAGGCCATATTAAGCGGAACCGGGGTCCCGACAATTAATTAATAGGTTCGAGTGATTTAGAAACCCCACAAATTAAATGTTGAATTAACAAGGCGAAACAGGGCATCGGTTCGCTACGCCATTTTAAATAGAGTCCAGAATAAGACAAAGATATTCCACATAAACACTCCATATTTAATTATGAGGTGAATCGGCATAATGCCCCCAACCCACATGATATGCATGCGAGATGAACAATTAATATGCAACAAGTTTTATATATAGCATTTATAATATAGGGGCTCGGGAAAAGGTTCGCACATCCGGGTTCGGAAGATCTTGGTTCCGGGGGTTTGGGTCTAGGTCTCAGGGTTCAACGGGATCGGGCTTCGGGTCTAGGTGTCCGAGAGGGAGAACTTGGCGGTCTTCGGATCCGGGAAGTAGATCTTGTCGCACGGTGTCCGGGTAGGCGATCTTGGTAGGTTGGGACGATCTTGTCGGTTCCATGTCGAAGGCCTTGGCGCTCCGGATCGGTCTTTGGGTCCATGAAGGCATTCTCGGGCCCGGGGTTCTTCGGCTCCGTGAAGAAGATCTTGTCGATCAGGCACCACCACCTCCGATCTCCGGTTGGAGTCTTGTCGTCCGTCATTGTCGGTGGCGAACTTGAGGGGATCGGGTACCGGTGGTCTTGGAGTGGTACTCTGGGGCTGCTTTGGGTTCCTGGTGATGGTATTGTCGTCCACGACGGCGAACTCAAAGTCCCGAGATGAAGCGCTTGTCATTTCCGTGAGGCGATCTTGGCGGTCATCGGGTCCGAGACGAAGAACTCGCGGAGATCGGGAAGGAGGGCTTCGCGCTATCGTATCCATGAGGGGGTACTTGTCGGTGACGTTTTCGAGCATCTCTGGGTCGGTACGATCTTGTCCGCCGAGGTGGTTCGAAGACCCGGGTCGAGGCTGATCTTGGAGTGAACGCGTAACATCTTGTCGGGAAGAACTCGTGTATCACTTGAGGTTATGGTGGGAGGACTGACTATACTCAAACACAACCGCGCAAACAGCAGGACACACTTGTGCTGGGCATCCACACAGAATGGGAGCAGCAGCAACGCTTGCATCAAGGTAGGAGGCAGGCACGGGTCCTTGTGGCTCTTGAGGAGGGCACCACGACGCCATGGGCAGAACAGATGCGACTGCAGCGGGACAGGCGCAGGAGGAAGGCGACGATGGAGACGAGGTCGAGGACGGCCTTGTAGGCTCGAAGGGCTCGCGCGGTGCGGAGCAGAGAGGCAGCCGGCGGCGCTCGGTTTGGTGGGGCTCGCAGCAGAGGGGAGAAGGCATCACGGCGAGGGGGAGCCCCGAGGCGGTGCGCGGCGCATTGCTTGTAGGCGAGCAAAGGGTCACCGGAGGGGGAGGAGGCGGCGCCGTGGTGGAAAAGAGATGCGTCGGCCGCGGGGCAAGGACGGCGCGGCCGAGCTCCAGGCAGAGACGCTGTCGAGCGGCAGGGAGGTGGGAGGGCGGCGGCCATGGCAACGCCACAGAGGGAGGTCGGGTGGCGGCCAGTGATGCGAAGGCCGGGCAGAGCGGGGTCACGGGGATCCGGTGAGGCGGGAGATGGAGGTCTTGGCTGACCAGGGTAGAGGAGGCCGGCGGATGGCGGAGGAGGCTGAGGCGGCAGCGATGCGGGGTCGAGGAGGGCGACCCTGGGCACGAAGAGGAGAGCTGGCGCGGGGACGGCAAGCTGAGCAGCGGCGGGGGTCCCTACAGCAGCGAGGATGGAGGCGGGATTGCAGGGTAGGTCGGATTGGATCGATGAGGGGCAGGTGGAGGGGAGTGGTGGGGCCGGGCGGGGTTGGTGGAGACACGGGCATGGGGATCGGTTCTAGGGGCTGGGGGGTTGGGCGCGTGCGCGTGTGGTGTGCCGTGTGCGGGGTGCGTGTCCGCCGTGTGGGAGTGGGGCCAGGTGGGGTAGGTGGCGATCTGTGGGAGGAGGAAAGCGACCAGGTGGGGTGGGGGTTGTGTGGTGGTGGGCCGAGGTGGGAGAGAGAGAGAGAGAGTGGGCGGCGAGGCGGGGAGGGTTAGGGGCATGGGGAGTAGGTAGGTGTGGGTTAGGGTTTTCGAGTGTGTGGGGTGGTAGGTATCTTGCTGCTGGGCCTTGGGCCTGGCGGCTGGCTGCCTCCCCACTTAATAAAAATATTTTATTTTTATTTAACTTTTAAAATATTTTATGAATAGTTTTTAGACAAATAAAAGATCCGGAAGAGACCGGGGTTTGATTTGAAATAAAGACGGGGGTATTTAGAAAACAAAGGTAGGCTTTTTGAAAATAATTTTAGGCAAACAAATGCATGATGTCATGACGATGCTCAAATGCAATGTGGCATGATGACATGAGCATGCGGTCATGATGATGCAATGCACCAAAAACACAGCGATTTTCTAGTAGTGGTTTTAGCGGGATGCCACAACTTAGCAAATGGATTTTTAGGGGTTTTTGTTATAGCGAGTAAATAAAAGACAGTAGGAATAAATGCAGCAGGTGGCTTAATCCTTTATGCAGCAAAGGACAAGCTGGTTGTATCACTTAAGATGACCAAACGTTCTCGAGGACACATGGGAAGAATGTCAAGTGCTTTCGCTTCATATAGTTGATTAATCTTCTTTAGCTTCCTAAGTGTTGTGTGGGTGAACCTGTGCTAATGTACCGACCTTCCTAGAACTAATACGTACTTGTGATTATACCCCTTTCAAACATTCGTAAGTAGAAGGAAGTAATTAAGATAGAAACCTAACCATAGCTTTAAACTCTAAGAGCCTTATGTCCCTTGTGCAATGGTTTCCTAACGGGGGTTTAGGTTTCTGTTACTCCGGCAACCCCTACGATTAGTAGCCAAATACACAATGCATTCCCCTAGGCCTGTATAGGTGAAGTGTCATGTAGTCAACGTTCACATGACACCAATAGAAGAAGTACACCACAACTTAATTAACAAAGTATTGAATCTTTCTCAACACAACTCCACTACTAACAACATGACTTCTCCCATGTCCTCAAGAACAAAACGAACTACTCATAAGACATCATATGGATCATGATCAGAGATGGAATAATGATGTATAACAATCTGAACATAAACAATAATTCAATGGTTCACTCAATAGCATCAACTACAAAGAGTAATCAACACCGGGAAAGTTTCCCCTATGAACTATGCAAGATTCAACACAATTGTTACAACAATATGGAGATGGTGATGAGGGTGCTGATGATGATGATGGTGGTGATGATGATGATGATCCCGATGAAGTCCAGCTTGATGGTGGTGTTGATGGCGATGATCTCCCCTCTCCGGGAAGGAATTCCCCCGGCAGAAATCTGTCTGTCGGAGAGATCTTTCTCTCTCGGTGTTTTCCGCCCCGCAGAGGCGGTGGAATATTTCTGTGGTCGCTCCCCGAGTCTTAGGGTTTCGGGAGGAATATATACGCCAGAGGGGAGAGCTAGGGGTGGACCAGGGCGGCCACACCACCTGGTGGCACGACCTAGGGTGGCCCGCGCCAGGGGGTGGTGTGGGCCCCCTGTGGCTCATCTCTAGCCCCCCTTCTGGCTTCCTTCGTCTTCTGGAAAAATAGGATTTTTCGTATATTTTCCCGGATTTTCTGATCTTCGCGAATTTTGCCTCCAAATAGCACCTTTTCCATCAGAATCCTGACTGCAGCGGTACATGCTCCAAAATTCATCAACCATGCAAAAACAGATGAAATAACATAAGTATCATCTCTCAATACGAAATATATCAATGAATAATAGTGAATTATGATATAGAATAGTGATGCAAAATGGACGTATCAACTCCCCCCAAGCTTAGACTTTGCTTGTCCCCAAGCGAAACTGAGCTCAATAAACATGGCCTCGGGTTTATGGAGTGAAGAGTTGATAAAAGAATATGGACAAGAAGCATCACATTCATCAAATACATAGATCATAATATAAGACACCTCACTATTATATAACTCAACTTGCAATAAGTAAAGGAAACACAATAAAGATACATAAAGTGAATCATAATTGATAATGGCAAACTTAGCTCTTGGTCGAAGAATAGTTGATAATTTGCTGGAGTTCACAAATAACTGGTTTTTCAAGGATAGATTTCAAAGTAGTAAACACCAAGACAAGAGCAATGTGCACAACAAGGAACATAAGAAACATGATTGAATAAATCATCATATGAATGAATGAAACACAACAACTCAAAATACTTGCTGAGATAGAAGGGAATAGGTTTACTGACTCAACTACAAAGTAAAAGAAAGGCCCTTCGCGGAGGGAAGCAGGGATTGCAAGTCTCATAAAGAGCTCCCAAAAATTATGATACTTATTAGCTTTCAGCTCTCATTGCCCCTATCATAGGCATGTTTAGGTGATTAAGGTTAGAGTGATCAAATATGAGGATATGCTTGACAAGTTGTAAATTGAAAATCTCATGTCCCTTGAATACGAGGGCCGCTCCTCATGCTACTCAAGTTTAGTCACCGGTAAGTTCTTGTCATCATAAGCATATGTGTATCATAGAGAACCGCCAACGGGGTACCCCTTGCCCGATGATACGGAAGAATCCCCATATCAAAATGACAAGGCAAGCAGACAACAAGCATCTCAGCAATCTTCTTATTTACCATGGGAATATGGTGCTTTTTTCTCTCTTTCCTCTTTTCGTAATATCTTTTTTCTTTTTCTCTTTTTTCTCAATATCGGACTCTTTTTTTATAAGAAGGATGCTTCATATATACTCGTTATGGTTATGCTGCAGGTTTCCACCATGTCAGCATGGATTAGACCAGCGACCCAGGTGTTTCTCTAACACATATACATAACTCCATGGACTTACAAGCTCCCCTTTCATTTCACACCGACGACATCCATAGACAAAAGAACATGATATCAACTTGGTACAAAGTACCAGTGCAATGTTGAAAGCATTCCCCATGACGACATGGTTCTGCTAATTCACAACTTACAAAGCGCAAGCATATACGCAACATAGGTGAGCACAATGGTTCAAGTTTATTAAGTGCAAGAAAGTAAAGTGTGCCATCAAGTTCGTGAGAGCTTTAATCACTACTTTTCACATAACAAGTTTAATTTGGGAGGTAGATAAAACAAGAATTTACTTGGAATAGCAATAATGCTAATAGGTAGGTAGGGTGGACACAAATGGCATAGGTTTTTGGCTTAAGGAAGTGGATGCACGAGAAGAATTCCCTCTCAGTACAGGTTTTTGGCTAGCAAGGCTAGGTAGCAAGTATAAGAGTTGAAGGAAACAAACAAACATACAAGTGATAAAGACAAACATGCAATCTTCCTTGGAAGCACAAAAGATCTTAACTAGAGAATACTAAACTTATGAGCAAATCAAGAAAGAAAGATGATGAAATTATTTTTCTTTAGAGTACTTTTATCTTTTCATTCAACTCTCAAAAATAGTGTTGCTACTGACCGAGCCAAGTTTACCAAAACCAACTAAATTAACTTAATGATCCCAAAGTGATACCAATACTAACAACAAGATCAATCATATAACCACGAATTGAAAACTAATATAAGCTATGAAAAAGAGTGAATGATAGAACTTCTCATTAATATTCCATAACGGCAACTCACACCAAGGGATACATATCTAACGAGAGAGGGGACACTTCCATAATGCAAACCATCCTACATAATAACTTCTCTATTCATGATATGACTCTACTAAAAAGGTAAAAAGATAGAAGATAGTGATATGATACCGTGGCACCCACCCAAGCTTGGAACAAACCAAGGGGATGCCAAACCTAATGACGAATTACTCCTTTGGTGGTGGTGGTATCCTCTTGATGAGCTTCTTGAACAATTTCCCCAAGTCCTCAATCTCGAAGGTGAGGGTATGAATCAACTTCGAGTTGTGCTCGATGCGGTGCATGATCATGTCAGATTATGGATCCCAGCTCTGGTGATTCTTTTTCCGCTCTTCTTCCTTGCGGTCTTCTTTTACTACATGGTTATGGATAAAGGTATGTAAGGGACTCTTGGTGCTCGGAGAAGGTGTCTGTGGTGCCAAGCAGTGACGCGGAGGCTTCCCTCCAGTTGACATCCGTGCAGTCCTTCTGATCCTAGCAGGGTTTGCCACCACTCCAATGCTTGCAACGGTAGTGCCGGTGTGCTTTGCCTCCTCTTCACCTTCACTCTTGATCTCCTTCTCCTGCCCGGGGTCTTGGAGATCTTCCTCCATAGGCTCCTTTCCTTTATCATTGGCGGGCACCATTGTGCTTCAAAGCTTTCAAAGAGTATGTCCTGGCAGAAACAGATCGAAACGAAAACATGGCGAAAACACGATATACAAACCTCGGGAGATCCGGGGGGGTTATATATTACGAAGTTTCACAACAAAAGGAAGGTACTAGGAGAAAATGAGTCAGAGGCGGAGTCCGGAGTGGCCACACCAGCTGGTGGCGTGGCCAGGGGTGGGCCCGTGCCACAGGGTGGTGTGAGCCACCCTGGCTCTGTTTCCTTCCCTCTTTTGCTTCGTAGCTTTCCTTATTGTCTAAAAACTGCAAAAATATAGTTGGATAGTATTTTCGCGGAACTTTTCTTACCAGAACTGTTACCTATTTGAAAACAGACTCTGCAGGTCTCTGAATTTGGTATCTAGTAGATTCTTCCGGAGTCACCACTTGAATAACATCAATATCTTCATCTTCATACACTTATTACTTGAGTCATGAAGCCTTTCACTTTCTCATTACACCATTATCTCCACTACCTGAAATTTCTTTCACACAAAACTTCACACAGTTCTCATTAGCAACGTTAGTATAAGTGAAATGATAAAACCTTTTGAGTTCAACTTCAACTGAAAACCATCAAAACATAAGCTACTGTAGCAACTCCTTCCAAAAACCCAAAAAGAATTCAAAAAGGAAATCGAATAAAGAAGCAAATGCAAGAGTGGAGAAATCTGTCAAAACTGACCAGCAGGTAAAGGTCAATTTTTTAGAAAATCTTCTGTTGCTCAAATAAAAAAGTGCAAAAGTAACGAAAGTTAAATAACAACCTGGGGCAGAAGCACATAAAATTACAGCTCAATCTGACATACAGAGATCTCTCATGAATTTTTACGGTGAAGCACAAAAATCTGTTTCGGGACAGCAACTTCCCCAAATATTACTTCTCTCTCATTAGAGGTTGATCTTGACACAAAAACCAAACAAAAAGGATAAGGAGAGGTTATTACCAACCTCCAAGACTCAAATAAACAAAAACAAACTGAAAGCAAAAATAAATTGGGTTGGCTCCCAAAGAGCTCTTTCTTTATAGCCATTAAGATGGACATGATAATTTTGAAGATGCTCACATAGGAATATGAATTGAAGTGAAAGAGAGCATTAAGAAGCAAAACTACACACATTTAAGTCTAACACACTTCCTATGCAAGGGAATTTTGTAAACAAACAAGTTGTTGAAACCATAAACCACTAGCATAAGAAGGCAAAAGAAGTGTAACATAAAAACTTTCAGCATAAAACGAGGAAACTTGATATTATTGAGATACATAAGAGCACTTTTCCCTCTCTCATAGTAACTTTCAGTATCATGCATAAACTTAACAATATAACTATCACAAGGACCATCGTAACAATGATCACTTATTCTAACAGAAAACACATGAATACTAGCTCTCATACCACTACTTTGTGAAACAATATTAGAGGTATCCTTACAAAGGATAGGGTGTCCCTCTTCTTCATATTTAGTAACAAAGTCTTTCACATTTGCTATAATAGGTTCATCAACCATTTGTTTATCAGTTTCAACAGCTTCATTTGTACTTTCATTAACCATATTAGCTATCATAGAATGTTCCTTCATCTTAACTGGGAAAGGCATTTTCTCAATGTAAGGTTCAGGTAAAACATGATTAGCAGTATAAACTTCAGTATTTCTTACAGGAACACACTTAGCAATATCTTTATAAGGATCATGATACTTATTCCACTTCTTTTTAGGCACTTCATGTTGGGTCCGCAACATAGAAAACAAAAAATTTCCTACGGTGTGAACTACACGCCAAGATCTATCTACTAGGTACAAAGCAACGGGTGGACATACATCCAACGAGAACATACCCTCGTAGACAACGAGCTTTGTTAACGAGTAGGAACTCGTGGTTGATGTAGTCGTACACTTGCCGATCTCAAGATCGTGAGGAAGTCCGAGCGCCCCAACTCAACAGCGCATCCGTACTTTTTTACGTTCAAGCCACCGGACAACCTCCACCTCCTCGCTCCAGTGATCCAGTGAGCAACAACTCCTTCGGACAAATGCCACCGGGAACATGTATCTCGCTAATCCGAGACCATGGGGGAATAATTCTAGAGGGGGAGAGAGATTCTTCACATGGAGGTGTAAGGATGAAGGAGGGAATGGGTGGCCTTTTATAGGAGGAGGGGGGTGCCCCCTCTCTCCATGGCCGGCGCATGGGAGGTGACCCCTCACCTCCCCCATTCATTTGGTGGTAACCCCTCCACATTAAAATGCATCTTCACATTCCCTTTTAAAGTCTCCACTTTAAATGCATTAAATTTCTCCAAATTTAATGCTTTCTCATTTAATAAAACTCTTTTTATTAAATTTATTCAGAATTTTGTTAATTACTTTAATTAACAAACATTCACATATATTACTGCAATATTTCAATATCACATGCAGAACCACCTTCGCAATTTCACCGAAACAATTTCCGGTTTCTATTGAAACAATTCCTCGCTTTGCAATTCTTTTCAGATGAAACATATGTGCTCCAAAATGGTGTCCGGTAACTCTTAAGTGTGCCACCCTATGGTTCGCGAACAATGCAGACATGATCGAGACCCTTCTCCGATCAATAATCAGCAGCGGGACCTAGAGATTCATACTGACTCCTACACATTCAACGATGACTTCTGTGATCGTGAGAACCTTTAACGCTTGTAACTAAATCCCTTTGTCTCTCGATATATTACATGTCCGAGATTCGATCATCGGTATCTCCAAAGCTAGTTTGATCTCGTTACCGACATGCACTCTTTTCTCGTTCCCGTGATATAACATTCTAGTGATCACATCACTTGCTTGCAAGCTATCCTAATGTGATATCACCGAGAGGGCCCAGAGTATATCTATCCGTCATCTGGATTGACAAATTCCACTCTTGATCCATGAGCCTCAACATAACACCTTCGTAGTACTGAACCCATCTTTATAGTCACCATGTTATGGTGTGATGTTTGATGTTATCAAGATACTCTTCCGGCGTTAGCAATTAACATGATCTCATGGTCTAAGGATAAAGATTACTTCGTATGATGTTATAGCAATATAAACATAATGACTTGATCGTAATGCTATACTTCAGATGAATGTTCATCACATCATTCCACCAATGGTGTGACCTTGTTATTAACAACATCCAATGTCCATGATCAGGAAACCTTGATCATCTTGTTTATCAACAAGCTAGTCTATAAGAGAGGCATAACTAGGAACCCTTTTTGTTTATTAAACACACATGTATTGATGTTTCCGATCAATACAATTCTAGCATGTAAAATAAACATCTATCATATATAAGGAATATATAATAACAACTTTATTATTGCCTCTCAGGGCATATTTCCTTCATTTCAATGTAGGAAGCAAAAGTCTTAAAATAAGAAGCAATAGCTTGAGAGTCTAGACCATAAGCATTTTTAATATTTTGAAAGTCATTAGTTCTCATAAAAGATTCAATGCATTCATAATCATAATTTATACCTGACTTTCTACCTTTCTCATTCTCCCATGCTTTAGCATTATCTTGAATACGGTCTAGAAGATCCCATTTAACTTCTTCTTCCATGCGAGTGAATGATCCAGCACAAGAAGCATCCAATAAATCCTTATCATGAAGAGAAAGCCTTGCATAAAAGTTATTAATAATAATATTGTTGGGGAGCTCATGAATGGGTCATTTGAGCATTAGTAACTTCAGTCTCCCCAAGCTTGAGTTGTACTCTCTCCATCAAGAGGCCAAAAGTTGTATATTTGATTCCGATCTTTATGAATCTCACTAGGAGGATAAAACTTTGAATAAAAGAGAGGTACTATTTCCTCCCATTCCAGAGCTTGACCATTCTTCAGCAACTTATACCATTCCTCAGCTCTTCCTTTTAGTGATAATGAGAATAACTTCTTCTTAACTTGATCTGTAGTAATACCTGCACACTTGAACAACCCGCATAATTCGTGTATAAAGAGCAAATGATCACCGGGATGGACAATTCCATCCCCAACATAGTAGTTATCCATAACACAATCAATAATTCTTGTAGGTATTTTAAAAGCATCATTCTCAGCAGGTGGTGGTTCATCTACTACCTTAGCAGTGGTAGTAGCATTACCAAATAAGAAACTCGGCGAATTATCCATAACAAAAATAAAGAAACTAACAGAAGTAATAAATACTCACAATAGAAGTTTCCTTTACCAGTTCCACTCTCCAATAGCGCTTCACTCCCCGGCAACGGTGCCAGAAAATAGTCTTGATGACCCACAAGTATAGGGCGTGTATCGTAGTATTTTCGATAAGTAAGAGTGTCGAAACCAAGAAGGAGCAGAAGGTGCTGGCTAGTGGTATGGATCAGGAATTCTCTGCAAATACTTAGCAAACAGATTTTTAGGGTTTTTTGATATAGCGAGTAAACAAAGTACGAGAAAATAAAAGACAGTAGGAATAAATGCAGCAGGTGGCCAAATCCTTTATGCAGCAAAGGACAAGCCGGTTGTATTACTTAAGATGACCAAACATTCTCGATGACACATGGGAATACTGTCAAGTGCTTTCGCTTCATATAGTTGATTAATCTTCTTTAGCTTGCTAAGTGTTGTGTGGGTGAACCTGTGCTAATGTACCGACCTTCCTAGGACTAATACATACTTGTGATTATACCCCTTACAAAACATCCGTAAGTACAAGAAAGTAATTAAGGTAGAAACCTAACCACAACTTTAAACTCTAAGACCCTTACGTCCCTTGTGCAATGGTTTCCTAACGGGGGTTCAGGTTTCTGTCACTCTAGCAACCCCTACGATTAGTAGCCAAATACACAATGCATTCCCCCATATAGGTGAAGTGTCATGTAGTCGATGTTCACATGACACCACTAGAAGAAGTACACCACAACTTAATTAATAAACTATTGAGTCGTTCTCAACACAACTCCACTACTAACAACATGACTTCTCCCATGTCCTCAAGAACAAAAAGAACTACTCACAAGACATCATATGGATCATGATCAGAGATGGAATAATGATGTATAACAATTTGAACATAAACAATAATTCAATGATTCACTCAATAGCATCAACTACAAAGAGTAATCAACATCGAGAAAGTTTCCCCTATGAACTATGCAAGATTCAACACAATTGTTACAGCAATATGGAGATGCTGATGAGGGTGCTACTGCTGATGATGATGATGGTGGTGATGATGATGATCCCAATGAAGTCCAGCTTGATGGTGATGTTGATGGCGACGATCTCCCCTCTCCGGGAAGGAATTCCCCCAGCAGAAATCTGTGTGCGGAGAGATCTTTCTCTCTCGGTGTTTTCCGCCCCGCAGAGGCGGCAGAATCTTTCTGTGGTTGCTCCCTGAGTCTTAGGGTTTCGGGAGGAATATATACGCCAGAGGGGAGAGCCAGGGGTGGACTAGGGCGGCCACACCACCTGGTGGCGCAGCCTAGGGTGGCCCGCGCCAGGGGGTGGTGTGGGTCCCCTGTAGCCCATCTCTAGCCCCCCTTCTAGTTTCCTTGGTCTTCTGGAAAAATAGGATTTTCCGTATATTTTCCCAGATTTTCTGATCTTTGCGAATTTTGCCTCCAAACAGCACATTTCCATCAGAATCCTGACTACAGCGGTCCATGCTCCAAAAGTCATCAACCATGCAATAACAGATGAAATAACATAAGTATCATCTCTCAATACAAAATATATCAATGAATAATAGTGAATTATGATATAGAATAGTGATGCAAAATGGACGTATCAGGCGGTGGCCCAGCATGTCTTGCAAGGAGAAGGTTGTAGCTACGTCGCCGACTGATTTGGGTCTGTCGGGGCCCAAGTCTGGGGCTCAACGCGTAGCAGCGGCGAGGACTTCAGCCCTAGTTAGCGAGGAGGCCAACAAGGATTCTGCTCCCAAGGTACCTACGAGCAGCGGGTTGAAGAGAAAAGCAAGGTCGGCGGCAGATTGTTCGGCTCTGGTGGGCGGATGCAACACCTAGATCTCGAAGAAAAAAACCCAGGAGAAGAGCGAGAGGTGAATATTTCCTATATGTTCCTTATCTTGCAAGTATATTAGTTACGGCATAATAGAATCGAATGAACTGAAATGTTCCCCTTTTAATCAAATTAGGCATAGATTAGATACAAGGGACCTATATGAGTTCACAGTTCATGTTCGGCAGTACACTGCAAAACTTGATTTTGGTTGCGAGAGGGTTGTGTTTGGGCAATATGTGCATCTGCTTGTGAATTGCAAAGAGGTTGTGTCTGTTTCGCAGCTGGTAGATATGCTTGCCGCTAGGATTCCCTGAGATTCTAGATAGATGACAAAATTGGTGTGACGCAACATGAATGATACCTATCAGCAAATTGAGCACTCCCATGAGCTTCAGATGGTTTGGGAGTGTTGTGCAGTTGATCGTAAGGTGAAAGTTGAAGCGATGGTTGATGATATATATGCAGATGTTGGAGATCTTGCTGCCAGAGCTTCTGCTCCTAGAGAATACGGACCAATAGATGCTGATCTAGATAAGTTCAGTATACGCATAGAGGTGGATTCATACATGGCAAACTTGATGAGGGAGTTAATAAGCCAGTTTCGTCATGTATTGTGGAGATCACTGTCGATTCCAAAACATAACTCTTGATGAAATGAGAGAGATGATCGGTAAGGAAATCAGTATTGGCCCTAAGCAGATGGCAAAAATCCGGTGGTGGCATCATAAGAAGCAGCAATTCATAGATGTTTTGGATACTGAAGATCTTATGCAGATTATGCGACAAAAGAAGCAAACCAGGAAGGTGTTCTTCCTTTGTACCATTTCTGATGTTGTTGAACAGGTTATAGTGGACGTAGATGCCCCTGTAGTGGCTGAACAGAATGAGGTGGTCGACGTTGATGAGATCTGATGAGAGCTGCTACCCTAGGCTTGTCATATGGACCGCGGGGTTCCCCTGCCTGTATTTGTAATATTGAATGTTGTTGCATTTAGAGCGTGTTTCTGTGATTATGTTTGTTGAGAGATTACGATATAATGTTGTGCCAGCTGTTGAGATTTTCGGACATGTCACTCACTGAAACCATCGTTGTTGTAATAAGACATAAGTACATTTTAGTTGACATGATTATGTTTCTTAAGATGACGTACCGTACTTGTTTCTGTTATTATGTTTGTTGGGACATTGTAATGTAATGTTTTGTGAAACCATGACTGGACAAGTGATGCATAAATACATTGTAGTTGACATGATTATGTTTCTTGAGATGATGTACTGTACTTGTTTCTTTTATTTTGTTTGTTGAGAGATTGTAATGTAATATTTTGCGAAACCATGACAGGACAAGTGATGTGTAAGTATCTTGTAGTCGACATGATTTTGTTTCTTGAGTTGATGTAATATACTTGTTTCTGTGATTATGTTTGTTGAGAGATTGTAATGTGATGTTTTGTGAAACCATGTTGTAATTATATTTTTGAGAGATTGTAATGTAATGTTTTGTGAAACCATGACTGAAGAAGTGATGCATAAGTACCTTGTAGTTGACATGATTTTGTTTCTTTAGATGATGTAATATACTGGTATGTTTTCGTTAGGCAATGAAATTGGGATGGAGGGAGTGCAGGTTTAATATTTGAAATGAGAATGTGTGAAGAGAATCCATACCAGGCAGGAGACAGTAATCCAGGGAAAGGGCATGGTATCCATTAAACTATTGTAACATGCCAATTTAGTCATTGTTGCAGCGGTAGAAGGGATGCTCTCTATCTCTCTCTCTCTCTCTCCAACACCGACGTCGTCGCCTACGACGATGCATTCACCATGCTGTCCTTGAACGGCGAGGACGACCAGTCGAGCAGCGACAGCCTTCTCTTCGACATCGAGTATTCCTTCCATGATGTGAGTTCTCTGTTTTCTCGGGCTAGGGTTAGGCAATGGTAAATCTCTCGATCTGAGCTCCATATGTGCATGCAATCGTGTTCGATTTCAGCTTTGCGTTTACCTATAGGTACCACGGACGATCTACGACTCCGAATGGGAGGGCCTAGATCTTGATGGAGAAGTGCCATGTGACCATGGGCTAAAACTGAGGAGATATGTTGCATTCGAATGCAGTAACACTGGGAGAAGGTTTTTGGGCTATATAAATCAGGTTTGTTTACATTATGTGCAACTGTGACATGAAGTAAAATGTATCATGCATGTCCATAACACTATAGTGTGTGTGTTTTTAGGTTGGCCCGGTGTGTAAAGCAGTAGAGTGGGTGGATCTTGAGTGGCCAGATGCACTTAAGAAATGTTTGGCATAGTTATGGGAGATGTATGAGTTGGAAAGGTCGAGTCATTGTTGCAGCGGTAGAAGGGATGCTCTCTCTCTCTCTCTCTCTCTCTCTCTCTCTCTCTCTCTCTCTCTCTCTCTCTCTCTCTCTCTCTCTCTCTCTCTCTCTCTCTCTCTCACATTCTCCCAATGACGCATTCGCCATGCTGTCCTTGAACGGCGAGGACGACCAGTCGAGCAGCGACAACCTTCTCTCTGACATCGAGTATTCCTTCCATGATGTGAGTTATCTGTTTTCTCGGGCTAGGGTTAGGCAATGGTAAATCTCTCGATCTGAGCTCCATATGTGCATGCAATCGTGTTTGATTTCAGCTTTGCGTTTACCTATAGGTACCACGGACGATCTACGACTCCGAATGGGAGGGCCTAGATCTCGGTGGAGAAGTGCCATGTGACCATGGGCTAAAACTGAGGAGATATGTTGCATTCGAATGCAGTAACACCGGGAGAAGTTTTTGGGCTATACAAATCAGGTTTGTTTACATTATGTGCAACTGTGACATGAAGTAAAATGTATCGTGCATGTTCATAACACTATAGTGTGTGTGTTTTTAGGTTGGCCCGGTGTGTAAAGCAGTAGAGTGGGTGGATCTTGAGTGGCCAGATGCACTTAAGAAATGTTTGGCATAGTTATGGGAGATGTATGAGTTGGAAAGGTCGAGGAGATTTACTGATGTAAGTGATGCAACTGAAAAAAATTACAAGCCGTCGGTACGAAATAAGGAGCTGGAACAAGAAATCGAGAATTTGCAGTCAGAGCTAACTAACAGAATCGATGGGAGCTTGGTTGTTGGAACTGCAAAGAAGCTTCAGGATAGTCACAGGTTGCTGATTCATAATGCAGAAAAGGAGAGGGGTCAGCTCAGGGAAGACAAGAAGAAGCTAGAGTACGGCAAAGCGATATGTTGAAGGAACTGAAGAAGGCACGCGAGGGTGAACAAGGACAAACTATAGAGGATAAAGGAAATTCGAGATGAATAATTTATGTTGTGCCAATGCCTGAAAGTAGTTAATTGTAAGACTTACAGTTGCGCTTTCCTAACTAAGCTAAACTCAATTCTCGAGCAAACTAATTTCAGACGAACACACATATCGTGCATAGAGCTAAGTTCACGCTTACAAAATCACCACTGTAGAGGATAAACCAGGCAGTTCAGTACTAAATAGACATATGTTGTGTTCAAGCGAGCCTGGCCCAGAGCTGCCTGTTTTCCTCCCTAAGATTGGCCAGCTCCTTCGGTACTATGTCGTGCTTCAGCAGTAGGTTCTAGCGCTCCGTCACGAATTGGAGAATTTGGTCCGTAGCCATACGATTTTCCTTCAAGATCCCTTTCATGATCTCCGCCTGCTTTCTAGCCGAGGTGCGACCTTCACTATGTAGCTTCGCCCAGCCGGCGTTTAACTCCTTTAGTTTCTGGCACTTATCAGAAAGGACCGCGAGTTCAGCGTGCAGTTGGTCAAAGGCCAGTTTCTGGGAATTCTGCTTCTCCCTTTGGATTGCTATCTTGTCATTTAGCCGGGTCGCCAGGTCCTGGTCGATCTTTTGCCTCTTTCCCTGCAACAAAAATACATAGTATGGTTTATTCAGTTCACTAGGACAAGCTGGTTAGTTTCCATAATTAACTGAATCGACTAGTGGCACTGTCATAATTTCAAGGAAGAAGCAATCTAGTACTAATCAACATTTTATGAATCGACTAGTGGCACTATCATAATTTCAATTCCAAAGACAAATAAGATTTATCTACAGTTTAGTGTGCTGTGGGATTTTCCCAATATCACCAAATAGTAGTGGGAGAGTGGCAAACTCATAATGCAGAAACCCATGTCCAGATACATGATGGAAAGAGAACATGGTGTCCATTCATGAACATGAACACCAACACATGTCCAGATAGATAAGGAGTTGCCCTAGGATTCTTATTGCACCCTATAATGGGAAGCAGACTTGGGCATTGCTCCCTGAACATTACAAAAGGAGTGGACGATAAACTGATATTCGTGTCCCCGCTAACGGGAATCAGACTTGGGCATTGCTCCGATACACCTCTAGACATGCCCTTAGCTCCTCGTTCTCTTTCCGAACACCCTCGAGTACAGTGATCCCTCTGCTCATGTCCACCTTCATCTCCTTGACTGCATCCAGGCAACGGTTCATGTCATGGTAGGCTCGGATGGTAGCCTTGGTGTCCTCGACGCGTCCTCTGAGTGCCCCGCTGACTTCACCCTTCGGGAGAATGCACCTTTCCACGAGATTCTTCTTCTCCTCCGTGAGCTTGTTGATTATATTGATGGCATGTTCTTGCCTGTTCAAGTTACGGTCGAGCACTTTATGCATCCTAACGACGTCACATGCAAAATCTAGCGAGATCTCCTTCTGCACAGATAATTGCTTCCGTTGGCTCTCATTAGCTTGGGTGAGGGAGCATGCAAGCTTTGACAATCTTGGAACTGATCGCGGCCACCTTGTCATGGTACTCGGCCTTCGATCGCTGCATCGTTCATGTTAATTGAAATAGGAATTCTATAATTACACTCCAGGTCCCAAGTGAGTACTAATACAGATCAGAAAAATCCCCGTTGAATCTATTGGCCGCAGTGTTAAAAAATGGACCTAGAGATCTATTCATGACCACGATAAACTAATCCTAATCACAAAAAATCCATAGTGAATCTATGAACAGTGGTATTAAGGAAAGACCAAGAGATCCAGTCATATTTATGAAAACTAATAATACTCGCAAAAGAAGAAGAAAAACCAATGTGAGGCAGACAGGATCTAAGAAATCCACATCACAACTCGGAGAAATAACAACGTGGAGATTTGCTACCTCGCTGAGACATGGAATGGGGCCGAACGGGTCCTGCAACGCCTCCGTCGTGGTGGATTCGGGCTCCACGTCCGGCCTGTAATACGTAGAAGAGGAA
This sequence comes from Avena insularis, assembly GCA_023614405.1. Lineage (NCBI taxonomy): Eukaryota > Viridiplantae > Streptophyta > Magnoliopsida > Poales > Poaceae > Avena > Avena insularis. The sequence goes on from CM042686.1 coordinate 591,446,284, forward strand.
GAGTCAAAAGAAGAAGAAAAACAAGAGGAAGTTGATTAATATCATGATGGAGAGGGAGATGGAGAAGAAGTAGAACAAGAAGACCGTACCGGGAGGAGCCCTCGCCTGCTAGAACATTCAGCGCCATTGTCGGGGGAGATTGGGCCTCGATGAGAGGGTAGGCTTGAGCGGGTGGTAGAGCAAGAAGTGCCTCGTGGCGATTTCTCTCCCTTTTCTCTGCGAGGATCGTCGACCGGCCTCTCCCCCTCCTCAGTGGAGCCATGGCTTGCAGGGTGAGGGTGGCGGCGGCAGGAGGAAGGAGATAGTGATTAGTGTGGGAGAAGAGTCAAAGAGTATAGGCCATGGTCCAGTAGTACTATTACTATTATACAAGACTACTGTGTATGGTCTACCTTCTCAAAGAAGCCAAGGAGGCAGGCGTAGGGAATCGATGGGACTTGTCTTTATTGCGATGGACACTTCAATGGTCTTCGGCGCTGCCCAAAATCCAGTATATAATAAGGGGAGTGCGAGCCGGGTGGTCATCACGGGAATCCGCGTGCACATCCCGCGTGCATGTGTCACGTGTTGATGGGGCAATGATGCGCGCAACTGCTGCACGACCACGTCGGCACGTCGAACTCCACGTGACAGGCACGCACGGGATATTTACGAGTCTAGAATACGCCATGCCACTTTTGTTGTGATCAAATTATGTTCAGTACGCGAGATATTACTTTTTTTTGATAATCAACAAATGCATGCATGGACACAACGCACGAAACCGCTGCTCGTCCTTGATCAGATCGGCACCCCACTCTGTGTACCCGCCATCGACCATTCGGAGCAACTACCTTGAGCACGATGCCACCTCGCCGTGGCAATGGAAGGTCCAAGCCGTCCATTGGCCGTCTGCATCGTTCGCGCTCGCGAGTTGCCTGCTGAGGCAGCACGTCGTGTCCGACCGTGCCAGGATCCATCGACATCAGCACTCGAGGACACCGTGACATCGAAGCTCGTACCGACCGTGCAGGAGGAGCGTGGGGTACCTGCAGCGTTGAACGAGCGCAAAGCAGCAGCCAGGACGGGGGCATGTGTTGCACCGGTGAGTATGGACAAGAAGAGAAACGAGAAGAAGACCAGGAAGAAGACAGGAGATAGCTATTTGGACGTGTTCGACTCGGCCAATGAGGAGGCGTTCATCGATCAGTTGGAGGCAGAAGCAGAGGAGAGTGACGTGGACCCATGGGACTACGAAGAGCAGGAGGAGGAGGACTCTGACGAGGAGATAGCACGATTATTCGAGGAATAGGGCGGTGTCGAGTCGTTAGAGGAGGACACCGACGACAGCGATGGCAGGGACCATGGTGTTGACAAAGACGAGGATGAACCGGAAGACGAAGACGATGGCTTCTTTGAAATATGATCATTTATTTTAGTTAGATAGATGGATTTTCACTTGTTTATGGAGGTAAAGTATCGGTGGCACGGATAGAGAGGTCGCACGGATTGACCATGCATAAAAAACTAGAGAAGGGAGGGGTTATCCTGTCTGTTGGATCACATAGGATCAACGGTTGGTGGAGACGATCCGCGTGACATCTGTGTCAGCCAATCATGGCATAGCACCCAGAGTGAGCAGATGTTTGGGATCTCCACACATTTGGGCTTTTGTGAGATTTGTGACCGAGAGAGGGCAAATCTCTTTTCATAATCCGCCTATGGATCCACCAGTGTCATTGAAATGTGTGTTCTCTTTAGAGACCACACATGGATCCACCAGTGTCATTGCATGTGTGTTCTTTTTACTAACAACAACCAGAGTCATTGCATGTGTGTTCTTTTCACATGCCACATATAGATCCACCAGTGTCATTGCATGCGTGTTCTTTTCACAATCCACCTATGGATCCACCAGAGTCATTGCATGTGTGTTCTTTTCACATACCACATATGGATCCACCAGTGTCATTGCATGTGTGTTCTTTTCACAATCCACCTATGGATCCACCAGTGTCATTGCATGTGTGATCTTTTTACTAACAACAACCAGAGTCATTGCATGTGTGTTCTCTTTAGAGACCACACATGGATCCACTAGTGTCATTGCATGTGTGTTCTTTTTACTAACAACAACCAGAGTCATTGAAATGTGTGTTCTCTTGAGAGACCACACATGGATCTACCAGTGTCATTGCATGTGTGTTCTTTTCACAATCCACCTATGGATCCACCAGTGTCATTGCATGTGTGCTCTTTTTACTAACAATAACCAGAGTCATTGCATATGTGTTCTCTTTAGAGACCACACATGGATCCACCAGTTTCATTGCATGTGTGTTCTTTTTACTAACAACAACTAGAGTCATTGAAATGTGTGTTCTCTTCAGAGACCACACATGGATCTACCAGTGTCATTGCATGTGTGTTATCTTCAGAGACCACACATGGATCCACCAGTGTCATTGCATGTGTGTTCTTTTTACTAACAACAACTAGAGTCATTGCATGTGTGTTCTTTTCACATACCACATATGGATCCACCAGTGTCATTTCATGTGTGCTCTTTTCACAATCCACCTATGGATCCACTAGTGTTATTGCATGTGTGTTCTTTTGCTAACAACAACCAGAGTCATTGCATGTGTGTTCTTTTCACATACCACATATAGATCCACTAGTGTCATTGCATGTGTGTTCTTTTCACAATCCACCAATGGATCCACCAGTGTCATTGCATGTGTGCTCTTTTTACTACCAACAACTAGAGTCATTGCATGTGTGTTCTCTTCAGAGACCACACATGGATCCACCAGTGTCATTGCATGTGTGTTCTTATTACTAACAACAACCAGAGTCATTGAAATGTGTGTTTTCTTCAGAGACCACACATGGATCCATCAGTGTCATTGCATGTGTGTTCTTTTTACTAACAACAACTAGAGTCATTTCATGTGTGTTCTTTTCACATACCACATATGGATCCACCAGTATCATCGAAATGTGTGTTCTCTTTAGAGACCATACATGGATCCACCAGTGTCATTGCATGTGTGTTCATTTTACTAACAACAACTGGAGTCATTGCATGTGTGTTCTTTTCAGAAAACACATATGGATCCACCAGTGTCATTGCATGTGTGTTCTTTTCACAATCCACCTATGGATCCACCAGTTTCATTGCATGTGTGCTATTTTTACTAACAACAACAAGAGTCATTGCATGTGTGTTCTCTTCAGAGACCACACATGGATCCACCAGTGTCATTGCATGTGTGTTCTTTTCACAATCCACCTATGGATCCACCAATTTCATTGCATGTGTGCTCTTTTTACTAACAACAACCAGTGTCATTGCATGTGTGTTCTTTTCACATACCACATATGGATCCACTAGTGTCATTGCATGTGTGTTCTTTTCACAATCCACCAGTGTCATTGCATGTGTGCTCTTTTTACTAACAACAACCAGAGTCATTGCATGTGTGTTCTCTTAAGATACCACACATGGATCCGCCAGTGTCATTGCATGTGTGTTCTTTTTACTAACAACAACTAGAGTCATTGAAATGTATGTTCTCTTTAGAGACCACACATGGATCCACCGATGTCATTGCATGTGTGTTCTTTGTACTAACAACAACTGGAGTCATATCATGTGTGTTCATTTCACATACCACATATGGATCCACGAGTGTCATTGAAATGTGTGTTCTCTTCAGAGACCACACATGGATCCACCAGTGTCATTGCATCTGTGTTCTTTTTAGTAACAACAACTAGAGTCATTGCATGTGTGTTCTTTTCACATACCACATATGGATCCACCAGTGTCATTGCATGTGTGTTCTTATCACAATCCACCTATGGATCCACCAGTGTCATTGCATGTGTGCTCTTTTTACTAACAACAACCAGAGTCATTGCATGTGTGTTCTCTTCAGAAACTACACATGGATCCACCAGTGTCATTGCATGTGTGTTCTTTTTACTAACAACAACCAGAGTCATTGAAATGTGTGTTCTTTTCACATACCACATATGGATCCACCAGTGTCATTGCATGTGTGTTCTCTCTTCAGAGAGCACAGATGGATCCACCAGTGTCATTGCATCTGTGTTCTTTTTACTAACAACAACTAGAGTAATTGCATGTGTGTTCTTTTCACATACCACATATGGATCCACCAGTGTCATTGCATGTGTGTTCTTTTCACAATCCACTTATGGATCAACTAGTGCCATTGCATGTGTGCTCTTTTTACTAACAACAACCAGAGTCATTGCATGTGGGTTCTCTTCAGAGACCACGCATGGATCCACCAGTGTCATTGCATGTGTGTTCTTTTTACGAACAACAACCAGAGTCATTGAAATGTGTGTTCTCTTCAGAGACCACACATGGATCCACCAGTGTCATTGCATGTGTGTTCTCTTCAGAGACCACACATGGATCCACCAGTGTCATTGCATGTGTGTTCTTTTTACTAACAACAACTAGAGTCATTGCATGTGTGTTCTTTTCACATACCACATATGGATCCACCAGTGTCATTGCATGTGTGCTCTTTTCACAATCCACCTAAGGATCCACCAGAGTCATTGAAATGTGTGTTCTTTTCACATACGACACATAGATCCACCAGTGTCATTGAAATGTGTGTTCTAATCCGAGACCACACATGGATCCACCAGTGTCAGTGCATGTGTGTTCTTTTTACTCACAACAACTGGAGTCATTGCATGTGTGTTCTTTTCACATACCACATATGGATCCACAAGTGTCATTGCATGTGTGCTCTTTTCACCATCCACCTATGGATCCACAAGTTTCATTGCATGTGTGCTCTTTTCACAATCCACCTATGGATCCACCAGTGTCATTGCATGTGTGCTCTTTTTACTAACAACAACCAGAGTCATTGCATGTGTGTTCTCTTTAGAGACCACACATGGATCCACCAGTGTCATTGCATGTGTGTTCTTTTTACCAATGACAACCAGAGTCATTGAAATGTGTGTTCTCTTTAGAGACCACTTATGGATCCACCAGTATCATTGCATGTGTGTTCTCTTCAGAGACCACACATGGATCCACCAGTGTCATTGCATGTGTGTTCTTTTTACTAACAACAACTGGAGTCACTGCATGTGTGTTCTTTTCACATACCACATATGGATACACCAGTGTCATTGCATGTGTGCTATTTTCACAATCCACCTATGGATCCACCAGAGTCATTGCATGTGTGCTATTTTTACTAACAACAGCCAGAGTCATTGCATGTGTGTTCTCTTCAGAGACCACACATGGATCCACCAGTGTCATTGCATGTGTGATCTTTTCACAATCCATCTATGGATCCACCAATGTCATTGCATGTGTGCTCTTTTTACTAACAACAACCAGTGGCATTGCATGTGTGTTCTTTTCACATACCACATATGGATCCACCAGTGTCATTGCATGTGTGTTCTTTTCACAATTCACCTATGGATCCACTAGTGTCATTGCATGTGTGCTCTTTTTACTAACAACAACCAGAGTCATTGCATGTGTGTTCTCTTAAGATACCACAAATGGATCCACCAGTGTCATTGCATGTGTGTTCTTTTTACTAAAAACAACTAGAGTCATGGAAATGTATGTTCTCTTTAGAGACCACACATGGATCCACCGCTGTCATTGCATGTCTCTTTTTACTAACAACAACTAGAGTCATATCATGTGTGTTCATTTCACATACCACATATGGATCCACCAGTGTCATTGAAATGTGTGTTCTCTTCAGAGACCACACATGGATCCACCAGTGTCATTGCATGTGTGTACTTTTTACTAACAACAACTAGAGTCATTGCATGTGTGTTCTTTTCACATACCACATATGGATCCACCAGTGTCATTGCATGTGTGTTCTTATCACAATCCACCTATGGATCCACCAGTGTCATTGCATGGGTGCTCTTTTTACTAACAATAACCAGAGTCATTGCATGTGTGTTCTCTTCAGAAACCACACATGGATCCACCAGTGTCATTGCATGTGTGTTCTTTTTACTAACAACAACCAGAGTCATTGAAATGTGTGTTCTTTTCACATACCACATATGGATCCACCAGTGTCATTACATGTGTGTTCTCTTTATAGACCACACATGGATCCACCAGTGTCATTGCATCTGTGTTGTTTTTATTAACAACAACTAGAGTAATTGCATGTGTGTTCTTTTCACATACCACATATGGATCCACCAATGTCATTGCATGTGTGTTCTTTTCACAATCCACTTATGGATCCACTAGTGTCATTGGATGTGTGCTCTTTTTTCTAACAACAACCAGAGTCATTGCATGTGTGTTCTCTTCAAAGACCACGCATGGATCCACCAGTGTCATTGCATGTGTGTTCTTTTTACTAACAACAACCAGAGTCATTGAAATGTGTGTTCTCTTCAGAGACCACACATGGATCAACCAGTGTCATTGCATGTGTGTTCTCTTCAGAGACCACACATGGATCCACCAGTGTCATTGCATGTGTATTCTTTTTACTAACAACAACTAGAGTCATTGCATGTGTGTTCTTTTCACATACCACATATGGATCCACTAGTGTCATTGCATGTGTGCTCTTTTTACAATCCACCTATGGATCCACCAGAGTCATTGAAATGTGTGTTGTTTTCACATACGACACATGGATCCACCAGTGTCATTGAAATGTGTGTTCTGTTCCGAGACAACACATGGATCCATCAATGTCATTGCATGTGTGTTCTTTTTATTAACAACAACTAGAGTCATTACATGTGTGTTCTTTTCACATACCACATATGGATCCACAAGTGTCATTGCATGTGTGCTCTTTTCACAATCCACCTATGGATCCACAAGTGTCATTGCATGTGTGCTCTTTTTACTAACAACAACCAGAGTCATTTCATTTGTGTTCTCTTTAGAGACCACACATGGATCCACCAGTGTCATTGCATGTGTGTTCTTTTTACTAACGACAACAAGAGTTATTGAAATGTGTGTTCTCTTCAGAGACCACACATGGATCCACCAGTATCATTGCATGTGTGTTCTCTTCAGAGACCACACATGGATCCAACAATGTCATTGCATGTGTGTTCTTTTTACTAACAACAACTGTAGTCATTGCATGTGTGTTCTTTTCACATACCACATATGGATCCACCAGTGTCATTGCATGTGTGCTCTTTTCACAATCCACCTATGGATCCACAAGAGTCATTGAAATGTGTGTTCTTTTCACATACCACACATGGATTCACCGGTGTCATTGAAATGTGTGTTCTCTTTAGAGACCACACATGGATCCACCAGTGTTATTGCATGTGTGTTCTTTTTACTAACAACAACTGGCGTCATTGCATGTGTGTTCTTTTCACATAACACATATGGATCCACCAGTGTCATTGCATGTGTGTTATTTTCACAATCCACCTATGGATCCACAAGTGTCATTGCATGTGTGCCCTTTTTACTAACAACAACCAGAGTCATTGCATGTGTGTTATCTTCAGAGACCACACATGGATCCACATGTGTCATTGCATGTGTGTTCTTTTTACTAACAACAACCAGAGTCATTGAAATGTATGTTCTCTTCAGAGACACACATGGATCCACCAATGTCATTGCATGTGTGTTCTTTTCACATACGACATATGGATCCACCAGTGTCATTGAAATGTGTGTTCTCTTCAGAGACTACGCATGGATCCACCAGTGTCATTGCATGTGTGTTCTTTTTACTAACAACAACCAGAGTCATTTCATGTGTGTTCTTTTCACATACCACATATGGATCCACATGTGTCAATGCATGTGTGCTCTATTCACAATCCACCTATGGATCCACTAGTGTCATTGCATGTCTGTTCTTTTTACTAACAACAACCAGAGTCATTGCATGTGTGCTCTTTCCACAGTCCACATATGGATCCACTAGTGTTATTGCATGTGTGTTCTTTTCACAATCCACCTGTGGATCCACCAGTGTCATTGTATGTGTGCTCTTTTTACTAACAACAACCAGAGTCATTGCATGTGTGTTTTCTTCAGAGACCACACATGGATCCACCATGTGTTCTCTTTTCTAACAACAACTAGAGTCATTGAAATGTGTGTTCTCTTTAGAGACCACATATGGATCAACCAGTGTCATTGCATGTGTGTTCTTTTTACTAACAACAACTGGAGTCATTTCATGTGTGTTCTTTTCACATACCACACATGGATCCACCAGTGTCACTGAAATGTGTGTTCTCTTCCGAGACTACGCATGGATCCACTAGTGTCATTGCATGTGTGTTCTTTTTACTAACAACAACTAGAGTCATTGCATGTGTGTTCTTTTCACATACCACATATGGATCCACCTGTGTCAATGCATGTGTGCTCTATTCACAATCCACCTATGGATCCACCAGTGTCATTGCATGTGTGTTCTTTTTACTAACAACAACCAGAGTCATTGCATGTAGGGGTGGAATCGAGCCGAGCCGAGCCAGCTCATGGCTCGGCTCGGTAAAAACGAGCCGAGTCAGAGCTCAGCTTGGTGCTCCAAAACTTCCAGAACGTGGGCTCGTGGCTCGCTCGGTCGAGCTCGAAGCTCGGCTCGGTGGCTCGTCGAGCCAGGCAGCTGAGACGGTTAGTCCTGCGCGCACCACCCCACGTCTCTGCAATTCCCCATGTCCTCTTCCTGCTTGTTCCCAGCGAGGACAGGCGCCGCCACAGACGAACGGCTGCCATCAGCAACGCCGCCCGCCCCATCTCGTACTCCTTCTCCACGGATGCCCTCCATACCAACTAATTGTCCTGGATTTATTTCACCCGCGGACGCGAGCAGCGCTGATTTGTAGGGTCCACTATATCAAGGTGCATCCAAGCCTCGTATCTGGCCAGGTAGGTGCGACTGTGGCCGGCAAGTGAGCGCTGCGCGTGGCCGGCGAGGCAGCGCTGCGCATGGCCGGAGAAGTTACAGAGGTCGACGACCCGCAACAGCTGGTGTAGGTGGCATTCCTATTGTTCGGACTCCTCCCGTCGATAACACTGTGGTGCGCGCCGCGACGGCCTTGGCCGCGGCTGAAAGTAGCTGCAACGGCAGTCCATGCCACGGTTTTGCTTAGTCTGACGAATTACTAGCAGTGTACTGTACTTGTGCAGTGTTTCACAGTCGCTCGGCTTCAGCTTCCCGATAAATCACAAGCACTTCTTGTATTTCAGTGGCCACATTTTTTTCTAGAATAGCTTTCAATGTCCGCATGACATCTGTGTCTTTTGCCCAAACGTAGAGGAAAGGATATAGTGAGTACCAAAGTTTGAGAACAGGAGCACGTGACACTTTGATTGAAAGAATTGTACCATACGTAAGCAAGGTGCAGGTCTAACCCTATGCTAAATGACATGAATTGTGATTCCCCTAAGTAAAAAAGAAGTGTCAATAGCATCATTGTCCCTGGCTTGTAAAAATTGTTCTATGTATTTGATTTTGACATTGTAGTTTAGATTTGCAGAAGTTTGTATCAAAATTCAAGACGAATAGTAGCTAAAGCAAGATCAGACAGGGAAAGATGGCATCACTTAGGAACATTCAAAAATCTTGGGTTCGTCGTGGCAGTTAACAAAGTGACTAGCAACAATGACCGGGAGATGAATTTTTGATGTGTGCCACTATTATGGTTATTAATACTTTGTCAGATTTTTTTAAATATGTTATGAACATATATATGCTCAACTGAATTGTTAGACTTTCATCGAGCCTTCGAGCCGGCTTGCGAGCTTCACCGAGCTGGCTTGTCGAGCCTCGAGCCTGAGTATCCATGTTTAGGCTTGGCTTGTCCGACCTCCAAGCCAAACCGAGCCCGAGCCAAGCCTTGTCGATCCCGAGCCGAGCCTCGAGCCTCGAGCCTCGAGCTTTGTTTCCACCCCTAATTGCATGTGTGCTCTTTCCACAATCCACATATGGATCCACTAGTGTTATTGCATGTGTGTTCTTTTCACAATTTACCTGTGGATCCACCAGTGTCATTGCATGTGTGCTCTTTTTACTAACAACCAGAGTCATTGCATGTGTGTTCTCTTCAGAGACCACACATGGATCCACAAGTGTCATTGCATGTGTGTTCTCTTTACTAACAACAACTAGAGTCATTGAAATGTGTGTTCTCTTTAGAGACCACATATGGATCAACCAGTGTCATTGCATGTGTGTTCTTTTTACTAACAACAACTAGAATCATTTCATGTGTGTTCTTTTCACATACCACACATGGATCCACCAGTGTCATTGCATGTGTGCTCTTTTCACAATCCACCTATGGATCCACCAGTGTCATTGCATGTGTGTTCTTTTTACTAACAACAACTGGAGTCATTGCATGTGTGTTCTTTTCACAATCCACCTATGGATCCACCAGTGTCATTGCATGTGTGTTCTTTTTAGTAACAGCAACTGGAGTCATTGCATGTGTGGTCTTTTCACATACCACATATGGATCCACCACTGTCATTGCATGTGTGTTCTCTTCAGATACAACACATGGATCTACCAATGTCATTGCATGTGTGCTCTTTTTACTAACAACAACCAGAGTCATTGCATGTGTGTTATTTTGATTAACAACAACCAGAGTCATTGCATGTGTGTTCTCTCCAGAGACCACACATGGATCAACCAGTGTCATTGCATGCATGTTCCTTTTACTAACAACAACTAGAGTCATTTCATGTGTGTTCTTTTCACAAACCACATATGGATCCACAAGTGTCATTGAAATGTGTGTTCTCTTCCGAGATCACACATGGATCCACCAGTGTCATTGCATGTGTGTTCTTTTTACTAACAACAACTGGAGTCATTACATGTGTGTTCTTTTCACATACCACATATGGATCCACAAGTGTCATTGCATGTATGCTCTTTTCACAATCCACCTATGGATCCACCAGTGTCATTGCATGTGTGCTCTTTTTACTAACAACAACCAGAGTCATTGCATGTGTGTTCTCTTCAGAGACCACACATGGATCCACCAATGTCATTCCATGTGTGTTCTTTTTACTAACAACAACCAGAGTCATTGAAATGTGTGTTCTCTTCAGAGACCACACATGGATCCACCAGTGTCATTGCATGTGTGTTCTCTTCAGAGACCACACATGGATCCACAGGTGTCATTGCATGTGTGTTCTTTTTACTAACAACAACTGGAGTCATTGCATGTGTGTTCTTTTCACATACCACATATGGACCACCAGTGTCATTGCATGTGTGCTCTTTTCACAATCCACCTATGGATCCACCAGAGTCATTGAAATGTGTGTTCTTTTCACATACCACACATGGATCCACCAGTGTCATTGAAATGTGTGTTCTCTTTAGAGACCACACATGGATCCACCAGTGCCATTGCATGTGTGTTCTTTTTACTAACAACAACTAGAGTCATTGCATGTGTGTTATTTTCACGTACCACATATGGATCCACCAGTGTCATTGCATGTGTGTTGTTTTCACAATCCACCTATGGATCCACCAGTGTCATTGCATGTGTGCTCTTTTTACTAATAACAACCAGAGTCATTGCTTGTGTGTTCTCTTCAGAGACCACACATGGATCCACCTGTGTTATTGCATGTGTGTTCTTTTTACTAACAACAACCAGAGTCATTGAAATGTATGTTCTCTTTAGAGACCACACATGTATCCACCAATGTCATTGCATGTGTGTTATTTTCACATACCACATATGGATCCACCAGTGTCATAGAAATGTGTGTTCTCCTTAAAGACCACACATGGATCCACCAGTGTCATTGCATGTGTGTTCTTTTTACTAACAACAACTAGAGTCATTGCATGTGTGTTCTTTTCACATACCACATATGGATCCACCAGTTTCAATGCATGTGTGCTCATTTCACAATCCACCTATGGATCCACCAGTGTCATTGCATGCGTGTTCTTTTTACTAACAACAACCAGAGTCATTGCATGTGTACTCTTTTCACAATCCACATATGGATCCACTAGTGTCATTGCATGTGTGTTCTTATCACAATCCACCTATGGATCCACCAGTGTAATTGCATGTGTGCTCTTTTTACTAACAACAACCAGAGTCATTGCATGTGTGTTCTCTTCAGAGTCCACACATGGATCCACCAGTGTCATTGCATGTGTGTTATTTTTACTAACAACAACCAGAGTCATTGAAATATGTGTTCTCTTCACAGACCACATATGGATCCGCTAGTGTCATTGCATGTGTGTTCTTTTTACTAACAACAACTTGAGTCATTTCATATGTGTTCTTTTCACATACCACACATCGATCCACCAGTGTCATTGCATGTGTGCTCTTTTCACAATCCACCTATGGATACACCAGAGTCATTTAAATGTGTGTTATTTTTTCATACCACACATGGATCCACCAGTGTCATTGCATCTGTGTTCTTTTTACTAACAACAACTAGAGTCATTGCATGTGTGTTCTTTTTACTAACAACAACTGGAGTTATTGCATGTGTGTTCTTTTCACATACCACATATGGATCCACCAGTGTCATTGCATGTGTGCTCTTTTCACAATCCACCTATGGATCCACCAGAGTCATTGATATGTGTGTTCTTTTCACATACCACACATGGATCCACCAGTGTCATTGAAATGTGTGTTCTCTTTAGAGACAACACATGGATCCACTAGTGTCATTGCATGTGTGTTCTTTTTACTAACAACAATTGGAGTCATTGCAAGTGTGTTCTTTTCACATACCACATATGGATCCACCAGTGTCATTACATGTGTGTTATTTTCAAAATCCACCTATAGATCCACCAGTGTCATTGCATGTGTTCCCTTTTTACTAACAACAACCAGAGTCATTGAAATGTATGGTCTCTTCAGAGACCACACATGTATCCACCAATGTCATTGCATGTGTGTTATTTTCACATACCACATATGGATCCACTAGTGTCATTGAAATGTGTGTTCTCTTCAGAGACCACACATGGATCCACTAGTGTCATTGCATGTGTGTTCTTTTTACTAACAACAACTAGAGTCATTGCATGTGTATTCTTTTCACATACCACATATGGATCCACCAGTGCCAATGCATGTGTGCTCTTTTCACAATCCACCTATGGATCCACCAGCGTCATTGCATGTGTGTTCTTTTTACTAACAACAACCAGAGTCATTGCATGTGTGCTCTTTTCACAATCCACATATGGATCCACTAGTGTCATTGCATGTGTGTTCTTTTCACAATCCACCTATGGATCCACTAGTGTCATTGCATGTGTGCTCTTTTTACTAACAACCAGAGTCATTGCATGTGTGTTCTCTTCAGAGACCACACATGGATCCACCAGTGTCATTGCATGTGTGTTCTTTTACTAACAACAACCGGAGTAATTGAACACATGGATCTACCAGTGTCATTGCATGCGTGTTCTTTTTACTAACAACAACCAGAGTCATTGCCTGTTTGTTATTTTGATTAACAACAACCAGAGTCATTGCATGTGTGTTCTCTCCAGAGACCACACATGGATCCACCAGTGTCATTGCGTGTGTGTTGTCTTTAGAGACCACACATGGATCCACCAGTGTCTTTGGATGTGTGTTCTCTTCAGAGACCACACATGGATCCACCAGTGTCATTGCATGTGTGTTCTTTTTACTAACAATATCTAGAGTCATTGCATGTTTGTTCTTTTTACTAACCACAACTGGAGTCATTGCATGTGTGTTCTTTTCACATACCACATATGGATCCATCAGTGTCATTCATGTGTGCTCTTTTCACAATCCACCTATGGATCCACCAGTGCCATTATATGTGTGTTCTTTTCACATACCACATATGGATCCACCAGTGTCATTGAAATCTGTGTTCTCTTCAGAGACCAAACATGGATCCACTATTGTCATTGTATGTGTGTTCTTTTTACTAACAACAACCAGAGTCATTGCACGTGTGTTCTTTTTACTAACAACAACTGGAGTCATTGCATGTGTGTTCTTTTCACAATCCACCTATGGATCCACCAGTGTCATTGCATGTGTGTTGTTTTTAGTAACAACAACTGGAGTCATTGCATGTGTGGTCGTTTCACATACCACATATGGATCCACCAATGTCATTGCATGTGTGTTCTCTTTAGAGACAACACATGGATCCACCAATGTCATTGCATGTGTGCTCTTTTTACTAACAACAACCAGAGTCATTGCATGTGTGTTATTTTTATTAACCAGAACCAGAGTCATGGCATGTGTGTTCTCTCCAGAGACCACACATGGATCCACCAGTGTCATTGCATGCATGTTCCTTTTACTAACAACAACTGGAGTCATTTCATGTGTGTTCTTTTCACATACCACATATAGATCCACAAGTGTCATTGAAACGTGTGTTCTCTTCCGAGACCACACATGGATCCACCAGTGTAATTGCATGTGTGTTCTTTTTACTAACAACAACTGGAGTCATTGCATGTGTGTTCTTTTCACATACCACATATGGATCCACAAGTGTCATTGCATGTGTGCTCTTTTCACAATCCACCTATGGATCCACTAGTGTCATTGCATGTGTGCTCTTTTTACTAAGAACAACCAGAGTAATTGCATGTGCGTTCTCTTCAGAGACCACACATGGATCCTCCAGTGTCATTGCATGTGTGTTCTTTTTACTAACAACAACCAGAGTCATTGAAATGTGTTTTCTCTTCAGAGACCACACATGGATCCACCAGTGTCATTGCATGTGTGTTCTCTTCAGAGACCACACATGGATCCACCAGTGTCATTGCATTTGTGTTCTTTTTTCTAACAACAACTAGAGTCATTGCATGTGTGTTCTTTTTACTAACAATAACTGGAGTCATTGCATGTGTGTTCATTTCACATACCACATATGGATCCACCAGTGTCATTGCATGTGTGATCTTTTCACAATCCACCTATGGATCCACCAGAGTCATTGAAATGTGTGTTCTTTTCACATACCACACATGGATCCACCAGTGTCATTGAAATGTGTGTTCTCTTTAGAGACCACACATAGATCCACCAGTGTCATTGCATGTGTTCTCTTTTTACTAACAACAACTGGAGTCATTGCATGTCCAGATACATGATGGAAAGAGAACATGGTGTCCATTCATGAACATGAACACCAACACATGTCCAGATAGATAAGGAGTTGCCCTAGGATTCTTATTGCACCCTATAATGGGAAGCAGACTTGGGCATTGCTCCCTGAACATTACAAAAGGAGTGGACGATAAACTGATATTCGTGTCCCCGCTAACGGGAATCAGACTTGGGCATTGCTCCGATACACCTCTAGACATGCCCTTAGCTCCTCGTTCTCTTTCCGAACACCCTCGAGTACAGTGATCCCTCTGCTCATGTCCACCTTCATCTCCTTGACTGCATCCAGGCAACGGTCATGTCATGGTAGGATGGTAGCCTTGGTGTGGTAGGGTGTCCTCAGTGCGTCCTCGACTTCACTTCACCCTGCAGGAGAATGCACCTTTCCACGAGATTCTTCTTCTCCTCCGTGAGCTCGTTGATTATATTGATGGCATGTTCTTGCCTGTTCAAGTTACGGTCGAGCACTTTATGCATCCTAACGACGTCACATGCAAAATCTAGCGAGATCTCCTTCTGCACAGATAGTTGCTTCCGTTGGCTCTCATTAGCTTGGGTGAGGGAGCATGCAAGCTTTGACAATCTTGGAACTGATCGCGACCACCTTGTCATGGTACTCGGCCTTCGATCGCTGCATCGTTCATGTTAATTGAAATAGAATTCTATAATTACACTCCAGGTCCCAAGTGAATACTAATACAGATCAGAAAAATCCCCGTTGAATCTATTGGCTGCAGTGTTAAAAAATGGACCTAGAGATCTATTCATGACCACGATAAACTAATCCTAATCACAAAAAATCCATAGTGAATCTATGAACAGTTGTATTGAGGAAAGACCAAGAGATCCAGTCATATTCATGAAAACTAATAATACTCGCAAAAGAAGAAGAAAAACCAATGTGAGGCAGACAGGATCTAAGAAATCCACATCACAACTCGGAGAAATAACAACGTGGAGATTTGCTACCTCGCTGAGACATGGAATGGGGCCGAACGGGTCCTGCAACGCCTCCGTCGTGGTGGATTCGGGCTCCACGTCCGGCCTGTAATACGTAGAAGAGGAAGAGTCAAAAGAAGAAGAAAAACAATAGGAAGTTGATTAAGATCATGATGGAGAGGGAGATGGAGAAGAAGTAGAACAAGAAGACCGTACCGGGAGGAGCCCTCGCCTGCTAGAACATTCAGCGCCATTGTCGGGGGAGATTGGGCCTCGATGAGAGGGTGGGATTGAGCGGGTGGTAGAGCAAGAAGTGCCTCGCGGCGATTTCTCTCCCTTTTCTCTGCGAGGATCGTCGACCGGCCTCTCCCCCTCCTCAGTGGAGCCATGGCTTGCAGGGTGAGGGTGGCGGCGGCAGGAGGAAGGAGATAGTGATTAGTGTGGGAGAAGAGTCAAAGAGTATAGGCCATGGTCCAGTAGTACTGGTACTATTATACAAGACTACTGTGTATGGTCTACCTTCTCAAAGAAGCCAAGGAGGCAGGCGTAGGGAATCGATGGGACTTGTCTTTATTGCGATGGACACTTCAATGGTCTTCGGCGCTGCCCAAAATCCAGTATATAATAAGGGGAGTGCAAGCCGGGTGGTCATCACGGGAATCCGCGTGCACATCCCGCGTGCATGTGTCACGTGTTGATGGGGCAATGACACACGCAACTGCTGCACGACCACGCCGACGTCGAACTCCACGGATGTGCACGCACTGGATATTTACGAGTCTAGAATACGCCGTGCCACTTCTATTGTGATCAAATTATGTTCAGTACGCGAGATATTACTTTTTTTTGATAATCGACAAATGCATGCATGGACACAACGCACGAAACGGCTGATCGTCCTTGATCAGATCGGCACCCCACTCTGTGTACCCGCCATCGACCATTCGGAGCAACTACCTTGAGCACGATGCCCCCTCGCCGTGGCAATGGCAGGTCCAAGCCGTCCACTGGCCGTCTGCATCGTTCGCGCTTGCGAGTCGCCTGCTGAGGCAGCACGTCGTGTCCGACCGCGCCAGGATCCATCAACATCAGCACTCGAGGACACCGTGACATCGAAGCTCGTACCGACCGTGCAGGAGGAGCGTGGGGTACCTGCAGCGTCGAACGAGCACAAAGCAGCAGCCAGGACGGGGGCATGTGTTGCACCGGTGAGTATGGACAAGAAGAGGAACAAGAAGAAGACCAGGAACAAGAGAGGAGATAGCTATTTGGACGTGTTCGACTCAGCCAATGAGGAGGCGTTCATCGATCAGTTGGAGGCAGAAGCAGAGGAGAGTGACGTGGACCCATGGGACTACGAAGAGCAGGAGGAGGAGGACTCTGACGAGGAGATAGCACGCTTATTCGAGGAAGAGGGTGGTGTCGAGTCGTTAGAGGAGGACACCGACGGCAGCGATGGCAGGGACCATGGCGTTGACAAAGACGAGGATGAACCGGAAGACAAAAACGATGGCTTCTTCGAAATATGATCATTTATTTTAGTTAGATAGATGGATTTTCACTTGTTTATGGAGGTAAAGTATCGGTGGCACGGATAGAGAGGTGGCACGGATTGACCATGCATAAAAAAACTGGAGAAGGGAGGGGTTATCCTGTCTGTTGGATCACATAGGATCAACGGTTGGTCGAGACGATCCGCGTGACATCTGTGTCAGCCAATCATGGCATAGCACCCAGAGTGAGCAGATGTTTGGGATCTCCACACATTTTGGCTTTTGTGAGATTTGTGACCGAGAGAGGGCAAATCTCTTTTCATAATCCTCCTATGGATCCACCAGTGTCATTGAAATGTGTGTTCTCTTTAGAGACCACACATCGATCCACCAGTGTCATTGCATGTGTGTTCTTTTTACTAACAACAACCAGAGTCATTGCATGTGTGTTCTTTTCACATGCCACATATAGATCCACCAGTGTCATTGCATGCGTGTTCTTTTCACAATCCACCTATGGATCCACCAGTGTCATTGCATGTGTGTTCTTTTTACTAACAACAACCAGAGTCATTGCATGTGTGTTCTTTTCACATACCACATATGGATCCACCAGTGTCATTGCATGTGTGTTCTTTTCACAATCCACCTATGGATCCACCAGTGTCATTTCATGTGTGATCTTTTTACTAACAACAACCAGAGTCATTGCATGTGTGTTCTCTTCAGAGACCACACATGGATCCACCAGTGTCATTGCATGTGTGTTCTTTTTACTAACAACAACCAGAGTCATTGAAATGTGTGTTCTCTTGAGAGACCACACATGGATCTACCAGTGTCATTGCATGTGTGTTCTTTTCACAATCCACCTATGGATCCACCAGTGTCATTGCATGTGTGCTCTTTTTACTAACAACAACCAGAGTCATTGCATATGTGTTCTCTTTAGAGACCACACATGGATCCACCAGTTTCATTGCATGTGTGTTCTTTTTACTAACAACAACTAGAGTCATTGAAATGTGTGTTCTCTTCAGAGACCACACATGGATCCACCAGTGTCATTGCATGTGTGTTATCTTCAGAGACCACACATGGATCCACCAGTGTCATTGCATGTGTGTTCTTTTTACTAACAACAACTATAGTCATTGCATGTGTGTTCTTTTCACATACCACATATGGATCCACCAGTGTCATTTCATGTGTGCTCTTTTCACAATCCACCTATGGATCCACTAGTGTTATTGCATGTGTGTTCTTTTGCTAACAACAACCAGAGTCATTGCATGTGTGTTCTTTTCACATACCACATATAGATCCACTAGTGTCATTGCATGTGTGTTCTTTTCACAATCCACCTATGGATCCACCATTGTCATTGCATGTGTGTTCTTTTTACTACCAACAACTAGAGTCATTGCATGTGTGTTCTCTTCAGAGACCACACATGGATCCACCAGTGTCATTGCATGTGTGTTCTTATTACTAACAACAACCAGAGTCATTGAAATGTGTGTTTTCTTCAGACCACACATGGATCCATCAGTGTCATTGCATGTGTGTTCTTTTTTCTAACAACAACTGGAGTCATTTCATGTGTGTTCTTTTCACATACCACATATGGATCCACCAGTATCATCGAAATGTGTGTTCTCTTCAGAGACCATACATGGATCCACCAGTGTCATTGCATGTGTGTTCATTTTACTAACAACAACTGGAGTCATTGCATGTGTGTTCTTTTCACAAAACACATATGGATCCACCAGTGTCATTGCATGTGTGTTCTTTTCACAATCCACCTACGGATCCACGGTTTCATTGCATGTGTGCTATTTTTACTACAACAACCAGAGTCATTGCATGTGTGTTCTCTTCAGAGACCACACATGGATCCACCAGTGTCATTGCATGTGTGTTCTTTTCACAATCCACCTATGGATCCACCAATTTCATTGCATGTGTGCTCTTTTTACTAACAACAACCAGTGTCATTGCATGTGTGTTCTTTTCAAATACCACATATGGATCCACCAGTGTCATTGCATGTGTGTTCTTTTCACAATCCACCAGTGTCATTGCATGTGTGCTCTTTTTACTAACAACAACCAGAGTCATTGCATGTGTGTTCTCTTAAGATACCACACATGGATCCACCAGTGTCATTGCATGTATGTTCTTTTTACTAACAACAACTAGAGTCATTGAAATGTATGTTCTCTTTAGAGACCACACATGGATCCACCGATGTCATTGCATGTGTGTTCTTTGTACTCACAACAACTGGAGTCATATCATGTGTGTTCATTTCACATACCACATATGGATCCACGAGTGTCATTGAAATGTGTGTTCTCTTCAGAGACCACACATGGATCCACCAGTGTCATTGCATGTGTGTTCTTTTTAGTAACAACAACTAGAGTCATTGCATGTGTGTTCTTTTCACATACCACATATGGATCCACCAGTGTCATTGCATGTGTGTTCTTATCACAATCCACCTTTGGATCCACCAGTGTCATTGCATGTGAGCTCTTTTTACTAACAACAACCAGAGTCATTGCATGTGTGTTCTCTTCAGAAACTACACATGGATCCACCAGTGTCATTGCATGTGTATTATTTTTACTAACAACAACCAGAGTCATTGAAATGTGTGTTCTTTTCACATACCACATATGGATCCACGAGTGTCATTGCATGTGTGTTCTCTCTTCAGAGAGCACACATGGATCCACCAGTGTCATTGCATGTGTGTTCTTTTTAGTAACAACAACTAGAGTCATTGCATGTGTGTTCTTTTCACATACCACATATGGATCCACCAGTGTCATTGCATGTGTGTTCTTTTCACAATCCACTTATGGATCAACTAGTGTCATTGCATGTGTGCTCTTTTTACTAACAACAACCAGAGTCATTGCATGTGGGTTCTCTTCAGAGACCACGCATGGATCCACCAGTGTCATTGCATGTGTGTTCTTTTTACGAACAACAACCAGAGTCATTGAAATGTGTGTTCACTTCAGAGACCACACATGGATCCACCAGTGTCATTGCATGTGTGTTCTTTTTACTAACAACAACTAGAGTCATTGCATGTGTGTTCTTTTCACATACCACATATGGATCCACCAATGTCATTGCATGTGTGCTCTTTCACAATCCACCTATGGATCCACAGAGTCATTGAAATGTGCGTTCTTTTCACATACCACATAGATCCACCAGTGTCATTGAAATGTGTGTTCTAATCCGAGACCACACATGGATCCACCGATGTCAGTGCATGTGTGTTTTTTACTCACAACAACTGAGTCATTGCATGTGTGTTCTTTTCACATACCACATATGGATCCACAAGTGTCATTGCATGTGTGCTCTTTTCACCATCCACCTATGGATCCACAAGTTTCATTGCATGTGTGCTCTTTCACAATCCACCTATGGATCCACCAGTGTCATTGCATGTGTGCTATTTTACTAACCACAACCAGAGGAATTGCATGTGTGTTCTCTTTAGAGACCACACATGGATCCACCAGTGTCATTGCATGTGTGTTCTTTTTACCAACGACAACCAGAGTCATTGAAATGTGTGTTCTCTTTATAGACCACTCATGGATCCACCAGTATCATTGCATGTGTGTTCTTCGAGAGACCACACATGGATCCTGATGTCATTGCATGTGTGTTCTTTTACTAACAACAACTGGAGTCCTTGCATGTGTTCTTTTCACATACCACATATGGATACACCAGTGTCATTGCATGTGTGCTATTTTCACAATCCACCTATGGATCCACCAGAGTCATTGCATGTGTGCTATTTTTACTAACAACAACCAGAGTCATTGCATGTGTGTTCTCTTCAGAGACCACACATGGATCCACCAGTGTCATTGCATGTGTGATCTTTTCACAATCCATCTATGGATCCACCAATGTCATTGCATGTGTGCTCTTTTTACTAACAACAACCAGTGGCATTGCATGTGTGTTCTTTTCACATACTACATATGGATCCACTAGTGTCATTGCATGGGTGTTCTTTTCACAATCCACCTATGGATCCACTAGTGTCATTGCATGTGTGCTCTTTTTACTAACAACAACCAGAGTCATTGCATGTGTGTTCTCTTAAGATACCGCAAATGGATCCACCAGTGTCATTGCATGTGTGTTCTTTTTACTAACAACAACTAGAGTCATGGAAATATATGTTCTCTTTAGAGACCACACATGGATCCACCGCTGTCATTGCATGTGTCTTTTTACTAACAACAACTGGAGTCATATCATGTGTGTTCATTTCACATACCACACGTGGATCCACCAGTGTCATTGAAATGTGTGTTCTCTTCAGAGACCACACATGGATCCACCAGTGTCATTGCATGTGTGTTCTTTTTACTAACAACAACTAGAGTCATTGCATGTGTGTTCTTTTCACATACCACATATGGATCCACCAGTGTCATTGCATGTGTGTTCTTATCACAATCCACCTATGGATCCACCAGTGTCATTGCATGGGTGCTCTTTTTACTAACAATAACCAGAGTCAATGCATGTGTGTTCTCTTCATAAACCACACATGGATCCACCAGTGTCATTGTATGTGTGTTCTTTTTACTAACAACAACCAGAGTCATTGAAATGTGTGTTCTTTTCACATACCACGTATGGATCCACCAGTGTCATTACATGTGTGTTCTCTTTAGAGACCACACATGGATCCACCAGTGTCATTGCATCTGTGTTGTTTTTATTAACAACAACTAGAGTAATTGCATGTGTGTTCTTTTCACATACCACATATGGATCCACCAATGTCATTGCATGTGTGTTCTTTTCACAATCCACTTATGGATCCACTAGTGTCATTGGATGTGTGCTCTTTTTACTAACAACAACCAGAGTAATTGCATGTGTGTTCTCTTCAGAGACCACGCATGGATCCACCAGTGTCATTGCATGTGTGCTCTTTTTACTAACAACAACCAGAGTCATTGAAATGTGTGTTCTCTTCAGAGACCACACATGGATCAACCAGTGTCATTGCATGTGTGTTCTCTTCAGAGACCACACATGGATCCACCAGTGTCATTGCATGTGTGTTCTTTTTTACTAACAACAACTAGAGTCATTGTATGTGTGTTCTTTTCACATACCACATATGGATCCACCAGTGTCATTGCATGTGTGCTCTTTTTACAATCCACCTATGGATCCACCAGAGTCATTGAAATGTGTGTTCTTTTCACATACGACACATGGATCCACCAGTGTCATTGAAATGTGTGTTCTGTTCCGAGATCACACATGGATCCATCAATGTCATTGCATGTGTGTTCTTTTTATTAACAACAACTAGAGTCATTGCATGTGTGTTCTTTTCACATACCACATATGGATCCACAAGTGTCATTGCATGTGTGCTCTTTTCACAATCCACCTATGGATCCACAAGTGTCATTGCATGTGTGCTCTTTTTACTAACAACAACCAGAATCATTGCATGTGTGTTCTTTTTACTAACGACAACCAGAGTTATTGAAATGTGTGTTCTCTTCAGAGACCACACATGGATCCACCAGTATCATTGCATGTGTGTTCTCTTCAGAGACCACACATGGATCCAACAATGTCATTGCATGTGTGTTATTTTTACTAACAACAACTGGAGTCATTGCATGTGTGTTCTTTTCACATACCACATATGGATCCACCAGTGTCATTGCATGTGTGCTCTTTTCACAATCCACCTATGGATCCACAAGAGTCATTGAAATGTGTGTTCTTTTCACATACCACACATGGATTCACCAGTGTCATTGAAATGTGTTTTCTCTTTAGAGACCACACATGGATCCACCGGTGTCATTGCATGTATGTTCTTTTTACTAACAACAACTGGCGTCATTGCATGTGTGTTCTTTTCACATACCACATATGGATCCACCAGTGTCATTGCATGTGTGTTATTTTCACAATCCACCTATGGATCCACCAGTGTCATTGCATGTGTGCCCTTTTTACTAACAACAACCAGAGTCATTGCATGTGTGTTCTCTTCAGAGACCACACATGGATCCACATGTGTCATTGCATGTGTGTTCTTTTTACTAACAACAACCAGTCATTGAAATGTATGTTCTCTTTAGAGACCACACATGGATCCACCAATGTCATTGCATGTGTGTTCTTTTCACATACAACATATGGATCCACCAGTGTCATTGAAATGTGTGTTCTCTTCAGAGACTACGCATGGATCCACCAGTGTCATTGCATGTGTGTTCTTTTTACTAACAACAACCAGAGTCATTTCATGTGTGTTCTTTTCACATACCACATATGGATCCACCTGTGTCAATGCATGTGTGCTCTATTCACAATCCACCTATGGATCCACCAGTGTCATTGCATGTGTGTTCTTTTTACTAACAACAACCAGAGTCATTGCATGTGTGCTCTTTCCACAATCCACATATGGATCCACTAGTGTTATTGCATGTGTGTTCTTTTCACAATCCACCTGTGGATCCACCAGTGTCATTGTATGTGTGCTCTTTTTACTAACAACAACCAGAGTCATTGCATGTGTGTTCTCTTCAGAGACCACACATGGATCCACCAGTGTCATTGCATGTGTGTTCTCTTTTCTAACAATAACTAGAGTCATTGAAATGTGTGTTCTCTTTAGAGACCACATATGGATCAACCAGTGTCATTGCATGTGTGTTCTTTTTACTAACAACAACTGGAGTCATTTCATGTGTGTTCTTTTCACATACCACACATGGATCCACCAGTGTCACTGAAATGTGTGTTCTCTTCCGAGACTACGCATGGATCCACTAGTGTCATTGCATGTGTGTTCTTTTTACTAACAACAACTAGAGTCATTCCATGTGTGTTCTTTTCACATACCACATATGGATCCACCTGTGTCAATGCATGTGTGCTCTATTCACAATCCACCTATGGATCCACCAGTGTCATTGCATGTGTGTTCTTTTTACTAACAACAACTAGAGTCATTGCATGTAGGGGTGGAATCGAGCCGAGCCGAGCCAGCTCATGGCTCGGCTCGGTCAGGCTCGGTAAAAACGAGCCAAGTCAGAGCTCGGCTTGGTGCTCCAAAACTTCCAGAACGTGGGCTCGTGGCTCGCTCGGTCGAGCTCGAAGCTCGGCTCGGTGGCTCGTCGAGCCAGGCAGCTGAGACGGTTAGTCCTGCGCGCACCACCCCACGTCTCTGCAATTCCCCATGTCCTCTTCCTGCTCGTTCCCAGCGAGGACAGGCGCCGCCACAGACGAACGACTGCCATCAGCAACGCCGCCCGCCCCATCTCGTCCTCCTTCTCCACGGATGCCCTCCATACCAACTAATTGTCCTGGATTTATTTCACCCGCGGACGCGAGCAGCGCTGATTTGTAGGGTTACCGGCGGAGGCCGCCTGCCGGCCCTCCGTCCGAGTTCTCCGCTGCTTCTTCTAGGGAGTATCTAAGGTGCATCCAAGCCTCAGATTCCGCCGTAGGTGCGACTGCGGGGCAAGTGAGCGTCGGCGAAGGGCGTCACATGCATGGCCGGAGAAGTTACAGAGGTCGACGACCCGCAACAGCTGGTGTAGGTGGCATTCCTATTGTTCGGACTCCTCCCGTCGATAACACTGTGGTGCGCGCCGCGACGGCCTTGGCCGCGGCTGAAAGTAGCTGCAACGGCAGTCCATGCCACGGTTTTGCTTAGTCTGACGAATTACTAGCGATGTATCTTTGTGCAGTGTTTCACAGTCGCTCGGCTTCAGCTTCCCGATAAATCACAAGCACTTCTTGCATTTCAGTGGCCACATTTTTTTCTAGAATAGCTTTCAATGGCCGCATGACATCTGTGTCTTTTGCCCAAACGTAGAGGAAAGGATATAGTGAGTACCAAAGTTTGAGAACAGGAGCACGTGACACTTTGATTGAAAGAATTGTACCATACGTAAGCAAGGTGCAGGTCTAACCCTATGCTAAATGACATGAATTGTGATTCCCCTAAGTAAAAAAGAAGTGTCAATAGCATCATTGTCCCTGGCTTGTAAAAATTGTTCTATGTATTTGATTTTGACATTGTAGTTTACATTTGCAGAAGTTTGTATCAAAATTCAAGACGAATAGTAGCTAAAGCAAGATCAGACATGGAAAGATGGCATCACTTAGGAACATTCAAAAATCTCGGGTTCGTCGTGGCAGTTAACAAAGTGACTAGCAACAATGACCGGGAGATGAATTTTTGATGTGTGCCACTATTATGGTTATTAATACTTTGTCAGATTTTTTTAAATATGTTATGAACATATATATGCTCAACTGAATTGTTAGACTTTCATCGAGCCTTTGAGCCAGCTTGCGAGCTTCACCGAGCTGGCTTGTCGAGCCTCGAGCCTGAGTAGCCATGTTTAGGCTTGGCTTGTCCGACCTCCAAGCCAAACCGAGCCCGAGCCAAGCCTTGTCGAGCCCGAGCCGAGCCTCGAGCCTCAAGCTTTGTTTCCACCCCTAATTGCATATGTGCTCTTTCCGCAATCCACACATGGACCCACCAGTGTCATTGCATGTGTGTTCTCTTTACTATCAACAACTAGAGTCATTGAAATGTGTGTTCTCTTTAGAGACCACATATGGATCAACCAGTGTCATTGCATGTGTGTTCTTTTTACTAACAACAACTAGAATCATTTCATGTGTGTTCTTTTCACATACCACACATGGATCCACCAGTGTCATTGCATGTGTGCTCTTTTCACAATCCACCTATGGATCCACCAGTGTCATTGCATGTGTGTTCTTTTTACTAACAACAACTGGAGTCATTGCATGTGTGTTCTTTTCACAATCCACCTATAGATCCACCAGTGTCATTGCATGTGTGTTGTTTTTAGTAACAACAACAGGAGTCATTGCATGTGTGGTATTTTCACATACCACATATGGATCCACCACTGTCATTGAAATGTGTGTTCTCTTCAGAGACCACACATGGATCCACCAGTGTCATTGCATGTGTGTTCTTTTTAGTAACAACAACTAGAGTCATTGCATGTGTGTTCTTTTCACATACCACATATGGATCCACCAGTATCATTGCATGTGTGTTCTTATCACAATCCACCTATGGATCCACCAGTGTCATTGCATGTGTGCTCTTTTTACTAACAACAACCAGAGTCATTGCATGTGTTCTTCTTCTGAAACTACATGGATCCACCAGTGTCATTGCATGTGTATTCTTTTTACTAACAACAACCAGAGTCATTGAAATGTGTGTTCTTTTCACATACTACATATGGATCCACCAGTGTCATTGCATGTGTGTTCTCTCTTCAGAGAGCACACATGGATCCACCAGTGTCATTGCATCTGTGTTCTTTTTACTAACAACAACTAGAGTAATTGCATGTGTGTTCTTTTCACGTACCACATATGGATCCACCAGTGTCATTGCATGTGTGTTCTTTTCACAATCCACTTATGGATCAACTAGTGTCATTGCATGTGTGCTCTTTTTACTAACAACAACCAGAGTCATTGCATGTGGGTTCTCTTCAGAGACCACGGATGGATCCACCAGTGTCATTGCATGTGTGTTCTTTTTACGAACAACAACCAGAGTCATTGAAATGTGTGTTCTCTTCAGAGACCACACATGGATCCACCAGTGTCATTGCATGTGTGTTCTTTTCACTAACAACAACTAGAGTCATTGCATGTGTGTTCTTTTCACATACCACATATGGATCCACCAGTGTCATTGCATGTGTGCTCTTTTCACAATCCACCTATGGATCCACCAGAGTCATTGAAATGTGTGTTCTTTTCACATACGACACATAGATCCACCAGTGTCATTGAAATGTGTGTTCTAATCCGAGACCACACATGGATCCACCAGTGTCAGTGCATGTGTGTTTTTTTACTCACAACAACTGGAGTCATTGCATGTGTGTTCTTTTCACATACCACATATGGATCCACAAGTGTCATTGCATGTGTGCTCTTTTCACCATCCACCTATGGATCCACAAGTTTCATTGCATGTGTGCTCTTTTCACAATCCACCTATGGATCCACCAGTGTCATTGCATGTGTGCTCTTTTTACTAACAACAACCAGAGTCATTGCATGTGTGTTCTCTTTAGAGACCACACATGGATCCACCAGTGTCATTGCATGTGTGTTCTTTTTACCAACGACAACCAGAGTCATTGAAATGTGTGTTCTCTTTAGAGACCACTCATGGATCCACCAGTATCATTGCATGTGTGTTCTCTTCAGAGACCACACATGGATCCACCAGTGTCATTGCATGTGTGTTCTTTTTACTAACAACAACTGGAGTCACTGCATGTGTGTTCTTTTCACATACCACATATGGATACACCAGTGTCATTGCATGTGTGCTATTTTCACAATCCACCTATGGATCCACCAGAGTCATTGCATGTGTGCTATTTTTACTAACAACAACCAGAGTCATTGCATGTGTGTTCTCTTCAGAGACCACACATGGATCCACCAGTGTCATTGCATGTGTGATCTTTTCACAATCCATCTATGGATCCACCAATGTCATTGCATGTGTGCTCTTTTTACTAACAACAACCAGTGGCATTGCATGTGTGTTCTTTTCACATACTACATATGGATCCACTAGTGTCATTGCATGTGTGTTCTTTTCACAATCCACCTATGGATCCACTAGTGTCATTGCATGTGTGCTCTTTTTACTAACAACAACCAGAGTCATTGCATGTGTGTTCTCTTAAGATACCACAAATGGATCCACCAGTGTCATTGCATGTGTGTTCTTTTTACTAACAACAACTAGAGTCATGGAAATATATGTTCTCTTTAGAGACCACACATGGATCCACCGCTGTCATTGCATGTGTCTTTTTACTAACAACAACTGGAGTCATATCATGTGTGTTCATTTCACATACCACATATGGATCCACCAGTGTCATTGAAATGTGTGTTCTCTTCAGAGACCACACATGGATCCACCAGTGTCATTGCATGTGTGTTCTTTTTACTAACAACAACTAGAGTCATTGCATGTGTGTTCTTTTCACATACCACATATGGATCCACCAGTGTCATTGCATGTGTGTTCTTATCACAATCCACCTATGGATCCACCAGTGTCATTGCATGGGTGCTCTTTTTACTAACAATAACCAGAGTCAATGCATGTGTGTTCTCTTCAGAAACCACACATGGATCCACCAGTGTCATTGTATGTGTGTTCTTTTTACTAACAACAACCAGAGTCATTGAAATGTGTGTTCTTTTCACATACCACATATGGATCCACCAGTGTCATTACATGTGTGTTCTCTTTAGAGACCACACATGGATCCACCAGTGTCATTGCATCTGTGTTGTTTTTATTAACAACAACTAGAGTAATTGCATGTGTGTTCTTTTCACATACCACATATGGATCCACCAATGTCATTGCATGTGTGTTCTTTTCACAATCCACTTATGGATCCACTAGTGTCATTAGATGTGTGCTCTTTTTACTAACAACAACCAGAGTCATTGCATGTGTGTTCTCTTCAGAGACCACGCATGGATCCACCAGTGTCATTGCATGTGTGTTCTTTTTACTAACAACAACCAGAGTCATTGAAATGTGTGTTCTCTTCAGAGACCACACATGGATCAACCAGTGTCATTGCATGTGTGTTCTCTTCAGAGACCACACATGGATCCACCAGTGTCATTGCATGTGTGTTCTTTTTTACTAACAACAACTAGAGTCTTTGTATGTGTGTTCTTTTCACATACCACATATCGATCCACCAGTGTCATTGCATGTGTGCTCTTTTTACAATCCACCTATGGATCCACCAGAGTCATTGAAATGTGTGTTCTTTTCACATACGACACATGGATCCACCAGTGTCATTGAAATGTGTGTTCTGTTCCGAGACCACACATGGATCCATCAATGTCATTGCATGTGTGTTCTTTTTATTAACAACAACTAGAGTCATTGCATGTGTGTTCTTTTCACATACCACATATGGATCCACAAGTGTCATTGCATGTGTGCTCTTTTCACAATCCACCTATGGATCCACAAGTGTCATTGCATGTGTGCTCTTTTTACTAACAACAACCAGAATCATTGCATGTGTGTTCTCTTTAGAGACCACACATGGATCCACCAGTGTCATTGCATGTGTGCTCTTTTCACAATCCACCTATGGATCCACAAGAGTCATTGAAATGTGTGTTCTTTTCACATACCACACATGGATTCACCAGTGTCATTGAAAAGTGTTTTCTCTTTAGAGACCACACATGGATCCACCGGTGTCATTGCATGTATGTTCTTTTTACTAACAACAACTGGCGTCATTGCATGTGTGTTCTTTTCACATACCACATATGGATCCACCAGTGTCATTGCATGTGTGTTATTTTCACAATCCACCTATGGATCCACCAGTGTCATTGCATGTGTGCCCTTTTTACTAACAACAACCAGAGTCATTGCATGTGTGTTCTCTTCAGAGACCACACATGGATCCACATGTGTCATTGCATGTGTGTTCTTTTTACTAACAACAACCAGTCATTGAAATGTATGTTCTCTTTGGAGACCACACATGGATCCACCAATGTCATTGCATGTCTGTTCTTTTCACATACGACATATGGATCCACCAGTGTCATTGAAATGTGTGTTCTCTTCAGAGACTACGCATGGATCCACCAGTGTCATTGCATGTGTGTTCTTTTTACTAAAAACAACCAGAGTCATTTCATGTGTGTTCTTTTCACATACCACATATGGATCCACCTGTGTCAATGCATGTGTGCTCTATTCACAATCCACCTATGGATCCACTAGTGTCATTGCATGTGTGTTCTTTTTACTAACAACAACCAGAGTCATTGCATGTGTGCTCTTTCCACAATCCACATATGGATCCACTAGTGTTATTGCATGTGTGTTCTTTTCACAATCCACCTGTGGATCCACCAGTGTCATTGTATGTGTGCTCTTTTTACTAACAACAACCAGAGTCATTGCATGTGTGTTCTCTTCAGAGACCACACATGGATCCACCAGTGTCATTGCATGTGTGTTCTCTTTTCTAACAACAACTAGAGTCATTGAAATGTGTGTTCTCTTTAGAGACCACATATGGATCAACCAGTGTCATTGCATGTGTGTTCTTTTTACTAACAACAACTGGAGTCATTTCATGTGTGTTCTTTTCACATACCACACATGGATCCACCAGTGTCACTGAAATGTGTGTTCTCTTCCGAGACTACGCATGGATCCACTAGTGTCATTGCATGTGTGTTCTTTTTACTAACAACCACTAGAGTCATTCCATGTGTGTTCTTTTCACATACCACGTATGGATCCACCTGTGTCAATGCATGTGTGCTCTATTCACAATCCACCTATGGATCCACCAGTGTCATTGCATGTGTGTTCTTTTTACTAACAACAACCAGAGTCATTGCATGTAGGGGTGGAATCGAGCCGAGCCGAGCCAGCTCATGGCTCGGCTCGGTCAGGCTCGGTAAAAACGAGCCGAGTCAGAGCTCGGCTTGGTGCTCCAAAACTTCCAGAATGTGGGCTCGTGGCTCGCTCGGTCGAGCTCGAAGCTCGGCTCGGTGGCTCGTCGAGCCAGGCAGCTGAGACGGTTAGTCCTGCGCGCACCACCCCACGTCTCTGCAATTCCCCATGTTCTCTTCCTGCTCGTTCCCAGCGAGGACAGGCGCCGCCAGATTTAACGATCGCCATCAGCTAACGCCCGCCTTCATCTCGTCCCTCCTTCTCCACGGATGCCTCCATACCAACTAATTGTCCTGATTTATTTCACCATGGACGCCTTGGCTGGCGCTGATTTGTAGGGTTACCGGCGGAGGCCGCCTGCCGGCCCTCCGTCCGAGTTCTCCACTGCTTCTTCTAGGGAGTATCCAAGGTGCATCCAGGCCTCGTATCTGGCCAGGTAGGTGCGACTGTGGCCGGCAAGTGAGCGCTGCGCGTGGCCGGCGAGGCAGCGCTGCGCATGGCCTGAGAAGTTACAGAGGTCGATGACCCGCAGCAGCTGGTGTAGGTGGCATTCCTATTGTTCGGACTCCTCCCGTCGATAACACTGTGGTGCGCTCCGCGACGGCCTTGGCCGCGGCTGAAAGTAGCTGCAACGGCAGTCCACGCCACGGTTTTGCTTAGTTTGACGAATTACTAGCAGTGTACTGTACTTGTGCAGTGTTTCACAGTCGCTCGGCTTCAGCTTCCCGATAAATCACAAGCACTTCTTGCATTTCAGTGGCCACATTTTTTTCTAGAATAGCTTTCAATGGCCGCATGACATCTGTGTCTTTTGCCCAAACGTAGAGGAAAGGATATAGTGAGTACCAAAGTTTGAGAACAGGAGCACGTGACACTTTGATTGAAAGAATTGTACCATACGTAAGCAAGGTGCAGGTCTAACCCTATGCTAAATGACATGAATTGTGATTCCCCTAAGTAAAAAAGAAGTGTCAATAGCATCATTGTCCCTGGCTTGTAAAAATTGTTCTATGTATTTGATTTTGACATTATAGTTTAGATTTGCAGAAGTTTGTATCAAAATTCAAGACGAATAGTAGCTAAAGCAAGATCAGACATGGAAAGATGGCATCACTTAGGAACATTCAAAAATCTCGGGTTCGTCGTGGCAGTTAACAAAGTGACTAGCAACAATGACCGGGAGATGAATTTTTGATGTGTGCCACTATTATGGTTATTAATACTTTGTCAGATTTTTTTAAATATGTTATGAACATATATATGCTCAACTGAATTGTTAGACTTTCATCGAGCCTTCGAGCCGGCTTGCGAGCTTCACCGAGCTGGCTTGTCGAGCCTCGAGCCTGAGTAGCCATGTTTAGGCTTGGCTTGTCCGACCTCCAAGCCAAACCGAGCCCGAGCCAAGCCTTGTCGAGCCCGAGCCGAGCCTCGAGCCTCAAGCTTTGTTTCCACCCCTAATTGCATGTGTGCTCTTTCCACAATCCACATATGGATCCACTAGTGTTATTGCATGTGTGTTCTTTTCACAATCCACCTGTGGATCCACCAGTGTCATTGCATGTGTGCTCTTTTTACTAACAACCAGAGTCATTGCATGTGTGTTCTCTTCAGAGACCACACATGGATCCACCAGTGTCATTGCATGTGTGTTCTCTTTACTAACAACAACTAGAGTCATTGAAATGTGTGTTCTCTTTAGAGACCACACATGGATCAACCAGTGTCATTGCATGTGTGTTCTTTTTACTAACAACAACTAGAATCATTTCATGTGTGTTCTTTTCACATACCACACATGGATCCACCAGTGTCATTGCATGTGTGCTCTTTTCACAATCCACCTATGGATCCACCAGTGTCATTGCATGTGTGTTCTTTTTACTAACAACAACTGGAGTCATTGCATGTGTGTTCTTTTCACAATCCACCTATGGATCCACCAGTGTCATTGCATGTGTGTTGTTTTTAGTAACAACAACAGGAGTCATTGCATGTGTGGTATTTTCACATACCACATATGGATCCACCACTGTCATTGCATGTGTGTTCTCTTAAGATACAACACATGGATCTACCAATGTCATTGCATGTGTGCTCTTTTTACTAACAACAACCAGAGTCATTGCCTGTGTGTTATTTTGATTAACAACAACCAGAGTCATTGCATGTGTGTTCTCTCCAGAGACCACACATGGATCAACCAGTGTCATTGCATGCATGTTCCTTTTACTAACAACAACTGGAGTCATTTCATGTGTGTTCTTTTCACAAACCACATATGGATCCACAAGTGTCATTGAAATGTGTGTTCTCTTCCGAGACCACACATGGATCCACCAGTGTCATTGCATGTGTGTTCTTTTTACTAACAACAACTGGAGTCATTACATGTGTGTTCTTTTCACATACCACATATGGATCCACAAGTGTCATTGCATGTATGCTCTTTTCACAATCCACCTATGGATCCACCAGTGTCATTGCATGTGTGCTCTTTTTACTAACAACAACCAGAGTCATTGCATGTGTGTTCTCTTTAGAGACCACACATGGATCCACCAATGTCATTCCATGTGTGTTCTTTTTACTAACAACAACCAGAGTCATTGAAATGTGTGTTCTCTTCAGAGACCACACATGGATCCACCAGTGTCATTGCATGTGTGTTCTCTTCAGAGACCACACATGGATCCACAGTTGTCATTGCATGTGTGTTCTTTTTACTAACAACAACTGGAGTCATTGCATGTGTGTTCTTTTCACATACCACATATGGACCACCAGTGTCATTGCATGTGTGCTCTTTTCACAATCCACCTATGGATCCACCAGAGTCATTGAAATGTGTGTTCTTTTCACATACCACACATGGATCCACCAGTGTCATTGAAATGTGTGTTCTCTTTAGAGACCACACATGGATCCACCAGTGCCATTGCATGTGTGTTCTTTTTACTAACAACAACTAGAGTCATTGCATGTGTGTTCTTTTCACGTACCACATATGGATCCACCAGTGTCATTGCATGTGTGTTGTTTTCACAATCCACCTATGGATCCACCAGTGTCATTGCATGTGTTCCCTTTTTACTAACAACAACCAGAGTCATTGCTTGTGTGTTCTCTTCAGAGACCACACATGGATCCACCTGTGTCATTGCATGTGTGTTCTTTTTAGTAACAACAACCAGAGTCATTGAAATGTATGTTCTCTTTAGAGACCACACATGTATCCACCAATGTCATTGCATGTGTGTTATTTTCACATACCACATATGGATCCACCAGTGTCATTGAAATGTGTGTTCTCTTTAAAGACCACACATGGATCCACCAGTGTCATTGCATGTGTGTTCTTTTTACTAACAACAACTAGAGTCATTGCATGTGTGGTCTTTTCACATACCACATATGGATCCACCAGTGTCAATGCATGTGTGCTCTTTTCACAATCGACCTATGGATCCACCAGTGTTATTGCAAGCGTGTTCTTTTTACTAACAACAACCAGAGTCATTACATGTGTGCTCTTTTCACAATCCACATATGGATCCACTAGTGTCATTGCATGTGTGTTCTTTTCACAATCCACCTATGGATACACCAGTGTCATTGCATGTGTGCTCTTTTTACTAACAACAACCAGAGTCATTGCATGTGTGTTCTCTTCAGAGACTACACATGGATCCACCAGTGTCATTGCATGTGTGTTATTTTTACTAACAACAACCAGAGTCATTGAAATATGTTTTCTCTTCACAGACCACATATGTATCCGCTAGTGTCATTGCATGTGTGTTCTTTTTACTAACAACAACTAGAGTCATTTCATATGTGTTCTTTTCACATACCACACATGGATCCACCAGTGTCATTGCATGTGTGCTCTTTTCACAATCCACCTATGGATCCACCAGAGTCATTGAAATGTGTGTTATTTTCTCATACCACACATGGATCCACCAGTGTCATTGCATCTGTGTTCTTTTTACTAACAACAACTAGAGTCATTGCATGTGTGTTCTTTTTACTAACAACAACTAGAGTTATTGCATGTGTGTTCTTTTCACATACCACATATGGATCCACCAGTGTCATTGCATGTGTGCTCTTTTCACAATCCACCTATGGATCCACCAGAGTCATTGATATATGTGTTCTTTTCACATACCACACATGGATCCACCAGTGTCATTGAAATGTGTGTTCTCTTTAGAGACCACACATGGATCCACTAGTGTCATTGCATGTGTGTTCTTTTTACTAACAACAATTGGAGTCATTGCATGCGTGTTCTTTTCACATACCACATATGGATCCACCAGTGTCATTGCATGTGTGTTATTTTCAAAATCCACCTATGGATCCACCAGTGTCATTGCATGTGTTCCCTTTTTACTAACAACAACCAGAGTCATTGAAATGTATGGTCCCTTCAGAGACCACACATGTATCCACCAATGTCATTGCATGTGTGTTATTTTCACATACCACATATGGATCCACTAGTGTCATTGAAATATGTGTTCTCTTCAAAGACCATACATGGATCCACTAGTGTCATTGCATGTGTGTTCTTTTTACTAACAACAACTAGAGTCATTGCATGTGTATTCTTTTCACATACCACATATGGATCCACTAGTGCCAATAAATGTGTGCTCTTTTCACAATCCACCTATGGATCCACCAGCATCATTGCATGTGTGTTCTTTTTACTAACAACAACCAGAGTCATTGCATATGTGCTCTTTTCACAATCCACATATGGATCCACTAGTGTCATTACATGTGTGTTCTTTTCACAATCCACCTATGGATCCACCAGTGTCATTGCATGTGTGCTCTTTTTACTAACAACAACCAGAGTCATTGCATGTGTGTTCTCTTCAGAGACCACACATGGATCCACCAGTATCATTGCATGTGTGTTCTTTTTACTAACAACAACCGGAGTAATTGAACACATGGATCTACCGGTGTCATTGCATGTGTGTTCTTTTTACTAACAACAACCAGAGTCATTGAACTATGTGTTCTCTTCAGAGACCACATATGGATCCGCCAGTGTCATTGCATGTGTGTCCTTTTTACTAACAACAACTGGAGTCATTTCATGTGTGTTCTTTTCACATACCACAGATGGATCCACCAGTGTCATTACATGTGTGCTCTTTTCACACTCCACCTATGGATCCAGCAGTGTCATTGCATATGTGTTCTTTTTACTAACAACAACTAGAGTCATTGCATGTGTGTTCTTTTCAAATACAACATATGGATCCACCAGTGTCATATCATGTGTGTTCTTTTTACTAACAACAGCTGGAGTCATTTCATGTGTGTTCTTTTCACATACCACATATGGATCCAGTGTCATTGAAATGTGTGTTCTCTTCAGAGACCACACATGGATCCACCAGTGTCATTGCATGTGTTATTTTTACTAACAACAACTAGAGTCATTGCATGTGTGTTCTTTTCACATACCACATATGGATCCACTAGTGTCATTGCATGTGTGCTCTTTTCACAATCCACCTATGGATCCACCAGTGCCATTATATGTGTGTTCTTTTCACATACCACATATGGATCCACCAGTGTCATTGAAATCTGTGTTCTCTTCAGAGACCAAACATGGATCCACTATTGTCATTGTATGTGTGTTCTTTTTACTAACAACAACCAGAGTCATTGCATGTGTGTTGTTTTTACTAACAACAACTGGAGTCATGGCATGTGTGTTCTTTTCACAATCCACCTATGGATCCACCAGTGTCATTGCATGTGTGTTCTTTTTAGTAACAACAACTGGATTCATTGCATGTGTGGTCGTTTCACATACCACATATGGATCCACCAATGTCATTGCATGTGTGTTCTCTTCAGAGACAACACATGGATCCACCAATGTCATTGCATGTGTGCTCTTTTTACTAACAACAACCAGAGTCATTGCATGTGTGTTATTTTTATGAACCACAACCATAGTCATTGCATGTGTGTTCTCTCTAGAGACCACACATGGATCCACAAGTGTCATTGCATGCATGTTCCTTTTACTAACAACAACTGGAGTCATTTCATGTGTGTTCTTTTCACATACCACATATAGATCCACAAGTGTCATTGAAATGTGTGTTCTCTTCCGAGACCACACATGGATCCACCAGTGTCATTGCATGTGTGTTCTTTTTCCTAACAACAACTGGAGTCATTGCATGTGTGTTCTTTTCACATACCACATATGGATCCACAAGTGTCATTGCATGTGTGCTCTTTTCACAATCCACCTATGGATCCGCTAGTGTCATTGCATGTGTGCTCTTTTTACTAACAACAACCAGAGTAATTACATGTGCGTTCTCTTCAGAGACCACACATGGATCCACCAATGTCATTGCATGTGTGTTCTTTTTACTAACAACAACCAGAGTCATTGAAATATGTTTTCTCTTCAGAGACCACACATGGATCCACCAGTGTCATTTCATGTGTGTTCTCTTCAGAGACCACACATGGATCCACCAGTGTCATTGCATTTGTGTTCTTTTTACTAACAACAACTAGAGTCATTGCATGTGTGTTCTTTTTACTAACAACAACTAGAGTCATTGCATGTGTGTTCATTTCACATACCACATATGGATCCACCAGTGTCATTGCATCTGTGATCTTTTCACAATCCACCTATGGATCCACCAGAGTCATTGAAATGTGTGTTCTTTTCACATACCACACATGGATCCACCAGTGTCATTGAAATGTGTGTTCTCTTTAGAGACCACACATGGATCCACCAGTGTCATTGCATGTGTTCTCTTTTTACTAACAACAACTGGAGTCATTGCATGTGTGTTCTTTGCACATACCACATATGGATCCACTAGTGTCATTGCATGTGTGTTATTTTCACAATCCACCTATGGATCCACCAGTGTCATTGCATGTGTGCCCTTTTTACTAACAACAACCAGAGTCATTGCTTGTGTTTTCTCTTCAGAGACCACACATGGATCCACCAGTGTCATTGCATGTGTGTTATTTTTACTAACAACAACGAGAGTCATTGAAATGTATGTTCTCTTCAGAGACCACACATGTATCCACCAATGAAATTGCATGTGTGTTATTTTCACATACCACATATGGATCCACCAGTGTCATTGAAATGTGTGTTCTCTTTAAAGACCACACATGCATCCACCAGTGTCATTGCATGTGTGTTCTTTTTACTAACAACAACTAGAGTCATTGCATGTGTGTTCTTTTCACACCACATATGGATCCACCAGTGTCATTGCATGTGTGATCTTTTCACAATCCACCCATGGATCCACCAGAGTCATTGAAATGTATGTTCTTTTCACATACCACACATGGATCCACCAGTGTCATTGAAATGTGTGTTCTCTTTAGAGAACACACATGGATCCACTAGTGTCATTGCATGTGTGTTCTTTTTACTAACAATAACTGGAGTCATTGCATGTGTGTTCTTTTCACATACCACATATGGATCCACTAGTGTCATTGCATGTGTGTTATTTTCAAAATCCACCTATGGATCCACCAGTGTCATTGAATGTGTGCCCTTTTTACTAACAACAACCAGAGTCATTGCTTGTGTGTTCTCTTTAGAGACCACACATGGATCCTGATGTCATTGCATGTGTGTTCTTTTTACTAACAACAACCAGAGTCATTGAAATGTATGTTCTCTTCAGAGACAACACATGTATCCACCAATGTCATTGCATGTGTGTTATTTTCACATACCACATATGGATCCACCACTGCCAACGCATGTGTGCTCTTTTCGCAATCCACCTATGGATCCACCAGTGTCATTGCATGTGTGTTCTTTTTACTAACAAACAACCAGAGTCATTGCATGTGTGCTCTTTTCACAATCCACATATAGATCCACTAGTGTCATTGCATGTGTGTTCTTTTCACAATCCACCTATGGATCCACCAGTGTAATTGCATGTGTGCTCTTTTTACTAACAACAACCAGAGTCATTGCATGTGTGTTTTCTTTACAGACCACACATGGATCCACCACTGTCATTGCGTGTGTGTTATTTTTACTAACAACAACCAGAGTCATTGAAATATGTGTTCTCTTCAGAGACCACATATGGATCCGCCACTGTCATTGCATGTGTGTTCTTTTTACTAACAACAACTAGAGTCATTTCATGTGTGTTCTCTTCACATACCACACATGGATCCACCAGTGTCATTGCATGTGTGTTCTTTTTACAAACAACAACTAGAGTCATTTCATGTGTGTTCTTTTCACATACCACACATGGATCCACCAGTGTCATTGCATGTGTGCTCTTTTCACAATCCACCTATGGATCCACCAGTGTCATTGCATGTGTGTTCTTTTTACTAACAACAACTAGAGTCATTGCATGTGTGTTCTTTTCACATACCACCTATGGATCCACCAGTGTCATTGCATGTGTGTTCTTTTTACTAACAACAGCTAGAGTCATTTCATGTGTGTTCTTTTCACATACCACATATGGATCCAGTGTCATTGAAATGTGTGTTCTCTTCAGAGACCACCTATGGATCCACCAGTGTCATTGCATGTGTGTTCTTTTTACTAACAACAACTAGAGTCATTGCATGTGTGTTCTTTTCACATACCACATATGGATCCACCAGTGTCATTGCATGTGTGTTCTTTTTACTAACAACAGCTGGAGTCATTTCATGTGTGTTCTTTTCACATACCACATATGGATCCAGTGTCATTGAAATTTGTGTTCTCTTCAGAGACCACACATGGATCCACCAGTGTCATTGCATGTGTGTTCTTTTTACTAACAACAATTGGAGTCATTGCATGTGTGTTCTTTTCACATACCACATATGGATCCACCAGTGTCATTGCATGTGTGCTCTTTTCACAAACCACCTATGGATCCACCAGTGCCATTGCATGTGTGTTCTTTTCACATACCACATATGGATCCACCAATGTCATTGAAATGTGTGTTCTCTTTAGAGAATACACATGGATCCACTATTGTCATTACATGTGTGTTCTTTTTACTAACAACAAATGGAGTCATTGCATGTGTGTTCTTTTCACAATTCACCTATGGATCCACCAGTGTCATTGCATGTGTGTTCTTTTTACTAACAACAACTGGAGTCATTGCATGTGTGTTCTTTTCACATACCACATATGGATCCACAAGTGTCATTGCATGTGTGCTCTTTTCACAATCCACCTATGGATCCACTAGTGCCATTGCATGTGTGCTCTTTTTACTAACAACAACCAGAGTAATTGCATGTGCGTTCTCTTCAGAGACCACACATGGATCCACCAATGTCATTGCATGTGTGTTCTTTTTACTAACAACAACCAGAGTCATTGAAATGTGTTTTCTCTTCAGAGACCACACATGGATCCACCAGTGTCATTGCATGTGTGTTCTCTTCAGAGACCACACATGGATCCACCAGTGTCATTGCATTTGTGTTCTTTTTACTAACAACAACTAGAGTCATTGCATGTGTGTTCTTTTTACTAACAACAACTGGAGTCATTGCATGTGTGTTCATTTCACATACCACATATGGATCCACCAGTGTCATTGCATGTGTGATCTTTTCACAATCCACCTATGGATCCACCAGAGTCATTGAAATGTGTGTTCTTTTCACATACCACACATGGATCCACCAGTGTCATTGAAATGTGTGTTCTCTTTAGAGACCACACATGGATCCACCAGTGTCATTGCATGTGTTCTCTTTTTACTAACAACAACTGGAGTCATTGCATGTGTGTTCTTTGCACATACCACATATGGATCCACTAGTGTCATTGCATGTGTGTTATTTTCACAATCCACCTATGGATCCACCAGTGTCATTGCATGTGTGCCCTTTTTACTAACAACAACCAGAGTCATTGCTTGTGTTTTCTCTTCAGAGACCACACATGGATCCACCAGTGTCATTGAAATGTGTGTTCTCTTTAGAGACCACACATGGATCCACCAGTGTCATTGCATGTGTTCTCTTTTTACTAACAACAACTGGAGTCATTGCATGTGTGTTCTTTGCACATACCACATATGGATCCACTAGTGTCATTGCATGTGTGTTATTTTCACAATCCACCTATGGATCCACCAGTGTCATTGCATGTGTGCCCTTTTTACTAACAACAACCAGAGTCATTGCTTGTGTTTTCTCTTCAGAGACCACACATGGATCCACCAGTGTCATTGCATGTGTGTTATTTTTACTAACAACAACGAGAGTCATTGAAATGTATGTTCTCTTCAGAGACCACACATGTATCCACCAATGAAATTGCATGTGTGTTATTTTCACATACCACATATGGATCCACCAGTGTCATTGAAATGTGTTCTCTTTAAAGACCACACATGCATCCACCATTGCCATTGCATGTGTGTTCTTTTTACTAACAACAACTAGAGTCATTGCATGTGTGTTCTTTTCACACCACATATGGATCCACCAGTGTCATTGCATGTGTGATCTTTTCATAATCCACCCATGGATCCACCAGAGTCATTGAAATGTATGTTCTTTTCACATACCACACATGGATCCACCAGTGTCATTGAAATGTTTGTTCTCTTTAGAGACCACACATGGATCCACTAGTGTCATTGCATGTGTGTTCTTTTTACTAACAATAACTGGAGTCATTGCATGTGTGTTCTTTTCACATACCACATATGGATCAACTAGTTTCATTGCATGTGTGTTATTTTCACAATCCACCTATGGATCCACGAGTGTCATTGAATGTGTGCCCTTTTTACTAACAACAACCAGAGTCATTGCTTGTGTGTTCTCTTTAGGGACCACACATGGATCCACCAGTGTCATTGCATGTGTGTTCTTTTTACTAACAACAACCAGAGTCATTGAAATGTATGTTCTCTTCAGAGACAACACATGTATCCACCAATGTCATTGCATGTGTGTTATTTTCACATACCACATATGGATCCACCACTGCCAACACATGTGTGCTCTTTTCGCAATCCACCTATGGATCCACCAGTGTCATTGCATGTGTGTTCTTTTTACTAACAAACAACCAGAGTCATTGCATGTGTGATCTTTTCACAATCCACATATAGATCCACTTGTGTCATTGCATGTGTGTTCTTTTCACAATCCACCTATGGATCCACCAGTGTCATTGCATGTGTGCTCTTTTTACTAACAACAACCAGAGTCATTGCATGTGTGTTTTCTTTACAGACCACACATGGATCCACCACTGTCATTGCGTGTGTGTTATTTTTACTAACAACAACCAGAGTCATTGAAATATGTGTTCTCTTCAGAGACCACATATGGATCCGCCACTGTCATTGCATGTGTGTTCTTTTTACTAACAACAACTGGAGTCATTTCATGTGTGTTCTCTTCACATACCACACATGGATCCACCAGTGTCATTGCATGTGTGTTCTTTTTACTAACAACAACCAGAGTCATTGAACTATGTGTTCTCTTCAGAGACCACATATGGATCTGCCAGTGTCATTGCATGTGTGTTCTTTTTACTAACAACAACTAGAGTCATTTCATGTGTGTTCTTTTCACATACCACACATGGATCCACCAGTGTCATTGCATGTGTGCTCTTTTCACAATCCACCTATGGATCCACCAGTGTCATTGCATGTGTGTTCTTTTTACTAACAACAACAACTAGAGTCATTGCATGTGTGTTCTTTTCACATACGACATATGGACCCACCAGTGTCATTGCATGTGTGTTCTTTTTACTAACAACAGCTGGAGTCATTTCATGTGTGTTCTTTTTACATACCACATATGGATCCAGTGTCATTGAAATGTGTGTTCTCTTCAGAGACCACACATGTATCCTGATGTCATTGCATGTGTGTTCTTTTTACTAACAACAACTAGAGTCATTGCATGTGTGTTCTTTTCACATACCACATATGGATCCACCAGTGTCATTGCATGTGTGTTCTTTTTAGTAACAACAGCTGGAGTCAATTCATGTGTGTTCTTTTCACATACCACATATGGATCCACCAGTGTCATTGCATGTGTGATCTTTTCACAATCCACCCATGGATCCACCAGAGTCATTGAAATGTATGTTCTTTTCACATACCACACATGGATCCTCCAGTGTCATTGAAATGTGTGTTCTCTTTAGAGACCACACATGGATCCACTAGTGTCATTGCATGTGTGTTCTTTTTACTAACAATAACTGGAGTCATTGCATGTGTGTTCTTTTCACATACCACATATGGATCCACTAGTGTCATTGCATGTGTGTTATTTTCACAATCCACCTATGGATCCACCAGTGTCATTGAATGTGTGCCCTTTTTACTAACAACAACCAGAGTCATTGCTTGTGTGTTCTCTTTAGGGACCACACATGGATCCACCAGTGTCATTGCATGTGTGTTCTTTTTACTAACAACAACTAGAGTCATTGAAATGTATGTTCTCTTCAGAGACAACACATGTATCCACCAATGTCATTGCATGTGTGTTATTTTCACATACCACATATGGATCCACCACTGCCAACGCATGTGTGCTCTTTTCGCAATCCACCTATGGATCCACCAGTGTCATTGCATGTGTGTTCTTTTTACTAACAAACAACCAGAGTCATTGCATGTGTGATCTTTTCACAATCCACATATAGATCCACTTGTGTCATTGCATGTGTGTTCTTTTCACAATCCACCTATGGATCCACCAGTGTCATTGCATGTGTGCTCTTTTTACTAACAACAACCAGAGTCATTGCATGTGTGTTTTCTTTACAGACCACACATGGATCCACCACTGTCATTGCGTGTGTGTTATTTTTACTAACAACAACCAGAGTCATTGAAATATGTGTTCTCTTCAGAGACCACATATGGATCCGCCACTGTCATTGCATGTGTGTTCTTTTTACTAACAACAACTGGAGTCATTTCATGTGTGTTCTCTTCACATACCACACATGGATCCACCAGTGTCATTGCATGTGTGTTCTTTTTACTAACAACAACCAGAGTCATTGAACTATGTGTTCTCTTCAGAGACCACATATGGATCTGCCAGTGTCATTGCATGTGTGTTCTTTTTACTAACAACAACTAGAGTCATTTCATGTGTGTTCTTTTCACATACCACACATGGATCCACCAGTGTCATTGCATGTGTGCTCTTTTCACAATCCACCTATGGATCCACCAGTGTCATTGCATGTGTGTTCTTTTTACTAACAACAACTAGAGTTATTGCATGTGTGTTCTTT
Source organism: Avena insularis (assembly GCA_023614405.1). Classification (NCBI taxonomy): domain Eukaryota; kingdom Viridiplantae; phylum Streptophyta; class Magnoliopsida; order Poales; family Poaceae; genus Avena; species Avena insularis. The sequence continues at coordinate 591,490,844 of CM042686.1, forward strand.
TCACATACCACATATGGACCCACCAGGGTCATTGCATGTGTGTTCTTTTTACTAACAACAGCTGGAGTCATTTCATGTGTGTTCTTTTCACATACCACATATGGATCCAGTGTCATTGAAATGTGTGTTCTCTTCAGAGACCACACATGGATCCACCATGTCATTGCATGTGTGTTCTTTTTACTAACAACAACTAGAGTCATTGCATGTGTGTTCTTTTCACATACCACATATGGATCCACCAGTGTCATTGCATGTGTGTTCTTTTTAGTAACAACAGCTGGAGTCAATTCATGTGTGTTCTTTTCACATACCACATATGGATCCAGTGTCATTGAAATTTGTGTTCTCTTCAGAGACCACACATGGATCCACCAGTGTCATTGCATGTGTGTTCTTTTTACTAACAACAATTGGAGTCATTGCATGTGTGTTCTTTTCACATACCACATATGGATCCACCAGTGCCATTGCATGTGTGTTCTTTTCACATACGACATATGGATCCACCAGTGTCATTGAAATGTGTGTTCTCTTCAGAGACCACACATGGATCCACTATTGTCATTACATGTGTGTTCTTTTTACTAACAACAAATGGAGCCATTGCATGTGTGTTCTTTCCACAATCCACCTATGGATCGACCAGTTTCCTTGCATGTGTATTCTTTTTACTAACAACAACTGGAGTCATTGCATGTGTGGTCTTTTCACATACCACATATGGATCCACCAATGTCATTGCATGTGTGTTCTCTTCAGAGACAGCACATGGATCCACCAATGTCATTGCATGTGTGCTGTTTTTACTAACAACAACCAGAGGCATTGCATGTGTGTTATTTTTATTAACCACAACCAGAGGCATTAAATGTGTGTTCTCTCCAGAGACCACACATGGATCCACTAGTGTCATTGCATGAATGTTCCTTTTACTAACAACAACCAGAGTCATTGAAATGTATGTTCTCTTCAGAGACAACACATGTATCCACCAATGTCATTGCATGTGTGTTATTTTCACATACCACATATGGATCCACCACTGCCAACGCATGTGTGCTCTTTTCGCAATCCACCTATGGATCCACCAGTGTCATTGCATGTGTGTTCTTTTTACTAACAAACAACCAGAGTCATTGCATGTGTGATCTTTTCACAATCCACATATAGATCCACTTGTGTCATTGCATGTGTGTTCTTTTCACAATCCACCTATGGATCCACCAGTGTCATTGCATGTGTGCTCTTTTTACTAACAACAACCAGAGTCATTGCATGTGTGTTTTCTTTACAGACCACACATGGATCCACCACTGTCATTGCGTGTGTGTTATTTTTACTAACAACAACTAGAGTCATTGAAATATGTGTTCTCTTCAGAGACCACATATGGATCCGCCACTGTCATTGCATGTGTGTTCTTTTTACTAACAACAACTGGAGTCATTTCATGTGTGTTCTCTTCACATACCACACATGGATCCACCAGTGTCATTGCATGTGTGTTCTTTTTACTAACAACAACCAGAGTCATTGAACTATGTGTTCTCTTGGAGACCACATATGGATCTGCCAGTGTCATTGCATGTGTGTTCTTTTTACTAACAACAACTAGAGTCATTTCATGTGTGTTCTTTTCACATACCACACATGGATCCACCAGTGTCATTGCATGTGTACTCTTTTCACAATCCACCTATGGATCCACCAGTGTCATTGCATGTGTGTTCTTTTTACTAACAACAACTAGAGTCATTGCATGTGTGTTCTTTTCACATACCACATATGGACCCACCAGGGTCATTGCATGTGTGTTCTTTTTACTAACAACAGCTGGAGTCATTTCATGTGTGTTCTTTTCACATACCACATATGGATCCAGTGTCATTGAAATGTGTGTTCTCTTCAGAGACCACACATGGATCCACCAGTGTCATTGCATGTGTGTTCTTTTTACTAACAACAACTAGAGTCATTGCATGTGTGTTCTTTTCACATACCACATATGGATCCACCAGTGTCATTGCATGTGTGTTCTTTTTAGTAACAACAGCTGGAGTCAATTCATGTGTGTTCTTTTCACATACCACATATGGATCCAGTGTCATTGAAATTTGTGTTCTCTTCAGAGACCACACATGGATCCACCAGTGTCATTGCATGTGTGTTCTTTTTACTAACAACAATTGGAGTCATTGCATGTGTGTTCTTTTCACATACCACATATGGATCCACCAGTGCCATTGCATGTGTGTTCTTTTCACATACGACATATAGATCCACCAGTGTCATTGAAATGTGTGTTCTCTTCAGAGACCACACATGGATCCACTATTGTCATTACATGTGTGTTCTTTTTACTAACAACAAATGGAGTCATTGCATGTGTGTTCTTTCCACAATCCACCTATGGATCGACCAGTTTCCTTGCATGTGTATTCTTTTTACTAACAACAACTGGAGTCATTGCATGTGTGGTCTTTTCACATACCACATATGGATCCACCAATGTCATTGCATGTGTGTTCTCTTCAGAGACAGCACATGGATCCACCAATGTCATTGCATGTGTGCTCTTTTTACTAACAACAACCAGAGGCATTGCATGTGTGTTATTTTTATTAACCACAACCAGAGGCATTAAATGTGTGTTCTCTCCAGAGACCACACATGGATCCACTAGTGTCATTGCATGAATGTTCCTTTTACTAACAACAACTAGAGTCATTTCATGTGTGTTCTTTTCACATAGCACATATGGATCCACAAGTGTTATTGAAATGTGTGTTCTCTTCCGAGACCACACATAGGTCCACCAGTGGCATTGCATGTGTGTTCTCTTCAGAGACCACACATGGATCCACCAGTGTCATTGCATGTGTGTTCTTTTTACTAACAACAACTAGAGTCATTGCATATGTGTTCTTTTTACTAACAACAACTGGAGTCATTGCATGTGTGTTCTTTTCACATACCACATATGGATCCACAAGTGTCATTGCATGTGTGCTCTTTTCACAATCCACCTATGTCTCCACTAGTGTCATTGCATGTGTGCTCTTTTTACTAACAACAAACAGAGTAATTGCATGTGAGTTCTCTTTAGAGACCACACATGGATCCACTAGTGTCATTGCATGTGTGTTCTTTTTACTAACAACAACCAGAGTCATTGAAATGTGTTTTCTCTTCAGAGACCACACATGGATCCACCAGTGTCATTGCATGTGTGTTCTCTTCAGAGACCACACATGGATCCACCAGTGTCATTGCATGTGTGTTCTTTTTACTAACAACAACTAGAGTCATTGCATGTGTGTTCTTTTTACTAACAACAACTGGAGTCATTGCACATGTGTTCATTTCACATACCACATATGGATCCACCAGTGTCATTGCATGTGTGATCTTTTCACGATCCACCTATGGATCCACCAGAGTCATTGAAATGTGTGTTCTTTTCACATACCACACATGGATCCACCAGTGTCATTGAAATGTGTGTTCTCTTTAGAGACCACATATGGATCCACTAGTGTCATTGCATGTGTGTTATTTTCACAATCCACCTATGGATCCACCAGTGTCATTCCATGTGTGCCCTTTTTACTAACAACAACCAGAGTCATGGCTTGTGTGTTCTCTTCAGAGACCACACATGGATCCACCAGTGTCATTGCATGTGTGTTTTTTTACTAACAACACCGAGAGTCATTGAAATGTATGTTCTCTTCAGAGACCACACATGTATCCACCAATGAAATTGCATGTGTGTTATTTTCACATACCACATATGGATCCACCAGTGTCATTGAAATGTGTGTTCTCTTTAAAGACCACACATGCATCCACCAGTGTCATTGCATGTGTGTTCTTTTTACTAACAACAACTAGAGTCATTGCATGTGTGTTCTTTTCACACCACATATGGATCGACCAGTGTCATTGCATGTGTGATCTTTTCACAATCCACCTATGGATCCACCAGAGTCATTGAAATGTGTGTTCTTTTCACATACCACACATGGATCCACCAGTGTCATTGAAATGAGTGTTCTCTTTAGAGACCACACATGGATCCACTAGTGTCATTGTATGTGTGTTCTTTTTACTAACAATAACTGGAGTCATTGCATGTGTGTTCTTTTCACATACCACATATGGATCCATGAGTGTCATTGCATGTGTGTTATTTGCACAATCCACCTATGGATCCACCAGTGTCATTGAATGTGTGCCCTTTTTACTAACAACAACCAGAGTCATTGCTTGTGTGTTCTCTTCAGAGACCACAGATGGATCCACCAGTGTCATTGCATGTGTGTTCTTTTTACTAACAACAACCAGAGTCATTGAAATGTATGTTCTCATCAGAGACCACACATGTATCCACCAATGTCATTTCATGTGTGTTCTTTTCACATACCACATATGGATCCACCACGGTCAATGCATGTGTGCTCTTTTCACAATCCACCTATGGATCCGCTAGTGTCATTGCATGTGTGTTCTTTTTACTAACAAACAACCAGAGTCATTGCATCTGTGCTCTTTTCACAATCCACATATAGATCCACTAGTGTCATTGCATGTGTGTTCTTTTCACAATCCACCTATGGATCCACCAGTGTCATTGCATGTGTGCTTTTTTTACTAACAACAACCAGAGTCATTGCATGTGTGTTCTCTTTACAGACCACACATGGATCCACCACTGTCATTGCGTGTGTGTTCTTTTTACTAACAATAACCAGAGTCATTGAAATATGTGTTCTCTTTAGAGACCACACATAGATCCACCAGTGTCATTGCATGTGTTCTCTTTTTACTAACAACAACTGGAGTCATTGCATGTCCAGATACATGATGGAAAGAGAACATGGTGTCCATTCATGAACATGAACACCAACACATGTCCAGATAGATAAGGAGTTGCCCTAGGATTCTTATTGCACCCTATAATGGGAAGCAGACTTGGGCATTGCTCCCTGAACATTACAAAAGGAGTGGACGATAAACTGATATTCGTGTCCCCGCTAACGGGAATCAGACTTGGGCATTGCTCCGATACACCTCTAGACATGCCCTTAGCTCCTCGTTCTCTTTCCGAACACCCTCGAGTACAGTGATCCCTCTGCTCATGTCCACCTTCATCTCCTTGACTGCATCCAGGCAACGGTTCATGTCATGGTAGGCTCGGATGGTAGCCTTGGTGTCCTCGACGCGTCCTCTGAGTGCCCCGCTGACTTCACCCTGCAGGAGAATGCACCTTTCCACGAGATTCTTCTTCTCCTCCGTGAGCTCGTTGATTATATTGATGGCATGTTCTTGCCTGTTCAAGTTACGGTCGAGCACTTTATGCATCCTAACGACGTCACATGCAAAATCTAGCGAGATCTCCTTCTGCACAGATAGTTGCTTCCGTTGGCTCTCATTAGCTTGGGTGAGGGAGCATGCAAGCTTTGACAATCTTGGAACTGATCGCGACCACCTTGTCATGGTACTCGGCCTTCGATCGCTGCATCGTTCATGTTAATTGAAATAGGAATTCTATAATTACACTCCAGGTCCCAAGTGAATACTAATACAGATCAGAAAAATCCCCGTTGAATCTATTGGCTGCAGTGTTAAAAAATGGACCTAGAGATCTATTCATGACCACGATAAACTAATCCTAATCACAAAAAATCCATAGTGAATCTATGAACAGTTGTATTGAGGAAAGACCAAGAGATCCAGTCATATTCATGAAAACTAATAATACTCGCAAAAGAAGAAGAAAAACCAATGTGAGGCAGACAGGATCTAAGAAATCCACATCACAACTCGGAGAAATAACAACGTGGAGATTTGCTACCTCGCTGAGACATGGAATGGGGCCGAACGGGTCCTGCAACGCCTCCGTCGTGGTGGATTCGGGCTCCACGTCCGGCCTGTAATACGTAGAAGAGGAAGAGTCAAAAGAAGAAGAAAAACAATAGGAAGTTGATTAAGATCATGATGGAGAGGGAGATGGAGAAGAAGTAGAACAAGAAGACCGTACCGGGAGGAGCCCTCGCCTGCTAGAACATTCAGCGCCATTGTCGGGGGAGATTGGGCCTCGATGAGAGGGTGGGATTGAGCGGGTGGTAGAGCAAGAAGTGCCTCGCGGCGATTTCTCTCCCTTTTCTCTGCGAGGATCGTCGACCGGCCTCTCCCCCTCCTCAGTGGAGCCATGGCTTGCAGGGTGAGGGTGGCGGCGGCAGGAGGAAGGAGATAGTGATTAGTGTGGGAGAAGAGTCAAAGAGTATAGGCCATGGTCCAGTAGTACTGGTACTATTATACAAGACTACTGTGTATGGTCTACCTTCTCAAAGAAGCCAAGGAGGCAGGCGTAGGGAATCGATGGGACTTGTCTTTATTGCGATGGACACTTCAATGGTCTTCGGCGCTGCCCAAAATCCAGTATATAATAAGGGGAGTGCAAGCCGGGTGGTCATCACGGGAATCCGCGTGCACATCCCGCGTGCATGTGTCACGTGTTGATGGGGCAATGACACACGCAACTGCTGCACGACCACGTCGGCACGTCGAACTCCACGTGACAGGCACGCACGGGATATTTACGAGTCTAGAATACGCCGTGCCACTTCTATTGTGATCAAATTATGTTCAGTACGCGAGATATTACTTTTTTTTGATAATCGACAAATGCATGCATGGACACAACGCACGAAACGGCTGATCGTCCTTGATCAGATCGGCACCCCACTCTGTGTACCCGCCATCGACCATTCGGAGCAACTACCTTGAGCACGATGCCCCCTCGCCGTGGCAATGGCAGGTCCAAGCCGTCCACTGGCCGTCTGCATCGTTCGCGCTTGCGAGTCGCCTGCTGAGGCGACGCCGTCGTCCGACGCCGCCAGGATCCATCCATCAACATCAGCACTCGAGGACACCGTGACATCGAAGCTCGTACCGACCGTGCAGGAGGAGCGTGGGGTACCTGCAGCGTCGAACGAGCACAAAGCAGCAGCCAGGACGGGGGCATGTGTTGCACCGGTGAGTATGGACAAGAAGAGGAACAAGAAGAAGACCAGGAACAAGAGAGGAGATAGCTATTTGGACGTGTTCGACTCAGCCAATGAGGAGGCGTTCATCGATCAGTTGGAGGCAGAAGCAGAGGAGAGTGACGTGGACCCATGGGACTACGAAGAGCAGGAGGAGGAGGACTCTGACGAGGAGATAGCACGCTTATTCGAGGAAGAGGGTGGTGTCGAGTCGTTAGAGGAGGACACCGACGGCAGCGATGGCAGGGACCATGGCGTTGACAAAGACGAGGATGAACCGGAAGACAAAAACGATGGCTTCTTCGAAATATGATCATTTATTTTAGTTAGATAGATGGATTTTCACTTGTTTATGGAGGTAAAGTATCGGTGGCACGGATAGAGAGGTGGCACGGATTGACCATGCATAAAAAAACTGGAGAAGGGAGGGTTATCACGTCATTGGATCACATAGGATCAACGGTTGGTCGAGACGATCCGTGGACATCCGTGTCGACCAATCATGGCATAGCACCCAGTGAGCGGATGTTTGGGATCTCCACACATTTTGGCTTTTGTGAGATTTGTGGAGAGAGGGCAAATCTCTTTTCATAATCCTCCTATGGATCCACGGTGTCATTGAAATGTGTGTTCTCTTTAGAGACCACACATCGATCCACCATGTCATTGCATGTGTGTTCTTTTTACTAACAACAACCAGAGTCATTGCATGTGTGTTCTTTTCACATGCCACATATAGATCCACCAGTGTCATTGCATGCGTGTTCTTTTCACAATCCACCTATGGATCCACCAGTGTCATTGCATGTGTGTTCTTTTTACTAACAACAACCAGAGTCATTGCATGTGTGTTCTTTTCACATACCACATATGGATCCACCAGTGTCATTGCATGTGTGTTCTTTTCACAATCCACCTATGGATCCACCAGTGTCATTTCATGTGTGATCTTTTTACTAACAACAACCAGAGTCATTGCATGTGTGTTCTCTTCAGAGACCACACATGGATCCACCAGTGTCATTGCATGTGTGTTCTTTTTACTAACAACAACCAGAGTCATTGAAATGTGTGTTCTCTTGAGAGACCACACATGGATCTACCAGTGTCATTGCATGTGTGTTCTTTTCACAATCCACCTATGGATCCACCAGTGTCATTGCATGTGTGCTCTTTTTACTAACAACAACCAGAGTCATTGCATATGTGTTCTCTTTAGAGACCACACATGGATCCACCAGTTTCATTGCATGTGTGTTCTTTTTACTAACAACAACTAGAGTCATTGAAATGTGTGTTCTCTTCAGAGACCACACATGGATCCTGATGTCATTGCATGTGTGTTATCTTGAGACCACACATGGATCCACCTGATGTCATTGCATGTGTGTTCTTTTTACTAACAACAACTATAGTCATTGCATGTGTGTTCTTTTCACATACCACATATGGATCCACCAGTGTCATTTCATGTGTGCTCTTTTCACAATCCACCTATGGATCCACTAGTGTTATTGCATGTGTGTTCTTTTGCTAACAACAACCAGAGTCATTGCATGTGTGTTCTTTTCACATACCACATATAGATCCACTAGTGTCATTGCATGTGTGTTCTTTTCACAATCCACCTATGGATCCACCATTGTCATTGCATGTGTGTTCTTTTTACTACCAACAACTAGAGTCATTGCATGTGTGTTCTCTTCAGAGACCACACATGGATCCACCAGTGTCATTGCATGTGTGTTCTTATTACTAACAACAACCAGAGTCATTGAAATGTGTGTTTTCTTCAGAGACCACACATGGATCCATCAGTGTCATTGCATGTGTGTTCTTTTTTCTAACAACAACTAGAGTCATTTCATGTGTGTTCTTTTCACATACCACATATGGATCCACCAGTATCATCGAAATGTGTGTTCTCTTCAGAGACCATACATGGATCCACCAGTGTCATTGCATGTGTGTTCATTTTACTAACAACAACTGGAGTCATTGCATGTGTGTTCTTTTCACAAAACACATATGGATCCACCAGTGTCATTGCATGTGTGTTCTTTTCACAATCCACCTACGGATCCACCAGTTTCATTGCATGTGTGCTATTTTTACTAACAACAACCAGAGTCATTGCATGTGTGTTCTCTTCAGAGACCACACATGGATCCACCAGTGTCATTGCATGTGTGTTCTTTTCACAATCCACCTATGGATCCACCAATTTCATTGCATGTGTGCTCTTTTTACTAACAACAACCAGTGTCATTGCATGTGTGTTCTTTTCAAATACCACATATGGATCCACCAGTGTCATTGCATGTGTGTTCTTTTCACAATCCACCAGTGTCATTGCATGTGTGCTCTTTTTACTAACAACAACCAGAGTCATTGCATGTGTGTTCTCTTAAGATACCACACATGGATCCACCAGTGTCATTGCATGTATGTTCTTTTTACTAACAACAACTAGAGTCATTGAAATGTATGTTCTCTTTAGAGACCACACATGGATCCACCGATGTCATTGCATGTGTGTTCTTTGTACTCACAACAACTGGAGTCATATCATGTGTGTTCATTTCACATACCACATATGGATCCACGAGTGTCATTGAAATGTGTGTTCTCTTCAGAGACCACACATGGATCCACCAGTGTCATTGCATGTGTGTTCTTTTTAGTAACAACAACTAGAGTCATTGCATGTGTGTTCTTTTCACATACCACATATGGATCCACCAGTGTCATTGCATGTGTGTTCTTATCACAATCCACCTTTGGATCCACCATAGTCATTGCATGTGAGCTCTTTTTACTAACAACAACCAGAGTCATTGCATGTGTGTTCTCTTCAGAAACTACACATGGATCCACCAGTGTCATTGCATGTGTATTATTTTTACTAACAACAACCAGAGTCATTGAAATGTGTGTTCTTTTCACATACCACATATGGATCCACGAGTGTCATTGCATGTGTGTTCTCTCTTCAGAGAGCACACATGGATCCACCAGTGTCATTGCATGTGTGTTCTTTTTAGTAACAACAACTAGAGTCATTGCATGTGTGTTCTTTTCACATACCACATATGGATCCACCAGTGTCATTGCATGTGTGTTCTTTTCACAATCCACTTATGGATCAACTAGTGTCATTGCATGTGTGCTCTTTTTACTAACAACAACCAGAGTCATTGCATGTGGGTTCTCTTCAGAGACCACGCATGGATCCACCAGTGTCATTGCATGTGTGTTCTTTTTACGAACAACAACCAGAGTCATTGAAATGTGTGTTCTCTTCAGAGACCACACATGGATCCACCAGTGTCATTGCATGTGTGTTCTTTTTACTAACAACAACTAGAGTCATTGCATGTGTGTTCTTTTCACATACCACATATGGATCCACCAATGTCATTGCATGTGTGCTCTTTTCACAATCCACCTATGGATCCACCAGAGTCATTGAAATGTGCGTTCTTTTCACATACGACACATAGATCCACCAGTGTCATTGAAATGTGTGTTCTAATCCGAGACCACACATGGATCCACCAGTGTCAGTGCATGTGTGTTTTTTTACTCACAACAACTGGAGTCATTGCATGTGTGTTCTTTTCACATACCACATATGGATCCACAAGTGTCATTGCATGTGTGCTCTTTTCACCATCCACCTATGGATCCACAAGTTTCATTGCATGTGTGCTCTTTTCACAATCCACCTATGGATCCACCAGTGTCATTGCATGTGTGCTCTTTTTACTAACAACAACCAGAGTCATTGCATGTGTGTTCTCTTTAGAGACCACACATGGATCCACCAGTGTCATTGCATGTGTGTTCTTTTTACCAACGACAACCAGAGTCATTGAAATGTGTGTTCTCTTTATAGACCACTCATGGATCCACCAGTATCATTGCATGTGTGTTCTCTTCAGAGACCACACATGGATCCACCAGTGTCATTGCATGTGTGTTCTTTTTACTAACAACAACTGGAGTCACTGCATGTGTGTTCTTTTCACATACCACATATGGATACACCAGTGTCATTGCATGTGTGCTATTTTCACAATCCACCTATGGATCCACCAGAGTCATTGCATGTGTGCTATTTTTACTAACAACAACCAGAGTCATTGCATGTGTGTTCTCTTCAGAGACCACACATGGATCCTGAGTGTCATTGCATGTGTGATCTTTTCACAATCCATCTATGGATCCACCAATGTCATTGCATGTGTGCTCTTTTTACTAACAACAACCAGTGGCATTGCATGTGTGTTCTTTTCACATACTACATATGGATCCACTAGTGTCATTGCATGGGTGTTCTTTTCACAATCCACCTATGGATCCACTAGTGTCATTGCATGTGTGCTCTTTTTACTAACAACAACCAGAGTCATTGCATGTGTGTTCTCTTAAGATACATAAATGGATCCACCAGTGTCATTGCATGTGTGTTCTTTTTACTAACAACAACTAGAGTCATGGAAATATATGTTCTCTTTAGAGACCACACATGGATCCACCGCTGTCATTGCATGTGTCTTTTTACTAACAACAACTGGAGTCATATCATGTGTGTTCATTTCACATACCACACGTGGATCCACCAGTGTCATTGAAATGTGTGTTCTCTTCAGAGACCACACATGGATCCACCAGTGTCATTGCATGTGTGTTCTTTTTACTAACAACAACTAGAGTCATTGCATGTGTGTTCTTTTCACATACCACATATGGATCCACCAGTGTCATTGCATGTGTGTTCTTATCACAATCCACCTTTGGATCCACCAAGTGTCATTGCATGGGTGCTCTTTTTACTAACAATAACCAGAGTCAATGCATGTGTGTTCTCTTCATAAACCACACATGGATCCACCAGTGTCATTGTATGTGTGTTCTTTTTACTAACAACAACCAGAGTCATTGAAATGTGTGTTCTTTTCACATACCACGTATGGATCCACCAGTGTCATTACATGTGTGTTCTCTTTAGAGACCACACATGGATCCACCAGTGTCATTGCATGTGTTGTGTTTACAAACAACAACTGGGGTACTTGCCTGTGTGTTCTTTTCACATACCACATATGGATCCACCAATGTCATTGCATGTGTGTTCTTTTCACAATCCACTTATGGATCCACTAGTGTCATTGGATGTGTGCTCTTTTTACTAACAACAACCAGAGTAATTGCATGTGTGTTCTCTTCAGAGACCACGCATGGATCCACCAGTGTCATTGCATGTGTGCTCTTTTTACTAACAACAACCAGAGTCATTGAAATGTGTGTTCTCTTCAGAGACCACACATGGATCAACCAGTGTCATTGCATGTGTGTTCTCTTCAGAGACCACACATGGATCCACCAGTGTCATTGCATGTGTGTTCTTTTTTACTAACAACAACTAGAGTCATTGTATGTGTGTTCTTTTCACATACCACATATGGATCCACCAGTGTCATTGCATGTGTGCTCTTTTTACAATCCACCTATGGATCCACCAGAGTCATTGAAATGTGTGTTCTTTTCACATACGACACATGGATCCACCAGTGTCATTGAAATGTGTGTTCTGTTCCGAGATCACACATGGATCCATCAATGTCATTGCATGTGTGTTCTTTTTATTAACAACAACTAGAGTCATTGCATGTGTGTTCTTTTCACATACCACATATGGATCCACAAGTGTCATTGCATGTGTGCTCTTTTCACAATCCACCTATGGATCCACAAGTGTCATTGCATGTGTGCTCTTTTTACTAACAACAACCAGAATCATTGCATGTGTGTTCTTTTTACTAACGACAACCAGAGTTATTGAAATGTGTGTTCTCTTCAGAGACCACACATGGATCCACCAGTATCATTGCATGTGTTCTCTTCAGAGACCACACATGGATCCAACAATGTCATTGCATGTGTGTTATTTTTACTAACAACAACTGGAGTCATTGCATGTGTGTTCTTTTCACATACCACATATGGATCCACCAGTGTCATTGCATGTGTGCTCTTTTCACAATCCACCTATGGATCCACAAGAGTCATTGAAATGTGTGTTCTTTTCACATACCACACATGGATTCACCAGTGTCATTGAAATGTGTTTTCTCTTTAGAGACCACACATGGATCCACCGGTGTCATTGCATGTATGTTCTTTTTACTAACAACAACTGGCGTCATTGCATGTGTGTTCTTTTCACATACCACATATGGATCCACCAGTGTCATTGCATGTGTGTTATTTTCACAATCCACCTATGGATCCACCAGTGTCATTGCATGTGTGCCCTTTTTACTAACAACAACCAGAGTCATTGCATGTGTGTTCTCTTCAGAGACCACACATGGATCCACATGTGTCATTGCATGTGTGTTCTTTTTACTAACAACAACCAGTCATTGAAATGTATGTTCTCTTTAGAGACCACACATGGATCCACCAATGTCATTGCATGTGTGTTCTTTTCACATACGACATATGGATCCACCAGTGTCATTGAAATGTGTGTTCTCTTCAGAGACGCATGGATCCACCAGTGTCATTGCATGTGTGTTCTTTTTACTAACAACAACCAGAGTCATTTCATGTGTGTTCTTTTCACATACCACATATGGATCCACCTGTGTCAATGCATGTGTGCTCTATTCACAATCCACCTATGGATCCACCAGTGTCATTGCATGTGTGTTCTTTTTACTAACAACAACCAGAGTCATTGCATGTGTGCTCTTTCCACAATCCACATATGGATCCACTAGTGTTATTGCATGTGTGTTCTTTTCACAATCAACATGTGGATCCACCAGTGTCATTGTATGTGTGCTCTTTTTACTAACAACAACCAGAGTCATTGCATGTGTGTTCTCTTCAGAGACCACACATGGATCCACCAGTGTCATTGCATGTGTGTTCTCTTTTCTAACAATAACTAGAGTCATTGAAATGTGTGTTCTCTTTAGAGACCACATATGGATCAACCAGTGTCATTGCATGTGTGTTCTTTTTACTAACAACAACTGGAGTCATTTCATGTGTGTTCTTTTCACATACCACACATGGATCCACCAGTGTCACTGAAATGTGTGTTCTCTTCCGAGACTACGCATGGATCCACTAGTGTCATTGCATGTGTGTTCTTTTTACTAACAACAACTAGAGTCATTCCATGTGTGTTCTTTTCACATACCACATATGGATCCACCTGTGTCAATGCATGTGTGCTCTATTCACAATCCACCTATGGATCCACCAGTGTCATTGCATGTGTGTTCTTTTTACTAACAACAACCAGAGTCATTGCATGTAGGGGTGGAATCGAGCCGAGCCGAGCCAGCTCATGGCTCGGCTCGGTCAGGCTCGGTAAAAACGAGCCAAGTCAGAGCTCGGCTTGGTGCTCCAAAACTTCCAGAACGTGGGCTCGTGGCTCGCTCGGTCGAGCTCGAAGCTCGGCTCGGTGGCTCGTCGAGCCAGGCAGCTGAGACGGTTAGTCCTGCGCGCACCACCCCACGTCTCTGCAATTCCCCATGTTCTCTTCCTGCTCGTTCCCAGCGAGGACAGGCGCCGCCACAGACGAACGACTGCCATCAGCAACGCCGCCCGCCCCATCTCGTCCTCCTTCTCCACGGATGCCCTCCATACCAACTAATTGTCCTGGATTTATTTCACCATGACGCAGCAGCTGATTTGTAGGGTTACGGCGGAGGCGCCTGACCCTCCGTCCGAAGTTCTCCGCTTCTTCTAGGGAGTATCTAAGGTGCATCCAAGCCTCAGATCGGCGGTAGGTGCGGTTGTGGCGGCAAGTGGCGGCTGGCGTGGCCCGGCAATGCGCATGGCGAGAAGTTATAGAGGTCGACGACCATACAGCTGGTGTAGGTGGCATTCCTATTGTTCGGACTCCTCCCGTCGATAACACTGTGGTGCGCGCCGCGACGGCCTTGGCCGCGGCTGAAAGTAGCTGCAACGGCAGTCCACGCCACGGTTTTGCTTAGTCGGCCAATTACTAGCGTGATCTTGTACTTGTGCGGTGTTTCACGCTTCGGCTTCAGCTTCCCGATAAATCACAAGCACTTCTTGCATTTCAGTGGCCACATTTTTTTCTAGAATAGCTTTCAATGGCCGCATGACATCTGTGTCTTTTGCCCAAACGTAGAGGAAAGGATATAGTGAGTACCAAAGTTTGAGAACAGCACATGACACTTTGATTGAAAGAATTGTACCATCGTAAGCAAGGTGCAGGTCTAACCCTATGCTAAATGACATGAATTGTGATTCCCCTAAGTAAAAAAGAAGTGTCAATAGCATCATTGTCCCTGGCTTGTAAAAATTGTTCTATGTATTTGATTTTGACATTGTAGTTTACATTTGCAGAAGTTTGTATCAAAATTCAAGACGAATAGTAGCTAAAGCAAGATCAGACATGGAAAGATGGCATCACTTAGGAACATTCAAAAATCTCGGGTTCGTCGTGGCAGTTAACAAAGTGACTAGCAACAATGACCGGAGATGAATTTTGATGTGTGCCACTATTATGGTTATTAATACTTTGTCAGATTTTTTTAAATATGTTATGAACATATATATGCTCAACTGAATTGTTAGACTTTCATCGAGCCTTCGAGCCAGCTTGCGAGCTTCACCGAGCTGGCTTGTCGAGCCTCGAGCCTGAGTAGCCATGTTTAGGCTTGGCTTGTCCGACCTCCAAGCCAAACCGAGCCCGAGCCCGAGCCAAGCCTTGTCGAGCCTGCCCGAGCCTCAAGCTTTGTTTCCACCCCTAATTGCATATGTGCTCTTTCCGCAATCCACACATGGATCCACCAGTGTCATTGCATGTGTGTTCTCTTTACTAACAACAACTAGAGTCATTGAAATGTGTGTTCTCTTTAGAGACCACATATGGATCAACCAGTGTCATTGCATGTGTGTTCTTTTTACTAACAACAACTAGAATCATTTCATGTGTGTTCTTTTCACATACCACACATGGATCCACCAGTGTCATTGCATGTGTGCTCTTTTCACAATCCACCTATGGATCCACCAGTGTCATTGCATGTGTGTTCTTTTTACTAACAACAACTGGAGTCATTGCATGTGTGTTCTTTTCACAATCCACCTATAGATCCACCAGTGTCATTGCATGTGTGTTGTTTTTAGTAACAACAACAGGAGTCATTGCATGTGTGGTATTTTCACATACCACATATGGATCCACCACTGTCATTGAAATGTGTGTTCTCTTCAGAGACCACACATGGATCCACCAGTGTCATTGCATGTGTGTTCTTTTTAGTAACAACAACTAGAGTCATTGCATGTGTGTTCTTTTCACATACCACATATGGATCCACCAGTATCATTGCATGTGTGTTCTTATCACAATCCACCTATGGATCCACCAGTGTCATTGCATGTGTGCTCTTTTTACTAACAACAACCAGAGTCATTGCATGTGTGTTCTCTTCAGAAACTACACATGGATCCACCAGTGTCATTGCATGTGTATTCTTTTTACTAACAACAACCAGAGTCATTGAAATGTGTGTTCTTTTCACATACTACATATGGATCCACCAGTGTCATTGCATGTGTGTTCTCTCTTCAGAGAGCACACATGGATCCACCAGTGTCATTGCATCTGTGTTCTTTTTACTAACAACAACTAGAGTAATTGCATGTGTGTTCTTTTCACGTACCACATATGGATCCACCAGTGTCATTGCATGTGTGTTCTTTTCACAATCCACTTATGGATCAACTAGTGTCATTGCATGTGTGCTCTTTTTACTAACAACAACCAGAGTCATTGCATGTGGGTTCTCTTCAGAGACCACGGATGGATCCACCAGTGTCATTGCATGTGTGTTCTTTTTACGAACAACAACCAGAGTCATTGAAATGTGTGTTCTCTTCAGAGACCACACATGGATCCACAGATGTCATTGCATGTATGTTCTTTTCACTAACAACAACTAGAGTCATTGCATGTGTGTTCTTTTCACATACCACATATGGATCCACCAGTGTCATTGCATGTGTGCTCTTTTCACAATCCACATATGGATCCACAAGATTCATTGTATTGTGTGTTGTTTTCACATACCACATAGATCCACAGTGTCATTGAAATGTGTGTTCTAATCCGAGACCACACATGGATCCACCATGTCAGTGCATGTGTGTTTTTTACTCACAACAACTGGAGTCATTGCATGTGTGTTCTTTTCACATACCACATATGGATCCACAAGTGTCATTGCATGTGTGCTCTTTTCACCATCCACCTATGGATCCACAAGTTTCATTGCATGTGTGCTCTTTTCACAATCCACCTATGGATCCACCAGTGTCATTGCATGTGTGCTCTTTTTACTAACAACAACCAGAGTCATTGCATGTGTGTTCTCTTTAGAGACCACACATGGATCCACCAGTGTCATTGCATGTGTGTTCTTTTTACCAACGACAACCAGAGTCATTGAAATGTGTGTTCTCTTTAGAGACCACTCATGGATCCACCAGTATCATTGCATGTGTGTTCTCTTCAGAGACCACACATGGATCCACCAGTGTCATTGCATGTGTGTTCTTTTACTAACAACAAGGAGTCCTTGCATGTGTGTTCTTTTCACATACCACATATGGATACACGGTGTCATTGCATGTGTGCTATTTTCACAATCCACCTATGGATCCACGAGTCATTGCATGTGTGCTATTTTACTAACAACAACCAGAGTCATTGCATGTGTGTTCTCTTGAGACCACACATGGATCCTGATGTCATTGCATGTGTGTTCTCTTCACATTCCATCTATGGATCCACCAATGTCATTGCATGTGTGCTCTTTTTACTAACAACAACCAGTGGCAGTGCATGTGTGTTCTTTTCACATACTACATATGGATCCACTAGTGTCATTGCATGTGTGTTCTTTTCACAATCCACCTATGGATCCACTAGTGTCATTGCATGTGTGCTCTTTTTACTAACAACAACCAGAGTCATTGCATGTGTGTTCTCTTAAGATACCACAAATGGATCCACCAGTGTCATTGCATGTGTGTTCTTTTTACTAACAACAACTAGAGACATCGAAATATATGATCTCTTTAGAGACCACACATGGATCCACCGCTGTCATTGCATGTGTCTTTTTACTAACAACTCGGAGTCATATCATGTGTTCATTTCACATACCACATATGGATCCACAGTGTCATTGAAATGTGTGTTCTCTTCAGAGACCACACATGGATCCTGATGTCATTGCATGTGTGTTCTTTTAAATAACAACAACCAGAGTCATTGCATGTGTGTTCTTTTCACATACCACATATGGATCCACCAGTGTCATTGCATGTGTGTTCTTATCACAATCCACCTATGGATCCACCAGTGTCATTGCATGGGTGCTCTTTTTACTAACAATAACCAGAGTCAATGCATGTGTGTTCTCTTCAGAAACCACACATGGATCCACCAGTGTCATTGAATGTGTGTTCTTTTACTAACAACAACGAGTCATTGAAATGTGTGTTATTTTCTCATACAACATTTTGATTCACCAGTGTCATTTCATGTGTGTTCTCTTTAGAGACCACACATGGATCCACCAGTGTCATTGCATCTGTGTTGTTTTTATTAACAACAACTAGAGTAATTGCATGTGTGTTCTTTTCACATACCACATATGGATCCACCAATGTCATTGCATGTGTGTTCTTTTCACAATCCACTTATGGATCCACTAGTGTCATTGCATGTGTGCTCTTTTACTAACAACAACGAGTCATTGCATGTGTGTTCTCTTCAGAGACCACGCATGGATCCACCTGATGTCATTGCATGTGTGTTCTTTTACTAACAACAACCAGAGTCATTGAAATGTGTGTTCTCTTCAGACCACACATGGATCAACCAGTGTCATTGCATGTGTGTTCTCTTCAGAGACCACACATGGATCCACCAGTGTCATTGCATGTGTGTTCTTTTTTACTAACAACAACTAGAGTCTTTGTATGTGTGTTCTTTTCACATACCACATATCGATCCACCAGTGTCATTGCATGTGTGCTCTTTTTACAATCCACCTATGGATCCACCAGAGTCATTGAAATGTGTGTTCTTTTCACATACGACACATGGATCCACCAGTGTCATTGAAATGTGTGTTCTGTTCCGAGACCACACATGGATCCATCAATGTCATTGCATGTGTGTTCTTTTTATTAACAACAACTAGAGTCATTGCATGTGTGTTCTTTTCACATACCACATATGGATCCACAAGTGTCATTGCATGTGTGCTCTTTTCACAATCCACCTATGGATCCACAAGTGTCATTGCATGTGTGCTCTTTTTACTAACAACAACCAGAATCATTGCATGTGTGTTCTCTTTAGAGACCACACATGGATCCTGATGTCATTGCATGTGTGCTCTTTTCACAATCCACCTATGGATCCACAAGAGTCATTGAAATGTGTGTTCTTTTCACATACCACATGGATTCACAGTGTCATTGAAATGTGTTTTCTTTAGAGACCACACATGGATCCACAGTGTCATTGCATGTATGTTCTTTTACTAACAACAATGGCCATTGCATGTGTGTTCTTTTCACATACCACATATGGATCCACCAGTGTCATTGCATGTGTGTTATTTTCACAATCCACCTATGGATCCACCAGTGTCATTGCATGTGTGCCCTTTTTACTAACAACAACCAGAGTCATTGCATGTGTGTTCTCTTCAGAGACCACACATGGATCCACATGTGTCATTGCATGTGTGTTCTTTTTACTAACAACAACCAGTCATTGAAATGTATGTTCTCTTTGGAGACCACACATGGATCCACCAATGTCATTGCATGTACATTCTTTTCACATACGACATATGGATCCACCAGTGTCATTGAAATGTGTGTTCTCTTCAGAGACTACGCATGGATCCACCAGTGTCATTGCATGTGTGTTCTTTTTACTAAAAACAACCAGAGTCATTTCATGTGTGTTCTTTTCACATACCACATATGGATCCACCTGTGTCAATGCATGTGTGCTCTATTCACAATCCACCTATGGATCCACCAGTGTCATTGCATGTGTGTTCTTTTTACTAACAACAACCAGAGTCATTGCATGTGTGCTCTTTCCACAATCCACATATGGATCCACTAGTGTTATTGCATGTGTGTTCTTTTCACAATCCACCTGTGGATCCACGGTGTCATTGTATGTGTGCTCTTTTACTAACAACAACGAGTCATTGCATGTGTGTTCTTGGAGACCACACATGGATCCACTGATGTCATTGCATGTGTGTTCTCTTTCTAACAACAACTAGAGTCATTGAAATGTGTGTTCTCTTTAGAGACCACATATGGATCAACCAAAGTGTCATTGCATGTGTGTTCTTTTTACTAACAACAACTGGAGTCATTTCATGTGTGTTCTTTTCACATACCACACATGGATCCACCAGTGTCACTGAAATGTGTGTTCTCTTCCGAGACTACGCATGGATCCACTAGTGTCATTGCATGTGTGTTCTTTTTACTAACAACCACTAGAGTCATTCCATGTGTGTTCTTTTCACATACCACGTATGGATCCAATTGTCAATGCATGTGTGCTCTATTCACAATCCACCTATGGATCCACCAGTGTCATTGCATGTGTGTTCTTTTTACTAACAACAACCAGAGTCATTGCATGTAGGGGTGGAATCGAGCCGAGCCGAGCCAGCTCATGGCTCGGCTCGGTCAGGCTCGGTAAAAACGAGCCGAGTCAGAGCTCGGCTTGGTGCTCCAAAACTTCCAGAATGTGGGCTCGTGGCTCGCTCGGTCGAGCTCGAAGCTCGCTTTGGCTCGTCGAGCCAGTGCAGCTGAGCAGTTAGTCCTGCGCGCACCACCCCACGCCTCGCAATTCCCCATGTTCTCTTCCGCCGTTCCCAGCGAGGACAGCGCCGCCACGCATTTAACGATCGCCATCAAGAACGCCCGCCCCATCTCGTCCTCCTTCTCCACGGATGCCCTCCATACCAACTAATTGTCCTGGATTTATTTCACCCGCGGACGCGAGCAGCGCTGATTTGTAGGGTTACCGGCGGAGGCCGCCTGCCGGCCCTCCGTCCGAGTTCTCCACTGCTTCTTCTAGGGAGTATCCAAGGTGCATCCAGGCCTCGTATCTGGCCAGGTAGGTGCGACTGTGGCCGGCAAGTGAGCGCGAGCGTGGGGTAGCGGCGGCATGGCCCGAGAAGTTACAGAGGTCGATGACCCGCAGCAGCTGGTGTAGGTGGCATTCCTATTGTTCGGACTCCTCCCGTCGATAACACTGTGGTGCGCGCCGCGACGGCCTTGGCCGCGGCTGAAAGTAGCTGCAACGGCAGTCCACGCCACGGTTTTGCTTAGTTTGACGAATTACTAGCGAAATCTTGTTTTGCAAGGTTTCACAGCCGGCTTCACTTCCGATAAATCACAAGCACTTCTTGCATTTCAGTGGCCACATTTTTTTCTAGAATAGCTTTCAATGGCCGCATGACATCGTGTCTCTTTGCCCAAACGAGGAAAGGATATAGTGAGTACCAAAGTTTGAGAACAGGAGCACATGACACTTTGATTGAAAGAATTGTACCATACGTAAGCAAGGTGCAGGTCTAACCCTATGCTAAATGACATGAATTGTGATTCCCCTAAGTAAAAAAGAAGTGTCAATAGCATCATTGTCCCTGGCTTGTAAAAATTGTTCTATGTATTTGATTTTGACATTATAGTTTAGATTTGCAGAAGTTTGTATCAAAATTCAAGACGAATAGTAGCTAAAGCAAGATCAGACATGGAAAGATGGCATCACTTAGGAACATTCAAAAATCTCGGGTTCGTCGTGGCAGTTAACAAAGTGACTAGCAACAATGACCTGAGATGAATTTTTGATGTGTGCCACTATTATGGTTATTAATACTTTGTCAGATTTTTAAATATGTTATGAACATATATATGCTCAACTGAATTGTTAGACTTTCATCGAGCCTTCGAGCCGGCTTGCGAGCTTCACCGAGCTGGCTTGTCGAGCCTCGAGCCTGAGTAGCCATGTTTAGGCTTGGCTTGTCCGACCTCCAAGCCAAACCGAGCCCGAGCCAAGCCTTGTCGAGCCCGAGCCGAGCCTCGAGCCTCAAGCTTTGTTTCCACCCCTAATTGCATGTGTGCTCTTTCCACAATCCACATATGGATCCACTAGTGTTATTGCATGTGTGTTCTTTTCACAATCCACCTGTGGATCCACCAGTGTCATTGCATGTGTGCTCTTTTTACTAACAACCAGAGTCATTGCATGTGTGTTCTCTTCAGAGACCACACATGGATCCACCAGTGTCATTGCATGTGTGTTCTCTTTACTAACAACAACTAGAGTCATTGAAATGTGTGTTCTCTTTAGAGACCACACATGGATCAACCAGTGTCATTGCATGTGTGTTCTTTTTACTAACAACAACTAGAATCATTTCATGTGTGTTCTTTTCACATACCACACATGGATCCACCAGTGTCATTGCATGTGTGCTCTTTTCACAATCCACCTATGGATCCACCAGTGTCATTGCATGTGTGTTCTTTTTACTAACAACAACTGGAGTCATTGCATGTGTGTTCTTTTCACAATCCACCTATGGATCCACCAGTGTCATTGCATGTGTGTTGTTTTTAGTAACAACAACAGGAGTCATTGCATGTGTGGTATTTTCACATACCACATATGGATCCACCACTGTCATTGCATGTGTGTTCTCTTAAGATACAACACATGGATCTACCAATGTCATTGCATGTGTGCTCTTTTTACTAACAACAACCGTAGTCATTGCTGTGTGTTATTTTGATTAACAACAACCAGAGTCATTGCATGTGTGTCTTCTCCAGAGACCACACATGGATCAACCAGTGTCATTGCATGCATGTTCCTTTTACTAACAACAACTGGAGTCATTTCATGTGTGTTCTTTTCACAAACCACATATGGATCCACAAGTGTCATTGAAATGTGTGTTCTCTTCCGAGACCACACATGGATCCACCAGTGTCATTGCATGTGTGTTCTTTTTACTAACAACAACTGGAGTCATTACATGTGTGTTCTTTTCACATACCACATATGGATCCACAAGTGTCATTGCATGTATGCTCTTTTCACAATCCACCTATGGATCCACTCAAAGTGTCATTGCATGTGTGCTCTTTTACTAACAACAACGAGTCATTGCATGTGTGTTTCTCTTCAGAGACCACACATGGATCCACCAATGTCATTCCATGTGTGTTTTTTACTAACAACAACCAGAGTCATTGAAATGTGTTCTCTTTCAGAGACCACACATGGATCCTGATGTCATTGCATGTGTGTTATTTTCAGAGACCACACATGGATCCACCGGTGTCATTGCATGTGTGTTCTTTTTACTAACAACAACTAGAGTCATTGCATGTGTGTTCTTTTCACATACCACATATGGATCCACCAGTGTCATTGCATGTGTGGTCTTTTCACAATCCACCTATGGATCCACCAGAGTCATTGAAATGTGTGTTCTTTTCACATACCACACATGGATCAACCAGTGTCATTGAACTGTGTGTTCTCTTTAGAGACCACATGGATCCACCAGCCATTGCATGTGTTATTTTTACTAACAACAACTGGAGTCATTCCATGTGTGTTCTTTTCGCATACCACATATGGATCCACCAGTGTCATTGCATGTGTGTTGTTTTCACAATCCACCTATGGATCCACCAGTGTCATTGCATGTGTGCCCTTTTTACTAACAACAACCAGAGTCATTGCTTGTGTGTTCTCTTCAGAGACCACACATGGATCCACCAGTGCCATTGCATGTGTGTTCTTTTTAATAACAACAACCAGAGTCATTCAAATGTATGTTCTCTTCAGAGACCACATATGTATCCACCAATGTCATTGCATGTGTGTTATTTTCACATACCACATATGGATCCACCAGTGTCATTGAAATGTGTGTTCTCTTTAAAGACCACACATGGATCCACCAGTGTCATTGCATGTGTGTTCTTTTTACTAACAACAACTAGAGTCATTGCATGTGTGGTCTTTTCACATACCACATATGGATCCACCAGTGTCATTGCATGTGTGTTATTTTTACTAACAACAACCAGAGTCATTGAAATATGTTTTCTCTTCACAGACCACATATGGATCCGCTAGTGTCATTGCATGTGTGTTCTTTTTACTAACAACAACTAGAGTCATTTCATATGTGTTCTTTTCACATACCACACATGGATCCACCAGTGTCATTGCATGTGTGCTCTTTTCACAATCCACCTATGGATCCACCAGAGTCATTGAAATGTGTGTTATTTTCTCATACCACACATGGATCCACCAGTGTCATTGCATCTGTGTTCTTTTTACTAACAACAACTAGAGTCATTGCATGTGTGTTCTTTTTACTAACAACAACTAGAGTTATTGCATGTGTGTTCTTTTCACATACCACATATGGATCCACCAGTGTCATTGCATGTGTGCTCTTTTCACAATCCACCCCTGGATCCACTAGTCATTGATATGTGTTCTTTTCACATACCACACATGGATCCACCAGTGTCATTGAAATGTGTGTTCTCTTTAGAGACCACACATGGATCCACTAGTGTCATTGCATGTGTGTTCTTTTTACTAACAACAATTGGAGTCATTGCATGCGTGTTCTTTTCACATACCACATAAGGATCCACCAGTGTCATTGCATGTGTGTTATTTTCAAAATCCACCTATGGATCCACCAGTGTCATTGCATGTGTTCCCTTTTTACTAACAACAACCAGAGTCATTGAAATGTATGGTCCCTTCAGAGACCACACATGTATCCACCAATGTCATTGCATGTGTGTTATTTTCACATACCACATATGGATCCACTAGTGTCATTGAAATATGTGTTCTCTTCAAAGACCATACATGGATCCACTAGTGTCATTGCATGTGTGTTCTTTTTACTAACAACAACTAGAGTCATTGCATGTGTATTCTTTTCACATACCACATATGGATCCACTAGTGCCAATGCATGTGTGCTCTTTTCACAATCCACCTATGGATCCACCAGCATCATTGCATGTGTGTTCTTTTTACTAACAACAACCAGAGTCATTGCATGTGTGCTCTTTTCACAATCCACATATGGATCCACTAGTGTCATTACATGTGTGTTCTTTTCACAATCCACCTATGGATCCACCAGTGTCATTGCATGTGTGCTCTTTTTACTAACAACAACCAGAGTCATTGCATGTGTGTTCTCTTCAGAGACCACACATGGATCCACCAGTATCATTGCATGTGTGTTCTTTTTACTAACAACAACCGGAGTAATTGAACACATGGATCTACCGGTGTCATTGCATGTGTGTTCTTTTTACTAACAACAACCAGAGTCATTGAACTATGTGTTCTCTTCAGAGACCACATATGGATCCGCCAGTGTCATTGCATGTGTGTCCTTTTTACTAACAACAACTGGAGTCATTTCATGTGTGTTCTTTTCACATACCACAGATGGATCCACCAGTGTCATTACATGTGTGCTCTTTTCACACTCCACCTATGGATCCAGCAGTGTCATTGCATATGTGTTATTTTACTAACAACAACTAGAGTCATTGCATGTGTGTTCTTTCAAATACAACATATGGATCCACCAAAGGTCATATCATGTGTGTTCTTTTTACTAACAACAATGAGTCATTTCATGTGTGTTCTTTTCACATACCACATATGGATCCAGTGTCATTTGAAATGTGTGTTCTCGTCAGAGACCACACATGGATCCACCAGTGTCAGTGCATGTGTTATTTTTACTAACAACAACTAGAGTCATTGCATGTGTGTTCTTTTCACATACCACATATGGATCCACTAGTGTCATTGCATGTGTGCTCTTTTCACAATCCACCTATGGATCCACCAGTGCCATTATATGTGTGTTCTTTTCACATACCACATATGGATCCACCAGTGTCATTGAAATCTGTGTTCTCTTCAGAGACCAAACATGGATCCACTATTGTCATTGTATGTGTGTTCTTTTTACTAACAACAACCAGAGTCATTGCATGTGTGTTGTTTTTACTAACAACAACTGGAGTCATGGCATGTGTGTTCTTTTCACAATCCACCTATGGATCCACCAGTGTCATTGCATGTGTGTTCTTTTTAGTAACAACAACTGGATTCATTGCATGTGTGGTCTTTTCGCATACCACATATGGATCCACCAATGTCATTGCATGTGTGTTCTCTTTAGAGACAACACATGGATCCACCAATGTCATTGCATGTGTGCTCTTTTTACTAACAACAACCAGAATCATTGCATGTGTGTTATTTTTATTAACCACAACCAGAGTCATTGCATGTGTGTTCTCTCTAGAGACCACACATGGATCCACAAGTGTCATTGCATGCATGTTCCTTTTACTAACAACAACTGGAGTGATTTCATGTGTGTTCTTTTCATGTACCACATATCGATCCACAAGTGTCATTGAAATGTGTGTTCTCTTTCGAGACCACACATGGATCCACCAGTGTCATTGCATGTGTGTTCTTTTTACTAACAACAACTGGAGTCATTGCATGTGTGTTCTTTTCACATACCACATATGGATCCACAAGTGTCATTGCATGTGTGCTCTTTTCACAATCCACCTATGGATCCGCTAGTGTCATTGCATGTGTGCTCTTTTTACTAACAACAACCAGAGTCATTACATGTGCGTTTCTTCAGAGACCACACATGGATCCACCAATGTCATTGCATGTGTGTTCTTTTTACTAACAACAACCAGAGTCATTGAAATATGTTTTCTCTTCAGAGACCACACATGGATCCACCAGTGTCATTTCATGTGTGTTCTCTTCAGAGACCACACATGGATCCACCAGTGTCATTGCATGTGTGTTCTTTTTACTAACAACAACTAGAGTCATTGCATGTGTGTTCTTTTACTAACAACAACTAGAGCCATTGCATGTGTGTTCATTTCACATACCACATATGGATCCACCAAAGGTCATTGCATGTGATCTTTCACAATCCACCTATGGATCCACCCGTAGTCATTGAAATGTGTGTTCTTTTCACATACCACACATGGATCCACCAGTGTCATTGAAATGTGTGTTCTCTTTAGAGACCACACATGGATCCACCAGTGTCATTGCATGTGTTCTCTTTTTACTAACAACAACTGGAGTCATTGCATGTGTGTTCTTTGCACATACCACATATGGATCCACTAGTGTCATTGCATGTGTGTTATTTTCACAATCCACCTATGGATCCACCAGTGTCATTGCATGTGTGCCCTTTTTACTAACAACAACCAGAGTCATTGCTTGTGTTTTCTCTTCAGAGACCACACATGGATCCACTAGTGTCATTGCATGTGTGTTATTTTTACTAACAACAACGAGAGTCATTGAAATGTATGTTCTCTTCAGAGACCACACATGTATCCACCAATGAAATTGCATGTGTGTTATTTTCACATACCACATATGGATCCACCAGTGTCATTGAAATGTGTGTTCTCTTTAAAGACCACACATGCATCCACCAGTGTCATTGCATGTGTGTTCTTTTTACTAACAACAACTAGAGTCATTGCATGTGTGTTCTTTTCACACCACATATGGATCCACCAGTGTCATTGCATGTGTGATCTTTTCACAATCCACCCATGGATCCACCAGAGTCATTGAAATGTATGTTCTTTTCACATACCACACATGGATCCACCAGTGTCATTGAAATGTGTGTTCTCTTTAGAGAACACACATGGATCCACTAGTGTCATTGCATGTGTGTTCTTTTTACTAACAATAACTGGAGTCATTGCATGTGTGTTCTTTTCACATACCACATATGGATCCACTAGTGTCATTGCATGTGTTATTTTCAAAATCCACCTATGGATCCACCAGTGTCATTGAATGTGTGCCCTTTTTACTAACAACAACCAGAGTCATTGCTTGTGTGTTCTCTTTAGAGACCACACATGGATCCACCAGTGTCATTGCATGTGTGTTCTTTTTACTAACAACAACCAGAGTCATTGAAATGTATGTTCTCTTCAGAGACAACACATGTATCCACCAATGTCATTGCATGTGTGTTATTTTCACATACCACATATGGATCCACCACTGCCAACGCATGTGTGCTCTTTTCGCAATCCACCTATGGATCCACCAGTGTCATTGCATGTGTGTTCTTTTTACTAACAAACAACCAGAGTCATTGCATGTGTGCTCTTTTCACAATCCACATATAGATCCACTAGTGTCATTGCATGTGTGTTCTTTTCACAATCCACCTATGGATCCACCAGTGTAATTGCATGTGTGCTCTTTTTACTAACAACAACCAGAGTCATTGCATGTGTGTTTTCTTTACAGACCACACATGGATCCACCAATCACATTCATGTGTGTTATTTTTACTAACAACAACCAGAGTCATTGAAATATGTGTTCTCTTCAGAGACCACATATGGATCCGCCACTGTCATTGCATGTGTGTTCTTTTTACTAACAACAACTAGAGTCATTTCATGTGTGTTCTCTTCACATACCACACATGGATCCACCAGTGTCATTGCATGTGTGTTCTTTTTACTAACAACAACTAGAGTCATTGAACTATGTGTTCTCTTCAGAGACCACATATGGATCTGCCAGTGTCATTGCATGTGTGTTCTTTTTACAAACAACAACTAGAGTCATTTCATGTGTGTTCTTTTCACATACCACACATGGATCCACCAGTGTCATTGCATGTGTGCTCTTTTCACAATCCACCTATGGATCCACCAGTGTCATTGCATGTGTGTTCTTTTTACTAACAACAACTAGAGTCATTGCATGTGTGTTCTTTTCACATACCACCTATGGATCCACCAGTGTCATTGCATGTGTGTTCTTTTTACTAACAACAGCTGGAGTCATTTCATGTGTGTTCTTTTCACATACCACATATGGATCCAGTGTCATTGAAATGTGTGTTCTCTTCAGAGACCACCTATGGATCCACCAGTGTCATTGCATGTGTGTTCTTTTTACTAACAACAACTAGAGTCATTGCATGTGTGTTCTTTTCACATACCACATATGGATCCACCAGTGTCATTGCATGTGTGTTCTTTTTACTAACAACAACTGGAGTCATTTCATTTGTGTTCTTTTCACATATCACATATGGATCCAAAGGTCATTGAAATTTGTGTTCTCTTCAGAGACCACACATGGATCCACCAGTGTCATTGCATGTGTGTTCTTTTTACTAACAACAACCCGAGTCATTGCATGTGTGTTCTTTTCACATACCACATATGGATCCACCAGTGTCATTGCATGTGTGCTCTTTTCACAATCCACCTATGGATCTAAGAATGTCATTGCATGTGTGATCTTTTCACATACCACATATGGATCCACCAGTGTCATTACATGTTCTCTTGTTCTAGAATACATGGATCCCTTTGTCATTACATGTGTGTTCTTTTTACTAACAACAAATGGAGAGTCATTGCATGTGTGTTTCTTTCACAATTCACCTATGGATCCACCAAAGGTCATTGCATGTGTGTTCTTTTACTAACAACAACTGGAGTCATTGCATGTGTGTTCTTTTCACATACCACATATCGATCAACAAGTGTCATTGCATGTGTGCTCTTTCACAATCCACCTATGGATCCACTAGTGCCATTGCATGTGTGCTCTTTTACTAACAACAACGGAGTAATTGCATGTGCGTTCTCTTTCAGAGACCACACATGGATCCACCAATGTCATTGCATGTGTGTTCTTTTACTAACAACAACCAGAGTCATTGAAATGTGTTTTCTTCAGAGACCACACATGGATCCACCAGTGTCATTGCATGTGTGTTCTCTTCAGAGACCACACATGGATCCACCAGTGTCATTGCATTTGTGTTCTTTTTACTAACAACAACTAGAGTCATTGCATGTGTGTTCTTTTTACTAACAACAACTGGAGTCATTGCATGTGTGTTCATTTCACATACCACATATGGATCCACCAGTGTCATTGCATGTGTGATCTTTTCACAATCCACCTATGGATCCACCAGAGTCATTGAAATGTGTGTTCTTTTCACATACCACACATGGATCCACCAGTGTCATTGAAATGTGTGTTCTCTTTAGAGACCACACATGGATCCACCAGTGTCATTGCATGTGTTCTCTTTTTACTAACAACAACTGGAGTCATTGCATGTGTGTTCTTTGCACATACCACATATGGATCCACTAGTGTCATTGCATGTGTGTTATTTTCACAATCCACCTATGGATCCACCAGTGTCATTGCATGTGTGCCCTTTTTACTAACAACAACCAGAGTCATTGCTTGTGTTTTCTCTTCAGAGACCACACATGGATCCACCAGTGTCATTGCATGTGTGTTATTTTTACTAACAACAACGAGAGTCATTGAAATGTATGTTCTCTTCAGAGACCACACATGTATCCACCAATGAAATTGCATGTGTGTTATTTTCACATACCACATATGGATCCACCAGTGTCATTGAAATGTGTTCTCTTTAAAGACCACACATGCATCCACCATTGCCATTGCATGTGTGTTCTTTTTACTAACAACAACTAGAGTCATTGCATGTGTGTTCTTTTCACACCACATATGGATCCACCAGTGTCATTGCATGTGTGATCTTTTCATAATCCACCCATGGATCCACCAGAGTCATTGAAATGTATGTTCTTTTCACATACCACACATGGATCCACCAGTGTCATTGAAATGTTTGTTCTCTTTAGAGACCACACATGGATCCACTAGTGTCATTGCATGTGTGTTCTTTTTACTAACAATAACTGGAGTCATTGCATGTGTGTTCTTTTCACATACCACATATGGATCAACTAGTTTCATTGCATGTGTGTTATTTTCACAATCCACCTATGGATCCACGAGTGTCATTGAATGTGTGCCCTTTTTACTAACAACAACCAGAGTCATTGCTTGTGTGTTCTCTTTAGGACCACACATGGATCCACCAGTGTCATTGCATGTGTGTTCTTTTTACTAACAACAACCAGAGTCATTGAAATGTATGTTCTCTTCAGAGACAACACATGTATCCACCAATGTCATTGCATGTGTGTTATTTTCACATACCACATATGGATCCACCACTGCCAACACATGTGTGCTCTTTTCGCAATCCACCTATGGATCCACCAGTGTCATTGCATGTGTGTTCTTTTTACTAACAAACAACCAGAGTCATTGCATGTGTGATCTTTTCACAATCCACATATAGATCCACTTGTGTCATTGCATGTGTGTTCTTTTCACAATCCACCTATGGATCCACCAGTGTCATTGCATGTGTGCTCTTTTTACTAACAACAACCAGAGTCATTGCATGTGTGTTTTCTTTACAGACCACACATGGATCCACCACTGTCATTGCGTGTGTGTTATTTTTACTAACAACAACCAGAGTCATTGAAATATGTGTTCTCTTCAGAGACCACATATGGATCCGCCACTGTCATTGCATGTGTGTTCTTTTTACTAACAACAACTGGAGTCATTTCATGTGTGTTCTCTTCACATACCACACATGGATCCACCAGTGTCATTGCATGTGTGTTCTTTTTACTAACAACAACCAGAGTCATTGAACTATGTGTTCTCTTCAGAGACCACATATGGATCTGCCAGTGTCATTGCATGTGTGTTCTTTTTACTAACAACAACTAGAGTCATTTCATGTGTGTTCTTTTCACATACCACACATGGATCCACCAGTGTCATTGCATGTGTGCTCTTTTCACAATCCACCTATGGATCCACCAGTGTCATTGCATGTGTGTTCTTTTTACTAACAACAACAACTAGAGTCATTGCATGTGTGTTCTTTTCACATACGACATATGGACCCACCAGTGTCATTGCATGTGTGTTCTTTTTACTAACAACAGCTGGAGTCATTTCATGTGTGTTCTTTTCACATACCACATATGGATCCAGTGTCATTGAAATGTGTGTTCTCTTTAGAGACCACACATGTATCCACCAGTGTCATTGCATGTGTGTTCTTTTTACTAACAACAACTAGAGTCATTGCATGTGTGTTCTTTTCACATACCACATATGGATCCACCAGTGTCATTGCATGTGTGTTCTTTTTAGTAACAACAGCTGGAGTCAATTCATGTGTGTTCTTTTCACATACCACATATGGATCCACCAGTGTCATTGCATGTGTGATCTTTTCACAATCCACCCATGGATCCACCAGAGTCATTGAAATGTATGTTCTTTTCACATACCACACATGGATCCACCAGTGTCATTGAAATGTGTGTTCTCTTTAGAGACCACACATGGATCCACTAGTGTCATTGCATGTGTGTTCTTTTTACTAACAATAACTGGAGTCATTGCATGTGTGTTCTTTTCACATACCACATATGGATCCACTAGTGTCATTGCATGTGTGTTATTTTCACAATCCACCTATGGATCCACCAGTGTCATTGAATGTGTGCCCTTTTTACTAACAACAACCAGAGTCATTGCTTGTGTGTTCTCTTTAGGGACCACACATGGATCCACCAGTGTCATTGCATGTGTGTTCTTTTTACTAACAACAACTAGAGTCATTGAAATGTATGTTCTCTTCAGAGACAACACATGTATCCACCAATGTCATTGCATGTGTGTTATTTTCACATACCACATATGGATCCACCACTGCCAACGCATGTGTGCTCTTTTCGCAATCCACCTATGGATCCACCAGTGTCATTGGATGGGTGTTCTTTTTACGAACAAACAACCAGAGTCATTGCATGTGTGATCTTTTCACAATCCACATATAGATCCACTTGTGTCATTGCATGTGTGTTATTTTCACAATCCACCTATGGATCCACCATTGTCATTGCATGTGTGCTCTTTTACTAACAACAACTGAGTCATTGCATGTGTGTGTTTTCTTTACAGACCACACATGGATCCACCACTGTCATTGCGTGTGTTATTTTACTAACAACAACCAGAGTCATTGAAATATGTGTTCTCTTGAGACCACATATGGATCCGCCATCCATTGCATGTGTGTTCCTTTTACTCCCACCAACTGGAGTCATTTCATGTGTGTTCTATTCACATACCACACATGGATCCACCAGTGTCATTGCATGTGTGTTCTTTTTACTAACAACAACCAGAGTCATTGAACTATGTGTTCTCTTCAGAGACCACATATGGATCTGCCAGTGTCATTGCATGTGTGTTCTTTTTAGTAACAACAACTAGAGTCATTTCATGTGTGTTCTTTTCACATACCACACATGGATCCACCAGTGTCATTGCATGTGTGCTCTTTTCACAATCCACCTATGGATCCACCAGTGTCATTGCATGTGTGTTCTTTTTACTAACAACAACTAGAGTTATTGCATGTGTGTTCTTTTCACATACCACATATGGACCCACCAGGGTCATTGCATGTGTGTTCTTTTTACTAACAACAGCTGGAGTCATTTCATGTGTGTTCTTTTCACATACCACATATGGATCCAGTGTCATTGAAATGTGTGTTCTCTTCAGAGACCACACATGGATCCACCAGTGTCATTGCATGTGTGTTCTTTTTACTAACAACAACTAGAGTCATTGCATGTGTGTTCTTTTCACATACCACATATGGATCCACCAGTGTCATTGCATGTGTGTTCTTTTTAGTAACAACAGCTGGAGTCAATTCATGTGTGTTCTTTTCACATACCACATATGGATCCAGGTCATTGAAATTTGTGTTCTCTTCAGAGACCACACATGGATCCACCAGTGTCATTGCATGTGTGTTCTTTTTACTAACAACAATTGGAGTCATTGCATGTGTGTTCTTTTCACATACCACATATGGATCCACCAGTGCCATTGCATGTGTGTTCTTTTCACATACGACATATGGATCCACCAGTGTCATTGAAATGTGTGTTCTCTTCAGAGACCACACATGGATCCACTATTGTCATTACATGTGTGTTCTTTTTACTAACAACAAATGGAGTCATTGCATGTGTGTTCTTTCCACAATCCACCTATGGATCGACCAGTTTCCTTGCATGTTTATTCTTTTTACTAACAACAACTGGAGTCATTGCATGTGTGGTCTTTTCACATACCACATATGGATCCACCAATGTCATTGCATGTGTGTTCTCTTCAGAGACAGCACATGGATCCACCAATGTCATTGCATGTGTGCTGTTTTTACTAACAACAACCAGAGGCATTGCATGTGTGTTATTTTTATTAACCACAACCAGAGGCATTAAATGTGTGTTCTCTCCAGAGACCACACATGGATCCACTAGTGTCATTGCATGAATGTTCCTTTTACTAACAACAACCAGAGTCATTGAAATGTATGTTCTCTTCAGAGACAACACATGTATCCACCAATGTCATTGCATGTGTGTTATTTTCACATACCACATATGGATCCACCACTGCCAACGCATGTGTGCTCTTTTCGCAATCCACCTATGGATCCACCAGTGTCATTGCATGTGTGTTCTTTTTACTAACAAACAACCAGAGTCATTGCATGTGTGATCTTTTCACAATCCACATATAGATCCACTTGTGTCATTGCATGTGTGTTCTTTTCACAATCCACCTATGGATCCACCAGTGTCATTGCATGTGTGCTCTTTTTACTAACAACAACCAGAGTCATTGCATGTGTGTTTTCTTTACAGACCACACATGGATCCACCACTGTCATTGCGTGTGTGTTATTTTTACTAACAACAACCAGAGTCATTGAAATATGTGTTCTCTTCAGAGACCACATATGGATCCGCCACTGTCATTGCATGTGTGTTCTTTTTACTAACAACAACTGGAGTCATTTCATGTGTGTTCTCTTCACATACCACACATGGATCCACCAGTGTCATTGCATGTGTGTTCTTTTTACTAACAACAACCAGAGTCATTGAACTATGTGTTCTCTTCAGAGACCACATATGGATCTGCCAGTGTCATTGCATGTGTGTTCTTTTTACTAACAACAACTAGAGTCATTTCATGTGTGTTCTTTTCACATACCACACATGGATCCACCAGTGTCATTGCATGTGTGCTCTTTTCACAATCCACCTATGGATCCACCAGTGTCATTGCATGTGTGTTCTTTTTACTAACAACAACTAGAGTTATTGCATGTGTGTTCTTTTCACATACCATATGGACCCCCCTGGGTCATTGATGGTGTGTTCTTTTTACTAACAACAGCTGGAGTCATTTCATGTGTGTTCTTTTCACATACCACATATGGATCCAGTGTCATTGAAATGTGTGTTCTCTTCAGAGACCACACATGGATCCACCAGTGTCATTGCATGTGTGTTCTTTTTACTAACAACAACTAGAGTCATTGCATGTGTGTTCTTTTCACATACCACATATGGATCCACCAGTGTCATTGCATGTGTGTTCTTTTTAGTAACAACAGCTGGAGTCAATTCATGTGTGTTCTTTTCACATACCACATATGGATCCAGTGTCATTGAAATTTGTGTTCTTCAGAGACCACACATGGATCCACCAGTGTCATTGCATGTGTGTTCTTTTTACTAACAACAATTGAGTCATTGCATGTGTGTTCTTTTCACATACCACATATGGATCCACCAAAGTGCCATTGCATGTGTGTTCTTTCACATACGACATATGGATCCACCAGTGTCATTGAAATGTGTGTTCTTCAGAGACCACATGGATCCACTATTGTCATTACATGTGTTCTTTTTACTAACAACAAATGGAGTCATTGCATGTGTGTTCTTTCCACAATCCACCTATGGATCCACCAGTTTCTTTGCATGTTTATTCTTTTACTAACAACAACTGAGTCATTGCATGTGTGTCTTTTCACATACCACATATGGATCCACCAATGTCATTGCATGTGTGTTCTCTTTCAGAGACAAGACATGGATCCACCAATGTCATTGCATGTGCTCTTTTTACTAACAACAACCAGAGGCATTGCATGTGTGTTATTTTTATTAACCACAACCAGAGGCATTAAATGTGTGTTCTCTCCAGAGACCACACATGGATCCACTAGTGTCATTGCATGAATGTTCCTTTTACTAACAACAACCAGAGTCATTGAAATGTATGTTCTCTTCAGAGACAACACATGTATCCACCAATGTCATTGCATGTGTGTTATTTTCACATACCACATATGGATCCACCATTGCATGTGTGCTCTTTTCGCAATCCACCTATGGATCCACCAGTGTCATTGCATGTGTGTTCTTTTTACTAACAAACAACCAGAGTCATTGCATGTGTGATCTTTTCACAATCCACATATAGATCCACTTGTGTCATTGCATGTGTGTTCTTTTCACAATCCACCTATGGATCCACGAGTGTCATTGCATGTGTGCTCTTTTTACTAACAACAACCAGAGTCATTGCATGTGTGTTTTCTTTACAGACCACACATGGATCCACCACTGTCATTGCGTGTGTGTTATTTTTACTAACAACAACCAGAGTCATTGAAATATGTGTTCTCTTCAGAGACCACATATGGATCCACCAGTGTCATTGCATGTGTGTTCTTTTTACTAACAACAACTGGAGTCATTTCATGTGTGTTCTTTTCACATACCACACATGGATCCACCAGTGTCTTTGCATGTGTGTTCTTTTTACTAACAACAACCAGAGTCATTGAACAATGTGTTCTCTTCAGATACCACACATGGATCCACCAGTGTCATTGCATGTGTGTTCTTTTTACTAACAACAACTAGAGTCATTGCATGTGTGTTCTTTTCACATACCACACATGGATCCACCAGTGTCATTGCATGTGTACTCTTTTCACAATCCACCTATGGATCCACCAAAGGTCATTGCATGTGTGTTCTTTTTACTAACAACAACTAGAGTCATTGCATGTGTGTTCTTTTCACATACCACATATGGACCCACCAGGGTCATTGCATGTGTGTTCTTTTTACTAACAACAGCTGGAGTCATTTCATGTGTGTTCTTTTCACATACCACATATGGTTCCAAAGGTCATTGAAATGTGTGTTCTTCTTCAGACCACACATGGATCCACCAAAGTGTCATTGCATGTGTGTTCTTTTTACTAACAACAACTAGAGTCATTGCATGTGTGTTCTTTTCATACCACATATGGATCCACCAAAGTGTCATTGCATGTGTGTTCTTTTAGTAACAACAAATGAGTCAATTCATGTGTGTTCTTTTCACATACCACATATGGATCCAAAGGTCATTGAAATTTGTGTTCTTTCAGAGACCACACATGGATCCACCAGTGTCATTGCATGTGTGTTCTTTTTACTAACAACACATGGAGTCATTTCATGTGTGTTCTTTTCACATACCACATGGATCCACCAGTGCCATTGCATGTGTGTTCTTTTCACATACCACATATGGATCCACCAGTGTCATTGAAATGTGTGTTCTCTTCATAGACCACACATGGATCCACTATTGTCATTGCATGTGTGTTCTTTTTACTAACAACAAATGGAGTCATTGCATGTGTGTTCTTTCCACAATCCACCTATGGATCGACCAGTTTCCTTGCATGTGTATTCTTTTTACTAACAACAACTGGAGTCATTGCATGTGTGGTCTTTTCACATACCACATATGGATCCACCAATGTCATTGCATGTGTGTTCTCTTCAGAGACAGCACATGGATCCACCAATGTCATTGCATGTGTGCTCTTTTTACTAACAACAACCAGAGGCATCGCATGTGTGTTATTTTTATTAACCACAACCAGAGGCATTAAATGTGTGTTCTCTCCAGAGACCACACATGGATCCACTAGTGTCATTGCATGAATGTTCCTTTTACTAACAACAACTAGAGTCATTTCATGTGTGTTCTTTTCACATAGCACATATGGATCCACAAGTGTTATTGAAATGTGTGTTCTCTTCCGAGACCACACATAGGTCCACCAGTGGCATTGCATGTGTGTTCTCTTCAGAGACCACACATGGATCCACCAGTGTCATTGCATGTGCGTTCTTTTTACTAACAACAACTAGAGTCATTGCATATGTGTTCTTTTTACTAACAACAACTGGAGTCATTGCATGTGTGTTCTTTTCACATACCACATATGGATCCACAAGTGTCATTGCATGTGTGCTCTTTTCACAATCCACCTATGTCTCCACTAGTGTCATTGCATGTGTGCTCTTTTTACTAACAACAACCAGAGTAATTGCATGTGAGTTCTCTTTAGAGACCACACATGGATCCACTAGTGTCATTGCATGTGTGTTCTTTTTACTAACAACAACCAGAGTCATTGAAATGTGTTTTCTCTTCAGAGACCACACATGGATCCACCAGTGTCATTGCATGTGTG
The DNA here is from genome assembly GCA_023614405.1 of Avena insularis. Taxonomy (NCBI): domain Eukaryota; kingdom Viridiplantae; phylum Streptophyta; class Magnoliopsida; order Poales; family Poaceae; genus Avena; species Avena insularis. The sequence continues at coordinate 591,529,509 of CM042686.1, forward strand.
TTCTCTTCAGAGACCACACATGGATCCACCAGTGTCATTGCATGTGTGTTCTTTTACTAACAACAACTAGAGTCATTGCATGTGTGTTCTTTTACTAACAACAACTGAGTCATTGCACATGTGTTCATTTCACATACCACATATGGATCCACCAGTGTCAGTGCATGTGTGATCTTTTCACGATCCACCTATGGATCCACCAGAGTCATTGAAATGTGTGTTCTTTTCACATACCACACATGGATCCACAAGTGTCATTGAAATGTGTGTTCTTTTAGAGACCACATATGGATCCACTAGTGTCATTGCATGTGTGTTATTTTCACAATCCACCTATGGATCCACCAGTGTCATTGCATGTGTGCCCTTTTTACTAACAACAACCAGAGTCATGGCATGTGTGTTCTCTTCAGAGACCACACATGGATCCACCAGTGTCATTGCATGTGTGTTTTTACTAACAACACCGAGAGTCATTGAAATGTATGTTCTCTTCAGAGACCACATGTATCCACCAATGAAATTGCATGTGTGTTATTTTCACATACCACATATGGATCCACCAGTGTCATTGAAATTTGTGTACTCTTTTCAAGACCACACATGCATCCACCGGTCATTGCATGTGTGTTCTTTTACTAACAACAACTAGAGTCATTGCATGTGTGTTCTTTTCACACCACATATGGATCGACCAGTGTCATTGCATGTGTGATCTTTTCACAATCCACCTATGGATCCACCAGAGTCATTGAAATTTGTGTTCTTTTCACATACCACAGATGGATCCACCAAAGGTCATTGAAATGAGTGTTCTCTTTAGAGACCACACATGGATCCACTAGTGTCATTGTATGTGTGTTCTTTTACTAACAATAACTGAGTCATTGCATGTGTTCTTTTCACATACCACATATGGATCCATGAGTGTCATTGCATGTGTTATTTGCACAATCCACCTATGGATCCACCAGTGTCATTGAATGTGTGCCCTTTTTACTAACAACAACCAGAGTCATTGCTTGTGTGTTCTCTTCAGAGACCACAGATGGATCCACCAGTGTCATTGCATGTGTGTTCTTTTTACTAACAACAACCAGAGTCATTGAAATGTATGTTCTCATCAGAGACCACACATGTATCCACCAATGTCATTTCATGTGTGTTCTTTTCACATACCACATATGGATCCACCACGGTCAATGCATGTGTGCTCTTTTCACAATCCACCTATGGATCCGCTAGTGTCATTGCATGTGTGTTCTTTTTACTAACAAACAACCAGAGTCATTGCATCTGTGCTCTTTTCACAATCCACATATAGATCCACTAGTGTCATTGCATGTGTGTTCTTTTCACAATCCACCTATGGATCCACCAGTGTCATTGCATGTGTGCTTTTTTTACTAACAACAACCAGAGTCATTGCATGTGTGTTCTCTTTACAGACCACACATGGATCCACCACTGTCATTGCGTGTGTGTTCTTTTTACTAACAATAACCAGAGTCATTGAAATATGTGTTCTCTTTAGAGACAACATATGGATTCGCCAGTGTCATTGCATGTGTGTTATTTTTACTAACAACAACTTGAGTCATTTCTTGTGTGTTCTCTTCACATACCACACATGGATCCACCAGTGTCATTGCATGTGTGTTCTTTTTACTAACAACAACCAGAGTCATTGAACTATGTGTTCTTTTCAGAGACCACATATGGATCTGCCAGTGTCATTGCATGTGTGTTCTTTTTACTAACAACAACTAGAGTCATTTCATGTGTGTTCTTTTCACATACCACACATGGATCCACCAGTGTCATTGCATGTGTGCTCTTTTCACAATCCACCTATGGATCCACCAGTGTCATTGCATGTGTGTTCTTTTTACTAACAACAACTACAGTCATTGCATGTGTGTTCTTTTCACATACCACATATGGATCCACCAGAGTCATTGCATGTGTGTTCTTTTTACTAACAACAGCTGGAGTCATTTCATGTGTGTACTTTTCACATACCATGTTGTAACATCCCAAAAATCATGTTTCAAAAACTCATTCATTTCATTCTTGCATCATTCATTCATATAGGGTTTTTCTCAAAAAATCATTTGGAGACAGAAGTTTGAGCTATGATTTCATGTGGGCAAATTGTCTCAATTGGCCAACACCCTTTGGGATTTGATTGTTCATGATCTTGTTTGCTTGCCACCATGGTTGGAAAGAATAGGAGTAACATTTAAACCCAAGACTTCAATTTAAAAATATTTTCTAAACCCTATTCCAAATATTTGCAACTAGAGACAAAGAGACAAAGTCTCTGTTTATTTCAAAGACCCAAGCTTGACCAAGCCTTGCTAGTAACCATGGTCATCTGACTCATTTTTGAACCCACAGAACCCTGCAAAAATCCCCAAAGAAGTTTGAATTCAAAAGGATTTGAATTCATATCAAATTCTATTCAGAAAATGGAATTAGAAAAGAAAAGCTTACAAAGAAAAGGTCACAAGCCGAATCTGGCCCAAAGAGCGGATGAAGCCCAAAGAAGCCCACCCGGGACCTCCTTTTTCTTCTCACACGCCAGTGAGCACACGCCGATCAAGGCCTCCTCGCCGACAAGCGGGCCTTCTCCACGCCAAGATCGTTTTCCCTGCCTCACAAGACGATCTCCGCCACGACCGCTGCCGCAGTTGATGCCGGAGTAATTGGGCATTAATCGACGGACGCTTCGCCGAGCATCCGCTATAAGACCCCTCTCGCTCGCGATCATTTTTTCCCCAAACACTCGCCGCCCGCCACCAGTCTGTCTCAATCAACTTTGCACCATCATGACAGAGCCTCTCCGGCGATCGATTCCGTGAGCCTAGTGTCCCCTCTCGCTTCGTTTGCAATCTGACTCAGCATGTCTTTGACGCTCGACCTCACTAGTCCGTCTCAGACGCCCTGTCACCGGTTCCACTCGACACCGCGAAAGCACCGACGGTGACATCAACTCCGACGAAGTTTTCCCGAGGTATGCATCACCGCTTTGCCTTCCTGCTCATGCTCACTACTTCGACTCGTGGAATCTAACCGTCTCGCTCGCCTTTGGGTGACCACAGCGACGCCCACGACGACCACCCGACGACCCGACGCCGCCATTTAACTCCGTGAGCAATCACAGCTGCGTTCGAGCGCCTTTGACCAACCGCAGTACGATAAGCTTCGCGGACCTCCCGAGCCCGGTGAGCTACTCGATCTCACTTACCTCCTGCATCGTCGGCAATGTCGCCGACCGACAGCCTGGCCACCGTAGCCAAGCTACCCGCCGCCATCTGTGGGTCAGCAAGAGTAGCCGTTAGATCCGGATCGAACGCCACGATAGATCACTTAACTCAAGCGCACGCGATCCGAGCCGCCAGATTTCATTTAGATCCTACGCAGGAGCTCGATCCAAAGGCGTAACCGCACGCGAATAAGATCATGACGCGTGGCTAGGAACTGATCTGAAAATAGAATCTAAAACAGATTTTGATCCAGATTTCAAATGCCAATATCTTTTGAATTCCACGTTAGAATTTTGCAAACTTTATACCGCTGATTCAGAAAAACAAGACCTTTCTGCCTATCCTTTTTGTTTAGCATATAGTAACCATTAGTTTGGCTTAAATTACAGAAACTTGTTTGAGGCCTTTTTGAGTATAGATTTAGTTTAGTATTTTGTTTTAGGGTTATTTAAGTTGTCTTGGCTATTTTGTGACTTGTTTAGTTTCTGTATTCATGCACTTGCTTGGTTGAGTTTTCAAAAATCATCACTTGGTAGATTCATGCATGCATGCATTCATACTATTTCTTGTTTGTATATATTTGTGTGTAATTGTGTGCTACAACTTTGTGTGTAGATTTTGCTAGTGATTGTGATTGTGACGAGTGCTACTCTCCACACTACCAAGGCAAGTGATATCATCATGAATATTCCATTCCTATATTTTATATATGCATTAGTATTATTTTTTTCTAAGTATAGGACTTGCATGAATTTTTGCTAAGTACAAGCTAAGCTTTGGGAAAACCTATTAGGTAAAACCTTAGTGAAAATTACCTAAGTCAAGATTCCTATTACTATCATGCCTAGCCTAGCTACTAGAAAACAAGGGTGGTTTATATATTCACACTATGGAAAATTATTCCAAGTCTAAGGACTTGTTTTTATTTAACAAAACAACTAAGTTAATGAATCACCTGGGTGGAATGGAAAGAATGGGATATGTTGAGTGGTTACACAAGGCCAGGGGTACTGGTGAACCTTGTGTATCTCACTTGTGGATGGCCACCCAGGAACAAAGAGATTTGAGTTGTCAAATGTTGAGAAGCTTCAAGTGCAACCACTTGGTAATATGGGCTCGCCATGATCTTAGGATGCTGGAACTTAGTCTCTTGGACAAGGGTGGTAGATGGGTTGATAGGTTGGAGCGCGCCCATTTGACTAAGGAAAGGCTATCAAGGATCATGTCTTGGGAAACCAAGGCTTGTGGGGAAAGTGCACCACCTCTGCAGAGTGTAAAACCTAAGTACTTAGCCATGTCCCTGGTAAAGGACAATTTGAGCATCAAGACATGGAAACTTCAAGAATCTCATCACTCCAATTTCTAAATAAAACTTGTGGGTGAACAAGGGTTAAAGGATCTTCCTTGATTGGTAGATGCCCCGAGTGGATCTTCACCTCTGATTGGTAGATACCTTGGGATGGACTTTGTCAAGCAAAAACTTAGTGTTTTCAAAAAGTTAAGGAAAAATCTATTTTGAGCAATGCAAGCCTAAGCTCCACCAGCCAAATGCATATAGCCTTATAGTCCACTTAAATATATACTAGTATCACTTGCCAATACTATTCCAAAGTATTGACCTCCGTGGTCAGAATCTTATGATGTTGCAGTTACTCGATGATGAATAGGAGTCATGAGTCTACACTCAACATGCTTGCTCGTGGCACATGAAGATGAAGACTTATGTTTATTTACATATTCCATAAACTTGTACTAGGCCTTTGGCCATGAGTTGTAAAAGACTATGTTTTATCTCCGAATGACTGTAATAAACGACCTTTTGTATCTCAGGTACTTCATCTTAAACTGTGGATGCTAGCAATGATCCGTGGACTAGCATTGCAATCACAGGATCTTTTCCTTTAATAAGGAGGGATCTTACAGATGGTATCGAGCACGTGTTGCTGTCAGGATTATGACCCTAGGATTGGAAACCACTAAGGAAAAATTTTACTTCTTCTACACTTGTCTATTCTTCTCAAAATTTTCTAATCTTCTCCTTCTCATCTCTATTTGTAGATGAACTCCACAACTAAGCCGTGAAGAAAGGACCACTCATGACCATGACCTTGAAGTGTGAGACTGAGTTTCCCAAGATTCTCAAGGACCTCATGGAAACCATGGGAGTACATGGTGCAGCTGTACAAGGGCTTTCCAAAGGATGGAGGATGGAGGGAGTATTGGTGGGTGCAACTTCACTTGTACAAGAACAAGGAAGACAACCACAAAGAAAAAGGCTTCGATGTACACCAACACTTTTATGCACACCACATTCTTTGAGTCAAGAAAAGAAGCAGCTTGAAGACTATCAAAGAACTCAGTGCTAGAGTCAAGTGCAGGATGCTCAACCTCCAAAAAGACTTAGAGAAAGAGAAGGAACATACCCAAGAGTTGGAAATCACCAACCAATCCTTAAGAGGAGATATTATAGATTTAGTGATAGAAGCATGTGAACAAGATAGGGTGATTGCCACTAGGAACATTGTGCTAGCCACCAGATCCAATGAGATAGGATTGTAAGCGCACTTCGTTAGTTGGACCACCACCTATGACCTTATTTTCCAAAATGATACCTTAAATAAGTTTGAACCTTGGTTGAAGAAATGGATTCTTGTATGCATGACTTGTATGATTTATGTGTGTCTCAAGAATGTGTTTGAATGTTTGTCTTGTTTATCTTAAATTGTGTTGTTCTAACTTTTTCAATCTTAAATAGATGCCTATTGCCATCAAGACTGCTGAGGAGTTCCAGTTACCTGCTTTGGTCCTCGATCGTAGAGCTTACTACTTTACTCGATCTCCTCTTCCTATCATTACGGCACCCACTCACCAAGTTTGAGAGGAAGGACCTTTGGGGCTTCAAGGTGAACCAGCCAGACGCCAGCAGAGTTTACTACGGAGGCCATCGCCTTCAAGCTTATGCACGATGATGTGAGAGAGGCATGGAGGTTGTCATGCAGATCCGAGGACGATCGTAGGACGCCACTCCCGACTGTTAGAGGCACTCACTTCCACGCCTTCGAAGGCGAGATGATGACGGAGAGTCCATTGACTTTGAGGACGACTCAGGGTCACAGCAGAGCCGAGCACGCCTGCATTCTCCGTGACTTAGAGACTCTTATTAGGCACGTGGATACCGATAGGACCAACGCCATGCTTAGTAATGACGAAGCCTGTGCAGCCATGAGAAGGACAAGCTCTTCACAAAGCAGACGAGATAGTCAAGGAGATGGAGACGAAGTTCGAGACCCAAGACCGTAAGTTCAAGAGTCAAGAGAAGCGTGTCCAGTGATAGGAACAAGAGGATTCGTGATATGACCGAGGAACCGCAGTCCAAGGACTTCGAGTTAGAGCAGAAGCAGATGTGATTGAGAGGCTTGCTCCTAAGAGGGCTCTCAAGGCCAAGATCGACTCTTTGACCACTACCATCGAGGAGAACAAGACCGCAATGGAGAACTCAGGTCTTACCTTTGTCGAGGAGGAGATTGATGCCACGCAGTAGATTTGACTACTCGCTTATCTTTATTTACCGCACTTGTTATTTATGAACTTATTGTTGGACCATCCGACATGTGGATGGCTTGCCGCTTGTGTGTTTGTATCTTGTTGTTTAGCTTTTATCCTAGTGTTGCTTGCTATGTGTTTGCTTGTGTAATGTATTGTGCATAAATCATGTAAGGGTATCTCATTCTTATCTCTATATGAATAAACCACGATGCCTCCCCGTCAGCAAACACCAACCCCAACCCCAACATTACCCCGAAATGCAACAAATGATGAATGCGCAAACACAAATTTATGCAAATGATGACGACGCTCATCCGTAACTGTAACAACAACAACAACAACCCCAACAACAACAACAATAATAATAACAACAACAACCCTCCGTGTTTTGATATGCTCACCAGATTTCATGCCGAGGCCGCCTAAGTTTTCGTGAACGATCGATCCCATGGTGGCCAATGATTGGCTACGCTCGTGAACAAAGACTTAGTGACCGAGGGATGCACAGATGCTGAAAAGGTCAGTTTGCAAAGACATCTTGGAAGGACCAGCCGATGGTGGGACAACTTCCAGATTACCACGCCTATTGATGAGGTAACTTGGGCTATCTTTGAAGATGGATTTCAGACCACTCATATCTCACTGTATGATGAGCCTGAAAAAGAAGGAATTTCACAACTGAAATAGCCACCACAAATAGTGGCTGAATACATCAAGAGTTCAACAATCTGCGCTTATGCACCGGATGAGGTTGACATCGATGCCAAAAGGAAGGAAAAGTTTCTAGAAGGCTTGAATGATGAGCTAAATCTGCTGTCTGTGGCATATGTTCCAACTTATCACCGTGGTGACAAGGCTGTTATTGTGGAGAATAAAATGAAGCAAGTTGAGAGTAGAAAGAGGAAACATCCGACAAGCATAGCTTGGGATCAGATTATAAACGATCTCACTATGATGATAGTGTCACCAGATCCCACAAGCATGGGAAGTTTAACAAGCACCACAACCACAACCGCTATGACAACAAGCATCATCGCATCATGACAATGATAAGTACAAGAACCACAAGAGTGGATATAAGAGCCACCATAGTGGAAGTGGAAGTGGAAGTGGAAGTCAACCTAAGAAGGACAACAAAGTTGAATGCTTCAAATGCAAGAAGTCGGGCATTATGCTAATGAGTGCCCCGAGAAGAACGTTGAAGGACCTAACAAACCCAATCCTTTTCAGAAAGGACAGGTTAACCACATCAATGTGGAGGAAGTCTATGAAGAACCCGATGCCGTTGTCGGTAAGTTTAGACTCAATTCCATCTCAGCATTTGTACTCTTTGACACCGGTGCATCTCATTCATTCATATCTAAAGCATTTGTCGAAAGAAATGGGTTTGCATCCGAAAACATTGGGTGTCCGATAAAAGTTAGCTCTCCGAGGGGATATGATAGTGAGTCTTGGATGCCGGATCTAGTCATAGAGATCGGAAAACATAAGTTTCAAAGAAACCTAATAATCCTAAATTCCCAAGGATTGGATGTAATTTTGGGAATGGATTGGATGGCTAAGTATGAGGGAGTACTAGATTGTGCAAATCGCACAATTTCACTCACAACCCCGCAGTAAGAGGATAACATTTAAGTCCAATTTTAAATCTAAAGGGAGTAAGCTGAATTCTCTTAAGGGGTTAGCTTGGACAAGGTGCTAATTAGGTGTGAGTATCCGGATGTGTTCCTAAGAGTTACCAGAATGCCACCAGATAGAGATGTGGAATTTATAATAGAATTGGTACTGTGTTCGACCAAGGGCAAAAGGCCTTATAAAATGTCGCTGATTTAACTTAAAGAACTCAAGAAACAACTTGGAGAACAATTGCGTAAAGGATTCATCCAGCCAAGTTCTTCATCTTGGGAGCTCCAGCTTTTGTTCAGAGAAAGAGAGATAGAACTCAAAGATTATGCATAGATTACCGCTCTTCAACGAGGTAACCATCAAGAACAAATATCCTTTGCCAAGAATCAATGACTTGTTTGATCAGCTAGAAGGAGCTTGTGTGTTCTCAAAGATTGACCTTCGGTCGCTATTTTCAACTCAAGATAAGAGAGCAAGACATACCTAAAACAGCATTTACCACAAGGTATGGATTGTATGAGTACACGTGATGCCTTTTGGATTAACCAACGCCCAAAGATACTTCATGAATATGATGAACAAAGTGTTCATGGAATTTCTCGACAAGTTCGTTGTCGCTTCATCGATGACATCTTAGTCTACTCCAAGAGCAAGGAAGAACATGAAAGACATCTACGCTTGATACTTGAGAAACTAAGGGAACATAAACTTTATGCCAAGTTCAAGTGTGAGTTTTGGTTAGAGGAAGTTGGATTTCTTGGTCATGTTATGACAAAGGATGGTGTAGCAATTGATCCTCGCTAAGGTTTCACTGTAATGTAATGGGAATCTCCTAAGAATGTAAAAGAGGTACGTAGTTTCCTTGGTTTAGCAGGTGTTACTACGTAGGTTCATTGAAAATTTTTCTAAGGTTGCTAAACCAATGACGGAATTGTTAAAGAAAGATAAGAAATTTGCTTGGTTTGAAGGATGTGAACTCAGCTTTCAAGAATTAAAGAAGAGACTTGTGTCAAGACCAGCCTCAGGTTTACCAGATTTGGAAAAGGATTTGGTGTATTGTGATGCTTCGCATCAAGGATTAGGAGCCGTACTTATGCAAGGCGGAAAAGTTGTGGCTTATGCCTCGAGACAACTCAAACTCATGAAGTAAATTATCCTACTCATGATTTAGAGTTAGTCGTTGTCCATGCACTCAAAACATGGAGACATTACCTTTGGGAAAACGCTGTGAAGTGTTCACCCACCATAAGAGTTTGAAATATATCTTCACACGTATGAGATCAATATGAGACAAAGAAGATGGCTAGAACTTATCAAGGATTATGACTTGAATTTGCAATACCACCCCAGAAAGCAAATGTAGTAGCAGATGCTCTAAGTCGTAAGCTTGTAAATGGTCTTACCAAAGGTGAATTGCCCGATGATTTGTGTAAGCAATTCAAGGAACTCAGTTGGAGATTGTGCCGAAGGACATCTCATGTCTTTGGATGTTCAACCCACTGCTGGATAAGATTAAAGAAGCCCAAAAGACGGATAAAGAAATCAAGAGATTAAGGAAAGGATTAGCCAAGGGAAAGCTAAAAGTTTCCATATGGACTAACAAGGTACTTTATGGCACGAGAAACGATTTGTGTTCCACAAGATCCGGAAATGCGGAAACTGATTCGCAAGAAGCCCATAACTCTCCGTATTCTATTCACCCGGAAACACCAAAATGTATATGGATATGAAAGAAAGATTTTGTGGAACAATCTTAAAAGGGACATCGCCAACACATTGCTTTGTGTGATGTGTGTAGTAGAGTGAAAGCGAGCATCGAAACCAGCAGGTTTGCTTCAACCAATGCCTATTCCTGAATGGAAGTGGAAAATATTGGTATGGACTTCATTACCGGATTACCAAGGACCAGGTCAGGTATGATTCCATATGGGTAATAGTAGATCGCCTAACTAAAGTGGCTCATTTTATACCAGAAGACAACTTATACCAAAGCAAAGTTAGCCAAAATCTACATGAGCAGAATTGTATGCCTCCACGGTACCTAAGAGTATTGTGTCCGATAGAGGAACTCAGTTCACTTCTCACTTTTGGAGACAGCTTCATGAATCTCTAGGAACGAGGTTGAATTCAGCACGCTTTCATCCTCAAACCGATGGACAAACAAAAGGACTAATCAAATTCTTGAAGACATGTTGAGGGCATGTGCCCGGACTATGGAGCAAGTTAGATGAAAGTCCGCTTACGCAGAGTTCTCTTACAACAACATCACCAATCTAGTATTGGGATGGCACCATTTGAGTTTCTATACGGAAGAAAGTGTACCACCCCATTGCTATGGAATGGTGGGAGAAAGAAGTTTGTTTGGACCAGACCTTATCAAAGACGCCAAGAAAAGGTCAAATTGGTTAGAGATGATTGAAGATAGCATACCTCGACAGTAAAGCTACGCAGATGCTAAGCGAGAGAAGTCACTTACGGTTGGGGATAGAGCTTATCTTAGAGTATCACTACTGTGGAGTAAAAAGATTTGGAGTCAAAGGAAAGTTAGCACCAAGATATGTGGGACCATTCAATATTTTAAGTCGCAAGGAGAAGTCAGATATGAAATCGAATCACAAGATCTTTACTAGCAAATCCATAATGTTTTTCATGTGAGCCACTCAAGAAATGTCACCTTAAATGGAAGAAACATCTTTGAAAGATACCATACCTTTGGAAGAAGTTCAACTAGAAAGTGATCTCACCTATGAAGAAAAGCTCACAAGATTCTTGAGACCACGAAAGAGTCACAAGAACAAAGACTATCAAGTTTTGCAAAGTACAATGGAATCATCATTCAAGAAGAAGCAACATGGGAAAGAGAAGATGATCTTCTAAAGACCACCTCACCTATTTGTTAGTTAATCCAATCTCGAGGGCGAGATTCATTTTAAGGGGGTTAGATTTGTAACATCCCAAAAATCATGTTTCAAAAACTCATTCATTTCATTCTTGCATCATTCATTCATATAGGGTTTTTCTCAAAAATCATTTGGAGACAGAAGTTTGAGCTATGATTTCATGTGGGCAAATTGTCTCAATTGGCCAACACCCTTTGGGATTTGATTGTTCATGATCTTGTTTGCTTGCCACCATGGTTGGAAAGAATAGGAGTAACATTTAAACCCAAGACTTCAATTTAAAAATATTTTCTAAACCCTATTCCAAATATTTGCAACTAGAGACAAAGAGACAAAGTCTCTGTTTATTTCAAAGACCCAAGCTTGACCAAGCCTTGCTAGTAACCACATGGTCATCCGACTCATTTTTGAACCCACGTAACCCTGCAAAATCCCTGAAAGAAGTTTGAATTCAAAAGGATTTGAATTCATATCAAATTCTATTCAGAAATGGAATTAGAAAAGAAAAAGCTTAAGCAAAGAAAAGGTCACATGCCAGAATCTGCCCAAGCAATGGATGAAGCCCAGCAAGCCCACCCGGGACCTCCTTTTTCTTCTCACACGCTGAGCACACGCGAATGACGCCGACAAATGAATTCCACCTGCACTCGGCCCTCACCGACAAGCGGCCTTCCACGCCAAGATCGTTTTCCCTGTCTCACAAGACGATCTCCGCCACGACCGCTGCAGTTGATGCCGGAGTAATTGGGCATTAATCGACGGACGCTTCTCGCCGAGCATCCGCTATAAGACCCCTCTCGCCGCGATCATTTTTCCCCAAACACCTCGCTTCCGCCACCAGTGTCCTCAATCAACTTTGCACCGCCATGACAGAGCCTCTCCGCGATCGATTCCGTGAGCCTAGTGTCCCTCTCGCCTCGCTCTTGTAATCTGAATCAGCATGTCTTTGCGACGCTCGACCTCACTAGTCCGTCTCAGACGCTTCAGTCACCGGTTCCACTCGACACCGCGAAAGCACCGACGGCGACATCAACTCCGACGAAGTTTTCCTAGAGGTATGCATCGCCTTGCCTTCCTGTTCATGCTCACTACTTCGCCGACTCGTGAATCTAACCGTGTCTCGCCTCGCCTTGGGTGACCCACCGACGCCCACGACGACCACCCGACGACCCGACGCCGCCATTTAACTCCGGTGAGCAATCACAGCCGTTCGAGCGCCTTGACCAACCGCGAGTACGACAAGCTTCGCCGTGACCTCGAGCCCGGTGAGCTACTCTCGATCTCACTTACCTCCTCGTGATCATCGCAGAACGCCGTCGACCGATCGACGCCGGCCACGGTAGCCATCACGCCGCCCATCTGTGGGTCAGCAAGAGTAGCCGTTAGATCCGGATCGAACGCCACGATAGATCACTTAACCCAAGCAGACGCGATCCGAGCCGCCAGATTTCATTTAGATCCTACGGTGGGAGCTCGATCCAAAGGCGAACCGGCACGGCGAATAAGATCATGACGCTGGCTAGGAACTGATCTGAAAATAGAATTTAAAATGATTTTGATCCATTTCAAATGCCAATATCTTTTGAATTCCACGTAGAATTTTGCAAACTTTATACTGGATTCAGAAAAACAAGACCTTTCTGCCTATCCTTTTTGTTTAGCAAATAGTAACCATTAGTTTGGCTTAAATTACAGAAACTTGTTTGAGGCCTTTTTTGAGTATAGATTTAGTTTAGTATTTTGTTTTAGGGTTATTTAAGTTGTCTTGGCTATTTTGTGACTTGTTTAGTTTCTGTATTCATGCACTTGCTTGGTTGAGTTTTCAAAAATCATCACTTGGTAGATTCATGCATGCATGCATGCATTCATACTATTTCTTGTTTGTATATATTTGTGTGTAATTGTGTGCTACAACTTTGTGTGTAGATTTTGCTAGTGATTGTGATTGTGACGAGTGCTACTCTCCACACTACCAAGGCAAGTGATATCATCATGAATATTCCATTCCTATATTTTATATATGCATTAGTATTATTTTTTTCTAAGTATAGGACTTGCATGAATTTTTGCTAAGTACAAGCTAAGCTTTGGGAAAACCTATTAGGTAAAACCTTAGTGAAAATTACCTAAGTCAAGATTCCTATTACTATCATGCCTAGCCTAGCTACTAGAAAACAAGGGTGGTTTATATATTCACACTATGGAAAATTATTCCAAGTCTAAGGACTTGTTTTTATTTAACAAAACAACTAAGTTAATGAATCACCTGGGTGGAATGGAAAGAATGGGATATGTTGAGTGGTTACACAAGGCCAGGGGTACTGGTGAACCTTGTGTATCTCACTTGTGGATGGCCACCCAGGAACAAAGAGATTTGAGTTGTCAAATGTTGAGAAGCTTCAAGTGCAACCACTTGGTAATATGGGCTCTGCCATGATCTTAGGATGCTGGAACTTAGTCTCTTGGACAAGGTGGTAGATGGGTTGATAGGTTGGAGCGCCCATTTGACTAAGGAAAGGCTACTGAAGGATCATGTCTTGGGAAACCAAGGCTTGTGGGGAAAGTGCACCACCTCTGCAGAGTGTAAAACCTAAGTACTTAGCCATGTCCCTGGTAAAGGACAATTTGAGCATCAAGACATGGAAACTTCAAGAATCTCATCACTCCAATTTCTAAATAAAACTTGTGGGTGAACAAGGGTTAAAGGATCTTTAGTCTTTGATTGGTAGATGCCCTGAGTGGATCTTCAGTCTCTGATTGGTAGATACCTTGGGATGGACTTTGTCAAGCAAAAACTTAGTGTTTTCAAAAAGTTAAGGAAAAATCTATTTTGAGCAATGCAAGCCTAAGCTCCACCAGCCAAATGCATATAGCCTTATAGTCCACTTAAATATATACTAAGGTATCACTTGCCAATACTATTCCAAAGTATTGACCCTCTGTGGCTGTAACTTATGATGTTGCAGGTTACTCTGATGATGAATAGGAGTCATGAGTCTACACTCAACATGCTTGCCTGTGGCACATGAAGATGAAGACTTATGTTTATTTACATATTCCATAAACTCTTGTACTAGGCCTTTGGCCATGAGTTGTAAAAGACTATGTTTTATCTCTGGAATGACTGTAATAAACGACCTTTGTATCTGTGTACTTCATCTTAAACTGTGGATGCTAGCAATGATCCAGGGACTAGCATTGCAATCACAGGGATCTTTTCCTTTAATAAGGAGGGATCTTACACATGTATGGATCCAGTGTCATTGAAATGTGTGTTCTCTTCAGAGACCACACATGGATCCACCAGTGTCATTGCATGTGTGTTCTTTTTACTAACAACAACTAGAGTCATTGCATGTGTGTTCTTTTCACATACCACATATGGATCCACCAATGTCATTGCATGTGTGCTCTTTTCACAATCCACCTATAGATCCACCAGTGCCATTGCATGTCTGTTCATTTCACATACCACATATGGATCCACTAGTGTCATTGAAATGTGTGTTCTCTTCAGAGACCACACATGGATCCACTATTGTTATTCCATGTGTGTTCTTTTTACTAACAACAACCAGAGTCATTGCATGTGTGTTATTTTTACTAACAACAACTTGAGTCATTGCATGTGTGGTCGTTTCACATACCACATATGGATCCACCAATATCATTGCATGTGTGTTCTCTTCAGAGAAAGCAAATAGATCCACCAAAGTCATTGCATGTGTGCTCTTTTTACTAACAACAACCAGAGACATTGCATGTGTGTTATTTTTACCAACCACAACGAGAGTCATTGCATGTGTGTTCTCTCCAGAGACCACACACGGATCCACCAGTGTCATTGCTTGCATGTTCCTTTTACTAACAAAAACTGGAGTCATTTCATGTGTGTTCTTTTCACATACCACATATGGATCCACAAGTGTCATTGAATTGTGTGTTCTCTTCCGAGACCACACATGGATCCACCAGTGTCATTGCATGTGGGTTCTTTTTACTAACAACAACTAGAGTCATTGCATGTGTGTTCTTTTCACATACCACATATGGATCCACAAGTGTCATTGCATGTGTGCTCTTTTCACAATCCACCTATGGATCCACTAGTGTAATTGCATGTGTGCTCTTTTTACTAACAACAACCAGAGTCATTGCATGTGTGTTCTCTTCAGATACCACACATGGATCCACCAGTGTCATTGCATGTGTGTTCTTTTTACTAACAACAACCAGAGTCATTGAAATGTGTGTTCTCTTCAGAGACCACACATGGATCCACCAGCGTCATTGCATGTGTGTTCTCTTCAGAGACCACACATGGATCCACCAGTGTCATTGCATGTGTGTTCTTTTTACTAACAACAACTAGAATCATTGCATGTGTGTTCTTTTTACTAACAACAACTGGAGTCATTGCATGTTTGTTCTTTTCACATACCACATATGGATCCACCAGTGTCATTGCATGTGTGCTCTTTTCACAATCCACCTATGGATCCACCAGAGTCATTGAAATGTGTGTTCTTTTCACATACCACACATGGATCCACTAGTGTCATTGAAATGTGTGTTCTCTTTAGAGACCACACATGGATCCACCAGTGTCATTGCATGTGTGTTATTTTTACTAACAACAACTAGAGTCATTGCATGTGTGTTCTTTTCACATACCACATATGTATCCACAAGTGTCATTGCATGTGTGTTATTTTCACAATCCACCTATGGATCCACCAGTGTCATTGCATGTGTTCCCTTTTTACTAACAACAACCAGAGTCATTGCTTGTGTGTTCTCTTTAGAGACCACACATGGATCCACCAGTGTCATTGCATGTGTGTTATTTTTACTAACAATAACGAGAGTCATTGAAATGTATGTTCTCTTAAGAGACCACACATGTATCCACCAATGAAATTGCATGTGTGTTATTTTCACATACCACATATGGATCCACCAGTGTCATTGAAATGTGTGTTCTCTTCAAAGACCACACATGCATCCACCAGTGTCATTGCATGTGTGTTCTTTTTACTAACAACAACTGGAGTCATTGCATGTGTGTTCTTTCACATACCACATATGGATCCACCAGTGTCATTGCATGTGTGATATTTTCACAATCCACCTATGGATCCACCAGTGTCAATGCATGTGTGCCCTTTTTAATAACAACAACCAGAGTCATTGCTTGTGTGTTCTCTTCAGATACCACACATGGATCCACCAATGTCATTGCATGTGTGTTCTTTTTACTAACAACAACCAGAGTCATTGAAATGTATGTTCTCTTCAGAGACCACACATGTATCCACCAATGTCATTGCATGTGTGTTATTTTCACATACCAGATATGGATCCACCAGTGTCATTGAAATGTGTGTTCTCTTCAGAGACCACACATGGATCCACCAGTGTCATTGCATGTGTGTTCTTTTTACTAACAACAACTAGAGTCATTGCACGTGTGTTCTTTTCACATACCACATATGGATCCACCACGGTCAATGCATGTGTGATCTTTTCACAATCCACCTATGGATCCGCTAGTGTCATTGCATGTGTGTTCTTTTTACTAACAACAACCAGACTCATTGCATGTGTGCTCTTTTCACAATCCACATATGGATCCACTAGTGTCATTGCATGTGTGTTCTTTTCACAATCCACCTATGGATCCACCAGTGTCATTGCATGTGTGCTCTTTTTACTAACAACAACCAGAGTCATTGCATGTGTGTTCTCTTTAGAGACCACACATGGATCCACCAGTGTCATTGCATGTGTGTTCTTTTTACTAACAACAACCAGAGTCATTGAAATATGTGTTCTCTTGAGAGACCACATATGGATCCACCAGTGTCATTGCATGTGTGTTCTTTTTAATAACAACAACTGGAGTCATTTCATGTGTGTTCTTTTCACATACCACACATGGATCCACCAATGTCATTGCATGTGTGCTCTTTTCACAATCCACCTATGGATCCACCAGTGTCATTGCATGTGTGTTCTTTTTACTAACAACAACTAGAGTCATTGCATGTGTGTTCTTTTCACATATCACATATGGATCCACCAGTGTCATTGCATGTGTGTTCTTTTTCCTAACAACAGCTGGAGTCATTTCATGTGTGTTCTTTTCACATACCACATATGGATCCACCAGTGTCATTGAAATGTGTGTTCTCTTCAGAGACCACACATGGATCCACCAGTGTCATTGCATGTGTGTTCTTTTTACTAACAACAACTGGAGTCATTGCATGTGTGTTCTTTTCACATACCACATATGGATCCACCAGTGTCATTGCATGTGTGCTCTTTTCACAATCCACCTATGGATCCACCAGTGCCATTGCATGTGTGTTCTTTTCACATACCACATATGGATCCACCAGTGTCATTGAAATGTGTGTTCTCTTCAGAGACCAAATATGGATCCCCCAGTGTCATTGCATGTGTGTTCTTTTTACTAACAACAACCAGAGTCATTGCATGTGTTTTTTTTACTAACAACAACTGGAGTCATTGCATGCGTGTTCTTTTCACAATCCACCTATGGATCTACCAGTGTCATTGCATGTGTGTTCTTTTTACTAACAACAACCGGAGTCATTGCATGTGTGGTCTTTTCGCATACCACACATGGATCCACCAGTGTCATTGAAATGTGTGTTCTCTTTAGAGACCACACATGGATCCACCAGTGTCATTGCATGTGTGTTCTTTTTACTAACAACAACTGGAGTCATTGCGTGTGTGTTCTTTTCACATACCACATATGGATCCACCAGTGTCATTGCATGTGTGTTATTTTCACAATCCACCTATGTATCCACCACTATCATTGCATGTGTGCCCTTTTTACTAACAACAACCAGAGTCATTTCTTGTGTGTTCTCTTCAGAGACCACACATGGATCCACCAGTGTCATTGCATGTGTGTTCTTTTTACTAAAAACAACTAGAGTCATTGAAATGTGTGTTCTCTTCAGAGACCACACATGGGTCCACCAGTGTCATTGCATGTGTGTTCTCTTCAGAGACCACACATGGATCCACCAGTGTCATTGCATGTGTGTTCTCTTCAGAGACCACACATGGATCCACCAGTGTCATTGCATGTGTGTTCTTTTTACTAACAACAACTAGAGTCATTGCATGTGTGTTCTTTTCACATACCACATATGGATCCATCAGTGTCATTGCATGTGTGCTCTTTTCGGAATCCACCTATGGATCCACCAGAGTCATTGAAATGTGTGTTCTTTTCACATACCACACATGGATCCAGTCATTGAAATGTGTATTCTCTTTAGAGACCACACATGGATCCGACAGTGTCATTTCATGTGTGTTCTTTTTACTAACAAAACCTGGAGTCATTGCATGTGTGTTCTTTTCACAGACCACATATGGATCCACCAGTGTCACTGCATGTGTGTTATTTTCACAATCCACCTATGGATCCACCAGTGTCATTGCATGTGTGCCCTTTTTACTAACAACAACCAGAGTCATTGCATGTGTGTTCTCTTCAGAGACCACACATGGATCCACCAGTGTCATTGTATGTGTGTTATTTTTACTAAAACAACCAGAGTCATTGAAATGTATGTTCTCTTCAGAGACCACACATGTATCCACCAATGAAATTGCATGTGTGTTATTTTAACATACCACATATGGATCCACCAGTGTCATTGAAATGTGTATTCTCTTCAGAGACCACACATGGATCCACCAGTGTCATTGCATGTGTTTTCTTTTTACTAACAACAACTAGAGTCATTGCAGGTGTGTTCTTTTCACATACCACATATGGATCCACCAGTGTCATTGCATGTGTGCTCTTTTCACAATCCACCTATGGATCCACCAGAGTCATTGAAATGTGTGTTCTTTTCACATACCACACATGTCCACCAGTGTCATTGAAATGTGTGTTCTCTTTAGAGACCACACATGGATCCGACAGTGTCATTGCATGTGTGTTCTTTTTACTAACAACAACTGGAGTCATTGCATGTGTGTTCTTTTCATATACCACATATGGATCCACCAGTGTCATTGCATGTGTGTTATTTTCACAATCCACATATGGATCCACCAGTGTCATTGCATGTGTGCCCTTTTTACTAACAACAACCAGAGTCATTGCATGTGTGTTCTCTTCAGAGACCACACATGGATCCACCAGTGTCATTGCATGCGTGTTCTTTTTACTAACAACAACTGGAGTCATTGCATGTCTGTTCTTTTCACATACCACATATGGATCCACCAGTGTCATTGCATGTGTGTTATTTTCACAATCCACCTATGGATCCACCAGTGTCATTGCATGTGTGTTATTTTTACTAACAACAACCAGAGTCATTGCTTGTGTGTTCTCTTCAGAGACCACACATGGATCCACCAGTGTCATTGCATGTGTGTGGTCTTCAGAGACCACACATGGATCCACCAGTGTCATTGCATGTGTGTTATCTTCAGAGACCACACATGGATCCACCAGTGTCATTGCATGTGTGTTCTTTTTACTAACAACAACTAGAGTCATTGCATGTGTGTTCTTTTTACTAACCACAACTGGAGTCATTGCATGTGTGTTCTTTTCACATACCACATATGGATCCACCAGTGTCATTGCATGTGTGCTCTTTTCACAATCCACCTATGTATCCACCAGTGTCATTGCATGTGTGCCCTTTTTACTAACAACAACCAGAGTCATTGCTTGTGTGTTCTCTTCAGAGACCACACATGGATCCACCAGTGTCATTGCATGTGTGTGGTCTTTAGAGACCACACATGGGTCCACCAGTGGCATTGCATGTGTGTTATCTTCAGAGACCACACATGGATCCACCAGTGTCATTGCATGTGTGTTCTTTTTACTAACAACAACTAGAGTCATTGCATATGTGTTCTTTTCACTAACAACAACTGGAGTCATTGCATGTGTGTTCTTTTCACATACCACATATGGATCCACC
The DNA here is from genome assembly GCA_023614405.1 of Avena insularis. Taxonomy (NCBI): domain Eukaryota; kingdom Viridiplantae; phylum Streptophyta; class Magnoliopsida; order Poales; family Poaceae; genus Avena; species Avena insularis. The sequence continues at coordinate 591,549,855 of CM042686.1, forward strand.
AGTGTCATTGCATGTGTGCTCTTTTCACAATCCACCTATGGATCCACCAGAGTCATTGAAATGTGTGTTCTTTTCACATACCACACATGGATCCACCCGTGTCATTGAAATATGTGTTCTCTTTAGAGACCACACATGGATCCGACAGTGTCATTCATGTGTGTTCTTTTTACTAACAACAATTGGAGTCATTGCATGTGTGTTCTTTTCACATACCACATATGGATCCACTAGTATCATTGCATGTGTGTTATTTTCACAATCCACCTATGTATCCACCAGTGTCATTGCATGTGTGCCCTTTTTACTAACAACAACCAGTGTCATTGCATGTGTGTTATTTTTACTAACAACAACCAGATTCATTGAAATGTATGTTCTCTTCAGAGACCACACATGTATCCACCAATGAAATTGCATGTGTGTTATTTTAACATACCACATATGGATCCACCAGTGTCATTGAAATGTGTATTCTCTTCAGAGACCACACATGGATCCACCAGTGTCATTGCATGTGTGTTCTTTTTCCTAACAACAACTAGAGTCATTGCATGTGTGTTCTTTTCACATACCACATATGGATCCACCACTGTTATTACATGTGTGCTCTTTTCACAATCCACCTATGGATCCACCAGAGTCATTGAAATGTGTGCTCTTTTCACAATCCACCTATGGATCCACCAGAGTCATTGAAATGTGTGTTCTTTTCACATACCACACATGGATCCACCAGTGTCATTGAAATGTGTGTTCTCTTTAGAGACCACACATGGATCCACCAGTGTCATTGCATGCGTGTTATTTTTACTAACAACTGCTGGAGTCATTGCATGTGTGTTCTTTTCACATACCACATATGGATCCACCAGTGTCATTGCATGTGTGTTATTTTCACAATCCACCTATGGATCCACCAGTGTCATTGCATGTGTGCCCTTTTTACTAACAACAACCAGAGTCATTGCTTGTGTGTTCTCTTCAGAGACCACACATGGATCCACCAGTGCCATTCCATGTGTGTTCTTTTTAATAACAACAACCAGAGTCATTGAAATGTATGTTCTCTTCAGAGACCACACATGTATCCACCAATGTCATTGCATGTGTGTTATTTTCACATACCACATATGGATCCACCAGTGTCATTGAAATGTGTGTTCTCTTCAGAGACCACACATGGATCCACCAGTGTCATTGCATGTGTGTTCTTTTTACTAACAACATTAGAGTCATTGCATGTGTGTTCTTTTCACATACCACATATGGATCCACTAGTGTCAATGCATGTGTGCTATTTTCACAATCCACCTATGGATCCGCTAGTGTCATTGCATGTGTGTTCTTTTTACTAACAACAACCAGACTCATTGCATGTGTGCTCTTTTCACAATCCACATATGTATCCACTAGTGTCATTGCATGTGTGTTCTTTTCACAATCCACCTATGGATCCACCAGTGTCATTGCATGTGTGCTCTTTTTACTAACAACAACCAGAGTCATTGCATGTGTGTTCTCTTTAGAGACCACACATGGATCCACCAGTGTCATTGCATGTGTGTTCTTTTTACTAACAACAACCAGAGTCATTGAAATATGTGTTCTCTTGAGAGACCACATATGGATCCACCAGTGTCATTGCATGTGTGTTCTTTTTAATAACAACAACTAGAGTCGTTTCATGTGTGTTCTTTTCACATACCACACATGGATCCACCAATGTCATTGCATGTGTGCTCTTTTCACAATCCACCTATGGATCCACCAGTGTCATTGCATGTGTGTTCTTTTTACTAACAACAACTATAGTCATTGCATGTGTGTTCTTTTCACATATCACATATGGATCCACCAGTGTCATTGCATGTGTGTTCTTTTTCCTAACAACAGCTGGAGTCATTTCATGTGTGTTCTTTTCACATACCACATATGGATCCACCAGTGTCATTGAAATGTGTGTTCTCTTCAGAGACCACACATGGATCCACCAGTGTCATTGCATGTGTGTTCTTTTTACTAACAACAACTGGAGTCATTGCATGTGCGTTCTTTTCACATACCACATATGGATCCACCAGTGTCATTGAAATGTGTGTTCTCTTCAGAGACCACATATGGATCCCCCAGTGTCATTGCATGTGTGTTCTTTTTACTAACAACAACCAGAGTCATTGCATGTGTGTTTTTTTACTAACAACAACTGGAGTCATTGCATGCGTGTTCTTTTCACAATCCACCTATGGATCCACCAGTGTCATTGCATGTGTGTTCTTTTTACTAACAACAACCGGAGTCATTGCATGTGTGGTCTTTTCGCATACCACATATGGATCCACCAATGTCATTGCATGTGTGTTCTCTTCAGAGACAACACATCGATCCACCAATGTCATTGCATGTGTGCTCTTTTTACTAACAACAACCAGAATCATTGCATGTGTGTTATTTTTATTAACCACAACCAGAGTCATTGCATGTGTGTTCTCTCCAGAGACCACACATGGATCCACCAGTGTCATTGCATGCATGTTCCTTTTACTAACAACAACTGGAGTCATTTCATGTGTGTTCTTTTCACATACCACATATGGATCCACAAGTGTCATTGAAATGTGTGTTCTCTTCCGAGACCACACATGGATCCACCAGTGTCATTGCATGCGTGTTCTTTTTACTAACAACAACTGGAGTCATTGCATGTGTGTTCTTTTCACATACCACATATGGATCCACAAGTGTCATTGCATGTGTGCTCTTTTCACAATCCACCTATGGATCCACCAGTGTCATTAAATGTGTGCTCTTTTTACTAACAACAACCAGAGTCATTGCATGTGTGTTCTCTTCAGAGACCACACATGGATCCACCAGTGTCATTGCATGTGTGTTCTTTTTACTAACAACAACCAGAGTCATTGAAATGTGTGTTCTTTTCAGAGACCACACATGGATCCACCAGTGTCATTGCATGTGTGTTCTCTTCAGAGACCACACATGGATCCACCAGTGTCATTGCATGTGTGTTCTGTTTACTAACAACAACTGGAGTCATTGCATGTGTTTTCTTTTTACTAACAACAACTACAGTCATTGCATGTGTGTTCTTTTCACATACCACATATGGATCCACTAGTGTCATTGCATGTGTGCTCTTTTCACAATCCACCTATGGATCCACCAGAGTCATTGAAATGTGTGTTCTTTTCACATACCACACATGGATCCACCAGTGTCATTGAAATGTGTATTCTCTTAGAGACCACACATGGATCCACCAGTGTCATTGCATGTGTGTTATTTTTACTAACAACAACTCGAGTCATTGCATGTGTGTTCTTTTCACATACCACATATGGATCCACCAGTGTCATTGCATGTGTGCTCTTTTCACAATCCACCTACGGATCCACCAGAGTCATTGAAATGTGTGTTCTTTTCACATACCACACATGTCCACCAGTGTCATTGAAATGTGTGTTCTCTTTAGAGACCACACATGGATCCGACAGTGTCATTGCATGTGTGTTCTTTTTACTAACAACAACTGGAGTCATTGCATGTGTGTTCTTTTCATATACCACATATGGATCCACCAGTGTCATTGCATGTGTGTTATTTTCATAATCCACATATGGATCCACCAGTGTCATTGCATGTGTGCCCTTTTTACTAACAACAACCAGAGTCATCGCATGTGTGTTCTCTTCAGAGACCACACATGGATCCACCAGTGTCATTGCATGCGTGTTATTTTTACTAACAACAACTGGAGTCATTGCATGTGTGTTCTTTTCACATACCACATATGGATCCACCAGTGCCATTGCATGTGTGTTATTTTCACAATCCACCTATGGATCCACCAGTGTCATTGCATGTGTGTTATTTTTACTAACAACAACCAGAGTCATTGCTTGTGTGTTCTTTTCAGAGACCACACATGGATCCACCAGTGTCATTGCATGTGTGTGGTCTTCAGGGACCACACATGGATCCACCAGTGTCATTGCATGTGTGTTATCTTCAGAGACCACACATGGATCCACCAGTGTCATTGCATGTGTGTTCTTTTTACTAACAACAACTAGAGTCATTGCATGTGTGTTCTTTTTACTAACCACAACTGGAGTCATTGCATGTGTGTTCTTTTCACATACCACATATGGATCCACCAGTGTCATTGCATAGGTGCTCTTTTCACAATCCACCTATGGATCGACCAGAGTCATTGAAATGTGTGTTCTTTTCACATACCACACATGGATCCACCAGTGTCATTGAAATGTGTGTTCTCTTTAGAGACCACACATGGATCCACCAGTGTCATTGCATGTGTGTTCTTTTTACTAACAACAACTGGAGTCATTGCGTGTGTGTTCTTTTCACATACCACATATGGATCCACCAGTGTCATTGAAATGTGTGTTCTCTTCAGAGACCACACATGGATCCACCAGTGTCATTGCATGTGTGTTCTTTTTACTAACAACAACTGGAGTCATTGCATGTGTGTTCTTTTCACATACCACATATGGATCCACCAGTGTCATTGCATGTGTGCTCTTTTCACAATCCACCTATGGATCCACCAGTGTGATTGCATGTGTGTTCTTTTCACATACCACATATGGATCCACCAGTGTCATTGAAATGTGTGTTCTCTTTAGAGACCACATATGGATCCCCCAGTGTCATTGCATGTGTGTTCTTTTTACTAACAACAACCAGAGTCATTGCATGTGTGTTTTTTTACTAACAACAACTGGAGTCATTGCATGCGTGTTCTTTTCACAATCCACCTATGGATCCACCAGTGTCATTGCATGTGTGTTCTTTTTACTAACAACAACCGGAGTCATTGCATGTGTGGTCTTTTCGCATACCACATATGGATCCACCAATGTCATTGCATGTGTGTTCTCTTCAGAGACAACACATCGATCCACCAATGTCATTGCATGTGTGCTCTTTTTACTAACAACAACCAGAATCATTGCATGTGTGTTATTTTTATTAACCACAACCAGAGTCATTGCATGTGTGTTCTCTCCAGAGACCACACATGGATCCACCAGTGTCATTGCATGCATGTTCCTTTTACTAACAACAACTGGAGTCATTTCATGTGTGTTCTTTTCACATACCACATATGGATCCACAAGTGTCATTGAAATGTGTGTTCTCTTCCGAGACCACACATGGATCCACCAGTGTCATTGCATGCGTGTTCTTTTTACTAACAACAACTGGAGTCATTGCATGTGTGTTCTTTTCACATACCACATATGGATTCACAAGTGTCATTGCATGTGTGCTCTTTTCACAATCCACCTATGGATCCACCAGTGTCATTAAATGTGTGCTCTTTTTACTAACAACAACAAGAGTCGTTGCATGTGTGTTCTTTGAGAGACCACACATGGATCCACCATGTCATTGCATGTGTGTTCTTTTACTAACAACAACCAGAGTCATTGAAATGTGTGTTCTTTTGAGAGACCACACATGGATCCACATGTCATTGCATGTGTGTTCTTTCAGAGACCACATGGATCCACCATGTCATTGCATGTGTGTTCTGTTTACTAACAACAACTGGAGTCATTGCATGTGTGTTATTTTTACTAACAACAACTGCAGTCATTGCATGTGTGTTCTTTTCACATACCACATATGGATCCACCAGTGTCATTGCATGTGTGCTCTTTTCACAATCCACCTATGAATCCACCAGAGTCATTGAAATGTGTGTTCTTTTCACATACCACACATGGATCCACCAGTGTCATTGAAATGTGTATTCTCTTAGAGACCACACATGGATCCACCAGTGTCATTGCATGTGTGTTATTTTTACTAACAACAACTCGAGTCATTGCATGTGTGTTCTTTTCACATACCACATATGGATCCACCAGTGTCATTGCATGTGTGCTCTTTTCACAATCCACCTATGGATCCACCTGAGTCATTGAAATGTGTGTTCTTTTCACATACCACACATGTCCACCAGTGTCATTGAAATGTGTGTTCTCTTTAGAGACCACACATGGATCCGACAGTGTCATTGCACGTGTGTTCTTTTTACTAACAACAACTGGAGTCATTGCATGTGTGTTCTTTTCATATACCACATATGGATCCACCAGTGTCATTGCATGTGTGTGTTATTTTCATAATCCACATATGGATCCACCAGTGTCATTGCATGTGTGCCCTTTTTACTAACAACAACCAGAGTCATCGCATGTGTGTTCTCTTCAGAGACCACACATGGATCCACCAGTGTCATTGCATGCGTGTTCTTTTTACTAACAACAACTGGAGTCATTGCATGTGTGTTCTTTTCACATACCACATATGGATCCACCAGTGCCATTGCATGTGTGTTATTTTCACAATCCACCTATGGATCCACCAGTGTCATTGCATGTGTGTTATTTTTACTAACAACAACCAGAGTCATTGCTTGTGTGTTCTTTTCAGAGACCACACATGGATCCACCAGTGTCATTGCATGTGTGTGGTCTTCAGGGACCACACATGGATCCACCAGTGTCATTGCATGTGTGTTATCTTCAGAGACCACACATGGATCCACCAGTGTCATTGCATGTGTGTTCTTTTTACTAACAACAACTAGAGTCATTGCATGTGTGTTCTTTTACTAACCACAACTGAGTCATTGCATGTGTGTTATTTTCACATTCCACATATGGATCCACCAGTGTCATTGCATGTGTGCTCTTTTCACAATCCACCTATGGATCGGAGTCATTGAAATGTGTGTTCTCACATACCACACATGGATCCACCATGTCATTGAAATGTGTGTTCTCTTTAGAGACCACACACATGGATCCACCAGTGTCATTGCATGTGTGTTCTTTTACTAAGAACAACTGAGTCATTATGTGTGTTCTTTTCACATACCACATATGGATCCAACAGTGTCATTGTTATGTGTGTTATTCTTGAGAGACCACACATGGATCCACCAGTGTCATTGCATGTGTGTTCTTTTTACTGACAAGAACTGGAGTCATT